>JASDDO010000014.1:641708280-643046388 GCA_030015575.1 Agapanthus africanus | reverse complement strand
AGGCTAAGATCAACTTAAACGGGACCGTTTAGATCCGACAAAAGAGCACATGGGGCTCTATTGTTCTAGTTTAGGGACATTGCGGTCCATGGGTAGTTTAGGGACATTGCGGTCCATGGGTAGTTTAGGAACATTGCGGTCCATGGGTAGTTTAGGGACATTGCGGTCCATGGGTAGTTTAGGGACATTGCGGTCCATGGGTAGTTTAGGGACATTGCGGTCCAGGTTAAGGACGTCATAGTCCATGGGTTTAAGGACTCCACAGTCCGGTATGTGCTCTGGATGCTTCACACGGGTTCACTGCCGTGCTAGGCGAGGACCAGGCTCCGCTCTGGACGTTTTCCACGGGGTCAAAGAGTGACGTTATCCGCGTTCCACGTAACCAGGAATTTTGCACTAGATGCTTCACACGGGTTCACTGCCGTGCTCGGCGAGGACTAGGCTCCGCTCTGGGCGTTTTCCGCGGGGTCAGAAAGTGACGTTATCCGCGTTCCACGTAACCAGGAATTTTGCATTAGACATGGGTTTAAGGACCCCACAGTCCATATCATGGGTGGTCGTCGGGACCCGTCACCTCTTTGAAGACATTGAGGGATTACAATGCTAAGTATCAAAGGAGTGAAGAGATGTACCCTAGAACCGGAATGGCTTAAGTAGTCCTTGGCCCAATTTGGGGTCAAGACCGATTAATTATGTTATGAGCCCATTAGCCCAGTTAATTTGAAGACTCATGGCCTAGCTCGAGCTAAGTCCTATCATGTCTGGAATATTGGCTTCTTGTTGGTCCATTGAAGGAGAGGCTTTGCCTCTATCCATTTAGCCAATTGGGCTAAAGCCTAGTGTTAAACACTGTTAGTGTTTATGCCCTAGAAGGCCATTACTGTATCATACTAGCTTGTATATTACTTAATGGAAGCTTGGGATATTCACATGTATATAACAGTCTTGCTAAACATGGTAGTATGCTACTTGGTTTTTCTATCTTAATATGTGAGTGTACGTATTGATAGAGCTCTTAGGATCTTGCTTGTCTACCAGCGTTGTGATGGCAGTCACACTAGTGGGGGCTGGGTAGTCTACAAGCACATCCTTATTCAGGTCCCTGGTCGTTGGATTATCGAGACAGAGCATCGATACTCCGGAGTAGACTGGTGTGTACGCTTCTCATCCCAGTTGGGGAGATGGTCTGTCCCACAGCCGTCAGTACGTCGTACTGGAGATAGTATACAGGTGCTCCTTAGGTTACGGGTACACCGGACAGGACTCACAGGGAACTGTTGGTTGGTTTGATACCAGTCGTCAGTGAACAGTTCCCAGGTGACATGAGTACAGCGTAGTCCGCAGACTTGACACTGCTACTTCGCCTCGAGTGTGTCCCACTGTTCTTAGATTGCTACCCTACCACGGCTCAAAGGAGTCGTGCAAACAGGTAGCAGTTGGGTGCAGTCCCGAGCACTTGGAGGCAGTGGCGGTTAGACAGGATTCGTCCCTCCCGGTATTAGGAGTAGATATCGTGCTGTGTCAGAGAGCCATTACGCAAAGTCCCTGGCCAGGGCAAGCGAGATTTGCTGGTAGGTTCCAGTAGTTTCTCAGGGTGTAATGGGCTTCCCTCTGACACGACTTATACCGCTATTAGGGGACTGACGCTTGCCCCCCTAGGCCCGATATGCGATAGTCTTGGACGAACGGACCGGACTGTTTGGAGATTGTCATATCAGACTCAGTAGGAGTTCGGATGGGTTTCCTCATCGGCCTTCTTATCGACAACTACCTGGGGACCGTTACGTACAGCTAGTGCCGCTTGCGGTCTGTGGTTAAACCCACTGCCAGCGTAGTAGTCGAGTCTCTAGAGTCCCACACAGAGAGTTTCCTACTCCAGGCGAAACGATATAGAGGTTGCATGGTTTTGCGACAAAGGGTTCGGACGCATACGTGCGTTTACGCACGTACGACTTTCGGACAGTTTTTACCAGTCGGCTTTGGTTTAAGCCAGTTACTGGTATCCGGTTATTGGATTTTTACAGTCTAAAGTTTTTCCGTATTTTTGCGGATTGGAGGGGCGTTCTCGTAATTGTACGAGAAGCTTCTAGAAGATGTGACTAAGGAGGTTACTTTGGATGAGATTGTGAGTCATGAGGTGATTCAACATTATCATTAATTGCACCATAAATGATAATGACACATGCTTAATGAATCACCATTAGATATTTGTGAAGCATGCTTATTCATCACTCATTTTCTTTTGTTGATAAATGAGAATGCTTCATAATATATTATGATACACTCTCTCTCTTCTCATTATCTTATCTCACATTCTCTCTCCTCAAGCTCTCATCTTCAAACCCTAATCCTTACACCTCATGAGTTGAGATCAAAGGATTAGTTAGACTAAACAATCCATAACCATCACTCTATCTCATCCTAACTTCTTTGATTAGCAATCCAAGAAGGTTAGTTGCCTCAAGTTTAGAGGTTTAGCTTGGAGTTTCGCTCTCGGGTGGATCGTCTACTACCTAGAGAAGGCCGAGGAGAACAAGAAGATCGTAAAGACGAAGGACTAGTTTCGATAGGTATAATCCCTAATCACAAGTGATAAGAAAATCATTGTGTACGGTTATTTATAGTTTAGCTTCGATTTAAGCAGTTAGTCGATGTTCGTTCCTTAAACTTGATTGTTTGTGTAATTTCCGCCTCCCCACAAGTACTGGGGTGTACTACATCGACTTACAGTGGTATCAGAGCCTCGCTAAACACTAAATAACTTAATCGCAAATTTGTACGAATTTCGAACGGAAAAACGAAGCCGGAAAACCCTAAAAAATGCAAGTTTCTGTCGAATTTAAAACGATGTCAGAAAATTTTTCAGGTGAGCTCAGAGTGCTTGACATGACACCAGTAAAACACCCAAGAAAAACAGTCGACTGAATCGACCAACTCTCCGCGGAACCGCGGCCTCAGCCTACTGAGTCGCCGCGCTTCCGCCGCCGAGTTGGCGAGTCAGGAGTCTATTTTTCTTCTGTTGCTTCTCTGTGAAATTTGGGGTTTTCTGGAATATTTAATATTTGCTCAGGTTACTGTTTAACAGAGCAGATTTTGGAGCAATATTGATGTTGTTTAGTCGATCGAAATTTTACAGTATTTGCATATTGGATTATATCTGTGATTGTTTAATGTGTTCGTAAACCTCCCCCAACTGCTAGTATGTCGGTTGGCAGGGGGTTGCACATTTCTGAAATGGTTATATCTGTTTGTGCATATAAACTGTATTGGACTGTTGTGGTGTATAGCCGGGGTTTGCAATGGGTTATTGTTTAATTCATTTGTTGTAAATGTAATTTGTTGTAATATTATTTTTGCGGGGCACTTCCAGGTTGCGGTCGTAGCCACCGTTGTATTATTTCATTTTACTGTTTTTGCTCCTAGGACTGACCCAAGGTGGGGTACACAAACTGCCGGGCGGGTAGTTTGCCGTACCCGTAGGGGTCGAGGGTGGGGTAACGGCTATTCATCACAACTGTGTAATCTGTCTTTTCTTGCAGGCTCAAAAGAAATACAGATTGCTTGCAAATCCAATATTTTTTATCTGTGTTCTGGAATGAATATCATTGCGTCAGACGAATGTAAAATATCTATATTTATGATAGCTATTTAGACGCCACTTATGTTTTACACCCGCGCTAGCCCAGCCCCCGCTCTGTCGTTAGTTAAGTAACCTAACGGGTGATGACGGGACCCCGTGGCGAATGCGGATGGCATAAGAGGACGTTATATTTTCGTTGTTTTCTGCAATGATAGGTTAATGATGGGACGCATTATCTATAATGCAAAGTAAAACAAACCAAAGTTTTAATCGTTGGAACAATTTAAAAGAAACCACTCGGTTATTTTTAAAACAGATATTTTTAAATGCGGAGATTTAACCACTCCTTTTAAAAGCTATCAGGTTCCTTCGGTTATATCAAGTTCACTACGTTCACGGTTTCGCCAAAACCAGTCGTAGCCCTCCGTCATTTCATTTGGGTATTCAGTAGTATTCAAGCTATGCAGTTTTGGCCAACGTCATGGCATAGTGTTTGGTAGCTGCTGGGTATTCATTTGTTGCATAGATAGATGAGTTGATTTGGGACAGTCGTATTATCATTTGGCCAACGTCAGGGATATATACGGATGGGTTCAAATTAACAAGATAATCATGGGTAGAACTTGACATGTGACTTATGACATTTTGACCAACGCCAAGGTCATAAGAGCATGGGGCAAAAATCTATATCGGGAATTTCTAAAGAAACTGAAATTTGCAAAGAGATGCATACCATTTTGAGTTTGATGAATGTTGGTAGCATTCCTACAACATTATCAGACGATGATATTTGGATCCCGATCCTACTGTGAGTATATGCTACTTATCAGGATATTCGTCACTTAACGATCAATGCTATAAACCTAGTAGGTGTCCAGAAAAGTGTCAGCGGGGTTATGCCCCCAGAGAAAAGAGGTAATTTAATTAAGGAACTTCGCGAAAGCGTTGGAAAACCTCCCTCGAAGTATCGACACCGGCCTGGCTGAACGGTTAAGCAAGTATTGTACGGTGAGAATATTCTTGGCTAATTCTTCTTTTATGGTTTGAGGAAGGATTCGAGAAACAGTGGGAGCCATCCAGTTTAGATAAACTAAAAACCACTCTAAACTTGCAAGAGCATCATGCTAAAGAGTTTTCTTCTCTCTCTCCTAATTGCAGCGACCCTGAAAATGACTGGACTTAAGTTACTTTTAGAGAAAAATATACTGACGGGGCCAAACTATAAAGATTGGCTGCGGAATGTCAAAATGGCTTTGACCTATGACAAACTGGGGTACGTCCTCACCGCTACGGCACCTGCTGTCCCTGGTCCCAAATCCAGCAATGCGGATAAGGAAATCCGCAAAACCTGGGATTTAGATTGCGCGAGAGCCAACTGCATCGTGCTTGCCTCGATGAACAATGAACATCAGAGGAGGCACGAGGATATGGACCTTGATGGCATATTTCTCCATACAAAGGAACTTTATGGAGAGCAATCTCGTATAGCAAGATACGAGACCTCTAAGAACTTGTTTCGAGCGAGGTTGGCTGCCGGGTCATCGGTAGGTGAACATGTCCTACAGATGATCAGCTATATTGAAGAGCTCGCAGACCTTGGGACGACTTTGGATAATGAGCTCTATACAGACCTTATTCTCCAGTCCCTTCCTCACACCTACGCCCAGTTTATCCTGAACTTCAACCTTCAAAGAAAAGAAGTTGAACTTCCGGAACTCCTGAACATGTTAAGGAGTGCAGAGGGCACCTTGAAGACATCAAGGGAAACACCCGCTATGTTTGTTGGCGGTTCATCTTCTTCCGGGTCCAAGGCTAGGGCCAAAGGAAGGAAGAAGAAGGCCGCACCCAGACCTAGAGGAGGTGTTAGTAAGGTGGGAGGGAAGGGAAAGAAAAAGAAAGCAGTACCGATAGTTGGTCAGGATGAGTGCTTCCATTGTCACAGGAAAGGGCACTGGAAGAAGGATTGCAAGGCGTGGAACGCCAAGAACCAGGAACCGAAGCAAGCTGTGGCTTCGACTTCAGGTGTGTTTGTAATTGAGAATTGTCTGTCGATCAACTCTACTTCCTGGGTATTGGATACCGGATCAGGATCTCATATTTGCAATTCATTGCAGGCACTGAGAAACCGTAGAGTGCTGAAGGAAGGTGATATGGTCCTCAGGGTTGCTAACGGAGCTAGCGTGGGAGCTGCGTCCGTCGGGGATTATCACCTAGGATTGACGAGTGGACACATTTTGGTTTTACATAACTGTTATTTTGTACCCAGCTTAACGTGTAATATCATATCAGTTTCCTTGTTATCAAATAAAGGTTATGATTTCACGTTTGTAAGAGATGTTGTCAACATCCACCTTAATCATGGTTTGATTGGGTCCGGTACTCTAAATAACGGCATATATGTTTTAAACCAACTCCAAATTTTCAACGTCCAGAACACACTAAAAAGAAAGTCTCCAGATTCGAATAAAGCTTTCTTATGGCATTGTAGACTGGGTCACATCAATGAGAGAAGGTTGACTAAGTTGCATAGAGAAGGATATTTGGACACGTTCGAATATCAAACTTATGACACTTGTCAATCTTGTCTCAAAGGAAAGATGACAAAGACTCCATTTACTGGACAAGGAGTAAGAGCGAGCGAGCTCTTAGGACTCATACACAGTGATGTATGTGGTCCAATGTCTACACATGCGAGAGGTGGTTATTCCTACTTCATTACTTTTACAGATGATTTCTCTAGGTATGGATATGTTTTCTTAATGAAGCATAAATCAGAGGCCTTTGAGAAATTCCTGGAATTCAAGAGTGAAGCGGAAAACCAAACAGGCAAAAGTATTAAGACACTGAGATCTGATCAAGGTGGAGAATACTTAAGTGCCGAGTTCCTAGGTTACCTAAAAGAGAAAGGAATTCTCTCTCAGCTTACTCCTCCATACACTCCACAGCACAACGGTGTATCGGAGAGACGGAATCGAACCCTATTGGATATGGTACGATCCATGATGAGTAATGCTGAGTTACCGCGATCTTTCTGGGGATATGCGCTAGAATCAGCAGCATATATTTTGAACAGAGTTCCAACCAAAACTGTGCCTACCACACCATATCAGATGTGGAGTGGGAAGAAACCCTATCTTCAGTATATAAGGATTTGGGGATGTCCAGCTTTTGTCAAAAAGCAGTTTGTGGACAAGCTCGAGGCACGATCAGTAAAATGTATGCTTGTAGGATATCCAAAGAACTCCAAGGGATATTGCTTCTATTACGCAGAGGAACAAAAGGTTTTTGTTTCTCGTAATGCCCATTTTCTAGAACAACAAGTTTTAGAAAAGGATACAAATGGGAGCGAAATAGAACTGGAAGAAATTCCAGAACCACAAGCTGCTACTGAAAGTTTGGTAGAACCAGAGGTTCAAGAAGAACAGAACATTCCCGCACCCCTCCGCAGGAGTAGTAGGCCGTCTCATCCGCCTGAGAGATACTACGGTTTTCTCATAGACGGGGATAGAGAGGATTGCATCATAGATGATGATGAACCTACTGACTTCCAGCAGGCCATCCAGAGCGGCGACTCGGTACGATGGCTAGATGCAATGCGAACCGAAATGGAGTCCATGTACACCAACAAAGTATGGACTTTGGACTTTGCTCCAGATGGGGTAAAACCCATAGGATGCAAATGGATCTTCAAGAAAAAGATTGGTGTAGATGGACAGGTGGAAACCTATAAGGCTAGACTTGTTGCAAAGGGTTTTCGTCAAAGACCTGGTTTGGACTATGATGAAACTTTTTCTCCAGTGGCTATGCTCAAATCCATTCGGGTCCTTCTTGCTATTGCTGCCTTCCATGATTATGAAATCTGGCAGATGGACGTAAAGACGGCTTTTCTGAATGGAAATTTAGAAGAGAGCGTCTATATGGATCAGCCAGAGGGTTTCAATCAGAGTGGGAGCAGCGGGAAAGTATGCAAGCTGCTTAAGTCTATTTATGGACTAAAGCAGGCATCGCGGAGTTGGAACATCTGTTTTGATGAGACAGTCAAAGAATATGACTTTATCAAAAATCCAGATGAACCGTGCATATATAGTAAAGTAGTGGCCAGAAGTGTCGTATTCCTCGTCTTGTACGTGGATGACATTCTATTGATAGGAAATGACATTCCTATGCTACAATCTGTCAAAGGATTCTTGTCACACAGGTTCTCCATGAAAGACCTGGGTGATGCCTCTTACATTCTGGGGATCCGGATCTATCGTGATAGATCCAAGAGGATATTGGGACTTTCGCAGTCCAGGTATATCGACACTGTACTGAAAAGATTCAGTATGGAAGATTCCAAGCGCGGTAATCTACCGGCTTGTCACGGGATCACCCTCTCCAAAAAGATGTCTCCCAAGACTGATTTGGAAAGGGAACGCATGTCTATTATACCCTACGCTTCTGCGGTAGGCTCTATAATGTATGCGATGTTGTGCACCAGACCAGATGTAGCTTACGCACTGAGCGTGGTAAGCCGGTATCAGTCAGACCCAAGGGAGATGCACTGGAAAGCAGTTAAGAACATTCTCAAGTACCTGAGGAGGACTAAGGAGATGTTTTTGGTTTATGGCGGAAAAGACCTCAGGTTGGAGGCCTTTGCTGATTCCGGCTTCCAGAGTGATAAGGACGATTCCAAGTCCATGTCGGGTTATGTCTTTACCCTCAATGGAGGGGCGGTGTGCTGGAAGAGCTCCAAGCAGGACACCGTTGCTGACTCGACGATGGAAGCGGAGTATATAGCTGCTTGCGATGCCGCAAAAGAAGCAGTCTGGATGAAGAAGTTCCTAACAGAACTTCAGGTTGTTCCTACCATAGTTGATCCAATACCTCTGTATTGTGACAACAACGGAGCTATAGCTTTAGCGAAGGAACCAAGGTCCCATCAGAAGTCCAGACACATCTTGAGGCAGTATCACCTGATCAGGGAGATCATTGATCGTCAGGAGATCGAGGTTCGGAGAGTTGCTTCAGAAGAGAACATTGCTGATCCATTCACGAAGGCCCTTCCTCAGATTCAGTTCGAGAGGCTGCTCGAGATCATTGGTCTACGATATGCCAGTACATGGCCCTAGTGCAAGTGGGAGATTGTTAGTGTTTATGCCCTAGAAGGCCATTACTGTATCATACTAGCTTGTATATTACTTAATGGAAGCTTGGGATATTCACATGTATATAACAGTCTTGCTAAACATGGTAGTATGCTACTTGGTTTTTCTATCTTAATATGTGAGTGTACGTATTGATAGAGCTCTTAGGATCTTGCTTGTCTACCAGCGTTGTGATGGCAGTCACACTAGTGGGGGCTGGGTAGTCTACAAGCACATCCTTATTCAGGTCCCTGGTCGTTGGATTATCGAGACAGAGCATCGATACTCCGGAGTAGACTGGTGTGTACGCTTCTCATCCCAGTTGGGGAGATGGTCTGTCCCACAGCCGTCAGTACGTCGTACTGGAGATAGTATGCAGGTGCTCGTTAGGTTACGGGTACACCGGACAGGACTCACAGGGAACTGTTGGTTGGTTTGATACCAGTCGTCAGTGAACAGTTCCCAGGTGACATGAGTACAGCGTAGTTCGCAGACTTGACACTGCTACTTCGCCTCGAGTGTGTCCCACTGTTCTTAGATTGCTATCCTACCACGGCTCAAAGGAGTCGTGCAAACAGGTAGCAGTTGGGTGCAGTCCCGAGCACTTGGAGGCAGTGGCGGTTAGACAGGATTCGTCCCTCCCGGTATTGGGAGTAGATATCGTGCTGTGTCAGAGAGCCATTACGCAAAGTCCCTGGCCAGGGCAAGCGAGATTTGCTGGTAGGTTCCAGTAGTTTCTCAGGGTGTAATGGGCTTCCCTCTGACACGACTTATACCGCTATTAGGGGACTGACGCTTGCCGCCCCCCTAGGCCCGATATGCGATAGTCTTGGACGAACGGACCGGACTGTTTGGAGATTGTCACATCAGACTCAGTAGGAGTTCGGATGGGTTTCCTCATCGGCCTTCTTATCGACAACTACCTGGGGACCGTTACGTACAGCTAGTGCCGCTTGCGGTCTGTGGTTAAACCCACTGCCAGCGTAGTAGTCGAGTCTCTAGAGTCCCACACAGAGAGTTTCCTACTCCAGGCGAAACGATATAGAGGTTGCATGGTTTTGCGACAAAGGGTTCGGACGCATACGTGCGTTTACGCACGTACGACTTTCGGACAGTTTTTACCAGTCGGCTTTGGTTTAAGCCAGTTACTGGTATCCGGTTATTGGATTTTTACAGTCTAAAGTTTTTCCGTATTTTTGCGGATTGGAGGGGCGTTCTCGTAATTGTACGAGAAGCTTCTAGAAGATGTGACTAAGGAGGTTACTTTGGATGAGATTGTGAGTCATGAGGTGATTCAACATTATCATTAATTGCACCATAAATGATAATGACACATGCTTAATGAATCACCATTAGATATTTGTGAAGCATGCTTATTCATCACTCATTTTCTTTTGTTGATAAATGAGAATGCTTCATAATATATTATGATACACTCTCTCTCTTCTCATTATCTTATCTCACATTCTCTCTCCTCAAGCTCTCATCTTCAAACCCTAATCCTTACACCTCATGAGTTGAGATCAAAGGATTAGTTAGACTAAACAATCCATAACCATCACTCTATCTCATCCTAACTTCTTTGATTAGCAATCCAAGAAGGTTAGTTGCCTCAAGTTTAGAGGTTTAGCTTGGAGTTTCGCTCTCGGGTGGATCGTCTACTACCTAGAGAAGGCCGAGGAGAACAAGGAGATCGTAAAGACGAAGGACTAGTTTCGATAGGTATAATCCCTAATCACAAGTGATAAGAAAATCATTGTGTACGGATATTTATAGTTTAGCTTCGATTTAAGCAGTTAGTCGATGTTCGTTCCTTAAACTTGATTGTTTGTGTAATTTCCGCCTCCCCACAAGTACTGGGGTGTACTACATCGACTTACAAACACTACAGGGCAATCAGTGTTGAACACTGGGAATGAGGTTGACAAGTTAGTGTTTAACACTAAAAGATAATTGGTGTTAAACACCAGCAACAAGGCTTTCAAATGATCATAAACACTAAAACAGATCAGTGTTGAACACTGGCAATGGAGATCTCAGATTAGTGTTAAATATTAAGGTAATCAGTGTTGAACACTGCGAATAAAATTCTTTGATTAGTGTTGAACACTAAGGCCCAACAGTGTTTCAATACTGTATTCGAGAGTTCCAATTTAGTGTTAAACACTAAGGCAAGAGGGGTCACGTGGCAACACGTGAGAGCGCCCTCCCTTCATTTATTCTGCTGAGATTATCGCATTCTTCTGAGCATCACGTGCCCTCACGTGACGGGCATTTAAATGCTTGTATGCTAAAGCTTCTGCCGAGGGTCACGTGGGTCACGTGGGGTGCTGCCTCAAAGGGGCTTTCTGTAGATCTCTTGGGGGGTCACGTGGTGGCACGTGACCCTGCCTCTATGTATGTTTGTTTTAGAGGATCTGTTAATCTTTTTCCAGGAATTAAATTCCTCGTAGGGTTGAACCCTGACAATAATTTCAGAGGAATTAAATTCCTACTTCCTTTTGAAGATTTATATTCTGAATAGAGTTGGACTCTGAATTTTCTGTAGGAATTAAATTCCTCATATATGTGAAGAACTGAATAGGGTTAGACCCTAATAAAAGCTTTTAAGGAAATTAAACTCCCATTTTAAAGAATTATGATTAAGGGAATTAAATTCCCGCTGTTTCAACAGAACTATGTTCTTAATTAGGGTTAAACCCTGTTTCTTTTTGCTCTGAAGGAATTAAATTCCCATAACACAGGGTCAAACCCTAGTTTTGTCTTAAAGGAATTAAATTCCTATAGTTCTGTGAGAATTAAATTCTCATGTTTCCATTCCCTCTCTATGTTTTGGATCTGCATGGCAGGATCTCGACCCATTGAGAATTAAATTCTCAACCTAAAGGGGAGATGTGCACTTTGCAGATCCTCTATCAAAGAGAGAAGAAATATGTTCTTCTGTTTTATATATCAGAGTTAAACTCTGTTGAGAATTCAATTCTCCCTCCTTCACAATTGCAGTTTCCCTTTCTTACCTAGGGTTTTCCTTTGCAGAAGCTCCAAATTCCTCAAAGTAATCAAGGCTCTCTCCTTTTTTCTCCCTCTGTGTATATATCTCTTGTGTATGTCTCTTGGCTCCTATTTATAGGAGAAGCAGCCGAATAATTAGTTTTTGACGAATCTTCCTTGAGATATTTGATTTACATCCATTATTCGTTCTGGACCTTTGGATTATTAGGTGAAGTTTATTCACCATTGGATTTCAAATCCGGGGATTCTCCCTTGTTATTTCGGTTAGATTTAAAGGGGAAATCTTTCCAAACCCGAGATTTTCCCATAGATAGATGATATTTAATTACCTCTAAATCTTTAATTCGATCGGCTCCAGGTAATCACTTTCCTTTGGAAAGATTTGAATCTCCTTCAGAATTTAATTCTGTTAACAAAACGGGCTTTGAAAGCCGGTCACGTGTGACCACGTGACCCCCTTGGAACGGGCCTTCCTCTTTCTTTTTGTTCTTTGTCTTCTGGTTGCTGTTTAGTCATCACGTGTCAACACCTGACCATTGGTCACGTGTGAACACGTGACCCCTGTCTGGAGCCTCTTTCTTTGATTCAATTGGAGAACGAGTCTGCTGCTTTGAGCGTCACGTGCCAACACGTGACCTCTTCTGAAGCCTCTTCCTTGACTTGATCAAGGAACTAATGTGCCCTTTTCCGCTGCTTTTATATGTCACGTATCTACACGTGACTGCTGGTCACGTGTAAGCACGCGGCCCCCCCTTTCTGAAGCTTTTCCCATAAGCTTTTCCCATAAGCTTTTCTGATTTTAAATCAGGAAACAAATGCCCCCACAGCGTTGTTCTCACGTGTCTGCACGTGAGTGCAACGCTGTCACCTTCGTGACCGTTGGATTCCTTTAGGGATTTGGGGAGATGAAACGTTTCCATTGCCTTCTATAAATACCACTGTCTCTTCAGAAGGGCCTTCACTTTGCTCATCTTCTTCTTCTTTTGAGAACTTCTTCTTTTGAGAACTTCTTCCTTGAGAATTTAATTCTCGCTTTCAGAGCTTAGTTCTCTTTCTTGAAGCAATCTTCAGAGTTTAACTCTATTCGAAAAGAATCCTTTTTCTCAGGTAATGTTCTTGGACAACGACGGACCTTCACATCTCTCCGGATTTTAAATCCAAAACAAGGGTTTTTACCCTTTTTTTCATATTTTCCATAAGAACATGAAACCGCTTAACCTTCAAACTGTAGATCTCTTAGGGTTTAGATGATCTTTGGGGAAATGATGATGGCGTTTCAACCCCATAGGATTTAATTCCATCAAAAATGTTTCTGGGAAGAACTCAGTTTCTTCGCACGGAGGCTTCCTGAGGTCTCTTGGCCCTAGGTTGTTCTTCCTGCCATTAATGCAATGGGGGCTTTGTAATGATGTCTTTTTGTGGGAATTTAATTCCTTTGATTTTGTTGGATTCATTGTAGAGCCCGAGACAAATCTTGCATGGTCATCATTCTTTATTAAATGAGAATATTCCCTTTGTTTTATTGTAACGATTTGGCCTCATTATTAATGAGCCGTCATCTGGATTCTGTGGGGCCCATGTGTTTTGTAGCCCATGGTCCCAGAAAACTCTGCTGTTGCTTTCTTTAACTAGTCTTCATGTTCATGCATGGATATATATATATATATATATATCGCTGACTTTCCTTTTAACGGTCTTCCTTTACTGGATTTCAGGTGCGATGGCTTCTGCTCCACGCTTTCCCTTTTCTCGCTCGGAGGCGGCTTTTCCTCAGTCACCATCTGATGAGGAAGCGATGGCGATGATTCGGGCCCATGATCCGAACTGTACCAACCTTCTTCAATGGGGATCTTGGTATAGTCAGATTATTCAAGGTCGCAGGAGTTTTCTTTGCGCGGTGCCAACGGAGCCCACTTTCCCCTTTTTACCGATGGATCCTCCAAGGACAGCTTTTGCTGTGGAAATGCCCAATTGGACTCCAACGGGGAGGCTGGAGCCTTCGACGACCGGTATTCCGAACCATCCGATCCCAGCCATAGACATCTTGGGACGGCGTTTCTGCCAGGGTGAGGCCCACCCGTGGGGGCAAATTTATAAGATAGGGCTCACTCCTAGGCATCCTACGGGCTACCTTCTCTGGGCTCGTTACATCCTTTCTGCCCATCGGGCGCGGTTGCAGAAAGTCGGGCTCTACCAGGCCATATACGCGTCACTATTCCATTACAAGTCCCCGCATGCCTGGTGGGTCAAGGCGTTTTTGAACCAGTGGAATCTTCCCACTAATACTTTCATTCTGGGAGATCGCGAGGTTTCGATTTCTTTGGCCGAATTCTATGATATCTCGGGGTTGCCAATAAAGGGTAATCTGTATGAGGAGTTGTTGCCTCCTGACGAGTACGTTTTTGAACCCGAGCTCGCCCCAGTTGATGGTCTATCTGCTGAGAATGCTGTTCGCCATAAGCGCCCCAGTTTAATTAGGGTCCTAGGCATCTTCGACCGATTATTCACCGAGTCCGAGGAGCAGGGTGTCACTTTCAAGAGCTTCATTGCTCGTTTCCTTCGTGAGGACGCTCTATCGAAGACAGCCCCGAAGTTTGCCAGCATTGGGGACCCCTTTGGGTTCGGTCCGAAGAGGTTGCCGACCAACGAATCGGATTTACCTCAGTATTACATCCCTATAATATCGCCGATACCTTTTGAATCCATTGCTGTCCCAGGCATGGACGAGGAGACGTTCTTTGTGGGGTTTGTTAGTGTCTGGCTTAGTTGGTTCGTTATCCCCATGCATCGCCGCTTCATGAGAGCCTCGGTCATCTACCCGGCTCATCGTATTGCTGAGGGGATGCGGTTGGCTGTCGGCATCCCGGCCTTAGCGCACCTCTATAACGGATTGGGCACCGCAGCTAATACCTCTACGCCTGGCGTGGACGTAGTGAACTTTTCGCTTCATTATTTCACGCCGTGGATTGAAATGCATGTGCTGGGGTCTTTTGCTATGCATCAGAGGCCCGCTTTTTACGACGCCTATCCCTTCCCGCGACTTATGCGACTGGTGGGTGCTTCTGCTGCCGACCCAACTCAATTTGGGGCTATTCGGGTGCTGATTTCTCCTCATGCCACTGCTGGCGGGTTGGTTTTTAATGATCGGGTTTTGTCTACTCCTTCGGGTCCCGTTCAACAACTCTGGGACCAGTCGAAAGACAACGCGCCTTCTCTGAAGCCCCGGGAGGCCACGCATTTGTATACAATTAGACAGGGCTACTTGGTGTTTCGCCAGGACAGTGCAGCTCTCTTTATGCGGTACAATCCGCATCGATTTGCCCGGCAGCTTGGGTACGACCAGGGTGTTCCTTTTGAGGCTTTTATAGTCGCCCCGATCCCTTCGCTCGATGCTGTTCGCGATGCCGCTCATCATTTCATGAGGCTGAAAACCGGCTCTCATTTCATGGTTCCCGAAGCCGAGTACATCCCCCGATGCGTGGGTGCATTTACGGGCTGGTATCTTCATCGGATCACCCCAATTATTGCTGAAGAAAGAAGGGTTCTTCTTGGTCACGACGCCCCTCCTCAGGTCTCGGGAGCTAAGCTGCGACCGAGGGTTCCAGTCCGCTTCCCTTTGAGGGAGATTGGCGCCGCCCTCATTCCGGGAGAGTCAGGGGTAGACCTTACTCCAACAGCTGGTATGCCCTTGGGTTCCCGATCACGGGGTAGACGGGCTCCAGTAGTAGCACCTCTGCCGGTGGCGGCACCGCCCCCCGTGGCGTCGACAATGGTGATGTCGTCCTCGGTCGTGGCACTGAGCTAAAGTAACAGGGACGAGGGCGCTGAAGGCGATGTGGGCCAGTGCCGCCCTAAGGCTTCGCGAGGGAGGAAGCGGTCATCCTCAGCGACCGGCTCCGGGTCCAAACGGCGGAGAAAAGAGGCTACCACTCCGCTTGATTCTGTGGTGGAGTCTGAGCCTATCCTTGAAGACGAACCATTGGCCTTGCAAGAGTCAAATGCTGGACATCTCTTCCCGAGTTCGGCTGATGAGGAGGCTGCACAGTTGGCTGAGGCCATACGGCGTTCAAAAGACGCGTCCCATAACGCCAAGGTTCTGAAGAAGTCTTATCCCGCTGTAATTTTTTACGAAGACCCTTCATGGATTCGGCGACGGTTTATCGGCCCTTTGGAGGAATGGGGGAAAGGGCTTTGAAGCAGGCCGCTTCAGAAGATGCCGCTGATGCGCTTTCTTTATGGACCGGCGGTCATGAATCTACCCTTAAACCCCAGCGAGCTCACCTCCTTGAGAAGGAGAAGCGGCTTGAAGAAGCCATATTGAGGGCTTCTTTGCGTATAGGTACGTTGTGCTTCTTTTGTAGTCTTTTCGCTTATTTATGCTCGTGGGTATGTACCATTATTCTTATTTGAATCTTGCAGAATCTTCGACGCTGGGGGAGTTCCCCACTGGCCCTTTAAAGCTAAAGCCCGCCGAAATTCTCAATGAGGCCTTGCTGGATGTGGAGGGGGCTGATGAGGCTGCTCCTCTCATGATAGAACCTCCAGCGGCGATTCTTGATCAGGGAGTGCTTGCCCCTTTGGGGGAGGCTCCCTTGGAGGCCGCCACCCCAATGACTCTTACTGAGGGCGGCCCAAAGGCTGGAAGCGAGGTAGTCGGGACTACTCTCCCTTTGTTGGAGCCTGAGGTCATGGCGGAGACCGTTGAAGCTGCTATCCCCCCGGCTCAGAATGGGAGGAGTGTTGAAGGTATCCCTCTGCTTTTTAATTTAGTAACCCCTTCATAGTCTAAACTCTTTTACCTTTCCCAGAATTGCGCGGCTTAGCGGCCATGATCGCGGATCTGTCGCCTCGCCAGTCATTTCAGTGCTTATTAGAGATGGCAGCTCCGCAGGCGATCTCCTCTCAGCGTATTGTCCTTTCCTCTGGGCAAGGTTAGTGTCATTCGCCATTTTTTTACCATAGCATTGTTACTATTCTGCGAAATGACGTTGATGTCTCTTATAGTTTTAGAAGCCGATGATGAGGTTGAGGTCGTTGAAGGGCCAGGGGAACCTTCAGCTCCTACTTGCATGACTGTCGGTGAGTGATATTTTATTATAGTCCCGTTCATTCTGTGTTTAAAAGTTTTACTAACATTCGCCGAATTTGAACAGCCCTGCCAGTCTCCATGGCTTTGGAATCGCGCATTGTGATGCCGCCCGGCCCCTACGCCTTGCGGGCTTCAGAACGCTTGGCCCAATTGAGCCTTGTCACCCTATCTTCTTTCATCGAGGAGCTCTGTGCTGGTAGTGCGACCACAGCCGAAGCGTTTGCCGCTGAAGCTAACGGCTCCATCCCTTTTCTCACCACCTATCATAGCGAGGAGGTAGTGCGGGTCTGGGTGGAGTTCTGTAGGAAGGTGGAGGCTTGTTTGTACGCTCTCGAATGTTCTCGCCTCTCCTCGGAAGCCGTGGCTGCAAAAGCGGAGTTGCGGGGTCTGATAGCACGATGTGCGGCCAACATGACGTCATGCGAGAAGAGGCTTGGCCGCAAGTTCTCGGAGAGGGAGCTGGCTTCTAAGGCGCTGAGCGAGCTTCATGCCAGCCTCACAGCCAAGGCCAACAAAGCGTACGAACTCTGGCGGGTGCTTCAGGAGTCCATCAAAGAGGTGGTGTCCCTCGATAAAGCTGCCACGTTCACTCGTGAAAGGGTCGAGGCTCATAAAGCCACCGAGAAAGAGCTCGAAACTCGGCTTGCTTCGTATCAGGCTCAGCAAGCTCAGGCGGAGGCTCGTCTTCTGGAGATCTTGCGTCATGAAGCCGTGGCTCAGCAACAGAACGATGAGCTGGTAAAATTATTGCACCGCCCGCCGGCTTGAGGACTTGTATCTTTTCTCCTTTTTTTTGTACATACTCATGGATAAGAGTATCTTTCTTTTCGTTTCTTTCATCAATTGTACTTTGTATCCATTTTGGCTTATGAATAAAAGATACATTTTTTTCACTGGTGTGTCCCCTTTTCATTGAATGTATTCTGCGGATATTCTACCTTGATCTCCTTGCAGGACAGCGATGGCTTAGGATTCAGGGTTAAGATCTGCTTCCTAAGACTTTTGCATTTTATGAGCCATGAGGGTCTCATAAAGAGTTTTTCTTCCTACAGGTCGAGAGGATCCCATAGGTGTAAGTTCTTCTTAAGAATCGTGAGGATTCTTAAGCGGGTTTTCCCTTGAAAGTCGTAAGGATCTCACAAGAGAGTTTTTTTTCTTCCTTACAGGTCGTGAGGGCCTGCAAGTGCTGGATGTGGTTGCCCTTGTCCGTGTTTCATGGGGTCAGAGGCTGCTCCAGGTATCGTAGTTTAAAGACGTCGCGGTCAAGGTTAAGGACCTCATAGTCCGTGGATTTAGGGACTCCACCGTCCGCCGTTAGTTTTAAGACATCACGGTCAAGGTTAAGGACCTCATAGTCCGTAGATTTAGGGACTCCACAGTCCGATGTTAGTTTTAAGACATCACGGTCAAGGTTAAGGACCTCATAGTCCGTGGATTTAGGGACTCCACAGTCCGATGTTAGTTTTAAGACATCACGGTCAAGGTTAAGGACCTCATAGTCCGTGGATTTAGGGACTCCACAGTCCGATGTTAGTTTTAAGACATCACGGTCAAGGTTAAGGACCTCATAGTCCGTGGATTTAGGGACTCCACAGTCCGGTGTTTGGTTGCAGGGACCCTTCACCTCTTTGAAGACGTTGAGGAATTACAACGCCAGGTATCAAAGGAGTGAAGAGATGTACCCTTAAACCAAGGCAGAATTCGTAGGGAATCGGGGTGTTTGATCGTTAGTTTTAAGACATCACGGTCGAGGTTAAGGACGTCATAGTCCGTGGATTTTAAGGACTCCACAGTCCGGTATTTGCTCTGGATGCTTCACACGGGTTCACTGCCGTGCTTGGCGAGGACTAGGCTCCGCTCTGGATGCTTCACACGGGTTCACTGCCGTGCTCTGCAAGGACCAGGATCTGCTCTGGACGTTTTCCACGGGGTCAAAGAGTGACATTATCCGCGTTCCATGTAACCAGGAATTTTGCACTAGATGCTTCACACAGGTTCACTGCCGTGCTCGGCGAGGACTAGGCTCCGCTCTGGATGCTTCACACGGGTTCACTGCCGTGCTCTGCGAGGACCAGGATCCGCTCTGGACGTTTTCCACGGGGTCAAAGAGTGACATTATCCGCGTTCCACGTAACCAGGAATTTTGCACTAGATGCTTCACACGGGTTCACTGCCGTGCTCGGCGAGGACTAGGCTCCGCTCTGGATGCTTCACACGGGTTCACTGCCGTGCTCTGCGAGGACCAGGATCCGCTCTGGACATTTTCCATGGGGTCAAAGAGTGACATTATCCGCGTTCCACGTAACCAGGAATTTTGCACTAGATGCTTCACACGGGTTCACTGCCGTGCTCGGCGAGGACTAGGCTCCGCTCTGGATGCTTCACACGGGTTCACTGCCGTGCTCTGCGAGGACCAGGATCCGCTCTGGACGTTTTCCACGGGGTCAAAGAGTGACATTATCCGCGTTCCACGTAACCAGGAATTTTTCACTAGATGCTTCACACGGGTTCACTGCTGTGCTCGGCGAGGACTAGGCTCCGCTCTGGATGCTTCACACGGATTCACTGCTGTGCTCTGCGAGGACCAGGATCCGCTCTGGACGTTTTCCACGGGGTCAAAGAGTGACATTATCCGCGTTCCACGTAACCAGGAATTTTGCACTAGATGCTTCACACGGGTTCACTGCTGTGCTCAGCGAGGACTAGGCTCCGCTCTGGATGCTTCACACGGATTCACTGCCGTGCTCTGCGAGGACCAGGATCCGCTCTGGACGTTTTCCACGGGTCCAAAGAGTGACATTATCCGCGTTCCACGTAACCAGGAATTTTGCACTAGATGCTTCACACGGGTTCACTGCCGTGCTCGGCGAGGACTAGGCTCCGCTCTGGATGCTTCACACGGGTTCACTGCCGTGCTCTGCGAGGACCAGGATCCGCTCTGGACGTTTTCCACGGGGTCAAAGAGTGACATTATCCGCGTTCCACGTAACCAGGAATTTTGCACTAGATGCTTCACACGGGTTCACTGTCGTGCTCGGCGAGGACTAGGCTCCGCTCTGGATGCTTCACACGGATTCACTGCCGTGCTCTGCGAGGACCAGGATCCGCTCTGGACGTTTTCCACGGGGTCAAAGAGTGACATTATCCGCGTTCCACGTAACCAGGAATTTTGCTGATTGTATCCGCATTTCACGAAATGGAGGTTTGACTCTCGGTGATATGTATATCGCCGAGCCATGGAACTGGGGGGGTCGCCGCTGTTCCGTTTCACTTGAGGTTGTGTCTGCTGCCATGAGACGAACGACGAGATGATCTCTAGGCTATCCGTGAATCGTCGAGATTTGGCTTCTCCTTATGATGAAACCTGGGGAAGGAGTATGATCCCTTCTTTGTTTGCGCCCCTGGATTGTATACAGGGGTAGATGTACCATCACCTGTAGGGCGAGGATTTCACTTTTGTTTTATTTCTTTTTCCGCGATGCTCTATCATTTCAGCTTTTATATCGTGAAGGTCGCGATTGCCCCATCATTTTGGCTATTTTCCGCGGTGCCCAATCATTTCGGCTATTTATTTATTTTCTGCTCGCTGCTTTTTGTTGCGAGTTGCCCCATCATTTCGGCTATTTTTCATGCCTCCATTTTTTACTTGCTGCTTTTTATTGCAAGTTGCCCCATCATTTCGGCTATTTTGTAGGCATGTGTGGCTTGCTAGCTTTTTCGCTGCAAGCCTGGATTTTAGGCACCGATTTCGGCATCAGCACCGCTACAACTGGAATGTTGCCAGGAGCGAATCATCATTTGCCTTTGTCGATGACGAACAAAGGTGGCTCAGCAAACAGGGTTAAGGGTCCTGTCGACCAAGGCTTTTGACTTCATCAGCCGTAAGGGTCTCACAAAGGTATTTCTCCCTACAAGTCGTGAGGATCTTGCAGGTGTATTTTCTCCTTAAGGATCGTGAGGATTCCTAAGTGTGTGCTCCTCTGTAAGTCGTAAGGATCCTACAAGAGGGCTTTCTCCTTATGGATCGAGAGGACCTACAAGGGTTGGACTTTGCTGGGGAAATGTTTATTCGCGCCCGTGGATTGTATACAAGGGTCAGTATTGAGTCCTTTGTAGGGCAATATCGAAGATTGTGGAGGATTGCTTAAGCACAGGTTTAGATCTCTGTAACTTAAGACTTTCAAATCTTATGAGCCGTAAGGGTCCCATAAGAGAGTTCTCCTTACGAGTCGTGAGGGTCTCGTAAGTGTACTTTCTCCTTAGGAATCGTGGGTATCCCTAAGTGTGTTGCTCCTTTGTGAGTCGTAGGGATCTCACGCAGGTGGTTTCTCCTTACAAGGTCGAGAGGACCCTATAAGTGTCTTTTTTAACGAGGTTACGCCCTTTCGGGTTTTCACAAACACTCGCCGGTAGTCCTGCTGTTTTTACTCACGGAGCCCTTTCGGGTTTTCATCCGTGCCCATTTTGCTTATGGACATACCGTTTTTATTTTATATATATATATATATATATATTTTTTCTTTTTCTTTTTTGCTTTTTTTTAACCACGCCAGCCTGAGGATGCCGCGGGTTGATAGTAGTTTAACGACGTTTCAGTCATTTGCAAGTTTTAGGACATTGCGGTCCGTCGTTAGTTTAGGGACGTTTCGGTCCGTCGCTAGTTTAAGGACGTTTCGGTCCGTCGCTAGTTTAAGGACGTTTCGGTCCGTCGCTAGTTTAAGGACGTTTCGGTCCGTCGCTATGGGAAGGCCAGCCGCTGCTTGTGAAGTCCGAGCCTAGGAAGATAGCGAGCGGACATAGTCGTCGTCATCTATCATTGACCCAGGCTATGGCTTATCAAGCATAGTATTTCTTTAAGAAGCGGCCGTTTATTGGCCTGAAAGGCCTTTCACCGTGCATGTCCACGAGTAGATAGGCTCCACCCTGGTAGACCTTGTCTATGATGTAAGGGCCTTCGTAGTTTGGCTCAAATTTCCTCCGCTTGGCACGATTGGGGATCATAGGTCTTTTGACCACTAGCACGAGTTCGCCTTGGCGGAATGTCCTCGGCCTGATCAACCTTTCGTACGAGCGCGCCATCTTCGCTTTGTAAGCTTCTAGATGTTGTTGCGCCATGAGCCGGGTTTCGTCGAGGGCATCAAGCTCCTCAAGCCGAAGGTGAGCGTTTTCTTCGTCCGTCAGCTCGTGGTGGACCGCCACTCGTAGAGAGGGTAACTCTATCTCGAGGGGGAGTACTGCTTCCGTCCCAAATACCAACGCGTACAGCGTTGTGTTCATGGCCGTCTTGACTGTAGTTCGATAAGCCCAAAGGGCTTCTTGCAGCCTCTCGTGCCAGTCTCTCTTATTCCGGGAAACGGTCTTTTTTATGATCTTCGTCAAGGTCTTATTGAAGGCCTCGGCCAGACCGTTAGCTCGTGGGTTGTAAACTGAAGAATATCTCCAGTCTATATTGTGCTGCTGCGTGAAGCGGCTAATCTTATGGCTTCTGTAGGCTGGCCCGTTGTCGGAAATAATCCGCCGTGGGGTTCCGAATCGATAGATGACGTGCGTCTTGAAGAAATGGAGGATATTCTCCGTCTTCACTTCCCTCAGCGGTACTGCTTCTGCCCATTTGGAGAAGTAATCAGTTGTCGCCAGGATAAAATGATGTCCCCGGGATGATGCTGGCTCGATGGGACCGACTATGTCAGTCCCCCACATTTCGAATGGCCAACTAGCCACCGTTGGATGTAGTGGATTCGGATGTTGGTGGATAAAGTCTCCGTGGATCTGGCACGAGTGGCACTGCTTCGCATACTCGAGGCAGTCCTGGATCATCGTGGGCCAGTAGTAACCCATCCGTTTAATTTTTAACTTCATCTTTGGGCCTGCTTGGTGAGAACCGCAAAGTCCGTCGTGGACTTCCTGAATGACTCTTTCCGCTTCGTCAGGTCCTAAGCATCTTAGCCATAGAGAATCAAACGATCTCTTGTATAGAGTATCGTTGACGAAGGCGAAAGATAGAGCTCGTTTCATGAGCTGATGCCTTGAGGATGTATCTTTGGGCATTCGGTGGGACTTAAAGTAGTCTATAAAGACTTCCCTCCAGTCCTCGGCCTTCTCATGGTCTTTTATTTGTAGGGTCGTCTGCTCAGTCGCTCCCTTTTCTTTATATAATTCCGGAGGTATTTCTGCCGGGGCAAGAACTCGACGGCTTTGTACCACGATTCTTACATCATCGAGGTTTTCGTTCGCCAGTTCTTTAGCAAGTTTGGCTAACGCGTCTGCTTTGCTGTTTTCCGCGCGTGGTATGTTCTCCAGAATATAGGAGGGGATTTGGGTAAATAGTTGTTGCACCTTTTCGCCGTACCTCACCAACTCCGGTTTGCACGTTTGGTAATCACTATTTACTTGACTAACAACCAGTTGAGAATCCCCGTATATAAGGAGGTCTTCAATTCCCAAATCGATGGCGATTTCGAGGCCTGCTATCAGAGCTTCGTATTCAGCTTCATTGTTTGTCCTCGGCTCTGTTAAGGAGAAGGCGAAGCGCAATATCCCTCCTTATGGAGTTGCAAAGACGAGGCCTATCCCCGATTTGATCATTGGGATACCTTGTTTCTGTTTCTTTACGGAGGACGCTCCATCGAAATAGAGTTCCCATCGGTTGCTACCGCCGCCAATCGCATCAAATGCATGTTCGTCCGGCAAATCACAGTTCAGAGGGGAATCGGCCGGTATCGGGTGCTCAGCAAGGAAGTCGGCAATGGCCTGGCCTTTCACTGCCTTGAGAGGTTGATACGCTATCGAGAACTCCATCAAGAGCAGAGCCCACTTAGCGAGTCGTCCCGTCAATATGGCTTTTGACATCAAGTATTTAAGGGGGTCCACTTTTGAAATAAGACGGACTTCATGCGCCAACGCATAGTGCCTGAGCTTTGTTACCGCGAAGATTAAGGCCAAGCAATGTTTTTCAATGGGAGAGTAGTTGCTTTCTGCCCCCAGTAGAACTCGACTTAAATAGTAGAGTGCTCTCTCTTTTCCCTGATCGTTCTCTTGCGCCCATAATGCGCCCAAGGAACCTTCGAGGGCGGTCGTATAAAGAATAAGGGGCTTTCCCTTGACCGGCGCGGCTAACACCGGAAGGTTCTGCAGGTACTGCTTGATCTCGTCTAGTGCACCTTGGCATTTGTGATCCCAAACGAATGGAGTTCCCTTTTTCATCAGGTGGCTGTAAGGACGGCATTTGCCTGAAAGATTGGCGATAAATCGCCGGATGTATGCGAGCTTCCCTTGGAGAGACCTCAACTGTTTGAGGGTTCTTGGCGGAGGCATTTCCATGATCGCTTTAATCTTTGACGGATCTATTTCAATACCTCGGTGTCGAACGATGAATCCCAGGAATTTGCCCGAGGAGACTCCAAACGCGCATTTGAGGGGATTCATTTTCAAATTATATTGCCGAAGGCGTTGAAATACAGTCTCCAGGTTGTTTAAATGCTCTTCGTAGGACATGCTCTTTACCACGTGGTCATCGATATAGCACTCGACGATGTCATGTATGAGGTCGTCGAAGATCTTTGTCATGGCCCTTTGATAGGTAGCGCCAGCGTTCTTTAGACCAAAGGGCATAACCTTGTAGCAGAATATACCCAAAGGGGTCCGGAAAGCGGTGTGCTTCTGGTCTTCGGGATGCATCTTTATCTGATTGTATCCTGACGAACCGTCCATAAAGGAGAAAACCTCGTGAGTGGACGGGTTATCTATCATTAGCTCGGTTACCGGTACTGGGAAATCATCCTTTGGACAGGCTTTATTGAGATCCCTGAAATCCACGCATATGCGTACCGTCCCATTCTTCTTCAGTACCGGGACGATATTGGCAATCCAATCGGGATATTGGACTTCTTGGATAAACCCATAATCGATCAGCTTCTTGACTTCGGCGTTGATGCTCATCTCAAGCTCGAGTCGCATCCTTCTTGGCGCCTGCTTGACTGGCTTGATATCTGGGGATATTGCTAATTTATGCACAGCGACCTCCGGATCTAAACCTGGCATCTCGGAGTAGTTCCACGCGAAGCAGTCTTTATGCCGCAGAAGCACGTTCTTTAACGCGGCCACCCTTTCTTCAGAGAGTAGCTCGCTGACAAATGTCGGTCGCGGGTCATCCGCCGATCCCAACTCAATCTTCCTGAGGTTATCTTCCGTAGTATGTATACCGTCTTCCAGTTCTTTCGGAGCTGGCGGAAATTCTGAGATCACCTCATCATCGCCGTTCTCAAAGCATTGGGGAAGGTCATCCATGTTCTCGCGCTCTTCTTTTAATATCGTAATCGTATAACAGGTGCGAATCCGCTCCCAGGACCGAGGCGGAACCGGTTCTGCTCTTGCGGCCTTGGGCTCATGCTTTTGTGGCGGCGTTACCCTCCAGCCATTGGATAAAGCGAATCTGCCCCGTTGGTACTGGTCCTCGACCCAGTTCTTGAAGGTGAAGCAGTCTTCGGTAGGATGTCCTGTGGCTCGGTGATAAGAGCAATAGCTCAAACGAGAAGCCTTGTTAGCTTGCTCAGGGTGTCTAGACTCCGGAAGCGCGATCATTTGATGTTTTAAAGCGAGCTTGAGTAACCTCTCCATCTTGTCTCGGGGGAAGGAGTACGCTCGACTCATCTTCTCCATGAGGGACGAATCCAAGCCGTGCAGTACCCGTAACCCTCTAATCCTGCGTCGTTGTTGTCGGCTCCTCTTCCCACTTCTTAATTTATTTCCGTCTCCGCATTGGGCCTTTCGTACAACAGGTCGACAAAGATGAGCATCTTTGTCTTTTGGAGCCTGTTGAAATAGACGTTGCGTCCTGGCCTTCTCGTAGATGGCCATCTCGCGGTTGTGGTCTTCCCGAGCTTTCTGACCCATTTTCCTGATAGGCTTGTCCGTTCGTTCTTCAAACGACGGACTCGGTGCTTCAATCGCGGGATTTGGTTTTGATGAGGGGTTGGCGTCTCTGACAAGGCGTCCTCTTCTTCATCAAAGGTGTATATGGCGTAGCTACTGTGGGCCCGTTCCCGTTTTCCCGCTCTCGCGTATCCAAGCCCGAGTGTCTCCATTTTCCCGTTGGGCAATTTGCGTTGAGTTCCGGGGACATCCCAAATCTTGTTGTAGAACCGAGCCTGCCGAACAGTCTGTTTTAAGGGTATTCCCTGGCGCTTCAACAGCTTCTTTAATCCATTTGTATAGTATCTAGGCAGACGGATGGGTTGGAGCCTGTCAGGTGTAGCATCCGCGCCATGCCAGATCTCTTTCTCTACTTTCGACTCTGAGGATTGGTAGAATAGGATCACTTTCTCACCCCTTTGCCTGGGAGGGACGTAAAATGTTTGCAGGTCTTGCACATTATGAGCCTGCAGCGTGTCGAGATCCTTGTAGTGTTCTCGCGGTACCATGGTGATTTGCAAACTATGGTCACCGCCAGGGGGTGCTTGTATTGACAGCCGATTGGAGAACACAGCATTAACTTCATCTTCTGAATCACTTCCGAAGACCAGTATGGGGGCGGGCGTCCCCAGGTTGTTGCGTTGAGATGGCCCTGCATAAACTATCTCTTCCTCTTCTTCGGTATCGCTCCCGAAAACAGGGATGGTGGCGGCGGTTTTGTCCTCCGGGTCGCGACACCTTTCTGTATCCTCGAAATCTGGCAAAAAGTATTTCGCATCTTCGTATTTGCGGACTTCGTTCACGGAAAATGGGTTCAACTCACCTGTTACAGTATACTCGAAACCATCTTTAAAGTACTTCATACACTGATGTTGTGTAGAAGGGATGATGTTGTACTCGTGTAGCCAAGGACGGCCGAGCAAGGCGTTGTAGCAAGTCTTGGCGTCGATGACATGGAATTTGATGTCCATGACGAGAAGTCCAAAGCGTAATGTTAGTATCACAGATCCGAGAGTCTGTGACGATTGTGAATCGAAACCGGAGATAGTAATTTTATCACGAGCGAGGTGTTGCACACTCATGCAGATTTCCTTCAACACCCGAACATTAAGGAGATTGACGGAGGATCCATTATCCACCAGGATCTTGCCTATCTTGATATCATGGCAGTATCCGGAGACATATAGGGGACGGTTGTGGTCGCACGTCCCGAGAAGGAGGTCTTCATCACCGAAAGTGATATCGGCCATATGCACTTCCTCCAATTCATCCGTCATCTTTTCAGTGGCGAGGAAGGCTTGGAATTGCTCAGGTTCTTGTAACGCCTTAATTAGTGAGTCTCGCGCTTCTTTTGATAATAGGAGGGCATCGAGAATGCTAAGCTGAGAAGGTAGCTTCCTTAGGTGCGCGAGGATGTTATAGTGCACCTTACCCTTTCTGGGAGGGTCTTTGGTAGTTAGTTCTTTCATGACTTGGTCATCTAAAGTGATATCCTCAGTGATCTTTTCCTTTCCCTTATCTTTTATATTCGTGGGCCCGAGATTCTTTTCTGGGAGTGTGCGATTGCGCAGCTGAATGTTTTCGGAGGCTTCCAATTTCTCCTCTTTCCCTAAAACGGATTCTCTAAAGAGAGGGCCCAGAGCCATTTCTTCATCAGAGTCGCTCCCAAAGGTGAGAACTTGTGACCTCTCGGCGTGAGCCATATAACAGTTGCCAGTAGTTCTGTTGTGCCCTTCGACAGTGCTTCTTTGCTCCCGACGGATCTTGTGTTTCATGCACTTGACATGTTGCTGACGAGCAACATATCCTTGCCACCATATCCTAAAGGCGTCGCACTCCTCCGTGGGGTGTGAGATTTTCCGATGATATGCGCAATAATCAGGGTGCCTCTCCGCCCCATCGTGCGTGTTTTCTTCCGAGGGTGGTAGCTTCATTCCCATCGACATGGCTTTGGCAAACCTTTTCCTCTTCTTGAATATCTTCTTGTCTACTTCGGATGCCTTTTGCTCTGGCAGGGGTAGTTCAACTCTTTCGTTCAGTCGCCCGCCTTTGGTTCCTTCTGACGTTGCCATCTCACGCTCCTGATCCGCTTTACTCTTTAGACGAATCTCGTCTAGAAAGGCATTGATCATTTCATTTGTTAGACACGCACGCTCTGGTTCGGGCTCCGTCTCTAGCTTCTTAGTGTCAGGAGTTTTCTCACCGTCGGTAAACAAGTGGGAGATTACGTTACAACTTGCCACATACTCTTCGGATTCATCCGATGAGCTCTCTTCATCATCTCCCTCTTGAAAGATGTGGTTGAAGAACTCTCGCAGTGTGACAGGAGTTCGCGCCTTTTGATTGTATTCTTCCAGCGCGTCAATTTGCTTCTGCAAGTTCGTGTGCTCGTCTCCGGGCTTCTTGGATTTCTTCTTCTTTATCTTCGAAGATTTTGACGGTTGGGCGTGAGTATTTGGGCCCTTATCACGAGTCTTCGTAGTTGTGCGGGGCTTCAACATCCCTTCGATAATTTGAGGTTCAAGAGGGTCCTTCCATTCGATCGCAGGGCACGCATGAAGGTCTCTCAGCATTCTTTTGGTTTTAGTTGATAGCACGACCTCCCATGGAGCTTCTTCAATAAAGGAGCAGGTTGCCCCCGGTGTATCTACTTTCTTAGGAGTATACGGCTGTGGTGGGTTCACCTTCCACTTTTCGGACAGTACAAACTTCCCCTGGAGGTATTGATCTTCAATCCATCCTTTGAAGACGAAGCAATCTTCAATCGGATGGCTTACCGTTTGATGGTAAGGGCAATAGTTAGGGTTATTCACCTCGCTGGTTGCGGCGGTCGCCTTGGATTTGGTAGGTTTATAAGTCTGTTATGGATTGCCAGCTCGAATAACCGTTTCGTCTTGTCTCTTGGGAACGAGTAGGGACGCTTCATCTTCTCATTATAATACCGGCGTCTTTCTTCCAGTTGATCTGCCGGTTTCGGGGCGTTAGGTTGCTGCTGGGCATTCGCGACAAAGGTTGCCCTTCCTTTACCCTTGTCATTCCGAGATTCTGACTTCGGGGCAGGTGGTCTATGACCCATCTGGTCCATCTGAGCCAACTTGTCGATTAAAGCCTGGAATGTGGTTGGCTTAAAGAACATCATAAACTGGGAGATAGTTGTGTGGGGGTCTAGGGTTCCCACGAACATACCCACTGGGGGTGCTTCCTCAATGCGTTGCTCGCATCTCGACCACAAATTCCGCCAACGTATAGCATACTGGACCCAGGTTTCGCCTGGTTTTACCCGGGCGTTAATCAATACGGTTATTGGAGTGCGTTCGCTGGCACTTGCGAATCGCTGAGTGAACAACAGCTCCATTTCAGCGAACGTTTTGATAGAATCGTTCGGGAGTTCCGAATACCATTCGAACGTCGTTTCTGATAAGCTACCCACGAACTGGCGGAGCAACAGTTTATCATCGCCGCCGGTGTTACCGCAGAGGGCCCGGAACTGGGCGACATGTTGATGGGGGTTGCCGGTCCCCTTATACACGTGGAATTTTGGTATCGTATAGCCTTGCGGGTATTTGATTTGGTCGTACCAGCTCGGATACGGCCGCCCCGTTTTTACGACTTGACCAGCTGCCTCAGTCGCATGGTGAACCCGGATTTGCTGGGCTATGTAGTCAACCAAGTCAGCCTTAGAGATTGCCTCCTCCTTGGCCGTTGATAGGGCTGGTGGTGGATTTGACGTCTCCCCTCGGTCGTCTTCAAGAACGATTGGGGGATCCTCGGCGGGTAAGTCCTGCTGGATCATCATGCCTATCATATCTTGGAAGAGAAGGCCCATACGTTGTATGTTGGCTGCTTGTTCAGCAGCCTCTTTGTCCTTTTTCTCCAGTATCCGGCGAAGGAATTCAGCATCGGTTTCTTCCTCCTGGCGTGCGTCTAAGGACGTTCCTGGGCTTTCTTTTGGCCCGGTAAGTGAGGCCATAGCATTCATCATTTCCTGAAGCTTTTGTTGCTGCTCCTGGGATTTCGTCACGGATCGGGTAAGCGGTCGGTGGCCTGTAGAAGTGCGGCTCTCCTCCTTTCCAGAGGCCATGTAAACAGTGTGCACCACCATGCCCCCAGACTTAGGGCGTCTGGGCTCAGTGTTTTTAGCTGTCGTTGCACGCTGGGGGGTCTTCTCTGGCCTCCTCCTTTTATGAGCCATGGAGGTTGAGGGGGCCGTTGAGGTGGGCGTCCAGACATCCTTTCGGGGTTTAGCCTGGTGACCAGCCTCCGGTTGGATTTTTAGCTTCTTGTGCTGGCGGGAGAAGTTTGGATCGATGATCGAGTCTCGGGCCTGCCGCCAAACCTTATAGATTTTGGAAGACAGCCGTTGAGGAGATCGGGGCTGTTCTGATTCTATTTCCACAACCTTTTTTAATGGGGGAGGAGACCTCTTCAGCACTGCAGTAGGAGAATTCCTTCGCACCTTATTTAGCATTTCGAAGCTGTTCCCAGTTGGAACAGCAGCATTAACTTCTGCCACCGGGGCTGATGGAGTCAACCCAGAGGGGGAATTGCCCCCAGCCTTCCTTACTCGGCGCCAATGACGACATCGAGCGTGTCGAGCGGACGGCATAGGGTCAGCGGTAAGAATGGTTTCGTCTTGCCCCCTGTGTAGGTGGGGGGTCGTTGCCGGTGTTAGCCTGTCAAAGACCGACGTCCTTTGGGCAGCAGGAGCAGGAGCTGAAGCCGTCAATCTTGTAAAGACCGACTTTTTGGCCGGAGAAGCCGCCTTGGCGATTTCGGGGGCAGGAGCGGCCACCTTCTTAGAAGCAACCTCCTCTGAGATTGTAGGCCCCATGATGAGTTCACAGGATTTCTGGCCCAATCTAGAGAAGACCGAGGCGTTGACGTTGGGCGACTCGTTGAGAGGAGCCGCGGCAGGGGTAAGACGATCAAAGACCGACTTCTTGAGAGCTTCCTTTGTCAGCACCGGCGCCGCGAAGCTTGATGGTGGGAGTATAGTCCCAAAGAACAATCCGGTAGTGGCTTGAGTTACCTGGTCCACCGGCATTATGAACAATGAAGAAGCTTGGGGTCCATAGGCTACGCCTCCTGGCGAGGCAACGCGTTGGTCGCAATTGCAGTTTGAGCAGTTGGAGAATTTCGCAGAAGTAGAAGCCATCGATCCTTTGCTTTCTGCAATAAGCAAGACGCCAATTCTTAGTATCTTGAAACCCAAGGGCAACCATTAGCGAACCGTGATTGGTTCACGAATCACGACACACGAAGTGTGGAGTGGAAAGAGGAAGAGGTCCCACCGGGCGTGCCAGAATCTGTTCCCCTCCGAACGGCGGCCTGGACTTGGGCGTCCGTGCATGAGGTTCGGGGCAGATGCTAATTAGTGTTATCCGTCTACCTCTCCGAAGATGCCAAGTTGATCCATGGCACCATGTATCGAAGGTTTAGACGGATGCGGCCGATGTAGCAGACTTCGTCAGATTCCCCCTCGTTTGAGGGGTTTTTGATTGTGGGGACGTTCTTCCCTGCAGGCGCAAGCCCCTGCAGTTAATTACGCTACCGCATCGCGGTAATAACTTTCTCCTTCTCCAGATGGTCACTTCGTGTCGTGGGTGTTTCTTTCGTGTTTTATTGCCCGTGGATTGTTTACGGAGATTGAGTTATGTCGTCGCCCGTAGGGCGTGGACTAGTCCAAATCCGCGTTTATCTTAGATTTGGGTTTGAGGGTTTGGTTTGAGGATACGTTAGCCATACTTGAGGCTAAGATCAACTCAAACGTTTGTTAAGGATACGTCAGTCTAGTTTGAGACTAAGATCAACTTAACGGGATCGTTTAGATCCGACAAAGGAGCATTTGGGCTCTATTGTTCCAGTTTAGGGACATAGTGGTCCATCGTATGTGTGGCCGTCGGGACCCGTCACCTCTCTGACGACGTTGAAGGATTACAACGACGGATGTCAGAGGAGTTCAGAGATGTACCCTCGAGCCAGAGTTAATTGGGTGGATTCTTAGTCCAGTCTGTTTGAAGGTTTAAGGATACGTTAGCCATCTTTAAGGCTAAGATCAACTTAAACGGGACCGTTTAGATCCGACAAAAGAGCACATGGGGCTCTATTGTTCTAGTTTAGGGACATTGCGGTCCATGGGTAGTTTAGGGACATTGCGGTCCATGGGTAGTTTAGGGACATTGCGGTCCAGGTTAAGGACGTCATAGTCCATGGGTTTAAGGACTCCACAGTCCGGTATGTGCTCTGGATGCTTCACACGGGTTCACTGCCGTGCTAGGCGAGGACCAGGCTCCGCTCTGGACGTTTTCCACGGGGTCAAAGAGTGACGTTATCCGCGTTCCACGTAACCAGGAATTTTGCACTAGATGCTTCACACGGGTTCACTGCCGTGCTCGGCGAGGACTAGGCTCCGCTCTGGGCGTTTTCCGCGGGGTCAGAAAGTGACGTTATCCGCGTTCCACATAACCAGGAATTTTGCATTAGACATGGGTTTAAAGACCCCACAGTCCATATCATGGGTGGTCGTCGGGACCCGTCACCTCTTTGAAGACATTGAGGGATTACAATGCCAAGTATCAAAGGAGTGAAGAGATGTACCCTAGAATCGGAATGGCTTAAGTAGTCCTTAGCCCAATTTGGGGTCAAGACCGATTAATTATGTTATGAGCCCATTAGCCCAGTTAATTTGAAGACTCATGGCCTAGCTCGAGCTAAGTCCTATCATGTCTGGAATATTGGCTTCTTGTTGGTCCATTGAAGGAGAGGCTTTGCCTCTATCCATTTAGCCAATTGGGTCAAAGCCTAGTGTTAAACACTACAGGGCAATCAGTGTTGAACACTGGGAATGAGGTTGACAAGTTAGTGTTTAACACTAAAAGATAATTGGTGTTAAACACCAGCAACAAGGCTTTCAAATGATCATAAACACTAAAACAGATCAGTGTTGAACACTGGCAATGGAGATCTCAGATTAGTGTTAAATATTAAGGTAATCAGTGTTGAACACTGCGAATAAAATTCTTTGATTAGTGTTGAACACTAAGGCCCAACAGTGTTTCAATACTGTATTCGAGAGTTCCAATTTAGTGTTAAACACTAAGGCAAGAGGGGTCACGTGGCAACACGTGAGAGCGCCCTCCCTTCATTTATTCTGCTGAGATTATCGCATCCTTCTGAGCATCACGTGCCCTCACGTGACGGGCATTTAAATGCTTGTATGCTAAAGCTTCTGCCGAGGGTCACGTGGGTCACGTGGGGTGCTGCCTCAAAGGGGCTTTCTGTAGATCTCTTGGGGGGTCACGTGGTGGCACGTGACCCTGCCTCTATGTATGTTTGTTTTAGAGGATCTGTTAATCTTTTTCCAGGAATTAAATTCCTCGTAGGGTTGAACCCTGACAATAATTTCAGAGGAATTAAATTCCTACTTCCTTTTGAAGATTTATATTCTGAATAGAGTTGGACTCTGAATTTTCTGTAGGAATTAAATTCCTCATATATGTGAAGAACTGAATAGGGTTAGACCCTAATAAAAGCTTTTAAGGAAATTAAACTCCCATTTTAAAGAATTATGATTAAGGGAATTAAATTCCCGCTGTTTCAACAGAACTATGTTCTTAATTAGGGTTAAACCCTGTTTCTTTTTGCTCTGAAGGAATTAAATTCCCATAACACAGGGTCAAACCCTAGTTTTGTCTTAAAGGAATTAAATTCCTATAGTTCTGTGAGAATTAAATTCTCATGTTTCCATTCCTTCTCTATGTTTTGGATCTGCATGGCAGGATCTCGACCCATTGAGAATTAAATTCTCAACCTAAAGGGGAGATGTGCACTTTGCAGATCCTCTATCAAAGAGAGAAGAAATATGTTCTTCTGTTTTATATATCAGAGTTAAACTCTGTTGAGAATTCAATTCTCCCTCCTTCACATTGCAGTTTCCCTTTCTTACCTAGGGTTTTCCTTTGCAGAAGCTCCAAATTCCTCAAAGTAATCAAGGCTCTCTCCTTTTTTCTCCCTCTGTGTATATATCTCTTGTGTATGTCTCTTGGCTCCTATTTATAGGAGAAGCAGCCGAATAATTAGTTTTTGACGAATCTTCCTTGAGATATTTGATTTGCATCCATTATTCGTTCTGGACCTTTGGATTATTAGGTGAAGTTTATTCACCATTGGATTTCAAATCCGGGGATTCTCCCTTGTTATTTCGGTTAGATTTAAAGGGGAAATCTTTCCAAACCCGAGATTTTCCCATAGATAGATGATATTTAATTACCTCTAAATCTTTAATTCGATCGGCTCCAGGTAATCACTTTCCTTTGGAAAGATTTGAATCTCCTTCAGAATTTAATTCTGTTAACAAAACGGGCTTTGAAAGCCGGTCACGTGTGACCACGTGACCCCCTTGGAACGGGCCTTCCTCTTTCTTTTTGTTCTTTGTCTTCTGGTTGCTGTTTAGTCATCACGTGTCAACACGTGACCATTGGTCACGTGTGAACACGTGACCCCTGTCTGGAGCCTCTTTCTTTGATTCAATTGGAGAACGAGTCTGCTGCTTTGAGCTGTTGGAGATAGTGCCCTCATAGTCAATTATTGGATCGCAGGTACGTGATTGCAATGATTGCGGAGGACCTATCCCGGTAGCACAGTCTTACTCGAGATGATAGTATGCTATCTGGTTTGCCTTTATCAGTCGTGTACATGTTCAGGTGACTGATTGCATGTTACACTTTGATAGAGCCCTTAGGATCTTGCTTTACTACCAACAGTATGATGGCGATCATATACGTGAGAGTTGGGTAGTTTATATGCATATCCTTAATTGTGGTCCCTAGTCGTGGGAGTTTCGAGACAGGGCATCGATACTCCGGAGTAGACTAGTGTGTACAGTCGAGACCCCGACGAGGGGCGGTGGCCGGTCTCACAAGCCACTGGTGTCAGTTGGATCACCTAAGATGTATACAGGTGCTCATTGGGTTATGAGTACACCGGACAGGACTCGCCGGGAATCTGCTAGTTAGTATTATATCTATCGTCAGATAGCAGTTCCCTGGTGACATGTGTACAGGTTAGTTCATCGACCTGAGGTCGTCATTTGTCTCGTGTGAGTTCCCACTGTGCTTTGATTTCTACCCTACCACGGCTCAAAGGAGTCGTGCAAACAGGTAGTTTTTGGGTACAGTCCCGAGCCATATGGAGGCACGTGAGCGGATCGGCAGGGGATTCGTCTCTCCCGGTATTGGGGGCGAGGTCGTGCTGTGTCTAGGAGAGCCATTACACAAAGCCCACGGCCGTGGCAGGAGATTTACTGGTAGGTACTCCAGTAGTATCTCAGGGTGTTATTGGGCTTCACTCCGACACGACTTATACTGCTATTGGGGGTCTGACGTTGCTAGCCCCCTAGGCAGATATGCGATACTCATTGACGAACGGACCGGACTGTATATACATTGTCACTGTTAGGCTCAGTAGGGTTTTCGGAGGAGTTCGCTCATCGGTCTCCCTTGAGTTCGCTCCTCGGCCACCCTTGAGGTCAGTCCATGGGCAACCGTTACGCATTGCTAGTGCCGCTGACGGTTTGTGGTTAAACCCACTGCCAGGGTACTGACGAGTCATTAGAGTCCCCCACAGGCAGTTTCCCAAGTTCGGGCGAAACGTTGTAGAGGCCGTATGGTTTTATGGCAGGGTTCGGAAAATGCACGTGCGTTTACGCACGTGTCAGTTTTCGGGCAGATAATACTGGTCGGCTTTGGTTTAAGCCGGATCCGAGTATTATATTGAGTAGGTATAATATCTTTGTCTCAGTTGCATTTGTATTCGGTCGTAATACAAATGTGGGTATATTTATACAGTTTCGGGGTTATCCTGAAAGTCGTTTCAGGATCACTTTTGGAAGTTGCCAGTTTCCAGTTTTCTATCAGCCGTCTTTTAACATTCTGTTAAAGACGGATTTATCTTTTCTTCAGATATGAGTGAGTCATCATTCTAGAAGCTTCTAGAAGTGATGATGAGGCTAATGACTCATTTGTGTCATTAATGGTCATTAATGATGCAAGGTGACTAGGTTTTATGTGATTGGTTCCATTTAATGTTAATTAGTGACTCATGCTTTCATGAAGGGTTAAGATAAGTATCATTTGTTATGGTCACCACTTGGACTCTCCTACACTCACCTCCCTCCTTTGATATAAAGTGGCCCGCCATCCTATTTGAAGTGAGAGAGATTGATTTTCATTTTGGAAAGGAAAAGACTATGGTTTTATGTGCATGGAAATTTCATTGCTTCTTTCATTTCCATCACCCGATTAAAATGGCAACTTCATTAACCGATCGTCCACGGACTTGGACGAAGTGAGATAAAGTCATCTACTCATTCTCTACATCATTCTTGGTCGTCTCTTTTAGCAAACTTGACGATCGAGTTGCCTCGAGTCAGAGGCGGGAGCCCGTTTAAAGAACCGATCATGTGGTGCCACCTCGACGAGGAGATCGGAGATCAACGAGATCGGAGCAGCCGCAACGGAGCGTGGGATGATGGTTGAAGAACGAAGGACTCGGATCGTTCGGTACAATCTTCCTACACTCTTTACAGTTTGTTAGTTTAGCAATAATGGTAGATCCGGGTTAAAGTATACGATAGCGCCAGTTTAAAAGTTTTTGTTCCGCATTTGGCGTCTGTAGACGGCCGGGGCGCTAGCGTAGACTTACATGAGCGTCACGTGCCAACACGTGACCTCTTCTGAAGCCTCTTCCTTGACTTGATCAAGGAACTAATGTGCCATTTTCCGCTGCTTTTATATGTCACGTGTCTACACGTGACTGCTGGTCACGTGTAAGCACGCGGCCCCCCCTTTCTGAAGCTTTTCCCATAAGCTTTTCCCATAAGCTTTTCTGATTTTAAATCAGGAAACAACCTCGCAAGGAGGAATATTGCGTTAGGGCCTTTTTTTTGACGGAACCCAGGACTAATAATAAAGCGTAATATGAAGCTTTGATAGCCGATCTTGAAATCACTATCGACATGGGGGTCAAGAACCTCTTCATATATGGAGACTCCCAACTGATCGTTAATCAAGTAAACGACGATTATCAAACAAGCAAGGTAGAGCTGATAAAGTATGGAGAAAGAGTGCAACAACTGCTGATACAATTCTTTTCCTATACCTTGGAAAGCGTACCACGAGCGGAAAACAACAAAGCGGACGCGTTAGCCAAATTGGCTAAAGAATTGGCCGATGAAGACCTCGATGATGTAAGGATCATTGTGCAAAGCCGCAGGGTCCTCGCGCTAATAGATATATCTTCGGAAGACCTGATAGAACTACCCGACGGAAAAGAATTGACCGAACACCTAGCCCTTCAAATAGAGGACGAAGAAAAGGTCAGGGATTGGAGGAAAGTTTTCATAGACTACTTTAATTCCCAACGAAGGCCTGAAGATGCGTCGTTGAGATATCAGCTCATGAAATAAGCTTTGTCATTTGCCTTTGTCAATGATACTTTATATAAGAGATCATTCGACTGCCTATGGCTAAGATGTTTGGGGCCGGAGGAAGTAAATAAAGTCTTTCAAGAAATACATGACGAACCCTGCGGTTCTCATCAAGCTAGGGCAAAGATGAAGCTGAAGCTAAAAAGAATGGGTTGTTATTGGCCAACGATGATTCAGGACTCCCTCGAATATGCAAAGTAGTGTCACTCATGCCAAATTCATAGGGACTTCATATATCAGCACCCAAATCCACTGCACCCGACAGTGGCCAGCTGGCCGTTCGAAATGTGGGAAACCAATATAATTGGCCCTATCGAACTGGTATCATCCAAAGGACACCGATTTATACTGGTAACAACCGACTGCTTCTTTAAGTAGGCAGAAGCAGTACCAATAAAGGAGGTGAAGACAGAGAATATCCTCCATTTCTTCAAGACCCGTGTCATATACCGATTCGGGACTTCACGACGGATAATCTCGGATAATGGACCAGCTTATAGAAGCCACAAAATAAGTCATTTCGCATAGCAGCACAAAATAGACTGGAGATATTCTTCAGTCTATAATTCTCGGGCCAACGGTCTAGCTGAACCCTTCAATACGATCTTGACCAAGATTATAAAAAAGACGGTGTCCAGAAACAAAAAAGGGCTGACACGAAAGGCTGAATGAAGCTCTTTGGGCGTACCGAACAACGTTTAAAACGTCCACAAATACAACACCATATGCATTAATGTTTGGTAGTGCAGCGGTGCTCCCATTGGAGATAGGACTCCCCTCTTTACAAGTAGTAGTTCAATACGAGCTGACAGATGAAGAAAATGCTCATCTTAGGCTCGAGGAGCTCGACGCCCTCGACGAAACCTGCCTTATAGCTCAGCAAAATCTGGAAGCTTATAAGGTAAGGATGACACGGTCATATAAAAGACTAACCAGGACGAGAACATTCCGCCAAGATGAACTTATGCTGGTTGTCAAAAGACCGATGAATTCCAATCGTGCAAAGCTGGAAAAGTTCGAGCCAAATTATGAAGGCCCGTGCATCATAGACAAAGTCTACCAAGGTGGAGCCTACCTGCTCATGGATATGCATTGCAAAAGGCCATTCCGGCCAATAAACGACTGATTCCTCAAAAAGTATTACGCTTGAAAAGTCATGACTTAGGTCAATGATAGATGACGACACTTGTGTCCGCTCGCTATCTTCCTGAATCAGAACTCTGAAACTAGTACCAAAAGATGTTCATCCCAAATCATGGGGATGTTGGACCGAGAAGTCCTTAAACTAATAATTGACCGCTACATCCTTAAACTGGCTTTGGAACGAAATGTCCTTAAACTAAATTCTCGCTCCAAAATACGGCGATAATGGACCGAGAAATCTCTAAACTAATATTGGACCGCTACTTTCCTAAACTGGCTTTGGACTGAGAAGTCCTTACACTAAAATTCGTCCTAAATACAGAAATGATGGACCGAAATGTTCTCAAACTAATACTCGCCCCAAAATAGGCGATAATGGACAATCATGTCTCTAAACTAACACGTTTAGCCCTACGGTGGATCCCTATATTGAATATCGTATACAATCCAGGGGCATAAACAATCAATGCCTCTCCCTCATCCTACATGATGCTATCCTTTAAAAATGTTTGTGGCCTACAGCTAATGGTGCGTTATCTTACGGGCCGCCTAAAAAAAAGGTATGTCCACAAGCGAAATGGGCACGGATGAAAACCCGAAAGGGCGCCGTGAGTAAAAACAGCAGGGCATTCGGTGAGCTTGTGAAATCCAGAAAAGACGCGAGATCATTAAAAAATGCACTTGCCAAGTCCTCACGACATTGTAAAGAGAAAACACCTGCGTGAGATCCTTACGAATCACAAAGGAGCAACACACTTAGAAATCCACACGATTTTAAGGAGAAAATACACTTACGAGATCCTCACGGCCTGTAAGGATGATATACCCTCTATAAAACCCTCACGACTTATAAAATTCAAAAGCCTTAAGTTACAGAGTTCTGAACCTGTTCTTAAGCCACCAAAACCTCACAAAGCTTTTCTACCCTACAACTGGTCCAATATTGACTCTTGTATACAATCCACGGGAATAAATAAATATATTCCTAACCAAGTCCCACCAATGGTGAGAAATATTCTCATATAGTAAACAACCACTTGTAAGTCCTCTCGACTTATAAGGAGAAAATACTCTTGTAAGATTCTTACGACTTACAAAAGAAAACACACTTAGAAATTCCCACGATTCGTAAGGAGAAAACACACCCATGAGATCCTCACGACTCATAGAGAGAAATACCTTTATAAGACCCTTACGGTTCATAAAGTCAAAAAGCCTTAGTCGACAGGATTCTAACCCTGTTTGCTAAACCACTTTTGTCCAATTCAACAAACGCAAATGATGATTCGCTCCTGACAACATTCCAGTTACAACGATGCTGATGCCAAAATTGGTATCAGATTCTAAATCCTTAACTTACAATAAAATGTAGTGAGTAAAAAAAATGACATAGCCGAAATGATTGGGCACCGTGAAAAATAGCCGAAATGATTGGGCAATCGTGACTTTCGCGATATAAAATCTGAAAAGATAGATCATCGTGAAAATAAATAAAAAATATAAATAATAAAATAAAAAAAATTTGCCCTGCAAGTAGGTCCATACTGACTCTTGTATACAATTCATGGACACAAATGAAAGAAAGGGAACCATATTTTCCCACCATGTTTCGTCAAAATAGCTCCAGATTTCAATAGCAACATCTACAGCCTAGAGATCACTTCTATGTTCTTCTCATTCCAACAGGATGCAGACACAACGTCATCAAAAAGACCTAAGGGTCAAAGAAAAGATGGAGTAATGGAGAAATCCTAGCTCCAAGTCTTGACGGTACATATACAACCTAGAGACTATCTCGACGTTCCCCCTCATTCCAGTATGCTGCGGACGCAACAATGAAACAAAAGTGAAGTGACGGCAAAATCCTAGCTCCAGACTTTGATGTCAATATATACGGCCTAGAGGTCATATGTATGTTTTCCCGACTTCAGCGAAGAACTGGTACGACATCATTAACGCAAAAATGAACTGACAGCATATTCCAAGTTTCGGGTCTTGACGGAAATACATACAAAGCCTAAAGACCATTGGAGATCATCCCACCCTAGAAGGGTACGGCTATGACTCATCGGGGCTTCAAATTAATCCTAATCTCAAGTAAAAAGTGCTACGACACTACCTAACCTTTGTTGTTCCGACGGTACAATGGATGTTCCAACCTAAGAAGATTACTTAAAGACATCTTGTCCAGGCTCAGAAGAGATTGGAGACACGACAGACGCGGGGCTACTCGAACAACAACCTAAGGGACTGCATATCGAGGGATACATCAGCCAACGCGATGGTACGATGGACTTAAACATAATACCACAAACCTAACAGACCCCTGTCAAAAAAGGATGGGGGTTATCTGTTAGGTTTACCTAGCACCCTATGTAGAGTTTGGAAGCATCACATGTCACAAAGTTCAAGTTTTTATGGTGCTAAACAAGCATACATAGGATCGATCCTAGAAAATTAGGGTTTCAAAATGTTAAAGGCAATAAAGACTAGGGTTTCGAGACTACAACCTTTGTAGCGCCCTTCGCTAGACTCTTTAGCCTCTTGGGTGTTGGAGGAAGGTCCTCTTGAAGTCTTCTTGTGTCCACGACGATCCACCCGAAGCTCCTAGTCCAAGCTTGCAACTTCACTTTTCAAGAGGAGAAATGAAGATAACACTCTACACAAGTGGGCTAAACTTGTGTAGAATGATGTTATGGTTCTAATTCTCACTTCAAAAACCTTTCTTGATGTGTGCTTTACTCACTATAAGAAACTAGAGAGCAAAGGAAAAAGGAGGAGGAAGATGATGGCTTTTCTTTTTCAAGAAGAGAAAGGATTAACCTTAGAAAAGAAATGAAAATATATCTATATATATTTATTTCTTCTCATCTCAAACCATGGTTAGGATATGAAGATATTATTGTATCATAGTTTAAAACACCTAAGGAAAAATAACCAAGGGTTAAAGAGTGGGTGAGCATGGTAAGATGAAGAAGAGTGTAGAAACAATCCAATAATTAACCCTTTTTCTTTCCTTTTTGTTTTAGTATAAATACAATAATAATCCATATTAAAAAAAACCATGGTGTGAGTCTTATATTGCCATCATATTCCATGTATAAGCAACCATGAAGGATGATGCATGTATGTATGTGTGTATGCACATCCATATGTGCATGAAACTAAAAGAATGAAAGCATACATGCATGCATACATCCATCATGTACAAGGAAAGGTTTCAAGTGAGAAAACTAATGGTTAAATGATAAATCAACACTTGATTTATCAATCCGGCCATATCACATATGACCCCACCAAAAGCAAGCCGCCCGATCAATATACGGTATCCTATATGCGCATTTTAATCGGGTCCATGCGCATATCGCATACGCGCACCACAACGTTTCGCCTGGACTAGGTAACTCCTTTGTGGGACTCTAAAACTCGTCAATACGCCGGCAGTGGGTGATGATCATATCAAGCACCCCCAAGCCGCAAGCGGTCAGCTAAACGTAACGGCCACCCGGGTATTGAGTGATCAGAAGAAAACAAGCGAACCTGCTACAACTCCCGTCGAGCCATCCGGCAACACTACCGTACAGTCCGGTCTCTTTGTCAGATATGCTGCATATCGAGCCTAGGGATGGTCACGTCGACCCCAATAACTCAATAAGTCGTGCCGGTGAATGGTCTATAACAGATCGAGAAACTACTGATAACATTTATCAGCAAATCTCAGCAGCCCTGGCCAGGGACTTACTGATATAACCAGTCGGGCACAGCACATCATCAACTCCCAATACCGAGAGAGACGAAACCCCTCCTATCGCTCATCGCCTTCGTGTGTCTCGGGACTGTACCCAACGACCACCTGTTTGCACGACTCAGTAGAGCCGTGGTAGGGTGGCAATCAAAATACAGTGGGAGAACACACAAGACTCTATGATGATCTCGGGTCTACAGACTAACCTGTACCAGTGTCACCTAAGAACTGCTATCCGACGATAGATATAATTCCATATAGGAGTTCTCGGTGAGTCCGTCCAGTGTACCTAGTCACCAATGAGCACCCGTATTTGATCTTGATGTCAAACATCGATGAACGTGGGAACATTCATCGCCTATCTTATGGGTCTAGTATCATATACGCTAGTCTACTCTGGTATATCAATTCCCCGTCTCGATATACCTACGACTAGGGACTTTCCAGGATATGCTTATAGACTACAGATGTCCCACTAGTATGATCTCTATCATAATCACTGTAGTCAAGCCGATATCCTCAGGGCTTTATCAGCATGTATGAATGAATAAAAGCATGATCAAATCAACATGTCAGATAAAGAAGAACCAGATAGCATACTATCATGTCGAGCAAGAATGCATACTGAATATATATATACATGTATAAATACATCCACTATCACATAATGGCCTCTAGGGCATACATATATCCAACAATCTCCCACTTGCACTAAGGCCAGTTATTGGCGTATCTCATACCCAACATCTCAAAACGTCGCTCATGTTGCGGCTGAGGGAGGGCCTTGGTGAGTGGATCCGCGGCGTTATTCTTTGTGTCTACTCTCTTAATCTCGATCTCGCGACGATCTACAATCTCCCGGATCAAATGAAAGCGCCTCAGGATGTGTCTGGACCGCTGATGGGACCTGGGCTCCTTGGCTAACGCCATAGCCCCATTATTATCACAATACAAGGGTATTGGATCAATAATGGTTGGAACTACTCCTAGCTCCGAGACGAACTTCTTCATCCAGACGGCTTCCTTGGCGGCATCATTTGCAGCAATGTACTCAGCCTCCATCGTAGAGTCTGCAACGGTATCCTGTTTGGAACTCTTCCAACTTACCGTCCCTCCATTGAGGGTAAATACAAACCCTGAGATAGATTTGCTGTCGTCCTTATCGCTCTGGAAGCTCGAATCGGTAAAGGCCTCCATTTGGAGATCTGTATTACCATACACCAAGAACAATTCTTTAGTCCTTCGTAAGTACTTAAGAATGTTCTTCACAGCTGTCCAGTGGTTCTCCCCTGGGTTGGATTGATACCTGCTTACAACACTAAGTGCATAAGCTACATCTGAGCGTGTACATAACATCGCATACATTATAGATCCTACTGCCGAAGCATAGGGTATAATGCTCATGCGAGCTCTCTCTTCATCGGTCTTTGGACAAGAATCCTTGGAGAGAGTGACTCCATGGCAAGCGGGTAAGGCACCCCGCTTGGAGTCTTCCATACTAAACCTTTTTAGGATGGTATTGATGTACCTGGTTTGGGACAATCCCAATAACTTTTTGGATCTATCCCTATAGATCCTTATGCCCAGGATGTATGTGGCATCACCCAGGTCCTTCATGGAGAACCTTAGTGATAAGAATGATTTGACTGACTGTAGCATAGGAATATCATTTCCTATCAGAAGAATGTCATCCTCGTACAATACGAGGAATGTAACAGCTCTTCCTACAGCCTTCTTATAAACACAAGGTTCATCTGGATTTTTGATGAAATCAAACTCTTTGATAACATCATCGAAACAGATGTTCCAACTCCGAGATGCCTGCTTTAACCCATATATGGATTTAAGCAGTCTACATGCTTTCCCGCTGCTCCCACTGTCAATGAAGCCCTCTGGCTGATCCATATAAACGCATTCTTCTAAATCTCCATTTAGAAATGCTGTTTTAACGTCCATCTGCCAGATTTCATAGTCGTAGTGAGCAGCAATAGCAAGTAGGATCCGAATGGATTTAAGCATGGCTACGGGCGAAAAAGTTTCGTCATAGTCCAAACCTGGCATTTGACGAAAACCTTTCGCCACAAGTCTTGCCTTATAGGTCTCTACCTGCCCATCTACACCAATCTTTCTTTTAAAGATCCATTTGCATCCCACAGGTTTTACCCCAGGGGGTACAATGTCCAAAGTCCATACTTTGTTGGTGTACATAGACTCCATTTTGGATCTCATGGCATCCAGCCACTTCACAGAGTCACCACTCGTGATAGCTTGCTGAAAACTGGTAGGATCATCATCATCCATGATGCAATCTTCTCCGTCACCATCAATGAGGAAACCGTAGTACCTCTCCGGTGGGCGAGAAGTCCTACCAGACCTTCTGAGTGGCCGAGGTTCCTCAGTTTCTATTGCAACAGCCGGTTCAACCAAATCGTCATTTGTAGTTTGTGTCTCTAGAACCTCTTCTAGATCCACCACTTTGCCATCATCTTTATCTGTGAAAAACTCTTTTTCCAAGAATGTGGCATACTGAGAAACAAACACCTTTTGTTCCTCTTTGTGGTAGAATAGATATCCATAAGAAATCTTTGGATACCCCACAAAATTACACATGACTGACCGTGTCTCGAGTTTGTCCGGATTCTGCTTTTTAACATAGGCCGGGCAACCCCAAATCTTTATTCTCTTAAGAGATGGTCTCTTCCCATGCCATATCTCATATGGCGTGGTAGACACGGTTTTGGTTGGAACCCTGTTTAGTAGAAACGTTGCAGTCTCCAATGCATGCCCCCAAAACGAGAATGGTAACTCAGCGTCACTCATCATGGACCGGACCATATCTAATAGGGTCCTATTCCGTCGTTCAGACACACCGTTGTGCTGTGGTGTGTAAGGAGGAGTGAGCTGAGAGAGAATCCCATTCTCTTTTAGGAAGTTTGCAAATTCTGTACTAAGGTATTCCCCACCTCGATCTGATCGAAGCATCTTGATACTCAAGCCGGTTTGTTTTTCTACTTCTTGTTTATATTTAATGAATTTCTCGAAAGCTTCGGACTTGTGCTTTAATAAAAATACATGACCGAATCTTGAGAAATCGTCAGTGAACGTAATGAAGTATGAAAAACTGCCTCTAGCCTGTGTAGACATTGGACCACATACATCACTATGTATGAGTCCTAGGAGCTCGGTAGCTCTTTCTCCGTGTCCGGTAAACGGAGTTTTGGTCATTTTACCCTTGATACAAGACTGGCAAGTCGCATAAGATTTATATTCAAAAGGGTTTAAATATCCATCTTTGTGTAACTTGTTTAGTCTTGTTTCGTTAATATGACCAAGTCTACAGTGCCAAAGAAAATTTCATTTATTTCTGAAAGTTTTCTTTTCTTAGTGTGTTGTATACTGAAAACTGTGTGTTGATTTAGGACGTATATCCCGTTATTAAGTGTACCATACCCAACCAACATTTGATTCAGGTGAATGTTCATAACATTGTTCTGCAATATAAAGTTATATCCTTCATTGTCTAACAAAGAAACTGATATTATATTACATAGCATACTTGGTACAAAATAACATGGGTTCAAAACCAAAATACATCCAGATGGCAACCCCAAGTGATACTCTCCCACTGCGACTGTATGTACATTGGAACCATTTCCAACGCGGACAGTATGGTCACCTGTCTTCAAAACTTTCCTATTTCTCAGTCCCTGCATAGAATTGCAAATGTGAGAACCTGAACCGGTATCTAATACCCAGGAAGCAGAGTTTATTGAAAAACAGTTTTCTGTCACAAACACACCTGAAGCGGAAGCATCCCCATGCTTCTTCTTGCGGTTCAAGTACTCTGTACAGTTGCGCTTCCAATGTCCTGTCTTGTGGCAATGAAAACATTCGCCTTTCCCCGGGTCTCCAGCTTTGGACTTTTCCTTTCCCTTCACCTTTTTAACTCCACCCTTAGGATTGGTGGGCGTCTTCTTTTTCTTTCCTTTGGCCTTAGCTTTTGGGCGAGAAGAAGAAGATTGCCCAATAGTCATAACGGGAGTTTTCATTGATTTCATAGTGCTCTCTGCACTCCTTAACATATTAAGGAGTTCAGGTAGCTCCTTCTCCATGCCGTGCATATTGAAGTTAACTATGAACTGAGCAAAGGTGGAGGGGAGGGACTGCAGAATAATATCTGTATATTGTTCATTGTCCATTGTCCATCCTAGGTCCTCAAGCTCTTCTATAAGAGCTATCATCTTCAGAACATGGTCTCCTACTGGTGTGCCAGGGGCCATTCGCATCTGAAACAATTTCTTTGATGCTTCGTATCGTAATACGCGGGATTGCTCTCCATACAACTCCTTTGTATGGAGGAATATGGTTTGAATGTCCATATTCTTGTGCTGCTTTTGATGTGTATTGTCCATCGATGCAAGCAAGAGGCATTTGGTCGTGGCACAGTCAGCGTCCCATGTCTTGCGGACTTCAATGTCCGCAACTGAGGATTTTGGACCTGGGATGGGCGGGGCTGAAGTCGTGAGGACATATGATACTTTATCATAAGTCAAGACTATTTTCATATTCCTCAGCCAGTCTTTATAATTGGTCCCATTCAGTTTGTTTTTATCTAGTAGAAGCTTGAGTCCAGTCATTGGTATCTGCCATTAAGAGAGAGAAAAGAATACACTCAGCAAAAGCTCTTGCATAGATCAGATTGGTTATTATCTTGTCTAATCGATGTCTCCCACTGCTTTAATCAAGTTTTTCTTTCAAACCTTAAAAAGAAAACTAGCCAGGATTAATTACAGTCTACAACTTCGCTAACCGTTCAGCCAGGCCAATGTCAGTACTTGAGGGAGGTTCCCCGTGCTTTCGCACGGACCTAATTAAAGTAAACATCATTTTCCCAGAGGCGTAGCCCCGTTAACACCTTTCTAGACACCTAATGAGTTAGATAATTGTAAACTGCAAAACTCTCCTAGGAGCAACTATTGCCCACAGTGGGATCGGGATCCAACCATCACATAGAAGGTATGCAATCTCATTGCAAATTTCAACACTTAAAATTCCCGATGTAATTTTTACCCCTAGTACTTATGACCTTAACTATGGTCAACAAATCATAAGTATCAGTCAAGTTCTACCCGTCATTTCTTGATCAATTAGACCCACCCATATGACCCTTAACTATGGTCAACAAAGTCGCATGAATGTCCTAATTAATCTGCATCATATGCAGTGTAGGAAGACATCACTTAGCTACTGTACACTACGCCTTAACTAAGGTCAACAAACGTAGCACGAATACTAAGTACTCTACTTCCTAAAATGACGGAGGGTTGCGGATGATTTTTAAGAAAATCTTTAACGCTTTGAACTTGATATCGTTGTAGAATCAAATGGTTTTCAAAAGGAGTGGCTTAAGCTCCGCAGTTTTGAAATGTAGCTTTTTCACAAATAGCCGAGTGGTTTTCAAATCCGATTCTACAACATCTTTTTAGGTTTATTTTCTTTACATTAATCACATTAATGTAATCCCATCATTTAAGTCCTTAAGCCAATCACAGAAAAGAAACGAAAATAACACGTACGCTTATGCCATCCGTATTCGCCGCAATGTTCCGTTATGCACCGTTAGGTTACTTAACTAACGGCATACCGGGACGGGACTAGCGCGGGTGTAAAACATAAGCAACGTCTACTATATATCATATATATAATATGTCATTCGTCTCAGATATCTCAGAACACAGGCAGCAGAAACATATATATAATGTGGGATATACTAGGACGTCCGTATTTAGTATTTAGCCAACAATAGAAAATACGGATTCCACAGTCGCGATGAATAGCCAAGCCCACACTTCTAGACCCCTACGAGAGCGGCAAGCAACCCTACCAATCCTGGAGTTTAGGAGACCCGGTCTCGACTCCTCGAGATGGCCTCCCACTGAACCCCAGAACCCGGTCACTTGTGCTCCCCTCCTTGGGTCTATCCTAATGCGGAAAAGTAAATAATATACAACACTGGTGACACAACCTCAACCCGGAAGTGCCCCTAATAAAAGAATATTACATTACATTTGAATTTACATGAATGAAAATATAAAACTCTCATCTCACATAAAAAAAAACCCGGCTATTCGATCGCGACAATCCTGCACATCATATCTCAGCAACACATAATATCATATATCATCAACGTAAGTAAGTATGCGTACCCCAATTGTCATTGATGTATAGCAACGAAACCGGCGATATCGAACATACTACACTTACGGTCACAGAAAAGAAAGTGTAAAACTGCAATATCTGGAATCCACATTCTCTTTAGATATCGTAAATGCGAAATATCACATACTTCATATTTCATGTCTCGTAATATGAATTCCACACATTGCATCACATTCCAGATAAACAGACAGTATTAAAGTTTTCGAACGAACGATCAAATACCCAAGATTCACTAAAGCTCAACACTTGAGCAGAGTTCAAAAACCCGGAGTGTGACACAGTAGTAGCGGTCCGGCCGTAGAAGGGTCAAGCCAACGCCTCACATGTGGCACGCCGTACTGCCCCAAACCCTAAGGTTCAAAGGGCAGTTCAAGACGGTCACATAATCGAGTTAAGGTTTGTTGTCTTCTAGAGGGTCCACCACAAAACTTTCACGTATCTCCAAAATATTCAAACCCCGTGAATAGTGAGCAAATGATACTCGTTCAAACACTTCAATACTTTCTAATTTACCCGGAAAAAGCAATGAAACGAAAATTCCGATCGAATCGTCGAGTCCAAAACCATCTCCAGAATTTACAGTACTAAATTCAGATTAAACATACCTAAAACAATATACAAGAATTTATAAGAATTACTGTGCAAACAGGAAGTCATGATGCCTCTGTACGGCCGCGGAGCAGTGGCCTAAGCAAGGATTTGTCGCGGTTCCGCGGCGGTTTGTACGGATCAGGGCTTCGAATTTCACAGTGTTTCTTAGTTTTTCCTGTTGTATTTTTTAAGTATTTTTAATTCTGAAAAATGTCAGATTTAAAAATTTGTCCAGAGAGGGTCTCGAAAAATCGTATTTTGATCCGATCGGGATTTTTACTTCGTAAAAGTGTCGCCTAATATTCTAAGCCGGCTCTGATACCAATGTTAGGTTTACCTAGCACCCTATATAGAGTTTGGAAGCATCACATGTCACAAAGTTCAAGTTTTTATGGTGCTAAGCAAGCATACATAGGATCGATCCTAGAAAATTAGGGTTTCAAAATGTTAAAGGCAATAAAGACTAGGGTTTCGAGACTACAACCTTTGTAGCTCCCTTCGCTAGACTCTTTAGCCTCTTGGGTGTTGGAGGAAGGTCCTCTTGAAGTCTTCTTGTGTCCATGACGATCCACCCGAAGCTCCTAGTCCAAGCTTGCAACTTCACTTTTCAAGAGGAGAAATGAAGATAACACTCTACACAAGTGGGCTAAACTTGTGTAGAATGATGTTGTGGTTCTAATTCTCACTTCAAAAACCTTTCTTGATGTGTGCTTTACTCACTATAAGAAACTAGAGAGCAAAAGAAAAAGGAGGAGGAAGATGATGGCTTTTCTTTTTCAAGAAGAGAAAGGATTAACCTTAGAAAAGAAATGAAAATATATCTATATATATTTATTTCTTCTCATCTCAAACCATGGTTAGGATATGAAGATATTATTGTATCATAGTTTAAAACACCTAAGGAAAAATAACCAAGGGTTAAAGAGTGGGTGAGCATGGTAAGATGAAGAAGAGTGTAGAAACAATCCAATAATTAACCCTTTTTCTTTCCTTTTTGTTTTAGTATAAATACAATAATAATCCATATTAAAAAAAAACATGGTGTGAGTCTTATATTGCCATCATATTCCATGTATAAGAAACCATGAAGGATGATGCATGTATGTATGTGTGTATGCACATCCATATGTGCATGAAACTAAAAGAATGAAAGCATACATGCATGCATACATCCATCATGTACAAGGAAAGGTTTCAAGTGAGAAAACTAATGGGTAAATGATAAATCAACACTTGATTTATCAATCCGGCCATATCACATATGACCCGACCAAAAGCAAGCCGCCCGATCAATATACGGTATCCTAGACACGCATTTTAATCGGGTCCATGCGCATATCGCATACGCGCACCACAACGTTTCGTCTGGACTAGGTAACTCCTTTGTGGGACTCTAAGACTCGTCAATACGCCGGCAGTGGGTGATGATCATATCAAGCACCCCCAAGCCGCAAGCGGTCAGCTAAACGTAACGGCCACCCGGGTATTGAGCGATCAGAAGAAAACAAGCAAACCTGCTACAACTCCCGTCGAGCCATCCGGCAACACTACCGTACAGTCCGGTCTCTTCGTCAGATATGCTGCATATCGAGCATAGGGATGGTCACGTCGACCCCAATAACTCAATAAGTCGTGCCGGTGAATGGTTTGTAACAGATCGAGAAACTACTGATAACACTTATCAGCAAATCTCAGCAGCCCTGGCCAGGGACTTACTGATATAACCAGTCGGGCACAGCACGGCATCAACTCCCAATACCGGGAGAGACGAAACCCCTCCTATCGCTCATCGCCTTTGTGTGTCTCGGGACTGTACCTAACGACCACCTGTTTGCACGACTCAGTAGAGCCGTGGTAGGGTGGCAATCAAAATACAGTGGGAGAACACATAAGACTCTATGACGATCTCGGGTCTACAGACTAACCTGTACTAGTGTCACCTGAGAACTGCTATCCGACGATAGATATAATTCCATATAGAAGTTCTCGATGAGTCCGTCCAGTGTACCCAGTCACCACTGAGCACCCGTATATGATCTTGATGTCAAACATCGATGAACGTGGGAACATTCATCGCCCATCGTATGGGTCTAGTATCATATACGCTAGTCTACTCTGGTATATCAATGCTCTGTCTCGATATACCTACGACTAAGGACTTTCCCTGATATGCTTATAGACTACAGATGTCCCACTAGTATGATCTCTATCATAATCACTGTAGTCAAGCCGATATCTTCGGGGCTTTATCAGCATGTATGAATGAATAAAAGCATGATCAAATCAACATGTCAGATAAAGAAGAACCAGATAGCATACTATCATGTCGAGCAAGAATGCATACTGAATATATATATATATATACATGTATAAATACATCCACTATCACATAATGGCCTCTAGGGCATACATATATCCAATATTATCTACATCCAACGTTAGGGCAAGTTTAGCTGTAAACCTAAGGGAGATAAACTAAAAACACTCCGAAATGAGTATATAAACTAAACACTCCGAAATGAGTATATAAACTAAAAACTCCGAAATGAGCGAATAAACTAGTCCCTGCCAGATCAAGATAATCAAGAAAAGAAAAGTGCAGATATGAAAGGGAAAAAGGCTTGTCATTCATACTTCAGAAAAGATTACACAGTGATGATGAGAACGACTAAAAAAATGCTACTACATCATCTAAATTCTAAAATGCCAAGACGCTAAATTTCGAACATGGATTCTTAAACTTAAAGGAAAATTTGAGTAAAGCGCTTCCAGTTTCATTGATCATCTTTTTACAAGATTTGAGGAGGAACTAAATCATCAAACTAGCTTCGCATCGATCTTCTTGAGTCATGGATCGTCTTGGATCTCTTGCTCGGATGAAGGTCGGCGTTTCTTCAAAGGCTCGTTGAAGGCTTGCTTGATTTGGTACTCGATGAATCTTGGTTTGGCTTTGGAATTGGATTCGGGCTAGGGTTTTGAGTTGCAAGTTGTGTCACTCAACTTGCGGAATTTTGGCTCAATGTTCAACAACCTTTGTAATGAAGCAATAGGTCCCTTTTTATAGATTTTCCTTTAGCTTCCCCTACAAGCTAAGTCTAGCTTCCCTTGGAAGCTTGGTTGTTATGAGGCTTGCATAGGAAGCTAAGGTAGAGAAGTTTCTAGATTGAGATAGTTAGCTAGCTTGCATGAGAAGCTTGGTAGTTATGAAACTTGCACGAGAAACTTGGCTGTTAGAAGGGAAGCTTCTGGAAAAATATACACAATTCGAAACGTCTTGGAGAAGATTGGCCGTTAAAAGAGATTTCTGTGAAAATGACCAACCGCCGATGAGTCAACTCGGCCGCGGATCCGCAGCCGTTTGGTGTGATCTCTGTATGATTTTTCCAGGGTTGTTTCATGTTGGTTTTATGGCTGTTTCTTGATGTCTGGAATATTTTTAAACTTTCTAGTTTACTGCCAGATCTCAAGTCTTAGACTTGATGCGTTTTATCAGCACTTTTAGCAGTTCCGGCTCTTTTACCTGGAGAATTTCCTGCACACAATCTCGAGACACGTATTTGATATACAAAGATCATGCATGCAATAATAAACACACAATTTCCCTCATAATGCCGGTTATAATGTATGACACATGTTATTTGATATTTTACAGACAAGTTGCTAATATATGTTATATTTATACCAAACACCTTTAGATGATTGCAAAGAATAGGGAAATTGATTTGTTAAAAATACAATATTTTCGACTGATCAAATTCCCCCAAATTAATTTTGGTCTTCTCGAGCAAACATGTTTTATTCTTATTTAAGAGAAGGAGAAAATATAAGAAAAATAAAAACTAACTAGCACACTTTCGTAGGCAACACGATTGCACTGAGCACGTGCAACAAGCCTTTAAACCTCTAGGTGTCCCTAATAGGAGGAGTGTTGTCTCCTGAGGGTTTTCAGCAGATTGCACCCACAAAATCCAATAATAAAAGGAAGACCATGAAAGTTACATATAAAGATAAGAGTTGTAAAAGAAAGACCTTGAAAATTAGAGTTTCCAACTAATACTAGCTTTTCGGTTGTTATGAGCCCTATCTTAATAGCCATGAAAAGATGTTAGAAATCACATCATCCCTCAATAAAATATCGTCTTTATTCTTCATTCCTACCTTTCTTCCAAACATCGATCATATAACCCTACGTGTGTGTAAAGAACATCCCTACACTCGGAGAATTCAATTCAAGCTATCATACTTTTGTCCATCTGCCTCAGTACTTTTTAAATTGATGAATATTTAGATAAGATTGCGCACACATTTTTCATGCGACCGTTAATACTTCTTGAGGTACTAACCGACCGATTACTCATGTGCTTGCTGATTAGGTGTATTAGTATTTTCCTCGTCTTGCAACACCTAAGGCTTAGCAGTGACTCCCAAACCAGTTGGTCTAAGGCACTAGGTGATGAAGCATCCTTGCTATATTTTTTATTGTCGCCTTGGCGATAACAAAAACAGTGTTCATTTTTTTACACCATTTTATATTTTCTTCATTTATTATTTCCTTCATACTTTGGCTTTTAGACAAGAGCATTTCAAGGTATCCTCTACTATCCCGAGTTTCAAGACGTGTGTAAGTGCGTATAGTAGGGTATCAACGTTCAAATGTTTGGCTTCTAGAATAGGAACTATTTTTTAGACTTATTTTTATCCTCAGATTAGTGACTTCTTTCATCTTACTAACCCTTGGGATAACGGCTCATAACTACTTATTACTAGTTTCGTTTAAGAAAACTTCTAATTTTCTTGGTTTCCTTATATTTTTCCAATCTTTTGGATGTAATTTTTCACTATCTAATCTTTTATTATAAAATTAAATATTAAATATTTTTATCTTTTAAAATTTTTAAATTTTTTTATATATGTTTTATGCTTATGCAAAGTGATATGCAAATGATGCGTAAATAAACACAAACCTCCCCCAAACTTGTTTTCAACAGTGTCATCACTGTTGCTATCTGTTGGATCACAAAAACCTGTAAGCTTGGGAGGAAATTTATTAACGGGGGTAATAAATATGATCGTGAAAATCCTCCCCCAAACTTATTCTTTTCACTCACCTCTAGTCTAAAAGATGATACAGTATTTTACAAGACATGGAGGTGAGACGGAGGAATTTTAATCAAGATAAAGTGGCTCCTGTAAAAACAGGAGCTCCTCCGTAGGGTCAGTGGAAAAATACGGTTTTAATCTATGTCCATTTACTTTGAAAATTGTACCGTTTTCAACCTCAACTGCCCTGTACGGGTATACATACCGCACAACAAAAGGTCCTTTCCATCGAGATTTTAGCTTACCCGCATGAAGATGGAGTCGTGAATCATAAAGAAGGACTTGTTGACCGGGTGTAAAAGTTTTTCTCAAAATATTTTTATCGTGAAATACCTTAGTCCGATTCTTTACAATTACAGCATTATCATAAGCTTCATCGCGGAGTTCTCTTAGCTCATTTAATTGCAGCTTCCGGAAGTTGTAGGCTTGATTTAAGTCAAAGTCAAGTTCTCTAATGGCCCACATTGCTTTGTGCTCAATCTCAACCGGAAGGTGGCAAGCCTTTCCAAACACTAGTCTGTAAGGAGACATACCTAAATCGGTTTTATATGCAGTTCGGAACGCCCAAAGAGCATCCGTCAATTTGGTTGACCAATCTTTTCGATTTTTAGAAACAGTCTTCTCCAAAATTTGTTTAATCTGTCTGTTTGAAACCTCAGCTTGCCCGCTCGTTTGGGGATGATAGGGTGTGGAAAGTTTGTAGTTGATTTCATATTTCCTCATAAAAGTCTCGAAAGACCGATTGCAGAAATGCGTCCCGTTATCGCTAATGATAGCGCGTGGGTGTCTAAATCGTGAAAAGATATTCTCTTTAAGGAACCTAATGACAACCTTTTTGTCATTAGTGCGACAAGGAATATCTTCTACCCATTTCGAGACGTAATCAACCGCAAGCAGTATGTACAAATTCCCAAAAGAGTTGGGAAAAGGACCCATAAAGTCAATATCCCAAACGTCAAAAATTTCAACCACCAAGATAGGTTGTTGTGGCATCTCATTTCTCCGGGAAATCCTACCCGTGTGTTGACACTGTGCACAGGTTTTGCAATGATCAAATGCATCTTTGAACAAAGTTGGCCAATAGAAACCGCATTGCAAAACTTTCTCCGCCGTCTTTCGAGGACTGAAATGACCCCCGCATGCCTGATCATGACAAAAAGATAGAACACTCTTGAATTTATCATTAAGGACACATCTGCAAATGATCTGGTCAGGACAATACTTAAAAAGATAGGGTTCATCCCAGTAAAAGTGTTTTACTTGGGATAGAAATCGATATTTGTCATGTTTCGACCATTCACGGGGAATAAGTCCTGTAGCAAGATAATTCATAATATCCCTGAACCAAGGTTCGCCGGATACATTCAAGAGTTGTTCGTCTGGAAAAGAATCATTGATCGGCAGAGTCACACGTGAAGAAGAGATGCGCGACAGATGGTCGGCTACAACGTTTTCACATCCTTTCTTATCTCGAATAACAAGATCAAATTCTTGTAATAGAAGGATCCAACGTATTAGCCTACCTTTAGCATCCTTCTTCGCCAAAAGATGTTTTAAGGCAGAGTGGTCAGTGTACACAACAATTGGTGAGCCAATCAAGTAAGGCCTGAATTTTTCTAATGCAAATACAACTGCCAAGAGTTCTTTTTCGGTAGTTGTATAGTTAATTTGAGCATCGTTCAAGGTCTTACTTGCATAATAGATCACGTGTGGCATCTTTTCAATGTGTTGTCCTAAGACTGCACCAACTGCGAAATCTGATGCATCACACATAAGCTCAAAAGGGTGGTTCCAATCTGAAGAATATAGAACATGGGCTGTAGTGAGAGAGTTTTTGAGTGAGTCAAATGCTGCCTCACAATCCGAGTCTGTCACGATCTAAAGTTCTGCCCGTGACCGGTACTTAACCACGTAACGTCTACAGGCGTAACGCGATCAAGTGAGCCGAAAACCCAGAGATCAAAACCATAGTGAGTGAAGAAAAACATGAGTTTTAAACATTTAGAAAACCTTGAGTAATTTAGTAAAATTTTTTAAAGTTTAAGTTATTTTTTAAAATTTTCGATAGCTCCTCCTTTGTACAAACTAGCCCCGAAACTGGGTACAAATCATGATATAAGTAAAATGACTGATAATAAGAATATAACATCCCCAAACGGGAGCAATCACGCCCAACGGCGGAGACAATCACCACAAGAATAATATACGGCGTCGTAGCGAAGAAATGAGCAATATAAGTGAAAACATCATAAAAGATAAAACTGCATAAATTAAGTGGCTCACACGAGCTCGACACCAGAGTACAAAATAATATACATCATCGTCCTCACAACTGGTCTCTAAGTCAATACATGAAATAGTAGATGGAGAATACTAGATACAACAGTGTGTACAAATGGAAAATAACCGGATACCACAAACCCACCTAGCAGCAAAACAGCTCATGCACCAACTGCAGTGGTATATGTAGCCAAAAAGATATAAGAGATAGCCCTGCCGCAACTACTCTGAGGGTCGACCTGCAAACACTGTGGCACAATGAGGATGAGTTGCCAACTCGTAAATAGAAGATAACATATAAAGGTAATCGCGAGTATGCACGTACTGCGATACTCTAACATGTGCAAACAGATAACGTCTATATGATGATCTGGGTATGCGATAATCATGCAAAAGTACTCTATCAGGTACTACAACTACATGATGCAATGCATAACAATGAATGCTGAGCATGGGATAAAATATCATCAACACGGAATGTCCACGTGGAAAAACTCCGGTGTCTACCAAAAACATCCCAAAACCCAATACCCAGGCGCCGTCACTCTATCCGGCCCTCAATCCTGTAAATCTCATAGAAGCGGGGTGCCCAACATCGGCACCCAAAAACAACATGAAATACTCGTGTCCAGTATCGACACGCAAATCCACATATATCGGGCTCCGTCAGTCCGGATCGGCCCACGGGCTCCGTCTACGGAAACGGCCCTCGGCCCCGGCAGTACGGGTCGGTCCGTATCCATCTCTCGACTCTGGTCAGTATCCTCCGGATAACCGCCAGGTCCAACCAGTCACCGGTAGGTACTAGCCACCCTGCCAGGCTCATCGTCTGCTCCACGAAAAACATTTCTCGCCCCGGGGAACCATACCGGGTCCACCATGAACCCGCAAACGGATCATCCAACTCCTCGAATCGGGTTTCAAGCACACGTATCAGAACCGAGAAAACGTATGGTGGACGCACCAAAATATCATATCAAGAGAAACCGGGTTTTTAAAACAATGCATACTTTCTTGAAATAATACCACGGTTCTCAAATCCAGAAATCACATGAAATCCAAACCCAATGCGTAAATCCATGAGATGTGATATATGCATCATAAGTCGTACTATGAGTAAAAAGGAAGAAAACCACTCTTTAAGTAGATTCAGTTTTAAAAGGTATCATGCGGTCCCCAGTTTTTCTAAAATCAGCTTATCTAGGTAGGTGAAATGTATATATACGCATGTATGGACGTATCATGTCAAATCATACATAAGGTGAGCTACAACATATTTTTCATGGCAATTCTATAATGTGAGTGTCATGGCAATTACTAACGGTGTGTGTGTGTGACATGCAAATTTGTGCTCGTGCAGCATGGACCGTTAGTAACAGTGCGGTGTGCTATTAATTCTAAGTCCATATATATATATATATATATATATATATATATATATATATATATATCAGGGAATACAGTATGCAACCAATAGTATCCATGTGAAATCAATGTATATGAGCTACAATATCCTAACAAGCCCTGACGCATAGCGCCATACGGGCGATTTCCCCGTAGATGTTAAATCTACTCACCGTGATCTCGAACTATGCGTATCCGACCATCTGCTTCCCCTTCTGTGCAGCGTCTGAAGTACCCGCCTGCGAACCTAGAATTTACACAAAGTAATACACATAAGCTAAAATCCTGCAAAAACGCGATATTAAAACCAAACGAGAAACTCGCGTCGCGAACCAAACGCGCGTGTATCCGATATGCTAAAACGTATGATTACGCGCCTGAAACTACCCCGACACGTCGCGACACGCGGGAATTCACCAAACCCACTCACATATCACACGTGTCGCGTAAGTTAAAAGTATTGGAAATAGGGTAATTTGTTCCAGATTTTTATACAAGCAGAGTTAGAAAAAGTTGCATGTACCACAGGCCTTAAAAATGTAGCAGACGCCAACACAACAAACCCCAACACCCAGATCCCCCATCTGGCCGCAATTTGCGGCCAGAAAGAATATTTCGGTGGCCAACCTGGGGAATTGGGGTCCCGTACTTCGTGTGTGTAGTCTAGGCCTAGTGAACATGCTCCAGAAATTGCAATTTTTTCCTGAAGCAACCGGGTTGAAAGAAGATCACAAAAGGGCACAAATCTTAATAAAAACACTAATTTAACACTAATTTGATACAAAATGGTATTTTAGTGTAACCTGAAAAATTTACTTAGTTAAAACGACATTAAAAGCACTTAATTAAGCTAATCAAACCTTAAAAGTCCTAACTTATCAAAAACTTCACTTAATCCCTCTCATTAGCACTAAAACGCACAAAAATACGATTTTTAGCTAAATAAACTACAAGTTAAGAACTAAAGTGATATGGGTGAGTTTAATACCTCCAAATGTATCTTAGAGAGGTCCAACTTGCAGCACTTGCCTTCAAAGGCAAGGATTTGCCACCAAGGCCCACAAAAGAGGCATTTTGCAAGGTTTTGATGAAGGAAAGGTGAGTTTTTGTGTAGGGATTGTGTTAGGACACCAAGAGAAACAAAAGAAGAAGAAGAAGAAGGTGTTGCTGCTGCTGTTCTGCTGGAATGCAGAAATGAGAGGGGGAGAGAGAGAGAAATGAGAGAGATATGGCCAAAAGTCAAGCCCCATCCTTCACCCAACCCAACCCATGCCTCCCATTCTATAATTTTCATTATTAATTAAGGGTTTTGACTTGATTTATGTAAGGATAAGAACCATGCAAGAAGGAAAAAGAAACATATGTTACAAAATGTGTTAAGTGTGCATGCTAGTTACACTAATCCTTGCTTAGGAAAAGTAATTAAGGAAAATCTCTAATTAAGTGAACATTAAGCTAAATTATAATTAATAAAACCCATTTATATATAAAAACACATCTTATCCCAATTAAAACTGATTTTATTTTAGTTTAAGTGGAAATTTAAAATTTACAAGATTTTATGAAAACACGCATTATTGCTAACTAACGCGGAATTAACCTAAACGAATTTCAAAGTGTTACAGAGTCAAAGTGAAAGGTTATGTCCTTGGCCAAGAGAAGAGTTAAAGGTCTAGCAATTTTGCTAAAATCCTTAATGAATCTCCTGTAAAAGCCTGCATAGCCAAGAAATGATCGTATATCCTTGACGCATTTGGGATGAGGAAGGTTTTGAATAACATCTATTTTGGCTTTATCAACCTCAATCCCTGTTCGTGAAATAACATGTCCAAGCACAATTCCTTCTTGGACCATGAAATGGAATTTTTCCCAATTCAAGATTAAGTTCTTCTCTTTACAATGAGTAAGAACTGCGTCAAGATGAGATAGGCAGTCAGCAAAAGAATATCCGAATATCGTGAAATCGTCCATGAAAATCTCCAGAAAATTCCAGACCATGTCCGAGAATATCCCCATCATACACCGCTGAAATATAGCGGAAGCATTGCATAACCCAAAGGGCATGCGTCTATAAGCAAAAATACCAAAAGGACAAGGAAATGTGGTTTTGTCTTGATCCTTTTTGGCAATAGGAACCTGATTATAGCCAGAGTATCCGTCCATGAAACAGTAATATTCTCGTCCAGCTAAGCGTTCTGGCATCTGGTCAATGAAAGGTAGAGGAAAGTGGTCTTTCCTCGTTGCGGCATTGAGTTTTCTATAATCAATACATACACGCCACCCAGTTTGAACGCGTGTCTGGATTAACTCATTTGCCTCATTTGTTATGACCGTGATGACAGATTTCTTAGGGACTACATGAATTGGACTCACCCGTTGGCTATCGGAGATTGGGTAAATGATACCATTGTCAAGACATTTGACGATTTCTTTCTTCACCACCTCCTTCATGACGGGGTTTAACCGTCTCTGTGGTTCTTGAGTTGGCTTGGCTTCATCCATCAGATGTATATGATGTTCTACGATCAAGGGACTAATCCCTTTGAAGTCAGCCATAGTCTAACCAAACGCCTGCCTATTAGATCTCAATACCGTTAAAAATGCATTCTCCTACTCTGAGGCTATAGAAGCGGATATGATCACAGGTAATGAATCATTCTCACCTAAATATGCATATTTAAGATGAGAATGTAAAATTTTGAGATCTAATGCTGGTGGAGAAACTATAGAAGGTGGGGTCAGCGAATGATATTCAGATTCACAAAGAAGCTCGTAGCCTGCAAAGGATACAGACTCGAAAAGTGATGAGTCAAGAGTGTCAGACTCAGGAGTGGAAAGAGTGTCCTCACTAAGATGTGAAAGATCAAATATTGATGTGCTAGTGTCGTCGAGATCTTCAAAGCAAAGTTCATCAACTTCGCAACTTTCGGGAGCAATCTCGTGGACAGAACAGACATCAAGTATGTGAGCAAAAAGTTCATATGGTTGACTTCCAATTTTATAGATGTTCAGTTCAATTGTCATTTTTCCAAAAGATAGGTTCATAGAACCGTTTCGACAATTAATGACAGCATTAGAAGTGGCAAGGAATGGTCGACCCAAAATCACCGGAATTTGGTTCTGTGGGTTTGCTACAGGTTGTGTATCGAGAACAATAAAGTCCACAGGGAATATGAATTCCCCGACTTTTATCAACACATCCTCCAGTTCACCCCTAGGTTTGGTGATTGAACGGTCTGCCATTTGGAGAGTGCAATGAGCTGGTTTCAACTCTCCAATCCCTAACTGCTCGTAAACAGAATATGGAAGCAGGTTAACACTTACGCCAAGGTCAAGTAAAGCATGGTTAATTTTTTTACCCCCAATAGAAATCGAGATCGTAGGACATCCTGGGTCCTTACGTTTCTTTGGTAACCGTGGGGTAAAAGCAGTGCTAACATTATTAGTCATAAAACCATTTTGGGCACTTGAGTCTGCCTCTTCCTAGTGCACAAGTCTTTAAGAATTTTCGCATAAGCGGGGACTTGTTGAATAGCATCTAGAAGAGGGATGTTGATGTTAAACTGTTTGAACATTTCCATAATCTTCTCCATATGTGGACTCAATTTGTTTCCCCTTAACCGATTCGGATAAGGAGTTTTAGCAATAAAAGCTGGGTCCAACATTGGAGAAGGTGGTGTGTGTGGAACTGATCCCAGAATAGGAGTGGGGATCGTCTTTGGTGGACTAGAAGAGGTATGCTGAGGTGTCGAGCCTTAAGGAAAACGGAGAATAGGCTCGCAAGAAAATGGTGGGGTAGATAAAGTAGGATTAGAAGTAGAAGTGGATGTGGAAGGGAAAGTCTCAGCCGAGGTATTATTGATTAACTCTTCATGATTATCAATCTCTTCCCCAACTTGATTATTCAGCACTCTTCCAGATCTCAACGTTATAATTGCATTCACATTGCAGTGTTGTGAATGTCCAAGATTCGGTAAGGGTTGAGACGGAAGTTTCCCTTTCTCTCTAGCACTCATCTCGGCTTTTAATTGAGTGATTTGTGCTTCCATCGATTTTATACTCTCAGCCTGGGAGGCAGAGTTTTTCTTTATATCATCGACAGAAGACTTAACCTCAGCCGAAACTTGCATGAAATTTGTCAGAAGAAAATTCATGGTTTGTGCGAGTGCAGAGGATTCATCAGTACCGGTCAACTGCAAAAGATTATACGGTGCAGGTGTGTTGACAGGATTTTGAAAGTTTTGTGATTGATAGGGGTGCTGAGTCAGTTGTAGTGGTTGCTGTTGTGGTGGAGGAGCCCTTTGCAAATTGCTTTGATTTGGAACTGTGTTTTGAGTTTGTGATTAGTTCCAAGCAAAGTTAGGGTGATTCCTCCAACCCTGATTATACGTGGAAAAATACGGATCGTTTCTAGGTCTTTGTTGGAAAGCAGCATTGGTATGCTCTTGACCTTAAAACGGAGAATTCAATGGACATTCTTCCGTAAGATGAGATGGATCAGAACAGCATCCACAGACAGTTTTGGAAAGTGACATCTGATTTAGGGAGGCTGCTAAAAATTTATGTTCCATAGCTTCGAGTTTCTTTTACATTGCTGCCATTTCAGCTCTAACTCCTATGGAAACATCAAGTTGATGAATGACACCCCTAGACAATGACTGGTTTACACTCTCCCACTGTAAAGATTTTTCAGCGAAATCTTCTAAGAATCTCCAGGCTTCACCATCATCTTTAGTCATGAAGGTGCCTTGACACATGGATTCAAGGTTCTGTTTTGTTGTAGGATTAATGCCCTCATATATGATTCTGCACAGATCCCATCTAGGAATTCCGTGATGAGGACATTGAACTAACAGATCCTTGAAGCGTTCAAAACACTTCGAGAATGGTTCATTTGGAAGCTGGGTAAATTGATTTATTTCGCTACGGACTCGGGCTGTTTTATGATTAGGGTAGAATTTATTAAGGAATGCTATTACAAATTCTCCCCGGTTCGAAATAGAATGTGCGGCTGTGTTATAAAGCCACTTCTCGGCTATATCGCATAAAGTGAATGGGAGAAGACGTAATCTCATAGCATCCACAGAAAGCTGTGAAGTACCCATTATAGCGCATACATTTTCAAATTTAGTAATAAAGACATATTCGTCTTCAGACTCGAAACCGTGATATTTTGGTAGAAGATTAATGTATTATGGCTTGATTTCAAAATTGTCCCCATTGGCTGGTGGAATGGTGAGACAGGTTGAAAGATGACCTCGCATAGAGTAACATTTCTCTTGGAGAGAGATGCGGGGTGGATTATGCGCACCTGCGGGCGGTGGCAGAGTAGTGTTAAAGAAGTTTGATGGAGAACTGTCCATCGAAGTGGATGTGGTAGTGGGTGAAGAAAAAGTAGACGTAGAAATACCGACTTCGGAGTCGATAGGAGGAACACGGACAAGACGGGTACTAGAATCCCGTGTCCAGCCGAGCATGTACTAAATGGTTTAGCACAAGTGGCAGCGTTGAGTGATAATTAGAGAAAAGATGAGTTGGTGTTTGATTTGAAAAAGAAGGATTTTGAAAAATTCACACAAACAATGCACAAGCAACCATAAAGCTAGTGGTCACCTAGGTCAAGTCTCTAGACCGCTCCTAGACTTCCAGAAGATAAGTCACAAGACAGATCCTCTACTGCCTCTTTGCCCCTTCTGTGGCCAGGTAAGTGCCAGGTAAGTGGGAGGTTCTCCACTACGTAAGTAGTGGGCCTAATTAAGTAACCACTTGCCTTAGACACACTTGCCTTAGATACCACAAAAGAAACGCGGATAAGCAATAGATTACTCACGAACTTCTTCTGTCCTAAGTGAGCACGACGGTCCTTAGAGTCTTGTCTAGATTTTTTTTAGTTAATGAGGATGATGCAGATGCAAGTTTGTGATTTTTGGGTCTTAGGAAGGGTAATGAACTCCCCACCTAATCTGAATTTGGTCTTTGCCCCTTAATTTCCGTATTAAAAATGCAAACAACCAAGATCAAACACGCAACATTTTTTCTTTTTTCGGCGCTGCAAATTTTTGCAAAGAATCCTGCAGAAATTGGTTAATGGACAGAGCAGGAAGGAGATAAGAAAGTACAGAATATACCAGAGAATTTTGGTGCACTGAAACCCTGGGAATGCCGCGGAACCGCCGCAATATGGCTAGTTTAGCCTCGGATGAACGGTCTGAAGATTAGATCTCTGCACAAAAATTCGTGCAGATGCTCCTATTCACTCACTGAACTATCTGAGATGCTCTGAAAATTTTTCCTCTCGCTCCAAATATTCCAGATCTCCTTGAAACAAATCACAACAAATCGTTAAGCGCTTGTGCGAATTTTGATCTAAAAATTCTGATGGAATAATAAATTTTTCAACTCAAATTACAAAAACGAACAAATTAGCATACTATCCCCGGCAACAGCGCTATTTGATTGATCATTCTTCATGTGTATGGAAAATTTTTAATCACAACCACAGAAATTTATACCGCAATCAATTAACGGTGTCGATGTAGCGCGTTAATGAATACGGATCGTCTACTGAGAAAGTGTGATTTGTTCGAAATTGTTTTAGTTGAGTTGAAAATTAAAAGATAAAAGAATATTGATTTAAGATTTGTGAAATTTAGTTTCAAGAATCATCAAAAACTAGATCTAAAATCAAGAATTAATAAAGTTCAAGAAGATGTCCAAATCGAATGAATTATCAAGATTTATAAAGAGGCTTGTAGGAATCGATCCAATTGATATTGATGATGAATACTTATGATTAAAAATTCTTATCTATTGAAGATTTGTTGCTAGATCGATGACGATCAACGAGAATTAGGGATCTATTGAAGAAACTAGGGTTTCTCCATCATCATCCCTTGTCCTTTCGTTGATTAGCATTCAAATTCTAGCCTCTAGGAAATTCAATCATCGATTGTTGATCTCTAATTTGGAGCGAAAACATTCAAGAAAGCATCTCGCTCAAAACTAGGTCATCGTTGATTCAATTTCCTAAAGTTTACAAAACTCATAAGACTGAAGAATCGTTCAAGAATTTAATCATCATTATCTACCTATTTTCTCGATTCCTCCACAAGCGGAGTTTTCACTCAAACATCATGAAAAAGAAAACAATCGAGAATCGATCACTCTTCATAATGCAAGAATGTAAAGATAAGTAAGATCAAGAATTTTCACCTTTTATTAATCGACGTTTTGTTACAATACACTCAAAGATTACAAGATTTGAGGAGGAACTAAATCATCGAACTAGCTTCGCATCGATCTTCTTGAGTCGCGGATCGTCTTGGATCTCTTGCTCGGATGAAGGTCGGCGTTGCTTCAAAGGCTCTTTGAAGACTTGCCTTATTTGGTACTCGATGAATCTTGGTTTGGCTTTGGAATTGGATTCGGGCTAGGGTTTTGAGTTACAAGTTGTGTCACTCAACTTGCGGAATTTTTGCTCAATGTTCAACAACCTTTGTAATGAAGCACTAGGTCCCTTTTTATAGATTTTCCTTTAGCTTCCCCTAGAATCTAGGTCTAGCTTCCCTTGGAAGCTTGGTTGTTATGAGTCTTGCATAGGAAGGTAGGGTAGAGAAGTTTCTAGATTAAGGTAGTTAGCTAGCTTGCATGAGAAGCTTGGTAGTTATGAAACTTGCGCAAGAAGCTTGGCTGTTAGAAGGGAAGTTTCTGGAGAAATCTACACAATTCGAAACGTCTTGGAGAAGCTTGGCCGTTAAAAGAGACTTCTGCGAAAATGACCAACCGCCGACGAGTCAACTCGGCCGCGGATCCGCAGACGTTTGGTGTGATCTTTGCAAGATTTTTCCAGGGTTGTTTCATGTTGGATTTATGGCTGTTTCCTGATGTCTGGAATATTTTTATACTTTCTAGTTTACTGCCAGATCTCAAGTCTTGGACTTGATGCATTTTATCAGCACTTTTAGCAGTTCCGGCTCTTTTACCTGGAGAATTTCCTACACACAATCTCGAGACACGTGTTTGATATACAAAGATCATGCATGCAATAATAAACACAAAATTTCCCTCATAATGCCGGTTATAATGTATAACACATGTTATTTGATATTTTACAGACAAATTGCTAATATGTGCTATATTTATACCAAACACCTTTAGATGATTGCAAAGAATAGGGAAATTGATGTGTTAAAAATGCAGTATTTTCGACTGATCAACATGTTATGAAAACAATATTAGTTGTTATATGCAAAATTAAGGATAAATACCATGTTCATTATTATTATATGATATCTAGTTCTTGTGACATGTTAATATAGATAGAGCACGGGTTAATGACCTACCCCATACGTAAACCTTTCAATCATAGCACGATCATATGGTTGTAAAATTTTTTTTCCAAAGAATCGAAATTCATTAAAATACTCTCAAGTTCAAAATACGGGTTTTTATCGATATTCTTTTTCCTTGGCAATTATGCCCCTGCAACCCTCTTTAGGGGAGCTCTGTGAAGATGGTGCGGATTATCACAAATCTTGGGTCTAGTGGGTGAGATTAGAGCTCTTCACGAAACGCGTTCGCGAAGGAAAAAATATGGTTTTAAATAAAATAAAACAATATTAAATTAAAAATCATATATATGTAACTTATAAGAAAACGTTTTTGCAAATTTAATTTCAATCAAAATGCTCTAAATTAAAAGATTAGGTTTTTATTAAAATACCTCAAGTTTTCCAAAAGTTAGATTTTTCATTAAAATACCATAAACTCTTAAAAGCGAGATTTTGTCACTAAAATATCATGAAATCTAAAATATATTTTTATTAAACACCCTCAACATTTTAATTAACATATTTTTACTAAAAATACCCTCGAGGATTTTTTTTAAAATAAAGTATTTACATCAAACCCCCTCAATATTGTAAATAGATTAATTTACTTAAATACTTTAAAATTGATAAATGATATATTTTCATATAAATACCTAGAACTATAAAACTAGTAACTAGCCGGCATATAGGTAGCAGATAGGTTTTAAGTGACCTATTCTCTCTTGAGCCTCGGGGAGCCGGAGACAATAAGTGATTTACTTGCCTAGTTATTTGAACAAATCAATTCGTACCGCCTCAAAATATAAATTGGTTTTGATACTTGACTTGTAATCTGAATCACATTTACTTTCATACTAGTCCTATGTCTTGATCCCCATACTTGAAACCACTTTGTTAAATCTATTACATTCTAGATTCGACTTGAACTCAAACTTGATTTGAATCTGAACTTGGACTTGATTTGACTCGAACCATGAATACGACTTTGCTTGAATACTTGAACGCTTGAATACTTGAACTTGAATACTCGAACTCGACTTGAATTTAACTTGTACGCTCTTTGTATTCATGGATTTCGGGTAAGACTTGTAACTAAATCTATAAATTAAAAATACACGGGGAGTAAGGGGTAGTTTGGTAAAGAAATTATGATGTGGCACGAGAGTCTACTAAAACACACCTAACATGAATATCATGTGCTGTTGTCCCGTGGGTTTGACGGGGCCTTATACTTCTTGTGTTGTGGTTCATGGGTTTGACAGATCACTCTCGTATACACGCATACCTTCTTTAGCAAACTACAAACAACCACGTTAGAATAAATAACCATGTTCGTATATATTGTCATACTTAAGATACTTTAACGTACTCATTGACACTTTTACATGTTCACTACTATTTTAGATTCATATTTTTCTTACATGCAAGTCTTTTATCACACTTTATATCCTTACTATTTTAGGGACTTATCGAGTGCTAGTTCGCTGACGACATTCCACCCTATCTTTTATTTCCTTAGGATGTTCATTAGGTGATCTAGAAACTGAGGAGATTGAGCCGAGTCCGGAGGACTACTGTCAGCTTGCAGCACAGATCGACTTTTAGTTTTCTTCAACTTTTTATTCAGTATGCCACTATTTGTACTTTGAAATTGTGAAGGTTGAATGTAAATAAAGTTGAGGTTGAATTTTAATTCGCTTGTTAATGCTTATCATGTTACATTGCTTATAAACGCTTATCGTATTTGTTTCGTAAAATGACCTTCTCGGAATAAATACGTCGTGGACCTTATCACGTGTTTGCACCTGTTTTTTAGGAAGTGGGGCGTGACAGGTTTTATTGGTAGCCCATGCAAGTCGATTCTGCATGAACATCATAAGCAATGTATCACAAGAATTATAAAATTCAATAAATTTTACATTTGCATTTCAATCCCCTTGAATCCATTCTAATCCATATTTTTTCTATCCAAGGTGATGTATTCTTCGGACCATATCAACGTCAATGCAGATGTACCACCACCACCTACTGTTGCAGATCTACTTACAGAACCGATGGTACTTTTGGAGGCGATCAAGAGCCTACTTGAGGGACAGCAGGAGCAGTTTGCTCCCCTTCACCAAGGACTAGTTCATGCTGAGACGGCTTTGAATGCAACTTGTCGTTATATCATGAAGGGAAGGACACAGTTTACCGGAGTAAAACGTCCAGTTAGCCAGATTACTGGAGGAGCCTCCTCAAGGCCAAGTGTTGCAGCGCCACCTATGAGGCCGGGAGGGTCATTTTCCAACCTTGGAGCAAATGTCTGTAATTACTGCAAGACGAAGGAACACCTGGCAAACTATTGCCAACGAGCTAACACACTTTTCCAAGTTTGTGGATCATCGACGCACTCTATAGGAGCATGTCCACAGTACAGAGCTCACTTTTCCCCTGCACCAAGACCGACTTTACAAACTCCCGCTCCTCGTTTATCCCTATATGCACCACCTTCACATGGATCGCCTTTACTACCTCAGCAACAAGCGTACCATCAGATGCAGAGGAATACTCCAAGACGTCAGGCTTTCAATATGTCGGCCGTAGAGGCTGAACCTGCGGGTCAGGTTAACACCAGTGAATTTCTTTTTGTTAGTTATGTATATGCCCTAGAGGCCATTGTTGTACATATGATGTATATTATAATGGATGCTTGGATATATATAGAGATGACTTTCTTGCTCGTCATGATAGTATGCTATTTGGTTTCACTTTATCTTAACATGTTGACTTGTATTGGTTTACTGTTTTACTCTCACATGTTGATAAAGCCCTTAGGATCTGTACTTGACTACTGGGACTATGATGAGATCATACTAGTGGGGCCGCGGTAGTCGATGAGTGCATCCTATAACTGTTCCTAGTCGAGGGTATATCGAGACAGGGCATCGATACACCAGAGTAGACTAGCGTATACGCATCTTGACCCATATGATGGGCGATGGATGATCCCATATCCATCGGTGTTAGACATCAGAGATGGTGTATGGGTGCTCAGTGGAGACTGGGTACACTGGACGGACTCGCCGAGAACTCCCAGATGGTGATATACCACACGTCAGATGGCAGTTCTCCGGTGACACTGGTACAGGGTAGTCTGTAGACCCGAGATCGTCATGGAGTCTTGTGTGATTCCCACTGTGCTTTGATTTCCACCTTACCACGTCCAAGAGGGCGTGCAAAACGGTGGCTTTTGGGTACAGTCCCGAATCACATGGAGGCAATGAGCGATAGGAGGGGATTCGTCTCTCCCGGTATAGGGAGTTGATGTTGTGCTGTGTTCGATTGGCTATAACTGGAAGTCCCTGGCCAGGGCTGATATAGAGATTTACTAGTAAGTGTTACTAGTAGTTTCTCGACCCGTTATGAGCCATACATCGACACGACTTATCAGTTACTGGGGTCTGACGTATACCACCCTTAGACTTGATATGCGACATATCAGATGAACAGACCGGACTGTACGGGAGTGTTACTGATCGGATTCACAGGAGAACGCACAGGCTAGCTTGTTGATCTTCTGATCGCTCAATACCTGGGTGGCTGTTACGTTTAGCTGACCGCTTGCAGCTTGTGGGTGTTTGATATGATCATCACCTGTTACCGGCGTATTGACGATTCTTTAGAGTCCTACACAGAGCTTTCTTGGCTCAGGCGAAACGGAGTAGAGGCACATATGTGATATGTGCAGGACCGAGAATAATGCGATATGGGATAGCGTATTATATTCTCGCGATATTTAGATATGAACCGGGACATCGGATCAAGTGTTGATTCGATGAATCGGTACATGAAATATTAGTCGGTAATATTCGATATAGCCGGATCATCGATTCAAGTGTTGATTCGATGATTTAATGTATAATAATATATATGATATATTGTATTACATTATCTAATATTGGCTCGCTTTATTATTTCATTTTCTCATTGGACGATACATTGATATATATGCGATATATGTTAATTGTATTATTTTCTTTTGTTGCAAATATATAATATATATGTGATATATATTATTGTGACATGATATGATTAATTGTTAAACATGTTTAAGGATGATTAATTGAGGTTAGGGTTTGATTTGGGTTAGATGTTTCATGCATCTTCTAGAAGCTTTTCCTTTTGTCATTCTTAAGATATTTTGGATGACACTTTCTTTAACTCAACCAAACCCTAACTCTAGTTATTTCTCTACAAAATCTTGACCACTCATCCTTGACCATGGTTTGCAATTCAATCATATGGTTTATATTCTATTCATCACAAAAGGATTATAATGATTATTGATTTTTTATTATCATCTTCTTCTCTCTTAAAAAGCTTGCTAGAAAATCCTTAAGTGATGAAAAAATATGAGAAAATGATATAAAAAGAAAGCAAAATTACTACTCTCTCATCCTCATCTCATCTAGCCCATGGGATTAGTGTGTTCATCTCTTTAGAGTGAGAAAGCTTGAGTCGTTGCAACTTCAAGGTAGATCATCGGAGATTTGGAATACTTCGAGCTAGCATGGATCGTTCGAGTCGTGGAGCCTCTCATGAGTCTGGGAGATCGTGGATCGTGGCAAAGGGACTTCTACTCGGAGCTTGTGAAGTGAAGGAGCGGACTACAAAGGTTGTAATCCCTCACACTTAGATAAAAGTTATCTTCTTGCATGTTAAACCCTAATAATCTAGCAAAGATCCCGGTTTTGGGTTGTTCGGTACGTCTAAATTTTTATCCGGGCATGTTTGATGGCTTTTGAACCTTCACAAGAGTGCCTAGGAACCCTACAGTGGTATCAGAGCCTAGCTAGAGCATTAGGCGATGTGTTTACGAAGTTAAAACTCCGATCGAACCCGAAACGACGAAACTAGACCCCTCTCTGGAAATTTTTTAAATTTTGGGATTTTTCTGAATTAAAAATATGTAAAAAAATCAGCAGGGAATTCTAAGAATTACCATAAAACCCGAGCCCCCAATTCGATCAAACGGTGGCGGAACCGCGGCGTAAGCATGCTTACGCGGCGGTTCCGCGGCGGATTGATAGGATTGTGACACGTGGATTTTCTGGTAATGACCGTATGTACTTGTTGAGGCTTCTGGATATTTTTAACAGTGATTCCAGTATTGTTTAAATCTGGGGTTTATTTTGTAATAGTAGATTCGATCGGAATTTTTAAGTTCGTATTTCTTTCCGGATATTTAGAAACTGTTAAATTATTTGAACGGATATCATTAACTTACTATTTCCCGGTACGGCAAACTTTCAAGCGTTGAATTTTTACTGGGTTTAAATCTTTCGGAAAAATTGTACAAGTTAAGCGGTGGACCCTCTAGAAGACAACAAACCTTAACTCGATTATGTGACCGTCTTGAACTGCCTTTTGAACCTTCGGGTTTGGGGCAGTACGGCGTGCCACATGTGAGGCGTTGGCTTGACCCTTCTACGGCTGGATCACCGGTACTGTGACATATTCTGGGATTATTTGAACTCCGCTCAAGAGTTGAGCACTTTGGGAAATTTTGGGTATTTGATTATCTGTTCGGAAAGTTTAATACTGTCTATTCATCTGGAATGTGATACAATATGTGGAATTCATAGAGTTAGGCATGAAATGCGGAGTATGTGATATTTCGGATTTACGATGTCTAAAGTGATTGTGGATTCCAAATATTGTAGTTTTACACTTTCTTTTCTGTGACCGTAAGTGTAATATGTGATATCGCCGGTTTCGTTGCTATATGTCAACAACAATTGGGATGCGCATATTTACTTACGTTGATGATATGAGATATTATGTGTTGCTGTGATATGTTATATTGGATCGTCGCGATCAGAATAGCCGGGGGTTTTATGTGAGATGATGGTTTTGATTTTCATTCATGTAAAATTCATTTGTAATGTAATATTCTTTTATTTGGGGCACTTCCAGGTTGCGGTTGCTGTCACCAGTGTATATTATTTACTTTTCCGCATTAGGTAGACCCAAGGAGGGGAGCACAGGTAACCGGGTTCTAGGGTCCAGTGGGAGGCCATCTCGAGGAGTCGAGACCGGGTCTCCTAACCCTAGAATTGGCAGTGTTACTTGCCGCTCTCGTAGGGGTCTTGGGATGTGGGTTTGGCTATCGTCGCGACCGTGGAATCCGTGTTTTATACAGGCTCGTATTAAAAACACGGACGTCCTAGGATATCCAATATTTCATATATGTCCTTCTGCTGCAATGTTCTGTGATGAGATCATATTACTGCCTGAGACGAATGCTTATACTATATATATATGCTGATATATAAATATTACTGCTTTCGTTTCTTCTGTGATGCTTAGGAAGCATAAGCTGATGGGATTTTTATTAATGAGATTAATAAAAGAAAAGAAACCTAAAGATGTTGTAGAATCAAAAACTTTATAAAAAGGGTAGCTACAGTTTTGTTTTGCACAGTGATATATATGATATATCCTGCACCTTATTCGATGAGGAAAGGGCCGACGATCCCTTCACCAGGAGTGACCCCTTTAACAAGACTGGCAGATGCTACAAAATGCGGTTTGTCTTTTGATTGCTTTTAGTGTTTTGCTTTGCACAGTGATATATATGATATATCCTGCACCTTATTCGATGAGGAAAGGGCCGACGATCCCTTCACTGGGAGTGACCCCTTTAGCGAAACTAAGAAAAGCCTCAAAAACACTCCTTTTCAAAATTACTCGATTCTACGACGATATCAAGTTCATTACGCTCAGGGTTTTCTGAAAAACCTGCGTAGCCCTCCGACATTTCAGATAGGTAATACTTAGTATTCGTGCTACGTTTGTTGGCTTTCGTCAAGGCGTAGTGTGAGGTAGCTAATTATTACTTATCTGTGACATATGATGAGATTGGGTTAGGGTAGTCGTGCGGCTTTGTTGGCTTTCGTCAAGGGACGTACGGCTGGGTTTAATTCAATCAAGAAATGTTCGGGTTGAACTTGACTAGCGCACTATGGTTTGTTGGCTTTCGTCAAGGTCATAGAACACTAGGGGTAAAAGCATTATCGGGAATTTCAAGTGTTGAAATTTGCAATGAGATTGCATACCTCCTATGAGATAGTTGGATCCCGATACCCACTGCGAGTAAGAGTTACTCCTAGGAGAGTTTTACACAGGACAATTAGTCATTCAAGTAGGTGTCTAGAAAAGTGTTAACGAGGTTACGCCTCTGGGAAAACGAGGTTTACTTTAATTAGGTCCGTGCGAAAGCACGGGGAACCTCCCTCAAAGTACCGACACTGATCTGGCTGAAAGATTGACGAAATTGTAGGGTGTAATTAATCCCGGCTAATCTTACCTTTTAGGGTTTTAAGGTAGATTTGATAAAAACAGTGGGAGACATCCTGATTAGATAAGATAATAACCAATATAATCTTGCAAGAGCATACGCTAAAGTGTTTTCTTCTCTCTCTCTCCAGGTAGCGACCATGTCAGGCCATAATCAAGATAATAATATTGATGTATTGACTGAACCCGATTATTGTACTGAGCAAGGGAACGTTGGACCCGTTCTTTCTTATAAGAGTTATAAAACTGAACAGGAAACAGGAGAATATCTAGATTCTCACGCCGCCCAAAAGAACATGCATGTTGATGCATCTTCTTCGGGTGTGTTAGTTATTGAGAACTGTTTCTCAGTTCACCCTACGTCCTGGGTATTAGATACCGGATCAGGATCCCACATATGTAAACAGTTACATGGGCTACGTAAAGGTAGAGAACTGGGAAAAGGTGATCATTCCGTTCAAGTAGGGAACGGTGCAAGTATTGTAGCCAAAGCAGTTGGCGAATATCACCTTGTATTACCAAGTCGTAATACACTGATTCTAAATGAGTGCTATTATATACCGAACATGATGTGCAACATTATATCAGTTTCTTTATTGAGTAAAGAAGGATATAATTTTGTAGTACAGGATAATGTTATGAACATATTCCTAGATCAAAAGTTGATTGCATCAGGCTCGTTACATAATGGCATATTCATTCTAAATCAGAATACAGTCCTGAATATACAAAACACACACAAGAGGAAAAGTTCAGATGTGAACGAATCCTACTTATGGCATTGTAGACTTGGTCATATCAATGCGACACGACTAGCTAAGTTACATAAAGATGGTTATTTGAATCCGTTCGAATTATCATCTTATGATACTTGCCATTCATGTCTCAAAGGAAAAATGACCAAAGCTCCGTTTAGTGGACACGGAGAAAGAGTTACTGAACTCTTAGGACTGATACATAGTGATGTTTGTGGTCCCATGTCTACGTATGCCAGGAACGGTTCTTCCTACTTCATTACATTCACTGACGATCTCTCTAGATACGGACATGTGTTTCTGATGAAACACAAGTCTGAAGCTTTTGAGAAATTCAGAGAATATAAGCACGAAGTAGAGAACCAAACGGGCAAAAGTATTAAGATTCTTCGATCTGATCGAGGAGGTGAATACTTAAGCGGTGAGTTCCTAGATTATCTAAAAGAGAATGGGATTCTCTCTCAGCTTACTCCTCCTTATACACCACAGCACAACGGTGTATCTGAGCGGAGGAATCGCACCCTATTAGATATGGTGCGCTCTATGATGAGCGAGGCTGAGTTACCTATTTCTTTCTGGGGGTATGCGCTTGAGACAACCATACATCTATTGAATATGGTTCCTACCAAATCAGTGCCTACCACTCCATATGAGATATGGAAAGGGAAGAGACCATCTCTTAAGTATGTTAAGATATGGGGTTGTCCAGCCTATGTCAAAAGACAAAATCCGGACAAACTCGAGGCAAGATCTGTCTTATGTAAGTTTGTAGGATATCCCAAGAACTCACAAGGGTATATCTTCTACCACACTGAGGAACAAAAAGTGTTTGTTTCTAAACATGCCACCTTTTGGAAAAGGAATTTCTTGCAAAAGAAATTGATGGCAATGAGGTAGAACTGGAAGAGGTTCCAGCAGAACAAACTACAACAGATGATTTAGTGGAACCAGAGGATTCAGTAGTACCCGACGAACCCCAGCCTCTCCGCCGATCTAGTAGGGTTTCTCGTCCACCTGAGAGATACTACGGTTTTCTCATTAATGGTGGAAGCGAGGATTGCATCATGGATGATGGTGAACCGACTAGTTTCGAGCAGGCCATCACGAGTGGTGACTCTGTGAAATGGCTGGATGCAATGCGATCTGAGATGGAATCCATGTACACCAACAAAGTATGGACTTTGGAAATTGCTCCTGAAGGGGTAAAACCCATAGGGAGCAAGTGGATCTTTAAAAAGAAATTTGGTGTAGATGGAAAAGTTGAGACTTTCAAAGCTAGACTTGTAGCAAAAGGTTTTCGTCAACGACCAGGTGTGGATTATGACAAAACCATTTCTCCAGTGGCTATGCTTAAGTCCATCCGGATCTTACTTGCCATTGCTGCATACCATGACTACGAAATCTGGCAAATGGATGTTAAGACCGCCTTTCTAAACGGTGATTTAGAAGAGAGCGTGTACATGACTCAGCCAGAGGGCTTCGTAGATAGTGGAAGCAGCGGAAAGGTGTGCAAGCTGCTTAAATCCATTTATGGGTTAAAGCAAGCATCGCGGAGTTGGAACATCTGTTTTGATGTTGTAGTCAAAGAGTTTGACTTCATCAAAAATATAGATGAACCTTGTATCTATAAGAAGGTAGCAGAGGGTAAGGTTGTCTTCCTCGTATTGTACGTGGATGACATACTCTTGATAGGAAATGATATTCCTATGCTGCAATCAGTCAAGCTCTTCTTATCACAGAGATTCTCAATGAAAGATCTAGGTGATGCCTCCTGCATATTGGGAATCATGATCTATAGAGATAGATCTAAACGGATACTGGGATTGTCCCAATCCAGGTACATTGACACCATACTAAAGAGGTTTAGTATGGAAGAATCCAAGCGTGGGAACCAACCCACGATCTCTGGACTCACTCTCTCCAAAGAGATGTCTCCCAAGACTGATTTGGAGAGAGCTCGCATGCAAGGGATACCCTATACTTCGGCAGTAGGCTCTATCATGTATGCGATGCTATGTACCAGACCCGATGTAGCATACTCACTAAGTGTAGTGAGTCGGTATCAAGCAGATCCTGGAGAGAGTCACTGGACAGCTGTGAAGAACATTCTCAAGTACTTACGAAGGACTAAGGAGATGTTCTTGGTGTATGGTAATGGAGAACTCCAGGTGGAGTCCTTTACCGATTCCAGCTTCCAAAGTGATAAGGACGACTCTAAGTCGCATTCGGGTTTTGTCTTTACCCTCAATGGAGGGGCGGTATGTTGGAAGAGTTCCAAACAGGATACCGTTGCAGACTCGACGATGGAGGCTGAATACATCGCTGCCAACGATGCTGCCAAAGAGGCTGTCTGGATCAAGAAGTTCATTAGTGAACTTGGTGTGGTTCCATCCATTGAGCATCCAATACCTCTGTATTGCGATAACAATGGAGCTGTGGCTTTGGCCAAGGAACCCAGGTCCCATCAGAAGTCCAGACATATTCTGAGGTGGTATCACCTGATCAGGGAGATAGTTGATCGCCGGGAGATCGAGGTCAGGAGAGTAGATACGAAGGACAACACTGCGGATCCATTCACGAAGGCTATTCCCCAGATACAGTTTGAGAGATTATTCGGGATGCTAGGTATGCGATACTACAGCAGCTGGCCTTAGTGCAAGTGGGAGATTGTTAGTTATGTATATGCCCTAGAGGCCATTGTTGTACATATGATGTATATTATAATGGATGCTTGGATATATATAGAGATGACTTTCTTGCTCGTCATGATAGTATGCTATTTGGTTTCACTTTATCTTAACATGTTGACATGTATTGGTTTACTGTTTTACTCTCACATGTTGATAAAGCCCTTAGGATCTGTACTTGACTACTGGGACTATGATGAGATCATACTAGTGGGGCTGCGGTAGTCGATGAGTGCATCCTATAACTGTTCCTAGTCGAGGGTATATCGAGACAGGGCATCGATACACCAGAGTAGACTAGCGTATACGCATCTTGACCCATATGATGGGCGATGGATGATCCCATATCCATCGGTGTTAGACATCAGAGATGGTGTATGGGTGCTCAGTGGAGACTGGGTACACTGGACGGACTCGCCGAGAACTCCCAGATGGTGATATACCACACGTCAGATGGCAGTTCTCCGGTGACACTGGTACAGGGTAGTCTGTAGACCCGAGATCGTCATGGAGTCTTGTGTGATTCCCACTGTGCTTTGATTTCCACCTTACCACGTCCAAGAGGGCGTGGAAAACGGTGGCTTTTGGGTACAGTCCCGAATCACATGGAGGCAATGAGCGATAGGAGGGGATTCGTCTCTCCCGGTATAGGGAGTTGATGTTGTGCTGTGTTCGATTGGCTATAACTGGAAGTCCCTGGCCAGGGCTGATATAGAGATTTACTAGTAAGTGTTACTAGTAGTTTCTCGACCCGTTATGAGCCATACATCGACACGACTTATCGGTTACTGGGGTCTGACGTATACCACCCCTAGACTTGATATGCGACATATCAGACGAACAGACCGGACTGTACGGGAGTGTTACTGATCGGATTCACAGAAGAACGCACAGGCTAGCTTGTTGATCTTCTGATCGCTCAATACCTGGGTGGCTGTTACGTTTAGCTGACCGCTTGCAGCTTGTGGGTGTTTGATATGATCATCACCTGCTACCGGCGTATTGACGATTCTTTAGAGTCCTACACAGAGGTTTCTTGGCTCAAGCGAAACGGAGTAGAGGCACATATGTGATATGTGCAGGACCGAGAATAATGCGATATGGGATAGCGTATTATATTCTCGCGATATTTAGATATGAACCGGGACATCGAATCAAGTGTTGATTCGATGAATCGGTACATGAAATATTAGTCGGTAATATTCGATATAGCCGGATCATCGATTCAAGTGTTGATTCGATGATTTAATGTATAATAATATATATGATATATTGTATTACATTATCTAATATTGGCTCGCTTTATTATTTCATTTTCTCATTGGATGATACATTGATATATATATATGCGATATATGTTAATTGTATTATTTTCTTTTGTTGCAAATATATAATATATATGTGATATATATTATTGTGACATGATATGATTAATTGTTAAACATGTTTAAGGATGATTAATTGAGGTTAGGGTTTGATTTGGGTTAGATGTTTCATGCATCTTCTAGAAGCTTTTCCTTTTGTCATTCTTAAGATATTTTGGATGACACTTTCTTTAACTCAACCAAAGCCTAACTCTAGTTATTTCTCTACAAAATCTTGACCACTCATCCTTGACCATGGTTTGCAATTCAATCATATGGTTTATATTCTATTCATCACAAAAGGATTATAATGATTATTGATTTTTCATTATCATCTTCTTCTCTCTTGAAAAGCTTGCTAGAAAATCCTTAAGTGATGAAAAAATATGAGAAAATGATATAAAAAGAAAGCAAAATTACTACTCTCTCATCCTCATCTCATCTAACCCATGGGATTAGTGTGTTCATCTCTTTAGAGTGAGAAAGCTTAAGTCGTTGCAACTTCAACGTAGATCATCGGAGATTTGGAATACCTCGAGCTAGCATGGATCGTTCGAGTCGTGGAGCCTCTCATGAGTCCGGGAGATCGTGGATCGCGGCAAAGGGACTTCTACTCGGAGCTTGTGAAGTGAAGGAGCGGACTACAAAGGTTGTAATCCCTCACACTTAGATAAAAGTTATCTTCTTGCATGTTAAACCCTAATAATCTAGCAAAGATCCCGGCTTTGGGTTGTTCGGCACGTCTAAATTTTTATCCGGGCATGTTTGATGCCTTTTGAACCTTCACAAGAGTGCCTAGAAACCCTACACTTTTCGTCCTTTTCAGCTATTTCAAATTCTTGCATTCTTTTATTCCTTCCTGTACTTTCCCACGTAACTTAGGTATGATACTAGTAATTTTTACCCCAGCCCTTACGACCGCATGAATCCAATAAATCTTTGATAACATTTCTTTGTTTATATCGTTTTAGTGACGAGGAATCAACCGAAAGCGAGTCTAGCATGGAGAGGTGGAGACAAAGAGAGTGTAAGGAAAGGACATGGACTTACATAATTGTAAGACGGTCTAACAACCGTCCTTGCCGATTTGCCCCAAGCGGAGAAATGAACTCCAGCGCCTCCACGATTCGAGAGGGTGCAAAGAGGCAAAAAACGAGAGCTTTAAGTTTGATGGAACTTTTGATTTTTGTAGAGATTGAGAAGGAAGGAGGAAGAGTAACATATAAAGGGGACCATAATTCTTCATAATAATTCTAATTTATTATGAATTCATTTTGGAAGTTAAAATAAAAAAATTGAAATATCTTATTTGTAGGTTATGAGAGGATTTAAAAAATTAATAAAAATAATTGTAAGATCCGGCGTTCGAACATGTGGCCTATGGAACCTCGATGAAGTGACTTAACTAATTAATTAGATACAGGTTTGTTCTTGCATATATTCAACATGAATTGAATATATACCAACATTTGAAAGGAAAAAGACATTTTATTAAAGAATGGATAAATACAACGATACAAGGATTTTAGGGTCGTTATAATATATAACAAGCAACCATTAATGCTTCACCCCATAAATTTTTATTTAAACCAGAAGATATTAATGAATAGTTAACCATTTCGACTAAAGTTTTATGCTTTCTTTCGGCAATACTATTTTGTTGTGGACTATAAGGAGCAGTGGCTTGATGAATTATACCATGACTTTCACAAAATTCATTGAAATCATTAGACATGTATTCACCTCCTTTATCGGATATGGGAATCTTTATTTTACAGTCTAATTGGTTTTCTACGCTGCTTTATAAGCTTTGAATTTATCTAAAGTCTCATCCTTAGTCCTTAATAAATATGCTGAAACATATCTAGAGAAATCATCTATAAATGTGATGAAATATCTTTTTCCACCCCTAATTAGAATTCCATTTAATTCACAGATATCTGAATGTATTAATTCTAAAAGATTCGAATTTCTTTCAACTTTGTTAAAAGGTTTTCTAGTAATTTTGGCTTGTATACAAATAGAATATTTTTCAGTATTACTATTAATATATTCTAATGCATTCTAGAAATTAATCTAATTTAACCATATTACGCATGCATTTATAGTTAACATGTCCTAATCTAGAATGTCGAACATCAAAAGGACAAACAATATAAACAGAAGCATTATTTTCATTAATCAAATTGAACTTGTACATCCCATCGGTTACATAGCCTTTACCGACATATATACCACCCTTAGACAGATCTATGTCGTCACTTTAAAACAATATTTTGAAACCATACTTATTTAGAAGACTCACGGATACAAGATTTTTTCTAATATCTAGAACCTGAAATGTATCATTCAAAGCCAACTTCTTTCCTGGCGAGAGACGGAGAATAACCTTTCTCATGAACCTTAGTCGTGGATGAATTTTCCATATAAAGTTCTTCAGCACCGTCGGCGTCTTCTATGTCTTGAAGAGATTCCTGCTTCGAGCAATGTGTCTCATAGCACCTAAGGCTATCCACTATTAGGTATCGTCCCCAACTACATTTTCTTCAGAAACTACTGCTGCAAAATTCTCGCTGGATGCTAATTTGCCTGTTTTTGTTGTTTTTCCATCAAACACATGCTGCATTGTTTCTTAAAATGACCACTCTTTCCACATTTCCAACAAGATCCTTTAGAATTTCCTTGCTTGTGCTTTTTATTATTATTTCCAGAGTTGTCATTTTTTTTTCTCTTTTGGCCTTTATTATTAGAGCCATTTTCTATCACAAGAGCCTATGGATTTCTTGTTTCCTTTTTTAGTTTATCCAAATTTCGAGAATTTTCCTCTACTTGAAGAAACTTAACCGGTTCTTGCATAGTCATTGCTTCTCGCTTTTGTTAGAGTTTTTTTAGATAGTTTTTCCAAGATAATGGTAACTTTGAAATAATAGAGGAGACTTGCAAAGACTCATCGAGAGAATGACACTCGGAGATTATTTGATGTATAAGTAATTGAAGTTCATTAACTTGAGACATAATGGATTTTCTTATCAACCATTCTATAATCAAATAATTTCCCAACAAGAAAGTTTTTGTTACCGACCTCGGTTTTGTATTTGTTGTCGAGATCGTCCTAAAGTTCTTTTGTTGTAGCCTCTAAGAAGTTGCGTTGATACACATCGAACAACTCGTTGGAAAGACCATTCAAAATGTAGCCTTTGCAGAGAAAGTCTTCTTGCTCCCACTTCTGTCCTAATTTGATATCATCACTGTTTCATCTTTGGTTGGTTTAGACTTCTCTTCTTTTAGAACATGTGCCAACTTCAGTGCCACTAAGAAAAAGTAGATATTTCCTTTCCATCGTCGGAAGTGAGTGCTGTCGAATTTGTCGAGGTTGGAAATTTCTACCACTAGTGTGAACTTTGCCAAACTATCCGCCTTTTCGAATATTGTCTTAAGATTGTTGGATATTTTGTAGGGTTCATTGTAATGATAGTTTATAGCTAATGATTGAATTCACTGCTTGAATCGAGGAATTATGATTTCCTCTTTTCTTAAGATAATATTTGCACCCTATAGTGTAAAGGATATCTCAAACTCGCCTCCCAAGATAATTCAAGCCCGGATTTTACCCTGTATGTTGAAAGCAGTTTGCAGCCTTACTTTTAACCCGAACTCACACACCAACACGAGAAAGAGAGATGAATTTTTGGAATTAATGGAACAAAGAAAGTCCACTTCTTTTATAAGTGAAGGGTCTTGAAATCCTTTCATAAAAGAGTTGCATTTACAACCTTTCATAATAAAGGGTTGCAATCTTCTGTGTAAGTTCATAACTTTTCATTTAAATTATTATATCTCTTCATTCAAATTCATAAGCCTTCATTCCATGAAGGCTTAGAAACTCTTTCATTTAACTTCGTAACCTTTTATGAATAAATGCAACATTTACTTGCAACATTTCATTCAAATTTGTAAGGTCATGACTTTTCAAATAAGATGGGATTAAAACTTAACAAATTTTGCCCTGATAAATTCACGTATCATTCTCATAATAAGTAGCTTGGTTCATAAATCTTAATCGTATAGCATTCTTGAAGGAAATAAGAATTCTAATTAGGGAGTTTACATTTTGTATCCAATTGCAATTGTATTATTACTACCATCCATTGGTTCTTTCTTGTTTATACTCGTGTATAAGTTGAAATCTGACATCTTATTTCCCTGTTTCCTAATGTCAATTCTTCAATATTATTACATTAGATTTTGCTATTTTTTTTCTTTACAAGGTTGTGCTATTACTTGAATATTTTTGGTTCTTATGGTGGGTGAATAACATGGGACCTTTATCCTCTCAACAACTTCAAATTCGAACCGATCATTCTCCGAACAATTTGTGCAGCAACAATGCTTGTGAAGCGGGCAATTTCCTTACTCCCCTGTAGCAAAGCAACTGGTTACTAAACCCTTTTAGTTTCTGTCGATTGAGTGAACAACGGTTATGCTATTGCCATGGCGAAATCTCAGCAAATGCTCGGTAATTACCTAGACTGGGAGTTGTCAAACTACACGAAGATATCCTTAGCTTCTTCTATTTTTCGCTAAACTAATTTAAGTTTTTATCTATTACTGGAAACTCCCTTAAACTTTAGTTTTAAAGCCTTGAAGGAGTTTTTTTTTTCACTTGAAGATCTTGACTGCGACTCTTCAAGGGAGGCAACTCTAATAACAATAATAATCGGGCATAGCTCATGCAATATAACTTTCTCTCCAAAGTGAAAGATTGCCGGCTCGATTATTAAAGGAATCACATCTATCCAAAGAAAATATCCGCAATAAAAAACTTTAAGATAGTTCATTGAGAAACACTTATAGTATGAGAGATAAGGTCTTGATGGTTGATGGCATCATGAAATATGAAAGTCTGGATATTATAAAGAGAATACGCATACGTGAGCTTCACATTTCTCCATTATTAGTAGAAAGAAGGATGTGGATCCTATTTACCGAGTAGGATAAAGATAGATTCCTTCTAAAATTTGTTTCGGAAATTTGTTTTGAAGGTAAAGAATGTCTTTTCCAGGATAGTTGACCATAATAGGCGGAGGTGGAGGATACAAACCTGAATACTTATATACCTCCAAAACAAGATCATCCTTGGCAGGGAGAATTGGCAGCAAGCCGACTATCGGTTTTACTCATACAAGCCCAACCCAAATGTGAGCCATATATAGATTTCTTTCTTTCTTTTTAGAATGTAGGCGGGTTAAATTAATACTTAAATTTGTTTTTCATTCAACTTTCCTAACCTTCTTTTCATGATTCTCGTGATGTACCAACGTTTCCATCCTTTTGGTGTATCATGTACAGATTTAACACGGGTTATTTGTATGTACTCAAGAGGCCGATTTGCCTAACTCGATCATAATAATTTTTTTCTTTGCCGAAGGGCAAGGACGTTAGAGAGTCCACCCTATTACAACCTTAGGTTTATGGAGCATTTTGGTGCATGATCTCCACCGACATTTCTGCATAAATCATTTCCTAAATTTTATAAATGGCTAAAACAATGCACCTTTTTGTTTAATTAATAGGATCCAAATAACTCTGCTTCCAATACGCATATTATTTCTTTATTAATTAGTATCCAATCATGCATATTTAAATTATATCAATAATTCGTTGAACAACAATTATTTTACTGGTCTTTTTGTCCAGATGCATTCTTCATTCATGTATCAAGTTTAATTCACTCAGAACGTTGAATCTGGAATAATCATTTATAACCTGTTAAATATAATGATTTCCAGGTTCATTGCTTGATCATGAATTCCATCCCTATAAAAGACTTGGGAAACAACGATTTCTTTACAACAAAATGACCATCATTCGGTTTCCTCTCCCATGGAGACTCCGTGAAGTTGGATTAATCATCGACAAATATTGGAGAGGCTCAAAGATGGAGTTCGCTTCCTTCACTCTGTGGAGGAAGCGGCATTTTGGCGATCTTCCGCCGGCGGTCAAGTTGCAGAAAATATTTCAGGAAGAATTGGAAGATTGGAATGCAAATATTTTTCATCCCCAGGAGATTGCAGGAAAGAAAATTCCCGTAAGTTTGCCCACTGCCAAGAGAAAACCAAAGAAGGGCAATTGGGATCATGGTCAAGCAACCTTGCATTCCGAGCAGGAGAATGATCATGGTCTGTTGCCCGATACAGTATCCACTGGGGGGATTTCTGTTGGAAACGATACTGGGGAGATTTCTGTTGGAAACGAAAATGGTGGATCTGAAAATGCTGCTGCTGATGGACTACTACTTGATGAGGGATGTGGATGGCCACTTTCAAATAATCAGGTGCCTTCCATAGGTGTTCCGTCTCCTTACATGCCAGTAACGGTTCCCTTTCAAATTAACTACTGGTCAAATAATGAGTATCAGGATCAAGTGGAAAATACATCATCCTCATTGAACGGGGATCTCAACCGTACTCGTGCTCCAACTGAAAATGGAACCATTTTCCTGTATGAATCCCTTGAAGAATCTGATGAGATGTCTGTTGACTCTGATGAGCCAGAAGATTGCCCTGCTATTGTTGACCCACTTTCAGTTCCAGTCGGTCCGACAGGCCTGCCTCTGAGACCTGATCAACCTATCTGCCCTTACTATAGCCAATTTCGGACTTTACATGTTAGGGATTGGTTGTCGCAACGATCACCCTGTGGACTATGGTGCTAGAATGGCGGAATCATCAAGGCAGGATCGATCCCACGAAAACGGGACCAAGTGATTTCCCTTTTCTCAACAAATCCTTTGCCAAAACTTTCTGCTTGCAGTTTGTTCTGCAAAAAATTCCAATAAATGCTGAAAACCTAAATTTCATTGACTTGCTATTTATCCGTGACCACTATTTAGCTTTTGCTTGTCCTGAAACTGTTTGGGGATGTCTTACAACTCATCTGAAGTTATTGATACGGATGACTGATATTCGTTTACTTTAATAATTGCATGCGTTCTATTTGTCGTTGAAATATGATGTTGAAGTATAATTGTCTTATGAATACATATGGATTCCTTTGATTTGAAAAAAAATGATAAGAAATCAATAAACTTGATCAATTTCATTAAGAGACAAATCATCTCAATTTATACACCTCATAACATAAATAATAAATAATAATCTAACACATTAACTAATAACTAATGATCCTAACAATCTAACGCATTAATCATAATCTCAATAACATAAATCAGAATTTATCGAATTTATGATGACCATAATATCTTATACAGTTATATTCAAATATCTTATAATCTAACACCGTCCGGGATATCAAAAAGAAGCAAGGCAGATCATCTGGAGTAAGTGTAACTTTTAAGTCTCATATTATTCTTTCTTCTTGATTTTCCTAACATATTTGGCACCATACATCAGAAGCATTATCATCTCCTGCACATCATTTATGACTTTTTCCATCAAAATGAAACAGCAACAGACAAACCTTTTACGAAAGATCAAAATTTCATTCCCTACCCGCACCTTGAATCCTATCCCCATCAATTTTTATTTAGTGCCAATTTTATTTTTGAAATAGGATTATGAACAAGAAAGAAGTTTGATGTATGTAATCCTGAAAGGGCAGATTTGAAGCCTTTCAAAAATTTCAGATTAAATAATCTAATAAATAAATAAAAAGTAGAATTACGGAAACAAGTTGCATTTTAATCAAATCATTCATGAAAACATCAAAGAATAACGTTCAAGAAGATTAATTTTTCCTTTTATATATTAGTCTTCATTCTAGTATCTTTTCATAATTAACTTTTCATGTTTCCACATAACGCAGGACTTCGTATTTGGAACAAAGCGGTTTTCCAGTAGCTCTCCCTCACTTAATTGTCAATGTTACCGCCGGAGGTTCCATATATCCTGCACTACCTACGCTTCAGGTAACAACTCTCTTACTTTTTTCCCTCTTGATGTTTCCCCCAAAAGTTGCAGTTTATTTGGTTAGTTATTTTAGCTTGGCATACATCATTAATGATGTTGAATCCTGAAAATTATCCTCCGTAGAGGTGTTCAATTGCCCATTAAAAATTTCTTTCTGACATAGCTACCCTGCTAGAGGTTGATCGTCCGTCTTGGCTTTGGACATCATGAGACGGGATTTGGATCGTATTCATGTAGCCATGCACACCTTCAAAGCCTGATTACCGGCGTAGGGCTATTAGCGACACATGCCAAAAGCAACAGCAGACGTCTAAAGACGGAATTACAAGCATCTGCTATACGTCTGCCCAAATAGCAGAGTGTGGCCAGACGTCCGAAGAAGGTGTTGCAAACGTATGTGTTATGTCTACCAAATAATATAGCAGGGTCCGGACGTCTTTCTATAAAACCACCGCTGTAGCGGTTTTCGATCAGACGTCTAACCATCACGAGTGCAGTTGTCGCGGATCTTAATCACGCCAATCTTTCCATAACTTCCAAATTGATTTTATTTTAAGTTTAGAAAAGATTTTATTTGATTCTATCATGTAAATTGTAATATATATATATATATATATATATATATATATATATATATAGAGAGAGAGAGAGAGAGAGAGAGAGAGAGAGAGGTTAATGGAGGAAAGGTGCCATAGGAGGGAGTTTCCTCCTATGACGTCGGAAAAATGCACCCTCCATGATTTTTTTTGACAATCGGCATACATCACCTCCATCTTTATCATCTAAGATGTGGATACACTAAATTTCATGTGATTATATCATTTTTTCACCGTTGATTTAGTTGGTGCAAAATTAATGGTTTGCCAAAAATAGAACTTTTTACACTGCTAATTCAACGGTGAAAAAGTGGTGGAATCACATGAAATTTGGTGTATGCACATCTTAGATGATAACGATGTGGTGATGAATGCCGATTGTCGGGAAAATGGTGGAGGTTGTATTTTTTCGACGCCATAGGAGAAAATTCACTCCTATGGCCTCTTTCCTCCATTATTCTCATATATATATATATATATATATATATATATATATATATATATATATATCATTGATATTTAAAACAATTAACAAGTTGAAAACCCTAAAAACCGTCTTCTTCAAGATTTTTTTATATGGTATCAGAGCCCTACGATTAAAAGCTCAATTTTGATCCATGACTTCCTCTTAAAACTCAATCTCCATCATCTCCAAATTCCTTTTTCCACACAAACTTCACTGTGTGGAAATCCCAAATTCAATCGGCCACGATCTCCTTGGTCATATTGACGGCTCCAAATCTCCTCTTCGAGGACTATTACCGACGTCAACGACAACAACAAGCGTGTTGAAAATCCAAACTACCATCAATAGCACCGTTAGGATCAACTCATTCTCGACGCTATCCTCGGCAGTTGTGTCGAGACGATCCAGCCCCATATCTCCTCTGTTTTCTTATCAAAGGAAGTATGGGATCGACTTGTTATTTTCCTTGCGAAGAAATCTCGCTCACGACTTATGTCGCTCAAGGAACGCCTCATCAACAATCAACGCGGCTTGTGATCTATAAGCGAGTACCTACAAATGAAACTATCTATCTCTGACGATCTTGCTCTCGCCGATCGCCTTTTTCTCGAAGATGACCTTGTTCTCCACATCCTCGATGTTCTCGGACCTGAATTCAAAAAAGTCGCAACTTCTATCCGAGTCCGTGACAACACCATCATCTTCGACGAGCTTTATGACAAACTCATAAACTATGAACGTCATCTGAAGAAGGAAGACACGGGTGCGTCTATCTCTCACAACTACCAACTATGTCAACCAACCAAGCCGCTCCTCCTATCTCTCTCTACAACAACGTGGACGTGCCTCCTACAATTGAAGCAACAATAACCAGTACTCCGCCGCACGCAACAATAACTCGCCTCGCTCTAAATCCTACTGAAACTTTTGCAAGTGTCCCGGTCATAACACCAAAGACTGTCATCAAGTCGCTCGTTTTCTTCATGACAACGCAGTGCAAACCAATCCACCGCAACATCCGTTGTAAATCCCCGTTTCCATTTTAATAAAAGTTTCCTATTTTTCTGAATCCCAGTAATTTCCTTTCTTTTTCCCCTCGCATTTTAATTGGTTGTTTAAGCTTAATATTTAAACTTTATTTTTCCAATGTTTTGAAATCATAGTCCAAACCCTCAAAGCCTAAACCCAAGATTTAAATCAAAGCCAAAGTAAACTAAAACCAAAATGTTGCTAATAAAATCTTAACCCAAACTATATTTAAACCCTAAGCCCAACAACTCAAAATCAAATTTTTAAACTATCAATTAGATTCCAACAGCGGCCCCTTTATTATTTCCTCAGCCTACTTAGTTTTTTTAGTAAACCCTTTAAATAATTTCAGCCGGCCTGTTTAATCCCAGCCCACTCACCAAATTTTCTAAATAAAATCCTTATTAAAGTACCCAACCCATTTCTCTCTTCAGCTCACACACTCTTTTTATAAATCCTTTAATTAAACCTCGGCCCACTCTTTACTCACTCAGCCCACACTTTTTAATGAGGGAATTATCTATTTTCTCCCCAAGCCCATTTCTTCGGCCCGAGACCCACTCCTGTTTATCTTCTCCTCCAACGGTAACCTCCCCCTTTTCCCGCGCGCGATCCCATTTCTCCGCCGCGCCTTGCGCCCACGCCCACGCCCCCTCTCCTGCAACGTTCACCCACGACTCTCAACCCTCGTTCATTCCTCACGCCCTCATCTATCTCTCATCTCCCTCTTTTTTCAAAAAAAAAAAAATCCCTCATCTCTCTTCCTCTCGAAACTCACCGAGCACCCAACGCCGCCGTGTCCCTCACTCCACCGCCGGCGAACACCGATCACTTCGCCCGACCCCACGACGACGACAGCCCCTCATTCACTTCCTTCTCTTTCTACGACTCCCCCGATCCAGTACACCCGAGCCCTGCACACAAATCCCCTGTACACCAAACCCAGTACACCCGAGTCGACCACCACCCTGCCCCTCGACGCCGGCGAGCCCCGCTGACCTGAAGCATCCGTCGACCTCTACACACTCAACATCTCCTCCTCCAAACATCCAGAACCCGAGCCCCACTTCTCTCTCCTTTCAAAATTCCAATACCCATTTTCCAAACATTTCACTGCGGCCATTGCCGGAGCGACGCCATCGACCGTCGTCAACCCCAGCACCACTCAGGAGTTCCACAGAGCCTCCTTCACCCTTCCAGCGAGTACAAGAAGTCTCCGGATAACTCCGACGCAAATTCCGCGTCTCGAGCCAAGCTCGCGCGAATCCGTTTCGCGACGTACATCACGCGTTCGTGACGCCGCTGATGCCGTGCGACCCCGAGACGTTTCCAGGCAAGTGTTTACTTGCTTCATGCTAATATAATTGTGGTACAAACCTAAATCGTATAGTTTATAAATTTACCGATTTCCGATATATTATGCGACCTACGTGTTCGATGCTAGACCCCAATGGAAATAATTGTTTAATTTGACGGAAATAAATGTTTTCTGTTGGCCCTCATAATGATGAGTACCGTGTATGAATCTCACTGAAAAATACGATTGTTAGAGACTAAAATTGATACCCCCAAATATGCCGATAAAACTAGAATTTTTCCCGTATCTTAAAATGAATAAAATCACCGTAAATTATATACATATTGGAATGATACGTTCGAGGGCTTAAATCGAAGCCGACTCGACGAACTTTAACCCTATGTAAGATTCTAATGATTTCTGTTATGTAATTGCGATGAAAATTAGATCGGAGTGCGACTCTGGATTGCAGTCCAGAGCGACTCTGTTTATCGTGTACTGTACCAAAATGTGTGTCACTGTGTTTCCTGAAGTCGTATATTACGTAACTCTGCAGTAGATTAAAGATAATTCTGTTAGCTAAGCAAAACAAGTGGTACCATTCCGTTTCATTGCCGTTTGCTATTTTAAACTGTAAATAAAAGGGCAGAACGTATACTGTCCTGAACAGATTCAGAAGTGACATACTGATATTAAACTGTGTATAACTTTCAATGTACAGATGGGATTGAGGATCTGTCTATTGCGTTGAATACCCTGTTGAAAACCCTAGATTTCATTCAACTGTAATATCGCTAAAATCTGAACCCAACTGGGTGCAATTCGTGTCTCTAAACGGACGTTCAGTTCTGAAACTGAATTTCCAGCCGCGAGCACTTAAAATGAAACAGCTATATCTTGAAAACCGGAATCCCGATTGAACTGAAACAAATTTAGATGAATTTCTGACTGAGTGTTCTATTTATCTTACTTGTATCATTTTGCTGAATTCTTAACATATTAATTTATGCAATTTATGTAAGTTAATGACATGCATGTTGATTCATAACATACATAGCTTTTTGATAGCATACATACATATATCATACCCTTTGACATATACTCAGTGTTAGTGCGTGTTAGAATCAGTGGACATTGCATTATCGTGCGTGATAGATGATTGGTTTAGGAGTGACGAGTACACCAATGGAAAGTGAATATTCGTGACAGTGATTGATACAGTGAACAGTGATAAAACCGTGCCATTGGTATACTTGTACACGACTAAATCAAGATCATAAATAGTGTAAACCTGGGGATAAAGGGAAAATCGAAGTGGAAAGAGAATCGTATTTAGCGGGACCGTGTTTTAGAGGATGATCATTCGAGCAGTGATATATATATTAGGTAGGATCTAGCGATCCAGCTGACAGGGTTATGTCCCGAGCATGTGGGCCGTTGTCTCGGGTATGTACGAGACTCCTGTTAAACATGATCCTCCTTCCACTATGCGATTTCAAATATGACCTAGAGACCGATAGAGACACAGAACATATTTTGCATCATATAGTGACATAGTGATTACTTGCATTGTTCTTACACCAGTGTTACCACATTTACCTATTTCATCTCATTATAATAATATTGTTATTGTGTCGCTCTGACGACCTGAGTATGCATGCTCAGATTCCGCGGAAGGACCAGCACAGGAGACGGATCTACCCTTCGAGTTCACGGAGATATAGTCTGTTGTACTTTCTTCATTTACTGCTTTCCATAAAAATGATCGTGAGATTGAACTTGGTTAGTAATTGTTCTTGTTATCTGTAATTTGTGAACAATGGATTATTAATGTAATAAATTAGTGATGTGATTCCTTTAAACTGTGCTTTATTTACTGATTACCATGTAATTCTAGAAGCCGAAGTGTGACTACGGCGGGATGATTCCTTGACCGTAGGAGTATGGCTGGCCTAGCATCCCTCGTTTTCGTATTTTGGGAAGCGGGGCGTGACATGGTTTAGTTGGTATCAGAGCCAGGTTTAGTATCAAGAGATAACATTAACTATACTGTATTGCGTTATTCTTGTTTCACTACTCCTGATTTTCATCCTTGAATCTGATTTTATCCTTTTGAATCTTCCAGTGATATGACGTCCCCGAACGACCCCTTCTCAGACTCCAGCTCTCAGGACCGCACGGAAAGAATACTTAGTGCACTGACCACTCTCGCGGAAGCTCAGGAGAGGAAGACAGATTTACTCACTGAGGGACTCAGGGCAATTACCGCCGCAGGAGGACCCTCCGCACTCATTACCGCCCCCGAGGGTGCTACTCCACCAGTTTATCATGCTAGGGCTGGTGCCGTATCAGACTTCCGACGGTTACACCCAGCTGCATTCACAGGGCTAGCTGAACCCCTTGAGGCTGAGCAATGGCTGGTGAACATGGAGAATTTATTGACAGCCGCCAAGGTTCCAGAGGAAGATAGGGTGGACGTGATAAAGATACAATTGGAAGATGAAGCCCGTAGATGGTGGTCGGTAGAAGAAAGCAGACTTGACGGGCTGATTGAATGGAGCAAGTTTAAGGAGTGCTTCCTAGATCATTATTTTCCTTCCACAGCCAAGACAGAAATGGAGGAAAGGTTTATTCTTTTGAAGCAGAATGGACGCCCAGTAGACGTATATGCGGCAGAGTTCAACCGTCTGAGCCGTTTTGCTCCATACATGGTTAAATCAGAGGCCACCAAGGCCAGACGCATCCTTCAGGGGTTAGATTTCGAGGTGCAGCAGTTGATTGCATCGTTGGATTTGCAGACTTTCGCACAGGTACTCAACGCGGCGAGAGTTCAGGAGCAATTGATTAACAAGTTCAGAAGACCCCCAGTCGTTCCAGCACGTACCCACGCGCCTTCTCGAGGAGCCATACCGGTTCACAGAGCAGGAACGACAAAAATGAAGCGCCCGTTCGTACCACAGCATCGCCCCCAGAGACAGGGTGTAGTTTGCGGCTATTGCGGTAGAGGTGGGCATACTCAGAAGGACTGTCGCCGTGCCAAGGGACAGTGCTTGATTTGCGGGTCCAGTCAGCACAAGATTAACAGTTGCCCTGAGCGAGCAGAGATACAGGAAGGTTCTGGACCGCCACAGCAGAGGCCGCAGGAGCAGAGGCAACCCTTTACAGGTCGCGGTCAGGGACGGGCTTTCACCTTGACCGCCGAGCAGGCAGAGGCGTCAGGAGACGTGGTTATAGGTACTCTACTCATACATTCCGTGCCAGCTAGAGTACTATTTGATTCGGGAGCATCGCATTGTTTCTTGTCTGAGCATTTCACTGATACACACTCAATACCACATGAACCACTAATCAAGGGATGGGAAATTCATACGGGTAATGGCATTATAATATCTAGTCGAGAATGTAGATTATGCCCAGTTGTAGTGTGTGGCAGGGAATTCTATGCGAATTTCCTTCTGATTGGGACAGGCAGTTACGACGCAATTCTCGGGATGGATTGGATGAGCACTTTCCATGCCGTTATCGATTGTCGTGCAAGAAATGTGATCTTCCGCATTCCCAATCATCCGGAGTTTATTTTCGAGGGCGGAAACAAATCTTTGGAGCCAGCTAAATACAGAGCAAAGCCTAAGGAGCTGACTGCTATAGAGATTGATAAGAGCCTAGTCCCAGCAGTTGTTCGGGACTTTCTGGATGTATTTCCTGAAGATCTACCAGGTCTACCACCTCCTCGAATTTTGGAGTTCTCAATCGATTTGACTCCAGGTACAGCCCCAGTATCCAGAGCCCCATATAGAATGACACCAGTTGAGTTGGCGGAATTGAAGAAGCAGGTTAAAGAACTATTGGAGAAGGGATTTATTCGGCCAAGCGCTTCACCGTGGGGTGCACCAGTTCTGTTAGTAAAGAAGAAGGATGGATCGCTGCGAATGTGTATAGATTATCGGGAGCTGAACAAGGTCACAATAAAGAACAAGTACCCAATCCCGCGCATTGACGACCTATTCGATCAGCTAAGTGGAGCCAAGGTGTTCTCGAAGTTGGACCTCCGTTCTGGATATCATCAAATCAGAGTAGCAGCCGAGGATGTATGCAAGACGGCTTTCAGGACCCGATACGGATATTACGAGTTCCTTGTGATGCCGTTCGGTGTTACCAATGCCCCAGCAATATTCATGGACTTAATGAACAGGGTGTTCGCAAAGTACTTAGACACGTTTGTCGTTGTGTTTATCGACGACATACTTGTCTACTCGAAGACCCGGGAAGAGCACACTGAACATTTGCGCACGGTACTACAAATTCTTCGGGAAGAGAAGCTGTATGCAAAGCTAAGCAAGTGTGAATTCTGGCTCGACAAGGTTCAGTTTTTGGGACATATCGTTTCGGGCGAAGGCATCTCGGTGGATCCGGCAAAGATAGAATCTGTCAGAGATTGGCCAACGCCGAAGTCAGTGGCCGAGATCAGGAGTTTTCTGGGGTTGGCAGGTTATTATCGGAGATTCGTCCAAGATTTCTCAAGAATCGCTGAACCATTGACGAGGCTGACACGGAAGGACGTGCCGTTTACATGGACAGAGGAGTGCACTCAGGCATTTGACACACTGAAGCAGAAGTTAACCACGGCACCTATACTTACAGTACCAGATGATTCCGGTGGTTTGGTGATACACAGTGATGCCTCAGGGGAAGGGATTAGGTTGTGTCCTAATGCAGCACGGCCGAGTGGTTGCTTACGCCTCTCGACAACTGAGAAACCACGAGAAGAACTACCCTACGCATGACTTGGAGTTAGCTGCGGTAGTCTTTGCGTTGAAGATTTGGAGGCACTATTTATTGGGTGAGAAAGTGGAGGTGTACACAGATCATAAAAGTTTGAAGTATGTTTTCACTCAGAAGGAACTGAACATGAGGCAGCGCCGATGGCTAGAGTTGATGGCAGATTATGACTTGGACCTTCAGTATCACCCGGGGAAGGTGAACGTGGTACCAAATGCGCTCAGTCGCAAGCCAGCGGTCATGATGTTGACCGAACAGAAGAGCATTATTGAGGACTTTCAGAGGTTGAACTTGAAGTCGTTACGCCGAACGCACTCAGTCAGCTTTGGCAACTGCAGGTGCAATCTTCTCTGGTGGATCGCATCAAGATTGCACAAGCGGATGATCCCCGATTGCAAAAGTTCAGAGAGCAAGTGGAAGCCGGACTGAGAACTGACTTGATTATACATGAAGATGGCTCTCTGAGATTCGGTAGCAGACTCTGCGTACCCAAGGGAGATGTTCGAGAAGAAGTTTTGGCTGAAGCACACAGTTCAGCTTATTCTGTGCATCCAGGAGGTACAAAAATGTATCAGGATCTAAAGCAACACTTTTGGTGGAACGGAATGAAGCGGGAAATTGCGAGGTTCGTATCCAGGTGCTTGGTATGTCAGCAGGTGAAGGCGGAACATCAGAGGACAGCAGGATTGTTACAACCACTGCCGATACCTGAATGGAAGTGGGAGCACATTACCATGGATTTTGTGACGGCCTTACCATGGAGCCCTAGGGGCAATAACGCCATTTGGGTTATCTTCGATCGCCTCACAAAAGCTGCACACTTCCTACCTTTCCGAGTGGGACAGTCGACAGAATCACTGGCAAAAAGATATATCCAGGAGATTGTACGACTTCACGGTGTTCCAGTCAGCATTGTGTCAGACCGGGACACCAGATTCTTGTCACACTTTTGGAAGAGCCTGCAGGAGAGTTTGGGAACCCGCCTTAAATTCAGCACAGCGTATCACCCGCAGACGGATGGACAATCCGAGCGTACGATTCAGACGCTCAAGGATATGTTGAGAGCTTGTATGTTGGACTTTCAGGGTTCCTGGGAGGACAATCTGCACCTAGTCGAGTTCTCTTACAACAATAGTTATCAGGCTAGTATTCGAATGGCTCCTTTTGAAGCACTATATGGGCGGAAGTGTCGATCCCCAGTATGTTGGGATGATGTGAGAGAACGAAGATTACTGGGCCCCGAATCGTTCAGACAGTTGACAAGGTCCAAATGATCAGGCAGCGTATTAAGACGGCTCAGGATCGACAAAAGAGTTGGGCAGATACCAGCAGAAGGGCACTAGAATTCGAAGTCGGAGATCATGTGTTCTTGAAGATTTCCCCTACTCGTGGAGTCATCAGGTTCGAAGGTCGGAGAAAGCTAATTCCCTGTTTTATCGGACCTTTTGAGGTGCTAGAGCGAGTGGGAGAGGTGGCCTATCGACTGGCCTTGCCTCCATCGCTAGCTGGTGTGCACAATACCTTCCACGTGTCACAGTTGCGGCGTTATGTTCAGGATGAGATCCATGTCCTGGACCATTCAGAGCTAGTTTTGGGTACCGATTTATCGTACGAGGAGCAGCCTACTACCATTCTCGACCGCAGAGAGAAAGTACTGAAGAATAAGATCATTCCTTTAGTCCGAGTGTCTTGGGATGGTCGATCCCCAGAAGAATCCACCTGGGAGCGGGAGGAAGATATCCGTGATCGTTATCCACATCTCTTTATTTAGTACATTGTCTCCTTATATCCTTGTTAAATTTCGAGGACGAAATTTTTGTTAAGGGGGGTATGATGTAAATCCCCGTTTCTATTATAATAAAAGTTTCCTATTTTTCTGAATCCCAGTAATTTCCTTTCTTTTTCCCCTCGCATTTTAATTGGTTGTTTAAGCTTAATATTTAAACTTTATTTTTCCAATGTTTTGAAATCATAGTCCAAACCCTCAAAGCCTAAACCCAAGATTTAAATCAAAACCAAAGTAAACTAAAACCAAAATGTTGCTAATAAAATCTTAACCAAAACTATATTTAAACCCAAAGCCCAACAACTCAAAATCAAATTTTTAAACTATCAATTAGATTCCAACAGCGGACCCTTTATTATTTCCTCAGCCCACTTAGTTTTTTTAGTAAACCCTTTAAATAATTTCAGCCGGCCTGTTTAATCCCAGCCCACTCACCAAATTTTCTAAATAAAATCCTTATTAAAGTACCTAACCCATTCCTCTCTTCAGCTCACACACTCTTTTTATAAATCCATTAATTAAACCTCGGCCCACTCTTTACTCACTCAGCCCACACTTTTTAATGAGGGAATTATCTATTTTCTCCCCAAGCCCATTTCTTCGGCCCGAGACCTACTCCTGTTTATCTTCTCCTCCAACGGTAACCTCCCCCTTTTCCCACGCTCGATCCCATTTCCCCGCCGCGCCTCGCGCCCACGCCCACGCCGCCGCTCCAGCAACGTTCACCCACGACTCTCAACCCTCATTCATTCCTCACGCCCTCATCTATCTCTCATCTCCCTCTTTTTTCAAAAAAAAAAAATCCCTCATCTCTCTTCCTCTCGAAACTCACCGAGCACCCAACGCCGCCGTGTCCCTCACTCCACCGTCGGCGAACACCCATCACTTCGCCCGACCCCACGACGACGACAACCCCTCATTCACTTCCTTCTCTTTCTACGACTCCCCCAATCCAGTACACCCGAGCCCTGCACACAAATCCCCTGTACACCAAACCCAGTACACCCGAGCCGACCACCACCCTGCCCCTCGACGCCGGCGAGCCCCACTGACCTGAAGCATCCATCGACCTCTACACACTCAGCATCTCCTCCTCCAAACATCCAGAACCCGGGCCCCACTTCTCTCTCCTTTCAAAATTCCAAAACCCATTTTCCAAACATTTCACTGCGGCCATTGCCGGAGCGACGCCGTCGACCGTCGTCAACCCCAGCACCACTCAGGAGTTCCACAGAGCCTCCTTCACCCTTTCAGCGAGTAAAAGAAGTCTCCGGACAACTCCGACGCAAATTCCGCGTCTCGAGCCAAGCTCGCGCGAATCCGTTTCGCGGCGTACATCACGCGTTCGTGACGCCGCTGCTGCCGTGCGACCCCGAGACGTTTCCAGGCAAGTGTTTACTTGCTTCATGCTAATATAATTGTGGTACAAACCTAAATCGTATAGTTTATAAATTTACCGATTTCCGATATATTATGCGACCTACGTGTTCGATGCTAGACCCCAATGGAAATAATTGTTTAATTTGACGGAAATAAATGTTTTCTGTTGGCCCTCATAATGATGAGTATCGTGTATGAATCTCACTGAAAAATACGATTGTTAGAGACTAAAATTGATACCCCCAAATATGCCGATAAAACTAGAATTTTTCCCGTATCTGAAAATGAATAAAATCACCGTAAATTATATACATATTGGAATGATACGTTCGAGGGCTTAAATCGAAGACGACTCGACGAACTTTAACCCTATGTAATATTCTAATGATTTCTGTTATGTAATTGCGATGAAAATTAGATCGGAGTGCGACTCAGGACTGCAGTCCAGAGCGACTCTGTTTATCGTGTACTGTACCAAAATGTGTGTCACTGTGTTTCCTGAAGTCGTATGTTACGGAACTCTGCAGTAGATTAAAGATAATTCTGTTATCTAAGTAAAACAAGTGGTACCATTCCGTTTCATTGCCGTTTGCTATTTTAAACTGTAAATAAAAGGGCAGAACGTATACTGTCCAGAACAGATTCAGAAGTGATATACTGATATTAAACTGTGTATAACTTTCAACGTACAGATGCGATTGAGGATACATCTATTGAGTTGAATACCCTATTGAAAACCCTAGATTTCATTCAACTGTAACATCGCTAAAATCTGAACCCAACTGGGTACAATTCGTGTCGCGAAACGGACGTTCAGTTCTGAAACTGAATTTCCAGCCGCGAGCACTTAAAATGAAACAGCTATATCTTGAAAACCGGAATCCCGATTGAACTGAAACAAATTTTGATGAATTGCTGACTGAGTGTTCTATTTATCTTACTTTTATCATTTTGCTGAATTCTTAACATATTAGTTTATGCAATTTATGTAAGTTATTGACATGCATGTTGATTCATAACATACATAGCTTTTTGATAGCATACATACATATATCATACCCTTTGACATATACTCAGTGTTAGTGCGTGTTAGAATCAGTGGACATTGCATTATCGTGCGTGATAAATGATTGGTTTAGGAGTGATGAGTACACCAATGGAAAGTGAATATTCGTGACAGTGATTGATACAGTGAACAGTGATAAAACCGTGCCATTGGTATACTTGTACACGACTAAATCAAGATCATAAATAGTGTAAACCTGGGGATAAAGGGGAAATCGAAGTGGAAAGAGGATCGTATTTAGCGGGACCGTGTTTTAGAGGATGATCATTCGAGCAGTGATATATATATTAGGTAGGATCTAGCGATCCGGCTGATAGGGTTATGTCCCGAGCATGTGGGCCGTTGTCTCGGGTATGTACGAGACTCCTGTTAAACATGATCCTCCTTCCACTATGCGATTTCAAATATGACCTAGAGACCGATAGGGACACAGAACATATTTTGCATCATATAGTGACATAGTGATTACTTGCATTGTTCTTACACCAGTGTTACCACATTTACCTGTTTCATCTCATTATAATAATATTGTTATTGTGTCGCTCTGACGACCTGAGTATGCATGCTCAGATTCCGCGGAAGGACCAGCACAGGAGACGGATCTACCTTTCGAGTTCACGGAGATATAGTCTGGTGTACTTTGTTCATTTACTGCTTTCCATAAAAGTGATCGTGAGATTGAACTTGGTTAGTAATTGTTCTTGTTATCTGTAATTTGTGAACAATGGATTATGAATGTAATAAATTAGTGATGTGATTCCTTTAATACTGTGCTTTATTTACTGATTACCATGTAATGCTAGAAGCCGAAGTGTGACTACGGCGGGATGATTCCTTGACCGTAGGAGCATGGCTGGCCTAGTCATCCCTCGTTTCCGTATTTTGGGAAGCGGGGCGTGACATCCGTCGCAAATGATCTCTCAACCTATGGTCAACAACACAAATTCCAACTGGCACGCTCTCTCCTCCTGGATATTGGACATCGGTGCTTCTCATCACGTCACGTTCGATGCTAGGACTCTTCATAACTACACCGATTACGGTGGTCCCGATGAGATCTATATAGGTGACGGTTCAGATTTGAAAATTTCTCAAATCGCTAAAACAACATTGCAGTCTCCCCAAAAACCCTTTCTTTTGGATAATGTTTTATGTGTACCATTTATTACGCAAAACTTAATTTCTGTTGCTAAATTTTGCAAATCAAATACAGTCTCACTTGAGTTTTTTCCCTCTCATTTTTTGGTGAAGGATATTAGCACGGGGGCGCACCTTTTTCGTAGGAATAGCCATAATGATGTCTACTACCTCCCACGCTCCATCCAAGCTCAAATTCACGCTACCTTTAAATTTAAAATAAGTGAGTGGCACTGTCGTCTTGGTCATCTCTCCAGTTAAATTCTTCAGTCGGTCGTTAGGAGAAATAAATTATTGTCTAATACCTCGGTAGTGAATAATTTTCAATACAACTCTTATGATTGCAATAAAAGTCATAAACTTCCTTTTTATGAAAATTCACTTCGTACTTCTAAACCTTTGTAATTAATCTACACTTTTGTTTAGGGACCCACTGAATTGTCATATGATGGTTTTCGTTATTACATAATTTTTGTTGATAATTACACAAAATATGTCTGGCTGTACCTTATGAAATGTAAATCAGATGTTGACAACATCTTCATCCAATTTAAAAAACTTGTCGAAATATATTTTCAATTACCGCTCATATATATATACTCTGATAATGGCGGCGAATACACATCTCTTGCCTTCATTCTCACGTCCTCTGGTGTCTCTTATCTCACCACTCCTCCACACACTCCTGAACATAATGGCACATCAGAACGTCGTCATGTTGTCGAAACCGATCTTACACTCTTGCATACGGCCTCCCTCTCACTAAGTATTGGAGTCATACTTTTTAAATAATGTTTATCTCATAAATCGTCTTCCTACACCAGTTCTTAATTTGCAGTCCCTATTTGAAAAACCTTTTCAACTCCACCTAACTATACATGTCTCAAAATCTTAGGGTGTCTTTGCTATCCTTGGTTAAGGTCATACACCTCCTCCAAACTTCAACCTAGATCCACTCCCAGATTTTTATAGGTTGTTCAACATCTCAATCTGCGTATAAATATCTAGATCTCGTCACTCATAAAATTTACATTTCTCATCATGTCAAATTCGTCTAAACCAATTTTCCTATGCAGCTATCCAATAGACATCAAGAGGCTTTTTCGCAAGTTTTGGACTCCCCTGGCGCAGCATCGCAACCAATCATGTCCACCCAATCTACCAAACTTCACATCCTCCCCACATTAACTATCGCAACCCCTTCTGAACCCCAATCATTAACATCGTATGCCTTAGACCTCCCCCCTTCATCGAATCTTCACAATCCTCACCCTCCAATCTTGATAGCACCACCAACTTTCCTGACCCAACCTCCCCAACCTCCTCCACAACTGCTCGACCACATTTTCCCTCTCCACAACTCTCCCCTACTCCCTCATCCCCAAATCTCCGAACCATCACTTAACATAAACTGAACCCTAAATACTTCGACTCACAATATATCAACCATATTACCGTTCACCCTATTCCCAAAACACTTGAACTAAGTTGTATATCTGAAGCTGTGAAGGATCCCAATTAGCGTGCTGTAATGTCCGAAGAATTTGATACTTTCATGAAGAACGGAACATGGGATCTTGTCCCCAAATCAAATCAGAATCTTGTAGGTTGCAAATGGGTCTTCCGAATCAAGCGTAACTCCGATGGTACTATTGCCCGATACAAAGCTCGCCTTGTGGCTAAAGGCTTCCACTAATGGCCTGGCCTGGACTACTCTGCCACCTTCAGCCCTGTTATTAAGCGGACAACCCTGCGTTTGGTTTTATGCCTCACACTCTCTCTTGGATGGCCTCTTCGTCAAATCGCAATTAACAATATTTTGCTCAATGGCACTCTCCATGAAGATGTGTATATGGCTCAACCACCCAGCGTCCTCCACTTCTCCCTACCCAACCATGTATGCAAACTACGTAAAGGTCTCTATGGTCTCATGCAAGCGTCCAGGGCATTGCATCAAGAACTCAAAGGCTATCTCCTTCTTACCATCTTTACAAACTCCGTGCTAGATACGTATCTCTTCATCTACTCCAAGGACGCCACTGTCGCCTGCTTCTTGGTGTATGTCGACGACATTATCCTCATTGGTAACAACGTACAGTTTCTTCACTCCTTTGTATAATAACTACCATCCATTGTTGCTTTCTTGTTTATACCTTATACCCATGTAGAAGCTGAAATCTGACATCTTAACTCCCTGTTTAATAATGTCAATCCTTCAATATTATTCCTTCAGATTTTGCTCTTTTCCCCTTGTAAGGTTTTGCAGCCTTTGCTATTACTTGGACACTGCTGGTTCTTATGGAGGGTGAATAATCATGGGACCTTTATCCTCTTACCAACTTAAATTTCGAACAATGCTTGCTAAGCGAGCAATCTCCTTAGATAACGATACCCTTTTTGCCTATCGCGAGTATACTTAGATCCACATCTGTGAGCAAAATATTGGTACGGTATCGTTCATTCATGACGATTTTAATATTCTGTTGCAGTACCTCAAAACTCTTGCTTCTTTATGTTCGCCTCCAACGAATTCTCTGCAAATGGCATAATCTCTAACTCCCCTTTATCGAGAGAAGCAATTGGTTACATCACCCTTTCCATTACTGTCGATAGAGAGAATCACGGTAATTACAATCGCCATGGCGAAATCTAAGCAGATGCTGTAATTACCTCGAGTGGGAGCTATCAAATTATACCAAAATATCCTAAAAGACCACTACTTTTCACTAAATTAGTTTAAAGTTACAGTAAACTCCCTTAAACTTTAGTTTTAAAGCCTTAAAGGAGTTTTTTTATTCTCACTAAAAGATCCTTTAAAACAACACTTCAAGGGAGCTAACTTTAATAAAAAGAAACTAATATAATTTAGTGAAAAACGTTAAATGCTTATAGTATGAGAGATACAGTCGTGATGGTTGCTGAAATTACAAAGTATGGGAGTGTTCCCGCCAAAAATGATAGCGCCCACGTAAAAATACGTGAGCGCCAACGCTATGCATATGGCAGCGCCCACGAGCGAGGCGCGTGAGCACTGAGGCCAAGCATATGGCGGCTCCCACGTGCATGGCATGTGCGTGCTAATGCCAGCTTGGTAGCGTCCACGTGCAACACACGTGAACGCCACCGCTGAAACAATTGCTTCGGATAGAATTAAATTCTATATGGGAAAATATTTTCCTGATCTTTCTAAAACAAAAAAAAAACGTTTTGTTAAACAGAGGACCTTTGGATCAAAGATCCAACGGTGACTAAAAATCACCGTCCAATCATGAGATATAATTAAATTCTATATATTGGAAATATTCCCCTAATTTTGTTAAAAGAATAAGAAAAATATACTCTGTTAAAAAGAGAGACTTGAATTAAAGATCCAACGGTGAATAAAAATCATCACTTAATTATGAAATCAATCGAGATCACTGAATGAGAGATACTCTTGATTCTCTGTTAAACAGAGAATCCTGGATCAAAAATCCAACGGTGATTAAAAAATCAAATCTTAATTATGAAATTAATCGAAATTTCTAAATGAGAGATATTCTCAACTGATTGATAGCTCTTTTGCTCCTATAAATAGGAGCCTAAGAGATTAAACCTCACACACAGACCCCCATAAGCTTTTGTCTTGCAACCGAGAATTAAATTCTCTACAGAAAGAAAATCATTTCCCTCCTCCCAAAACCCTAGGTAAATAATGCAGAAAAACATCTCCTTTTATCTATCTACTGCATAAAAAAGGGCTTAGCCCCTTCATAAGAACTTTGTACTTTCTCTGGATCTAAGATCTATAAGACAAGTCTGTCATAAAAAAAAGAATTAAATTCTCACAGAGAGATCTTGATCTTAAACTTGAGATCCAGAGAAAAATATTGGTGTTGTGCCTACCATCATAAAAAAAGAAGAGAGAAAAGAGAAAGGAGGAGAAAGAAAAGAGAAGATATAACTTTTACCTCCTGGAACTTAGTTCCTACGAAACATATCACACTAGTAAAATAGGGGGTTGCCCCTACGGATGAAAATATCCGTAGGGGCAGATTTTACTTGGCCCTACGGATTAATCCGTAGGGCTAAAAGGTTGCCCCTACGGGCACAGACGTCCAAGAATAAAAATATTAATTCTTAATTTGGTGTTTGCCCCTACGGAGCCGCAAACAAAGGACCTACGGGTATATCCGTAGGGGCAAGTAAATATCTATTTAACAAAACCCCAGATCGATCGCCTACGCTCACTTTCTCTCTCTCTCTCAATCGCGTGCGAGAAAAAACCCCAAATCGCCTCCATCGTCGCCACCGTCGCCTCCGTCGTCGCCACCGCCGGTTTCGTCGCCACCGTCGTCGCCAGCGCCTATTTCGTCGCCACCGTCGTCGCCACCGCCGGTTTCGTCGCCAAATCGCCACCGTCGTCGCTCCAGCCCACCAGCAGCCGTTCAGGTATAAATCTCGAGGTAAATTAAAGCATTTTTGGATTATTTTGGGCTTAGGGTTCATGGCTGGGTCTGGGTTGCGCGCGCGAGAGTTGGGGTTAGGCAGGGGTTGCGGTGGCGGTCGGGGTCGGGGTCGGGGTAGGGTTAGGGTTGGGGTTCGGCTGGGGCTGGGGTTACGGTTACGGTGGGGCTGGGGTTACGGTTACGGTGGGGCTGGGGCTGGGGTTAGGGTTACGGTAGTGGGGCTGGGGTTAGGGTTACAGTGGGGCTGGTTGAATGGCTCTTCTGATTAGTTGACAAATACAATGTTAATCATAATTTACTCGACACAGATGGTAGAAAATCAGAAAAAGATCAAGAAAAAAATAATCGATTTTGATTTTAACATGCAGGGTGTTGATGCAAGAAGTAATATCTAGTAGCAGATGCTAGGTATATAGACTAAAGAATAGTTGTAAATGAACCGCTAGCAAGAAAATCCTATAATTATACGTACACATCGCTTGACTCATGAAGCCTGAAGCTCTTTCTTTTGGGGGATAAAACTAGTTATATTCCTGCATTGCCTAGAAATAGCAGTGAGTTGGTTAAAACTTTTCAAACACAACCCTCCACCCCCCCAAAAAAAGAAAGAAAGAAAGGACAAGGAAAAAAAAAGAATAGCAACAAGCAATACAAGCTAGCAACCGTAAATAACTGCTGAGATTATGTCTACCTTGGCAATTTGAACAATGATGGTCTTGTCTGGATTGTTAAGATCCACTTTATGGGGGTGAGGAACACATTTTGCAACTGTATTTATGATTTTCATTCTGTCAAGTGTTGAAATAAAAATCAACACTTGACAATCAATCCAAGATGCTCAATAACTTGCTTCAAAACCATAATCTAATCTTGATGATGCTCAATATTAGCGATTTCCATGATCACGACACGTGGCAGATGACGTGTCTCATAACGCTTTATGATATCAGTATCCTATATTTGTAGTTTTAATTGTTGATTGTTATAGATGTATACCATTGCAATAATAGTTTTTGGTTGATGAATGCTATTGCAATGTAGGATGATCAGTTCTATCAATCTTGATCTCAATGGTTTAAAATCATGTTACACATACAACACGAATGCACAACAAACGCATAATTAGAGAGCGACTCGAGATATTCAGGTTAAAACCAATATATGATACTCGATGATAATATGAAACCTTCATATTCCCATCGATACCCATATATGAAAATAAAAGCGCCACTTAGTCCCCGTCTATCGGTTAACATACGTGCGATGCTCGTCGTGACCTAGAACTATACGAAGGTTGTTAAATATCGGACAGTATAGCTCGATACTAACAACCGTCGTATAGTCTACGCGACGAGAAAATTCAATCGTATGGTAACCCATAGATTTGTCCCGTGTGGACAAGTTAAGAATGTATAAAGCAAACGCCTTCATTCACTTGTGTTTTCATCCGTTTCGAGATATTTCGTCGGTATCTTTCCGCTGGTTCTCCGTGTACAAAGATAGATTAGATGTTCATTTCAACGTTGTTTCACAGCTTTGAAATGATTATCTATTCTATTACAGTGTACTCGGAGAACAGCGGGGAGGTGCTGCCGAAATTTACTCGAAACGGTTGAAAGCACAAGTGATGGGCGTTCGCTCTATACATTCTTAATGGGATAGAAGCCTACCCCCGACAGCCGGAATACATACATACAAACGCATAATTAGAGAGCGATTCGAGATGTTCGGGTTAAAACCAATATATGATACTCGATGATAATATGAAACCTTCATATTCCCATCGATACCCATATATGAAAATAAAAGTGCCACTTAGTCCCCGTCTATCGGTTAACATACGTGCGATGCTCGTCGTGACCTAGAACTATACGAAGGTTGTTAAATATCGGACAGTATAGCTCGATACTAACAACCGTCGTATAGTCTACGCGACGAGAAAATTCAATCGTATGGTAACACATAGATTTGTCCCGTGTGGACAAGTTAAGAATGTATAAAGCAAACGCCTTCATTCACTTGTGTTTTCATCCGTTTCGAGATATTTCGTCGGTATCTTTCCGCTGGTTCTCCGTGTACAAAGATAGATTAGATGTTCATTTCAACGTTGTTTCACAGCTTTGAAATGATTATCTATTCTATTACAGTGTACTCGGAGAACAGCGGGGAGGTGCTGCCGAAATTTACTCGAAACGGTTGAAAGCACAAGTGATGGGCGTTCGCTCTATACATTCTTAATGGGATAGAAGCCTACCCCCGACAGCCGGAACACATACATACAAACGCATAATCAGAGAGCGATTCGAGATGTTCGGGTTAAAACCAATATATGATAATATGAAACCTTCATATTCCCATCGATACCCATATATGAAACTAAAAGCGCCACTTAGTCCCCGTCTATTGGTCAACATAACGTGCGATAATTTATTCTTTTCAACGACAAACGCACACACAAAGCATATACACGGATTTTCTCCTTTGTCAGTAACTATCCCGTTCTTATATTTCTCAATATAGTCAGCATAACCTACAATTTATATGTTATTCAGTCTAACATGGCCCATGAGTACGTCAGAGTTAAGGAATGGATGTATGTGGATTGGAAACAACGTATACAACCTAAGTTTGTCGCAGGAGTTGCTGCTTTCCTTGAATTTGCACGAGCACATAATAAGATCATAATAGAGAAGATTCTCTGTCCGTGCGATAGATGTGGCAATAAGTACTGGCAGAAGGTAGAATTGGCAGAGCTTCATATTGTAAAACATGGGTTTACTAGACTTTATTCAACTTGGAAATATCACGGGGAAGGAGAAGAATGCAGTACTGCGGTAGAAGAAGAAGGAGAACACGATAATGCGGCAGGAGAAGAAGAAGAATTCGGTAATACGGCAGGATACGAAAATTTATTTCCATCAGAAGAAATGGAGGATATGGTAGAGGCTGCCCTAGGTGAATCTATTCGTACCGAAGATGACATTCCTTCCGGTCAAGGACCGCGTGCGGATAAATATAAAAATTTCATGAATGATGTTAGGAAACCAATTTATGAGAATGCGAAGTATTCCACCCTCTCATGGTTCGTCCAACTTTTCCAAATTAAGTGCCTAAATGGATGGAGCAACAAGTCATTCACAATGCTTCTTTCGTTCTTGAAAGATTCTATGCCTCCGAGAAATAATGTGCCCGAAAGCTGGTACGAAGCCCAGAAAATGATGTCTGATTTGGGTCTAAAGTGCGAGAAGATTCAAGCATGTCCTAAAAATTGCGTGTTGTACCGGAAAGAGAATTCAGATTTGAAAGAGTGTCCAACATGCGGAGAGGCCAGGTATAAGCCGAAAGATTCTGATAAGAAGCCTGATATACCTGTGAAGATAGCACGATATTTTCCCATAACACAGAGGCTACAGAGGCTATTCAGGTGCAAGAAAACTGCCGAGGCAATGATTTGGCATCACCGTGCTCCTCCAAGCGAAAATGGAAAAATGAGCCATCCAAGAGATTCACCGGCATGGAAGGATTTCGATAGGAGGCACGCAATATTCAGTAGCGATCCTCGCAATGTCCAGCTCGGACTGGCTGCCGATGGCTTCTGCCCATTCAACTATATGGCTGGAAGTCACAGTACATGGCCCGTTGTAATGATAATTTATAATCTGTCGCCTTGGTTGGTTATGGACCAATCATACTTTATGATGCCTCTTCTTATCGACGGACCAAACTCACCGGGGAACAATATCGACATCTATCTCCGACCTCTGATTGAGGAGCTGAAAACTTTGTTCATTGATGGTGTAGAGACATATGATTCAAACACAAATACAACCTTCATACTGCGTGCGGCTTTAATGTGGACAATTAATGACTTTCCTGCGTATGGAATGCTATCAGGTTGGTCCGTACATGGTCACAAAGCATGTCCTCATTGCCATGAACACACAACATCAAAATTTTTGAATTTTAGCAGGAAGGTTTGTTATTGCGGCCATCGACGTTTTCTGCCTTCAAACCACACCTATAGGTTAGACACGGTTCACTTTGATGGTCATCAGGAGCTTCTTGGGCCTCCATCCCCATTGTCCGGAGAGGACGTGACTGCTAAATGGGATGGTTACAATAACGTGACCTTCGGGATGGATCCGACGAGACAGGTCAAACCACAATATTGGAACAAGTTAAGCATTTTCTTCGAGCTTCCGTACTGGTCTATAAATTCAGTGCGTCATTGTCTGGACGTCATGCATATAGAGAAGGGAGTATCAGAGCACATACTTAACTTGCTTCTGTGTAAAGACGGGAAATCGAAAGACAACATGAATGCCCGGATGGATCTACAAGAGTGGGGAATAAGAAGTGAACTGCACCCTAAACCGGTAGCGGGTAAACCGGGCAAGTTTGTACTTCCCAATGCCGCTTATCATATGTCACAACCGGAGAAGAAAAGATTCCTGCAGGTGTTGCATGATTTGAAAGTCCCCACAGGTTTCTCAGGATCATTCAGCAAGAAAATAAAAATTGTGAAGGGCAAGATCGATGGGCTGAAAAGTCATGATCACCATGTTATCGTGGAGCACCTTCTTCCATTAGCCCTCAGGACTTTTCTCTCCGACTCGGTTGGTCTAGTAATCAACGACCTATGTTGTTTTTTCAGGGAGTTGTGTGCTAAAACACTGGAGGTTGCGACGCTGGATAAACTAGAAAATTCTATTGCGTTGATACTTTGCAAGTTTGAGCGTATTTTCCCACCGTCATTCTTCGATATCATAATACACTTGACGGTTCATCTTGCAACTGAGGCGAAGTTAGCCGGACCGGTACAATATCGATGGTTGTATCCCGTCGAGAGGTACGTGTAATTTTTCGTTTCACGCAATTTATAAATTTATTTTTTTCCTGTATGCCCGTGTTTATTTATTCAACATATTCTCATTAGGTACCTTTACACTCTTAAGAAGTATATACGCAATAAAAATCGACCAGAGGGTTCTATCATGCAAGGTTATCTTCTTGATGAAGCAACCACATTTTGTTCCCGCTATTTGGACGAGAACATTGAGACAAGGCTTAACCGACCACGAAGAATTCAAGACGGGCCATATGGTAAAGCCGAGTATAAGAGGGTAGACACTATGTTTATCAACAAGATATACCGGTTTATCTTGCTTAATTGCGCATGTCTTGAACACATTAGAGAGTAAGTTCTTTTGGATTAATTGTTATATCTGTGTTTGTGTGTGTATGAAATGACATAATATTAATGTCACAATTATTTTTCGAAAACGGAACTCATTTTAACGAGGTACGTGAGGGGCATCCTGATTGGAACGAAGAGCGTTTGGAAAAATACCATCAGGATAATTTTTGTGATTGGGTCACAGAGCATGTAAGTTATTCGAATTACATTTTATTGCTATCAGTTTTAATCTAAACTTGTATCGTTATGTATTTATCGTAAAATTTGTTTTGTTAGATCCACGATCCGAACTTGTCTGCATCATTTGAGAGTGATTCAAGATGTTTAGCTCAATTTCCTAGTATGGAGGTTGCATATTACAAAGGATTTGGTGTCCTTGGATACAAATTCGAAGTTAAGGACATAGAAACATCTAGAACCACTCAGAATAGTAGGATTGCGACGGTAGGATCGGACGGTATGATTTACTATGGGTACTTAAATTGTATACTCGGCATCCACTATCCCGGACGATCAGAACCCTTTTATATATTCCACTGTACTTGGTACGATCCGCGAACCAATACAGACAGGTGGAGAAGCAGTCTTGGGACTTGGAAAGATGAATATGGATTGACCAGTGTGAACACACTTCGATTTTACGGTCAGGACGATCCGTTTATCTTTCCGAACCAAGCGTTCCAAGTATACTACTCACAGTGTTTGAAGCATCCGGGGTGGAGTGTTGTATGCCGATGGAAACCTAGAGATGTCTACGATGTCCCAGAATACGAGGACAGCGATGAGGACGAAGAAGAGAGAAGGCTTAAAGTGCTCCGACCGTCTGTTTCGAAGGACGGGTTGTCTTCGACCGATCATGAAGTTACGTGGGTTAGAAATGACATCGACGATGAAATCCAAGTAGATATGTATGATGCGCCCACGAAACGAAAAAGGTTATCAGTAATGTTATATTATTACTTCACATTTTACGCTCTAGATCATATATAGTCAATACTTTTAATGATTGTCTAATGCGTCCACGAACCGTTTATCTAGATTTGATGACGATGTCGGGAGCAGCGAGGGGCGGCAGGAGCTCCAGCCGTGGCAGAGGCAGAGGCAGAGGCAGAGGCAGAGCGGTTCTGCCGCCCGGAGAGCTCCGTAGGGAGCTTCAGAGGGCCGGTCTTGCACCCAGATCGGAGACCCCTTCGGATGCCTCCTTCCGTGTGGATTTTGCCACACCTCCAGGTATACTGCACGCATATCCATTTTCAATGTAATATTACAGATATTCATGCATGTTTATGTCAAAATTACTTATATTGTCAATGTTTGATTGTCTAGTTGTTGGTCCTGCGTCCACATCTGGGACAGAGGCCACCCCCGCTCCTCCAAGTATGTTTATATATCATATAGTGTATGTATATTGATTTAGAATGCTATATCATAAATATACACATTCCTTTTGCTCTTACTTAGCAATTTTTATTATTGTCTAGCTGTAGGTGGTGACACCACCGCACCTGCGGGTATGTTTATATGTCCTATAGTGCATGCATATTGATTTAGAACGTTATATTATTGATCTACACATTCTTTTTGCAATTACTTATATAGTCTATTTTTAATTGTCTAATTATAGGTGATGCATCCACACCTTCCACATGGGCCACTCCTGCCGCTTCCATACCCTCCGCATCGTCTGCAGGTTAGTATGAATAAATTTAAAATATTTATTTATTTTACATATGCTCTATAAAATAAATATGAACTTCATGGAGATTTAGCGTCGATGTTTATTTTATAGTTGGAGGGGATGCGTCCGGGTCCGGGACCCCGGTTGTTCCTCACCGGAGGAACTATCGTCCCGCTCGTGCTGCTGCTCGGGCCCAGGCTCGTGCGCTATTCACCGGAGGTATATATCACACTTGAATTTTTGTTTAACCTTGATTTCTTAATACAACTTTGTCTTATTATTGATTGTATTGATATTTCGTGCAGACGCAGGGCCTCTCCATCCCCAAAGGGGGACTCGAGGCCCGAATCAGTCCTATAGGCTGAGGCCTGATAGAGCTAGGGGGGAGGCAGCATTCCCCCTATTTTTTACCCTTGACTATCGCTATACCGGTCCTCATGCCGAGAGGTTCGGCCGGTATTTGGGGGACGAGAGCCGGATCGTGCAGAACTATCCACTTCACGTTGAGTGGGGCGAGCAGCACCAGTGCTCATTCGCCCTCTTCTTTGATCAGGCTCGGGTATGTATTAATATATATTTTCATTTGATCTATCCAATATATTTATTATTAACACTTTCAATCTAATAACAATGTTTTTTTTTGTATTTTCAGTTGGATTACGATTTTCAGCCTGTAGCCGACCCTGATCACCCGGGGAGGGTGCTCGACCATCATGCTCTGTACAATGGCCTGATGAAGAACATGCAGGCCAAGGTCCGATACAACAGGAATGAGCTGAAGGCCGACTGCTACTCCCTGAGGATAGCGACCCCCGAGACAGAGAGAGCGGCCCTCCTATCTACTCCGGTGTTTGCGAGAGTCGACGTAGAGACATGGCCTCTATTGTGCGCTTATTTCGACTCCGAACGCAAACAAGTATGTATTTTAAATTTAATTCATTATTTATGATATAATTTATTTCTTTGTGTTTCTTAATTAGAAAACTAAATGTTAATGCGTTGTGCAGAAACAGGCCGCTCAGAATACGGAGAACAGGAAGTCGGCGAAGAGGGGTCGCCCCACTTACACAGGTGGCTCGAGGAACATTACTCGAGCCATGGAGTTATCGGTAAATTAAGAGTTATTCTCTAATATTCTGCAATATTAAGAGTTATTCTCTAATATTTCTAATATTAAGAGTTACTTTCTAATATTGCAGACATCTCGGACCGTGGCGTCAGGTGGTACACCGAGCGTGCTGTCCGCATATCTTGCCGTCCACGGCACCTCGACAGATCCCGCCACGGGCGAGCTTCGATGTCTCGACGTCGCTACCCAGGAGTACTGCGTAAGTGTTAATATTTTTTCTACCCAAATTTGAAATTTTAGTTTTGGAAGGTTCAAGTTTAAATTTTTTACTTATACTTTACTGCTTAATGTGGGTGTAGGAGCGGGTGGTTGAGCAGGCCCAGGCCTCGGGGATCGATTTTACCGGACAGAACGATCCGAGGCTGCTGACCCTAGTTCTGGACGCCGCACACGGAGGGCACCACGGAGGTTGGGAGAGAGGCCGGGGATTGGGCCCTAGCAGGGCCCATATGAGGCTGGACTCCACCCCGGCGGTTACTTCCTCCGTCTCCAGTGACCGGCATGTCCATCAGGAACTGGATAGCTTGAGGGCCACCGTTCAGGAGTTGAAGGAGATGCTGGTATGTATACTACTTTATAGTAAAATATCATTTCATATTATATACATATCAACATATCCATAATTAGTACGTAGCTTGAGCTTATTTGGTTTTAGACTTAAGTTTGATTAATCATACATACATATGTAATTAAAATAAACAACGCTTTTCCAAACTAGATATCTAAACATGGTTTCGAAATAACTTAATAATGAAACGGATTCGAATAATACACAGTTCTTACACGCTTCTTACACACGTTATGTCCAGACACGACAGGGTAGATCGGCCGAGCCTCCACATGCATCTCCTTCGGCTGCGGCTCCGCAAGCCACTACATCGGCTGCGGTTCCGTAGACAGCTCCTGTAGCTCCACCGCCCACTCAGACTCCCGCAGCCATGGATCCGCAAGCGACTACCTCGACGGCGGCTGCGCAGACCACATCGCCAGCTCCACATGCCGCTCAGACTCCCTTATATGTAGCATTGCAGAGTGTATTGACCGAGGAGTAGGCTCGCGTTATTCTAACGTTATTCAGAGGTGGAGCTGGACCGAACTAGGGTAGCTTTTTGGTTCTTATTTTTTGAAACATGTATTTATATCACATTGTACTACATTTTGAAACGATATTGATATTGGTTTGTATTTATATCATATTCAGTTTTTGGGTTTCTTTTGTATATTATATATATGCGTGAGATGTGATTATGAATACTGCAATATATGATTTGATTGATGTATATAGTATTGTGCACAGGGCGGGAAAAAATCTAGCAGCCCATTTAAAAAAAAAATACAGACAATATGTACCTACGGATTAAGCCGTAGGTATATATGTTGCCCCTACGGGCATATCCGTAGGGGGAAACTATCAGGAAACCTGATATTTTCCCACCTGATATCAGTGCAGGGTGTTGGGAGTGCCCCTACGGATATGTCCGTAGGGGCCACCGTTTATCCCCTACGAATTTATACGTAGGGGCAAAATATCAGGTTTCCTGATATTTCCCCCCCTGATCTCAGTGCAGGGTGTTGGGAGTGCCCCTACGGACTTATCCGTAGGGGCCACTTTCTATCCCCTACGGATACCTCCGTAAACACGGACCTACGGATTTATCCGTAGGTATATACAATATATTCAAAAAAAAAAATACATATATGATTTGATTACCCCTACGGAGTACTCCGTAGGGGCTATAACACCTACAGATATATCCGTAGGGGCACGAATTTGCCCGTAGGGGCAAGTTCAGGGCCTCAACTTGCACCTGCGGCCTTTGCACCTACGGGGTCTTTTTTCGCCCCTACGTACATATCCGTAGGGGCAGTGGGTTGCCCCTACCGATAAATCCGTAGGGGCAACCCTTATTTGTAGTAGTGTCAAGAACTAAGATTTTACATGAACCAGATCTTAAAGATCTTAAAGAGGAAAAAATTTGATGGACGGGGAGATATTATATCTCTTGAAAGATTTAATCTTTTAAAATAGAGCTTGTCTCTGCAAAAATATGTGGCAGCGCCGCATGTGTTAAACACGTGAGCGGTGCACGTGATGAACATTTGAGCGCCCAAGCCTCAGTGGCCCATGTGATAAACACGTGAGCACCAGAATCTCAACGGCCCATGTGATGAACATGTGAGAGCCAGAACTTCATCAGCGCTGCACGTGACACTTACATGGTCGAGTGCTTAAGCATTGTTGGGTGATATAAAAACCCAATACTTGGTCTTAAATGAATCGAGATCCTGAAGTTCTAAACTTCTTTGATTTTGTAAAATCAACTAAGCCCATATGCTCAAAATATCTAAGTTAATCTTAGCCCCAAACAAGACTGATGATCTTTAGATAAAATATAAGTTCGTTGAGGAGCCTTTTCGGCAAATCAGGGCTTAGGTTCCAACATATCTTCCCTCGTAAACGAGATTTGGTTCAAGGGCACATCTTTTCACACTTCTGATGTACGACATTGTAATTCCTTAGCGTTTTCAGAGAGGTTGTGGGTCTTGGCAACCAACGAGCTTTCCTTCCACGTCCCATATTCTTAAAGTTTCGGCTTCTTTGAGTTTCAACTCTATTGAAAACTAAAGTTTTTCTTGAAAGATATGAATTTCCATCAAAACAAAGAATAACAGAGAATTGGTTCTATGAAAGCATATATATATATATATATATATATATATATATATATATATATATAACTTTGGAGGAAATATAAATGCCTGCAAATTGGATCACACCCCAATAATTGGGCACATCCTGCTTAGATGTTCGCATCATGCGCTTTGCCAAGTGATATACATATGTGCGCAAGCTGAAAGAAGCCTTTATGAGGACATACGCACCATGTTCCATACACGTGCGCATCATCAGGGCATAAGTGTTAACCCATATCCCATGGCAGACCATGCGAAATATGCGTACCCAGTGCTATGCACGTGTGTTGATGCCTTACGCATCTATAATGCGCAAGCGCACCTGATGACAAGTCAAAGCTTGAATCTTAGCCAAAATATGCTAAGTATAGATGTTTATGCTTCGTATATGAGAAAATGATCAATTGAACCCATATGCTTATTGTTTCTAAGTTGATCTTAGTCCTAAATATGACTAACGATTCTTAAATCAAACTCAAATATCTTGAACTGATGGATCTCATTAATATGAGAAATGCTACTTAGGTTCATTCCAAATTCAATATATATGGATTTGGACTAATCCGCGCCCTACAGACGACAACATTAGTCTCCATGTACAATCTAAGAGCAACCCAAAATAAACAACCTATAACACGACACATGAAGAAATAGACTTGGAGTAGAGAAATTATTATCTCTTGGCGATAACGTAATTAATTGCTGGGGCTTGCGTTTGCAGGAAAAAACATCCCCATAATCAATAAACCTTTCATCCATGAGGGGGAATCTGAAAAGTTCAGCTACAACGGTCGCATCCATCCAAACCTTCGATGTACGGTACCATAAATCAACTTGGTATTTTCGGAGAGGTGGATGGATATGTTCAAATATCATCTGCCCCTAAATACAGGCTAGACGTTCTCCCAATGTTTCAGACCGGTTTTCGGCGGTAAACAGGGAGTCGGGATATATAAAGGGAATAAGCATTTAGGAGATTCACATTACTTCATTATCAATAGCAAGAAAATTGTTTAGTGATGTGGATCATATTTGACGATTAGGTAAATATTACTCTTTCTAAAATCATTTTTGGAGTTTAATTAGGACGTAAAGAAGATATTTTTTCGATAGTTGACCATAAAAGTGGAGGGGGGGGGGACATATACTCGAATAATTATATTTCTCCATAGCATGGTCATTCTTGGCAAGGAAGAACTGGCAACAAGACAAGTATCAGGTTAACTCATACAAAGCCAACTGCGACCCCCCCCCCCCCCCATATATGCAAATAATGAAGAAAAGAGACCTTTAGAGGCTTTTTCGTTAGGTGGTGTCAAATATCTATATCATCCATGATTTTTACCGACGATCAGGGCCTATCATCATTATCTTTATCATGTAAGATGTGGATACATCAAATTTTATGTGATTCCACCACTTTTCACCGTGGAATTAGCAAATGCAAGAAATTCTATTATCGGTAAACCGTTAGTTATGCACCCACTAAATCAACAGTGAAAAGGTGATGAAATCACATGAAATTTGGTGTATCCACATCTTACATGATAAAAATGATGATGGGTGCCGATCGTCGAAAAAGCCCATAGAGAATGTATTTTTTTGGAAGCCATAGGACGAAATTTTCTTCTATGCATCTTTCCTCCATGGATAATGGAGGAAAGTTGAGAGAAAGAGGATAATGAAGGAGGCGTCGAAAAAATACATCCTCCATGGTTTTTTTCGACGATCAACACCTATCATCATCATCATCTTCATCATGTAAGATGTGGTGTTAGTTATATGTATGCCCTAGATGCCATTACTATACATAGGATGTATATTGTAGTGGATGCTTGGACATATATAGGGATGACTTTCTTGCTCGATATGATAGTATGCTATCTGGTTACTCTTTACTTTAACGTGTACACTGATTGTCTCTCTGTTACATGTTGGTAAAGCCCTTAGGATGTGTACTTGACTACCTGGACTATGATACGGATCATATTAGTGGGGACATGGTAGTCCATAAGTACATCCTTCAAAGTCCCTAGTCGTGGGTGTATCGAGACGGGGCATCGATATACCAGAGTAGACTAGCGTGTAACTTCTCGACCCATACAGATGGGCGATGGATGATCCCATATCCATTGGTGTTTGACATCAGAGATGATATACGGGTGCTCAGTGGAGACTGGGTACACTAGACAGACTCGCCGAGAACTCCCAGATGGTATTATACCTTACGTCAGATGGCAGTTCTCTAGTGACACTGGTACATGTTAGTCTGTAGACCCGAGATCGTCATAGAGTCTTGTGTGATTCCCACTGTGCTTTGATTTCCATCATACCACGTCCAAGAGGACGTGCAAAAAGGTGGCTTTTGGGTACAGTCCCGAATCACATGGAGGCAATGAGCGATAGAAGGGGTTTCGTCTCTCCCGGTATAGGGAGTTGATGTTGCGCAGTGCTCGATTGGCTATAACAGGAAGTCCTTAGCCAAGGCTGCTTTAGGGATTTACTGGTAAGTGTTACCAGTAGTTTCTCGACCCGTTATGAGCCTCATATCGACACGACTTATCGAGTTATTGGGGTCTGACGTTTACCACCCCTAGACGAGATATGCGACATATCAGACGAACAGACCGGACTGTACGGTAGTGTTACTCGTTGGATTCACAGGAGTGTGAGCGGGCTTGCTTGTTGATCTTCTGATCGCTCAATACCCGGGTGGCTGTTACGTTTAGCAGACCGCTTGCGGCTTGTGGGTGTTTGATATGATCATCACCTGCTGCCGGCGTATTGACGAGTCTTTAGAGTCCTACACATGGGTTTCCTGGCTCAAGCGAAACGAAATAGGAGCGCATATGAGATATGTGCGGGACCGAGAATAATACCAGTATGTGATACTGTATTCTATTCTCGCGATTAGTATCATCGCTAGGTTATATGTGATATAGCCAGGTTACCGAATCAAGTGTTGATTCGATACATTGATACACTTGATATTAGTCGGTTATATGCGATATGACCGGATCGTTAAATCATGTGTTGATTTAATGATTTAATGTATAATTATATATTTGATATATTACTTTACATTAACTAGTATTGGTTCACTTAAGATTGATTTTCTCACTTGAATGTGCACATTGTTTATATGTGATATATGCAAGTGTACATGTTTGTATCATGCTTGATGATACAAACAAGTTGTGTGTATGAGACTTGAACCAAATCAAGGTTAGATTAGGGTTTACTATTTTCCTAAGCATATAACAAAAGAGTGTAACTTTGGTCAAAGTTATCAAGCTTCATGAAGCTTGATAAACAATGACAAAGTCAACTCTCTTTGTCATTTGCTTAAGATATTAGCTAACCCAACCCTTAACCTTATGCTGTGGTTAATTCTCTACATGAGTTAAGCATGAGGGCTTAACTCAACCATGGTGCCATGATTAAAAGGATAAGTATTCATATTATTCTTTTAATTCATATGATTCTTTTCTTCTTCTTCATCTTCATCAAGCTCACAAAAGCTTGAGAGCTCCAATGGTGCCATGAGAAAAAGAGTGAGAAATCCAATTCTAAAATGAACCCACTTCCTATTTCTTCATCCTCTACTACTTGCCATGTAGTATAGGGTGTTCTCTTCACAAAGTTTTTGACCAAGTGAAGGAATAGCTTGAGTTTGAGTCTCCACGACGTAGATCATCTTCGGCCTCGAAGTCAATGACCTAGCCCGATCATTTCTCCGACGAAACCATCTCTAGAGTCCAGGATCCAATGATCACAGCAGAGGGACGTCAACACGGAGCTAAAGAAATGGTGGAGCGGATCAACAAAGGTTGTATTTCCATTCACTTAGTAGCAAAGTTGTTTGCTTGCTTTTCTTTTCGCCTTAACTTCTAGTTAACGATCTATATTAGGGTTTCTCGGCACCGGAAAATTTTTGTTTGGCATGGTTGATGCCTTGTGGAACCTCCTTAGTGTGCCTAGGAACCCTACATGTGGATACACCAAATTTCATGCGATTCCATCATTTTTTCATCGTTGATTTAGTGGGTGCATAATTAACGGTTTCCTGATAATAGAACTTCTTATATTGCTAATTCCACAGTGGAAGGAAGATTCCCAGTCATGTAATTCAAAATCTATTAAGAAATAAAAAGCCTATGCTTTGGTGTAGCACTGGTTCCGCGTCTCGTCGTATAATGTGTACCTTTTCGTTTACCGTTCTAGCAGGTGTTCTTCGTTCCTTTTATGAAGAAAAAGACTGGATGCTAACCGTCCACCAGCGGCACCCACATTCCAAGATAGGACGTTGTATTTCGATGCAGCTCATGGTGAAAAACTGGTGGAATCACATGAACTTTGGTGTATCCACATCTTACATTATAAAGATGATGATGGGCCCCGATTGTTGGAAAAAATCATGGAGGATATAGATTTTTGACGCCATCTAACGAAAAATCCTTCTAAGGCTTATTTTCTTCGTTACTTATATATATATATATATATATAATGTATGTGAGTTAAATTAATCCTTCCTTTTTCTTCATCTTTCCTGGAATTTGTGCCTCCATGTCATCTCATGCTCTACCAAGTTTTCCACCTTTCAGTGTACCGTGTATAGATTTTTTTAAAAATCATTCCATTACGTTATAGATTAGGTCTTGATATTAAAGCTCAAATCAGAGTGTTCAAAAAGACACTATAAATTGAATTATTTCAAAAAAATAAATAATATTTTTATATATAATATAATTTCACCTGAACTAAAAAAAATATAGGATTGACAAATTAAATTTGGGGATGTGCCTACTGTTAGTAAATCACTTTTTTTCAAATAGAATGGCTCGGAGCCTTGAACACCTGACTACTTCATATATTTGAATAGAGAATAATGAAGAAAATAGGTCCCAAGAGGCTTTTTCGTTAGGTGGCGTCAAAAATCTATATCTTTCATCATTTTTTCCAACAATCAGCACCCATCAATATCATCTTTATCATGTAAGATATGGATACACTAAATTTCATGTGATTCCACCACCTTTTCATCTTTGAATTAGCAATGGAAAAAATTCTATTGTCGGTAAACCGTTGATTTTGCACCTATTAAATCAACGGTGAAAAATTGATGGAATTACATGAAATTTGGTGTACCGCATCTTGCATAATAAAGATGTCGAAAAAACCATGGAGGATATATTTTTTTGACGCTATAGGAGAAAATTCTCTCCCATGACACCTTTCCTCCATTATCCTCATTTGAATATTGTTTGTGAGTTGTTTTAAGTAATTTAATTGGTTTAATCTCATTGCGCCGAATGTCTTAGCTGCCAATTTCCATTCAAGAGCTACTATTCGATCAAGATAGCCTATCTAATAGATACTGAAAACTAATTCTTGTGCTATTTTTCTTTTTCCATAGGGTAAGCGTAGAAAGTCCACCATGTTACAACTTTGGGTGCATGGAACACTTGGTGCATTCTTTCCATCGACATTTCTACCTAAAACATTTCCTAAATTTTATAAATGGCCAATACAATGCATGTTAACCAAGTACCTCTGCATTAATAATCATGATTATTAATTCTTTTATTAATTCAGATCCAATCATGCATGACGATCAAAAGTACGACGGTATAGAACACTGTCGAAATATGCATAAGGTAAAGCCTGCTTTCTTAAAGTGAATGACTTGTTGCTAGGTAATATGTTGGTTTGAAAGAAATCTAGGAATGATCATCGCCAATCGGGTTTTTCTATAAACGATTCAGCTTTCTCAATGTTTAAAGTTTGGGCATGTATCTCTTCATCTTCAAGAAGTGCGGGATATACACTTAATCGGTTTCGAACATTGACTTGAATTTCGTTTAGATCTGGGTTAGCCAATTATATAACTAGCTTAGCTAATGAGTCGGCCTTACAATTTTGTGCCCTATGCAATTTCTCTAATCTAAACACAGGTATTTATAAGAGAAGCTGCATGGCTCATAAACAATACTGTAGCAATTCAAGTTTATTTGTTTTGAAGGTTCCCAATACTTGATTTACAATTAATTGAGAATCTTCATAAATACGTAAATTTAAAATACCCATTGATAGTGGGTTCTAAACCTAAAATAAGCGTTTCATACTCAGTTTCTTTGTTTGTTTTGGGGTCTATCATCGCGAAGGCTTGTCTGATGATACCTGCCGCAGGGGTAATAAACACCAAACCCAAACGCACTTTACCTTTCGGAATTTCAAATGCTCCTCTTGTTTCTAATGACGATGCGCTATCAAAATATAGTTTCCAAAAAGGTTGTTTGTCATGAAATTTTCTCCCGATAATTCACAAAGGAGGGGTGAATCATCTGGAACAGGGTGTGCGCGCTGCTAGGAAATCAGTTAGGGCTTGGCTTTTAACCGCTTTCCAAGGCACATATCGGATGTAAAATTGGAGCAATATTAATACCCATTTGGCCAAACGTCCAGTCAACACCGGTAATTTCATCAAATATTTGATGGGATCTGTTTTAGAGATTAACCATATTTCGTTTGAAATAATGTCTTAATTTAGTCATTGCAAAGACTAAAGATAGACAATGTTTTTCAATAGGGGGTAGTTCATTTCTGCCCCTACAAGCATTCTACTTAGATAATATAGAGCATCACTAGTAAAATAGGGGGTTGCCCCTACGGATGGAAATATCCGTAGGGGCATATTTAACTTGGCCCTACGGATTAATCCGTAGGGCTAAAAGGTTGCCCCTACGGGCACTGACGTCCAAGAATAAAAATATTAATTCTTAATTTGGTGTTTGCCCCTACGGAGCCGCAAACAAAGGACCTACGGGTATATCCGTAGGGGCAAGTAAATATCGTTTTAAAATAAAGCCAGATCGAAAAGCCTACGCTCATTTTCTCTCTCTCCCTCAAATGCGCGCGAAAAACCCCAAATCGCCACCGTCGCGTCGCCACCGTCGTTGGGCAGAGTCGCCACCGTCGTCGCCACCGCCGATTTCGTCGCCACCGTCGTCGCCACCGCCGGTTTCGTCGCCACCGTCGTCGCCACCGCCGGTTTCTTCGCCAATTCGCCACCGTCGTCGCTCCAGCCCACCAGCGCACTCGTTCAGGTATAAATCTCGAGGTAAATTAAAGCATTTTTGGATTATTCATGGCTGGGTCTGGGTTGCGCGCGCGAGAGTTGGGTTTGGGCAGGGGCGCGGTGGCGGTCGGGGTCGGGGTCGGGGTAGGGTTAGGGTTGGGGTTCGGCTGCTGCTGGGGTGGGGCTGGGGTTAGGGTTACGGTGGGGCTGGGGTTAGGGTTACTGTGGGGCTGGGGTAGGGTTACGGTGGGCTGGGGTTAGGGTTGGGGCTGGGGTTAGGGTTACTGTGGGGCTGGGGTTAGGGTTATGAGAGGCATGTCAGCATATTTATGTGTAATAATTGAGAGGATCAAGCTAAGTTCTATGCAAGCAGTCGCTCAGAATACATAGATAGCTAGCCTTATATTTTAAATTAACATATTCCATAGTTGTCTTAATGGTAAGGCAGATACCCATATTGTGTAAGAGCTGACATTAATACAACCATAGGGAGCTGACAGATTATACATCTCATGTGGCATTAAAATCTATAAATGGACATACGAGATAATGCAAAGAAAGAGCAATAGATCAAGACTCAATAAACTTTCCTATGCTTTATGATTTCAGCGGATAGCTCAAGTTTAGTTTCAACTTTATATTCTTATTTTTCTCTCTTTTTTCTTTAGTACTTCTTCCTCCATTTCTTTGAAGAGTCTCTCACAGCGAAATACACTCCAATTGCTGTTGAAGATTTTAGAATGTATCAAGAATTTAAGAAAAAAATGTTGTGCCCCTTATGCTTCTGTTATTCAACTCCTTCCATACACTCTGGACTTCTCAAATTTAAAAACTATTAGAAGTGTACTTGTTTATCATACATTGAACACACCATGCATGCTATTTCTTTCACTCTCTTATGGCATGATATTGATAGTTTATGTGAGAGTAAGACCATAACAAACATAGAAAATATTTCAACTAAGATATGAGAGACCGCTCCTAAAGAAAAACTAAAAGAGGTTAACAATGTAAAGATCAATTCCTATTCATTCTTTCCAATGTATAAAAAAAAATCACATTTTTTTAACATTACAAATCTTTGCACAAGCGTGCAGCCGCACACAAATAGCCGTGTCCCTAACTAATATGTAACCATGACACATGGCAGATGAGGTGTCTCATAACTCAATATTAGCGATTTCCATGATCACGACACGTGGCAGATGAGGTGTCTCATAACGCTTTATGATATCAGTATCCTATATTTATAGTTTTAATTGTTGATTGTTATAGATGTATACCATTGCAATAATAGTTTTTGGTTGATGAATGCTATTGCAATGTAGGATGATCAGTTCTATCAATCTTGATCTCAATGGTTTAAAATCATGTTACACATACAACACGAATGCACAACAAACGCATAATTAGAGAGCGACTCGAGATATTCGGGTTAAAACCAATATATGATACTCGATGATGATATGAAACCTTCATATTCCCATCGATACCCGTATATGAAACTAAAAGCGCCACTTAGTCCCCGTCTATCGGTTAACATACGTGCGATGCTCGTCGTGACCTAGAACTATACGAAGGTTGTTAAATATCGGACAGTATAGCTCGATACTAACAACCGTCGTATAGTCTACGCGACGAGAAAATTCAATCGTATGGTAACCCATAGATTTGTCCCGTGTGGACAAGTTAAGAATGTATAAAGCAAACGCCTTCATTCACTTGTGTTTTCATCCGTTTCGAGATATTTCGTCGGTACCTTTCCGCTGGTTCTCCGTGTACAAAGATAGATTAGATGTTCATTTCAACGTTGTTTCACAGCTTTGAAATGATTATCTATTCTATTACAGTGTACTCGGAGAACAGCGGGGAGGTGCTGCCGAAATTTACTCGAAACGGTTGAAAGCACAAGTGATGGGCGTTCGCTCTATACATTCTTAATGGGATAGAAGCCTACCCCCGACAGCCGGAACACGTACATACAAACGCATAATCAGAGAGCGATTCGAGATGTTCGGGTTAAAACCAATATATGATAATATGAAACCTTCATATTCCCATCGATACCCATATATGAAACTAAAAGCGCCACTTAGTCCCCGTCTATCGGTCAACATAACGTGCGATAATTTATTCTTTTCAACGACAAACGCACACACAAAGCATATACATGGATTTTCTCCTTTGTCAGTAACTATCCCGTTCTTATATTTCTCAATATAGTCAGCATAACCTACAATTTATATGTTATTCAGTCTAACATGGCCCATGAGTACGTCAGAGTTAAGGACTGGATGTATGTGGATTGGAAACAACGTATGCAACCTAAGTTTGTCGCAGGAGTTGCTGCTTTCCTTGAATTTGCACGAGCACATAATAAGATCATAATAGAGAAGATTCTCTGTCCGTGCGATAGATGTGGCAATAAGTACTGGCAGACGGTAGAATTGGCAGAGCTTCATATTGTAAAACATGGGTTTACTAGACTTTATTCAACTTGGAAATATCACGGGGAAGGAGAAGAATGCAGTACTGCGGTAGAAGAAGGAGAACACGATAATGCGGCAGGAGAAGAAGAAGAATTCGGTAATACGGCAGGATACGGAAATTTATTTCCATCAGAAGAAATGGAGGATATGGTAGAGGCTGCCCTAGGTGAATCTATTCGTACCGAAGATGACATTCCTTCCGGTCAAGGACCGCGTGCGGATAAATATGAAAATTTCATGAATGATGCTAGGAAACCAATTTATGAGAATGCGAAGTATTCCACCCTCTTATGGTTCGTCCAACTTTTCCAAATTAAGTGCCTAAATGGATGGAGCAACAAGTCATTCACAATGTTTCTTTCGTTCTTGAAAGATTCTATGCCTCCGGGAAATAATGTGCCCGAAAGCTGGTACGAAGCCCAGAAAATGATGTCTGATTTGGGTCTAAAGTGCGAGAAGATTCAAGCATGTCCTAAAAATTGCGTGTTGTACCGGAAAGAGAATTCAGATTTGAAAGAGTGTCCAACATGCGGAGAGACCAGGTATAAGCCGAAAGATTCTGATAAGAAGCCTGATATACCTGTGAAGATAGCACGATTTTTCCCATAACACAGAGGCTACAGAGGCTATTCAGGTGCAAGAAAACAGCCGAGGCAATGATTTGGCATCACCGTGCTCCTCCAAGCGAAAATGGAAAAATGAGCCATCCAAGAGATTCACCGGCATGGAAGGATTTCGATAGGAGGCACGCAATATTCAGTAGCGATCCTCGCAATGTCCGGCTCGGACTGGCTGCCGATGGCTTCTGTCCATTCAACTATATGGCTGGAAGTCACAGTACATGGCCCGTTGTAATGATAATTTATAATCTGTCGCCTTGGTTGGCTATGGACCAATCATACTTTATGATGCCTCTTCTTATCGACGGACCAAACTCACCGGGGAACAATATCGACGTCTATCTCCGACCTCTGATTGAGGAGCTGAAAACTTTGTTCATTGATGGTGTAGAGACATATGATTCAAACACAAATACAACCTTCATACTGCGTGCGGCTTTAATGTGGACAATTAATGACTTTCCTGCGTATGGAATGCTTTCAGGTTGGTCCGTACATGGTCACAAAGCATGTCCTCATTGCCATGAACACACAACATCAAAATTTTTGAATTTTAGCAGGAAGGTTTGTTATTGCGGCCATCGACGTTTTCTGCCTCCAGACCACCCCTATAGGTTAGACACGGTTCACTTTGATGGTCATCAGGAGCTTCTTGGGCCTCCATCCCCATTGTCCGGAGAGGACGTGACTGCTAAATGGGATGGTTACAATAACGTGACCTTCGGGATGGATCCGACGAGACAGGTCAAACCACAATATTGGAACAAGTTAAGCATTTTCTTCGAGCTTCCGTACTGGTCTACAAATTCAGTGCGTCATTGTCTGGACGTCATGCATATAGAGAAGGGAGTATCAGAGCACATACTTAACTTGCTTCTGTGTAAAGACGGGAAATCGAAAGACAACATGAATGCCCGGATGGATCTACAAGAGTGGGGAATAAGAAGTGAACTGCACCCTAAACCGGTAGCGGGTAAACCGGGAAAGTTTGTACTTCCCAATGCCGCTTATCATATGTCACAACCGGAGAAGAAAAGATTCCTGCAGGTGTTGCATGATTTGAAAGTCCCCACAGGTTTCTCAGGATCATTCAGCAAGAAAATAAAAATTGTGAAGGGCAAGATCGATGGGCTGAAAAGTCATGACCACCATGTTATCGTTGAGCACCTTCTTCCATTAGCCCTCAGGACTTCTCTCCCCGACTCGGTTGGTCTAGTAATCAACGACCTATGTTGTTTTTTCAGGGAGTTGTGTGCTAAAACGCTGGATGTTGCGACGCTGGATAAACTAGAAAATTCTATTGCGTTGATACTTTGCAAGTTTGAGCGTATTTTCCCACCGTCATTCTTCGATATCATAATACACTTGACGGTTCATCTTGCAACTGAGGCGAAGTTAGCCGGACCGGTACAATATCGATGGATGTATCCCGTCGAGAGGTACGTGTAATTTTTCGTTTCGCGCAATTTATAAATTTATTTTTGTCATGTATGCCCGTGTTTATTTATTCAACATATTCTCATTAGGTACCTTTACACTCTTAAGAAGTATATACGCAATAAAAATCGACCAGAGGGTTCTATCATGTAAGGTTATCTTCTTGATGAAGCAATCACATTTTGTTCCCGCTATCTGGACGAGAACATTGAGACAAGGCTTAACTGACCACGAAGAATTCAAGACGGGCCATATGTTAAAGCCGAGTATAAGAGGGTAGACATTATGTTTATCAACAAGATATACCGGTTTATCTTGCTTAATTGCGTATGTCTTGAACAAATTAGAGAGTAAGTTCTTTTGGATTAATTGTTATATCTATGTTTGTGTGTGTATGAAATGACATAATATTAATGTCATAATTATTTGTCGAAAACAGAACTCATTTTAACGAGGTACGTGTGGGGCATCCTGATTGGAACGAAGAGCGTTTGGAAAAATACCATCAGGATAATTTTTGTGATTGGGTCACAGAGCATGTAAGTTATTCGAATTACATTTTATTGCTATCAGTTTTAATCTAAACTTGTATCGTTATGTATTTATCGTAAAATTTGTTTTGTTAGATCCACGATCCGAACTAGTCTGCATCATTTGAGAGTGATTCAAGATGTTTAGCTCAATTTCCTAGTATGGAGGTTGCACATTACAAAGGATTTGGTGTCCTTGGATACAAATTCGAAGTTAAGGACATAGAAACATCTAGAATCACTCAGAATAGTGGGATTGCGACGGTAGGATCGGACGGTGTGATTTACTATGGGTACTTAAATTGAATACTCGGCATCCACTATCCCGGACGATCAGAACCCTTTTATATATTCCACTGTACTTGGTACGATCTGCGAACCGATACAGACAGGTGGAGAAGCAGTCTTGGGACTTGGAAAGATGAATATGGATTGACCAGTGTGAACACACTTCGATTTTACGGTCAGGACGATCCGTTTATCTTTCCGAACCAAGCGTTCCAAGTATACTACTCACAGTGTTTGAAGCATCCGGGGTGGAGTGTTGTATGCCGATGGAAACCTAGAGATGTCTACGATGTCCCAGAATACGAGGACAGCGATGAGGACGAAGAAGAGAGAAGGCTTAAAGTGCTCCGACCGTCTGTTTCGAAGGACGGGTTGTCTTCGACCGATCATGAAGTTACGTGGGTTAGAAATGACATCGACGATGAAATCCAAGTAGATATGTATGATGCGCCCACGAAACGAAAAAGGTTATCAGTAATGTTATATTATTACTTCACATTTTACGCTCTAGATCATATATAGTCAATACTTTTAATGATTGTCTAATGCGTCCACGAACCGTTTATCTAGATTTGATGACGATGTCGGGAGCAGCGAGGGGCGGCAGGAGCTCCAGCCGCGGCAGAGGCAGAGGCAGAGGCAGAGGCAGAGCGGTTCTGCCGCCCAGAGAGCTCCGTAGGGAGCTTCAGAGGGCCGGTCTTGCACCCAGATCGGAGACCCCTTCGGATGCCTCCTTCCGTGTGGATTTTGCCACACCTCCAGGTATACTGCACGCATATCCATTTTCAATGTAATATTACAGATATTCATGCATGTTTATGTCAAAATTACTTATATTGTCAATGTTTGATTGTCTAGTTGTTGGTCCTGCGTCCACATCTAGGACAGAGGCCACCCCCGCTCCTCCAGGTATGTTTATATATCATATAGTGTATGTATATTGATTTAGAATGCTATATCATAAATATACATATTCCTTTTGCTTTTACTTAGCAATTTTTATTATTGTCTAGCTGTAGGTGGTGACACCACCGCACCTGCGGGTATGTTTATATGTCCTATAGTGCATGCATATTGATTTAGAACGTTATATTATTGATCTACACATTCTTTTTGCAATTACTTATAAAATCTATTTTTAATTGTCTAGTTGTTGGTCCTGCGTCCACATCTGGGACAGAGGCCACCCCCGCTCCTCCAGGTATGTTTATATATCATATAGTGTATGTATATTGATTTAGAATGCTATATCATAAATATACACATTCCTTTTGCTCTTACTTAGCAATTTTTATTATTGTCTAGCTGTAGGTGGTGACACCACCGCACCTGCGGGTATGTTTATATATCCTATAGTTCATGCATATTGATTTAGAACGTTATATTATTGATCTACACATTCTTTTTGCAATTACTTATAAAATCTATTTTTAATTGTCTAATTATAGGTGGTGCGTCCACACCTTCCACAGGGGCCACTCCTGCCGCTTCCATACCCTCCGCATCGTCTGCAGGTTAGTATGAATAAATTTAAAATATTTATTTATTTTACATATGCTATATAGAATAAATATGAACTTCATGGAGATTTAGCGTCGATGTTTATTTTATAGTTGGAGGGGATGCGTCCGGGTCCGGGACCCCGGTTGTTCCTCACCGGAGGAACTATCGTCCCGCTCGTGCTGCTGCTCGGGCCCAGGCTCGTGCGCTAATCACCGGAGGTATATATCACACTTGAATTTTTGTTTAACCTTGATTTCTTAATACAACTTTGTCTTATTATTGATTGTCTTGATATTTCGTGCAGACGCAGGGCCTCTCCATCCCCAGAGGGGGACTCGAGGCCCGAATCAGTCCCATAGGCTGAGGCCTGATAGAGCTAGGGGGGAGGCAGCATTCCCCCTATTTTTTACCCTTGACTATCGCTATACCGGTCCTCATGCCGAGAGGTTCGGCCGGTATTTGGGGGACGAGAGCCGGATCGTGAAGAACTATCCACTTCACGTTGAGTGGGGCGAGCAGCACCAGCGCTCATTCGCCCTCTTCTTTGATCAGGCTCGGGTATGTATTAATATATATTTTCATTTGATCTATCCAATATATTTATTATTAACACTTGCAATCTAATAACAATGTTTTTTTTGTATTTTCAGTTGGATTACGATTTTCAGCATGTAGCCGACCCTGATCACTCGAGGAGGGTGCTCGACCTTCATGCTCTGTACAATGGCCTGATGAAGAACATGCAGGCCAAGGTCCGATACAACAGGAATGAGCTGAAGGCCGACTGCTACTCCCTGTGGATAGCGACCCCCGAGGCAGAGAGAGCGGCCCTCCTATCTACTCCGGCGTTTGCGAGAGTCGACGTAGAGACATGGCCTCTATTGTGCGCTTATTTCGACTCCGAACGCAAACAAGTATGTAATTTAAATTTAATTCATTATTTATGATATAATTTATTTCTTTGTGTTTCTTAATTAGAAAACTAAATGTTAATGCGTTGTGCAGAAACAGGCCGCTCAGAATACGGAGAACAGGAAGTCGGCGAAGAGGGGTCGCCCCACTTACACAGGTGGCTCGAGGAACATTACTCGAGCCATGGAGTTATCGGTAAATTAAGAGTTATTCTCTAATATTCTGCAATATTAAGAGTTATTCTCTAATATTTCTAATATTAAGAGTTACTTTCTAATATTGCAGACATCTCGGACCGTGGCGTCAGGTGGTACACCGAGCGTGCTGTCCGCATATCTTACCGTCCACGGCACCACGACAGATCCCGCCACGGGTGAGCTTCGATGTCCCGACGTCGCTACCCAGGAGTACTGCGTAAGTGTTAATATTTTTTCTACCCAAATTTGAAATTTTTGTTTTGGAAGGTTCAAGTTTAAATTTTTTACTTATACTTTACTGCTTAATGTGGGTGTAGGAGCGGGTGGTTGAGCAGGCCCAGGCCTCGGGGATCGATTTTACCGGACAGAACGATCCGAGGCTGCTGACCCCAGTTCTGGACGCCGCACACGGAGGGCACCACGGAGGTTGGGAGAGAGGCCGGGGATTGGGCCCTAGCAGGGCCCATATGAGGTTGGACTCCACCCCGGCGGTTACTTCCTCCGTCTCCAGTGACCGGCATGTCCATCAGGAACTGGATAGCTTGAGGGCCACCGTTCAGGAGTTGAAGGAGATGCTGGTATGTATACTACTTTATAGTAAAATATCATTTCATATTATATACATATCAACATATCCATAATTAGTACGTAGCTTGAGCTTATTTGGTTTTAGACTTAAGTTTGATTAATCATACATACATATATAATTAAAATAAACAACGCTTTTCCAAACTAGATATCCAAACAGGGTTTCGAAATAACTTAATAATGAAACGAATTCGAATAATACACAGTTCTTACACGCTTCTTACACACGTTATGTCCAGACGCGACAGGGTAGATCGGCCGAGCCTCCACATGCATCTCCTTCGGCTGCGGCTCCGCAAGCTACTACATCGGCTGCGGTTCCGCAGACAGCTCCTGTAGCTCCACCGCCCACTCAGACTCCCGCAGCTGCGGCTCCGCAAGCGACTACCTCGACGGCGGCTGCGCAGACCACATCGCCAGCTCCACATGCCGCTCAGACTCCCTTATATGTAGCATTGCAGAGTGTATTGACCGAGGAGCAGGCGCGCGTTATTCTAACGTTATTCGGAGGTGGAGCTGGACCGAACTAGGGTAGCTTTTTGGTTCTTATTTTTTGAAACATGTATTTATATCACATTGTACTACATTTTGAAACGATATTGATATTGGTTTGTATTTATATCATATTCAGTTTATGGGTTTCTTTTGTATATTATATATATGCGTGAGATGTGATTATGAATACTGCAATATATGATTTGATTGATGTATATAGTATTGTGCACAGGGCGGGAAAAAATCTAGCAGCCCATTTTTTAAAAAAAAAATACAGACAATATGTACCTACGGATTAAGCCGTAGGTACATATGTTGCCCCTACGGAGTTATCCGTAGGGGCAAACTATCAGGAAACCTGATATTTTCCCACCTGATATCAGTGCAGGGTGTTTGGGGTGCCCCTACGGATATGTCCGTAGGGGCCACTGTTTATCCTCTACGGATAAATTCGTAGGGGAAAAATATCAGGTTTCCTGATATTTTTCACCCCGATCTCAGTGCAGGGTGTTGGGAGTGGCCCCTATGGACTTATCCGTAGGGGCTACTTTATATCCCCTACGGAGGTATCCGTAGGGGTAGAAAAAGGACCTACGGATTTATCCGTAGGTATATACAATATATTCAAAAAAAAATTACATATATGATTTTATTACCCCTACGGGGTACTCCGTAGGGACTATAACACCTACCGAGATATCCGTAGGGGCATGAATTTGTCCGTAGGGGCAAGTTCAGGGCCTCAACTTGCACCTGCGGCCTTTGCACCTACGGGGTCTTTTTTCGCCCCTACGTATATATCCGTAGGGGCAGTGGGTTGCCCCTACCGATAAATCCGTAGGGGCAACCCTTATTTGTAGTAGTGCATTTTCATGCTCGGCATCATTAACCTGTGCCAACATTGCCCCCAGAGATCCTTCACGGGCAGCGGTATAAAGAATAAAAAGTTTGTCATGAATAGGTGATGCCAGAATCGGGGGATGCGAAAGATAAGTTTTGATCTGATCGAAAGCTTCTTGACATTCATGATCCTAGATATAAGGTGCATTCATTTTAACAAGTTTAGAAAATTGTTTACATTTATCCGAAAGATTGGCAATAAATCTTCGGATATAAGCCAATTTTCCTTGAAATGAACGTAATTCTTTAAGGTTTTTAGGGGGAGGCATATCCGATAATGCTTTTATTTTAGCCGTATTGATCTCTAAACCCCCGTATTTTATTACCAAACCCAAAAATTTATCAGAAGACACGCTAAACACACATTTCATAGGATTCATTTTCAGATTGAATTTACGAATACGATCAAATACAGTAGACAAATGTTTCAAATGATTAATTTTATCAGAACTTTTTACAAACAAATCATCTACATAACATTCATAAATTTCATGCAAGAGTTCATCAAAAATTCTTGTCATCGTCCTTTGATATGTGGCCCAGCATTCTTTAAGCCAAAAGGCATGACTTTGTAGCAGTAGATGCCTATTGGCGTTTTGAAGGCGGTGTACTTCTCATCGTCTTGATGCATCTTGATCTGATTATATCCTGAGTAGTCGTCCATAAAAGAGAATATCTCATACATCGAGGTATTATCTATCAGCAACTCTGTAGCAGGTAAAGGGAAATCATCTTTAGGGCGTTGAGACCCTAAAGTCAATGCAAACACGAATGTCGACGTTCTTCTTTGTGACTGGAACTATCGATGAGACCCACTCTGGATATTGTTCTCCGTGTATAAATCTTGCTTCGATGAGCTTCTTGACTTCTTTGATAACTTGTTTTTCTATTTCTATCATCATATTGCATTGAAGTTGCTTTATCGGCTTCTTGTCGGATGAGATCGAGAGTTTATGTACCGTGACGTTCGTGTCAAGTCTTAGCATTTCAGTATAATTCCTGGCAAAGCAGTCAATAAATGATTTAAGCAATTCAATCATTTTAAGTTCTTCAGTTTTTAAATAATCACTAATAGAAGTAGATCTAGGATTTTCATCCGTTCCTAAATTTACTTTTATCAGTTCATCAAACTTCCTCAAATTCAGGAGGGGTCGGCTGTAGTTGGGTTAATTCCCATTCTTGTGATTCTGTACTCACTTGAGATACAATCACAGGGTTTGGTTCTATGCTTTTTGTTTGTATAGATATCATATGGCAACGATGTACATATTTATGAAATTTAAAGAAGGGACGCTTGGTGGTATATGAAAAATACCCCAACCCTCGTGGATCATTTCTTTTTATCCCTTTAATACATCCATGCGCTTATCGTAGATAGCGGATTGCGTCAAACATTTTCTTACATGATCGCAATGTATTTAGCGACATATGTTTAGGAATCAAGACTCTAATATCCGGTTCTTCATCATATAAAGGGACTCATTTCTCGATGTATTCATGGGGCTGAGATTTATAAAACAAGATTGTCTTTTCTCCTTTACTTGGAGGGACATAAAAGGTTTCTAAGTGTGTTTTATTGGATACATGTAATTCTGGTAAGGGCTTTTGGAGATTATGGGAGTCATGATAGCACATACTCGACCCTTCCCTTTTTGTATTGCTTAATGAGACTTTTGAAAGTGGGCACCGGCATCATCGCTATCGTCGTTGTCAGATACACGAAAGCTTTCGATTCCATAACAGGCTTCAGAAGTAAATTGAATAAGATCAGCTTCATCTTTCAATTCCGATTCTGAATCAAACCCTAAACGCAGGATACCTCCGTTAAACATGATGTCTTCGGACGAGCAGGAGCTTGCGTCATCTGAATCATATTTTCCTAGGGGATGTCGCCCTTTTGGGTGAGATGATTTGGAATTGAAGTTTTGGAAGTAGTATTGTATTTTTTCTAAGTGAATTTCATTGACGCTGAAAGGATTGAGTTCACCATCAATGCGAGGCTCACCTTCATCATCTTTATATTTCAAACATTGATGCAAAGTTGAGGATATGATGTAATAATCGTGCAACCAGGGTCTCCCTAACAAGGATTTGTAGAAAGTGTTAGCATTGATGACGTAGAATCTCACACGGGTATGCAAAGACCTAACTCGAAAGCTTAGGGTAATGGCGCCTAGAGCTTTACTAGTATTTTGATCAAATCCCTGAATCGGTATCCTTTCAGCGTTAAGATGACTAACATTAAGGGATAATGTGCGCATGGTATTCAAAGTGATCGGGTTTACAGATTAACCCGGATCCACTAAAATTCTTCTGAAAACGGCGTCTTTGAAAATCACTGAAATATGCAAAGGCCGATTATGCTCTGATATTCTGAGTGACATGTCTTCGTCAGTGAAAACAACCCAGGCGGTTTGCTCTATATAGAATGTTTCTTTCATGGTTTCTACAACAAATAATGCTTGATACTCTTCCGGGTTTAGTAGAGCTTCAACCAGCGTGCTTCGTAATTCAGGAACATCATCAATGCTTTATAAACGGTTAACAATGCTGGGATTTTCTTCAGAGGTGCCAAGACGTAATTCATTTTGGGTTTGGGTTTCGAGGTAGAAGGGATAGCGGCTTCTTCGATTTTGATTGATTTATCATTTCCATCATCTTTGGACTTTTGTTGAATTTCTTTAAGTTAGGACTGGGAAGCACGGTACCTCGACGCGTCGTTATATTGTTGACGAATTTAAATTTTGAGTCTTCCTTATCAGAGAAATAGAGCGCGTCATCTTCCGATTCATGAAAAACATTGATAACCCGACAAGTATGTCGAGTTTCTGACGATTGAATACTTTCTTCTTGTTCTTCTCGGGCTTGAGGAATGATTGACGGTTGATTCCTAGTTGCCTCATACACAAGTCGCCTAAATGTTGTACAATCCCTTACTGTGTGCCCAGCACACTGATGCAGAATGCAGAAGTTGGGTTGACCAGCTAAATCATTTTCATGTGGCATTCTGGGATTTGGTAGTTCAACATGCATCCGCCTAAGTGTTCGAAATTCATGATGCAGATTCCGGTTTGACATCATATTGATGGCTCAGTTTACAGCTTCTTGGCGTAATCTACGCCTTCTTTCTCTACCTGTCTCAGGTGATTCGAGTGGCTGGATAAATATTGGTGTTTGAAGCCGAGGTTCTGCCAGTTGCGATTGAGGATTCGGCACTTGACCTCCTACTTGATGTGTTTGCTGGGCTAAACTATCTCCGTGCCTTTGTTCATAGTTTTCTACCAATCGTTGCAATCGATATATGATAGAGAGAAATTCGGTACTTTGTTGATTAAGTTGTCTTATTCGTTGTGTATGTGAAATAACAGTTTGGCGTAGCATTTGGACTTCATCATTTAATTCAGAGATTATTCGACCTGCCGTCGCATGCAAGTTACTAAACCTTTGACAAGCGTGAAATAGGAAAGTAACAAGCTTTGTTAATTCTTTGTGTGGCATCTCTTTTTCTCGAGGTCACGACCAAGATCGAGGAGAAGAGGGCCTTGCATCTTCAGGATGACTTGGTATAGAGATGGCTGGAATAGGGACATGAATTCGACTTATCACATTTTCTTATGAACCTATCTGTTCTTCCCATATAGTGCCCGGCGGGAGATCTGGGTCATTATCTACTAATGCCGAATCCGCAATTCTTTCGACAAGAATTTTTTTATTTTCATCAGGCTGTGCATTACTGCCTTATCCTTGATCTTGATTTTAACCGATGTCCATTTCATGGTGAACTTCTTCAATTTCATCTGCATTTAAAATTCAATGAGTTGAGTAGCCACAGGTGTGGATTCATGACATCTGAGCCCTAATGTCGGGTCTAGACAAAGCGGTTGCAACCAATTCCAAATACTAGTTTTGCGGGTCCGCATTTGATCGTGAAGAGGAATTAGTGTCATTAGAACCCCAAAAGGGTTCTTCAGACACTATATTATACTTTTCTTCATCCCAGAATTCGGAAGGTATGAAGTTTCTTGGGGCCAGGGATGGGGTTTCGGCAACTTTTCTTTATCGGCGTTCTTTTTGCTCTTCCCTTTACCTTTTTACCGATTCCCTCTAATGATACTCTTTTGAGTTGCAACTCGGCTTAAGTATTTCTTGGCGTATTAATTCCCCGCATTCTTTTGAGTCTTTTCAATATCTTTTCAGATTTCTTTGATAAGAAAATTTCCCATGAATCTACCTCTGTTGGGGAATTCAAACACGAAGTTACATATTGATTGTTGTGAACGACTATGTGACAATTATGGGCTTTGGGGATTTCATTCTTTAATTTATCAACCAGAATGATCTTTCCTTCTCGATATTTCTTTTCTACCCAACTTTTGAATATAAAGCAGTCATCAATTGAACGACTGATCATCCAATGATACGGGAAATATTTCGGGTGATCAGTTTTATTAACTTCTTCGTGCTTCTTAGGAGTTGGCAATTCTAGACCTTTCCTTAAAACTGTATTAAAGATAATCTTTGTATATTCTTTCTTAAAATAATACTCTTTGTTCAGTATCTCAGCTAGCGTGGGTTTAGGCCGATTACTCCCTGTTACAATGGCTTGAGGGGTCTACTGCGGTCACGGTTTGGGCATCATTTCATTCGTGTCAATGACTAATGCTGCTGCCGGTTTACCCTTCTGTTGATATTTGGGTCTATGAGACGACCTAGCCTATCTTGAGAAGCGACTGAATTTTTAAGTCATTCACGCTCCATATTACTTAATGCCATCACCTGTTCAATTAGCTTTGGTTAATTCTTGTGTTTAACAGGCTCTAGGAATAGTTGGATATGGCCATTTATCTTAGAGATGAGAAAGGGTATGGATTGAGCATCTGGCATGTGCTGCTCAAATTGCATAACAATATCTTTCCATCTCAAGACAAAGTCAATAGTTGGCTCGCCTTCTTCATGACGCATTGCTGAAAATTGTGCCATAGTGATTTTTTCTGAAACACCGCCTGCGAATCTTTGAACTTTTCGGCCAACCGATTGAATGTGGTGATGGATCCTGGTTCTAATTCTACATACCAGGTAAAGGACGGACCCATTAAGCTTTTAGAGAACTGTTGCAATAGGAGTCGATCATCTTGTAGTGAATCTTTGCATGTGACTTTAAAATGGGCTAAGTGTTGTTCAGGGCTCCCTGATTTGTTGATCATTCGGAACAAAGGAGTTATGTACCCTGGTGGATATGGGACTACATTATAGCTATCGGGATATGGTTGGCTGGCTATGGGAGCCTCCACATGTGAGCTGTTTCATTTGATCGACGATCCATCTGTAACGTCGTTGTGTCTATATCCTCAATCATTGTAGGCACTACTACCGAATCAGACTGTGCTAATGAAATGGCCGCTGGAGTAAGCTTTGATGTTCCAGTACTATGGCCGGTTGTTTCGGTATTGAGGTGGTTTTCTCCATTCTACCGGGCACAGGCGCTGGGCGTGCTTTTGCAGCATGTTGTGTGCCTTGAGGTGTTCCTTGCATTGGCTTAGGTAAAGGATCAAGCGCACTAGCTTTATCCGCGAACCAATTGAATTTAGGGGGTTCGACTAGACTTTGAATCCGAGCCATCATAACTTGGAAAGTCCCAGTCAAGTCGGCCATCTGTGCTTTTAATTCCTTTAATTCCTGGGTTTGATTCACCCCTGGCTGTTTGATTGGGGTTTCATCAGCATCATCATTTTCAACGTCCGCCTCATTTTCCTTATAAATAGGATTATCGTTGAGTTTTGGAGGTAACCGTCGCTCATCATTATCATGAACTTCATCGACATGCCGATCTTGTTCGCCTTTTGTCGGCGCATTCAGATTAGCTTGTGGAGGGTTGTGGTTAAGTTTGAGGCTTCCTGTCTAGCTTGTTTAGGCATCGTCAACATGCAACACCATTCGACAAGTGTGTACAATTGGCCTATGCATAATCATTTTGCATGTGTGGATTGTTAGGTGAGAGGAAGAGTCATCCAACTCCTTTTGTGAGCATCTCCTGTACCCTGGAAATCTTGATGATAATTCAATTGATACATGGATCTCACCCGCAAGCTTATTCAGGATCTGCTTCTTTTTCTTATAAAACACCTTGGGAGTAACGGAGCTATGAACATTCTTGGCCTCTTTATAAGCCGTGTAAATCTTCTGATTAGCGTTTTTCTTTCCTTGGAAAGGACGCTTCACTTCTGTTCTTGTTTACCCCTGGAAGGGAGTGAATCGATTCTCCATCCGAACGGCGGCGATTTGATGATAGACGAGATATGTTAATATACCTTCCATGCGTGCCTTCTTAGCGGCGCGACTTCTCGCATTGCGAGAGGTTAGCTTTTTTTGGTGAGGAAGAGGCCTTGAAGCAATCAGTAGAGAAATAAATACCCTCGCCATTCCAAGGATCATTCTTCGAATATGAAAGTCCCTCAAATACTTTCGCTTCAGTTTTACGTCAGGAGTTTGCACCTTCATAGGTTTCCCCTGGCGGACAGTATTGGTATTCGAGACAAACACCTTGTTACCCTTCACCTGGCAAGTAACTTGATTTGAAGGGGGCGACGGGTTTGCTACGGGTCTAGCAGCCATGGATGTGACCTCGAAAGCATGTTGGGTATACAATGATGATTGTCCCACTTCAAAGTTGAGTTTGGTTTTCATCGGCCTTCTTTGAGTAGCTTGCATGAGGGAAAATCGTTAATGGTGCCGAATGAGCATTGTCCGGGGTCATACCAGGCCAACCTAGTCGCAGGTAGGAAGAACTGGGGGTTAGCCCCAGTAATTAGGAACATTGACCATGCAATCTTGGTTGCATCAGCCAAGTCATCAGGTGAAGCGTTCTTGTTGTTGAAAGCCATTTATACTAACCCATAGAGTATACCATTTTGACATTAGAAACCTTCAAGTGGGCTCCGTATGATGCATCAAGCCTCACTAAAAATAGTAAAACATTTATTTTAGGGTTTCATAATGCCGTAATGGTGGCATGTCCAAAAACGCCTTTAAAATTTTGCCTTACTTACTGCATGTTTCTTGATTAATCGCACGTCTTCCATGATTCTTCAAAACCAAACACGTTCTCTATTTTATTTCCCGACCAAGACCCTTTTCCCTTTCCTTTTAAAGTATTTGGGCGTGTTTGCTACGTTAATAATCACCGATTAACTCATGATAAATTGGATCCTAGGACTGTTAAGCGTATATTTGTTGGTTATTTTAGGACCCAAAAAGGTTACATTTGCCTGCTTCCTTCTACATCCACTGTCATAGTCTCTCGTGATATCACCTTTCTTAAGAATTAACCTTTTTACCCTCCAGCGGAAAGTCTTTCTCACATCCCACCGTCACCACCGCCACCACTTCCGATATTTTCATATGACCAAACAATTCAAACCGAATATACTATTGTTGAAGTTCCTCATCCTCTTCCTCCGATTACGCAGGTCCATAGATGTCGATCAAGAGTAGTGATAGATTCAGTAGCAAATAATGAACCTCCTCCTCCATGTATACAGCCAGAAGCTGACGAGTCTTCGCCTCTCCCTCCTTCTGATGGTTTGTCCGATGACTTACCAATTGCTTTTTGTAAAGGTAAACGAATATGCACTACTTCTCATCCTCTTACTTCATTTATTTCATATCATCCTCTTACTCTAGCTCTATATTAGTTTGTCTCTTCCATGTCTGTTGTTTCCTTTCTTAACTCTATTCAAAAGTTATGAGTCATCCAGATTGACATAGGGCTATGATGGAGGAGTTGTAGGCACTGAGATCTAATCACACTTGGGATCTGGTTAGCCTCCCTTCACAGAAAAAGATGGTTGGTTGTCGGTGGGTCTTTTCTGTCAAATATAATCCTGATAGCAATGTATCTTGTTTGAAGGCCCGCCTTGTTGACAAAGGTTATACTAAGCAATATGGTGTCGACTACGCGGAGACTTTTTCTCCAGTAGTCAAACACACTACCATTCGTGTTTTGATCTCTCTTGCAGTTACCCGTGATTGGCCTCTATATCAGTTAGACGTTAAGAATGCATTTTTCAATGACGACCTTTCCGAGACGGTTTATATGCAGCAGCCTTCTGGTTTTGAGCATGAGGGGAAGTCTCCTGTATGTTATCTTAAAAAATCTATCTATAGCCTAAAACATTCTCCTCGGTCATGGTTCGATAAATCGGGCATGGTCCTAAAATGATAAATTTTATAAGAAACTCGACAGATCCATCTCTTTTTATACATAGACAGAAAGAAGGAATGGTTATTCTCCTTATTTATGTTGATGACATAATCCTCACTGGAGATGATTCCGAGGGTATATCTAAGATCAAAACTCATTTGGCTTTATATTTTCACACCAAAGATCTTGGTACTCTATGGTAATTTCTTGGTATAGAGGTATCTCGAAATAAGATATCATTATTTCTCTCACAGTGGAAATATACTCTCGATCTTCTTAAAGAAACATGATTTCTTGGCTGTCGCCATGCTGATACTCCCATGGATACAATAGTAAAACTCTCTCGTATTAGCTCACCTGATGACTAGCCACTTTCCGATCCAGATCGGTATCGGTGGTTAGTTGGGAAGCTGATATATCTCACAGTTACTCGTCCAGACATATCCTTTGCAGTCAGCACAGTGAGCAAGTTTATGCAGGCACCCTTAGTTTCCCATCTTCGAGCCGTTGAGCGCATTCTCCGCTATTTGAAGCGTGCACCTGGGCAAAGTCTTCTTTATATTCTTGTCTGTCTCTTATAGCTTATGCTGATACCGATTTTGTCGGATCTGTGGATGACCGTAGCTCCATGAGTGGATTTTGTGTTTTCTTTGCGGAGAACCTAGTTACTTGGCACAATAAGAAGAAACATGTTGCACGCTCATCAGCCGAGATTGAATATAGAACTATGGTCCATGCCGTCTCAGAATTGATGTGGCTCTCCACATTGCTTCGAGATGTCGGTGTTAGTTTTACAACACCAGCATCCTTGTTCCGTGACAATAAAGCTGTTATCCATATTTCAGAGAATCCAGTGTTTCACGAACGCAAAAAACACATTGAAGTGGATTGCCATTTTATCCGGGAGAAAGTTGTTAAAAAGAAAGTCAATCTCCATCATGTTTCTTCTCATGCATGGATTGCAGATATTTTGACAAAAGCTCTTCCAATACCCAGATTCGTTCATCTATTGTCCAAGCTATGCATCACTGATATCTATACTCCAATTTGAGGGGGTGTTAGAATAGTTTAGAATATATTATTATTAGGGTATACCATACCATAATACTTGAGTATCAAGTAATTGTAATCTCTATATAAAGAGACTATTGGTCACATAATAAAGTATCTAAATGTTTTCTCTTTTATCGTTTAACATAATGTAAACCAAAATTCATAGTGTGCTTTAAATATCTCATTAATCTAGTAAGCTCTTTCCAATGATCATTACTTGGTTTACTAGTGTATCTACATAGTTGGCCTATGTCATATGCAATATCGGGTCTAGTAAAGTTCATTAGATGCATAATACTACCAATAATACTAGCATACTCTTCTTGCCTAAAAGGTTCATCTTCATTAGGAACCAAATGATGATGAGGATCAAAAGGAGTAACCCTAGGTTCTTTGACATTTTGGATTAATTTCTCAATTGTCTAATATACTTAGTTCTTGTTCAAACATAAGGTTCAAGGCGAAGTCCGCCTATATGTATGCATTGTATAATTATCCAAAATTTTGTTTTCGTTTTTTTTAAAAATATTTTTCCGTATTTATTTTTATTATTAGAAAATTAGTGGGGAATTGTTGCATATTTCCTAATAATAAATTAAGTAATTATATTTTGAAATATGAATAACTGTTTTATAAAATGTTTCCAAGTTGGTCTCTGTTTTTTTGAGCGCTAATTGAAGAGGTTATTTGTTGGCCTCATAAATGGTCCATTTCAATTTGGAATTGGCTAATAGTTAATGGTCACAAATGCATGAGTTATTTTAGTGGGATTCAATGGTTAATTAAATCAAACGTTTCACCAATTTAATACCACCATTTAACTCAAAAATTTAATGGCTAAGCTTTTTACCGTTTGATTGTGCATTCAAGTAATGCGATTGGGCTTCTCATCATAATTGAAAATGAATTTGTTTGCAACCCTTCAATTAGTATAAATTTAGCACATCACTCCATATTTGAGATATAACAAAATTTTATCTTCTTCTTTCTTGTTTTCTTTGGATCTCGATACTTAATTCCCGAGTCCATAAAAAATGCGGCTTTTATAGGATTCAAAAATTACCGAGTTGGGCATTGTATCCTGGGGATATGATTTCTGTTGAGGCCATCTGCACCACGGTGGAGAAATTACCATTTTAAAGATAGCGAGTGCCGTGCCTTACCCAACGATCCAAAAAATTATATTTCCTTTCTAAAATCTCTACGAATTTTCTCGACAGGACATGTTATTATAGGGACGGCATTTTAGGAGTTTATACTAATTAAATGGGTAGCTTATGTTAGAATGCTATTGATAGTAAAGGTTTAGGCATCGGTTGGCAATGGGGATACAGTTTTAGAAACCATGGTTTAATGGAGTTTGGAGGCTAAACTCCAAAAAGTGTAACCGAGTCTTGTTTGGCAATCAAAATAGAGTTTCCCGGATTGTGGTTTCAAAAGGTTTCGAGGGCTCAAAACCCCATTTTTTGTAACTCCAAAAAGATTGAAGTTTCGCAAAGTCTCAAGCCACTCTCTTTTTAAAACCCTACTTTTAAATGAAATCATGGTTTCCAGACTTTGTTGCTAAACACTTCTAAAATCACTAGCAGCTCTATAACCCTCTTTCGTCGGAATAAGAGATATTAAGAAATTACTAATGCATTTCAAATCACATGATCCTTCATAAAGACCTTGATACATTAATAGAAAAATCAATCTTTATTATATCTCTAAATCTTTGAAAAAACAGAAGAGAGAACCTATCTGGACCAGGGGCCTTATTTTCCTTCATGCCAAAAACAACAATTTTAATTTCCTCAATTGAAACTTAGTTTAAGGCAAAACCCAACATTCTTCCACTAAATTCCACACTACTACAATAGGGGGTTGCCCCTACGGATACTGAAATCCGTAGGGGCAGATTTATTTTGGCCCTACGGATTAGTCCGTAGGGCTAGACGGTTGCCCCTACGGTCCTTACATATTTATATAAAAATTATTAAATCTTAAATTGTTGTTTGCCCCTACGGAGCCGCAAACCAAGAACCTACGGACTTATCCGTAGGGGCATCTAAATAGGGATTTAAGTTAAAAGCTCAGATCGATCCCTACGCTCATTATTCCCAATTCTCGCGCGAACAAAAAATTCCCAAACCCTCGTTCCCGCCGATCGATCGTCGTTCTCGTCATCGCCAGCGCCGCTGATTCGTCGTAGCCACCGCCTGCTTTCGTCGTCTCCAGCGCCGGCTCATCGGAGTTCTCGTCGTCGCCTCTGCACAGGTAAGGAAATCTTCAATTACTCAAATTTTTGATTGGGGGTGGGGCTGGGGCTGGGGCTCGGGCTCGGGCTCGGGCTAGGGCTGTGGTTGGGATTGAGGCTCGGGCTCGGGCTGCGGCTAGGGCTGTGGTTGGAGTTAGGGCTCAGGCTCGGGCTGTGGCTAGGGTTAGGGTTGGGGCTCAGGCTCGGGCTGCGGTTAGCGTTAGGGTTGGGGCTGGGGCTGGGGCTGCGGTTGGGGTTAGGGTTCGGCAGGGGGTTGCTGTTGGGGTTGGGGTTGGGGTTTTGGATTTCAGGGTCTAAGTTAATTTCTATTCTAATTAGCATTAAGCTCGTTAATTGAAATGTTGATGATAATCATAAGAGGAAAATGTATCTAGTTTGAGAAGGTGTTGGAAACTGGACTAATAATGTGGGTAAAGCCTAGTTTAATTAATAATTTTATTTGTCATTCTCAAATTTTCTTGGAAACGGAGACTGTTTTGTGGAACTTTTAGCCGTTGGGCATGTTGGGGTTTTGTTTTTGGAGTCATCGGACATGGCATTTGGTAGGTATCCAAAGACCCCGTGTCTGATTTTGGATATTTTTGATTGATTTAAACTGTGGGTCAGAGTAGTCCCTTAATTTGATCTGGTTGGGGTTTGAGTATGCAAAAGATTTGTAGTCTGGTGGAAATTTTGTGGGTGTTTTCGGTTGAATATGTTTGCTAATTGCATAAGATGCTCATAAGATTCTGGATTTTGAGGATGGGCCGTTGTAATTGGAAATGCTTAGAATTGTAGGACCTTCTTTATTTTAGCTATATATAATTGCAAAAAAAAAAAGACACATTTCTGATTTGAAGAAAAGGAAGGGCAAAATAGGGATTTAGTTATGGATTTTACGTGGGCGTCTCCTCTTTTAATGCATGTCTATCTTTACAAGAATATCGTGTCACATATTCTGTTTTAGCATCTGTACGCAACTGCTTTGATTATCATCGTGTTATTAACATCTTGAACTTCTATCCTTTCTCTAATATGTTTCATAGTTAATATAATAATCCTTTGTCTATATTTGTTGACAGTGGCATTTCTTTTGGATGAACATGTTTTTTGATGCATGTTTCAGTCATGTGAATTCATATGTTGCGTATAACGCTTTATGATATCAGTATCCTACATTTGTAGTTTTAATTGTTGATGTTATAGATGAATGTCATTGCAATAATAGTTTTTGGTTGATGAATGACATTGCAATTTAGGATGATCAGTTCTATCAATCTTGATCTCAATGGTTTAAAATCATGTTACACATACAACACGAATGCACAACAAACGCGTAATTAGAGAGTGATTCAAGATGTTCAAGTTAAAACCAATATATGATACTCGATGATAATATGAAACCTTCATATTCTCATCGATACTCATATATGAAACTAAAAGTGTCACTTAGTCCCCGTCTATTGGTTAACATACGTGCGATACTCGTCGTGACCTAGAACTATACGAAGGTTGTTAAATATCGGACAGTATAGCTCGATACTAACAACCGTCGTATAGTCTACGCGACGAGAAAATTCAATCGTATGACAACCCATAGATTTGTCCCGTGTGGACAAGTTAAGAATGTATAAAGCAAACGCCTTCATTCACTTGTGTTTTCATCCGTTTCGAGATATTTCGTCGGTACCTTTCCGCTGGTTCTCCGTGTACAAAGATAGATTAGATGTTCATTTCAACGTTGTTTCACAGCTTTGAAATGATTATCTATTCTATTACAGTGTACTCGGAAAACAGCGGGGAGGTGCTGCCGAACTTTACTCGAAACGGTTGAAAGCACAAGTGATGGGTGTTCGCTCTATACATTCTTAATGGGATAGAAGCCTACCCCCGACAGCCGGAACACACATGCAACAAGAATACACAACAAACGCATAATTAGAGAGCGATTCGAGTTGTTCGGGTTAAAACCAATATATGATAATATGAAACCTTAATATTCTCATCGATACTCATATATGAAACTAAAAGCGCCACTTAGTCCCCGTCTATCGGTTAACATACGTGCGATAATTTATTCTTTTCAACGACAAACGCACACACAAAGTATATACACGGATTTTCTCCTTTGTCAGTAACCATCCCGTTCTTATATTTCTCAATATAGTCAGCATAACCTACAATTTATATGTTATACAGTCAAACATGGCCAATGAGTACGTCAGAGTTAAGGACTGGATGCATGTGGATTGGAAACAACGTATGCAACCTAAGTTTGTCGCAGGAGTTACTGCTTTCCATGAATTTGCACGCGCACATAATAAGATCATAATAGAGAAGATTCTCTGTCCGTGCGATAGATGTGGCAATAAGTACTGGCAGAAGGTAGAATTGGCAGAGCTTCATATTGTAAAACATGGGTTTACTAGACTTTATAAAACTTGGAAATATCACGGGGAAGGAGAAGAATGCAGTACTGCGGCAGAAGAAGAAGGAGAACACGATAATGCGGCAGGAGAAGAAGAAGAATTTGGTAATGCGGCAGGAGACGGAAATTTATTTCCATCAGAAGAAATGGAGGATATGGTAGAGGCTGCCTTAGGTGAATCTATTCGTACCGAAATGACATTCCTTCCGGTCAAGGACCGCGTGCGGATAAATATGAAAATTTCATGAATGATGCTAGGAAACCAATTTATGAGAATGCGAAGTATTCCACCCTCTCATGGTTCGTCCAACTTTTTCAGATTAAGTGTCTAAATGGATGGAGCAACAAGTCATTCACAATGCTTCTTTCGTTCTTGAAAGATTCTATGCCTCCGGGAAATAATGTGCCCGACAGCTGGTACGAAGCCCAGAAGATGATGTCTGATTTGGGTCTAAAGTGCGAGAAGATTCAAGCATGTTCTAAAAATTGCATGTTGTACCGGAAAGAGAATTCAGATTTGAAAGAGTGTCCAACATGCGGAGAGGCCAGGTATAAGCTGAAAGATTCTGATAAGAAGCCTGATATACCTGTGAAGATAGCACGATACTTTCCCATAACACAGAGGCTACAGAGGCTATTCAGGTGCAAGAAAACAGCCGAGGCAATGATTTGGCATCACCGTGCTCCTCCAAGCGAAGATGGAAAAATGAGCCATCCAAGAGATTCACCGGCATGGAAGGATTTCGATAGGAGGCACGCAATATTCAGTAGCGATCCTCGCAATGTCCGGCTCGGACTGGCTACTGATGGCTTCTGCCCATTCAACTATATGGCTGGAAGTCACAGCACATGGCCCGTTGTAATGATAATTTATAATCTGTCGCCTTGGTTGGCTATGGACCAATCATACTTTATGATGCCTCTTCTTATCGACGGACCAAAATCACCGGGGAACAATATCGACGTCTATCTCCGACCTCTGATCGAGGAGTTGAAATCTTTATTCATTGATGGTGTAGAGACATATGATTCAAACACAAATACAACCTTCATACTGCGTGCGGCTTTAATGTGGACAATTAATGACTTTCCTGCGTATGGAATGCTATCAGGTTGGTCCGTACATGGTCACAAAGCATGTCCTCATTGCCATGAACACACAACATCAAAATTCTTGAATTTTAGCAGGAAGGTTTGTTATTGCGGCCATCGACGTTTCCTGCCTCCAGACCACCCCTATAGGTTAGACACGGTTCACTTTGATGGTCATCAGGAGCTTCTTGGACCTCCATCCCCATTATCCGGAGAGGACGTGACTGCTAAATGGGATGGTTACAATAACATGACCTTCGGGATGGATCCGAGGAAACAGGTCAAACCACAATATTGGAACAAGTTAAGCATTTTCTTCGAGCTTCCGTACTGGTCTACAAATTCAGTGCGTCATTGTCTGGACGTCATGCATATAGAGAAGGGAGTATCAGAGCACATACTTAACTTGCTTCTTTGTAAAGACGGGAAATCGAAAGACAACATGAATGCTCGGATGGATCTACAAGAGTGGGGAATAAGAAGTGAATTGCACCCTAGACTGGTAGCGGGTAAACCGGGCAAGTTTGTACTTTCCAGTGCCGCTTATCATATGTCACAACCGGAGAAGAAAAGATTCCTGCTGGTGTTGCATGATTTGAAAGTCCCCACAGGTTTCTCAGGATCATTCAGCAAGAAAATAAAAATGGTGAAGGGCAAGATCGATGGGCTGAAAAGTCATGATCACCATGTTATCGTGGAGCACCTTCTTCCATTAGCTCTCAGGACTTCTCTCCCCGACTCGGTTGGTCTAGTAATCAACGACCTATGTTGTTTTTTCAGGGAGTTGTGTGCTAAAACACTGGGGGTTGCGACGCTTGATAAACTAGAAAATTCTATTGCGTTGATACTTTGCAAGTTTGAGCGTATTTTCCCACCGTCATTCTTCGATATCATAATACACTTGACGGTTCATCTTGCAACTGAGGCGAAGTTAGCCGGACCGGTACAATATCGATGGATGTATCCCGTCGAGAGGTACGTGTAATTTTTCGTTTCGCGCAATTTATAAATTTATTGTTGTCATGTATGCCCGTATTTATTTATTCAACATATTCTCATTAGGTACCTCTACACTCTTAAGAAGTATATACGCAATAAAAATCGACCAGAGGGTTCTATCATGCAAGGTTATCTTCTTGATGAAGCAACCACATTTTGTTCCCGCTATCTGGACGAGAACATTGAGACAAGGCTTAACCGACCACGAAGAATTCAAGACGGGCCATATGGTAAAGCCGAGTATAAGAGGGTAGACACTATGTTTATCAACAAGATATACCGGTTTATCTTGCTTAATTGCGCATATCTTGAACAAATTAGAGAGTAAGTTCTTTTGGATTAATTGTTATATCTGTGTTTGTGTGTGTATGAAATGATATAATATTAATGTCACAATTATTTGTCGAAAACAGAATTCATTTTAACGAGGTACGTGAGGGGCATCCTGATTGGAACGAAGAACGTTTGGAAAAATACCATCAGGATAATTTTTGTGATTGGGTCACAGATCATGTAAGTTATTCGAATAACATTTTATTGCTATCAGTTTTAATCTAAACTTGTATCGTTATGTATTTTTCGTAAAATTTTTTTTGTTAGATCCACGATCCGAACTTGTCTGCATCATTTGAGAGTGATTCAAGATGTTTAGCTCAATTTCCTAGTATGGAGGTTGCATATTACAAAGGATTTGGTGTCCTTGGATACAAATTCGAAGTTAAGGACATAGAAACATCTAGAACCACTCAGAATAGTGGGATTGCGACGGTAGGATCGGACGGTGTGATTTACTATGGGTACTTAAATTGTATACTCGGCATCCACTATCCCGGACGATCAGAACCCTTTTATATATTCCAGTGTACTTGGTACGATCCGCGAACCGATACGGACAAGTGGAGAAGCAATCTTGGGACTTGGAAAGATGATTATGGATTGACCAGTGTGAACACACTTCGATTTTACGGTCAGGACGATCCGTTTATCTTTCCGAACCAAGCGTTCCAAGTTTACTACTCACAGTGTTTGAAGCATCCGGGATGGAGTTTTATATGCCGATGGAAACCCAGAGATGTCTACGATGTCCCAGAATTCGAGGACAGCGATGAGGACGAAGAAGAAAGAAGGCTTAAAGTGCTCCGACCGTCTGTTTCGAAGGACGGGTTGTCTTCGACCGATCATGAAGTTACGTGGGTTAGAAATGACATCGACGATGAAATCCAAGTAGATATGTATAATGCGCCCACGAAACGAAAAAGGTTATCAGTAATGTTATATTATTACTTTACATTTTACGCTCTATACATATATAGTCAATACTTTTAATGATTGTCTAATGCGTCCACGAACCGTTTATCTAGATTTGATGACGATATCGGGAGCAGCGAGGGGCGGCAGGAGCTCTAGCCGCGGCAGAGGCAGAGGCAGAGGCAAAGCGGTTCTGCCGCCCGGAGAGCTCCGTAGGGAGCTTCAGAGGGCCGGTCTTGCACCCAGATCGGAGACCCCTTCGGATGCCTCTTTCCGTGTGAATTTTGCCACACATCCAGGTATACTGCACACATATCCATTTTGAATGTAATATTACAGATATTCATGCCTGTTTATGTCAAAATTACTTATATTGTCAATGTTTGATTGTCTAGTTGTTGGTGATGCGTCCACATCTGGGACAGAGGCCACTCCCGCTCCTCCAGGTATGTTTATATATCATATAGTGCATGTATATTGATTTAGAATGCTATATCATAAATACACACATTCCTTTTGCTCTTACTTAGCAATTTTTATTATTATCTAGCTGTAGGTGGTGACACCACCGCACCTGCGGGTATGTTTATATATCCTATAGTGCATGCATATTGATTTAGAACGTTATATTATTGATCTACACTTTCTTTTTGCAATTACTTATATAATCTATTTTTAATTGTCTAATTATAGGTGGTGCGTCCACATCTTCCGCAGGTGCCACTCCTGCCGCTTCCATACCATCCGCATCATCTGCAGGTTAGTATGAATAAATTTAAAATATTTATTCATTTTACATATGCTCTATAGAATAAATATGAACTTCATGGAAATTTAGTGTCGATGTTTATTTTCTAGTTGGAGGGGATGCGTCCGCATCCGGGACCCCGGTTGTTCCTCACCGGAGGAACTATCGTCCCGCTCGTGCTGCTGCCCGGGCCCAGGCTCGTGCGATAGTCACCGGAGGTATATATCACACTTGAATTTTCTTTTAACCTTGATTTCTTAATACAATTTTGTCTTAATATTGATTGTCTTGATATTTCGTGCAGACGCAGGGCTCCCCATCCCCAGAGGGGGACTCGAGGCCCTAATCAGTCCAATAGGCTGAGGCCTGACAGAGCTAGGGGGGAGGCAGCATTCCCCCCTTTTTTTACCCTTGACTATTCCTATACCGGTCCTCATGCCGAGAGGTTCGGCCGGTATATGGGGGACGAGAGCCGGCTCGTGAAGAACTATCCACTTCACGTTGAGTGGGGCGAGCCGCACCAGCGCTCATTCGCCCTCTTCTTTGATCAGGCTCGGGTACGTATTAATATATATTTTCAGTTGATCTATCCGCTTATCATATTTATTATTAACACTTGCAATCTAATAACAATGTTTTTTTTTGTATTTTCAGTTGGATTACGATTTTCAGCCTGTAGCCGACCCTGATCATCCGGGGAGGGTGCTCGACCTTCATGCTCTGTACAATGGCCTGATGAAGAACATGCAGGCCAAGATCCGATACAACAGGAATGAGCTGAAGGCCGACTGCTACTCCATGTGGATGGCGACCCCCGAGGCAGAGAGAGCGGCCCTCCTATCTACTCTGGCGTTTGCGAGAGTCGACGTAGAGACATGGCCTCTATTGTGCGAATATTTCGACTCCCAGCGCAAACAGGTATGTATTTTAAATGTAATTCATTGTTTAGGATATAATTTATTTTTTGTGTTCCTTAATTAGAAAACTAAATATTAATGCGTTGTGCAGAAACAGTCCGCTCAGAATATAGAGAACAGGAAGTCGGCGAAGAGGGGTCGCCCTACTTACACAGGTGGCTCGAGGAACATTACTCGAGCCATGGAGTTATCAGTAAATTACAATAGACCGACCTTTGTGATATTCTGCAATATTAAGAGTTATTTTCTAATATTTCTAATATTAAGAGTTACTTTCTAATATTGCAGACATCTCGGACCGTGGCGTCAGGTGGTATACCGAGCGTGCTGTCCGCATATCTTGCCGTCCACGGCACCTCGACAGATCCCGCCACGGGCGAGCTTCAATATCCCGACGTCGCTACCCAGGAGTATTGCGTAAGTGTTAATATTTTTTCTACCCAAATTTGAAATTTTAGTTTTGGAAGGTTCAAGTTTAAATTTTATACTTATAATTTACTGCTTAATGTGGGTGTAGGAGCGGGTGGTTGAGCAGCCCAGGCCTCGGGGATCGATTTTACCGGACAGAGCGATCCGAGGCTGCTGACCCCAGTTCTGGACGCCGCACACGGAGGGCACCACGGAGGTTGGGAGAGAGGCCGGGGACTGGGCCCTAGCAGGGCCCATATGAGGTTGGACTCCACCCCGACGGTTACTTCCTCCGTCTCCGGTGACCGACGTGTCCATCAGGAACTGGAGAGCTTGAGGGCCACCGTTCAGGAGTTGAAGGAGATGATGGTATGTATACTACTTTATAGTAAAATATCATGTCATATTATATAGATATCAACATATCTATAATTAGTACGTAGCTTATTTGGTTTTAGACTTAAGTTTGATTAATCATACATACATATGTAATTAAAATAAACAACGGTTTTCCAAACTAGATATCCAAACGGGGTTTCGAAATAAGTTAATAATGATACGAATTCGAATAATACACAGTTCTTACACGCTTCTTACACACGTTATGTCCAGACGCGACAGGGTGCATCGACCGAGCCTCCACATGCATCTCCTTCGGCTGCGGCTCCGCAAGCTACTACATCGGCTGCAGTTCCGCAGACAGCTCCTATAGCTCCACCACCCGCTCAGACTCCCGCAGCCGCGGCTCTGCAAGCGACTACCTCGACGGCGGCTGCACAGACCACATCGCCAGCTCCACAGGCCGCTCAGACTCCCGCTCACGCCGAATTGCAGAGTTTATTGACCGATGAGCAGGCGCGCGTTATTCTATCGTTATTCAGAGGTGGAGCTGGAGCGAGCTAGGGTAGATTTTTGGTTCTTATTTTTTGAAACATGTATTTATTTATATCATACACATTGTACTACATTTTGAAACGATATTGATATTGGTTTATATTTATATCATATTCAGTTTTTGGGTTTCTTTTGTATATTATATGCGTGAGATGTGATTATGAATACTGCGATATATATTGTGTGATGATTAATTTTATATTTGATTGATATATATATTATTGTGCACAGGGCGGGAAAAAATCAGGCAGCCCTTTTTAAAAAAAAATACAGATAATGTGTACCTACGGATTAATCCGTAGGTACACATGTTGCCCCTACGGCTATATCCGTAGGGGCAAAATATCAGCAGTAACTGATATTTCCCCCCGATCTCAGTACCGGGGGGTTGGGAGTGCCCCTACGGATATGTCCGTAGGGGCCATTGCTTAGCCCCTACGGAGTTATCCGTAGGGGCAAAATATCAGGATTTCTGATATTTTGCCCCTACGGATAGGTAACTACGCAGGTATCCGTAGGGGGTAGTACTTGGCCCTACGGCTATGACCGTAGGTACAGTTAATATATTTAAAAAAATCGTAAATAATATACCTTTTTTTACCCTACGGCCTACTCCGTAGGTGCAACAGGACCTACACAGAAATCCGTAGGGGCAAGTTCAGGGCTTCAACTTGCACCTGCGGCCTTTGCACCTACGGGGTCTTTTTTCGCCCCTACGCATATCTCCGTAGGGGCAGTGGGTTGCCCCTACGGATAAATCCGTAGGGACAACCCTTATTTATAGTAGTGCCACTTATAAATACCATTTTTGTTAGAAGAAGAAGAAGAAGAAGTAGAAGTATTTGAAAAAACAGAAGAGAGAACCTTTCGTTCTAGGGGCCTTATTTCCCTTCATGTCAAAAACAACAATTTTAATTTCCTCAATTGAAACTTAGTTGAACGTAAAACCCAACATTCTTCCACTTGATTCGACTTATAAATATCATTTTTGTTAGAAGTGGTTGTGGTAGTGGTAGTGGCCATGGTCGTGGTGGTAGTGGTGGTGGTGGTGGTGGTAGGAGTGGTCGTGGTGGTGGTGGTCGTGGTGGTCATAGTCGGTGTAGTGGTGGTGGTAGCGGTGGTCGTAGTATAGTAGTAGTAGTAGTACTAATAATAATAATAATAATAATTTTATTTAGAAAATAATTTTTTTAAAAATTAAGGGACGTCTTGCAATATGTTTGAGTACAGCGATAGATCCAATTAAACCCATATGAGGTACATGTTTGTTAAACAGACTCGGTAATAGCCCTTCAGTTTAGGGATGTCAAGAATGACCCATGCCATGTAAAACACAAGTCACGGCCCTCACGCGTCACAAATTATTACCCATTTAAATGTATCAAGACCCGTGGTTTTATGGGTTTTACCTGGCTCATATTTTACGTGAAGTTGAGAATAAAAATATGGTGGAGCTTCCAAATAACAAGAAGCCATGAAACATTGATTTTATGTGAATAATTGAAATTTTTTCGTTGTTATAAAACCTTTTTGTGGTTTTATATTCAAATTTGCCTGTTTACATACGTGTTTTTTTTTATCTAGTGACTATAATTTAATAAAGTGTTTGGACTTCAATTTTATTTCAACTATATGTAGTGTATGTTACCCGTTAACCCGTTCATGGATAATCCATTTATCCATACATGGGTCACGCACACGCTCGCCCTCCATATACGGGTTAGATGATGGGCGCAAATTTTAGCACCAATTTAACTTTGAGTAATTCTACTCAAATCCATTTTACCAAGCATTGGCAATAACCCCGCCTGTTTGAGACCTCTATATTAGTTAACCGACGGTGTAGATGTGATCAACAGTTACCAAGTCATTTCGAATTTTATCTTGAACAACAAGGTACTTGACGTTCATAGCTCTTGCCCCCTTTAGAACTCTTGCCGTTGTAGACCACTAATAAAATTTCGTAGTTGGAAGCCTGTAACCACATTAGGTTTCAACTGATGTGTAAGGGGTCCTATTTCCAAGTTCATATCTTTGGAGATTAGATTTCATGCATTTAGCTTATTGTCTTTTAAGATGGATACATTTCCAGCTGAACTACAATTTAATTTGCATGTTGTCCTTTCCAAGAATTTAAAGATGTAGGCCTTTTAAGATAGGCTAGAAGACCTGAGGGTCTATCTCTTTAGATCTCAATACCGAGAATAAAACCGGCCTCACACACATCCTTCATTTCAGAACTCTGAAATAGACACTTCTTTGCTTCGTCTAAAAACCAAGATCACTTGTAGCAAGCAACATCATCATCAAACATACTCCCACTGACCTTAAGGAATATACATTTGACGACAATGTTTTATGTAAACCCAAAGGCCGGACTTTTCCCGTTAAATGTGAGAAACCATTGTCGGGAAACTAGTTTAAGTATGTATTACCTACATACCATGTGATCTTTATTCTTTACACAAAAACCTAGAGGTTATTCCATGTACACCTCTTCTTCAATGTCCTCGTTGAGAAATGTTGTTTTCACATCAATTTGATATAACTCCAAATCATAAGCGGGTCCATTTTAGAACTAAAGAAAAAGTCTCAGAAATATCAATGCCTTCTCTGTGTGTGAATCCTTAAGCCACTAATCTGGCCTCGTATATCGTTGACTTTGCCTTTAGAGTCCCTTTTATTTCCGAATACAACCGACCGGTTTGCCTACTGCAAGCAAATCAATGAAATCCAGGCTATTCATGATAGTTAATTCTTCCTCCATGGCATTCATCCATTGTGTGGATTTATCACTTTCAATAGCTTGTGATAACGTAACTCGATCATCATCTTTCCAACATCACCGTCAATTTATTTTAGGTAGACTAAATAGTCGGCTTTTGCCTACACCCCGATTATCCGCAAGTGATACAACCTTGCATTGAGCAAAGAAATTGGTTAATCTCTTCTTCAAGCAGACTAACATTGTATAATAGACAACGGTAGTAGAACCTGTGCTTCTGTTTGTAATCCAATTATGAGAAATTGGAAAAAAAAGCCCCAAGTCTGAGTTAGAAACGAAACTCTACATTACATTATTTTTTTAAAACTGACTTTTGTTAATATATTAGAAGTTCATCTGGGAAAAAAACTATATATAATAGAGAAATTAAGTTCGGGCATGCACTTATCTTAAAATCACTTACTTTTCATATTGAATGGTTGGAAGCCTTGAATGCTTGACTGCTATACATATGTTTGAATACTGTATGTTGGTTGTGTTAAATATTTTATGTGGTTCAATCACATTGCCATTACTATAATATACAGTAGCCCCTGCGGATTAATTCGTAAGAACCTAAAATACATCCATAGGTCCAAAGGCCGCAGGTGTAAGGTTTTGCCCTGAACATACCCTTATGGAGTAAACATTGCCTTACGGCTTAAATGGTGGGGGCATTTATTCCTATGGTTTAATCCGTAGGAACAAATCTTTTTTTAATTTTTCTGTTAAAAAATTAAAACAATAGTACCTACGGAGTTATACATAGGGAATTACAAATGCCCATACGGATTAATCCGTAGGATTACAAATGTCTCTATTACTAAGTCCATAAGGACAAAATATCAGATATTCTGATATTTTGTCCCGGTGGATTAATCCGTAGGGGCAACAGTTGGCCCTACGGATTAATCCGTAGGGACAATATATCATGATTTTTTTTTTAAAAAAAGGAGCTTTCTGTTTTTTCCCCATTCTGTGCACAATAATATATATACCATATAACCAAATACAGAAATATTCATAAACAACATCACACGCATAATATATAAAGAAATAAACAAACAGATTACGAAATCAATCTAAAATCATCGCAATCATACAAATAACCATCGATATCGTCCAAAACATACAATATGTATCAAATAAATACATCCATCCTAAAAATATAAATGTCACGTCCCGCATCCCAAAATACGGAATATAAGGGTGACAAGGCCAGCCATGCTCCTACGATCAAGGAAGAATCCTGTCGTAGTCACATATCGGCTTCTAGCATTATATGGTAATCAGTAAATACAGCACAGAAATAAAGGAAAACAATACTAGTTTATTACACCAACTTTCACAGTTTACAATAGGATGAAATAAAAGAAACTACCACTAGTAAAATAAGGGGTTGCCCCTACGGATAATAACATCCGTAGGGGCAGTTAAAGTTTGGCCCTACGGATTACTCCGTAGGGCAAAACGGTTGCCCCTACGGTCCTTCAATATTTATTTAAAATTTATTAAATCTTAAAGTGTTGTTTGCCCCTACGGAGCCGCAAACCAAGCACCTACGGGTATATCCGTAGGGGCATATAAATAGGGATTTAAGAGATCGATCCCTACGCTGATTATTTCTTTTTCTTATTCTCGCGCGAAACCAAATTTTCCCAAATCGAGATCGTCTTCGCCGCCGCACTGCAGTGATCTCGTCGTCGCCGAATCCAAGCCGAATCGTCGTCGCCACGCCTGCGCAGTGATCTCGTGGTCGCCACCGTGCTCCGTTCTCGTTGTCGCCACCGCCCTCGTCGTCGCCGATTGCGTCTCCGTCGTCGCCTACAGGTAATTAGTTAAACATTATTATAATGATGTTAGGGTAGCGATCGATGAGGCTTAGGATTAGGTATCGGTTGTGGTTAGGGTTAGGATTAGGGTTAGGGTACGGGTTCGATCGGCGGTTGGGGTTCGACGACTGGTGTTGGGGTTAGGGTTAGGGTTCGGTTGGGGTTTGGTGTTGGGGTTGGGGTTCGGCTGGGGCTGGGTTGGGGTTAGGGTTAGGCCGGGTTAGGGTTTGGTGTTGGGTTGGGGTTCGGCTGGGGCTGGGTTGGGGTTAGGATGAGTTGGAGAGATTGAAGGCGAGCTGGGTTTTGGGAGAAGAGAAGGAAATGGCACTGCTTGCTGCTTCAATTTTTTGATATAGATAGATAGGGTTCTTTTGGGAATTTGGAGGGGTTTTGGGGGAAATAAATAGCTTTGGAGATGAAATGGGGCATTTCGGTAATTTGATTCTCTGTTGCAAATATTATTTATCAATATATTTAATTATAAATATTAAATAAAATAAAGTAAACTATAAATAATATGAAACCAATATATGATACTCGATGATAATATGAAACCTTCATATTCCCATCGATACTCATATATGAAACTAAAAGCGCCACTTAGTCTCCGTCTATCGGTTAACATACGTGCGATGCTCGTCGTGACCTAGAACTATACGAAGGTTGTTAAATATCGGACAGTATAGCTCGATACTAACAACCGTCGTATAGTCTACGCGATGAGAAAATTCAATCGTATGGTAACCCATAGATTTGTCCTGTGTGGACAAGTTAAGAATGTATAAAGCAAACGCCTTCATTCACTTGTGTTTTCATCCGTTTCGAGATATTTCGTCGGTACCTTTCCGCTGGTTCTCCGTGTACAAAGATAGATTAGATGTTCATTTCAACGTTGTTTCACAGCTTTGAAATGATTATCTATTCTATTACAGTGTACTCGGAGAACAGCGGGAAGGTGCTGCCGAAATTTACTCGAAACGGTTGAAAGCACAAGTGATGGGCGTTCTCTCTATACATTCTTAATGGGATAGAAGCCTTCCCCCGACAGCCGGAACACACACATACAACAAGAATACACAACAAACGCATAATTAGAGAGCGATTCCAGATGTTCGGGTTAAAACCAATATATGATACTCGATGATAATATGAAACCTTCATATTCCCATCGATACTCATATATGAAACTAAAAGCGCCACTTAGTCCCCGTCTATCGGTTAACATACGTGCGATACTCGTCGTGACCTAGAACTATATGAAGGTTGTTAAATATCGGACAGTATAGCTCGATACTAACAACCGTCGTATAGTCTACGCGACGAGAAAATTCAATCGTATTGTAACCCATAGATTTGTCCCGTGTGGACAAGTTAAGAATGTATAAAGCAAACGCCTTCATTCACTTGTGTTTTCATCCGTTTCGAGATATTTCGTCGGTACCTTTCCGCTGGTTCTCCGTATACAAAGATAGATTAGATGTTCATTTCAACGTTGTTTCACAGCTTTGAAATGATTATCTATTCTATTACAGTGTACTCGGAGAACAGTGGGGAGGTGCTGCCGAAATTTACTCGAAACGGTTGAAAGCACAAGTGATGGGCGTTCGCTCTATACATTCTTAATGGGATAGAAGCCTACCCCCGACAGCCGGAACACACACATACAACAGCATAACTAGAGAGCGATTCGAGATGTTCGGGTTAAAACCAATATATGATAATATGAAACCTTCATATTCCCATCGATACTCATATATGAAACTAAAAGCGCCACTTAGTCCCCGTCTATCGGTTAACATACGTGCGATAATTTATTCTTTTCAACGACAAACGCACACACAAAGCATATACACGGATTTTCTCCTTTGTCAGTAACTATCCCGTTCTTATATTTCTCAATATAGTCAGCATAACTTACAATTTATATGTTATTCAGTCTAACATGGCCCATGAGTACGTCAGAGTTAAGGACTGGATGTATGTGGATTGGAAACAACGTATGCAACTTAAGTTTGTCGCAGGAGTTGCTGCTTTCCTTGAATTTGCACGCGCACATAATAAAATCATAATAGAGAAGATTCTCTATCCGTGCGATAGATGTGGCAATAAGTACTGGCAGAAGGTAGAATTGGCAGAGCTTCATATTGTAAAACATGGGTTTACTAGACTGTCGCTATACCCATAGGCTGAGGCCTGACAGAGCTAGGGGTGAGGCAGCATTCCCCCCTTTTTTTACCCTTGACTATCGCTATACAGGTCCTCATGCCGAGAGGTTCGGCCGGTATTTGGGGGACGAGAGCCGGCTCGTGAAGAACTATCCACTTCACGTTGAGTGGGGCGAGCAGCACCAGCGCTCATTCGCCCTCTTCTTTGATCAGGCTCGGGTATGTATTAATATATATTTTCATTTGATCCATCCAATATATTTATTATTAACAGTTGCAATCTAATAACAATGTTTTTTTTGTATTTTCAGTTGGATTACGATTTTCAGCCTGTAGCCGACCCTGATCACCCGGGGAGGGTGCTCGACCTTCATGCTCTGTACAATGGCCTGATGAAGAACATGCAGGCCAAAATCCGATACAACAAGAATGAGCTGAAGGCCGACTGCTACTCCCTGTGGATGGCGACCCCCGAGGCAGAGAGAGCGGCCCTCCTATCTACTCCGGCGTTTGCGAGAGTCGACGTAGAGACATGGCCTCTATTGTGCGCTTATTTCGACTCCCAACGCAAACAGGTATGTATTTTAAATGTAATTTATTATTTATGATATAATTTATTTCTTTGTGTTTCTTAATTAGAAAACTAAATGTTAATGCGTTGTGCAGAAACAGGCCGCTCAGAATACAGAGAACAGGAAGTCGGCGAAGAGGGGTCGCCCCACTTACACAGGTGGCTCGAGGAACATTACTCGAGCCATGGAGTTATCGGTAAATTACAATAGACCGACCTTTGTGATATTCTGCAATATTAAGAGTTATTTTCTAATATTTCTAATATTAAGAGTTACTTTCTAATATTGCAGACATCTCGGACCGTGGCGTCAGGTGGTACACCGAGCATGCTGTCTGCATATCTTGCCGTCCACGGCACCTCGACAGATCCCGCCACGGGCGAGCTTCGATATCCCGACGTCGCTACTCAGGTGTACTGCGTAAGTGTTCATATTTTTTCTACCCAAATTTGAAATTTTAGTTTTGGAAGGTTCAAGTTTAAATCTTATACTTATACTTTACTGCTTAATGTGGGCGTAGGAGCGGGTGGTTGAGCAGGCCCAGGCCTCGGGGATCGATTTTACCGGACAGAGCGATCCGAGGCTGCTGACCCCAGTTCTGGACGCCGCACACGGAGGGCACCACGGAGGTTGGGAGAGAGGCCGGGGACTGGGCCCTAGCAGGGCCCATATGAGGTTGGACTCCACCCCGGCGGTTACTTCCTCCGTCTCCGGTGACCGACGTGTCCATCAGGAACTGGAGAGCTTGAGGGCCACCGTTCAGGAGTTGAAGGAGATGCTGGTATGTATACTGCTTTATAGTAAAATATCATGTCATATTATATAGATATCAACATATCCATAATTAGTACATAGCTTGAGCTTATTTGGTTTTAGACTTAAGTTTGATTAATCATACATACAGATGTAATTAAAATAAACAACAAACTAGATATCCAAACGGGGTTTCGAAATAACTTAATAATGATACGAATTCGAATAATACACAGTTCTTACACGCTTATTACACACGTTAGGTCCAGACGCGACAGGGTACATCGGCCGAGCCTCCACATGCATCTCCTTCGGCTGCGGTTCCGCAGACAGCTCCTGTAGCTCCACCGCCCACTCAGACTCCCGCAGCCGCGGCTCCGCAAGCGACTACCTCGACGGCGGCTGCGCAGACCACATCGCCAGCTCCACATGCCGCTCAGACTCCCGCTCGCGACGAATTGCAGAGTTTATTGACCGAGGAGCAGGCGCGCGTTATTCTAACGTTATTCAGAGGTGGAGCTGGACCGAACTAGGGTAGCTTTTTGGTTCTTATTTTTTGAAACATGTATTTATTTATATCATACACATTGTACTACATTTTGAAACGATATTGATATTGGTTTGTATTTATATCATATTCAGTTTTTGGGTTTCTTTTGTATATTATATATATGCGTGAGATGTGATTATGAATACTGCAATATATGATTTGATTGATGTATATAGTATTGTGCATAGGGCGGAAAAAAATCTAGCAGCCCATTTTTTTTAAAAAAATGCAGACAATATGTACCTACGGATTAATCCGTAGGTATATATGTTGCCCCTACGGAGTTATCCGTAGGGGCAAAATATCAGGAAACCTGATATTTTGCCCCTACGGCATAGTACCTACGGATATATCCGTAGGAGGTAGCACAAGGACCTACGGTTCTATCCGTAAGTACATATAATATATTCAAAAAAACCATAAAAAATATAAAATCTTATACCCTACGGATTACTCCGTAGGGGCAACATGACCTACATATAAATCCATAGGGGCAAGTTCAGGGTCTCAACTTGCACCTGCGGCCTTTGCACCTACGGGGCATTTTTTCGCCCCTACGCATATATCCGTAGGGGCAGTGGGTTGCCCCTACGGATAAATCCGTAGGGGCAACCCTTATTTGTAGTAGTGTACTAACCAAGTGCGAATACAAGGTTGATTTATGGAAAACAGTAAAAGTACTGAGGGCACGACCGTCTAGATGTCGGCAAGCTCGAAGGGTAGGTCTGACTCTTGAATCCGGTCCTCTGCAATCTCTGAGCATGCATACTCAGGTCGTCAGGGCGGTGCAATAACAATATTATAATAATCATGAAAGACAAGAAAATAAAGCAATAACGGTGGAGGTAATAAATGCAGACAATCAATATGTCGTGAACTGATGTAAGGTATGCTCTGTGTCCCTATCTGTCTCTAAGTCATTTTGAAATCGAAATGCGGAAAGGAGTGATCATGTTTAACGAGGGTCTCGTACATACTCGAGACTACGACCCATGATGCCCGGGACATAACCCTGTCAGCCGAACTGCTAGGTCCAACCTAATATAGAAGAGTCGTTGTTCGAATGATCATCCTCTAAAACACTGACCTCGCTAAATACAATTTTCTTTCCACTGCGATTTCCCCCTTTTCCCCAGATTTCACTATTTATGAGTATAGGCTAGTTGTGTACAAGCACGCACCAATAACGCGGTTTTATTCACTGTTCACTGTATTGTCACTATCACGGACCATTCACTTTTCACTGGCGTACTTGACACTCCTAGACCGATACCATTCACGCTCGACAATGCATGGTACACTGAAACTTAATAATGAATCGCACTATCACTAGAGGTATTACGGCCGGGTATAATATGTGCATTTATGCCACTAAACATTCATGTGCAATGAAAGTTATTATGCATCTTATGAACTCATAAAAATCACATTAAATCATACGTTCAAAATTAAATAAAATGATACAAAAGCGGTAACAAGTAAACTCAGTCGGAAGTTCAACGAGATTTATTCCAAGTCGATCGGGTTTCGGGTTCGCAAATTACATTCGTTTCATTTTAAGTGTTCGCTACTGGAAATTCAGTTCCTGAACTGAAAGTCCATTTCGCAACACAGTTTTCATCCTGTTGGGATCAAAATTAGGCGACACTATAGTTGAACAATTTTTAGGTTTATCAGTTATGTTTCTAACTCAATTGGCGGATCAGTAATATTCTATTTCAACAGGGAGTTATGGTCAGGTTAAGTTCGATGTGTAAAATCTACCACTGCAGAATTCAGCAGAACACATCGTCGTTATAAAATGTGTTAAAAATATCATAGAGTTAAGGAATCCAGTGAAACTAGTGGGGTAAGAAAGCTAACTCAATTTTCTACGTAAAGATATAGGTTTCCGCACATTTTCGCATTTGAGCAATGTTATACGGTGATCTCAAAACAAGGGTGAACTGGGATTACTGCTCTGGACTGCAGTTCAGAGTCGTAATTCTCCCCAGTTTTCTCTATCATAACTAGTTCAAATTTAGAATAAATTATAGAGTACTGTAGGTTAATTTGTTATCTTGAATACGAGCCATGGAACGCTCAAATCCGATTTGTAAAAGATTTATCGTGAATTTAACGGTCTGGCATGTTCAGGAAAATTCTGATTTCGCAATGGTTATCGGGGTAACACTTTATGGGTGAAACAATATTGATTTTCAACCAAAATTCTGCAGTACCTATGTAAATAGTAATCGGGTTTAATGATCACAAGTTCCTCCATTTACAAATAGGTTTTCACGTAAAGTTTAGTATCAACTACTTGTTTACATGTATGGTAATCAGAGCTTTTGTTTCGTTTAATCGGTCAATATATTTTCGTAACGGGGTTAGAGCCGAATAAAAGACTCGACTTATAAACTATGTCAATCTATGTATAAACAGGGGATTTTAAGACTTATCCAAAATCCATGATTTTCTAATTAACTTGATTGTTAAATACAATATATATACTATGTGAGAAGAAAACTAATAGCATGTAAAGCAAGTGGTGATCACTTGCCTGAATATGATGATGGCGACAACAGCTACGGCGGTGATATCCACGGTGACAGAGGCGACGGTTGGGACAGAGACGACGCTGTCAATGGCGACAACGGTGACGACGATTGTGACGGCTGCAAGGTGTGCTCGGTTCCAGAAAGGAGGGGGTGAAGGCTCGGCGTTGTGCAGCGGGGAGTTCGATGTTGGTGGTTGCACTGGTGGATGGCCGGAGCTTGCAAGCGATGGTTGCCGGAATTGCAGGGAGATCGATCGCGGTTGGGTGTCGCGGCTGTGAATGGAGGAAGGAGTGGGGAGAAGTGGTGGGTCGTCGACGGTGGTGGGTGCGTCGGGGAAGTCGCACGGTGGTCGGAGGTGGCAGGCGAGGTGGAGGGGAGCTCGGCGGTGGTTGGAACAATGGTGGGTAGAGGTCGGCTTGGTGTGCAGGAGAGGTGGGGAGGAGGTCGGCTCGGGTGTTTTGGGGAGAGGAGAGAGGGGAGACTAAACCGGAGGTGATGCCGGCGGTCGTGACGACGGCAACGGGGTGAGTGCGGCGTGGGCGTGGGTTCTAGAAAGGAAGCGGGTAAGGAGGAAAATATGGGAGAAAGGAAGAGAGAGAGAATGTGAGGGGAAGAGAGAGGGTAACGTGGGAGATTTAATTGAGGGAGAGAGAAAGAATTTAACGTAAGGAATGGTAATTGGAAATTTAGGGAAGAGAGAGAGAGAATTAATTTAAGGGAGAGAGATAAGGAGGGAATGGGGGAGGTTTTATTGAGGGAGAGAGAGAAACGTGTTTTATTATTTTTTTTATAAAGAAAATTTTAAAGAAGGGAGAGAAAGAATTAACGGGAAATTTAATGTGTTTTAAATGAATTTTATTTGTGTAGGATTTGTGTTTTAAATGAGGGTATAAAATTTGAATTTTGAAAAGGGAAGAGAAGGTAAGTAATTGGAATAATTTGTTGTTTTTAAAATAAGGCCTTGGGTTGTTGGGCTCACGAAAATTTTGAAGGAAAAATGTGTAGTATTTAAATATGGACTTGGGCTTAGGGTTGGGTTCATAGGAAAGCAAAAAAAAAATAGTTAGAAATTAATATAAAACGTAAAATGGATAAAATATTTTATTTGAATATAGGTATTGGCGTAGATGAAGACCAGATATTACATCATACCACCCTTACAAAAATTTCGTCCTCGAAATTAAAGGAACGAAATAGAAAACGACGATACAAAACGGTCACTCGAAAAGATGTGGGAATCGTGAACGGATATCGTCCTCACATTCCCAGGTAGATTCCCCCGGTGAACGGCCACCCCAAGACACTCGGACTAACGGAATGACTTTATTCTTCAGTACCTTCTCTCTACGGTCGAGTATAGTAGTAGGATGCTCCACATAAGTCAAATCGGCACCCAAGGTCAATTCAGAATGATCGAGAACCTGACCATCGTCTCGAACGTAGCGCCGCAACTGCGACACATGAAATGTGTTGTGTACGCCCGCTAACGAAGGGGGTAAGGCAAGTCTGTAAGCCACTTCTCCGACCCGTTCCAAAACTTCGAATGGTCCGATGAATCGGGGACTGAGTTTCCCGCGACTTCCAAACCTGATAACACCGCGGGTAGGAGAAATCTTCAGAAACACATGATCTCCGACCTCGAATTCTAGTGCTCTTCTGCTAGCATCCGCCCAACTCTTCTGTCGGTCCTGAGCCGTCTTAATGCACTGTCTGATCATCTGAACCTTATCTACCGTCTGAACAATAAGTTCGGGACCCAATAGTCTTCGCTCACCCACGTCATCCCAACAAACAGGAGATCGACATTTCCGTCCGTACAGTGCTTCGAATGGGGCCATTTGGATGCTCGCTTGGAAACTGTTGTTATAAGAAAACTCCACTAGATAGAGGTGATCCTCCCAAGAACCTTGAAAGTCAAGCATGCACGCCCTCAACATGTCCTCGAGCGTCTGAATAGTACGCTCGGACTGTCCGTCCGTCTGTGGATGGTAAGCCGTGCTGAACTTGAGACGTGTACCAAGACTCTCCTGTAAGCTCTTCCAAAAGTGCGAAATGAATCTGGTGTACCGATCTGATACTATACTTACCGGAACCCCGTGTAGTCGCACTACCTCTTGCATGTATTTCTCCGCAAGCGACTCTGTCGATTTCCCCACCCGGAAGGGTATAAAGTGTGCTGCTTTCGTAAGTCGGTCTACGATAACCCAAACGGCGTTGTTGCCTCGTGGACTCCGCGGTAAAGCGGTCACAAAATCCATAGTGATGTGCTCCCATTTCCATTCCGGTATTGGAAGTGGTTGCAGCAGTCTAGCCATTCTCTGATGTTCAGCCTTTAGTTGCTGACACACTAAGCACTTGGATAAAAACCGTGCAATCTCTCGCTTCATCCCGTTCCACCAATAATGCTGCCTCAGATCTCGATACATCTTCGTGCCTCCCGGATGTACAGAATAAGCTGAGCTGTGAGTCTCAACTAGTACTTCTTCTCTAATATCTCCCTTGGGAACGCAGAGTCTGTTACCGAATCTCAAATAACCGTCTCGATGTATAAGTAAGTTTGTCCTCAGCCCGGCTTCCACCTGCTCTCTGAACTTCTGCAGTCGAGGATCGTCAGCTTGCGCAGCCTTAATACGATCTACAAGGGAAGACTGCACCTGTAACTGCCAAAACTGTTTGATTGCACTCGGTGTAACAATTTCTAGTTCAAGCTTCTGAAAATCCTCAATGATTCTCCTCTGCCTGGTCAACATCATGACCGCTGGCTTGCGACTGAGGGCGTCGGGTACGGCATTTACCTTTCCCGGATGATACTGTAAGTCCAAGTCGTAGTCCGCCATTAGTTCTAGCCATCGGCGTTGTCTCATATTCAGTTCTCTTTGAGTGAACACGTATTTCAGACTCTTGTGATCCGTGTACACCTCCACCTTTTCTCCCAGTAGGTAATGTCTCCAAATCTTCAATGCGAAAACTACTGCGGCTAACTCCAAGTCGTGTGTTGGGTAGTTCTTCTCATGATTCTTTAGCTGTCGTGAGGCATAAGCAATTACCCGACCGTGCTGCATCAGAACGCAGCCTAAGCCTTTTCCTGAAGCATCGCTGTGTATCACCAAACCACCCGAATTGTCTGGCACGATAAGAATAGGTGCCGTGGTCAACTTCTGCTTCAGTACTTCAAAAGCCCGAGTACATTCTTCCGTCCATACGTACGGTACTTCCTTCCACGTCAGTTTTGTCAGAGGATCAGCGACTCGTGCAAAATCCTGAACGAACCGCCGATAATATCTCGCCAAACCCAGGAAGCTTTTGATCTCGGCCACTGACTTCGGTGTCGGCCAATCTCTAACGGATTCTATCTTTGCTGGGTCCACTAAGATGCCTTCGCCCGAAACAACGTGTCCCAAAAATTGCACTTTGTCGAGCCAGAACTCACACTTGCTCAATTTCGCGTATAGTTTCTCTTCCCGAACAATTTGTAGTACCGTTCGCAAGTGTTCGACGTGTTCCTCTCGAGTCTTAGAGTAGACTAGTATGTCGTCAATGAATACCACGACAAAAGTGTCCAAATATTTTGCAAACACTCTATTCATCAGATCCATAAATATAGCTGGGGCATTGGTGACGCCGAACGGCATCACTAGAAACTCATAGTGTCCGTATCGGGTCCTGAAAGCCGTCTTGCATATATCTTCGGCCGTTACTCTGATCTGGTGATAACCCGAACGAAGGTCTAGCTTCGAAAATACCTTGGCACCACCCAACTGATCAAATAAATCATCGATGCGTGGAATGGGGTATTTATTCTTTATCGTTACTCTGTTCAGCTCCCGGTAGTCTATGCACATTCGTAGTGATCCATCTTTTTTCTTCACCAACAAGACTGGTGCACCCCACGGCGAAGCGCTTGGGCGAATAAATCCTTTCTCCATGAGTTCTTCAATTTGTTTCTTCAATTCAGCTAACTCCACTGGTGCCTTTCTGTACGGTGCCTTGGAAACTGGAGATGTACCTGGGATCAAATCTATCGAGAATCCCAAAACGCGTGGAAGTGGTAGGCCTGGTAAATCTTCAGGAAACACGTCAAGAAAATCCCGAACGATTTCTGGTGCGGGGTCTTCATCAACCTCCATAACCGTCAATACTTTCGGTTTGGCTCAATACTTGGCTGGCTCCAAAGACTCGCTTCCTCCTTCAAAGACAAATTCCGGGTGATTGAGAATGCGGAAAGTCACATTCCTGGCCCGGCAATCAATAATCGCGTGGAATGTACTCATCCAATCCATCCCGAGAATTGCGCCATAGCTGCCTGTTCCGATTAAAAGGAAATTCGCGTAGAATTCCTTGCCACAAACTACTACTGGACAAGATCTACATTCTCGACTGGATACTATAATACCATTACCCGTATGTATTTCCCATCCCTTGGTTAATGGCTCGTGTAGTATGGAGTGCGTATCGACAAAATGTGCAGATATGAAACAGTGTGATGCTCCAGAATCAAATAGTACTCTAGCTGGCATAGAATGTACGAGTAGAATACCTGTAACAACTTCTCCTGAGGCCTCTTCCTGCTCAGCGGTCAGGGTGAAAGCCCTCCCTTGACCACGGCCTGTGTTGGTTTGCCTCTGGTCTAGTGACCTCTGCTGTTGCGGTCCAGGCCCTCCCTGTAGCTCTGCTCACTGAGGACACCCACTCACCCGGTGCTGATTGGATCCGCAAATTAAATATTGTCCTTTGGCACGGCGACAGTCCTTCTGGGTATGTCCATCCCTATGGCAGTAGTCGCAGACTAAGGCATTACTCTGTGGACGATACTGGGGTACGAAGGGACGCTTCATCTGTGTCGTTCCTGGCCTATGAACTGGTATAACCCCTCGAGACGGTGTGTGAGTCCGTGCCGGAACAACTGGGTGCCTCCTATCACTTGGGCTGGGCCCCCTGAATTTAATGATTAGCTTCTCCTGAATTCGTGCAGCGTTGAGCACCTGCGCGAATGTCTGCAACTCGAGTGACGCAATCAACTGTTGCAGCTCAAAGTCAAGTCCCTGTAAGAAACGCCTGGCCCTGGTGGCCTCTGAAGCGATCATATATGAAGCGAATCGGCTTAGCCGGTTGAATTCTGCTGCATACACGTCAACAGGACGGCCGTTCTGCTTCAGTAAGATAAATTTCTCTTCCATCTCTGCCTTGGCGGTGGGGGGAAAGTAGTGGTCTAAGAAGCACTCTTTGAACTTGCTCCACTCGATCGGCCCATCGAGTCTGCTCTCTTCGACGGACCACCAAATACGGGCTTCGCCCTCTAGCTGAATCTTTATTACATTCACCTTCTCTTCATCTGGTACCCGTGCGGCCGTAAGTAGGTTCTCCACATTGACCAGCCATTGTTCGGCCTCGAGTGGTTCGGCTAGTCCCGTAAACACAGCTGGGTGTAACCTCCGAAAATCCGACACTGTGCCAGTCCTGGCAGGCAAAACTGGTGTAACGGTGCCCTCAGGAGAAGTAATGAGAGCGGTGGATCCCCTTAATGCGGTAATCGCCCTGAGTCCTTCGGTAAGTAGGTCCGTCTTTCTCTCTTGGACTTCCGTAAGAGTCGTTAGTGCATTCAGGATTCTTTCTGTGCGATCCTGAGAACTAGAGTCCGAGGAGAGATCGTTCGGTGAAGTCATGTCGCTGAAAATAGATGAACGGATATGATTAGATTCGAGGATGAAAGCGAGAAGTAGTGAAGTGAACATATAATAAAGCGTAGTTAATGTTATCCTTTAATATTAAACCTGGCTCTGATACCATCTAAACCATGTCACACCCCGCTTCCCAAAATACGGAATACAAGGGTGACAAGGCCAGCCATGCTCCTACGATCAAGGAAGAATCCTGTCGTAGTCACATATCGGCTTCTAGCATTATATGCTAATCAGTAAATACAACACAGAAATAAAGGAAAACAATATTAGTTTATTACACCAACTTTCATTGTTCACAGTTTACAATAGGATGAAATAAAAGAAACTAGTAACCAAGTGCGAATACAAGGTTGATTTATGGAAAACAGTAAGAGTACCGAGGGCACGACCGTCTAGATCTCTGCGAGCTCGAAGGGTGGGTCTGACTCTTGAATCCGGTCCTCTGCAATCTCTGAGCATGCATACTCAGGTCGTCAGGGCGATGCAATAGCAATATTATAATAATCATGAAAGACAAGAAAATAAAGCGATAACGGTGGAGGTAATAAATGCAGACAATCAATATATCGTGAACTGATGTAAGGTATGCTCTGTGTCCCTATCTGTCTCTAAGTCATTTTGAAATCGAAATGCGGAAAGGAGTGATCATGTTTAACGAGGGTCTCGTACATACCCGAGACTACAGCCCACGATGCCCGGGACATAACCCTGTCAGCCGGACCGCTAGTTCCAACCTAATATATAAGAGTCGATGTTCGAATGATCATCCTCTAAAACACTGACCTCGCTAAATACAATTTCCTTTCCACTGCGATTTCTCCTTTTTCCCCAGGTTTCAATATTTATGAGTATAGGCTAGTTGTGTACAAGCACGCACCAATAACGCGGTTTTATTCACTGTTCACTGTATTGTCACTATCACGAACCATTCACTTTTCACTGGCGTACTTGACACTCCTAGACCGATACCATTCATGCTCGAAAATGCATGGTATACTGAAACTTAATAATGAAGCGCACTATCACTAGAGGTATTACGGCCGGGTATAATATGTGCATTTATGCCACTAAACATTCATGTGCAATGAAAGTTATTATGCATCTTATGAACTCATAAAAATCACATTAAATCATACATTCAAAATTAAATAAATTGATACAAAAGCGGTAACAAGTAAACTCAGTCGGCAGTTCAACGAGATTTATTCCAAGACGATCGGGTTTCGGGTTCGCAAATTACATTCGTTTCATTTTAAGTGTTCGCTACTGGAAATTCAGTTCCTGAACTGAAAGTCCATTTCGCAACACAGTTTTCACCCTGTTGGGATCAAAATTAGGTGACACTATAGTTGAACAATTTTTAGGGTTATCAGTTATGTTTCCAACTCAATTGGCAGATCGGTAATATTCTATTTCAACAGGGAGTTATGGTCAGGTTAAGTTCAATGTGTAAAATCTGCCACTACAGAATTCAGCAGAACACATCGTCGTTATAAAATGTGTTAAAAATATCATACAGTTAAGGAATCCAGTGAAAGTAGTGGGGTAAGAAAGATAACTCAATTTTCTACGTAACTATATAGGGTTCCGCACATTTTCGCATTTGAGCAATGTTATACGGTGATCTCAAAACAAGGGTGAACTGGGATTACTGCTCTGGACTGCAGTCCAGAGTCGTAATTCTCCCCAGTTTTCTCTATCATAACTAGTTCAAATTTAGAAATAAATTTTAGAGTACTGCAGGTTAATTTGTTATCTTCAATACGAGCCATGGAACGCTCAAATCCGATTTGTAAAAGATTTATCGTGAATTTAACGGTCTAGCGTGTTCAGGAAAATTCTGATTTCGCAATGGTTATCGGGGTAACACTTTATGGGTGAAACAATATTGATTTTCAACCAAAATTCTGCAGTACCTATGTAAATAGTAATCGGGTTTAATGATCACAAGTTCCGCCATTTACAGATAGGTTTTCACGTAAAGTTTAGTATCAACTACTTGTTTACATGTATGGTAATCAGAGCTTTTGTTTCGTTTAATCGGTCAATATATTTTCGTAACGGGGTTAGAGCCGAATAAAAGGCTCGACTTATAAACTATGTCAATCTATGTATAAACAGGGGATTGTAAGACTTATCCAAAATCCATGATTTTCTAATTAACTTGATTGTTAAATACAATATATATACTATGTGAGAAGAAAACTAATAGCATGTAAAGAAAGTGGTGATCACTTTCCTGAAGACGATGATGGCGGCAACAGCTACGGCGGTGATATCCATGGTGAAAGAGGCGACGGCTGGGACAGAGACGACGCTGTCGATGGCGACAGCGATTGTGATGGCTGCAAGGTGTGCTCGGTTCCAGAAAGGAGGGGGTGAAGGCTCGGCGTTGTGTAGCGGGGAGTTCGACGTTGGTGGTTGCGCTGGTGGATGGCCGGAGCTTGCAGGCGATGGTCGCCGGAATTGCAGGGAGCTCGGTCGCGGTTGGGTGTCGCGGCTGTGAATGGAGGAAGGAGTGGGGAGAAGTGGTGGGTCGTCGACGGTGGTGGGTGCGTCGGGGAAGTCGCACGGTGGTCGGAGGTGGCAGGCGAGGTGGATGGGAGCTCGGCGGTGGTTGGAACAATGGTGGGGAGAGGTCGGCTTGGTGTGAAGGCGAGGTGGGGAGGAGGTCGGCTCGGGTGTTTTGGGGAGAGGAGAGAGGGGAGACGAAACCGGAGGTGATGCCGGCGGTCGTGACGACGGCAACGGGGCGAGTGCGGCGTGGGCGTCGGTTCTAGAAAGAAAGCGGGTAAGGAGGAAAATATGGGAGAAAGGAAGAGAGAGAGAATGTGAGGGGAAGAGAGAGGGTAAAAGTGGGAGATTTAATTGAGGGAGAGAGAAAGAATTTAACGTAAGGAATGGTAATTGGAAATTTAGGGAAGAGAGAGAGAGAGAATTAATTTAAGGGAGAGAGATAAGGAGGGAAAGGGGGAGGTTTTATTGAGGGAGAGAGAGAAACGTGTTTTATTATTTTTTTTTTATAAAGAAAATTTTAAAGAAGGGAGAGAAAGAATTAACGGGAAATTTAATGTGTTTTAAATGAATTTTATTTGTGTAGGATTTGTGTTTTAAATGAGGGTATAAAATTTGAATTTTGAAAAGGGAAGAGAAGGTAAGTAATTGGAATAATTTGTTGTTTTTAAAAATAAGGCCTTGGGTTGTTGGGCTCACGAAAATTTTGAAGAAAAAATGTGTGGTATTTAAATATGGACTTGGGCTCAGGGTTGAGTTCATAGGAAAGCAAAAAAAATAGTTAGAAATTAATATAAAACGTAAAATGGATAAAATATTTTATTTGAATACAGGTATTAGCGTAGATGAAAACCGGATATTACAATAAATAAGCATATTCTAGCTTAGTCCAGCTCCTCCACCACTAATAAACGCCGAAATCTGGCGCATCTGTTCCTCGGTGCAGCCTTGGGTCGACAAAAACTCGACTAATGTTGGTGTGGTCTATGCAGAAGTCTGAGTGGGCTGTGGGATGGATGTACATTAAGCCCTTTCAGGTAGTGACTTGCGGAGCCGCAGCCGAAATAGCCTACCGAATCTGTAAAATCTTGTGTTTGTGTAATAAACGAGTTAGAACGGTGTACTAAATTTAGTCGAATTCGTATCAATATCGGATTATTGCGGAACCGCGAATTTATATATGCTTTGTTGAGATTCCACACGTTCTGTTGAAATTCATATGTTATGTATGAAAATTTATACATGTTGAGATTCTACACATTCAGGGCAACGCTTTTTGCCACAATCTAAGAATACTTAAGGCCTTAGGCCTAGTTTAGGTATCTAGTTTGGAAAACCGTAGTTAATTTTGAATGGGGCTAGAAATGATGCTTACTCTAACTTGTAAACCCGTATCTCTTCTTAATTGTTTAGCTTTGATGGGATGCATGGTTTTGGAGTTATATAATTTCCAAAGCAATGTTTTCTTCTCAAGTTTTGAATTTAGATAATCATAACTTTTTAAACTCTAAAATGAAGAAAGATATGGTATGATTGTTCCCCTCCGAATGGCGGCCGAGACATGGGCTGTCTCGCCTGAGATTCGGGGCAGATGCTAATTGGTGTTATCCGTCCACCTCTCCGAAGATGCCAAGTTGATTTATGGCACCATGTATCGAAGGTTTAAACGGATGCGTCCGATGTAGCAGACTTCGTCAGATACCCCCTCGCTTGAGGGGTTTTTTGATTGTGGGGACGCTCTTCCCTGCAGGCGCAAGCCCCTGCAGTTAATTACGCTACCGCGTCGCGGTAACAACTTTCTCCTTCTCCAGATGGTCACTTCGTGTCGTGTGTGTTTATTTTATGTTTTGTTGCCTGTGGATTGTTTACGGAGACCGAGTTATGTCGTCGCCCGTAGGGCGTGGACTAGTCCAAATCCGTATTATCTTAGATTTGGGTTTGGGGGTTTGGTTTGAGGATACGTTAGCCATATTTGAGGCTAAGATCAACTCAAACGTTTGTTAAGGATACGTTAGTCTAACCTGAGACTAAGATCAACTTAACGGGATCGTTTAGATCTGACAAAAGAGCATTTGGGCTCCATTGTTCCAGTTTAGGGACATAGTGGTCCATTTAATGTATGGCCGTCGGGACCCGTTACCTCTCTGACGGCGTTGAAGGATTACAACGACAGGTGTCAAAGGAGTTCCGAGATGTACCCTTGAACCAAAGTTGATTGGAGGGATTCATAGTCCAGTCTGTTTGAAGGTTTAAGGATACGTTAGCCATATTTGAGGCTAAGATCGACTTAAACGGGATCGTTTAGATCCGACAAAAGAGCGTTTAGGCTCTATTGTTCCAGTTTAAGGACATAGTGGTCCATCGCTAGTTTAAGGACATTGCGGTCCATGGGTAGTTAAAGGACATTGCGGTCCATTGTTAGTTTTAAGACATCTCGGTCAAGGTTAAGGACGTCGTAGTCCATGGGTTTAAGGACCCCACAGTCCATTGTTAGTTTTAAGACATCTCGGTCAAGGTTAAGGACGTCGTAGTCCATGGGTTTAAGGACCCTACAGTCCATTGTTAGTTTTAAGACATCTCGGTCAAGGTTAAGGACGTCGTAGTCCATGGGTTTAAGGACCCCACAGTCCATTGTTAGTTTTAAGACATCTCGGTCAAGGTTAAGGACGTCGTAGTCCATGGGTTTAAGGACCCCACAGACCGTATCAATGCGTGGTCATCGGGACCCGTCACCTCTTTGAAGACGTTGAGGGATTACAACGCCAAGTATCAAAGGAGTGAAGAGATGTACCCTGGAACCGGAGTGGATTAAATAGTCTTTGGCCCAATTTGGGATCAAGACCAATTAATTATATTATGAGCCCATTAGCCCAGTTAATTACGAATTGAGGACTTATGGCCAGCTTGGGCTAAGTCCAATCATGTCTGGGACATCGGCCCTCCTGTTGGTCCCTTGAAGGAGAGGCTTTGCCTCTGGCCATTTAGCCAATTGGGCCAATGCCTAGTGTTAAACACTAAAGACCAATCAGTGTGATCAGTGTTAAACACTGGCAACAGAAATCTCAAATTAGTGTTGGACACTAAGGTAATCAGTGTTGAACACTGCAAATAAAGTTCTTTGATTAGTGTTGAACACTAAGGCCAAACAGTGTTTTAACACTGGATTCAGGGGTTCCAATTTAGCGTTAGACGCTAAGGCAAGAGGGGTCACGTGGTAGCACGAGAGGGCGCTCTCCCTTCGTTTGTTCTGCCGAGAAGATCGCATCTTTTGGAGCATCACGTGTCATCACGTGACGGGTGTTTGAATGGAGTATGTTAAAGCCTCTGCCAAGGGTCACGTGGGTCACGTGAGACACTGCCTCAAAGGGGCTCTCTGTAGATCTTTTGGGGGGTCACGTGGTGACACGTGACCCTGCTTTTCTGTAGTTGTTTAGAAGATCTGTTAATCCCTTTCAAGAATTAAATTCCTCGTAGGGTTGAACCCTGACAATAATTTCAGAGGAATTAAATTCCTACTTCCTTTTGAAGAGTTGAACTCTGAATTTTCTGTAGGAATTAAATTCCTTATATATGTGAAGAACTGAATAGGGTTAAACCCTAATAAAAGTTTTAAGGAATTAAACTCCCACTCTCTGTTAGAGAATTATTCTGGGGAATAAGATTAAGGGAATTAAATTCTTGTTGTTTTAACGGAACTAAGTTCTTAACTAGGGTTAAACCCTGATTCTTTTCATTCTGAAGGAATTAAATTCCCATAACACAGGGTCAAACCTAGTTTTATTTTAAAGGAATTAAATTCCTATAGTTCTGCGAGAATTAAATTCTCGTGCTTCCATTCTCTCTCTATGCTTTGGATCTGCATGACAGGATCTCAACCCATTGAGAATTAAATTCTCAACTCAAGGGGAGATGTGCACTTTACAGATCCTCCATCAAAGAGAGCAGAAATATGTCCTTCTGTTTTATATCAGAGTTAAACTCTGTTGAGAATTAAAAAACTTTCCCTTTCTTACCTAGGGTTTTCTTTTGCAGAAGATCCAAATTCCTCCAAAGTATCAAGGCTCTCTCTCTTTTCTTCCCTCTGCCTCTATATGTTTCTTGTGTGTCTCTTGGCTCCTATTTATAGGAGAAGCAGCCGAGTCAATTAGTTTTTTGATGAATCTTTCATTGAGAGATTTGATTTGTATCCATCATTTGTTTTGGACCTTTGGATTATTAGGTGAATTTTATTCACCATTGGATTTTAAATCCAAAGATTCTCCTTTGTTATTTTGGTTAGATTTTACGGGGAAATCTTTCCAAATTCGAGATTTTCCCATAGATAGATGATATTTAATCACCTTTAAATCTTTAATTTAATCGGTTGCTTTAGAAAGATTTAAGAGGTCTTTCCTCATAATTTAATTCTGTTAACAGATAGGCTTTGAAGTCGGTCACGTGTGGCCACGTGACCCTTGGTCACGTGTGGGCACGTGACCCCCTTGGAACGAGCCCTCTTCTTTCTTTTTGCGCTCTGCTTTCTGGTCGCTGCTTAGCTGTCACGTGCCACCACGTGACCCCTGGTCACGTGTGAGCACGTGACCCTCGTCTGGAGCCTTTTTCTTGATTTAACCGGAGAACAAATTTGCTGCTTTTGATTATCACGTGCCAACACGTGACCCTGGTCACGTGGGAGCACGTGACCTCTTCTGAAGCCTTTTCCTTGATTTGATCAGGGAACCGGTTTGCCTTTGAAGCCGCTTTTAATTGTCACGTGCCAACACGTGACCCAGGTCACGTGGGAGCACGTGACCCTTTCTGAAGCTCTTTTCTTTGATGTAGTCGGGAAGCTGAATTTGCCTTGCCGATGGTTTTAGATGTCACGTGCCAACACATGACTGTTGGTCACGTGTAAGCACGTGACCCTTTTCTGAAGCCTTTTCCGTAAGCTTTCCTGATTTTAAATCAGGAAACAAATGCCCCCACAGCGTTGTTCTCACGTGTCCGCACGTGAGTGCAACGCTGTCACCTTTTGTGACCGTTGGATTTCTTTAGGGATTTGGGGAGATAAAACGTTTCCATCACCTCCTATAAATACTCATGTTTCTTCAGAAGAGCCTTCACTTTGCTCATCTTCTTCTTCTGAGAACTTTTCCCTTGAGAATTTAATTCTCGCTTCCAGAGCTTAGTTCTCTGTCTTGAAACAATCTTCAGAGTTTAACTCTGTTCAGGTGACCCTTTTTCCTCAGGTAATGTTCTTGGATAAACAGCGAACTTCCACATTCCTTTGGATTTTAAATCCAGAACAAGGGTTTTTACTCTTTTTTAACAAGGAACCCATTTTTCTTCAAGTTTTTCCATAAGAACATGAAACCGCCTAACCTTCGAACTGTAGATCTCTTAGGGTTTAGATGATCTTTGGGGAGATGATGATGGCGTTTCAACTCCATGGAATTTAATTCCATCCAAAAATGTTTCTGGGAATTTAATTCCCTTTTCTTAATAAGGAATTTAATTCCAATGAAGAACTCAGTTTCTTCACACGGAGGCTTCTTGGGGTCTCTCGACCCGAGGTTGTCCTTCTGCAATTAATGAAACAGGCGCTTTGTAATGATGTCTTCTGTGGGAATTTAATTCCTTTGATCTTGTTGGATCCATTGTAGAGCCCGAGTCAGATCCTGTTGGGGGAATGTGTAGGGTTACTATTTTTTATTAAATGAGGATATTCCTTTTGTTTTATTGTAACTATTTGGTCTCATTATTAATGAGCCGTCATCCTGATTCTGTGGGGCCCATGTGTTTTGTAGCCAATGGTCCCAGAAAACTCTGCTGTTGCTTTCTTTAACTAGTCTTCATGTTCATGCATGGATATATATCGCTGACTTTGCTTTTAACGGTCTCCTTTTATTGGATTTCAGGTGCGATGGCTTCTGTTCCGTGCTTTCCCTTTTCTCGCTCGGAGGCTGCTTTTCCTCAGTCGCCATCTGATGAGGAAGCGATGGCGATGATCCGGGCCCATGACCCGAACTGTACCAACCTTATTCAATGGGGATCTTGGTATAGTCAGATTATTCAGGGTCGCCGGAGTTTTCTTTGCGCGGTACCGACGGAGCCCACTTTCCCATTCTTACCGATGGACTCTCCGAGGACGGTTTTTGCTGTGGAATTGCCCAACTGGACTCCAACGGGGAGGCTCGAGCCTTCGACGACCGGTATTCCGAACCATCCGATCCCGGCCATAGACATCTTGGGGCGGCGTATCTGCCAGGGTGAGGCCCACCCGTGGGGGCAAATTTATAAGATAGGGCTTACTCCTCGGCACCCTACGGGCTACCTTCTCTGGGCTCGCTACATCCTTTCTGCCCATCGTGCGCGGTTGCAGAAAGTCGGGCTTTATCAGGCCATATACGCGTCACTCTTCCATTATAAGTCCCCGCATGTCTGGTGGGTCAAGGCGTTTTTGAACCAATGGAATCTTCCCACCAACACTTTCATTCTAGGAGATCGCGAGGTCTCGATCTCTCTGGCCGAATTTTATGACATCTCGGGGTTGCCAATAAGGGGTAGTCTGTACGAGGAGTTGCTGCCTTCTGACGAGTACATTTTTGAACCCGAGCCCGCCCCGGTTGACGGCCTGTCTGCTGAGAATGCCGTTCGCCACAAGCGCCCCAGTTTAATCAAGGCGCTAGGTATCTTCGACCGATTATTCACCGAATCCGAAGAGCAGGGTGTTACTTTCAAGAGCTTCATTGCTCGTTTCCTTCGTGAGGACGCCTTATCGAAGACAGCCCCGAAGTTTGCCAACATTGGAGACCCCTTTGGGTTCGGTCCGAAGAAGCTGCCGACCACTGAATCAGATTTACCTCAGTACTACATCCCTATTATGTCGCCGATATCTTTTGAATCCATTGCTGTTCCAGGCATGGACGAGGAGATGTTCTTTGTGGGGTTTGTTAGTGTTTGGCTCAGTTGGTTCGTTATCCCCATGCATCGCCGCTTCATGAGAGCCTCGGTCATCTACCCGGCTCATCGTATTGCTGAGGGGACGCGGTTGGCCATCGGCATCCCGGCCTTGGCGCACCTCTATCATGGATTGGGCACCGCAGCTAATACCTCTACACCCGGCGTGGATGTAGTGAACTTTTCGCTTCATTATTTCAAGTCCTGGGTCGAAATGCATGTGCTGGGGGCTTTCGCTATTCATCAGAGGCCTGCGTTTTACGACGCCTATCCCTTCCCGCGACTTATACGATTGGTGGGTGCTTCTGCTGCTGACCCGACTCAATTCGGGGCTATTCGGGTGCTGATTTCTCCTCATGCCGCCGCTGGCGGGTTGGTTTTTAATGATCGGGTCTTGTCTACTCCTTCGGGTCCAGTTCAACAACTCTGGGACCAGTCGAAAGACAACGCACCTTCTTTGAAGTCCCGGGAGGCCGCGCATTTGTATACAATTAGACCGGGCTACTTGGTGTTTCGCCAGGACAGTGCAGCTCTTTTTATGCAGTACAATCCGCATCGATTCGCCCGGCAGCTTGGATACGACCAGGGTGTTCCTTTCGAGGCTTTTATAGTCGCCCCGATCCCTTCGCTCGATGCTGTTCGCGATGCCGCTCATCATTTCATGAGGCTGAACACAGGCTCCCGTTTCATGGTCCTTGAAGCTGAGTACATGCCCCGGTGTGTGGGTGCATTTACGGGCTGGTATCTTCATCGGATCAGCCCAATTATTCTTGAAGAAAGAAGGGTGCTTCTTGGTCACGACGCCCCTCCTCAGGTTTCGGGGGCTAAGCTGCGACCGAGGGTTCCGGTCCGCTTCCCTTTGAGGGAGATTGGCACCGCGCTCATTCCGGGGGAGTCAGGGGTAGACCTTACTCCAACAGCTGGTATGCCCTTGGGTTCCCGATCGCGGGGTAAACGGGCCCCAGTAGTAGCACCCCTGCCGGTGGCGGCACCACCCCCTGTGGCGTCGACAATGGCGATGTCATCCTCGGTTGTGGCACCGAGCGAGAGTAACAGGGATGAGGGCGATGTGGGCCAGCGCCGCCCTAAGGCTTCGCGAGGGAGGAAGCGGTCATCCTTAGCGACCGGCTCTGGGTCTAAACGGCGGAGGAAAGCGGCCACCACCCTGCTCGATTCTTTGGCGGGGTCTGAGCCTATTCTTGAAGATGAACCATTGGCCCTGCAAGAGTCAGACGGTGGACTTCTCATCCCGAGTTCGGCTGATGAGGAGGCCGCACAGTTGGCTGAGGCCATACGATGTTCAAAAGACATGTCTCATAACGCCAAGGTTCCGAAGAAGTCTTATCCCGCTGTAATTTTTTACGAAGACCCTTCGTGGATTCGGCGGCGATTTATCGGTCCTTTGGAGGAATGGGGGGAAAGGGCTTTGAAGCAGGCCGCTTCAGAAGACGCAGCTGATGCACTTTCCTTATGGACCGGTGGTCATGAGTCTACCCTTAGACCCCGGCGAGCCCACCTCCTTGAGAAGGAGCAGCGGCTTGAAGAAGCCATATTGAGGGCTTCTTTGCGTATAGGTACGTTGTGCTCCTTTTGTAGTCTTTCCGATTATTTATGCTCGTGCATATGTATCATTATTTTTATTCGAATCGTGCAGAATCTTCGACGCTGGGGGAGCTCTCTACGGGCCCATTAAAGCTAAAGCCCGTCGGAATTCTCAATGAGGCCTTGCTTGATGTGGAGGGGGCTGGTGAGGCTGCTCCTCTCATGGTAGAGCCTCCAGCGGCGGTTCTTGATCAGGGAGCGCTTGCCCCTTTGGGGGAAGCTCCTTTGGACGTCGCCGCCCCAATGACCCTTACTGAGGATGGCTCAGAGGCTAGAAGGGAGGTAGTCGGGACTACTCTTCCTTTGTTGAATCCTGATGTTACGGCAGAGACCGTTGAAGCTGCTATCCCCCCGGCTCAGAATGGGAGGAGCGTTGAAGGTAACCCTCTGCGTTTTAATTTAGCAACCCCTTCATAGTCTAAACTCTTTTATCTTTCCCAGAATTGCGCGGTTTGGCGGCCACTATCGCTGATCTTTCGCCTCGACAGTCATTTCAGCGTTTATTGGAGATGGCAGCTCCGCAGGCGATCTCCCCTCAGCGTATTGTCGTTTCCTCCGGGCAAGGTTAGTGTCATTCTCTATCTTTTCTTTTACCACAACATTGTTACTTCTTGCGAAATGACGTTGATGTCTCTTATAGTTTTGGAAGCTGACGATGAGGTTGAGGTCGTTGAAGGGCCAGGGGAACCTTCGGCTCCTACTTGCATGACTGTCGGTGAGTGACATTTTATTATAATCCCGTTCGTTCTATGCTTAAGAATTTTACTAACATTTGTCAAATTTGAACAGCCCTGACAGTCTCCATGGCGTTGGGATCGCGCATCGTGATGCCGCCCGGCCCTTATGCTTTGCGGGCTTCAGAACGCTTGGCCCAATTGAGCCTTGTCTCCCTATCATCTTTCGTCGAGGAGCTCCGTGCTGGTAGCGCGACCACAGCCGAAGCGTTTGCCGCTGAAGCTAACGGCTCTCTTCCTTTTCTCGCCACCTATCATAGCGAGGAGGTGGTGCGGGTCTGGGTGGAGTTCTGTAGGAAGGTGGAGGCTTGTTTGCACGCTCTTGAATGTTCTCGCCTTTCCTCGGAAGCCGTGGCTGCAAAAGCGGAGTTGCGGGGTCTGATAGCACGATGTGCGGCCAACATGACGTCATGCGAGAAGAAGCTTGGCCGCAAGTTCTCGGAGAGGGAATTGGCTTCTAAGGCGCTGAGCGAGCTTCAGGCCAGCCTCACAGCCAAGGCCAACAAAGCATACGAACTCTGGCGAGTGCTCCAGGAGTCCATAAAAGAGGTGGTGGCTCTTGATAAAGCTGCCACGTTCACTCGTGAGAGGGTCGAGGCTCATAAAACCACCGAGAAAGAGCTCGAAGCTCGGCTTGCTTCGTATCAGGCTCAGCAAGCTCAGGCGGAGGCTCGTCTTCTGGAGATCTTGCACCATGGAGCCGTGGCTCAGCAACAGAACGATGAGCTGGTAAAATTACTGCACCGCCCGCCGGCTTGAGGACTTGTATCTTTTCTCCTTTTTTGTACATACTCATGAATGAGAGTATCTTTTTTTTTCTTTCATGAATTGTACTTTGTATCCATTTTGGTTTATGAATAAAAGATACATTTTTCTTCTCAATGGTGTGTCCCCTTTTTATTGAATGTATTCTGCGGATATTCTATCTTGATCTCCTTGCAGGACAGCGATGGCTTAGGATTCAGGGTTAAGATCTGCTTCCTAAGACTTTTGCATTTTATGATCCATGAGGGTCTCATAAAGAGTTTTTCTCCCTACAGGTCGAGAGGATCCCATAGGTGTAAGTCCTTCTTAAGAATCGTGAAGATTCTTAAGCGGGTTTTCCCTTGAGAGTCGTAAAGATCTCATAACAGAGTTTTCTTCCTTACAGGTCGTGAGGACCTGCAAGTGCTGGATGTGGTCGCCCTTGTCCGTGTTTCACGGGGCCAGGGGGCTGCTCCAGGTATCGAAGTTTAAAGACGTCGCGGTCAAGGTTAAGGACCTCATAGTCCGTGGATTTAAGGACTCCACAGTCCGATGTTAGTTTTAATACATGACGGTCAAGGTTAAGGACCTCATAGTCCGTGGATTTAGGGACTCCACAGTCCGATGTTAGTTTTAAGACATCACGGTCAAGGTTAAGGACCTCATAGTCCGTGGATTTAGGGACTCCACAGTCCGATGTTTGGTTGCAGGGACCCGTCACCTCTTTGAAGACGTTGAGGAATTACAACGCCAGGTATCAAAGGAGTGAAGAGATGTACCATTAAACCAAGGCAGAATCCATAGGGAATCGGGGTGGTTGATTGTTAGTTTTAAGACATCACGGTCGAGGTTAAGGACATCATAGTCCGTGGATTTTAAGGACTCCACAGTCCGGTATTTGCTCTGGATGCTTCACACGGGTTCACTGCCGTGCTCTGCGAGGACCAGGATCCGCTCTGGACGTTTTCCACGGGGTCAAAGAGTGACGTTATCCGCGTTCCACGTAACCAGGGATTTTGCACTAGATGCTTCACACGGGTTCACTGCCGTGCTCGGCGAGGACTAGGCTCCGCTCTGGATGCTTCACACGGGTTCACTGCCGTGCTGTGCGAGGACCAGGATCCGCTCTGGACGTTTTCCACGGGGTCAAAGTGTGAGTTATCCGCGTTCCACGTAACCAGGAATTTTGCACTAGATGCTTCACACGGGTTCACTGCCGTGCTCGGCGAGGACTAGGCTCCGCTCTGGGCGTTTTCCGTGGGGTCAAAGAGTGACGTTATCCGCGTTCCACGTAATCAGGAATTTTGCACTAGATGCTTCACACGGGTTCACTGCCGTGCTCGGCGAGGACTAGGCTCCGCTCTGGATGCTTCACACGGGTTCACTGCCGTGCTCTGCGAGGACCAGGATCCGCTCTGGATGTTTTCCACGGGGTCAAAGAGTGACGTTATCCGCGTTCCACGTAACCAGGGATTTTGCACTAGATGCTTCACACGGGTTCACTGCCGTGCTCGGCGAGGACTAGGCTCCGCTCTGGATGCTTCACACGGGTTCACTGCCGTGCTCTGCGAGGACCAGGATCCGCTCTGGACGTTTTCCACGGGGTCAAAGAGTGACGTTATCCGCGTTCCACGTAACCAGGGATTTTGCACTAGATGCTTCACACGGGTTCACTGCCGTGCTCGGCGAGGACTAGGCTCCGCTCTGGGCGTTTTCCGCGGGGTCAAAGAGTGACGTTATCTGCGTTCCACGTAATCAGGAATTTTGCACTAGATGCTTCACACGGATTCACTGCCGTGCTCGGCGAGGACTAGGCTCCGCTCTGGATGCTTCACACGGGTTCACTGCCGTGCTCTGCGAGGACCAGGATCCGCTCTGGACGTTTTCCACGGGGTCAAAGAGTGACGTTATCCGCGTTCCACGTAACCAGGGATTTTGCACTAGATGCTTCACACGGGTTCACTGCCGTGCTCGGCGAGGACTAGGCTCCGCTCTGGATGCTTCACACGGGTTCACTGCCGTGCTCTGCGTGGACCAGGATCCGCTCTGGACGTTTTCCACGGGGTCAAAGAGTGACGTTATCTGCGTTCCACGTAACCAGGGATTTTGCACTAGATGCTTCACACGGGTTCACTGCCGTGCTCGGCGAGGACTAGGCTCCGCTCTGGATGCTTCACACGGGTTCACTGCCGTGCTCTGCGAGGACCAGGCTCCGCTCTAGACGTTTTCCACGGGGTCAAAGAGTGACGTTATCCGCGTTCCACGTAACCAGGAATTTTGCACTAGATGCTTCACACGGGTTCACTGCCGTGCTCGGCGAGGACTAGGCTCCGCTCTGGGCGTTTTCCGCGGGGTCAAAGAGTGACGTTATCCGCGTTCCACGTAACCAGGAATTTTGCTGATTGTTTCCGCATTTCACGGGATGGAGGTTTGACTGTTGGCGATATGTATACCACCGAGCCATGGAACTGGGAGTTGCCGCTGTTCCGCTTAGCTTGAAGTTGTGTCCGTCGTTACGAGACGAGTGTTGGGATGATCTCTAGGTCGCTTGTGGCCCGTCGAGATTTAGCTTCTTTCTTTGGTGAAACCTGGGGGGGGAGGTATGTTCCCTTTTTGTTTACGCCCTTGGATTGTGTACAGGGTGTGATGGAACATCACCTGTAGGGTTATAATTGAAACTTTTTTTCTTTATATTTTATTTCTTTTTCCGCGATGCTCTATCATTTCAGCTTTTATATCGCGGAGGTCGCGATTGCCCTATCATTTCGGCTATTTTTTTTCGCGGTGCCCAATCATTTCGGCTATTTATTTCATTTTCACTCGCCGTTTTTTATTGCGAGTTGCCCCATCATTTCGGCTATTTTTCATGCATACATTTTTACTTGCTGCTTTTTATTGCAAGTTGCCCCATCATTTCGGCTATTTCGTATGCATGTGTGGCTTGCTAGCTTTTTCCACCGCAAGCTTGGATTTTAGACACCGATTTCGGCATCAGCACCGCTACAACTGGAATATTTCCAGGAGCGAATCATCATTTGCTTCTGTCGATGTTGAACAAAGGTGGCTTAGCAAACAGGGTTAAGGGTCCTGTCGATCAAGGCTTTTGACTTCATAAGCCGTAAGGGTCTCACAAAAGTATTTCTCCCCACAAGTCGTGAGGATCTTGTAGGTATATTTTCTCCCTAGGGATCGCGAGGATTCCTAAGTGTATGTTCCTCTGCAAGTCGTAAGGATCCTACAAGAGGTCTTTCTCCTTATGGGTCGAGAGGACCTACAAGGGTTGGACATATCCCTAGTCACGGGTGGGACTTTGTTAGGGAAATATTTATTCGTGCCCGTGGATTGTATACAAGGGTCAATATGAGCCGCTTGTAGGGCAGTATCGAAGGTTGTGGGGGATTTGCTTAAGAACAGGTTTAGGTTTCTGTAACTTAAGACTTTCAAATCTCATGAGCCGTGAGGGTCCCATAAGAGAATTCTCCTTACGAGTCGTGAGGATCTCGCAAGTGTATTTTCTCCTTAGGAATCGTGGGGATCCCTAAGTGTGTTGCTCCTTTGTGAGTCGTAAGGATCTCACGCGGGTGGTTTCTCCTTACAAGGTCGAGAGGACCCTATAAGTGTCTTTTAACGAGGTTGCGTCCTTTCGGGTTTTCACAAACACTCGCCGGTAGTCCTGCTGTTTTTACTCATGGAGCCCTTTCGGGTTTTCATCCGTGCCCATTTTGCTTATGGACATACCGTTTTTTTTATCATTTTTTTTATATATATTTTTCTTTTTCTCCCTTTTTTTTTATTCATCTCGTCAGCCTAAGGATGCTGCGGTAGTAGTTTAGGGACGTTTCGGTCCGTCGTTAGTTTAAGGACGTTTCGGTCCGTCGATAGTTTAAGGACGTTTCGGTCCGTCGTTAGTTTAAGGACATTTCGGTCCGTCGATAGTTTAAGGACGTTTCGGTCCGTTATTAGTTTTAGGACATTTCGGTCCGTTATTAGTTTAAGGACATTTCGGTCCGTCATGGAGAAGGCCGGTTACTGCTTATAAAGGTCGAGCTTAGGAAGATAGCGAGCGGACATAGTCGTCGTCATCTATAATTGACCTAGGCCATGGCTCATTAAGCGTAGTATCTCTTTAGGAAGCGACCGTTTATTGGCCTGAAAGTCCGTGCATGTCCATGAGTAGATAGGCCCCACCCTGGTAGACCTTATCTATGATGTACGTGACTTCATAGTTTGGCTCGAATTTTCCCCGCTTGGCGCGATTGGGGATCATAGGCCTTTTGACCACTAACACGAGTTCGCCTTGGCGGAATGTCCTCGGTCGGGTCAATCTTTCATATGAGCGCGTCATCTTTGCTTTATAAGCTTCCAGATTTTGTTGCGCTATGAGCCGGGTTTCATCGAGGGCATCGAGCTCCTCAATCCGAAGGTGAGCATTTTCTTCGTCCGTCAGCTCGTAGTGGACTGCCACTCGTAGAGAGGGTAACTCTATCTCGAGGGGGAGCACTGCTTCCGTCCCAAATACCAACACGTACGGCGTTGTGTTCGTAGCCGTCTTGAATGTAGTTCGATAAGCCCAAAGGGCCTCTTGCAGCCTCTCGTGCCAGTCTTTCTTATTTCGGGACACCGTTTTTTTATGATCTTTGTCAAGGTCTTATTGAAGGCCTCAGCCAGACCGTTAGCTCGTGGATTATAAACTGAGGAATATCTCCAGTCTATATTGTGCTGCTGCGCGAAGCGGCTAATCTTATGGCTTCTGTAGGCTGGCCCATTATCGGAGATAATCCGCCGTGGGGTTCCAAACCGATAGATGACGTGCATCTTGAAGAAGTGGAGGATATTCTCCGTCTTCACTTCCCTCAGCGGTACTGCTTCTGCCCATTTGGAGAAGTAATCAGTTGTCGCCAGGATGAAACGATGTCCCCGGGACGATGCTGGCTCGATGGGGCCGACTATGTCAGTCCCCCACATTTCGAATGGCCAGCTAGCCACCGTTGGGTGTAGTGGATTCGGATGTTGGTGGATAAAGTCTCCATGAATCTGGCACGAGTGGCATTGCTTCACATACTCGAGGCAGTCTTGGACCATCGTGGGCCAATAATAACCCATCCGTTTGATCTTCAATTTCATTTTCGGGCCTGCTTGGTGAGAACCGCAGAGTCCATCGTGAACTTCCTGAACGACTCTTTCTGCTTCGTCAGGTCCTAAGCATCTCAGCCACAGAGAATCAAACGATCTCTTGTATAGAGTGTCGTTGACAAAAGCGAAAAATAGAGCTCGTTTCATGAGCTGATGTCTTGAGGACGCTTCTTCGGGCATTCGGTGGGACTTAAAGTAGTCTATGAAGACTTCCCTCCAGTCCTCGGCCTTCTCATGGTCTTTTATTTGTAGAGTCGTCTGCTCAGTCGCCCCCTTTTCTTCGTATAATTCCGGAGATATTTCTGCTGGGGCGAGCACTCGACGGCTTTGTACCACGATTCTGACGTCATCGAGGTTCTCGTCAGCCAGTTCTTTAGCGAGCTTAGCTAACGCGTCTGCTTTGCTATTTTCCGCACGTGGTATACTTTCCAAAGTGTAGGAGGGAATTTAGGTCAATAGTTGTTGCACCTTTTCGCCGTATTTCACCAACTCCGGTTTGCACGTTTGGTAGTCACCATTTACTTGACTAACGACCAATTGAGAATCTCCGTATATAGAGAGGTCTTCAATTCCCATGTTAATGGCGATCTCGAGGCCCGCTATCAAAGCTTCGTATTCAGCTTCATTGTTCGTCCTCGATTCTGTTAAGGAGAAAGCAAAGCGCATTATCCCTCCTTGTGGGGTTACGAAGATGAGGCCTACTCCCGATTTGATTATGGGGGTACATTGTTTGCGCTTCTTCATGGAAGATGCCCCGTCAAAATAGAGTTCCCATCGGGTATCACCGCCGCCGATCGCGTCGAATGCATGTTCGTCCGGCAAATCGCAGTTCAGAGGAGAACCGGCAGGTACTGGATGCTCAGCGAGGAAGTCGGCAATGGCCTGGCCTTTCACTGCCTTAAGAGGTCGATACGTTATTGAGAACTCCATCAGGAGTAGAGCCCATTTAGCGAGTCGACCCGTCAATATAGCCTTTGACATTAAATATTTAAGAGGGTCCACCTTCGAGATGAGACGGACTTCGTGTGCCAACGCATAGTGCCTGAGCTTTGTTATCGCGAAGATTAACGCCAAGCAATGTTTTTCAATGGGAGAGTAGTTGCTTTCTGCCCCCAGTAGAACTCGACTTAAGTAGTAGAGTGCTCTCTCTTTCCCTTGATCGTTCTCTTATGCCCATAATGCGCCTAAGGAACCTTCGAGGGCGGTTGTATAAAGAATGAGGGGTTTTCCCTTGACCGGTGCAGCCAACACCGGAGGGTTCTGCAGGTACTGCTTGATCTCGTCTAGTGCACCTTGGCATTTGTGATCCCAAACGAATGGAGTTCCCTTCTTCATCAGGTTCTTGTAAGGACGGCATTTGCCTGAAAGATTGGCGATAAACCGCCGGATGTATGCGAGCTTCCCTTGGAGAGACCGCAACTGTTTGAGGGTTCTTGGCGGAGGCATTTCTATGATCGCCTTGATCTTAGATGGATCTATTTCGATACCTCGATGTCGGATGATGAATCCCAGGAATTTACCCGAGTAGATTCCAAACGCGCATTTGAGGGGATTCATCTTCAAATTATATTGCCGAAGGCGTTGAAATACAGTCTCCAGATGCTTTAAATGCTCTTCGTATGACATGCTCTTTACTACAAGGTCATCGATATAGCACTCGACGATGTCATGTATGAGGTCGTCGAAGATCTTTGTCATGGCCCTTTGATAGGTAGCGCCGTCGTTCTTTAGACCAAAGGGCAAAACCCTATAGCAGAATATACCCAAAGGGGTCCGGAAAGCGGTATGCTTCTGGTCTTCGGGATGCATCTTTATCTGATTGTATCCTGATGAACCGTCCATAAAGGAGAAAACCTCGTGAGTGGACGTGTTATCTATCATTAGCTCGGTTACTGGTATGGGGAAATCGTCCTTTGGACAGGCTTTATTGAGATCCCTGAAATCCACGCATATGCGTACCGTCCCATTCTTCTTCATTACCGGGACGATATTGGCCATCCAGTCGGGATACTGGACTTCTTGGATAAATCCAGAATCGATCAGCTTCTTGACTTCGGCGTTGATGCTCATTTCAAGCTCGAGTCGCATCCTTCTTGGCGCCTGCTTGACTGGCTTGATATCTGGGGATATTGCTAATTTATGCACAACAATCTCCGGATCCAATCCTGGCATCTCGGAGTAGTTCCACGCAAAGCAGTCTTTATGCCATAGAAGCACGTTCTTTAGCGCAATCACCCTTTCTTCAGATAGCAGCTCGCTGACAAATGTCGGTCGCGGGTCATCTGCCGATCCCAACTCAATCTTCTTGAGGTTATCTGCAGTAGTATGTATGCCGTCTTCCAGTTCTTTTGGAGCTAGCGGAAATTCTGAGACCACCTCATCATCGCTGTTCTCAAAGCACCAGGGAAGGTCATCCATGTTCTCGGGATCTTCTTTTAATATCGTAATCGTATAACAGGTGCGAATCCGCTTCCAGGACTGAGGTGGATCTGGTTCTGCTTTTGCGGCTTTGGGTTCGTGCTTTTGCGGCGGCGTTACCCTCCAGCCGTCGGATAAAGCGAATCTGCCCTATTGGTACTGGTCCTCGACCCAGTTCTTGAAGGTGAAGCAGTCTTCGGTAGGATGTCCTATGGCTTGGTGATAAGAGCAATAGCTCAGATGAGAAGCCCTGTTAGCTTGCTCAAGGTGCTTAGACTCTGGAAGCGCGATCATTTGATGTTTTATAGCGAGCTCGAGTAACTTCTCTGTCTTGTCTCGGGGGAAGGAGTACGCTCGACTCATCTTCTTCATGAGGGACAAATCCGAGCCGCGCAATACCCGATCACGTAACTCTCTAATCCTGCGTCATTGTTGTCGGCTCCTCTTTCCGCTTCTTGATTTATTTCCTTCTCTGCGTCGGGCCTTTCGTACAACGGGTTGACAAGGATGGGCATCTTTGTCTTTTGCAGCCTGTTGAAATAGACGTTGCGTCCTGGCCTTCTCGTAGATGGCCATCTCGCGGTTGTGGTCTTCCCGAGCTTTTTGACCCACTTTCCTGATAGGCTTGTCCATTCGTTCTTCAAACGACGGACTCGGCATTTCAATTGCGGGATCTAGTTTTGATGAGGGGTTGGCATTTCCTGACGGGGCGTCCTCTTCTTCATCCAAAGTATATATGGCGTAGTTACTATGGGCCTGTTCCCGTTTTCCGGTTCTCACGTATCCAAGCCCAAGCGTTTCCATTTTCCCGTTGGGAAATTTGCGTTGAGTCCCAGGGACATCCCAAATCCTATTGTAGAACCGAGCTTGTCGAACAGTCTGTTTTAAGGGTACTCCTTGGCGCTTCAATAGCCTCTTTAGTCCATTTGTGTAGTATCTGGGCAAACGGATAGGTTGGAGCCTGTCGAGTGTAACATTCGCGCCATGCCAGATCTCTTTCTCTACTTTCGACTCTGAGGATCGGTAGAATAGGATTACCTTCTCACCCCTTTGCCTGGGAGGGACGTAAAACGTTTGCAGGTCCTGCACATTGTGAGCTTGAAGTGTGTCGAGATCCTTGTAGTGTTCTCGCGGCACCATGGTGATTTGCAAACTCTGATCATCGCTAGGGGGTGCTTGTATTGACAGCCGATTGGAGAACACGGCATTAACCTCATCTTCCGAGTCACTTCCGAAGACCAACATGGGGGCGGACGTCCCCGGGTTGTTGCGTTGAGATGGCCCGGCATAAACTATCTCTTCTTCTTCTTCGGTATCGCTCCCGAAAACAGGGATGGCGGCGGCGGCTTTGTTCTCCGGGTTGCGACACCTTTCTGTATCCTCGAAATCTGGCAAAAAGTACTTCGCATCTTCGTATTTGCGGACTTCGTTCATGGAAAATGGGTTCAGCTCACCTGTTACGGTATACTCGAAACCATCCTTAAAGTACTTCATACACTGATGTTGTGTAGAAGGGATGATGTTGTACTCGTGTAGCCAAGGACGACCAAGCAAGGCGTTGTAGCAGGTCTTGGCGTCAATGACATGGAATTTGATGTCTGTGATGAGTAGTCCAAAGCGTAACGTTAGTATCACGGATCTGAGAGTCCGTGACGATTGTGAATCGAAACCGGAGATGGTAATTTTGTCACGAGCGAGGTGTTGCACACTCATGCAGATTTCCTTTAACACCCGAACGTTAAGGAGATTAACGGAGGATCCATTATCCACTAGGATCTTGCCTATCTTGATATCATGGCAGTATCCAGAGACATATAGGGGACGGTTGTGGTCGCACGTCCCGAGAAGGAGGTCTTCGTCACTGAAAGTGATGTCGGCCGTACGCACTTCCTCCAGTTCATCCTTCATCCTTTCAGTGGCGAGGAAGGCTTGGAATTGCTCGGGTTCTTATAGCGCCTTAATTAGTGAATCTCGCGCTTCTTTTGATAATAGGAGGGCATCGAGAATGCTAAGCTGAGAAGGTAGCTTCCTTAGGTGCGCTAGGATGTTGTAGTCCACCTTACCCTTCCTGGGAGGGTCTTTGGCGGCCAGCTCTTTCATGACTTGGTCATCTAAAGTGATATCCTCAGTGACCTTTTCCTTTCCCTTATCTTTTCTATTTGCGGGCCTGAGATTCTTTTCTGGGAGCGTGCGATTGCGCAGCTGAATGTTTTCGCAGGCCTCCGGTTCCTCCTCTTTCCCTAAAACGGATTCTTTAAAGAGAGGGCCCAGAGCCATTTCTTCATCAGAGTCGCTCCCAAAGGTGAGAACTTGTGACCCTCCGGCGTTAACCATGTAACAGTTGCCAGTAGTTCTGTTGTGCCCGTCGGCAGTACTTCTTCGTTCCCGACGAATCTTGCGTTTCATGCGCTTAAAATGTTGCCGATGAGCAACATATCCTTGCCACCATATCCTAAAGGCCTCGCACTCCTCCGTGGGGTGTGAAATTTTCCGATGATATGCGCAATAATCAGGGTGCCTCTCCGCCCCATCGAGCGTGCTTCCTTCCGAGGGTGGTAGCTTCATTCCCATTGACATGGCTTTGGCAAACCTTTTCCTCGTCTTGAATATCTTCTTGTCTGTCTTGGATGCCTTTCGATCTGGCGGGAGTACTTCAACTCTTTCGTTCAGTCGCCTGCATTTGGCTCCTTCCGATGCGGCCATCTCACGCTCCTGATCCACTTTACTCTTTAGACGAATCTCGTCCAGAAAGGCGTCGATCATTTCATCTGTTGGCCACACACGCTCTGGTTCAGGCTCTGTCCCCAGTTTCTTAGTGCCAGGAGTTTTCTCATCGTCAGTAAACGAGTGGGAGATTACGTTACAACTCGCCATATATCCCTCGGATTCATCCGACGAACTCTCTCTACCATCTCCCTCTTGAAAGATGTGGTTGAGGAACTCTTGCAGCGTGACAGGAGTTCACGCCTTTTGATTGTACTCTTCCAGCGCGTCGATTTGCTTCTGCAAGTTCGTGTGCTCGTCTCCAGGCTTCACGGGCTTCTTGGATTTCTTCTTCTTTTTCTTCGAAGATTTTGACGGTTGGGCGTGAGTATTTAGGCCATTATCACGAGTCTTCGTAGTTGGGCGGGGCTTCAACATCCCTTCGATAATTTGAGGTTCAAGAGGGTCCTTCCATTCGATCGCAGGCACGCATGAAGGTCTCTCAGCATTCTTTTGGTTTTAGTTGATAGCAGACCTCCCATGGAGCTTCTTCAATAAAGGAACAGGTTGCCCCCGGTGTATCTGCTTTCTTAGGAGTATGCGGCTGTGGTGGGTTCACCTTCCACTTTTCGGACAGTGCAAACTTCCCCTGGAGGTATTGATCTTCAATCCATCCTTTGAAGATGAAGCAATCCTCAATCGGATGACTTATCGTTTGATGGTAAGGGCAATAGTTAGGGTTATTGACCTTAGTGGGTTGCGGCGGTCGCCTTGGATTTGGTAGGTTTATAAGTCTGTTGCGTACTGCCAGCTCGAATAACAGTTTCGTCTTGTCTCGTGGGAACGAGTAGGGACGCTTCATCTTCTTATTATAATACCGGCGTCTTTCTTCCAATTGATCTGCCGGCTTCGAGGCGTTAGGTTGCTGCTGGGCATTCGCGACGAAGGTTTCCCTTCCTTTACCCTTGTCATTCCGAGGTTCTGACTTCGGGGGAGGTGGTCTATGACCCATCTGGTCCATCTGAGCTAACTTGTCGATTAAAGCCTGGAATGTGGTTGGCTTAAAGAACATCATAAACTGGGAGATAGTTGCGTGATGGTCTAGGGTTCCCACGAACATGCCCACTGCGGGTGCTTCCTCAATGCGTTGCTCGCATCTCGACCACAAATTCCGCTAGCGTATAGCATACCGGACCCAGGTTTCGCCTGGTTTTACCCTGGTGTTAATCAGTGCCGTTATTGGAGTGCGTTCGCTGGCGCTTGCGAATCGCTGAGTGAATAGAAGCTCCATTTCAGCGAACGTATTGATAGAATCGTTCGGGAGTTCCGAATACCATTCGAACGCTGTTTCTGATAAGCTGCCCACGAACTGGCGAAGCAACAGTTTATCATCACCGCCGGTGTTACCGCAAAGGGCCCTGAACTGGGCAACATGTTGATGGGGATTGCCGGTCCCCTTATACACGTGGAATTTTGGTATTGTATAACCCGGCGGATATTTGATCTGGTCGTACCAGCTTGGATACGGCCGCCCCGTTTTTACGACCTGACCAGCTGCCTCAGTCGCATGATGAACCCGGATTTGCTGGGCTATATAGTCGACCAAATCAGCCTTAGAGATTGCCTCCTCTTTGGCCGTTGAGAGGGCCGGTGGTGGGTTTGACGTTTCTCCTCGGTCGTCTTCAAGAACGATTGGGGGATCCTCGGCGGGTGGGTCCTGCTGGATCATCATTCCTATCATATCTTGGAAGAGAAGGCCCATACGCTGTATGTTGGCTGCTTGTTCAGCAGCCTCTTTGTCCTTCTTCTCCAGTATCCGGCGAAGGAATTCGGCGTCGGTTTCTTCCTCCTGGCATTCGTCTGAGGACGTTTTTGGGTTTTCTTTTGGCCCGGTAAGTGCGGCCATAGCATTCATCATTTCCTAGAGCTTTTGCTGTTGCTCCTGAGCTTTGGTCACCGACCGTGTAAGCGGTCTATGACCTGTAGACGCACGGCTGTCTTCTTTTCCTGATGCCATGTATATGGTGTGGACCATCATGCCCCCAGACTTAGGGCGTCTGGGCTCAGTGCTTTTAGCTGTCGTTGCAGGCTGGGGGATCTTCTCTGGCTTCCTCCTTTTATGAGCAATGGAGGTTGAGGGGGCCGTTGAGGTGGGCGTCCAGACAACCTTTCGTGGTTTAGCCTGGTGACCGGCTTCCGATTGGATTTTCAGCTTCTTGTGCTGGCGGGAGAAGTTTGGATCGATCATCGAGTCTCGGGCCTGCCGCCAAACCTTATAGATTTTGGAAGACAGCCGTTGAGGGGATCGGGGCTGTTCTGACTTTATTTCCACAACCTTTTTTAGTGGGGGAGGAGACCTATTTAGCACCGCAGTAGGAGAATTCCTTCGCACCTTATTTAGCATCTCGAAGCTGTTCCCAGTTGGAACAGCAGCATTAACTTCTGCCATCGGGGCTGATGGAGTTAGCCCAGAGGGGGAGTTGCCCCCAGCCTTCCTTACTCGGCGCCAATGGCGACGTCGAGCGTGTCGAGCGGACGGCTTTGGTTCAGCGGTGAGAATGGCTTCGTCTTGCCCCCTGTGTAGGTGGGGGGTCGCTGCTGGTGTTAGCCTGTCAAAGACCGATGTCCTTTGGGTAGCAGGAGCGGGAGCTGGGGCCGTCAATCTTGTAAGGACCGACTTTTTGGCCGGGGAAGCCGCCTTGGCGATTTCGGGAGCAGGACCGGTCACTTTCTTAGAAGCAGCCTTCTCTGGGATTGTAGGCCCCATGATGGGTCCACAGGATTTCTGGCCCAATCTAGAGAAGACCGAGGCGCTGACGTTGGGCGACCCGTTGAGAGGAGCCGCGGCAGGGGTAAGATGATCAAAGACCGACTTCTTGGGAGCTTCCTTTGTCAGCACCGGCGCCGTGAAGCTTGTCGGTGGGAGCATAGTCCCAAAGAACAATCCGGTAGTGGCCTGAGTCACCTGGTCCACCGGTATTGTGAATAACGAAGCAGCTTGGGGTCCGTAGGCTATACCTCCTGGCGAGGCAGAGCGTTGGTCGCAATTGCAGTCCGAGCAGTTGGAGCATTTCGCAGAAGTAGAAGCCATCGATTCTTTGCTTTCTGCAATAAGCAAGACGCCAATTCTTAGTATCTTGAAACCCAAGGGCAACCATTAGCGAACCGCGATTGGTTCGCAAATCACGACACACGAAGTGTGGAGTGGAAAGAGGAAAAGGTCCCACCGGGCGTGCCAGAATCTGTTCCCATCCGAATGGCGGCCGAGACATGGGCTGTCTCGCCTGAGATTCGGGGCAGATGCTAATTGGTGCTATCCGTCCACCTCTCCGAAGATGCCAAGTTGATTTATGGCACCATGTATCGAAGGTTTAAACGGATGCGTCCGATGTAGCAAACTTCGTCAGATTCCCCCTCGCTTGAGGGGTTTTTTGATTGTGGGGACGCTCTTCCCTGCAGGCGCAAGCCCCTGCAGTTAATTACGCTACCGCGTCACGGTAACAACTTTCTCCTTCTCCAGATGGTCACTTCGTGTCGTGTGTGTTTATTTTATGTTTTGTTGCCCGTGGATTGTTTACGGAGACCGAGTTATGTCGTCGCCCGTAGGGCGTGGACTAGTCCAAATCCGTATTATCTTAGATTTGGGTTTTGGGGTTTGGTTTGAGGATACGTTATCCATATTTGAGGCTAAGATCAACTCAAACGTTTGTTAAGGATACGTTAGTCTAACCTGAGACTAAGATCAACTTAACGGGATCGTTTAGATCCGACAAAAGAGCATTTGGGCTCCATTATTCCAGTTTAGGGACATAGTGGTCCATTTAATGTATGGCCGTCGGGACCCGTTATCTCTCTGACGGCGTTGAAGGATTACAACGACAGGTGTCAAAGGAGTTCCGAGATGTACCCTTGAACCAAAGTTGATTGGAGGGATTCATAGTCCAGTCTGTTTGAAGGTTTAAGGATACGTTAGCCATATTTGAGGCTAAGATCGACTTAAACGGGATCGTTTAGATCCGACAAAAGAGCGTTTGGGCTCTATTGTTCCAGTTTAGGGACATAGTGGTCCATCGCTAGTTTAAGGACATTGCGGTCCATGGGTAGTTTAAGGACATTGCGGTCCATTGTTAGTTTTAAGACATCTCGGTCAAGGTTAAGGACATCGTAGTCCATGGGTTTAAGGACCCCACAGTCTATTGTTAGTTTTAAGACATCTCGGTCAAGGTTAAGGACGTCTTAGTCCATGGGTTTAAGGACCCCACAGTCCATTGTTAGTTTTAAGACATCTTGGTCAAGGTTAAGGACGTCGTAGTCCATGGGTTTAAGGACCCCACAGTCCGTATCAATGCGTGGTCATCGGGACCCGTCACCTCTTTGAAGACGTTGAGGGATTATAACGCCAAGTATCAAAGGAGTGAAGAGATGTACCCTGGAACCGGAGTGGATTAAATAGTCTTTGGCCCAATTTGGGATCAAGACCAATTAATTATGTTATGAGCCCATTAGCCCAGTTAATTACGAATTGAGGACTTATGGCCAGCTTGGGCTAAGTCCAATCATGTCTGGGACATCGGCCCTCCTGTTGGTCCCTTGAAGGAGAGGCTTTGCCTCTGGCCATTTAGCCAATTGGGCCAATGCCTAGTGTTAAACACTAAAGACCAATCAGTGTGATCAGTGTTAAACACTGGCAACAGAAATCTCAAATTAGTGTTGGACACTAAGGTAATCAGTGTTGAACATTGCAAATAAAGTTCTTTGATTAGTGTTGAACACTAAGGCTAAACAGTGTTTTAACACTGGATTCAGGGGTTCCAATTTAGCGTTAGACGCTAAGGCAAGAGGGGTCACGTGGTAGCACGTGAGGGCGCCCTCCTTTCGTTTGTTCTGCCGAGAAGATCGCATCTTTTGGAGCATCACGTGTCATCACGTGACGGGTGTTTGAATGGAGTATGTTAAAGCCTCTGCCAAGGGTCACGTGGGTCACGTGAGACACTGCCTCAAAGGGGCTCTCTGTAGATCTTTTGGGGGGTCACGTGGTGACACGTGACCCTGCTTTTCTGTAGTTTTTTAGAAGATCTGTTAATCCCTTTCAGGAATTAAATTCCCCGTAGGGTTGAACCCTGACAATAATTTCAGAGGAATTAAATTCCTACTTCCTTTTGAAGAGTTGAACTCTGAATTTTCTGTAGGAATTAAATTCCTCATATATGTGAAGAACTGAATAGGGTTAAACCCTAATAAAAGCTTTAAGGAATTAAACTCCCACTCTCTGTTAGAGAATTATTCTGGGGAATAAGATTAAGGGAATTAAATTCTTGTTGTTTTAACGGAACTAAGTTCTTAATTAGGGTTAAACCCTGATTCTTTTCATTCTGAAGGAATTAAATTCCCATAACACAGGGTCAAACCCTAGTTTTATTTTAAAGGAATTAAATTCCTATAGTTCTGCGAGATTTAAATTCTCGTGCTTCCATTCCCTCTCTATGCTTTGGATCTGCATGGCAGGATCTCAACCCATTGAGAATTAAATTCTCAACCCAAGGGGAGATGTGCACTTTACAGATCCTCCATCAAAGAGAGCAGAAATATGTCATTCTGTTTTATATCAGAGTTAAACTCTGTTGAGAATTAAAAAACCTTCCCTTTCTTACCTAGGGTTTTCTTTTGCAGAAGATCCAAATTCCTCCAAAGTATCAAGGCTCTCTCTCTTTTCTTCCCTCTGCCTCTATATGTTTCTTGTGTGTCTCTTGGCTCCTATTTATAGGAGAAGCAGCCGAGTCAATTAGTTTTTTGATGAATCTTTCATTGAGAGATTTGATTTATATCCATCATTCGTTTTGGACTTTTGGATTATTAGGTGAATTTTATTCACCTTTGGATTTTAAATCCAGAGATTCTCCTTTGTTATTTTGGTTAGATTTTACGGGGAAATCTTTCCAAATTCGAGATTTTCCCATAGATAGATGATATTTAATCACCTTTAAATCTTTAATTTAATCGGTTGCTTTAGAAAGATTTAAGAGGTCTTTCCTCAGAATTTAATTCTGTTAACAGATAGGCTTTGAAGTCGGTCACGTGTGGCCACATGACCCTTGGTCACGTGTGGGCACGTGACCCCCTTGGAACGAGCCCTCTTCTTTCTTTTTGCGCTCTGCTTTCTGGTCGCTGCTTAGCTGTCACATGCCACCACGTGACCCCTGGTCACGTGTGAGCACGTGACCCTCGTCTGGAGCCTTTTTCTTGATTTAACCGGAGAACAAATTTGCTGCTTTTGATTATCACGTGCCAACACGTGACCCTGGTCACATGGGAGCACGTGACCTCTTCTGAAGCCTTTTCCTTGATTTGATCAGGGAACCGGTTTGCCTTTGAAGCCGCTTTTAATTGTCACGTGCCAACACGTGACCCAGGTCACATGGGAGCACGTGACCCTTTCTGAAGCCCTTTTCTTTGATGTAGTTGGGAAGCTGAATTTGCCTTGCCGATGGTTTTAGATGTCACGTGCCAACACGTGACTGCTGGTCACGTGTAAGCACGTGACCCTTTTCTGAAGCCTTTTCCGTAAGCTTTCCTGATTTTAAATCAGGAAACAATGATTATGATTATAGAGTTCAGTTTAGATAGTTTTATCTAAATCTGATTAATCAAACTTAAGTTTAAAACCAAATAAGCTCAGGCTACTAATATTGCATATGCTATTATTTATAATGTGATATAATATTTTTCTAATAAGTAATATACGTACCAACATCTCTTTCAATTTCTCGACAGTGGTCTTCAATGCGGCAATATCATGCTCCAGACATCGCTCATGGGGGAAGGGGAAGTAACCGCCGGAGTGGAGACCAACTTCATATGGGCCTTGCTAGGACCAAGTCCCCAGCCTTCTCCTAACCACAGTGGTGCCTTCCGCGTGCGACGTCTAGGACTGGGTTCAGTATGATTGGATCGATCTGTCCACTAAAATCAATCCCCGTTACCTCCGCCTGCTCACCACCCACTCAAATACCCATGTTAAGTATTAAAACATAAGTATATCATTTAAATTTGAACTTATCAAAACAAAAATTTCATTTGAATTAGAATAAATATTAACACTTACGCAATACTCCTGGGTAGCGGTGTCAGGGAATCGAAGCTCGCCAGTGGCGGGATCTGTCGAGGTGCCGTGGACGGTATACCATCTTGCGCCAGGGTATGAGCTTTCTGCAATTTGCCAAAAATTTACATATATTATAAAATAACTTTTAATATTGCAATATATCTGTAGGGTGTTTTTTGCCACCCTATTGAGATGGGAATACGCGTCGTTTGTCAGGCATATACATATTCTTTCTGCCTAAGGTAGGCCGGGGCTTATTGATTTTAGGGATCCGAATTTCCGGTAGCCACGGACTAAGCTACCGTTAATTACCCTTCGCCTTTGAAGCGGAAAACCTCCGATTGATCGGTCAACTAGTCATGCGAACTCAATGTGCAATGTGTGTATATGTGTCTTGAGGGGTTTTGGGTATATCGGGCGCCTCGCAGAGTTTACGGGGGTCCCGCTATCCGGATAGCGGGCTGGGGGTCAAGAGGGCAAGCAGCCCCCTTGCAGCGTGCGGGACAGTGCCCCATTAGAATTTTTTTCTAATAGGGGACGTGTGTTGAGTGTGGAGTGTATGGGAAACGAGAGGTGAGTAGCATCCTAAGGACGCATGGGTGCCAGCGCCTCACGCGCCCGGCACGTGGGCACTGGGCGCCTGCAGAAAGAAGGGGCTTAGCCCCGGAATTAGGAGTTAAACTCCCGAGGGACTATAGAAACTCTCAAAAAAGAGCAGGATTTTTATTTTTATGGAGTTAAACTCCCAAAACGATTTTATTTATGAAGTTAAACTCCAAAAGATTTTGAGTAGAGTAAAACTCCTAAAAGGATTTTATTTATGGAGTTAAACTCCAAAAGGTTTTTACAAATGGAGTTGAACTCCTAGAAATCTTCGGAGATGATCAAAGGGGATCCCTTTCTTCTCCCCTTTAGCCTTGGATCTTCTTTTGAGCCTTAGATCTTCCCAAAATTGGATTTTTGAAGATGTATCTCCTTCTTCCTCCTCTATTGGCTGGATCTTGGAGAAAAGGGGGTGAGACTTAAAAATCTTCCTTTTTGGAGATTTGATGGAAAATCTGAGCTCCCCTTCAAGGGTTTTACGGTGAAAAATTGTTTCTTTTTAGAAAAAAAGGTTAAACTCTTGATTTAATTCAAAAAAAGAAGGTTTAGAATCTTGAGGAAGGAGAAGGAGGCACAAAACCCTAATTTTTGAGTGAATGAAAAGTTGTTGATTTTTCATCATGTTTGCCTTTATAGGCTACACACTTTACATATACTCCCTTGAGTTTTTCCAAATAGCACTTGTGTCATCCCATGCCTTATGTGCTTATTTCTTTTTGCACATAAGTCATGTGGTTTACAAAATTTTGGCTTTCTGCCCATTTATCGTACATTTATTTCTAAAAAAATTGTATTAAACTAATTTATTGTTTCATTCTTGGCATGGAGCCGGCCCCTTCCATGTTTAGTCCTGACTTGGTCTTGGACCTACTTGGCTTGAGGGTTGATTGACTTTGACTTGGTCGATCGGGGTGTAACTTTTGACCCCAACAAAGTGCCCCCATCAATAAATGCACACCACATATATGGGTCGTGTGTATGAAATTGATAGATCTTCTTTCGCGTGGAGGTTGACTTGATTTGGTTCTCGTTTCGACGACGTGGAGGTCGATGATGTCCTTTTTGCGACATGGACGATCGATGCTGCCCTTTTAGTGATGTGGATGGTCGGTGCTGCCCTTTTTGCGACGTGGATGGCCGGGACTGCCTTTTTAGCCACTTGGACGATCGGTGCTGCCCTTTTAGCGACTTGGACGGTCGGTGCTGCTCTTTTAGCAATGTGGACGGTCGGTGCTTCCCTTTTAGCAATTTGGACGGTCGGTGCTGCCCTTTTTACGATTTGGCCGGTCAATGCTGCCCCTTTTGCGACGTGGACGGTCGGTGCTGCCTTTTTTGCGACTTGGACGGTCGGTGCTACCTTTTTAGCGATTTGGACGGTTGGTGTTGCCATTTTTACGACTTGGACGGTTGGTGCTGCCATTTTAGCGACGTGGATGGTCGGTGCTTGATTTGACATGCTTTGCTTCTTGCGGTGTTGGGGTTGAAGTTGACTTGCTCTGTTTCTTGCGGTGTCGGGATTGAAGTTGACTTTCTCCGCTTTTTACGGTGTCAGGATTGATTTGTTTCCGAGGTGGAGCTTGATTCCACCGATGATGTGATTGGTTGACTTTTTTGATTTAATTTGTTTTGGGATTTCCTTACCCGTCCAGCGGGACTTTTGAGCTTAGAAGTGCTGCCGGGTGGGACGTTGATTTGATCTGTTTGATTTCTTCCTTATTTGGCGGGACTTTTGAATTTGAGAGGAATTTGGAATTTGGATTTTTTTAGCAACAATATTGCTGCACTAGAATAATACCAGGAGAAACTCATCATTTTCCCTGAGAGGACTTGGGGTTTGGTTTTGGGTCGGCATCAGCACTGCTAACACTGAAGCGTAGTGCCAGGAGAGACTCATCATTTGCCGTTGGGAAAACTTGCGATTTGGGTTTTGGGTCGGCATCAGCACCGCTAACACTGAAGCGTAATGTCAGGAGCGACTCATCATTTGCCATTAGGAAAACTTGGGATTTGGGTCGGCTCAGCACCGCTAACACTGAAGCGTAATACCAGGAGCGATTCATCATTTGCCATTGCTCATTGGGGAACAATGACTTAGGAGTCATGTTTAGATCCCTATCACCTAAGGTTTTTCAATTTTATGAGCCGTAAGGGTCTCATAAAAACATTTTCTCCCCACAAGTCGAAAGGATCTCGCAGGTGTATTTTCTCCCTAGGATTCATAGGGATTCCTAAGTGTGTTGATCCTTTGTGAGTCATAAGGATCTCACGCGGGGATTTTCTCCTCACAAGGCCGAGAGGACATTGCGAGTGTATTTCATATCCTTTCACGAGTTTGCACCTTTTCGGGTTTTCACAAACTCGACGGCAGTCCTACTGTTTTTACTCACGGGGCCCTTTCGGGTCTTCATCCGTGCCCGTTTTGCTTGTGGACATACCTTTTTTTTGTGGTATCAGAGGTAGGATCTCAGATGTAGTTTCGCCAGTAGGACTTGGGGGAGACAGGTGTCATTTGTGTCCATAGATTGTATACGGTTTTATAGGATGTATGATCCTGACCGTAAGGCATGTGTGCTCAATTCATCTACGACTTAGAGCATTCATGTGTAGTATTCTTGAGATATCGATCATTGATGGGTGGCATGGGCCTTTCTCCCTCGGCATTTATCAGCTGGTAGGATCCTTCATCAAACGCTTTCTCGATGACGTATGGTCCTTCCCAGTTTGGCTCGAATTTTCTCTTGGCATGTTGATTGGGGATGATTGGTCTTTTGAGGACCAACACCAATTCTCCTTTCTTAAAAGCACGGAGACGGGTCATCTTGTCATAAGCCCGTGACATTTGGGCTCGGTACAGCTCCAGAATTTGCTGTACTGCGAGCCTCTTTTCCTCGAAGGCGTCGAGCTCTTCGAGCCGAAGGAGGACATTTTCCTCCTCTGTCAAATCGTGTTGGACAACCATTCTCAGGCATGGAACTTCGACTTTGAGGGGGAGGATTTCCTCCACTCCGAAGAGTAATGAGTATGGAGTGCACTGAGTTAGAGTGCGGTGCGTGGTATGATATGCTCACAACGCCTTGAGGAGCTTGAGATTCCAGTCTCTCTTGTTGGATGAAGCGTTTTTCCTTAGGAGCTTGCATAGAGTTTTATTGAAGGATTCAGCTAGTCCATTGGCTCTTGGATTATAGATGGAGGAATATCTCCAGTCTATCTTGTGCCGAGTAGAGAACCTTGAGACTTTGAAGCTCTTAAAAGAAGGCCCGTTGTCAGATATGATTCTTCTCAATGTACCGAAGCAATATAGAATATTATGCTGAAAGAACGTCAAAATATCTTCTGTCTTGACTTCTTTTACCGGGACAGCTTCAGCCTACCTGGAGAAGTAGTTAGTTGCGGCCAATATGAACCAATGTCCTTTAGATGATGGAGGATCAATTGGACCAACTATGTCGGCGTCCTAAACTTCGAAGGTCCATGACGCCACTGTAGGATGCAGCGGATTAGGATGCTTATGAATGAAGTCACCGTGAATTTGGCAGAGGTGACATTTCTTTGCATGCTTTTCGCAATCCCATATCATGGTAGGCCAGTAATATCCAAGCCGTTTGATTTGAAGCCGCATTTTGGGGTCGGACTGGTGAGCTCCGCAGACTTCTGAGTGAACTTCTTTCATGACTTTTTGGGCTTCGGCCGATGACAGACACCTGAGCCAGAGTCGGTCATATGATCTGCGGTATAGCGTATTATTTACAAACACGTATCGGAGAGCTCTCTTCTTCAGCTGAATCCTCACAAATTTTTCTTCGGGTAGCTTGTCGTATGGGAGGTACTCTATGAAGGGTTCTCTCCAATCGGGCTCGTCTTGAATGATCGGAGCTTCTTCGGCAGGATTGTTCTCTTGTTCTACGCTTCCTTCTTCATGCAAAAAGACTGGAGGTGGAATTTATCGTCTTCTGACTATTATCAGAATCCCATCCATATCGGGATCAGCTAGCTCCTTGGCTAAGCGAGCGAGTATGTCGGCTTTTCTGTTCAACGCCCTAGGAACTCTCATAAGTTCAACGTGGACAAACTGTTTCATGAGTTCCACCACCCAACTTCTGTATCGAGCTAACTCGGGCTTATATATCTTAAAATCGCCGCTTACTAGGTTGACGACAAGCTGGGAATCACCATAGACACATAGCCGAAGGATCTCCATTTCTATGGTGAGCTCCAGACTAGCTATCAGAGCTTCGTACTCAACCTCATTGTTTGTGCGAGGCTCAGTGAGAGAGAAAGAACGTCGTAGGGTTCCTCCTGATGGCGTGATGAACACCAATCCTATCCTCGCTTTTATCTTTGGGACGCTTGATTTCCTGAAGGTCCTTATTGATGAAGCTCCATCGAAGAAGAGCTTCCAACATGGCTCGTTATCCTCGAGGTGCGGCACTTGTTCATCGGATAACTCGCAATTGAGCGGTGACCCTTCTGGTATGGGATGAGCAGCAAGGAAGTCGGCGAGGGCTTGCCCTTTTACTGCTTTATGAAGAGTATAGAGTATGTTGAATTCAAGCAGAATGAAAGCCCATCTTTCCATTCTACCGGCTAGGCTTGCCTTGGTCATTAACTGTTTTAGCGGGTCGACCTTGGAGATCAGCATAACCCGATGAGCGAGCAGATAATGCCTTGTCTTCTTCATAGCGAATATAAGAGCCAGGCATTGCTTTTTGATTAGGAAATAGTCGTGTTCCGTCCCGACTAAAGTTCGACTGAGGTAGTAGAGAGCATTTTCTTTTCCCTCCTCGTTGTTCTAGGCAAGGAGTGCACTGAGTGACTCATCTAGCGCGGCAGTATAGAGAATCAACGGCTTATTTGGAATATAAGCAGCAAGCACTGGAGGATGCAACATGTACTGTTTGATGTTTTCGAACGCTTCTTGACATTCGACATCCCAGAAAAAGGGAGCTCCTTTCTTCATGAGCTTTGAGAAAGGCCGACATCTTCTCGATAGGTTCGAGATGAACCTTCGTATGTAAGTGAGTTTGCCTTGAAAGGATCTTAGCTGCGTCAGATTCTTTGGAGAAGGTATCTCCATGATGGCCTTTATCTTTGATGGGTCAACTTCGATCCCCCGATGTCGAACTATGAAGCCCATGAATTTTCCCGATGACATGCCAAAAGCGCATTTTAGAGGATTCATCTTCAGATCATGTTCCCTCAGTCGGGTGAATATGGTCCTGAGATATCGGATGTGATCGGCCTTGGCTTTAGTCTTAACGACCAAATCATCAACATAACATTCGACGACTTTATGGATTAACTCATTAAAGATTTTGTTCATTGCCCTTTAATATGTGGCGCCTGCATTCTTCAGTATGAATGGCATCACCTTGTAGCAGTATATTCCGATCGGGATTCAAAATGCTGTGTGTTTCTCATCCTCAAACAACATCTTGATCTGATTATATCCAGACGAGCCATCCATGAAAGTGAACAGCTCGTAATTTGAAATGTCGTCGACCATCATTTCTATGACCGGTAGTGGGAAGTCATCTTTAGGGCATGCCTTGTTGAGATCCCTGAAATCGACGCAAACTAGGATCTGCCCATTTTTCTTCTTCACTGGGACGATGCATGCGATCCAGTCCGCATATTTCTCTTCTCTGATAGCCAGCATTGATAAGTTTCTTAGTTTCTTCGATGACCTTTTTTTCTAGCTCCCTTCTCATTCTTCGAGGAGCTTGTTTGATTGGCTTGGCTTTAGGAGAAATAGCCAGCATATGCACGGCCACTTCAGGAGAGAGGCCAGGCATTTCTTTGTATGTCCACGTAGGCAGTCAACGAACTCATGTAGCAGGGTGATTATTTGTTCTTTCATTTCCTCCGACAAGAGTGAGCTGATGTAGGTCGGCCTTGGATTATCAGGCGTTTCCAAGTCAATCTCGGTTAGCTCGTCGAAGGTTGCTTGTCCTCCATCTTCGAGTTTTCGAGGGGCTTCTTCTGGCTCGGTTAGCTCGTCGTCGTTATTTGACCTTTCGCTAGCTTGACCAATATGAATCATGCAGCATACTTTGACGTCAGGGTGAATGAAACCTATGCCCCGTCTATCTGGGATCTGTCCATCGATGAGTGCTCGGACCTGAGGCGGATGCCACAACCCCTCATAAAACTTTGCTTCGGATTCCGTTTGATATAATCGACATCCACACTCTTTAAAATATTCCCGCATCTCGGGCGTATAATATCTGGGATTGAGGACGGCTCTTATGCCTCTCTCATAGGGAAGGCACATGATAGACAAATCGTCCGGGTGCACGACAGGATTTGACCAATAAAACAGGATGCCCTTCTGTCCACTTTTCCTTCCGGGAACGTAGAAAGTTTGCAGCTGGTTCACGGTAGAGACCGACAAAGAATCTAGCTCCTTGCACATCTGTTTCGGCACTCTTTTGATAGCTAAGGACCCTTCTGTAATCTTGAAGGTTTCTCTTAGCTTCGCTTTTTGCATGAGGGCCCAATCTGCATATCTGTTGCAAGGCGGGTCCTCTTTCGCCGACTCTTCAGTATCGCTGCCGAGATGAGGAAATTTTTTTCTGCCGGATGGTTTTTCAGTATCAGACTCGTCCGTATCGCTACCGAAATGAGGCCGAGTTTTATCGAAGGATGGACTTCCAGCGTCGGATTCATCAGTGTCATTGCCGAAACGCGGACCCACTTAAGGGTTTTTGCTTTTGAAAGTGGAAGCCGGCTCAGATTTGCTTTTGTGTTTCGGAGCCGTTCTGTCTTTGGTCAGTCATGCCTCAGTATTTTGGGGGTCCACGAAGTACCGAGAATCTTCATATCGGACTTCATGCACACCGAACGACTGGATGTCTTCGTCAATGTGTCTTTCTTCGCCATTTTTAGTATACTTCATGCATTGATGGAGAGTTGATGGAACAATGCCGTAATCGTGGAGCCACGTCCGTCCCAAGAGAATTTAATAAGACGTGTCGGCATCGATCACGTATATCTTGGCTTCGGTTTGTAGGTCCCCTAACCTGATCGGCAGAGCTATGGATACCAGAACTTGCTGGCAATTTTGATTGAAGCCTTGAATGATAATCCTTTTTCTTGACAGATGTCAGACGTCCGTTGACAAACTCTTTAGAGTCTGAAATTTCATGATGTTCACTGAGGACCCTGGATCAATCAATATGCGATTAATCCGATCTCCGTCACTGTACCCGGTCACGTAAAGCAGCCAGTTATGCTCAGTTGTTCCCAGTAGCAGGTCTTCGTCCTTAAACGTGACCGCGGCGGCATGCAGAGTGTATAGGCTTCTTTCATATTAATTTCCATAAAGTGAGCCTGGTACCGCTCGGGATTTTGTAGAGCGTGAATGAGAACATCTCTAAGCTCCTTAGATAGGACCAAGGCATCATAGATGCTCAGGAGAGACGGAAGCTTACGGAGATGGGCCAAGACATTATAGTCCACTGAGGAAGGACTTGAGTTTTCATAAGCTGGCACTCCGCCACCTACTTCATTAGAGACTTGTTTTTCTTTTCCTTTTGGGGCGTTGCCCTGATTTGGTGGTAGAGCCCTGCCGCTTCAGAGCCTTTGTGGCGAGCTCCTCGTCCTCTTCGAGAAAACATAGCTCTTCCTCAGAGTCGCTACCAAGATGGATGACGTAGTAGGCCACTATAGGGATCTCGTCATTGGAGTCTTCTTCTAGCTCCTCTAGAATCTCAGCCGTTTCTACGGGGAAGAACTCCTTCAATTGAATCAGAGTTCTTTCCTATTGTTCATAGTCTTTGAGGAAATCGATGTAATTTTGAATGGTCGATATCCCCGAAGACCTTTTTTCGCGTCGAGCCGCACTTTTCTTCTTCTTGAGCTTTTTGGATTTTGGGCCTGATTGAGCCGAATTGGCAGCTGGAATGGTGGGCTTCTTCTGCCCTTCCCATTCTGTTCTGGGCTCTTTCTGAAGTAGCTTTAGCATCTTCTTCATCTTATTATAGATGTGCATACTCTACAGAGGCTACGGTGAGTCAGTTTCATTCCTCAGGGTAGCGGGTTCAGCTGTCTGCTCTTAGAAGGTTTCATCTTGTGTCTGTATAAAGTTGGTGGTTGCAGCTTGATTGTTCACCAACACACTCTTGGACAACTCGATCTCTCCAGTCTTGTATTGCTTTTCGACCTAGTCTTTGAAAATATAGCAATTCTCAATCGCATGGCTCACTACTCGGTGGTACGGGCAATATAGAGGATTGTCGGTCATTTTTGCTTCGTGAGGTCTTTTTGACTCCGGCAATTGTAGACCGTTGTTCAGGGAACCTTTGAATATCTTTCGGACCTTGTCACTCCTGAAAGAGTAAACCTTGTTCTTTTTCTCCTCTGGGGAAGGCCCTTCTCCTCCCAGCACTGGCTTTCGAGACCGGTTGGTTTTGGATTCGCCTGCCTTTCGCTTGTCTTCATTGTCGGACGCATTAAAGACATTGGTATGGATGGAGCTCCCACTTTTACGGTTGTCATCTTTTCTGCTCTTCCAAGACTTGTCACCCTAAGAGTCCGAGGTAGACTCTTGTTTCGAGCGTTCCAACATTTGTACTCTCTTGGTCAGCTCCTGAAACGTCTTCAGGCCTGCTGTACATAAGAATGGGACCATCTAATTGCTGAGGTTCCCAATAAGAAGGCTAACGGACTGGTCCTGTTCCAGTGGCGGTTCGCACTTGTCCGTGAGATTACGCCATCGGGCGATAAAGTCTGTGTTGCTTTCGTTCTTCCCTGGCTTGGTCCTCACAAGGTCGGCAATGGAGATTTTATCACTGACACTCATGAACCTTTGTCGGAATAGACACTGCATTTGGGAAAAAGTAGTGACGGACCCATTTGGTATGCTCGTGTACCAGTCGAAAGCGGCACCAGTCAGACTGTTGACAAACTGACGAAGAAGGAGTATCATTGCCCCTGTATTTCCGCACGACGCTTTAAAGTCGGCAACGTGCTGATTTGCATTTCCCGTCCCGTCAAATCTTCCGAACTTAAGAATGATATAGCCGCTGGAGAACTCGATCAGATCGTACTGTGCGGGATATGGTCGCTCACTACTGCCAATTTCTTTCTGAGCTTTGGCTTTGACCACCAATGTTTTAACTTTGCCGGTGACCGAATCCATTATCCGATCTTGTGTTAGCGGGATGGTGCCGTCTTGGGCCAAGGCATCCCTTGAAGTGGAATGTGGCCAGCTTTCACGTGGCTCGCCTATACTCGGACCTAAAGGGACATGCATTTGTTGCTTCGGTCATTATCATTCGGCTCATGAGAGGAAACTTGTGCTTGATTGGACGGCGTCCGGACAATTTGAGCCATGAGCTGCATCACGACATTCGTCCAGTCGTCAATTTTGGAGTAAAGTTGGCCATCTCTTTATCTTTGCTCCTGAGCTGTTTTCGAAGCTCTTGAAGCAGCTCTTACTCTGCGGTCCTAGGGCGGAAAGTCGGCACTTCTTTGCTATCCGAGCTTGATTCCACATGGACTGAGGGGTCCTTCTTCTTATCGGCCTCATCAATAGGGTTTTCATCGTCCAGCGGAGGTGGTTGATCTTGGGAAACGGCAACCACATTCAAGCCATATTGGGCTTTGGATGTAGTGGCCCCATCCTTGCTTTTGCTGTGCAAGTTGTAGCTGGGACACGCGCCCGCCTTATAGACTCTATGGATAACATATACGGCCGTCTTTTCATCCTTGGCAGCTGATTTTGTGAACTGACGTTGTGGCCTTTCTTTTTTGGTAACGGGCAAACGATTGAAGACGGCTGGCCTGACTGGGTTCTTGAATGGTGCTGGCGCTTCCTTTTTGGCTTTGCCCCGCTATTTTCAGGCGGTACATTGCGCCTGATAGACTCTTGAAGAGACGGTCTCATGCTTTCTCTGTTGGGGTTGGGACACATCTCTTTGTAGCATCGTTCGAACTGATGTCTTCTTGATTCTGGCGGTCATGCCGTTTTTCTGAACCCACTTCAGGGGTTCGAAGGAGTTGCTGACTTTTACGGCCGACTCAGCTGTGATGTGACGTAACCCTGCTCTTGGAACCTCACAAGGTTCAATTTGGCCAGAACCCTTGCCCTTTTGTTAGCTCTATATCTGAGCCGCTTCTGCCTCAATTTTTCCGTTTTGAGCACTTGGCAAGCTTCGGCCCTTCGGGAAGACGCCGTAGACCGATTGACAGAGAGTCCAGAAAATACGCCTATTTATGCACTTGTTGGAGTCGTCGCCTGAGCTCGTCCACGACGTTTGATGATGCTCTTTGTACCGGCAGTCTTGCCCCCAGCTGGAGCATCAAAGATTCGTTCAAACACCGTCTTAAGTTTGGGTTGTGATGCCTTAGCGATCACAACGTTCAGCCTCTTATGCCTTGAGACCGGCTTGGCCACCTGGGTTTGCCGGGATTTCTGCCAGATGAGCGCTTCTGGTAGGGTAGATGATGACGGAACCAAATTGGTGGGGCAGTTTTCCCACTGCCGACCGAGGCTTGCAGGGAGGACCACGGGGGCATTGATCTTGACCATGTAGGGAATCGGAGTCGCGTCAGAAGCTGAATTCATCTTAGAAGACATCGTCGTTGAAAGTTGATTGCTGCACGGAAAAGCATTATTTTAGTACAAACATCGGTATATATGTTAAATGAGTTCTCATGAACGCTTGACCCGAGATATGGGAGTAGAGAAAGGTCCCATCGGGCGTACCAGACTCTGTAGGGTGTTTTTTGTCACCCATTGAGATGGGAATACGCGTCGCTTGTCAGGCGTATACAGATTCTCCCTGCCTAGAGTAGGCCGGGGCTTATTGATTGTGGGGATCTGAATCTCCGGCAGCCGCGGACTAAGCTGCCATTAATTACCCCTCGCCTTTGAAGCGAAGGAACCTCTGATTGACCGGTCAACTAATTATGTGAACTCAATGTGCAGTGTGCGTATGTGTGTCTTGAGGGGTTTTGGGTATATCGGGGGGCCTCGCAGAGTTTACGGTGGTCCCGCTACCCGGATAGCGGGCTGGGGGTCAAGGGGGTTACCAGCCCCCTTGCAGGGTGTGGGGCAGCGTCTCGTTAGAAATTTTTTTCTAACGGGGGACGTGTTTTGAATGTAGAGTGTATGGGAAACGAGGGGTGAGCAGCGTCCTAAGGACGCGTGGGTGCCGACGCCTCACACGCCCGACACGTGGGCGCTGGGCACCGGTGCCTCATGCGCCCGGCACGTGGGAGCCGGGCGCTTGCAGAAAGAAGGGGCTTAGCCCTGGAATTATGAGTTAAACTCCTGAGGGATTATAGAAACTCCCAGAAAAAGGGAAGAATTTTTATCTTTATGGAGTTAAACTCCCAAAAGGATTTTATTTATGGAGTTAAACTCCAAAAGATTTTGAGTGGAGTTAAACTCCTAAAAGGATTTTATTTATGAAGTTAAACTCCAAAAGGTTTTGACAAATGGAGTTGAACTTCCAGAAATCTTTGGAGATGATAAAGGGAACCCCTTTCTTCTCCCCTTTAATTCTGGATCTTCTTTTGAGCCTTGGATCTTTCCAAAGTAGGATTTTGGGAGATGGATCTCCTTCTTCCTCCTCTTTATTGGCTGGATCTTGGAGAAAAAGGGCCGAGACTTAAAAATCTTCTCTTTTGGAGATTTGATGGAAGATCCGAGCTCCCCTTTAAGGGTTTTATGGTGAAAAACTGTTTTTTTTTTTGGAAAAAGAAGAGTTAAACTCTTAATTTAATTCAAAAAAAGAAAGAAGGTTTAGAATCTTGAGGAAGAAGAAGGAGGCACAGAACCCTAATTTTTGAGAGAATGAAAAGTTGTTGATTTTTTCATCATGTTTGTCTTTATAGGCTACACACTTTACATATAGCCTCTTAAGTTTTGCCAATGGTACTTGTGCTACCCCATACCTTATGTGCTTATTTCTTTTTGCACCCATGTTTACAAAATTTTGGCTTTCTGCCCATTTTTCATATATTTATTTCTTAAAAAAATTGCATTAAACTAATTTATTGCTTCATTCTTGGCATGGAGCCGGCCCTTTCCATGCTTAGTCCTGACTTGGGCTTGGGGGTTGATTGACTTTGACTTGGTCGATCGCGGTGTAACTTTTGACCCCAACAATATCAAAATAGATATATTGTAATTTACCGATGCCTCCATGGCACAAGTAATGTTCCTTGAGCCACCTGTGTAAGTAGGACGGTCCTTCTTCACGGACTTCCGATTCTCCTTGTTTTGATCGGCCTGTTTCTGCACAACACAATCAGATTTAGTTTTGTAATTAAGCAACACAAAAAAATAAATTATATACTAAACAATGAATTACATTTAAATTACAGACATTTTTGCGCTCTGACTCATAATACCGGCATAAGAGAGGCCATGTATCTACATCGACTCAAGCAAAGGCCGGAGACTGTTGGAGTGCCGCTCTCTCCGTCTCGGGGGTCGCCAGCCATAACATGTAGCAATCGACCTTCAGTTCGTTCCTATTATATCGGAGCTTAGATTGCATGTTCTTCATGAGGCCCAGGTAAAGAGCATAAAGATCAAGCACTCTGTCAGGGTGATCAAGGTCGGGTACATGCTGAAAGTCGTAATCCAACTGCAAATACAAGAAAATAATGTCTTTAAATTATAAGTGTTAAATAATAGTAAATTTATTTGATAAGTCAAATGAAAATATATATTAATACCCGATCCTGATCCCAGAAGAGGGCAAATGAATGCCGGTGTTGATCGCCCCACTTAACGTGAAGAGGATACTTCGGCATTGGAAAGTACAAACTTGCCTGGTTTACCCGCTATCAGATTAGGATGCAATTCACTTCTAATTTCCCAGTCCTAAATATCAATATCCATCTGAGCACGGAGGTTGTCTTTCGATTTTCGGTCTTTATAAAGAAGTAAGTCAAGTACGTGCTACTCTCTTCTCCATGTGCATGACGTCCAGACAATAACGCGCTAAATTTTTTGACCAGTACGAAAGCTCATAAAAAATGCTTAATTTGTTTCTGTCAGATGGTCTGTCCTATTTTGTCGGATCATCCCGAAGGTCATGTTATTGTAACCATCTCACCGAGCAATCTCGTCCTCTCCGGACAATGAGGCTGGAGGTCTAAGAAGCTCTTAATGACCATTAAAATGAGTATCGTCTAGCCTGTAGGGATGGTTTAGTGGCATGAAACGCCGATGACCGCAATAACAAACATTCCTGCAAAAGTTCAACCATTTTGATGTTGTATCTTGGTGGTAGTAAGGGAATGCTTTGTGACCATGTACGGACCAACCTGATAGCATTCCATACGCAGGAAAGTCATTAATTGTCTACATTAAAGTTGCACTCATCGTGAAGATTGTCTGTGTTTGCATCGTAAGTCTCTACACCGTCAACGAATAAAGATTTTAACTCATTGATCAGAGATCGGAGATAGACGTCGATATTATTTGCTAGTGGGTTTGGTCCGTCAATAAGAAGAGGCATCATAAAGTAGGATTGATCCATACCCAACCGAGACAATAGATTATAAACCATCATTACAACGGGCCATGTGTTGTGGATTCCAGCCATATAGCTGAATGTGCAGAAGCTATCACTAGCCAGTCCGAGCCTGACATTGCGAGGATCACTACTAAATGTTTGATGCCTCCTATCGAAATCCTTCCATGCCGGTGAATCTCTTGGATGACTCATTTTTCCATCTTCGCTTGGAGCAGCACGGTGATGCCGAATCACTTCCTCGACAGTCTTCTTACACCTGAATAGTCTTTGCAGCCTCTATGTTATCGGAAAGTATCATGCTATCTTGACAGGTATATCTGGCTTCTTATCAGATACTTTCAGCTTATACCTAGTCTCTCCGCATGTTGGACACTCTTTCAAATATGAATTCTCTTTCCGGTACAACACGCAATCTTTGGTATATGCATGAATCTTCTCACAGTTCATATTCAAATCAGATATCATCTTCTGGGCTTCGTACCAGCTCTAGGGGATGTTATTTTCTGGGAGCATAGAATCTTTCACGGACTTCAGAAGTATCGTGAATGACTTGTTGCTCCATCCATTTAGGCACTTAATCTGGAAAAGTTGGACGAACCATGATAGGGTGGAATACTTTGAATTCTCATAAATTGGTCTTCTGGCATCATTCATGAAATTTTCATACTTATCCGCACGCGATTCTTGACCGGAAGAAATGTCTTCTTTGGTAGGATTACTATCACCGAGGGCAGCCTCTACCATATCCTTCATTTCTTCTCCTGAAAAGAAGTTATCATCTTCTTCTTCTGCCAAATTACAGTCCTTTTCTTCTGCCGCAATACCGTTTTCTTCTTCTCCTTCCCCGTGATATAGCCAAGTTGTATAAAATATAGTAAAACCATGTTTAACGATGAGAAGTTCTATGATATCTACCTTCTTCCAGAACTTATTCCCACATATATCGTACGGACAGAGAATTCCTCTAACGCGATCTTATTATATGCGCGTGCAAATTCAATGAAAGTAGCAACTCTTGCGACAAACTTAGATTGCATGCATTGTTGCCAATTTATGTACATCCAGTCCTTAAATCTGATGTACTCATGGGCCATGTTAGACCGTATAACATATAAATTGTAAGTTATGGAAGTTGGTTTTTTATGGTGACTACATCGAGAAATCTAAGAACGAGATGGTTATTGACAAAGAAGAAAATGTGAAGGGCAAGCTGGACATTGAAAAAGATAAATTATCGATTAACAAAGTTATGTTTGAAGATATCTACGTATGAGTTGTATTATGTGTATGTGTGTTTCAATTTATGATTTTGCTTAGGTGTAGGGTTGTTAGTGTGTATGGTGTGTTCTGTATTCGTGTTGTATGTGTGTGTTTCGGCTATCGGGGGTAAGCTTTTATCCAATTAAGAATGTTTAGAGCAGACACCCATTCGCTTGTGCTTTCATCCGTTTCGAGAAAATTTCAGCAGCACCTCTCCGCTGTTCTCCGAGTACACTGTAATAGAATAGATAATCATTTCAATGTTGTGAAACAGCATTGAAATGAACATCTAATTTATCTTTGTACACGGAGAACCAGCGGAAAAGTACCGACGAAATAACTCGAAATGAATGAAAAATTAAGTGAATGCAGATATTTGCTTTATACGTTCCTAACTTGTCTAAACTGGACAAATCTATCGGTTATCATACGATTGAATCTTCTCGTCATATAGACTACATGACTGTTAGCACCGAACGATACCGTCCAATGTTTAACAATCTTCATATAGTTTTATGTAACGACGAACATCGAACGTATGTTAACCAATAGATGGAGACTAAGACGCGCTTTGATTTTCACATATGACTATCGATGGGAATATGAAAATTTCATATTATCATTGAGTATCATTTATACACTTATTATAAGATTTAACTTGAATTGTCTTTACATTTACGTTTCAATTTCAAGGGTTTGAAGTTTTTAGTTTAGGGTAAAGTTTTTTAAAGTTAAGGGTTTTCTTAATCAAGTTTAAGATTTTGGATTTGGTTCTGATATTAAGTTTAAAATTTTGAATTTAGTTCTGGTGTTAAGTTTAAAATTAGGGTTTGGCCTTGTTTGATATAAGAGATCATTATCACCATTATCATAAACACACACGCATACAAACACACACATATCATCATCAACATTATCACACACATATATATATCATCATCAACATTATCACAAACACACACACACACTTACGCTAACATTAAAATACCTTAACCATAACCCCCACCCTTAACTCCAACCCTAATTACCTTAACCCTAACTCTAGACCTAATTAATCCTAACTCCCTATAAATTATTCACTGAACTACCCTTAGCCATTTTTCCCCACTAAACCCTAAACCTAACCCTGATCCTAACCTTAATCCTAAACCTACCCCTAACTATTACCCCCAATCCTAATCATAACCCTAACTAAACCAAACCAAACCCTACCTACAACCAATCTTCTTCTTCTTCTTCCCCTCGCCACCACCACCAATCTCATTTAAAATTACTTTTTTCGGCCTTTCACTCGACCTACCCGGTCCCCGACCCCTTTACTCACCACCACAGCCGCCACAATCCACTACGGCTGCCACCACAACCGCCACCGACATTCCCAAACAACCCCAAATTAAAAGCAGCCACCACCACCACCCATCAACACAACCGCCGTCACCCACTACCGACCACCACCACAATCCAAAATCCCCAAATTAACATTAACCCACAAATTAAAGTCCTGCCCACCAAATTCAATTTAAAAAAATAAAATTTTAAATTGAATAAATTAACTAACCGGTTGAGGATTTCGACGGTGACGAGAAAGCCGGGAAGGAGCTCGACGTTAATGAAGAGGGCGGCGACCGATGTTGACGAGGAGGGCACGATCGAGACACGATCGATTGAGGCGACACTGGAGGTGATGGAGGCGGCACTAGAGGTTAGAGGAGACGATGAGGGAGGAGGCGATGATGGCGCTGGAGGTCGGAGGAGACGATGAGGGAGGAGGCGGTGATGGCGCTGGAGGTCGGAGGAAGCGACGAGAGAGGAGGCGACGTCGAGATCGGAGGCGACGAGGGAGGAGGCGACGAAAGAGCAAGGAAATTTTGGGGAGAAATAAATTGGGGAATTAGGGTACTGTGGGAATGGGGAGGGAAAAGTTTTGGTTTTTATTTTTTTTAAATACCCGACTTTGCCCTTATGGTTATAACCGTAAGGCCTTATTTTGCGGTACCATAGGGGCAACTGCATATGTTAAATTTTAACAAATTTTTATTTATATATGCCCCTACGGTCTAAACCGTAGGGGCATTAGTTGTCCCTACAGTGTAATCCATAGGGCCAACATAAAATTGCCTTTACGGATTTTCCCATCCGTATGGTCAAGCCATCTTTGTACTATTGTGCGCCGAATTTCTTAATTCCAAAACTTGCCAATTTCCATTCAAGAGCCACTATTGTATCAAGGTAGCTTGTCTGATAGATATTGAAAACCGGTTTTTGTGCTATTTGTATGTACTCAAGAGGTCAATCTAACGAACCTAATTAAATAATTTTTCTTTTCCAAAGGGCAAGGATAGAGAGTTACCCTTAGCTAGGTGTATGGAACATTTTGGTGCATTCTCTCCATCGACAGTTTTACATAAACCATTTCCTAAATTATATAAATGGCTTGTACAATGCACTTCTTTGTTTTCTTAAATAGCAATCAAATACCTTTGCATCCAATAAACAACATTATTGTTTTGTTAATTAGGATCCATTCATGCATATCTAAATTATATCAATAATGCATTGAACAATATTTTTCTTTTTTGGTCTTTATTCTGCAGGTGCAGTCTTCATTCATGTATAAAATCGAATTCATGGAAACATATCTGCTAATGTGGTATGTTTTTATGTGCAAGATTTCATGACATTGAATCTGGAATACTCATTCAAAACTAGTCAAATATACTGATTTCTAGATTCATTGCTTTATCATGAATGCCAGTCCTATTAAAGACTCGGGTGACATTGATTTCTTCACAACACAATGATTGTCATATTGGAGAGGCTCAAAACTTTTCCAATGGCGACTCCATGTAAAAAAAAATTATATATTGGAGAGGCTCAAAGATATTGCCAGCTTCCTTCATTTAATGGAGGAAACGGCATTCTGGTATCCTCTAGTTTGAGGATATCAGAATGCAGTGAAGTCGATCATCTGGTGTAAGTATATATAAATGTTAATTATTTTTTATTATTTTTCTGTTCTTCTTGATTTTCCTGACATATTGTGCATCGTACATTAGAAGCATTATCATCTTCTTCACATCATTTACGACCTTTTCTATTAGAATGAAACGGCAACGGAGCAAACCTTTCATGAAAGATTTAAATTTCTTTTCCTTACCCGCGGCTTGAATCCTATCCCAAACTATTTTTATTTAGTGCCATTTTTTATTTATTGCTTTTTATATAAGATTAAGAATGAAAAAGAAGTTGGTTGTACCTGTGGAAGTCCTTTAAACATTTTCAGATGACGTACTCTAATAAATGGGAAAAAAAGATTTACGGAGAAAATTGCATTTAGATCAAATCATTCATGAAAACATCAAAGAATAAAGTTTATAAGATTTAGTTATGCGTTTTATAAGTTAGTCATGCATGCTATTTATTAAGGATGTAAACGGATACCGAATGGAATCCGTATTAGTATCCGAATTATATCAAATAGGGATATTGATTTTCATACCCAATGACTATTTGTATTCGTATTCATATCCGCAAACGATAACCGGATACGGATATGGTAATACATATATTTATTTCGTATCCGTATCCGATTTACTATCTGACTTTTTATAGTATGTATGAATATAATATTTACGGTATTCATTTCATATTCTTATCCATATCCGAATTTTTTCAAATATGGATAGTAGTTTTTATTATCCGTATGCATCCGCCAACGACTATTAGATACGGATATGGTTACACCTATATCCGAACCGTATCTGATCTGTTTACATTCCTTCTATTTATCCTAGTAAGGGTGAGTCTTACTTAAGTATGCATGTTTTGTGTGTTTGTGTGTATATATGGATAGAGGATGAACACATCAACATAGTCCATGTATTTGTAAATTCCAACTTGTCTTCTCATTTTACTTGATATATTATGATAAAGTCTTTTTGTAGTTATACATGTCTTCTCATTTTCGTGTTTCCACTAAATACAGGACTTCGTATTTGGAACGAAGCAATGTCCCAATGGCTCCCTCCCATAATACTTGTCAATGTTTCCTGCAGAGGCTCCATTCGATCTTCGCTCCTCCTTCAGGTAATTAACCACTCATCCCCCTCGCATCATAGATGGTTCCACCAAGAGCTGATAGTTTCCGATTAATGTTTTGCCGAATCTCCTTGGTGCTCTTTTTTCCCCTTCTAAACTTTGATATTGTTGTTTTTTAAGGTCAAAGTTTTCTTAGAGACGAACCTTAATTTGCCATTTCGTTGCAGGGACATAAATGACGGGTCCTCTGAACATGAGTATTAAAGCTGCGAGGAGGCCCCAAAACACCTATCAAAGATATTGAGAATTAGGCAAGCAAGGGGAAGAAAGTTCCGTGATGCAATTACTAAATTTTGGTGGAAAACAATATATCTGTATTAATAGGTAGCCATGTATATATACACGACTGAGTGCACGTACAAAATCAAATGAACAATAAATAGTTTCAAAAATTATGCAAGGTTGTTTGTCATTAAGGCATTAAGGGAGGGAAATATCTCTGTAATTGTTTTAATGTTACTCTTTTATTACTCCTAGTAGCATGAGTTTTTTAAATTATTTTTAATTGATTGTTTTTGTAACAACCGTAAAATCCGTATACCTTTCGTTTTACAATTTTAAATTATATTTTTATATGAATATTTTATATCATGTATTAGTTCTAATTGGTATATATATTCGAGAAGATAACTATATTGTTGGTTATTTTATATTATCTAGTTAATTTAATATGATGTGTGTTTAGTGTAAATATTGTACATCTATAGTTACTATACCAAACTAAATTAACTAATCTAAATAATTACTATTTTTAGAGATATGGTTGGATACTGGAAAATATTTGCAGATCTTTCTAAACAGTTTTGATTTGGGTGTTCTGTGAGAAAACAAATTTTAAAGGGGATTTAAGTGAAATTGTACACCTATGTTATTTAAACCCATCCCTTCCTCATATTCTCTTCTCATCTCGATCTATTTCTTCCTCCGCCGACTTCTACTTCCCCGTAAACCCTTCTTCTTCTTGCCTCTTCGAGCATCAATCCCGAGAAACCCCAAACCCTATTCAAACCGATCCCATCCTCATCTTCATCCTCCCAAAGCAGAACCTAGCCGAAACCTAACCTAGATCTCCATCGCCTTAACCATCGACGACGCCTTCATCAACAACGTCCCTGCCGTCTACTTTGTCTAGCTGAGCACCCAACTCAACCGAGCATCGAAGCCCAACCTTGTCGCCATCACCTCGTCTTCAAGCGCCACTGTCGCGACTCCATCCTAAACTTGAGAAATTCAAGCCGAGACCTAAACCCGACGCGTTGATTGTTCTCGCTATTGTCGTCGCTTTCTTCATCTTCCCTGCGATTTTTCACCAATTGTAAGTCCCCCCTTCCTCCACTACTACAATAATAGGTTGTTCCTACGGATTTATCCATAGGGGAAAACCACTGCCCCTATGGATATAGCCGTAGGGACAAGAAATTACCCCGTAGGTGCAAAGGCCGCAGGTGCAAGTCTTCGCCTTAAATATGCCCCTACGAAGTAATAATTGTCCATACGCCTTACTCCGTAGGGACAACTACCCCTACGGATTACTCCGTAGGGATATAATATTTATTTAATTTATTGTTTTATAAAATAAATTACTTGTCCTTACGGCATTATCCGTAGGGCCTACTAAATGCCCCTACGGATACATCCGTTGGTCCGGATGAATGCCCCTACAGGTAAATGCGCAGGGGAAAGTTTTACTCTCTGTTACTGAGTCCATAGGGACAAAATATCAGGTATCCTGATATTTTGTCCCTACGGCGGACTGTGTAGGGGCAAACTTTGCACATACGAGTTAATCCGTAGGTGCAACAGATGGCCCTACGGAGGGACAAAATACCAGGTTTTGTTAATTAAAAAATTGGCTTCCTGTTTTTTCCCCGTCCTGTGCACAATAATATATACATCATATAATAAAATAGAGAAATATTCATAACCAACATCTCACGCATAATATATAAAAGAAATAAACAAATAGAATACGATAGCAAACTAAATCATCGTGAACAAACAAACAACCACCAATATCGTCCAAAATTTATACAATATGTATCAGATAAGTACATACATCCTCAAAAATATAAATAAAGCTACCCTAGCTCGGTCCAGCTCCTCCACCTTTGATTATCACCGTAATCTGGCGCATCTGATCCTCGGTGCAGCCCTAAGTCGTCAAAAACTCGACTGATGAAGGAGCGGACTGTGCGGGAGTCTGAGTGGGCTGTGGAGCTGCAGGAGTGGTCTGTGCAACCGCAACCGAGGTAGTGGCTTGCGGAGCCGCAGCCAAAGGAGATGCATGTGGAGCCGCAGCCGAAGTAGCCTGTCGCATCTGTTAAATTTTGTGTGTAATAAACGAGTAAGAACGATGTATTAGATTTTAGTCGAGTTCGTATCATTATTAGGTTATTCGAAACCCCATAATAAGCTCAGGCTACTAATAAACGAGTAAGAACAGTGGTCTTCAAGGCGGCAACATCATGCTCTAGATGTCGCTTACGGGGGGTAGGGGAGGTAACCGCCTGAGTGGAGTCCAGCCTCATATGGGCCCTCTTAGGACCCAGTTCCCGGCCTCTCTCCTAACCTCCGTGATGCCCTCCGTGTGCGGCGTCTAGGACCGGGGTCAGCAGCATCAGATCGGTCTATCCAGTAAAATCGATCCCCGATGACTCCATCTGCTCCACCACCCGCTTCTACACCCACATTAACCATTAAAATATAAGTATATCATTTAAATTTGAACTTTTCAAAATAAAAATTTCAAATTTGTTGGAATAAATATTAACACTTACGCAATACTCCTGGGTAGTGGTGTCGGGGAATCGAAGCTCGCCCGTGGCGGAATCTGTCGAGGTGCCATAGACGGCAAGATACACGGTCAACACGCTCGGTGTACCACCCTGCGCCAAGGTCTAAGCTCTCTGCAATTCGCAAAAAATTTACATATATTATAAAATAACTCTTAATATTACATTATATCAAAATAGATCTATTGTAATTTACCGATACTTTCATGGCACGAGTAATGTTCCTCGTGCCACTTGTATAGGTGGGGAGACCCCTCTTCGCCGACTTCCTATTCTCTTTATTTTGATCGGCTTGTTTCTACACAACACATTCAGATTTAGTTTTCTAATTAAGCAATGAAAAAAATAAATTACATAATAAATAATGAATTACATTTAAATTAGAAACCTGTTTGCGCTGAGAGTCGAAATATTGGCACAAGATAGGCCATGTATCTACGTCGACTCTCGCAAAAGCCCAAAGTATGTAGGAGAGCCGCTCTCTCTGTCTCGGGGGTCGCATCCACAGGGAATAGCAGTCGATCTTCAGCTCGTTCCTCTTGTATCGGACCTTTGATTGCATGTTATTCCTTAGGCCATTGTACAGAGCGTGAAGATCGAGCACTCTCTCAGGGTGATCAGGGTCGGGTACAGGCCGAAAGTCGTAATCCAACTGCAAATACAAAAAAACAATGTATTTAAATTGCAAGTGTTAAATAATAATAAATATATTGGATACGTCAAATGAAAATATATATTAATACCCGAGCCTGATCCCAGAAGAGGGCAAATGAGCGCCGGTGCTGATCGCCCCACTCAACATGAAGTGGATACTTCTTCATGAGGCGGCTTTCATCCCCCATATACCGGCCGAACCTCTCGGCATAATCGCCGGTATAGCGATAATCGGGGGTAAAGAAGAGGGGGAATGCTGCCTCCCTCTAGCTCTGTCGGGCCTCATCCTGTGGGACTGATTCGGCCTTTGAGTTCCCCTCTCGGGATGGGGTTGCCTTGCATCTACAAGAAATATCAAGACAATCAATATTAAGACAAAGTGGTATTAAGAAATCAAGGTTTAACGAAAATTGAAGTGTGATATATACCCCCGACGACAGCAGCACGAGCCTGGGACCGGGCAGCAGCATGAGCGGGACGATAGTTCCTCCGGTGAGGAACAGCCGGTGACCCGGATGTGGACGCATCCCCTCCAACTAGAAAATAAACATTGACGCTAAATTTCCATGAAGTTCATGTTTATAATTCTTAGAGGATTTGTATAATGAATAAATATTTTATATTTATTCATACTAACCTGCAGACTGAGCGGAGGGTACGGAAGTAGCGGGAGTGGCCCCTGCGCCAGATGTGGACGCACCACCTATAATTAGACAATTAAAAATAGATTATATAAGTAATTGCAAAAAGAATGTGTAGATCAATAATATAACATTCTAAATCAATATGCATGCACTATAAGATATATAAACATACCCGCAGGTGCGGTGGCGGCCTCTGCCCGAGATGTGGAGGCACCACCTACAACTAGACAATAAAAAATGATTATCTAAGTAAGAGCAAAAAGAATATGTGTATATTTATGATATAACATTCTAAATCAATATGCATGAACTATAGGATATATAAACATACCTGGAGGTGCGGGAGTGGCCTCTGCCTCTGATATGGACGCACCACTAACAGCTAGACAATTAAATATTGACTATATAAGCAATTTTGAAATAAATATGCGTGTATATCTATAATATTATATTCAAAATGAATATGCGTGCAATATAGATGGAGGTGTGGCAAAGTCCACACGGAAAGAGTCATCCGAAGGGGTCTCCGATCGGGGTGCAAGACCGGCCCTCTGAAGCTCCCTATGCAGCTCTCCGGGCAGCAGAACCGCTCTGCCTCTGCCGTGACTGGTGCTCCTGCCTCCCCCCGCTGCTCCGGTCATCGTCATCAAATCTAGACAAGAGTACAATCATTAAATATGCATGCTATATATGTATAGATCGTAAAAATGTGAAGTAATAATATAACATTACTGATAACCTTTTTCGTTTCATGGACGCATTAGACATATCTACTTGGATTTCATCATCGATATCATTTCTAACCCACGTAACTTCATGATCAGCCGAAGATAACCCGTCTTTTGAAACAGACGGTCGGAGCACTCTAAGTCTTCTCTCTTCTTCGTCCTAATCGTTGTCCTCCATACGATCCTCAAATTCTGGGACATCATAAACATCCCTGGGTTTCCAACGGCATACGACACTCCATCCCGGATGCTTCAAGCACTGTGAGTAGTATACTTGGAATGCTTGCTTCGGAAAGATATATGGATCGTCATGACCGTAAAATCAAAGTGTGTTCACACTAGTCAATCCATATTTATCTTTCCAAGTTCTGAGATTGTTTCCCCACTTATCCGTATCGGTTCGTGTATCGTACCAAGTACATTGAAATATATAAAACGGTTCTGATCGTCCGGGATATTGGATACCAAGTATGCAATTTAAGTATCCATAATAAATCATCCCATCTGATCCTACCATCGCAATCCCACTATTCTGAGTAGTTCGAGATGTTTCTATGTCCTTAACTTCAAATTTGTATCCAAAGACACCGAATCCTTTATAATATGCAACCTCCATACAAGAAAAATGAGCTAAATATCTTGAATCACTCTCTAATGATGCAGACAAGTTCGGATCGTGGATCTGACAAAATAAATTTTACGACAAATACATAACGATATAAGTTTAGATTAATACTGGTAGCAATAATATATTATTCGAACAACTTACATGATCTGCAACCCAATCGCAAAAATTATCCTGATGATATTTTTCCAATCGTTCATCATTCCAATCAGAATGCCCCTCACGTACCTCGTTAAAATGATTTCTATTCTCAATAATAAATTATGATATTAATATTATATCGTTTCATACACACATAGACATAAATATAACAATTAATCCAAAAAAACTTACTCTCTAATTTCTTCAAGACATGCGCTATTGAGGAGGATAAACCGATATATCTTGTTGATAAACATAGTGTCTACTCTCTTATAATCAGATTTACCATATGGCCCGTCCTGAATTCTCCAAGGTCGGTTAAGCTTCGTCTCAATGTTCTCGTCCAGACAGCGGGAACAAAATATGGTTGCTTCATCTAGAAGATAACCTTGCATGATAGAACCCTCTGGTCGATTTCTATTGCGTTTATACTCTTTTAGAGTGTAGAGGTACCTAAAGAAAAATATGTTAAATAAATAAATAAGGGCATATAGGACAACAATAATTTTACGAAAAGCGTGAAATGAAAAATTCCACATATCTTTCGACGGGATACATCCATCGATATTGTACCAGTCCGGCTAACTTAGCCTCGGTTGCAAGATGAACTGTCAGGTGTATTATGATATCGAAGAATGACGGTGAGAAAATACGCTCAATCTTGCAAAGTATCAAGGAAATAGAATTTTCTAGATTCTCCAGCGTCACAACATCTAGGGTTTTAGCACACAATTCTCTAAAAAAGTAACAAAGGTCATTGATTACTAGACCAACCGATTCTGGAAGGGAAGTCCTGAGGGCTAATGGGAGAAGGTGCTCCATAATAACATGGTGATCGTGACTTTTCAGCCCATCAATCTTGCCTTTTACAATTTTTATCTTCTTGCTAAATGATCCTGAGAAGCCTGTGGGAACTTTCAAATCATACAACACCTGCAGGAATCTTTTCTTCTTCGGTTGTGACATATGATACGTGGCATTGGAAAGTACAAACTTGCCTGGTTTACCCGCTATCTGTTTAGAATGCAATTCACTTTTAATTTCCCAGTCCTGAAGATCCATCTGACCACGGAGGTTGTCTTTCGATTTTCCGTATTTACAAAGATGCAAGTTGAGTACATGCTCGGATGCTCCCTTCTCTATGTGCATGACATCCAGACAATGACGCACTAAATTTTTTGACCAGTACGAAAGCTCGAAGAAGATGCTTAACTTGTTCCAGTAGGGTGGTTTGACATGTTTTGCCAGATCTATCCCGAAGGTCACATTATTATAACTATCCCGCTGAGCAGTCATGTCCTCTCCGGACAATGAGGCTAGAGGCCCAAGAAGCTCCTGATGACCATCAAAGTGAGCAGCGTCTAACCTGTAGGGATGGTCTAATGGCAGGAAACGCCGATGACCGCAATAACAAACCTTCCTGCTAAAATTCAAGAATTTCGATATTGTATATTGATGGCAATAAGGGCATGCTTTGTGACCATGTACGGACCAACCTGAAAGCATTCCATACGCATGAAAATCATTAATTGTCCACATTAAAACCGCACGCAGTGTGAAGGTTGTATATGTGTTTGCATCGTACGTCTCTACACCATCAATGAATAAAGATTTTAACTCATCGATCAGAGGTCGGAGATAGACGTCGATATTGTTTCCCAGTGAGTTTGGTCCGTCGATAAGAAGATGCATTATAAAGTAGGATTGATCCATAGCAACCAAGGCGACAGATTATAAGCTATCATTACAACGAGCCATGTGCTGTGGCTTCCAGCTATATAGTTGAATGGGCAGAAGCCATCACTAGCGAGTCCGAGCCTGACATTGTGAGGATCACTACAGAATATTTCGTGTCTCCTATCGAAATCCTTCCATGCCGGTGAATCTCTTGGATGACTCATTTTTCCATCTTCACTTGGAGGAGCACGGTGATGCCAAATCATTGCCTCGGCTGTTTTCTTACACCTGAATAGCCTCTACAGCCTCTGTGTTATGGGAAAGTATCGTGCTATCTTGACAGGTATATCAAGCTTCTTATCAGAATCTTTCGGTTTATACCTGGCCTCTCCGCATGTTGGACACTCTTTCAAATCTGAATTCTCTTTCCGGTACAACACGCAATTTTTGAGATATGCTTGAATCTTCTCACACTTCAGATCCAAATCTGACATTATCTTCTGGGCTCCGTACCAGCTATCGGGGCATGTTATTTCCTGGGGGTATAGAATCTTTCAAGAACTTTAGAAGCATCGTGAATGACTTGTTACTCCATCCATTTAGGCACTTAATCTGGAAAAGTTGGATGAACCATGATAGGGTGGAATACTATGCATTCTTATAAATTCGTCTTCTAGCATTATTCATGTACTTTTCATACTTATCCGCACGCGGTCCTTAACCAGAAGGAATGTCATCTTCGGTCGCAATACTATCACCTAGGGCAGCCTCTACCATATCCTCAATTTCTTCTCCTGGAAAGAAGTTATCGTGTTCTTCTGCCGCATTACCGTCTTCTTCTTGTCCTTCCCCATAATATAGCCAAGTTTTATAAAGTCTTGTAAAACCATGTTTAACAAAATGAAGCTCTACGAATTCTACCTTGTGCCAGTACTTATTCTCACATCTATCGCACGGGCAGAGAATTTTCTCTAACATGATCTTATTATGTGCGCGAGCAAATTCAATGAAAGCAGCAACTCCTGCGACAAACTTAGGTTGCATACGTTGTTGTTAATCCACGTACATCCAGTCCTTAACTCTGATATACTCATGGGCCATACTAAACTGTATAATATATAAATTGTAGGTTATGATGACTATATTGAGAAATCTAAGAACGTGATGGTTACTGACAAATAAGAAAATCCATAGATACAAGTTTGTCCTTGAAAAGAATAAATTATCAAAAAACAAAATTAGATTTGAAGATACCCAAGTATGAGTTGTATTCTGTGTATCTGTGTTTCAATTTATAATTTCGCTTAAGTTTAGGGTTGTTAGTATGTATGTGCTTTGTGTAGGGTTGAAAAGAATAAATCATCATTTTTTTGAAGAACTAAGTTCTTTATATAGGGTTAAACCCTAATTTTTGGAGGAATTAAATTCACATATGTTCCTGTTATTTCTTTATAACTTAGTTCTTTTCCCCTAAACAAAATCTTCCTGATGAGAATTAAATTCTCGACTTGTGAGGAGATTTGCTTCTATAAATCTCAACCAGAGGAAGAACTAAGTTCTTATACGAAGGGTTAAGTTTACGGTAAAGTTATGCGTTTACGTTATCATCGAGTAACCTACTGAAGGAACCAGTGCATCCTAAAACCTAACCCTAATTTTTGGAGGAATTAAATTCACATATGTTCCTGTTATTTCTTTTTAACTTAGTTCTTTTCCTCTAAGTTTTGAATCTGCAGAACAAAATCTCCCCGATGAGAATTAAATTCTCAACTCATGGGGAGATTTGCTTCTGCAAATCTCAACTAGAGGAAGAACTAAGTTATTATATGAAAGGTTAAGTTTACGGTAAAGTTATGCGTTTACGTTATCATCGAATATCCTACTAAAGGAACTATTGCACCCTAAATCCTAACCCTAATTTTTGGAGGAATTAAATTCCAATATGTTCCTATTATTTCTTTATAACTTAGTTCTTTTCCCCTAAGTTTTGAATCTGCAGAACAAAATTTCCCCGATGAGAATTAAATTCTTAACTTGTGGGGAGATTTGCTTCTGCAAATCTCAACCAAAGGAAGAACTAAGTTCTTATAAGAAGGGTTAAGTTTACGGTAAAATTATGCGTTTACGTTATCATCGAGTATCCTACTGAAGAAACTAGTGCACCCTAAACCCTAACCCTAATTAACCAAAATTATCCCTAATTAACCTAAAATTAAACCCTAATCGTCACCCTAACTCAAATTATTCCTAATTAACCTAAATTAGCCTAATTAGATTAATTAACCCAAATTAACCATAATCATCACCCTAACCCAAATAAACCCTAATCAACCCAAAATTAACCCAAATAAACCCTAATCAACACCCTAACACAAATACACTCTATTTTACCTAATTGACCCAAATTAACCCTAACCCAAATCAACCTAACCCTAATCATCACCCAAACCCCAGCCTATATTAACTCTAGCCCAAACCAAAATTAACCCTAATTAATCTAATTAACCCTAACCCTAATCATCACCAACCCAATTTTACCTAATTAACCCTAACCCTACCTAATTAACCCTCATCCTAACCCTAACCCTAAACCAAACCGTAACCCTAACCCTAAACCGAAACCTAACCCTAACCCTAACCTTAAACCGAACCCTAACCCTAACCCTAACCCTAAACCGAACCCTAACCTTACCTAATTAACCCTAACCCTAGCCCAAACCCTAGACCGAACCCTAAGCCTTAGTAGTAACCCTAAAATCAACAATAACACAAATAAAAGCATAATTATAAGTTAAAAATTAAAATTAACTCACCTTAGGCCGGAGATTCTACTGTCGACGAGGTGGAGGAGGACGGAGATTCCACTGTCGACGAAACACAGTCGACGACGCGAGCAATGGTGTACCGGCGACGAGGAGGCACGCGCGGGTGTGGTGGCGAGGAGGCGTGCGCGGGAGATCGGTGACGAGAGGGAGTTGGGAAATTTTGGGAACAATGAGGAAATTTCTGGCGTTATTTTTTTTATAAATAACCCATTGATGCCCTTACGGATTAATCCCTATGGCCTTCTTTTGCAGCTCCGTAGGGCCAAATAAAAGATTATATTTTAATATTTTTAAATTAATCCGTAGGACACCGTAGGGACAACCATCTGGCCCTACGGATTCCTGTAGCCGTAGAGGCAACCCCTTATTATAGTAGTGCTTTCATCCCCTCTAATTATGCAAATCCTTGCCATGATTTCTTGTCTCTTTGAAAAAAAAATATTATTGTGTGGTCTTCATATATCTTTAATCTTACTACGATAATATTATAATGAGTTAAACACAATCTTATATGTTAAATTCACGCTAAATGATTTACTAACTCATAAATTATAATACAGACATTGACAATGTATATGATAAAATACATTTACATAATAAGATTATTAAATAATAAATACATCATTAAAATACTGTATTACTAAGTCGTTACGTGAAACTGTGGCAATATGATATAAACTGTTACTGATGTATATATATACTATATATATAACCTAGTAACACTACAAACAACCCACATATTATCAAACCCTACATTAACCTAGTAAATAATTGCTAAACTTTCATAATCTAACCTAAACAAAATAATAGTATTGCATAAGGTTAGCGTTACAATTTATATCATAAAGTTTTGGTTAGCAGTAATTATAGTTGATGCAATTAATGTAGCAAGTTATATATTTTATACTGCAGTATATGTATATTATTGCCATATCATTAATTACAGGTCAATAGTTGTATGTATAAAGGTTTATGACAAGATTTTTAATATATTACAAGTATAGTTTTTTTGTAAGTATTGTTACTACATAGAGTTGTGTAAAGATAGCATGTTACTTGTTTTTTAATCAGTTGATCATTTAATGTTTAGTGTAGATCTATTGGTGTGAAATATAGCTAGTACAATCTACAAATTCCAATAGAATTCAAGAATAAAGAGAAATAGTATTCATAAGAAAGGATAACATTATTATATTTCAGATAAAGTTTCCTGATAAAGTACAACCACATTAATTTAGTGAATAATTATATCGAGCAAGATTTCCAAATTCTAAACCAAAACCATTGATTTCTACATGCGAACTTATGCTTGGTTTTTGGCCTTAAACTGGACTATGATTGCATGCTTGTGTGTATGTGTATCTTGAATCTCGTGAATCTCGTGAATCTCGTATTGTTGTTCCGTGGCATTACTGAATATCCTGATTGCATAATAAAATTCTCATAATCGAGATTATATTTATACTTATATTTATACTTGTACATATACTTATGCTTATATTTATACTTATACTTATACTTATTTTTATAGTAAATAGCACTGAAATATAGAATATCATGATACTCTAGTTATCTTGCACTAATTAACACATGCTATTTATTTGACATGTACACTATCATTTAGTGTTCACAATTATTATCATGCCTAGTATTATGTATACTATATTTCATTAATTAACATTATTTCTCATGCCTAGCATTAATTGCATGTACTGTTTATACTAAATAATAGTAACAAAATACGTACTTATGCATTTACAACAATGTCTAGAAAAAAACAGAGATTGTGATAATAATGTTGTTTACTATGATTTACTGCTTAAAAACACTTACTCTATAATACAAACACTCACTTAACATTTAATAAAATATTCTCATGGAATTCAATGTTCAAATTTAACTTATAAATTATTAAGTCAATGTTAAGCACATACTTAATAATTCTAACTAACTATTGATTTATTTAATAATCATACGGTCATGATAATACACCTATAACATCCTCAAAGTTATGTTTGAAATAGATCAAAGATGATGAACTCTATACTTTTATGTTTTCACATAACTTGACTTTCAAATACTGTTTTTATAAAATGGGGACTTACCAAACTTTAGTTCGCTGACGACATTCTTGTTTTCTTTTCTTGAGAATGTCGTCAGACGATATTGGGGCAAGCGACGAAGCTAGGTATGAGGTGGTACCAACCGAGGAGGACAGTCAATATCTTTGAAATCAGGCAGGGCGCTAGTTTTCCTTTGTAGTATATATGCCTTTTTTGTTTAAGGCGATCTTCCATTTCTAGTTTCTTGAATTTTCGAATTTGTGTTTAGTTTTTATTTTTGGGACTATTATAAATATCGTTGGATATTTTATAAGTTTAAAATTCTTATACTATAATTTCCTAAACTGTTTATATAGACGCTTAGCGTATTCATGTTGAGAAAGAGTGCTTCTCGATATGAATACGTCGTGAGATTTTCGCTCTCGTCTCTCATTTTTAGGAAGCGGGGCATGACAGTTTTCTTTTTAGTATAAGCCATATTCATGTTAATATAAAGTTAGGCTAAATCGCATGAATGTACCCACGAATTAACTATCACTTTTTGTGTGTTTGATACCATGAACTAATTTAATTGCAGAAAGATATCATGAACTACCACTCTCGACTATAACTAAATACTCTTAAATATGGAAATGTCTGCACACATTTAAATAAATGGTGATATCATCCAAAAATGATGTTTTTGACCATTTTACGCTTTTCTTCTTCCTCCTATCCTCTTTATTCCTTTCTTCTTCTCACCATTGCTATCTATCCAAATCCTTTGAATGGTTAAATTCTCAAACTTTTTGATCCATAAGCCTCTAAGTCTCTAAATCCCTAATATTATAACTCTCAAATCTAAAGATTCTAAACCCTCAAACCCTTAAATTTCAAACTCCTTTCCATTTTTCTCAGCCCATCATTTCAAAACCTTTTGAATCACTAAATCCCTATACTTATTAATCCTTAAATCCCTAAATTTTGAAACCCTAAATCACTAAACCCATTTCTGCAAAAATCTTTAGATCCCAAATCTCTAAATCATCAAATTAAAAAATCTATAGTCTTCAAATCTTTAAACTACCAAACCCAAATAATTAAATCTCTAAATCTCCACATTTTGAAATCTCAAACCTCCAAATCTTGAATGCTTAAGTACAATTTTTTTTAAAAAAAAATTTAAAGCTTGATCTTTTCCTCCACTGTTCTCTTTATCTTCTTCCTCCGCTCATACTCGACTTCAACCTGACACCACCCCCTCCATCATCGTTCCTCCGATCTTCACTCACATTCTTTTTACTGATTTTTATGTAATTTTATTTTGTATTTCACTATTTTGTTGTTGTAATTTATTGTTATTTTCATAGAAAAAATGTTAAAAACAAAGTGAAGGGTATAATGGTCCATTCATAACAAAATTTGACGTCGTATGGTAGTTATGTCCAAAAAAATAGTTCATGGTATTTATATCTAATTTTCAAAGTTTATGATATCAATCACACTAAAAATGGAAAGTTCATGGGTATATTTATGCAATTTAGCCTATAAAGTTTTGTGTGTGTGAGAGAGAGATCCTCGAAAACCTTTGAAGTGGCATAATGAAGCCAATTATATATTTATATATGGCTTATTTTCTGAAAACTCCCAACAATTTTGGGCTATTTAAAAAAAATTCCTATTACCTTTAAAACTATCAAGAAAGTACCATGAGTTAACGGTGTTAAATTTAACAGTAAAAGATCATTTTGCCCTTATCATAAAACAAATAATTAATTATTAACCATATTAACAATATTTTTATATACTTATTAACTATTAATTAAATACATTAACATGTTCTTTTTTGTTTTTTTGGGGGGCGCTCGGAGATGGGGCAGGGAGGTCAGGAAAGGCTCAGAGATGGGTAGAGGAGGTCGAAAGGTGGAGGGGAACCGGAGGGATGATTGTAACGGTGATTGAGGCGGTGACGATGATGATGGTGGTGATTGTGGCGGTGGCGATGATGATGGTGGTGGGGCCAGAGGGAGGGGACGAGGTCGGGGCAGAGGAGGGGGCTAGAGGAAGGGGCGCCTTGGGAAGGTAAAGGGTCGGAGTTAGGGAGGGGGAGAGTGCTCATGGGGGAAATGATGGTGGTGTTGGTGTTGAAGAAGATGAGGAAGAAGAACATAGTGGTAGTAGTGGTGTGGATGATGATGATGATGATTGTGATGGTGGCGGTGGCGGGTTGAAGAAGAGGAGGAGGAAGATGGTGATGGTGGTGGTGATGGTAGCGAAGAAGAAGATGATGATGGTGTTTTTTTTGTTGATGATGTTGGTGGTGATGGCGGTGATAGTGGGTTGATGAAGAGGAAGAAAGAGGTGGTGGTGGTGGTGTTGATGGCGGCGAATTTGTTGTTGTTGATGATGGTGGTGGCGGCGGCTGCGAAGTACCGCCGTCGCCGGTAGTGATGGGCGGGGAGAATGAGTAGGTGATGTATTTTTTTATTTTTGTACTTTTATTTTTAATTTTTTTAAAATTAGGGTTAAGGTTAGAATAGCGATAATTTGGTGGTTCTAAAAGAAATCGATGACGTGGCAGAGACGTGTCACAAACGGTGCTAACGTGGCACAGTTAATTTTGATGGTTTCTTGATAATTTTAAAGGTAATGTTATTTTTGTTAAAATGGACCAAACCTATTGGAAATTTTCAGTAAATAAGCAATTATATATTATAGAGGAAATGTGTTATCAGTTAGCTGGCTGATATTAAACCGTCAGCTAGCCTTACATAGCCTCATCCGACCGTAAAATCGATGATCCGCTCCGGCCACCTTGTTCAACACATGGAGTTGTTCTAACAAAGCTTTGGCTAACATAAGAAAAAGGATGAAGAAATAGTTCTTTCCTTTGAGGCATTCTCCTTCCATTTCTCGATAGAAGCCTCAAAGCATTCCCGTGGCCTTCTCAGATTTTATAACCCAAGTAAATGAGGATCACATCAACTCTTTGGAATGATTCAAAAACAACCCAATTGCTCTCTTTGATCCATGACCATCTTAGTTGTTAATGGCCTCTCCCAAAGCCTCCCTCTTCAAACAAGACTGTTAATTAAGATCGTACGGTTCTTTTAGCAAACACAAGCCATGCACGCACGCATGGTATTCCATAGAATCTCGTACTCGGGTCTCGATCTATTCATTCAAAGAGATGCTAAAAACGTATCTCTTAAACAGTGTGGTGGAGGAGTGGGGGTGGTGGGGGAGGAGGGGAGGAGGAGAGGAGGTTATTCGGTGTCCATGGATGATGGGACATTGGGGAGTTGATTCCATCGTTTATTATTGTTTTCTAGCTTCTTGGTTTGTGTTGAAGGTGTTTGTTTGGAGATAGATTATGTGACTTTAGAGGTTTGATCTCTGTCAACGTTTTTTCTCCTATTAATATTGCTACTAGTTGTTGTTTGTTTTGGCTTATAATCAGCTGAAGGAAGAATGAGTGAGAATATGAATGTTGAGAGCTTGGACATAAAGTTGATAATATAAATATGAGCTTAGGGGATCTCAGCAACCCCTCTAAGCAATTTCCTACACAACAGAGAGAAGGGTGGCTCAGGGATGGGCTCATCACTCTTTAGTCATGTTATGTAGTAAGTTGCTCAGGGAGAGCTCTTAGGAACTTTTTTCTCTTTAGATATAGATATATAGAGAGGTTAAAATAAAGACAAGCAATAAGACAGTATTATAGGGTCAACATTCTACGTGTTTATATTAATGGTATAGCTTATGCTAGAGCGCTATTGATATTAAGGATGTGTTTGGTAGGAGGTAATTTAGGTGGCAATCCGAAATTACGATGAAATATTAATATATTACCATGCTTGTTTAAGTATAAAAGATATTCCTGAGAATATAGGATTACCATGGTAATCAAATGACTCAATTTCATTGTAATCTTATTTTCCTCAGAACATATGTTTATCCTAGATTACTATGAAATATTCCTATCTAACATGAGATGAGTCATGAACGTCCGCCATCCACCGCCGGCCTCTCTCTACACCCGCCGGCCCCGCTGCCCCTTGTCGGCTGACCACCTTTGGTCATCCGCCGGTGGGCCCGACGCCAATTGACCGTTCGCCTCTAACCGGCCCCATCGCCCCGTCGCCGATCTGTTGGTCGCCGCCGGCCCTCCACCGACCTTGCCGTCAGTCGACGGTTGCGCGCACGCACACAAATATATATATATTATCAGAATGATTAATTATACCAAGCACGTTAATGTAAGATTCTTTGGAATTAGATGTCCATGATCACATTCCCAGGAATGTGAGGATTCCTAGTAATTTTCCATTCGATGTACCAAGCACAACCTAAAGGTTTAGGAATGGTTTGGCAACAAGGTTACGGTTTCCAAAACCATGGTTTCATAAAGTTTCGAGGATAAACTCTAAAAATTATATACCGAGTCTCATTTGGCCACCAACCCACACCATGGTTTCAAAAGGTTTCAAAGGCTCAAAACACTTTTTTTAACTCTAAAAAGATTAAAGATTCGCAAAGTCTCAAGCAGCTCTTATTTTAAGGGCTTTTTACTAAAACACCCCTCCATATTCCGTTAATTACTAAAAAACCTTATCATACTTCATATTTAATTAAAAGACCCACATACATTTTAATTGCACTAAAAAGACTCCCTAATTAGTTTTCCATCCAAAACTAGCGTCCCGTTAAGAATATGGAATTAGAACTTGTGCTTGAGCCGCTCTCTTACCGTTTAGGTATTTAGGTAGGTTTTCCTAAAAAAAAAGAATCCAAATCCTTGCTTAATTGAAGATTGGGATTCAGTAAAACTAAAAAATCGTTCTCCTTTAGAATGAGCTCGTGCACAAACAAGAAGTTTGCAATTGAATAGACAACGACATTCGACAAGCTTGTTGCTGAAGAAGGTTCAGAAAGATGAATTGGTTTTCATTATCAATTTGAGAGATCTTTGATCGAAACCTAACCCTAAAGCCCATTTGGAGGGAAAGTGGGAATTTCGATAAAAGAATAGGGGCTGGGGTGTTTTAAAACCCAATCCCGATCTCACTGTTAACCCCCTAACAGAGTAATAGAAGACGCTAAAAAGGATTTTTTTTGGCATGCTAGGGGTTTTTAAGTGCAATTTAAATGTAGGGGGTCTTTTAAGTAAATATAAAGTATGATAAGGATTTTTAGTAATTAGCAAAGTACGGAGGTTTTTTTTAGTAATTAACGAAGTTTGGAAGGGTCTTTTAAGTAAATATGAAGTATGAGGAGGCTTTTACACCCTACATTTAAATGAAACCATGGTTTCAAGACTATATTGCCAAACAATTCTAAAATCACCAGGAACCCTATAGTCCTCTATTTTAGGAATAATCAATATTAAGGAATTAGCGCACTCCAAATCACATGACCGTTCATAAGTATCTTGAAACATCAATGAAATATCAATCTTAATTGCATCCCAAAATTTTTAAGGAAACATGCAGAAGAGAGAACTTATCATACAAAAAACGGCAGTTTTTAAAATCCTCAATTAAAACTCGGTTTAACGTAAAACCCAACATTTTCCCTCTTGATTCCATTTATAAATATCATTTTTGTTAAAAAGATGTAATAATAATAATAATAATAATTTTCAAAAAATTAGAAAATAAATTTTCAAAAATTAAAGGTCTAGCAATATGAGTACGCGTATAGATCCAATTAACCCATATGAGATACATGTTTATTAAACAGACTAAGTAACAGCCCTTCAGTTTAGAGATGTGAAGAATGACCTGTGACCCGTAAAATATGGGCCTTGACCCTTACGCATCACAAATTATTACCCGTTTAAAAATTACTCATACGTAATCCACTCGTTTAAATGTATCTCGACCTGCGGTTTTGTGGGTATTACCCGACTAGTATTGGACATGAAATTGAGAATAAAAAGAAAGTTGGAGCTTCTAAATAACAACAAGAAGCTATCAAATATTGATTTTACGTGAATAACTAAATAATTTCATCTCGGTTACAAAATTTTTCATGTGGTTTTAATTACAAATTTGTGTATTGATGTAAAAGTTAGTCATGTCGTTACTATAATCTTTATATATAATGTAAATACCCTTTGGTTAGAGGTCCACCCTTCTCCTTTTTTCAAGAAAAAGAAAGAAAAATACTCATCTCTCTAGCCTTCCACATTATCTCTTTCTCTCTCCTAAAAAAACAATTAATTGTTTATCTAGAATCCTCCATAACATCTCTTCCAAAAAATATATCTCAATATATAATGCAAATACCCTTTCATTAGAGGTCCACCCTTCTCCAAGAAAAAAAGAAAAAAAGAGAAAAATGTTCACCTCTCATGCCCTCCACATCATCTCTCTTTTGCTCTCTCTCTCTCTTCTCCCAAAAAATAATTAATTGTTTATTTAGAACCCTCCATATCATCTCTCCCAATACACACACACACACACACACACACACATATATATACACACACACACACACATATATATATATATATAACCCTTCACATCATCATCTTTTTCTTCTTCCAAAAGATAATTAATTGTTTAATTAACACGTTCAACGCACGTGCACAAATTCTAGTAATTTAATAAAGCGTTTGGACTTTAGTTACTTTATAAGGGAAAATGTTTAGGTTCCTAGGGCCAAAAGTAATAGGATTTAGTTCATGGACCAAAAAAAACTTGTAAAAAACTCACTAAACTCAAAGATCCATTTGTTTTAGTCCTTATAGTATGTTAATTAATTTGTTATGACAATACCGACCTTTTAAATAAACTACTATATTTACCTTTGAAAGTAAGATATTTATCATATAAAGTATTACATTTATCTTATAAAGTACACCATTTATCTTAAAAATAGATGTAGCGGTTTAGGTTAAATGTAGTATTTTAACATAAATTATAGTAGATTCGATATAAATGTTGTATGTTATAAGATTAATGTAGTATTTTATAAGATAAATATAATATTTTAGAAGATAAATATAATACTTTCTCTAAAAGGGTAGTACTGGCATAACACATCAGTTAATGTACTATATGGTCTAAAACATTGGAATTTTCAGGTATAGAGAGTTTTCTACTAGTTTTTTTGTCCAGGGAGTAAAGCCTATTGCTTTTAGGCCCTGAGAACCTAAACTCATTTTTCTAGCTTTTTTATGAGTGAAATTTTTTCCTGCTTTTTAACTATATGTAGTGTACGTTACCTTTTAACCAGCTCATGAATGACCCATTTATCCATACATGACTTATGTGCACGCCACACATCGTATACGGGTCGGGTGATGGGTGCAAATTGTTGGCTATAGTGCCCTTAATGCAATTATTGTAATCGAAAGAAGACGATTATGATAATTGCAGAAGGACCTATACAGGTAGAACAGTCTTGCTCGATATGATAATATACTATTTGGTTTGTCGTAATCATGAATGTGTATACATTTTATTACATGTTGTTAATACATAATGATAAAGTTCGTAGGATCTTTGCTTGACTACCAGAGTTATGATGACAATCATAATAGTGAGAGCCGGGTAGTCCATAAGCACGTCCTTAAACGTCCTTAGTCATGAGAGTATCGAGACTGGGTATCGATATTCTAGAGTAGACTAGTGTATATGTTTCTGGACCCCGACGAGGGGCGGTGTCAGGTCTCATAGCCATTGGTGTGTTGCACCTCAGATTGTATACATGTGCTTACTGGAGGTGAGTACACCGGACGGACTCGCCGAGAACTTCTAGATGGTACTATACATATTATCTGGTAGCAGTTCTCAGTTGATATGAATACATGTAATCAATTGATCTGAGATAGTCATTTGTCTCGTGTGAGTTCCCACTGTACTTAGATTACTACCATACCATGGCTATACTGAATTGTGCAAACAAATTTTAGTTGGGTACAGTCCCGAGCCACATGGAGGCAGTGAGTGATCGTTAGAGATTTGTCTTTCCCGGTATAGGGAGTCGATATTGCGCTGTGTTTGGTTAGCCATCACCACAAGTTCCTGGCCAGGACGGATGAGATTTACTGATCGAAGATCTGTTTCTCAGTTGGTAACGGGCTAGACATTGGCACGACTTATCGGGTTATTAGGGGTCTGACGTTATCCACCCGTAGACCCGGTATGTGATACTCTTAGACGAAAAGACCGGACGGTATGGAGATTGTCACTTACAGGCTCAACGGGTGTACGGACGAGTTTACTTATCGATCTTCCTTTCGTTCAATACCTAAGTAGCCGTTACGTACAGCTAGTGTCGCTGACGTGCTTATGGTTAAACCCACTGCCAGCGTATTATCGAGTCTTTAGAGTCCCACACAGAGGGTTTCCCGGTTCAGGTGAAATAATGTAGTGTGCGTATTTTGATACGTACGGGAGTTCGATTAAATACGTGTATTTTATACACGTACTTTAATCAGACGTTTTGATAATACTAGCAGGTTTGAAAGATAGCCAGATGATCACATATGTGAGCTAGTATCATATCTCTCATTTTCTCTCTTTTAGATATTTGTATTTTGACACGAATACGGTATTTATACGAATACGAGTATTTGTATAAATATGGGTATTTGTATGTTAATACGAATGCGGGTATTTTTATCTTAATACGAATACGGGTATATGTATTTGTAGCTTATATGTGTGTGTGTGTGTGTGTTGATATACACTTCTTCCTTTTCTATTTGGAAGCTACTTAATGTGTATAGCCTCATGACTCATGTGGTGAGTCATGAGGTGAGTCACACTGTAACACCCGAGCCTAATGCTACTAGTTTCTGTTGTTGTATGTTGGCATATAATATTTATTTCATTGATTCTAATTGACCGTTGCTAGTATAAGTTTTACCCGGCAATTCATTTCTGCATATAACAATTTAAGGCATCAAAAATAAAATTAAAAATGTTCGTCATGGCCTGCTTGACACCCCTAACCCTGTTGTAGTGCCCGTGCATCGTGTTCTCGTCCCGTTCGATGAAACGGGCGAGTTTGGACGGCTACGCGCACGTACGTGTGTCCGTTTTGGGGGTATGCTTTTTGATTGTAAAATACTTCATTTTAAATTTTGGATCCCGCCTAAAATTTTCTTATTTCAATTTCAAATTTTTGGACCAGACCCGGGCGCAATTTGGAAACATTTTACTTTGCGCCAAATCCTAAATTTCTAATATTTTTAACCGTATAATATTTTTAATATTTCTAATCTTTCACAAAATTTCCATTCCCAGCCAATCACATTCCTTCTTTAACCTATGGGTCCCACCTTATCTTTCTCTCTCTCTTTTTCTCTCTCTCTCTCACCGTATATCTCTCTCTCTCTCCTCTCGCTAACTCTCTCTCTCTCTCCCCGTCTCTATCTCTCTCTCTCTTTCTCCCCGTCTCTATCTCTCTCTCTCTCCCCCCATATCTCTCTCCCTCTCTCTCCCCCATATATTTTATATTCCCTCCTCTTCTTTTTCTTTTCACCAGCGAACCCAACCCCACGCAACCCTAGCCGCCGTGCCCTTCGCCGCCGCAGCCCCAACGCCGACACCACCATCACCGGCCTCCTCGCCTCCTCGCCCTCGTTGTCTCCACTACACCCTCCTTCCTCCTTCATCAACCCCCGTGCACCCTGCACCAGCAACCGCGGCCACCTGCGCACCCTGCACGCGTCTGTGCCGCCGGGAGTCGCCGCCGGTGACCTCGTCCCCGTGTCCCCAGTCTTCGCGCGCACCCAGTAAGCCTACCTCTCCCTCCTCTCCTTCTTTCCTTCTTCTCCCTTTCTCGTTCTTTTCTCTGGTTCTTGATTGGCCGATGGTTCCATGTAGGCACGTCACCGGAGCTCCGTCGATGCGGTCGGCAATCACGATCCCTCCACGGATCATCGTGAGCAACCTCTTCTCATATCCTCTTTTCCCTTCTTCTTTATTTTCTTTTCTTTTCGTGTTGCATCCTGATCGTTCTCTGTTTTGCATCTCGCCGAAATCCGGTGATGCCGACGACGATTCATGACGTTCCAGCGTGGTACCCCGTCCCGTGTGGCTTCACTGTTCGTCGTTTGGGTTCATTCCGTGAAATGTGCGCCCGTCGCGAGTTTCCCCGCCGACATTTTACGTTCCGTTTTCCCGATTCGCGACCCGTCGAGGCAAGTACCCCTTGCTACATGCTAAATAATATTTACATACACATTGATGACACCCTAAACCTGTAAATTTAACTTTAGTACGATCATTTCTCATTTTCGTGTTCAATATTGTTATATATCATTTTATCTTCCAAACGTGAAACCTACTATTTGCAATTACTGTATTGAACCTAATAACCACAGTTACATGTTTTAATTGCACTTTCACTAATGATGTAGCTTATGGTACTTTATCTATCGTTTTACTTCATTCGGACACTCGTGTACATTTAACCTGCATAAACTGTGATTTCATCCATGGAACTTATAGATATATATCATTGCATCCATGAAGTCTTAAACTTGTTAACATGATTAAATGGCTATAATTGTCTTACTGTATTCTTATAATGTTGAAATCATCTCTGTGACACAACTGATAACTGTACTGCTAATTGAGTGAATCTGCCTATTGCTTAATTCAATGCTTAGATCATGCTGTTGATAACCATGCTTGATTATGTAACTGATTGTGAGCACACCTATGATATCGCTTACATCTTGACCCGACTTGCTACATACATATTGATTTACCCGATATGGTACCGTATACTGCTTGACTTGACCTGATGTACCATGACCTGACCCGTTACCTGATTTGTGTCTAATGCCAACAAACCTGATATGTAGTCCTCATGGACCGTTCCTGTTGTCTATCCAGGCAAACCTGTTTACCTGATCCTGTGTTGGCATTAGTTCTTGATTACGGGATACCTGACCTGACATACACATATAACTTGGGGATATGGGGAAATCAAAGGTGAAATCTGACTTGTAACTCAACAGTTCGCTACCTGTTCTGATCAGTTTTAGGCTAGGCCAGCCTTGGAATGATGGTGCTGACATCATTCATCTGTACACATTCTTGTTTGGTGCTTAGCGGCATGTCTCGGTTTCAGCCCGAGAATCTGGGGCCGTGGTCCCGGGTATGTACGGGATACTATTGAGTTACATCGATGATTCATCAATTTGGTTTCAAAGACTTTAGAACAGAAAACCTGATAGAACAGTTTAGTTTACCCACTGCACTGCTCTGATTTATATTATTGTTACCCTTGCTTCATTCATGCTTATATTCGCATTGCCTGTTACCCTGTTTATTATGTTATTACTTGATGACTTGACACGCTGACGCCTGGGTTTTGCATGGCCCAGATTCTGTACCGCTGTTGCAGTCCGAGCAGGAGTACTTCAGCCGACAGGCTGAGCTGTGAGTGTCAGTAGTAGTTAGCTTTTCTTTCCTGCATTTTATTCCTGATGTGAGCCCGCATTATGGAACGTACATTCCAGTTATTTGTATTGGATCTTTCACTTCCGCATTTTATTATTCTTGACTCATGTTATCTTGGATTATGGACATGTTTTAGATAGTTTTATTTTGTTCTTGATATCTCTACAGCCGTAATGTGACTGTGGATGGATACTTCCTACCCACAGGTAGCATGGTTGGCTATGTCACGTACCCATTTTAGCGTACTCTGGGAAGCGGGGCGTGACATGGTTCTTTTGGTATCAGAGCCATAGGTTAGTCGGGTTGATTCTTTTTGTAGTTGGGTATTGTACCCAATACACGAATCAGAATACCCGTGTTTAGGAAACATGTCCTGCCACCTTGCCGTTTGCCATTCTTGAATCACATTCTTCCTGATTATATCTTTTACGATGTGCAAACTTCATTTGCATATCGGCTCGAAACCTGATTCCTTGTTATCTCTAGGACTTAGGCGACTTGGGTAGAGTTATGTAATTATGGCTATGATACCGCGGCATAGTTACAATGCGGCACTCTATTTAAGTAAATTGGAGTTCTAGCCTTGACCCATATCCTTGATCTATATGTTGAATCTGTTATCATACTAATACTCTCTGGTGTTTGGGTGCAGCATCATTGAAGCCAGGAATCTACACTCGTATCAGAAGTGTATGGATGACGCTACCTTGCTTGGAGTAATTTGTGACTTGCTTGAGAACCACAAGCAGCAGACCGAGCTGAAGCCGGCGTTTGCACTAAACCAAACGTCCATACGTAGAAGTGTTCCGGTGAACAGACGCAGCATAGCACCAATGAAGAAAACAATTGTGGTTGATCGGAAGAGGAGCGTGATTTGTAACTACTGCCATGTACACGGACATGTGCAAAGAGATTGTCGTAAGAGGCTTGGACTTTGTCTGATTTGTGGATCAGTGGATCACACCATTGGTAATTGTCCGTCAAGACTGAGATTGAAGGAGGATACTCGGGAGCCACCGCAAGAGCAGCTTCCAAATCAGGAGCAGTTAATTCAGGGAGCTAATCAGGCTCAGGCTTTTCCCCTGATGGCGGAAGAAGCTAAGGCGTCAGGAGAAGTTGTTTCAGGTACTCTACTCGTTCATGGTTTTCCCGCATTAGCGTTATTTGATTCTGGTGCATCACATTGTTTTATGTCATCCAAGTTTATGACTACACACTCGATTGACTACACGACCCTGTCTAGTTTCTGGGACATACACACTGGGAATGGGAAAAACATAGCTAGTAGGGAATGTAAAGATTGTACAGTTGTTGTGTGCGGACGGGAGCTTTTTGCAGATTTCTTGGTGATTGATACGGACAGCTACGAGGTCGTCTTGGGAATGGATTTTCTTGGCACTTTCCACGCTCACATTGATTGTAGGGCAAGGAAGGTAATTTTCCAGATTCCCGGACATCCCGAGTTTAGCTTCACTGGAGGAAGCAGTTCTGTCGGGCCAGTCGAGTTTAGGGCTAGGCCGACAAACAATATTCTTGCAGTAATGGAAGTTGATAAAAGTGAAGAGCCGGCTATTGTTCGTGATTTTATGGACGTGTTTGATGATATATCGGGTTTACCGCCGAAGCGAGACGTGGAGTTCGCAATTGATATTATTCCTGGTGCAGCGCCAGTATCCAAAGCGTATTATCCAATGGCACCAGTAGAGTTGGAAGAAGTCAAGAAACATGTTGCTGAATTGCTTGAGAAGGGTTGGATTCGAAGCAGTAACTCGCCTTGGGGAGCTCCAGTTCTTCTAGTAAAGAAGAAGGATGGCAGAAAAAGGATGTGCATCGACTATCGAGAATTAAACCGGGTGACTATTAAGAACAAGTACCCAATCCCTCGCATTGGCGAACTTTTCGAGCAGCTTGGTGGCGCGAGGGTATTCTTGAAGCTGGATTTGCGATCCGGATATCATCAGGTCCGGGTGAAAGCAGAAGATATTTGCAAGACGGCGTTCCGAACTCATTATGGACATTACGAATACTTAGTGATGCCCTTCGGAGTAACGAATGCGCCGACAGTATTCATGGACTTGATGAACCAAATCTTTTCACCATTCTGGGACCAGTTTATTGTGGTATTCATTGATGATATTCTGGTTTACTCAAGAGTTTTGAAGAGCATGCTGAGCATTTGAAGATCGCACGGCAAACGTTGAGACAAGAGAAGTTATATGTGAAGATGAGTAAGTGCGAGTTCTGGCTGGAGGAAGTAAAGTTTTTGGGGCATGTTGTGTCTGGCGATGGAATTGCCGTCGATCCAGAAAAGATTGCAGCAGTACGAGATTGGCCGATTCCAAACAATGTTGCGGAGATAAGAAGTTTTCTTGGACTCGCCGGGTATTACAGAAGATTTGTGGAGAACTTTGCTCGTCTGGCGGAGCCGTTAACCAAGCTTACGCGCAAGGAGGTACCTTTTGTATGGACGAACAAATGTGCGTTAGCTTTTGAGACGTTGAAGCTGAAATTGATAACCGCCCCTATTCTGACCATGCCAGACAATTCCGGAGGATTAGGGATTCACAGCGACGCATCTGGGAAAGGATGGGGATGTGTTTTGATGCAGCATGGGAAGGTTGTAGCGTACACTTCGAGACAGTTGAAGACCCATGAGAAGAATTACCCAACTCATGACTTGGAACTTGCGGCTGTGATTTTCGCTTTGAAGATTTAGAGACACTACCTTTTAGGCGAAAGGGGCGAAGTTTTCACGGATCATAAGAGCTTGAAGTATGTGTTCACGCAGAAAGAGCTTAATATGAGGCAACGTAGATGGTTGGAGCTGATGGCTGACTACGATCTTGATCTTAAGTACCATCTAGGGAAGGTTAATGTCGTGCCGGATGCGCTTAGTCGGTTACCAGCAATTCAGGTGTTAACTACGCAGAAGGAGATCGTTGAAGATTTTCGAAGATTTGACTTGGAGGTTGTGCTACCGCATTCTCCGGTACAGTTGATGCAACTGCAAGCACATTCGTCATTGATCGAGAATATTAAGGCAGCGCAATCGCAGGATCCTAGACTGCAAAAGTTTCGAGGACAGGTTGAAGCCGGACTACGAACAGATTTATTGATCCACGAAGATGGTTCGTTAAGGTATGGTAGCCGTTTGTGTGTGCCAAAGGGAGATATTCGTGAAGAGCTTATGAAAGAAGCACACAGTTCAGCTTATTCGGTACATCCAGGAGGCACAAAGATGTACCGAGATATTCGACAGCATTTCTGGTGGGAAGGCATGAAACGGGAGATTGCTCGCTTTGTGGCAAAGTGCTTGGTGTGTCAGCAAGTTAAGGCTGAACATCAAAGGATTGCTGGTTGGTTGCAACCACTTCCGATTCCTCAGTGGAAGTGGGAACATATAACCATGGATTTCGTGACGGCTTTACCGCGGAGTCCAAAAGGCAACAATGCTGTATGGGTGATTGTTGATCGTTTGACCAAGGCAGCTTACTTTATTCCTTTTCGGGTTGGTCAATCAACAGAGACTTTGGCAGAGCGGTACATGCAAGGGATTGTAAGATTGCATGGAGTACCGGTGAGCTTTGTGTCCGATCGTGACACACGGTTTTTATCACACATCTGGAGGAGTTTACAAGAAAGTTTGGGGACTCGATTGAAGTTTAGCACAGCTTATTATCCTCAAACTGATGGTCAGTCCGAGAGAACAATCCAAACTCTTGAAGATATGTTGAGAGCATGCATGTTGGACTTCAAGGGTTCTTGGGAGGATCGTCTACATTTGGTGGAGTTTTCTTACAACAACAGTTTTCAGGCAACTATCCAGATGGCCCCATTTGAAGCTTTGTATGGTCGTAAATGCCGTCCACCTGTTTGTTGGGACGATGTCGGTGAACGAAAATTATTGGGACCAGATTTGGTTGTGCAGACGGTTGAGAAGGTTAACACTATCAGAAATCATATGAAGGCAGCACAAGACCGACAGAAGAGTTGGGCAGACACGTCAAGAAGACCTCTAGAGTTCTCCGTTGGTGATTTGGTATTCTTGAAGATATCACCGACTAGAGGGGTGATTCATTTTGGAAGTCCAGGGAAGCTCAGTCCTCGATTCGTTGGACCCTTTGAGATCTTGGAGCGTGTTGGTGAGGTAGCGTATCGTTTGGCGTTACCGCAGTTCTTGGCGAATGTACACGATGTGTTTCACGTATCTCAACTCCGTAAATATGTTCTTGATGAAACGCACGTATTGGATCATTCGGAATTAACAGTACGAGAAGACTTGACTTTTGAGGAGCGACCGATTGAAATCGTGGATCGAAGGGAAAAGGTTTTTAAGAACAAGGTGATCCCTCTTGTGCTTGTTTCTTGGGGTAATCGCTCGCATGGAGAGTCCACTTGGGAACGAGAAGATGAAATTCGGCAGAAGTTTCCTCATCTTTTCTTGTAGTTATTTGTCGTCTATCCTTGAATTCTTGGAATTTCGAGGACGAAATTCTTTTTGTAGTTGGGTATAATGTAATACCCGAGCCCAATGCTACTAGTTTCTGTTGTCGTATGTTGGCATATAATATTTATTTCATTGATTCTAATTGACTATTGCTAGTATAAGTTTTACCGGGTAATTCATTTCTGCATACAACAATTTAAGGCATCTAAAATAAAATTAAAAATGTTCGCCATGGCCTGCTTGACACCCCTAACCCTGTTGTAGCGCCCGTGCATTGTGTTCTCGTCCCGTTCGGTGAAACGGGCGAGTTTGGATGGCTACGCGCACATACGTGTGTCCGTTTTGGGGGTATACTTTTTGATTGTAAAATACTTCATTTTAAATTTTGGATCCCGCCTAAAATTTTCTTATTTCAATTTCAAATTTTTGGACCCGACCCGGGCGCAATTTGGAAACATTTTACTTTGCGCCAAATCCCAAATTTCTAATATTTTTTAACCGTATAATATTTTTAATATTTCTAATCTTTCACAAAATTTCCATTCCCAGCCAATCACATTCCTTCTTTAACCCGTGGGTCCCACCTTATCTTTCTCTCTCTCTTTCTCTCTCTCTCTCACCGTATATCTCTCTCTCTCCTCTCGCTAACTCTCTCTCTCCCCGTCTCTATCTCTCTCCCTCTCCCCATATCTCTCTCCCTCTCTCTCTCCCATATATTTTCTATTCCCTCCTCTTCTTTTTCTTTTCACCAGCGAACCCAACCCCACGCAACCCTAGCCGCCGTGCCCCTCGCCGCCACAGCCCCAACGCCGACACCGCCATCACCGGCCTCCTCGCCCTCATCGTCTCCACTGCACCCTCCTTCCTCCTTCATCAACCCCCGTACACCCTGCACCAGCAACCGCGGCCACCTGCGCACCCTGCACGCGTCTGCGCCGCCGGGAGTCGCCGCCGGTGACCTCGTCCCCGTGTCCCCAGTCTTCACGCGCACCCAGTAAGCCTACCTCTCCATCCTCTCCTTCTTTCCTTCTTCTCCCTTTCTCGTTCTTTTCCCTGGTTCTTGATTGGCCGATGGTTCCATGCAGGCACGTCACCGGAGCTCCGTCGACGCGGTCGGCAATCATGACCCCTCCACGGATTATCGTGAGCAACCTCTTCTCAGATCCTCTTTTCCCTTCTTCTTTATTTTCTTTTCTTTTCGTGTTGCATCCTGATCGTTCACTGTTTTGCATCTCGCCGGAATCCGGTGATGCCGCCGACAATTCACGACGTTCCAGCGTGGTACCCCGACCCGTGTGGCTTCACTGTTCGTCGTTTGGGTTCATTCCGTGAACCGTGCGCCCGTCACGAGTTTCCCCGCCGACGTTTTACGTTCCGTTTTCCCGATTCGTGACCCGTCGAGGTAAGTACCCCTTGCTACATGATAAATAATATTTACATACACATTGATGACACCCTAAACCTGTAAATTTAACTTTAGTACGATCATTTCTCATTTTCGTGTTCAATATTGTTATATATCATTTTATCTTCCAAACGTGAAACCTACTATTTGCAATTACTGTATTGAACCTAATAACCACAATTACATGTTTTAATTACACTTTCACTAATGACGTAGCTTATGGTACTTTATCTATCGTTTTACTTCATTCGGACACTCGTGTACATTTAACCTGCATAAACTGTGATTTCATCCATGGAACTTATAGATATATATCATTGCATCCATGAAGTCTTAAACTTGTTAACATGATTAAATGGCTATAATTGTCTTACTGTATTCTTATAATGTTGAAATCATCTCTGTGACATAACTGATAACTGTACTGCTAATTGAGTGAATCTGCCAATTGCTTAGATCATGCTGTTGATAACCATGCTTGATTATGTAACTGATTGTGAGCACACCTATGATATCGCTTACATCTTGACCCGACTTGCTACATACATATTGATTTACCCGACATGGTACCGTATACTGCTTGACTTGACCTGATGTATCATGACCTGACCCGTTACCTGATCTTGTGTCTAATGCCAACAAACCTGACATGTAGTCCTCATGGACCGTTCCTGTTGTCTATCCAGACAAACCTGTTTACCTGATCCTGTGTTGGCATTAGTTCTTGATTACGGGATACCTGACCTGACATACACATATAGCTTGGGGGTATGGGGAAATCAAAGGTGAAATCTGACTTGTAACTCAACAGTTCGCTACCTATTCTGATCAGTTTTAGGCTAGGCCAGCCTTGGAATGATGGTGCTGACATCATTCATCTGTACACATTCCTGTTTGGTGCCTAGCGGCATATCTCGGTTTCAGCCCGAGAATCTGGGGCCGTGGTCCCGGGTATGTACGGGATACTATTGAGTTACATCGATGATTCATCAATTTGGTTTCAAAGACTTTAGAACAGAAAACCTGATAGAACAGTTTAGTTTACCCACTGCACTGCCCTGATTTATATTATTGTTACCCTTGCTTCATTCATGCTTATATTCGCATTACCTGTTACCCTGTTTATTATGTTATTACTTGATGACTTGACGCGCTGACGTCTGGGTTTTGCATGGCCCAGATTCTTTACCGCTGTCGCAGTCCGAGCAGGAGTATTTCAGCCGACATGCTGAGCTGTGAGTGTCAGTAGTAGTTAGCTTTTCTTTCCTGCATTTTATTCCTGATGTGAGCCCGCATTATGGGACGTACATTCCAGTTATTTGTATTGGATCTTTCGCTTCCACATTTTATTATTCTTGACTCATGTTATCTTGGATTATGGACATGTTTTAGATAGTTTTATTTTGTTCTTGATATCTCTACAGCCGTAATGTGACTGTGGATGGATACTTCCTACCCACAGGTAGCATGGTTGGCTATGTCACGTGCCCATTTTAGCGTACTCTGGGAAGCGGGGCGTGACACACACATAAGGATAATATAAAGAGAGAAAAGGATTTATGGCTAAGGTTTTTATCATACACATTTATCCTCTCCTCTTTTTTCTTCTTCTCTTTTAGCTTCCATTTTTGGGAGGAAAATTTGAAAAGAGAGAAAACTTGAGATTCACCACTAGATCGCTCTCACAATCCATTTCTAGCAAACTTGGTATGTGAGTTACCTCACTTGTTGATTTGGTGTGAAGCAAGAGCTTGTTATCGGATTCTCTCAGGTGAATCATTTTCGGTAAGGAAGATAGGCGTGCGAGCTTGTTCCCGACGACTTCAGGGCCTTGCTAGAGTCCTTGGAATAGTGTAAGGGTCTTCCGCGATTAGGCGGACACGCTACAAAGGTAGCTAACCCTCTAACCTTGTATGTTATTATATCTAGTTTAGTATTTGGAATCGATTCTAGGGTTTTGGTCGCTAGTGCTCGCATTAAAATTTTTGTTTTCGCTTCCGTCTTCGCCGCGAGTCTTGGCGCAAGTAGTAGGGACCTAACAGTGGTATTAGAGTCGTGCCAAACACTTTAACTAGTTATAAACGATATTTATGTTTTGAAATCGAAATTTTACCGTATCGAGTTTTGAAATTCCAAGTTTCTGTCCATTTTTAAAATTGTCTCTGAATTTTTTTTAAAGTATGTCAGAGAGCAAGTTTTGAAGTATGAAAACATAATACAAAACCCGAGTACCTCGGTCACATGTTTGACTGCCAAAAAATTGATTTTAGCCGCTAAGGGCGGCCCAAAATTTTATTTAGGTCCCTGGGATTTTACAGGGGCTTGGTTGTAAGGAAACTTGATTCTTGGTAATATTTGTTTTTGCCTAGATATCAGTTTTTATTATCTTTATATTCGGGAAAGTTTGAGAAACTTTTTCGTCGAAATAATAGTATCGTTTATGATCTGTATCTTTGTTTGTGTGTTGGATAACATCGTCTAATTGTTATATGTTCAATTAGACGGGGTTGCACACTGGTTACTTGTTATTTTATTTTGGATATATATCTTGTGATGGTTTAGTCGGATTTTCGTGATTGAATAGCTCCTTGTGCGATTTGTATGTACAGTTTTGATTCATGTACTTGTTTATTCGGGACGAGCGGCCGGATTGTAGTCGTCGTTGCCGCTTGATGTATATTCTATTTGCGACACGTCCGGGTTGAGATCGTTGTCGCCATTGTATATATTTCATTACTTGTACTAGGATACCCCGAGATGGAGTGCTCGGGTAGCCGGATTCGAGAATGCAGCGGGTGACTATCTCGCAGAGTCAAGATCGGGCCAACTTATTCTCGGATTGGCGGGTTGCTCACCGCACTTATAGGGGGTAACTCTGACTCACGGAGGAATGCTTAAGTTACCTGATTCCAAGATGTTTCGGGTGGCTCACTCATGATACTGAGTACGGATTTCCTCGCTTCTAGAATTGGCGGGTAACTTACTGCACTCGTAGGGGCCTTGGTTCGAGTTTGTACGAACTATCCACACGACTGAGGAACGCTGGTTTTAGTTTGCGGCTCAAATGAAAAATGGGGCTCCTAGTTTATCCGCTATTCCGTATTGTTTATCGCATGCCTGTGATGTTTATTACTTGCCTGTGATAATGATATATATATATATATATATATATATATATATATATATATATATATATGCTTCTATATATTTTGCATCCACGCTAGCCCTGTCCCCGTCCTGCCATAAATTAAGTAATCTTACGGTGAAGACCCGGGAACCCGTGGCGAATGCAGATAGCATATAAAAGCATGATATTTTTGTTGTTTCTGGTGTGGCTTAGAAACTTGTAATGATGAGACTGCGTCTAATGCAAGGAAAACAAACCTAAATGATATTGACGGAACAAATTTTAAAACTACTCGGTTTTCTTCAAAACCACTCGAATTTTTACAAAACCAATCGTTTTAAAAGCGGAGCCTAAACTACTCGTTTACAAAGCCACTTGAGTTCCTTCAATGATATCAAGTTCATTATGTTACAGGTTTTTTTCAAAACCACTCGGATTTTTACAAAAACCAGCAGTAGCTCTCCGTCATTTCAGATTATTATTGCTTAGTATTCGTGCTGCGTTTGTTGACCTTATCAAGGCGTAGTGTTCGATAGCTCTGTAGTGCTTTTCTGTTGTATGGTGATGCGATTAGCAAGAGAAATCGTATAGCCGTTTTGACCTTGTCAAGGGCTCTTGCGAGTGGGTTTAGATTAATCCAAGATAATGATGGGTTGAGCTTGACTAGTGATGACTTATGGCTTGTTGACCTTGTCAAGGTCATAAGCCACTAGGGACAAAAATCATATCGGGGGTATCAAATATAAGGAAACTTGCCAAGTTTGCGCATACCTTCTAAAGTGTGATGATTTTGGTTGGCTTCCGTCAAAATTATCATACAATAAGAGTTGAGTTCCGATTTCCATTGCTGAGTAAGTATTACTCTTCGAAAGATTTTCACTTCACAATTAGCTAACCTATTAGATGTCTAAAAAGGTGTTAACGGGTTATGCCTCTGCGAAAACGGGGTTATTTAATTAGGTCCGTGCAAAAACACGGGGAGCCTCCCTTGGAGTACCAACACCGGAATGGCTGAACTCTTAGCGAACTTGTAAGCTGTAAATGATCCCGACTAGTTCTCCTTTTAGGGTTTGATGGAGAATTTGAGAAAACAGTGGGAGCCATCCCGATTAGATAAAATAATTAATCAATCTAATCTTGATACAGTGCACGCTGAGTGTTCCTTTTCTCTCTCTTTGGCAGCGACCATGACCGACCTTAAACTAAAACTCGTAAACCAAGTTAACCGAACATTTTTACAAACTTTGGTTTTGGATTGTCAAGATTCACAACAAAGTCGCATATATCTCTGCCACTCTTACTTTACTCTTTGCATTCTCTAGAACACTCTGTATCACTATGGATATCCATATTGCTTGGAATGGCCATCTCGTATAATTACATACGAACTTGAAGAAATTGCTTCAGTTGAGGATGGTTATAGGTTCTGGAGAAATTGAATTGTATAATTCGGTTGTTTTCCTTTTTTATCTTCTTTCAAGTTGAGAGCTTCTTATATTAGGAGAGTACACTAGTTACGCTTGTTGGATAGTTTTCTTCCAAACCTTAGGCTGGTGCTGATGGTAGGGAAGGAAGAAAACCAACTAGCCTTAATCGGTGTATATAAGATAAGATGTGGAGACATATAAAGGGATTGAAGTAAGAGACATATAAATGGATTGAAGTGAGGGCAAAGTAAATTGCAATTACTGTGGTAAATCTGTGCATTGGAAAAGGCATTACTAGGAATACCCGGCCACCCTTTTGAAACATTTTAAATGTTTCGGTTTTTCTATGTAGTTATTATTAAAAACTGTTTTTCCAATTAATCCGACTCCAGGGTATGAGTATACCGAATTAGGATCTCATATCTGTATGTCGTTACAGATGCTGAGAAGGAGTAAAATATTGGAAATTGGGTGATCTGATCCTTAATATCGGAATTCGTAGCCATGGTGATATTGGATTAAATCACATAGTTTTACCTAACGGCAAATATTGGTTAATAACCGTTGTTATGCACCAATTTTAAAATGATATATCCGTATCTTTATTTTATAAAGTGGATATAATTTTGAAAATTGTGTCCTAGATTGCACGGACACGTCTTTTTGGTTGTTGTATCTGTGTCGGACACGTATCGGACACGGATTCATGCCCGACACTTGCACGACACATGTCCGACACATATTTTCTGTGTCCCACTTCGAAATAAAGTGGCTTTGGATTTGGATACGTGTCGGACACGTATCAGACATGTGTCGAACACGTATCGGACACGTTTTAGTAAAACCACGACACCCAAAAAACCTATTTTTCAATTAAAAGTGAGAAAATCCTAATCTTGTTATAACTTTTTTGATTTTTTGACTTTTTTATAACTCAATTTTGCTGCTTAATATAATTTCTATATGAAATATATAAGGTACGTTTGTTGAAGTTGTATGGAAAATGCTGAAATTATATGATTTACTAAAATTATGTTGCGTACAATTAGGAAACTACTGAAGTTATATTATTATTACAGAAATCATGTTAAATATAGGTAAGAAAATGCTAAAATCATATTTCTTTATGGAAATTGCTAAAGTTGTGTTAAAAGCCTAAAATAATTAAGTTCTTTGCTGAATTTGGTAAATACAAAAAAAAATGTTGAAATGTTAAAGTTTTTTGTCAAATATGTTGTTGCGATGGTATGATATTATATATATATATATATATATATATATATATATATATATATATATTTGTGTCATCGTATCTTATATTTTAGGATTTTACCGTATCGCCGTGTCACATCGTATCGTGTCCGTGTCTTCGTATCCATGTCTGTGCACCTTGATTGTGTCCTAGACATTTACCTTTATCAGTTGAGAATAAGATAAGATATATTGAATAACGGTATAGACGTTCTTAATCAAAATACAATTATCAACTTACAACACACGAAGTTTGAGTTAGTATACTCTATGGACTTATACATGGTAATATATATTGTCCGGTGTTCTTATAGATAAGGGGTGGTACTCTTACTTCATTCCGCTTTACCTATGATTTCTCTGGTTTTAGACACGCATTCGTTGAAATGCAAAGTTCAAAATTTTGAGAAGTTCAAAGGTATAAGAATAAAGTAGAGAACTAAAAGTTGGAAGTATCAAATATTTTTTGAAGTGATCGAAAATGTCGATATTTATACTGGGTATTCCGTCGTAGTATATTGAGAACTTGATTCTCTCACAAGTTACTCATCCGTGGGTGCGCTCCTTGATGAGTAATGTTGTATGTCTTTTTTCCATTTAGGTGGTATGCACTGGACACAGTTGCATAACATTTGAATCTGGTTCCATCTAAATTAATGTTTTTGATTCTATTTGGCATAGAATGATAGTATATCTTAAGGATATTGAGATATGGAGTTATCCGGTTTATACTTAACAACACAATCCGAACAAACTTAAGGCACGTTTCTGTAATGGCAGTTTGTGGGTAATCCCAAGTTTTCGCAAGGGTTTAACTTCTACCATTTGCAAGATCAATAGTTGCATTGTTTTTGACTCGCTATCTTTTTATGAAAAGGACTTCTTTTTGCAAAAGAATTTAGTAGGAGTATGGTAGAACTTGAAGTGATTTCAGAACCACAAACGGTTACTGAAAATTTAGTAGGACCTAGAGATTCAATTGGACCGACAAACCATTAGCCACTCTACAGATTTAGTGGTTGACCTCAGCCATCCGGGTGGTACTTTGGTTTCCTCGTAGACGATGACAGGAAGGTCAGTATCATGGTGATGACGACCCTATTGCCACTGCTGCTATTCATGACTAGGAGATCTGGTAGGTGGATACTTATAATAACTTTCTAAATGGGAATTTAGAAGTATACATATATATGACTTTGCCAGAGGGTTGTCATAGTCAGTGGGAGCAGCGGAAGGTGTGCAAGTTGCTTATGTCTATTCATAGACTAAAGCGGGCATAATGGAGACGGATTATTTGTTTTGATGTGAAAACCAAAGTGTTTGACTTCATCAAAGAACAGATGAACCTAATAAGAAGGTTGTAAGGAGTACTGTCCTGAGATTTCGATGATATACTCCTGATAAGATGTGATATTTCTATACTATAATCGGTTAAACTATGGTTATCACAAAATTTTCTTCATATATGATCTGAATAATATATCAAAGATTCTGGTAACTAGATCTATGTCGTTAGATTTAGATTTGGGAAGTGTCTTAATTTAGGTATTTGGACACCATTTTAAAGGATTTTAGAATGCAGGACTCTTGGCGTGGTGGTGTAACTGCTGGTAATGGAGTCACCCTCTCTAAAGAAATGTCTTCTAGACTAATAAGGAGAGGGACTCACATGAATGACATATCAATTACTTTGCCAATAGGGTCAATCATGCAATATCAAGTACCAGACCAGAAGTTGTTTTTGCACTTAGTATAGTAAGCAAATATTAATCCTAAAGAAACAAAAGGAAGTGGTGAAGAACATGTGAGGATGTTCTTAGGAAGTGGTAATGGCTGCCTCCTTCAGGAGGTGATTAATGTTCTAGCTTCCAAGGTAATCTGGATGACAGGGTGGCTGTCAGAGTTATAAGTTTATCCTCTTCTAAGTGGCGGTATATTGGACGGAGTTCCAAGCAGAATACTGAGGTAAATATGGCGTGGGTTGCTATCGTGGCTCTACTGAATTTATCGTCAGACAACAGTTCTCAGTTGACATGAGTACAGATAGCATGTTGACCTGAGATCGTCATTTATCTCGTGTGAGTTCCCACTGTACTTAGATTACCACCCTATCATGGCTCTACTGAGTCATGTAAACAGGTTTTAGTTGGTACAGTCCCGAGCCATATGGAGGCAGTGAGCGATCGACAGGGATTCGTCTTTTCCGATATAGGTGAAGAACCTTGTTTCCGATGGCTTCGAGCTTTGCTAAAGTCCTCGAAACAGTATAGCGGTCTTCCGCGGTTAGGCGAATACGCTACAAAGGTAGCTAACCCCTTAATCTTGTATGTTATGATATCTAGTTTAGTGTTTGGAATCGATTTTAGGGTTTTGGTCACTAGTGCTTGCATTAAAATTTTTGTTTTCGCTTCCGCTTCCGCCGCGAGTCTTGCAGCGCGAGCACTAGGGACCTAACACAAATTTTAGCACTGATTTAATTTTGAGTTATTCTATCCATATTTGTTTTACCTAGCATCCGCGATGACCCCACCTGTCTGAGACCCCTACTTTAGTTAACCGACTGTGTAGGTGTGATCAATAGTTACTAAGACATTTTGAATCTCTTGAACAACAAGATACTTGACTTTCATAGCTCTTGCCCCTTTAAAACTCTTGTTCTTGTTGAGAGAGAAAAAATGGCAAAAAGATCATTGTAGATTGGTCTAGAGATAGAGTCCACAATCAGAAGACCACTAATTTCTTAGTAAAAATCTTGAGACATGGCTCAATAGCAACCTAAAAATTCAGCCAATGTAGCACAAGGAGAGGTTGTGGACTGTAACTGGGATCTCCAATAGCTGATCTCCTAGTTCATGGCATTTCGCAAAATCTGCATTCGGTTAACCAATAATTTAGTGATGATTTGATCTATGATAGGTGAACAATTTTGCAGGTTGTTACTTGTTACTCCCTTCGTTTCTATATGTACGCCACTTTTTGATTTTTTTTTTTGTTTCAAAATATATGTCCATATCTAATATCAATGAAGAAAACTTATATTACCAATAAAATTCAAACTTTTAGTCCAAACTACCATTCAGTTGAGGAAGAGAGTATATAATGAAGTCAAGCTTTGGAACATGTTAATGTTAGTCCTTTCATTTTCCAATACTTTCTAATTTATTTACACCTACATGAGAGAGAGAGAGAGATTTATTAATTGGTGTAAAAAAATTTAGTGCCAAAAAATAAAAGATGAGGGAAATAATTATGGGCAACTAAGGAATATTGTCATCATGGTATTATTGCTTCACAATATTTCAAGCATTCCTTAAAGGGAGTACAAAGCAAAAAGTGAAATACATATAGAAACGGAGGGAATACGTTCGAAGAATTTAAAGATTTAGGCCTTTTAAAATGGGCAAAGAAGACCGGAGAGTGTATCTCTTTGGATATCAATACCAAGAAAAAAACCGGCCTCACACATATCCTTCATCTTAAAATTATAAAATAGACACTTCTTTGCTTCGTGGAAAACCCAAGATCACTGGTCGCAAGCAATATCATCTTCAAACATGCTCCCACTGACCTTAAGGTGTATACATTGGTCAAAAATGTTTCCTGTAAACCCAAAGGACAGAATTTTCTGGTTGAATTTGAGAAACCATGGTCATGAAACTAGTTTAAGTCCATATTACTTGCATACCATGTGATCTTTATTCTTTACACAAAAACCTGGAGGTTATTCCATGTACACCTCTTCTTCAATGTCCTCGTTGAGAAATGTTGTTTTCACATCAATTTGATATAACTCCAAATCATAAGCGAGTCCATTTTAGAACTAAAGAAAAAGTCTCATCAATATCAATGTCTTCCCTGTGTGTGAATCCTTTAGCCACTAATCTGGCCTCATATCGTTCGACTTTGCCTTTAGAGCCCCTTTTATTCCAGAACACAACCAACTGGTTTGCCTACTACAATCAAATCAATGAAATCCAGGCTATTCATGATAGGTAATTCTTCCTCCATGGCATTTATCCATTGTGTGGATTTATCACTTTCAATAGCTTTTCATGACGCAACTAGATCATCATCTTTCCAACATCACCATCAATTTATTGTAGGTAGACTAAGGGCTAGTTCAGAGGAGCCTTGTGAAACCATGGTTGTGAATTTGTAACCAAACTATATTTTAGGATGTATTCGGATGGGCTATTAGTGAAACCATGGTTTTGTAAATATAAAATAATAATGAAGTACAGGAGGCCCACCATTTAAATTTTTTTAGGGGCCCACCATCAACGGTTGAAAGGAAGATAATTTTTTTTAATGGAGGGCCACCATCTTCCCCACCGCTCAAGGAGTGGTGGGAAAAGCTTTCCCCTTGCTTTTTCCACCGCTTGTTTTGAGTGGTGGGCGCCCATCGCTGCTTTAAATTAGCATCCAAATACCTTTGCATCCATTAAACAGCATTATTGTTTTGTTAATTAGGATCCATTCATGCATATCTAAATTATATCAATAATGCATTGAACAATATTTTTCTTTTTTGGTCTTTATTCTGCAGGTGCATTAATTCTTCATTCATGTATCAAATCGAATTCATGGAAACATATCTGCTAATGTGGTATGTTTTTATGTGCAAGATTTCATGACATTGAATCTGGAATACTCATTCAAAACTTGTCAAATATACTGATTTCTAAATTCATTGCTTTATCATGAATGCCAGTCCTATAAAAGACTTGGGTGACATTGATTTCTTCACAACACAATGATCGTCATTGGGTTTCCTCTCCCATGGCGACTCCATGTAAAAATAGAAATTAAATTATATATTGAAGAGGCTCAAAGATTTAGCCAGCTTCCTTCATTTAATGGAGGAAGCGGCATTCTGGTATCCTCTAGTTTGAGGATATCAGAAAGCAGTGAAGTCGAGCATCTGTTGTAAGTTTAAATGTTAATTATTTTTATCATTTTTCTTTTCTTCTTGATTTTCCTGACATATTGTGCATCGTACATTAGAAGCATTATCGTCTTCTTCACATTATTTACGACGTTTTCCATTAAAATGAAACGGCAACGGAGAAAACCTTTCATGAAAATTCTAAATTTCGTTTCCCTACCCTCAGCTTGAATCCTATCCCAATCTATTTTTATTTAGTGCCATTTTTAATTTATTATTTTTGATATAACATTAAGAGTGAAAAGAAGTTTTTTTTGTAGTCATGGGCGGATCCAGGGTGGGTCGAGATTAGGCAGACGACCCACCTGACCTGGATCGGTAAATCTCTATATATCGAAGTATGTTTGATACACGTATATATAAATACTAGTTGCTTTGCCATTTGGTAAAAGTGTAGAATTTTGGATCGCAGTGCAACCTGAATACCCACGGATTCCTCTCCATGCTTTAATTTTTTTTCCCCCATCTCTTTAAAATAGTAGAGTTTTAGCACATACCCCTTCATTTTCATATTTCCATATGCAGTTTCACAAGCATTTTTTTGGTATGAAGTATCACTCAGTAATTTTCTGACCCACCTGACGAAGACCTCCGGCTCCGCCACTACTTGTAGTCCTGAAAGACTGGTGGAAGTCCTTTAAACATTTTCCGATAAAGTACTCTAAAAAATGGATAAAAAAACAGATTTACGGAGAAAATTGCATTCTGATCAAATCATTCAAGAAAACATCAAAGAACAATGGTTTAAGAAGATTAATTATGCCTTTTATATGTTAGTCATCTACGGAAACAAGAAAATATTTATGCTTGTGGTGGATGAGTCTTACTTAAGTGTGCATGGTGTGTGTGTGTGTGTATGCGTAGAATAGAAGTAAGAATAAACACATCGATATAATCCATGTATTTGCAAATTCTACTTGTCTGCTCAATCTTGGCATGTTTGAGTGCTTTAGCTGTACTTAAAAGTTTATAGATCATGTTAGGTGTTTATTTAATCCTTTATTTGATATATTATGATGAACTCAATTTTTTTAGTTGTCCATGTCTTCTCATTTTTCTGTTTCCACTTAATACAGGACTTCGTATTTGGAACGACACAGTGTCTCAATGGCTCCCTCCCATAATACTTGTCAATGTTTCCTGCAGAGGCTCCATTCGATCTTCGCTCCTCCTTCAGGTAACCACTCTCATCCCCCTCGCATCATAGATGTTTCCGATTAATGTTTTGCCAAATCTCCTTGGTGCTCTTTTTTCCGCCTTCTAAACTTTGATATTGTTATTTTTTAAGGTCAAAGTTTTGTTAGAGAAGAACCTTAATTTGCCATTTCGTCGCTGGGACATAAATGACGGGTCCTCTGAACACGGGTATGAAAGCTATGAGCTGGCTGCAAAACAACTATCAAAGATATTGAGAATTAAGCAGGCAAGGGAAAGAAAGTCCGGTGATGCAATTAATAAATTTTGGTGGAAAACAATATATCTGTACTGATAGGTAGCCATGTATATATATACAACTGAGCGCATGTACAAAATCAAATGAACAATAAATAGTTTCAAAAATTATGCAAGGTTGTTTGTCATTGAGGTATTAGGGGGGATATCTCTGTAATATTGTTTTAATGTTACTCTTTTATTACTCCTAGTAGCATGAGTTTTTAAAATTATTTTTAATTGATTGTTTTTGTAACAACGGTATAATCCGTATACCTTCTATATGATTTTCGTTCTTTAATAAATCCCAATTCGTTCAATTAAGCATATATTGATCCTATTGTTGATTTTATTATTATATAAATATAATATATTATTTACTTATTCTTATTAGGTAGAGATTAAGTGTATTATATTATTACTGATCGTTTTACAATTTTAAATTATATTTTTACATGAATATTTTATATCATGTATTAGTTCTAATTGGTATATATATTCGAGAAGATAACTTTAATGTTGATTATTATATATTATCTAGTTAATTTAATATGATGTGTGTTTAGTGTAAATATTGTACATCTATAGTTACTATATCAAACTAAATTAACTAATCTAAATAACTACTATTTTTATTGATGTGGTTGGATAATGGAAAATATTCGCAGATCTTTCTAAACAGATTTGATTTGGGTGTTTTGTAAGAAAACAAATTTTAAAGGAGGTTTAAGTGAAATTGTATATCTATATTATTTAAACACACACCTTCTTTATATTCTCCTCTCATCTCGATCTACTTCTTCCTCCTCCGACTTCTACTTCTCTGTGAACCCTTCTTCCTCTTGCCTCTTCGAGCATCAAACCCGAGAAACCCCAAGCCCTCTTCAAATCGATCCCATCCTCATCTTCATCCACCTAAAGCAGAACCTAGCCAAAACCTAACCCTAGATCTCCATCGCCTCCACCACCAGCGACGCCTTCATCGACGACGTCCCTGCCGTCTACTTCGTCTAGCCGAGCACCCAACTCGACTGTGTACCGAAGCCCGACCTGTTTGCCATCACCTCGTCTTCAAGTGCCACCGTCGCGGCTCCATTCTAAACTCGAGCAATTCAAGCCGAGACCTCAACCCAATGCGTTGATTGTTCTCGCCATTGCCGTCACTTTCTTCATCTTCCCTGTGATTTTTCACCGGCTGTAAGTCCCCCTTCCTCCCATTCCCTCTAATTATGCAAATCCTTGCCATGATTTCTTGTCTCTTTGAAAAAATATATTATTGAGTGGTCTTCATATATCTTTAATCTTACTACGATAATAATATGATGAGTTAAACACAATCTTACTTGTTATTTTCATGCTAAATGATTTACTAACTCATAAAACATAATACTGACAATGAAAATGTATATGATAAAATACTTTTACATAATAAGACTATTAAATAATAAATACATCATTAAAATACTGTATTACTAAGTCGTTACGTGAAACCGTGGCAATATGATATAAACTATTACTACTGATGTAAATATATACTATATATATAACCTAATAACACTACAAACAACCCACATATTATCCAACCCTACATTAACCTAGTAAATAATTGCTAAACTTTCATAATCTAACCTAAACAAAATAATAGTATTGCGTAAGGTTAACGTTACAATTTATATCATAAAGTTTTGGTTAACGGTAATTATAGTTAATTCAATTAGTGTAGCAAGTTATATATTTTATACTGTAGTATATGTATATTATTGTCATATCATAAATTACTGGTCAATAGTTGTATGTATAGCAGTTTATGACAAGATTTTTCATATATTACAACTACAGTTTTTTTGTAAGTATGGTTACTCCACAAAGTTGTGTAAAGATAGCATGTCACTTGTTCTTGAATCAGTTGATAATTTAATGTTTAGTGTAGATCTGTTGGTGTGTAATATAGCTATTAAAATCTGCAGATTCCAATAGGATTCAATTAAAAGCGAGAAAACCCTAATCTTGTTATAACTTTTTTGATCTGTTGACTTTTTTTATAGCTCAATTTTGCTGCTTAATATAATTTCTATATGAAATATATAAGGTATTTTTGTTGAAGTTGTTTGGAAAACACTGAAATTATATGATTTTACTAAAATTATGTTACGTACAATTAGGAAACTGCTGAAATTATATTGTTATTGCTGAAATTTTGTTAAATACATGTAAGAAAATGCTAAAATCATATTTCTTTTATGGAAATTGCTAAAGTTGTGCTAAAAGCCTAAAATAATGAAGTTCTTTACTAAATTTGGTAAATACAACAAAAAGTGTTGAAATGCTAAAGTTTTTGTCGAATATGTTGTTGCGATGGTATGATATTATATATATATATATATATCCATATCGTCGTATCTTATATTTTGGGATTTTTCCGTATCGCCGTGTCACATCGTATCGTGTCCGTGTCTCTGTATCCGTGTCTGTGCAACCTTGATTATGTTATAGACATTTACCTTTATCAGTTGAGAATAAAATAAGATGCATTGAATAACGGTATAAATGTTCTTAATCAAAATATAGTTCTCAATTTACAACACACGGAGTTTGAGTTAGTATACTCTACGGACTTATACATGGTAATCTATATTGCCTTGTGTCCTTATAGACAAGGGATTGATACTCTTACTTCATTCCGTTTTACCGATGATTTCTCTGATTTTAGACACGAGTTCGTTGAAATGCAAAATCCAATTTTTTTCAGAAGTTCAAAAGTATAAGAATAAAGTAGAGAACCGGAAGTTGGAAGTATCAAATTTTTTCGAAGTGATCGAAGATGTCGATACTTATACTAGGTATTCCGTCGTAGTAATATTGAGAACTTGATTCTCTTACAGGTTACCCATCTGTGGTGCGCTCCTTGATGAGTAATGTTGTATGTCTTTTTTCCATTTATGTGATTTGCACTGGACACAGTTGCATAACATTTGAACCTGGTTCCATCTAAATTTGTGCTTTTGATTCTATATGGACATAGAATGGTAGTATATCTTAAGGATATTAAGATATGGATTTATCCGGTTTATACTTAACAGCACAATCCGAATAAACTCAAGGCACGTTTCTGTAATGACAGTTTATGGGTTATCCCAAGTTTTCGCAAGGGTTTAACTTCTACCATTTGTAAGATCAATAGTTGCTTTGTTTTTGACTCGCCGTCTTTTTATAAAAAGGACTTTTTTTGCAAAAGAATTTAGTGGGAGTATGGTAGAACTTGAAGTGATTCCAGAACCACAAACGGTTACTGAAAATTTAGTAGGACCTAGAGATTCAATTGGACTGACAAACCATTAGCCACTCCGCAGATTTAGTGGGTGTCCTCAGCCATCCGAGTGGTATTTCGGTTTCCTCGTAGACAATGACAGGAAGGTCAGCATCATGGAGATGGCATCCCTATTTGCCACAGCTGCTATTCATGACTAAGAGATCTGATAGGTGGATACTTATAATGTCTTTCTAAATGGGAATTTAAAAGTGTACATGTATATGACTTTGCCAGAGGGTTGGCATAGTCAGTTGGAGCAGCGGAAGGTGTGCAAGTTACTTATGTCTATTCATAGGCTAAAGCAGGCATAGTGGAGACGGATTATTGGTTTTGATGTGAAAGCCAAGGTGTTTGACTTCATCAAAAGAACAAATGAAACTAATAAGAAGGTTGTAGAGAGTACTGTCCTGAGATTTGGATGATATACTCCTGATAAGAAGTGATAGTCCTATACTACAATCGATTAAACTATGGTTATCATAAAATTTTCTTCATATATGATCTGGATAATATATCAGGGATTCTGGTAACAAGATCTATGTCGTTAGATCTAGATTTGGGAAGTGTCTCAATTTGGGTATTTGGACACCATTTTAAAGGATTTTAGAATGGAGGACTCCTAGCGTGGTGGTGTACCCGCAGGTAATGGAATAACCCTCTCTAAAGAAATGTCTTCTAGACTAATGAAGAGAGCGACTCGCATGAATAATATACCAATTGCTTTGCCAATTGGGGCAATCATGCAATGTTAAGTACCAGACCAGAAGTTGTTTTTGCACTTAGTATAGTAAGCAGATATTAATCCTAGAGAAACAAAAGGAAGCGATGAAGAACATGTGAGGATGTTCTTAAGATGTGGTAATGGCTGTCTCCTTCAGGAGGTGATTAATGGTTCTAGCTTCTAAGGTAACCTGGATGACAGAGTGGTTGTAAGAATTATAAGTTTATCCTCTTCTAAGAGGCGAGATATTGGATGGAGTTCCAAGCAGAATACTGAGGTAAATATGGCACGGGTTGCTGATTACGATCAGCGGATGATACAGCACAAGAAGTTTATTGGATATAGTTGTTTATTTATGAACTTGGTCCCATCAGATATCCAGACAAATTCTAAGGCTGAGTATCACTCAGTTCGGGAGATATTTGATCTCTGCGAAATTGAGACATAGAGAGATAAAATTAGAAACATTATAGCAGGTCCTCTCACTGAGGTTATTTTTTGAACACACGAGCTGTTAGTAGAGAAGTTGGATATTTGATAGCAAACGAGCTGTGGGTATGCGATACCGCTATAATTAGCCTAAAGTGCAAGTAGGAGATTGTTGGCTATAGTGTCCTCAAATTAATTATTGTAATCGAAAGAAGGCAATTATGATAATTGCTGGTAGAACAGTCTTGCTTGATATGATAATATGCTACCTGGTTTGTCTTTATCATGAATGTGTATACGTTTTATTACGTGTTAATACATAACGATAAGCCCGTAGGATCTTTTCTTGACTACCAGAGTTATGATGACGATCATACTAATGAGAGATGGGTATTCTATAAACACATCCTTAAATGTCCCTAATCGTGGGAGTATCGAGACAGGGCATCAATATTCTAGAATAGACTAGTGTATATGTTTCTAGACCCCGGCGAGAGGTAGGGGAAGATCTTATAGCCATTGGTGTGTTGAACCTAAAATTGTATACATGTGCTCACTGGAGGTGAGTACACCAGACGGATTCGCCAAGAACTTCTAAATGATACTATATCTATCGTCAGATAGCAGTTCTCAGTTGATATGAGTAGAGGTAGTATGTTGACGTGAGATTGTCATTTGTCTCGTGTGAGTTTCCACTGTATTTAGATTACTACCCTATCATGGCTCTACTGAGTCGTGCAAACAGGTTTTAATTGGGTACAGTCCTGAGCCACATGGAGGCAGTGAGCGATCGTCATGGATTCGTCTCTTCCGGTATAAGGAGTCGATGTTTGCGCTATGTTTGGTTGGCCATTACCATAAGTCCCTGACCAGGACGGATGAGATTTACTGATCGGAGATCAGTAGTTCCTCGGTTGGTAATGGGCTAGACACCGGCATGACTTATCGGGTTATTAAGGGTCTGACGTTATCCACCCCTAGACCCGGTATGCGATACTCTTAGATGAAGAGATCGGACTGTACAGAGATTGTCACTTACAGGCTTAGTAGGGGTACGTACGAGTTTGCTTGTCGACTTTTTTTCGTTCAATACCTGGGTAGCCGTTACGTATATGTAGTGCCGCTGACGTGCTTGTGGTTAAAGCTACTACCAGCGTATTGTCGGGTCTTTAGAGTCCCACATAGAGGGTTTCTCGGTTTAGGCGAAATAATGTAGTGTGCGTATTTTGATACGTACGGAAGTTCGATTAAATACGTGTATTTTAGACGCATGCATTAATCAGACGTTTTGATAATACTAGCATATTTGAAACATAGCCAGGATGATCACATATGTGAGCTAGTATTATATCTCTCATTTTCTCTCTTTTAGGTATTTGTATTTTGACACGAATACGGTATTTATACGAATTTGGGTATTCGTATCTTAATACGAATACGGGTATTCGTATCTTAATATGAATACGGTGTTCGTATCTTAATACGAATACGGGTGTGGGTGTTTATGTATTTATAGCATATACGGGTGTATGTGTGTGTGTGTGTGTGTAAAGTGTGTGTATTGATACACACTTCTTCTTTTTCTATTTGAATGCCACTTGATGTGTGTAGCCTTATGACTCATGAGATCAGTCACACATAAGGATAAGATAAAGAGAGAAGGATTTACGGCTAAGGTTTTTATCCTGCACATTTATCCTCTCCTTTCTCTTCTTCTCCTTTAGCTAAAATTTTAGAGGAAAATTTGAAAAGAGAGAGACAGAGAGCATGAGATTTACCACTACATCACTCTCACAATCTATTTCTAGCAAACTTGGTATGTGGGTTGCTTCGCTTGTTGATTTGGTGTGAAGCAAGAGTTTGTTATCGGATTCTTTCGGGTGGATCGTCTTCGGCAAGGAAAATCGGCATGCAAGCTTATTTCCGACGGCTTCAGAGCTTTGCTAGAGTCCTTAGAATAGTACAGCGGTCTTCCGCGGTTAGGCAGACACGCTACAAAGATTGCTAACCCCCTAATCTTGTATGTTATGATAGCTAGTTTAGTATTTGGAATTGATTCTAGGGTTTTGGTTACTAGTGCATGCTCGCATTAAAATTTTTGTTTTCGCTTCCGTCTTCGCCGCGAGTCTTGCAGCGCGAGCACTAGGGACCTAACACAAATTTTAGCACCGATTTAATTTTGAGTTATTCTACCCATATTTGTTTTACCTAGCATCCGCGATGACCCCACCCATCTGAGACCCCTGCATTAGTTAACCGACTGTGTAGGTGTGATCAATAGTTACTAAGACATTTTGAATCTCTTGGACAACAAGATACTTGACTTTCATAGCTCTTGCCCCTTTAAAACTCTTGTTCTTGTAGAGAGAGAGAGAGAGAGAAAATGGCAGAAAGATCATTGTACATTGGTCAAGAGATAGAGTCCACAATCAGAAGACGACTAATTTCTTAGTAAAAAGCTTGAGACATGGCTCAATAGCAACCTAAAAATTCAGCCAATGTAGCACAAGGAGAGGTTGTGGATTGTTACTGCACCACGGATCTCCAATAGCCGATCTCCTAGTTTAGGGCATTCCGCAAAATCTGCATTCGGTTAACCAATAATTTAGTGATGATTTGATCTATGATAGGTAAACAATTTTGCAGGTTGTTACATCCAGATTCTTCGAAAACGGTACAGCCTTGAACTGCCATGCATTGACCAAAGCTATTGGTTGATCTCTTCTTTAAGCGGACTATACATTGTACAATAGACATGTGCTTCTGTTTGTAATCCAATTACGAGAAGTTGAAAAAAAGCCCCAAGTCTGAGTTAGAAACGAATCTCTACATTAAATTATTTTCGAAAAAAATGACTTCTCTTAATTTATTATGAGTTCATCTGGGAAACAAACTATATAAAATTGCGAAATTAAATTAGGGCATACACTTCTCTTAGTAAATGTTTGAATAATGTATGTGAGTTGAACCCTTGACTGCTACATATGTTTGAATATTGTATATGAGTTGTGTTAAGTATTTTATTTGGTTCAATCTCAATGCGCCAAATTTCTTAATTCCAAAGCTTGCCAACTTCCATTCAAGAGCCACTATTGGATCAAGGTAGCTTGTCTAATAGATATTGAAAACCGGTTCTTGTGCTATTTAACCAGACAAATAGTCGGCCTATTTGTATGTACTCAAGAGGTCAATCTAACGAACCCAATTAAATAAAAAAAAATTCCAGAGGGCAAGGGTAGAGAGTCACCCTTAGCTAGGTGTATGGAACATTTTGGTGCATTCTCTCCACCGATACTTCTACATATAACATTTCCTAAATTTAATAAATGGCTAGTACAATGCACTTCTTTTTTTTCTTATATATATAGCATCCAAATACCTTTGCATCCATTAAACAACATTATTGTTTTGTTAATTAGGATCCATTCATGCATATCTAAATTATATCAATAATGCATTGAACAATATTTTTCTTTTTTGGTCTTTATTCTGCAGGTGCATTAATTCTTCATTCATGTATCAAATCGAATTCATGGAAACATATCTGCTAATGTGGTATGTTTTTATGTGCAAGATTTCATGACATTGAATCTGGAATACTCATTCAAAACTTGTCAAATATACTGATTTCTAGATGCATTGCTTTATCATGAATGCCAGTCCTATAAAAGACTTTGGTGACATTGATGTCTTCACAACACAATGATCGTCATTGGGTTTCCTCTCCCATGGCGACTCCATGTAAAATAAATTACATTATATATTGGAGAGGCTCAAAGATTTAGCCAGCTTCCTCCATTTAATGGAGGAAGCGGCATTCTGGTATCCTCTAGTTTGAGGATATCAGAATGCAGTGAAATCGAGCATCTGGTGTAAGTATAAATGTTAATTATTTTACTTTTTTTCTTGATTTTCCAGACATATTGTGCATCGTGCATTTGAAGAATTATCATCTTCTTCACGTTATTTATGACGTTTTCCATTAAAATGAATGGCAACCGAGAAAACCTTTCATGAAAAATCTAAATTCCGTTTCCCTACCCTCGGCTTGAATCCTATCCCAATCTATTTTTATTTAGTGCCATTTTTAATTTATTATTTTTTATATAACATTAAGAATGAAAAAGGAAATTTAGCTGGCCATTTGGTAAAAGTGTATAATTTTGGATTGCAGTGCAACCTGAATACCCACGGATTCCTCTCCATGCTTTAATTATTTTTTTCCCCATCTCTTTAAAATAGTAGAGTTTTAGCACATACCCCTTCGTTTTCATATTTCCATATGCAATTTCACAAGCATTTTTTTGGTATGAAGTATCACTCAGTAATTTTCTGACGATCATTGTGTCGTGAAAGACCGGTGGAAGTCCTTAAAACATTTTCTGATAAAGTGCTCTAATAAATGAAAAAAAAACAGATTTCCGGAGAAAAGTGTGTCAAGAGTACCTGTTTATTTATAAAACGGATAAGAATAGGGGAATGAAAAATGCAATATTATGGTCTAAACAAATACCCCCAAACTTACCTTTTGCTCGTCCTCGAGCAAACTTATTATTTTATGCTCTAAAATCCTAACCACACTTTCGCAGGGAAACGCGATTGCACTGAGCATGTGCAACAAGCCGTTAAACCTCTAGGTGTCCCTAGTAGGAGGAGTGTTGTCTCCTGAAGGTTTTCATCGGATACTACCCACAAAATCCTATCAATTCAGCACATTGACTTTTGTTCTCCAATTAGGTTTTCTAACAAGAAATTCTATTATCTTATACTTGTAAATTATCCACCCACATTTTTCACACTTCCTTCTCATTTAACTTAAGATTATATATATCCTATAGACTTACTTAGCTTTCGGCATTTCCTAAGTTTTCCTTCTAGGGTTCCACCTCCACTTAGGAATTTTTATCAATTCTACTAAAGATACAAGTTCTATTCTTCATTCTTTTCTCTTATCTAAATTCCAATCACATATCCCTACGTGTGTGTATATATCACCCCTACACTTGGAAATTCAAATCAAGCAATCATACTCTCGTCCATTATCCAAAGCACTTATTAATTAGTGAATTTTTAAATGAAATTTGCTTACACATTCTTCATGCGACCGTTGATACTTCTTGAGGTACCAACGACCGATTACAAAATGCGTTTGCACTTTAAAGCGTACTTCCTAGTCTTTGCAACACCCAAGGCTTTAGCAGTGACTCCCAAACCAGTTGGTCTAAGGCACTAGGTGATAAGGCACCCTCGCTAAATATTTTTCTATTTTTACAGCCTTAGGTAATCACAAAAACCAGTGTCCATTTTTTTCTTTATCAAAGGGGAAAAACCCAAACAATAGAAAACTACATATCCTGCGTATCACAGCTATGTAACCTCCAACTAAGTAAAAACTTCATAGACTCCTCTATTTTCATATTAATTATCTTCATATGCTCCTCTTGAATGGAAGTTGGCATGATTTAGAATTAAGAAATTCGGAAATGCGGCACAATGTGCCATATAAATTACTTAACACAACCGGCATACAATTTTTGGACATATGTAGTTATGAAGGCAAACCATATGCATACAATGGAACTGCTCTAGGAGTCAAGTAATCAATCTTCTTAAATGTTTAAAGTTTGCGATGGATATAATCCATGTATTTGTAAAACATGGATTGATTATGCCTTTTATATGTTAGTCATCTACGGAAACAAGAAAATATTTATGCTTGCGGTGGATGAGTCTTACTTAAGTGTGCATGATGTGTGTGTGTGTGTATGCGTAGAATAGAAGTAAGAATAAACACATCGATTATAATCCATGTATTTGTAAATTCTACTTGTCTGCTCAATCTTGGCATGTTTGAGTGCTTTAGCTGTACTTAAAGTTTATAGATCATGTTAGGTGTTTATTTTATCCTTTATTTGATATATTATGATAAACTCAATTTTTTTAGTTGTCCAATGGCTCCCTCCCATAATACTTGTCAATGTTTCCTGCAGAGGGCTCCATTCGATCTACGCTCCTCCTTCAGGTAACCACTCTCATCCCGCTCGCATCATAGATGTTTCCGATTAATGTTTTGCCAAATCTCCTTGGTGCTCTTTTTTCCCCGGCCCTTCTAAACTTTGATATTGTTATATTTTAAAGTCAAAGTTTTCTTAGAGAAGAACCTTAATTTGCCATTTCGTCGCAAGGACATAAATGACGGGTCCTCTGAACACGAGTATGAAAGCTACGAGGTGGCTCCAAAACAACTATCAAAGATATTGAGAATTAGGCAGCCAAGGGAAAGAAAGTCCCGTGATGCAATTAATAAATTTTGGTGGAAAACAATATATTTGATAGGTAGCCATATATATATGCATGAAAAATCAAAGGATTTCAATAATGCAACATAAACTTCATTCAATGCATAAGCTAGACGTCTTCAAATCTTTTGATTTTACATACATGTATATTTGAGGGTAGGGTGATCGACTTGAACGGATCGGATCGTTAAAATATGCCGTAGATCGGGAGTTCCCGTTTTTTAAAAACACGGTCTTGTTTGCACTGGATCACTCCCCTATACACACGCACGCGCGCTATTGAGTGTATGTACAAAAACAAATGTACAAAATTATGGAAGGTTGTTTGTGATTGAGGTATTAAGGGAGAGAAAATCTCTGTATATGTAATTATTTTAATTACTCTTTTATCACTTCTAGTAGCATGAATTTTTTCGTTTTTTTTAATTGATTGTTTTCTTTTTAGTATAAGTCATATTCCTGTTAACATAAAGTTGTGTGTATATGGTTTGCCTTCATACGTGAGATCCTGGAAAACCTTGAACACTTGACTCCTAGAGCAGTTCCATTGTATGCATATGGTTTGCCTTCATAACTACATATGTCCAAAAATTGTATGCCGGTTGTGTTAAGTAATTTATATGGCACATTGTGCCGCATTTCCGAATTTCTTAATTCTAAATCATGCCAACTTCCATTCAAGAGGAGCATATGAAGATAATTAATATGAAAATAGAGGAGTCTATGAAGCTTTTACTTAGTTGGAGGTTACATAGCTGTGATACGCAGGATATGTAGTTTTCTATTGTTTGGGTTTTTTCCCTTTGATTTTTGTTTTTGCTTGCTTGTAGTTTCGTTAAAACTGCTATTAAATAATGAAACACGGGGGGTTTGGCCATCGTTTTAGTCTAAAAAAATATTTCCATTCAAGAACAACTACTGGATGAAGGTAGCTCGTCCGATAGATACTGAAAACAGACGCTTGCCCTAAATAAACAGATGCTCGATTCCAACCAAGTTTGGGTCCATACAAATAGTCGGCCTATTTGTATGTGGTCAGGAGGCTGATTATCTGCCCAACCCAATTACAATATCTTTTTTAACCCAATTAAAACCGTAGGTGTATGCAGCATTTGGTGCAATCTCTCCGCCGACCTTCCTACAAAAAAACATTTCCTAAATTCTATAAATGGCAAGTACAATGCACGTGTTTTTTTATAATGGAACCCAAATACGTTGCATCCAATAACAAATATTCTTTTATTGGTATCCAATCATGCAACAATGCGTTGAACAATAATATCTTTTATGGTCTTTTTTGGCAGATGCATTCTTCATTCATGTATCAAGTTTAATTCACATGACCATATTTGCTAATATGGTATGTTTTGAAGTGCGAGATTTCATAACATTGAATCTAGAATAATCACTGATAACTTGTTAAATATAAAATTTATAGATTCATTGCGGCTTGATTATGAATGCCAGCCCTAGCCTATAGAAGACTTGGGTAATAATAATCTCTTCACAACAGCACAATGACTCTCATTGGGTTTCCTCTCCCATTGAGACTTCATGATCCAAGTTGATCCATTAAAAATATTGAAGGGTCTCAAAGATGATCCAAGTTGATCCATTAAAAATATTGAAGGGTCTCAAAGATGAAGCTCGCTTCCTTCGCTCTGTGGATGATGATGCTCAATACCGGGAATTCCCCAGATCATGATACCTGGCAGATGACGTGTCCCGAAACTTACGGAAAATGAGCAAGAACGGCATCCTGAAGGTGTACCCCGGGTCTCCGACCCGTGGACTAACCCCTACCTTCGGTGACCTACCAGAACACTCTTATACTCGTCCTACTCATGACCGTCAGCTCGTCTCCAAGCCCTCACGCACGCCGGGGGCTTCCTCAGCCCTCCCGGCTCGCTCCCAAGCTACTACAGAAGCTAGCTTGCTCGTCCTCCCGCTCATCTTCGAGCCTCTCGCCGAGCAAGTCCTCCTCGGCCTAATCGACCGAGCCTGAACAAAGACCATAGGCGTCACTGCTGCAGCTCCGCGAATCTCGCCAGACGCGAGATACCCGCCACGCGATCCCACGTCCTACGCCGACACGTTCCTCCCATTAATGAGCGGATCCCGCCATTGACGCGGGCGTAACATAAGGGCATAACTGACGGCGGATATCTCGCACCGGCTCGCTCCACGCGGCCCTTATATAAACGCCTCTCACAGACGACTCAGGTAAGGCAATTTTACCCCAATAAATCATTACTCTGCCAAAATACCTTGACTAACTTGATCGTCGGAGGGTCCACGATGGTACAACCCCCCAGGACTCATTTGCAGATAGCTCGGCCTCATCCCTAAATCAAGCCTACCGAGATCCACACGCATTGAGAGGCAACCCTCAAATCCAATCTCAGCCATCCATCAGCGCTCGCTGCAGATCAACGGAAGGTAACATCTGAAGGAGATCATGTGCTCCATCAGTTGGCGCCGTCTATGGGAAAAGCCCCTGGTAGGAGCGTAGGGGAGAAGTTGGTCATCCCGGCTCCTGGTGCCGAAGCTCCTGTCGCGGGCACCGACCTTCCAGCCGCCGCCCCGGTTCCCGATGCTGTGGTTGATCTCGTCGAGGTTCTCCCCGGCCCCGAGGCCTGAATCTCCGGTTTTGAAGGCGCGGCGTTTGACTCGCGCGTTGTAGTACCGGGCGGTTTGCTGTTGATAAGTGGCAGCTCTGATTTGAGCTCGGTCCCGTTTCTCCAATAAGATGTCCAAATTAGTCCGGAGGGCCAAGGTATTTACTTCGTCGTCGAAGTGCTCGACCCTGTAGCTGGGCAGCCCGATCTCTGCCGGGACTATTGCCTCGGTACCGTAGCAGAGGCTGAAAGGGGTCTCTCCGGTAAGGGTCTTCTTCGACGTGCGCAAGGCCTATAAGACCCAAGGTAATTATTCGACCCAACTGCCATGTCGTCCTTTTAGACGTGTCCTAAGACCTCGAATGGCGTCCCGGTTAGCGACCTCGGCCTTCCCGTAGCACTCGGGATGCGCGACCGCGGCAAACTTCATCTGGATATGGTATTATGTAACGCTTCGAAAATCGTTTAGGCAGTTTTTCGATAATCGGTAAAATAAACAGTCTTTTCCGTAAAATGTCAAAATAATTGTTTTTAAATATAGGCCTAATTATACAAAATTTAGATAAGAATTGCTAGAAATTGGTCACTTAAAAATTTTTAGTCATTTAAATTTTTTTCCTTAATTAATTATTTTTAATATTATTTTAATCTTTTAAATATACATAAAATTAGTGATAAATACAAATTTAAATGGGTAAATTACACACTTAAGAACCATTATAAACTAAAATTTAGTGTTAACAAAAATTTTATCAAGAATTTCCAAGATTTGTTGTTTCATGGTTTAAAAATGAATTAAAATGGGTTTTTTTTGTAAAGTTGATGTGATATGTATTAATTGCACTTGAGAGAGTGTTTTTATGTAGAATTTTCTACACAACCCTCTCTCACCCTTCCCCATTCTCCCCAGGCCGAGCCTCATTCAGCAGGAAACCCCATTTTTCCCAATTTATTTTGCTTCAAATTCCATCAAAAAAATCAACAAAAATCCACAAAAATCTACAATTTTCTTCACTAATTCAAACCTGACCCCTATTCTACCTCTTCCCAAACCCAAATTGGTTTAAAACAAGAAGAAAAGAGGCAACTTTGGAGGCTAAGTGCAAGAGATTCACAACTTGTAAGGTATAATTCTAATCTAATGTTTAATTTGTAGTTTGAATATGCTAAATTAGAAATTTAAGTGTGAAATTTGGTTATAAATTCTTGTTTAGGAAATTCTAGAAAAGGATTGATTTTGTAATTAGGGTTTAAAGTATGGTAAATGGGTTAAAGTTAGGGTTGTGGCCTGTTCCCCTCCGAACGGCGGCCGAGACGTTAGGACGTCCGTGCCTGAGGTTCGGGGCAGATGCCATTTGGTTTTATCCGCCTACCTCTCCGAAGATGCCAAGTTGATTTATGGCACCGTGTATCGGAGGTTTAGACGGATGCGGCCGATGTAGCAGACTTCGTCAGATTCCCCCTCAGGGTGAGGGGTTTTTGATTGTGGGGACGCTCTTCCCTGCAGGCGCAAGCCCCTGCAGTTAATTACGCTACCGCATAACGGTAACAACTTTCTCCTACTCCAGCATTTCACTTCGTGTCGTGTGTGTTTGTTTTGTTTGCGATTGCCCGTGGATTGTATACGGAGACTGAGTGATGTCGTCACCCGTAGGACGTAGATTAGTCCAAATCCGTATTTACTTAGATTTGGGTTTGGTGTTTTTAGTTTAAGGATGCATTAGTCGCGTTGTGACTAAGATCGACTTAAACGTTCGTTAAGGATACGTTAGTCTTGTTTTAGACTAAGATCAACTTAACATCATGGTTGATTTAATTATCCGGCCGTCGGGACTCGTCACCTCTCTGACGTCGTTGAGGGATTACAACGACAGGCGTCTGAGGAGTTCAGAGATGTTCCCTTGAACCAAAGTTAATTTGGAGTTTTACCGTTTATTTAAATGTCTAAGGACACGTTAACCGTATTTGGGGTTAAGATCAACTTAGGCGGGACCGTTTAGATCCAACAAAGGAGCATTTGGGCCCTATTGTGCCAGTTTAAGGACATGGCGGTCCATCGCCAGTTTTAGGGACGTGGGGGTCCATTATTAGTTTAGGGACGTTTCGGTCCGTCGCCAGTTTAAAGACGTAGTGGTCCATATTCCAGTTTAGGGACGTGGCGGTCCGTCGCCAGTTTAGGGACGTAGTGGTCCATTATTAGTTTAGGGACGTTTCGGTCCGATATTAGTTTAAGGACGTTTCGGTCCGATATTAGTTTAGGGACGTTTCGGTCCGTCGCCAGTTTAAGGACGTAGTGGTCCATATTCCAGTTTAGGGACGTGGTGGTCCGTCGCCAGTTTAGGGACGTTTCGGTCCGATATTAGTTTAGGGACGTTTCGGTCCGATATTAGTTTAGGGACGTCTCGGTCCGAGGTTAGTTTAAGGACGTCTCGGTCCGCGAGTTTAAAGACCCCGCAGTCCATATCGATGTGTGGTCGTTGGGACCCGTCACCTCTTTGACGTCGTTGAGGAATTACAACGACGGATGTCAAAGGAGTTCGGAGATGTACCCTCGAACCGGATGTAACTTAGTTTATGAGAGGCATTTAATTTAAGGACTTACAGCCAGGATTGGGTTAAGTCCAATTTTTATTTTAGGCTCTGCCCGATTAAAAGAATCAATCTAAACAGGGCTCTGCCTCTTTTTATTCTTGCAGTTTGATTTGGGCCAAGCCCTCAAGCATTTCCAAACAGGGCTCTGCCCTTTGTATGATTTGATTTGGGCCAGGCCCTCAAGAATTTTCCAAATAGGGCTCTGCCCTTTCATGATCTGATTTGGGCCAGGCCCTCAAGAATTTTTCAAATAGGGCTCTGCCTTTTTATTTTTGTGATCTGATTTGGGCCAGGCCCTCAAGAATTTTTCCAAATAGGGCTCTGCCCTTTTATTTCTGATTTGGGCCAGGCCCTCAAGAATTTTTTTCCAAATAGGGCTCTGCCCTTTTATTTCTGATTTGGGCCAGGCCCTCAAGAATAATGAGTTGCAGGAACTCAAGAATCTTCTGATTGAAGATCAAAAGTGCATAGCACTTTTGATCTACATTTAGATCAAAAGAAAACAAGTTTTTCTTCTTGTTTTCTTTTCACAGAACCAAGGGTTCATATCAAGTGCAAGGCACTATTTATTATTCTTTTATTTTTTAGAACCAGAGGTTCATATCAAGTGCAAGGCACTATTTCCTTTTTTAGATCTAAGAAAAAACAAGTTTTTCTTGTTTTCCTTATCTTAGAGAACCAAAGGTTCATAAAAGTGCAAAGCACTATTAATTTAGGAACCTTTTAGGTTCAAGAACCGATGGTTCATAAAACAAGTGCAAGGCACTATTTTTATTTATTTATTTATTTATTTATCGTTAAAGATCTATGATCTTGTTCATAAGAGAATTTTCTCTTCTTCAAAAGGTTTTACCTTTTTTTTTATTCTTCAAGAGTTCCCTTCTCTTTTCTTTTTTAGGAAGATGTTGATGATTTTAAAATGAGGTCTAGGGTCCTTTTTATAGTGCCCATAAATTAGTTAAAGTTTGTTAAAGAGATTATTCTCTAAGTGATTTGGGGAATTTTCCCCACCGTCGGATCTTTAATCCAAAGCTCTCTGTTTTACAGAAGAAATCTTATTGTTTTAACAAAAACAGAAAAGATTTTCTCAAATCTTTATTCTGTTTTTCCAATAAAGAATTTTATTTTTTTTTATTTTTTTATTATTTTTTTTATTATTATTATTTTTTTCTTTTTACTGCGCGCGCGCACTGCCACGACGCGCAATTTTTTTTTTTTTTTTTTTTTTTTAAGCTTTGCTCTTATAGAGTACGTTACTTTATTTATTTTAACTTTAATTTTCTTTTTTAATTTTCAAGACAGAGCTTTGCTCTGATTAAGGTAAACAAATGCCCCCCCACCGTTGCGCTTACGTGGCTTCCTAACGTGAGCGCAGCGGTGGTAGACTCCGGACCGTCGCGCCATATTTTGGAAGCTGAAAGGGCACTTGATGCCTATAAATAGGACCTTTGGTCCTCGAAATTTTTTTTACCACTTCAAGAATTTTGACTCAGAGCCTTGCTCTTGCTTAAGAATTTTCAGAGCCTTTCTCTTGATTTTTTTTTTTTTTTCCTTCAAGAACTCTAGAGTTCATAACCATCATAGGTAAAAATTAAATTAAATTAAAGCTGATTAATAGAGCCTTGCTCTCCATAGATCCCTGATCTAAAGAAAACCTATTTAGGGTTTCATTTAGCAGAGCTTTGCTCTAAAGAGGTTCAAAGGGAACTCAGGAGAATCCTGTTAGGGTTCCATTAATAGAGCTTTGCTCTATAAAATATTTTTCTTATATCTTCTTAATTAATGGAGCTTTGCTCCTCCCAACTTATATGGCACATGAGAATATTATTATTATTATATCATCATTTTTTTCAGAGCGGAGCTCTCAATATTTTCAGGGAATTTTCCTCAAATTATCCTCATAACTGATTTTGACTGGTGTCGCTCCTGTCTGCAGAGCATTGCTCTCGAGGAGTTTAACTTTTAACTTTCTGTATTTTCTTGTTTATTAATATCCCTGTATTGTTTTCTTCAGGTATTATGGCGGTGCGTCTATACAGCTTGCACGAGTTCATCACTTATGAGGATATCCGTGTACAGGGCCGTCAACAGAACCAGGAGTTTACGGACGCTCAATGTGCAGAGGTCATGGGTCGCCTGAATGCCAGCGGTGGCTGGCTGGTACCTCGTCGTTCGGCCCTTTTGAACTGAGCAAGGCTCAATGTGCAGAGGTCATGGGTCGCCTGAATGCCAGCGGTGGCTGGCTGGTACCTCGTCGTTCGGCCCTTTTGAAAGTCGTGTTGGGGTCAATATGGAGAGCACTCCCAGGTCTTCACGAGGCCTTACCGCTCAATGCGCTAGATGATGTCGAAGACAAGGTGCATTCAGTGTACCTGACGGGCTGATTTCGAAGAAACGGCGAAACAACCTCGTTGACATCCTACATCAAATCTTTCAGCAGACGACAATCGTTGCTGCTTATCGAAGGCCGGAGGGGCTTGCCGATGATATTGACACCGAGGAGCGCGAGAGGCTGCGCATAAGAATAATTAGAAAGGCCAAAGGAAGTTTGGACGGCCTTACTTTTGAATTCCTCAATCCCTGCCCCGGATCTGAAGTTATTCCATTGTAATAATGTTTTCCTTTTACCGCTTTTCAAAATTGTAAGAATTTTTGCCAATATGAATGGAAACTTTTTACTTCAGCTTCTCTTATTTCCCGTCCTGAGTTTTCTGTCCATGCATAAATGAATGCGTCACGCATGCCAGATCAAATGTAGACCGGATATTCTCTCTGTCATCTTCTTTCTTTTAAAGTCAGTAGGCTATCTTAATAACCATGGTTGATGGATGTCTAAAACGAGTATTCTGACTTCCTCAGGAAATAGCGATGGCTTAGGCCGCAGGTTCAGGTCTAATGCCTAAGACTTTTCAATTCTATAAGCCGTGAGGGTCTCATAGAGGCTTTTCTCCCTACGGATCGAGAGGATCTCATAGATGGATTTTCTCCTTAGGAATCGTGAGGATTCCTAAGTGTGGTTTTCTCTTATAAGTCGTAAGGATCTTATAAGAGAATTTTCCCTCTTACGAATCGAGAGGATTCGTAAGTGGTTGTTTCCCTCCTCGTCGAAATTCGACTTCGGAGAGTGAGACCCGTGAATAGTATGCAAGAGACCAGTTTGGATTGACTTGCAGGGCCCCATTGCTCAAAAAGCAAGCTTTTCAATCCTTGCTGTCTAAGACTTCATCTCACGAGTCGAGCCGCCTCGACAATTTTTCACAAGTCGAGACGAATCGAACGTTTCTCGCAAGAACATCTTAACGTCGCATTTAACCTCTGCTCTTTACGACAGAAGCCCGTTAAGGTCGGTGGTACTTAGGGTTTTGGCCATCGTACCGTCGCATAAGCTGATATAGTCCTCGATAGGCAATCGTGCTGTTCGAGTAGCCCCGCGACTGCCGTGTCTCTGATCCCTTCGGGGGCTGGACAAGACGTCTTCAAGTAATCCTCCTTGGCAGTTTGACCGTCGGAAGAGCAAGCGCTAGGAATTTGCCATGCCGCTTTTTACTTGAGGTTAGGCTCATTTTGGAGAGCCCCGATGAGTCATAACCACTCCGCGCTGGTGTGGGATGATCTCCGATAGTCTTTCAGGCTTTATATGACTTGCCGTTAAGACCCTGAAGCTAGGAATTTGGCCTTTGCTTCGTTTGCTGGCATTGCGTCCTCTGTATCGAGACGAATGTCGCGGTGGGAACTAGGGATTTTGCCGTGGCTCCGTTTGTTTGATGACGTTACGTCTGCTGTGTCGAGACGAACGTTGGGGTGACATCTCGTCTGCTGTATCGAGACGGACGTCGAAGTGGTGACCACTCCACACTGGTGCGAGATGATCTCCGATTGTCTTTCCGGTTTTATATGACTTGCCGTTTAGACCCTGAAGCTAGGAATTTAGCCTTCGCTTCGTTTGCTGGCATTGCGTCCTCTGTATCGAGACGAATGCCGTGGTTGTCTCTAGGTTACTGGTGAACCGCCGAGGTTTGGAACTAGGGATTTTGCCGTGGCTCCGTTTGTTTGATGACGTTACATCTGCTGTGTCGAGACGAACATTGGGGTGACATCTCGTCTATTGTATCGAGACGGACGTCGAAGTAGTGACCATTCTGTGCTGGTGCAAGATGATCTCCGGTTGTCTTTCCGGTTTTATATGAGTTACCGTCAAGACGTCGAAGCTAGGAATGTGGCCTTCGCTTCGTTTGCTTTGGTGTGTCCAAATCCTGTTGGAGGACGAACGCTGGGGTTAACATTTCGTCTGCTGTATCGAGACGAATGTCAAGGTGGTGACCACTCTGTGCTGATGCGAGATGATCTCCGATTGTCTTTCCGGTTTTATGTGAGTTACCGTAAAGACATTGAAGCTAGGAATGTGGCCTTCGCCTCATTTGCCTTGGCGCGTCCGAATCCTGTTGGGGGAAGAACGCTGGGGTTGACATTTCGTCTGCTGTATCGAGACGAACGTCAAGGTGGTGACCACTCTGTGCTGATGCGAGATGGTCTCCTATTGTCTTTCCGGTTTTATGTGAGTTACCGTAAAGACGTTGAAGCTAGGAATGTGGCCTTCGCTTCGTTTGCTTTGGCGTGTCCGAATCCTGTTGGGGGAAGAACGCTGGGGTTGACATTTCGTCTGCTGTATCGAGACGAACGTCAAGGTGGTGACCACTCTGTGCTGATGCGAGATGGTCTCCTATTGTCTTTCCGGTTTTATGTGAGTTACCGTAAAGACGTTGAAGCTAGGAATGTGGCCTTTGCTTCATTTGCTTACACTGCGTCTGGTGTATTGAGACGAATGCTGAGGTGGAGCTGGGATTTTGCCATCACTCCACTTTGTTTCGACCATGGGGTCTTTTGTTAACTTTGCATGTACACCCCGCTGGGCCGCGAAGGAACGCCGTTGTTGACATTGCGTCTGTTGTAACGAGACGAATGCTAAGGTGGAGTTGGGATTTTGCCGTTACTCCGCTTTGTTTCGACCGTGAGGTCTTTTGTTGACGTTGCATCTGCCTCCAGCTGGACTGCGGAGGAACGCTGTTGTTGACATTGCGTCTACTGTATCGAGACGAATGCTGAGGTGAAGCTGGGATTCTGCCATCGCTCCGCTTGATGGTGTAACATCTGTGTCCTGTTGGAATGAGGAGGCACACCGTTGTTGGTCTCTAGGCTGTAGACGTGGCCATCGAGACCCTGAAGCTCGGGATCTTTCTTTTGCTTTGTCTGTTGACATCGTGTCTGTAATATTGCGACAAATGTCGAGAAGGTCTCTAGGTTATCTATGAACCGTCGAGATTTGGCTTCGCTTTCTGGTGGAGCCTGTTGGGAAGGTATTGTTCCCTTTTTATCTGTGCCCCTGGATTGTATACAGAGATCGATGTGATTTCATCTGTAGGGCAACAAGTTTCATTCTTTCATTTTTTTTATTCTTTCCGCGATGCTCTATCATTTCAGCTTTTTATATCGCGAAAATCGCGATTGCCCAATCATTTCGGCTATTTTTCGCGGTGCCCAATCATTTCGGTTATTTTTCGCGGTGCCCAATCATTTCGGCTATTTTTTTTTTTTACTCGCTGTTTTTTATTGCGAGTTGCCCAATCATTTCGGCTATTTTCCTTTTTTTTACTCGCTGTTTTTTTATTGCGAGTTGCCCAATCATTTCGGCTATTTTTCTTTTTTTTTTTTACTCGCTGTTTTTTATTGCGAGTTGCCCAATCATTTCGGCTGTTTATTTTATTTTTACTCGCTGTTTTTTATTGCGAGTTGCCCAATCATTTCGGCTATTTAATATGCATTTTCAGTTCGTTGATTTTTATCGCGAGCGTAGAACTTGGAATCTGGTGCCAATCTCAGCATCAGCATCGCTACAACCGGAATATTGCCAGGAGCGAATCATCATTTGCCTTGGAAGGACTCGGAATTTGACACCGTTTTAGGCATCAGCATCGCTACAACTGGGATATTGCCAGGAGCGAATCATCATTTGCCTCTGTCGATGCCGAACGAAGGTGGCTTAGTAAACAGGGTTAAGGGTCCTGTCGGCTAAGGCTTTTGACTTCATGGGCCGTAACTCACAAAGGTATTTCTCCCTACAAGTCGTGAGGATCTTGTAGGTGTGTTTTCTCCTTAGGGATCGTGAGGATTCCTAAGTGTATGTTCCCCTGTAAGTCGTAAGGATCTTACAAAAGGATTTTCTCCTTGTAAGTCGAGAGGACTTACAAGTGTTGTTTGCTGTACAAGCATATCCCTAATCACGGATGGGACTTTGTTAGGGAAATATTTATTCGTGCCCGTGGATTGTATACAAGGGTCATTATGAGCCGCTTGTAGGGCAATGTCGAAAGTTGTGGGGGTTGCTTAAGCACAGATTTAGGCTTCTGTAACTTAAGACTTTCAAATCTTATGAGCCGTAAGGGTCCCACAAGAGAGTTCTCCTTACGAGTCGTGAGGATCTCGCGAGTGTATTTTCTCCTTAGGAATCGTGGGGATCCCTAAGTGTGTTGTTCCTTTGTGAGTCGTAAGGATCTCACGCAGGTGGTTTCTCCTTACAGGGTCGAGAGGACCCTATAAGTGTTTCTCAACGAGGTTGCGCCCTTTCGGGTTTTCACAAACACTCGCCGGTAGTCCTGCTGTTTTTACTCACGGAGCCCTTTCGGGTTTTCATCCGTATCCATTTTGCTTGTGGACATACCGTTTTTTTTTATTCTCTTTTTTTTTTTCTTCTTTTTTCTTCTTTTTTTTTTTCAAACGAGGTCGCGCCCTTTCGGGTTTTCACGAACACTCGCCGGTAGCCCTGCTGTTTTTACTCACGGAGCCCCTTCGGGTTTTCATCCGTGCCCATTTTGCTTGTGGACATACCGTTATTATTATTTTTTATTTTTATTTTATTTTTTTTAACGTCAGCCTGAAGATGCTGCGGGTAGGGAGTAGTTTAACGACGTTTCGGTCATTTGCAAGTTTTAGGACATTGCGGTCCGTCATTAGTTTAAGGACATCTCGGTCCGTTGTTAGTTTAAGGACGTTTCGGTCCGTTATCCAGTTTTAGGACGTAGTGGTCCGTTAGGCTTTCTCTATGAATGAGCATGATGCCCCCGGCGTGTCCATATTTTTCGGAGCATGCGGTTGTGGCGGGTTTACCTTCCAAATTTCGGACAACGCGAACTTGCCCTGTTGGTATTGGTCTTCAACCCAGTTTTTGAAGACGTAGCAGTCCTCGATCAGGTGACCTACTGTTTGGTGGTAAGGGCAATAATTAGGATTATTAACGTCGCCTGGCCACAACGGACGTTTTGGACTTGGCAGATTGATGAGTCTGTCACACACTGCCAGCTCGAACAGTCCCCTTGTTTTATCTTGCGGAAACGAGTAAGGACGTTTCAACTTTTCCTGGAGGGATTGCCGCTTGTTGCTTTGGCAAGCAACCGGTCTAGGGTCACCTGATTGTTGGTGAGTGCTGGCGACGAGGGCCTTTTTTCCTTTTCCTTTGTTCTTCTTGTTCGGTCCCTTGCTTACGGGGTCGGGATTTTTTCCGAGTAGCATGCGATTGCATGGCTGAACGTTCTCGCAGCTTCTCAATTCCTTTATTTTTGAAATAGGTTCCCCGAGGGAAGAGTTGGGGGTAGCTTCTTCGTCAGAGTCGCTTCCAAAGGTGATAATTTGTGATCCCTTGAAGTCGGCTATATGACAGTCGGCGGTGGCTCTTTTGCGCTCATCTATCGCATTTTTCCGATGTCCACAAGCTTCACACTTTGTTCTGTCGGAGTGTCGCTTTTGAGCGACGTACCCTTGCCACCAACAGTTAAAGGATTCGCAGTCTTCGGTAGGATGTATGATCTTCTGATGATATAAACAGAAGTTAGGGTGCGTCTCTACCTCAGAGAAAGGATTTTCTTCAGAGGGCGGTAGCTTCATTCCTACTGATAGAGCTTTGGCGAACCGTTTCCTCATCTTGAATTTGTTTTTACCCGCAGTGTATGGCTTTTGATTTGACGGGAATACCTTGGTTATTTCCAGTATGGCCATTTCATGCTCTTGATTGGCTTTTTCTTTCAGACGAATTTCATTTAGGAAGGCATCGATCAACTTGTCTGACGGCCGCGGAATTTCTGTTTCAGGGTCCGCCGTTGATTTCTCAGCGCAAGGATCCTCCTCATCATCCATCAGTGAATGAGAAATCACATGACAAGTCGCTACGTAGTCTTCGGATTCATCCGATAAGTTTTCTCCATCGTTTTCATCCTCGACGAAAGAACAAGTTGCCCCCGGCGTGTCCGTCTTCTTTGGAGAGTGCGGCTGTGGGGGGTTTACCTTCCAGCTTTCAGACAGCGTGAACTTGCCTTGCAGGTATTGATCCTCGATCCATCCCTTAAAGACGAAACAATCCTCAATCGGGTGACTTACCGTTTGGTGGTAAGGGCAATAATTGGGATTATTAAGGTCGCCTGGCTGCAACGGACGTTTTGGATTCGGCAGATTAATGAGTCTGTTGCGCACTGCCAGCTCGAACATTCTTCTCGTTTTATTCTGAGGAAACGAGTAATGACGTCCTAGCCTCTCTTCGAGGGATGGGTGTGGACGCACGTTGTTTTGGCGAGCGACCGGCTTTGAGTTGCTCGACTGTTGCTGAGCGTTGGCGATGATGATCGCTTTTCCTTTCTCATTTCGGGGATCGGGTCTTGGAGGAGACGGTCTATGGCCCATCTGGTCCATTTGGGCTAATTTGTCGATCAAGGCCTGGAAGGTGGTCGGCCTGAAGAACATCATGAATTGCGAGATGGTCGCCTGCGGATCGAGAGTGCCCACAAACATGCCTACCGCAGGTGCCTCTTCTATGCGTTGTTCGCATTTCGACCATAGGTTCCGCCATCGTGTTGCGTATTGGACCCACGTTTCGCTTGGCCTTATCCTGGCATTTATCAGTGCTGTTATCGGAGTGCGTTCACTAGCACTCGCGAATCTTTGTGTAAACAGCAGCTCCATCTCTGCAAATGTTTTGATAGAGTCGTTAGGCAGCTCCGAATACCATTCAAAGGCTGTTTCTGCTAAGCTGCCGACGAATTGACGTAGCAACAATTTGTCATCGCCTCCAGTATTGCCGCATAAGGCCCTGAATTGAGCGACATGCTGATGCGGATTCCCTGTCCCTTTATATACGTGGAATTTAGGGATCGTATATCCTGGCGGGTAATTAATTTGGTCATACCAGCTCGGATACGGTCGTCCGGTTCTAACAGTTTGCCCAGCCGCTTCATTCGCCTGATGAACCCGGATCTGCTGAGCTATATATTCGTCTAGGTCGACTTTGGAGATTGCCTCCTCCTTGGCTGTTGATAGAGCCGGCGGAGGATTTGGCATTTCTCCTCTGTCGTCTTCAAGGACGATCGGAGGATCTTCAGCAGGAGGGTCCGGCTGTAACATCATCCCTACCATATCTTGGAAGAGGAGCGCCATCTGTTTTATGTTAGCCGCTTGCTCTGCAGCTTCTTTGTCCCTCTTTTCGAGGACTCTGCGTAAAAAGTCAGCGTCGGTTTCTTGTTCTTGACGCTCATCCGAAGACGTTTCAGAGCTTTCTTTTGGCTCAGTGAGTGCAGCCATTGTAGTCATCATTTCCTGAAGCTTTTGTTGTTGCTCCTGGGCTTTCGTCACGGATCGGGTGAGCGGTCGGTATCCCGTAGAAGTGCGGCTTTCCTCCTTTCCAGAAGCCATATAAACAGTGTGCACCACCATGCCCCCAGACTTGGGACGTTTGTGTTCGGTGTCTTTGCGATTTGCCGAAGACACAGGGGCTTTTTGCGGCCTCCTTTTTTGAGTGATTGGAGTTAAGGGAACCGTTGTAGTGGGCACCCGAGTAGCTTTTGCTTCTTGTGGTTTGACAGAGTAATCCTTCCCCTGCCGAACCTTCATCTTTTTCTGTCGTCGGAGGCAGTCTCGATCGATCACCGACTCTTGGACCTGTCGCCAGACTTTGTAAATTTTAGAGGACAGCCGTTGAGGGGGCTGCTCTAACTTCTTCTCTGGAGTATTCTCCACAGGTGAAGGAGTTCGTTTCAACATCGCAGTAGGAGAGTTTCTGCGCACCTTGTTGAGCAGTTCAAAGCTGTTCTTGGTTGGAACAGCAGCATCGATCCTCACCATCGGAGTTGGAGGAGTAAGTCCAGAGGGGGAGTTGCCCCCAGCCTTCCTCACTCGGCGCCAGTAACGACGTCGGGCATGTCGTGCTGATGGAGTTGTTTCAGCTATAGGGGTGACCTCCTCATGCCCCCTGTGTTGGTCAGAATATACTGGTACCAGCATTTTAAAGATCGACGTCCGTTGAACGGGGACGGCCAACTTGTCAGAAGCGGACTTCTGAACATGGGAAGCAACCTTGGTGATTTTTCCAGGAACGTGAGTTGGAATGGCTATCTGCTTCGGGATAACGCTTTCTGGTATGGCAGGCTTCTTCATGGGCCCAATGGAGCACTGGCCTAATCCATTAAAACCTGAAGCAGTGGAGTTGGACGGCCTATTGAAAGGGGTCGCCGCAGTGGTAAGTCGATCGAAGACCAACTTTTTTGGAGCTTCTTGCGATGTTATTGGGGCATTGAAGCTTATCAATGGGAGCATAGTCCCGAAGAACAATCCAGCGGTGGCCTGAGTTACTTGCTCCACTGGCATCTTGAAAAGGGAGGCCGCTTGGGGCCCATAAGTCACTCCTCCGGACGGGATGGAGCGAGAGATGCAGTTGCAGGTAGTGCAGTCTGAAGCCATTGATCTTCTGTTTCCTGCACGAAGCAAGATACCAAATCTTAGTACCTCGAATCCACAGGCAACCACAGCAAATCGCGATTCGTTCGCGAACACGACACACGAAGTGTGGAGTGGAAAGAGGAAGAGGTCCCACCGGGCGTGCCAGAATCTGTTCCCCTCCGAACGGCGGCCGAGACGTTAGGACGTCCGTGCCTGAGGTTCGGGGCAGATGCCATTTGGTTTTATCCGCCTACCTCTCCGAAGATGCCAAGTTGATTTATGGCACCGTGTATCGGAGGTTTAGACGGATGCGGCCGATGTAGCAGACTTCGTCAGATTCCCCCTCAGGGTGAGGGGTTTTTGATTGTGGGGACGCTCTTCCCTGCAGGCGCAAGCCCCTGCAGTTAATTACGCTACCGCATAACGGTAACAACTTTCTCCTACTCCAGCATTTCACTTCGTGTCGTGTGTGTTTGTTTTGTTTGCGATTGCCCGTGGATTGTATACGGAGACTGAGTGATGTCGTCACCCGTAGGACGTAGATTAGTCCAAATCCGTATTTACTTAGATTTGGGTTTGGTGTTTTTAGTTTAAGGATGCATTAGTCGCGTTGTGACTAAGATCGACTTAAACGTTCGTTAAGGATACGTTAGTCTTGTTTTAGACTAAGATCAACTTAACATCATGGTTGATTTAATTATCCGGCCGTCGGGACTCGTCACCTCTCTGACGTCGTTGAGGGATTACAACGACAGGCGTCTGAGGAGTTCAGAGATGTTCCCTTGAACCAAAGTTAATTTGGAGTTTTACCGTTTATTTAAATGTCTAAGGACACGTTAACCGTATTTGGGGTTAAGATCAACTTAGGCGGGACCGTTTAGATCCAACAAAGGAGCATTTGGGCCCTATTGTGCCAGTTTAAGGACATGGCGGTCCATCGCCAGTTTTAGGGACGTGGGGGTCCATTATTAGTTTAGGGACGTTTCGGTCCGTCGCCAGTTTAAAGACGTAGTGGTCCATATTCCAGTTTAGGGACGTGGCGGTCCGTCGCCAGTTTAGGGACGTAGTGGTCCATTATTAGTTTAGGGACGTTTCGGTCCGATATTAGTTTAAGGACGTTTCGGTCCGATATTAGTTTAGGCACGTTTCGGCCCGTCGCCAGTTTAAGGACGTAGTGGTCCATATTCCAGTTTAGGGACGTGGTGGTCCGTCGCCAGTTTAGGGACGTTTCGGTCCGATATTAGTTTAGGGACGTTTCGGTCCGATATTAGTTTAGGGACGTTTCGGTCCGATATTAGTTTAGGGACGTCTCGGTCCGAGGTTAGTTTAAGGACGTCTCGGTCCGCGAGTTTAAAGACCCCGCAGTCCATATCGATGTGTGGTCGTTGGGACCCGTCACCTCTTTGACGTCGTTGAGGAATTACAACGACGGATGTCAAAGGAGTTCGGAGATGTACCCTCGAACCGGATGTAACTTAGTTTATGAGAGGCATTTAATTTAAGGACTTACAGCCAGGATTGGGTTAAGTCCAATTTTTATTTTAGGCTCTGCCCGATTAAAAGAATCAATCTAAACAGGGCTCTGCCTCTTTTTATTCTTGCAGTTTGATTTGGGCCAAGCCCTCAAGCATTTCCAAACAGGGCTCTGCCCTTTGTATGATTTGATTTGGGCCAGGCCCTCAAGAATTTTCCAAATAGGGCTCTGCCCTTTCATGATCTGATTTGGGCCAGGCCCTCAAGAATTTTTCAAATAGGGCTCTGCCTTTTTATTTTTGTGATCTGATTTGGGCCAGGCCCTCAAGAATTTTTCCAAATAGGGCTCTGCCCTTTTATTTCTGATTTGGGCCAGGCCCTCAAGAATTTTTTTCCAAATAGGGCTCTGCCCTTTTATTTCTGATTTGGGCCAGGCCCTCAAGAATAATGAGTTGCAGGAACTCAAGAATCTTCTGATTGAAGATCAAAAGTGCATAGCACTTTTGATCTACATTTAGATCAAAAGAAAACAAGTTTTTCTTCTTGTTTTCTTTTCACAGAACCAAGGGTTCATATCAAGTGCAAGGCACTATTTATTATTCTTTTATTTTTTAGAACCAGAGGTTCATATCAAGTGCAAGGCACTATTTCCTTTTTTAGATCTAAGAAAAAACAAGTTTTTCTTGTTTTCCTTATCTTAGAGAACCAAAGGTTCATAAAAGTGCAAAGCACTATTAATTTAGGAACCTTTTAGGTTCAAGAACCGATGGTTCATAAAATAAGTGCAAGGCACTATTTTTATTTATTTATTTATTTATTTATCGTTAAAGATCTATGATCTTGTTCATAAGAGAATTTTCTCTTCTTCAAAAGGTTTTTACCTTTTTTTTTTATTCTTCAAGAGTTCCCTTCTCTTTTCTTTTTTAGGAAGATGTTGATGATTTTAAAATGAGGTCTAGGGTCCTTTTTATAGTGCCCATAAATTAGTTAAAGTTTGTTAAAGAGATTATTCTCTAAGTGATTTGGGGAATTTTCCCCACCGTCGGATCTTTAATCCAAAGCTCTCTGTTTTACAGAAGAAATCTTATTGTTTTAACAAAAACAGAAAAGATTTTCTCAAATCTTTATTCTGTTTTTCCAATAAAGAATTTTATTTTTTATTATTTTTTTATTATTTTTTTTATTATTATTTTTTTTTTTTACTGCGCGCGCACTGCGCAGCGCGCAGTTGCGCACTGCGCGGAGCGCAATTTTTTTTTTTTTTTTTTTTTTTTTTAAGCTTTGCTCTTATAGAGTACGTTACTTTATTTATTTTAACTTTAATTTTCTTTTTTAATTTTCAAGACAGAGCTTTGCTCTGATTAAGGTAGACATGGCCATCTAGTGGGTTAGTGTGGAAATTTATGCTAGTTTGTAAGCGCTATATCGTTAATTCGCGATGTTTGCATCGAAATTGATATGTGAATGCTTACTAGGTTTTCCATAAAATTTGGAAGTGATTTAATTGCAATATCTTGACGATATTATTGGCATCTCCTACGACATTTAGGATGTGTGAATGCGGAGTTTGGTTTAATCGGGTTTTAGTTTTGACGGTTGCCCCGAAACGATGATTTTAGTTAAGGCTTAGTAATTTTCGTGTGTTTTCCGCGCACCTAGTGCACGTTGTGCCTAACTTGTGTGCGTTGATCTTTTCATACTGTGACTTGCGTCGTTTCATGATATGTAATCTTATGTTGTGTGTTATGCAATTTTAGGATCGGTTGCGGAAATATCGGACGCAGCACGCAAAGGAAAAGCGGTGGTTGGATCAGATTAGCGAGGCATCCGGGTGAGTAGATGTATACATCTATGGGGAAATTGTCTGGATGGCGCGAGGCGCCCCATAGTTAGGATCACTTTATTATTTGCAAACTATACGCATAGTTATTTAGTTAATCATCTCATTCATATGCATAGCTTTCTGGTTTTCTATATACACATGTGTGATATCATCCCTTAGGATACTTACACCATTACCATTGGCTCATGTTGCACGTGCACTATTCATGTGAACACACACGCCTTGGTAATTGATATGTCACGAGCCCTTTAGAACCTGCTTAGTTCAGTATCAACACTTGCATCATATATGATACATTGAATTGCATGGCACGTATATACCTCATTTCATCATCATGCTTATATAGATTCCTAGCCATAAATCACATTGCATACCTTGACATCATAAGCATGTATCATATACAACATGTTGGATATGATGATTTTCTTGAGGATTTTAGTATTGATGAGATTTCTGGATTTTGGGAAAACCGCAAGAATTTAACAAAAGTTTATTATCATCTTTTTTAAAATAAAGTTGCGGTTTTCTCGTGATGTATGGGTCGTCCATCATGAGTTTTCATGTTTTTTGTTGGATTTCGAGACCCGATTTGAGGAGTGGATGAACCGCCTCGGGTACATGGTGGGCCCGGTATGGTACCCGGGGCAAGAAGATCGAGTTGTAGATGATGAGCCTGGCAGGGGAAGACTACCTACCGGTGATGTCTGGCGCGGCAGATATCCGGAGTATACCGACCGTTGTCGTGAGATTGATGATATGGGTCGATCCAGACTGACGGAGCCTGAGGTATTGAGACATTGATATAGTGAGACATTGAGATAGATATATTTCCATATTTTGTGTCGATGCTTGACACGGTTTTGGATGATTTCATTGATGGTAACTTGGCTATTGTACAAATATTTTTCTTTTTTTTAAAGTTAAGAATGCAAAGATCATCGTATTTAAACACTTGAAGATTTCACATTGATTTTGCATCCATGGGCATACATATTTGTAGCATCGCATTATACTTAGATATGCAGATTGCAACGCATTGCGTGCATTCTTGCGATAGCCTTATTAGATATTAATTGCTACTCACGAGCTGGCAACTCACCTCCGTTGTGCCACAGTGTCTTGCAGGTCGGACCCGTCAGCCTTGTACCGGCGGGCTTATCTTATCATTGGCTTCTTTTGCTCTGACTCGTGACATTGCTCTTAGGCGGGTTGTGAAGACACTTTATCTTTTTGTACTATCTTTGTATCTAGTATTCTCTATCTACCACTTCTTATTTGTATATGCAACCTAGTGATGAGATTGAGAGATTTGTGTATATGTGGTTTTCTCTGGGGTCGAGCTCACTGAGCCGACGTTGTATTTTCTTATTTTTGCGCTTCCTTATGTTTATTTGCTTGATATTGCATATATATTGCGTATGGTTGTGATCCGCCTTGGGCGAAGAGCTAGCTCCCGCTTGGGGATGCCATTATTTCATTACGGGTTTATATATCTTGTTGTACCCATTTTGGGGGCTAGTATTTACAAAAGAGAGACTGCCGAAATTTTCGGAAAAAATTTGATGTTTTTAAAAAGGGATTAATATAACTTAATTGCTTTAAAATCGTTTTCATAAAAGGTTTTCCTTCACCCTTATTGTTTATGGTTTAGATTTTCTGGGCTTTGGGTGACTTAGGTTACGTTACGCCTTGAGACGTCTCGTAATCTAAGTGCTAGTCACGTTCCGTACCTTCGGGCCGTGACATATTCGCTGCAGAATGCCTTAACTTTTTCGTTCTCGAAATTTGTCTCGTGGTCGGTGATGATGCACCTCGGGATACCGAACCGGAGTATTATGTTGTTCTGCAGGAACTTAATAGTCGTGGTGGAATATAGTTTTCTGATGGGGATGGCCTCGATCCACTTCGTAAATTTGTCCACCCCGATGAGGATGTACTTGTGTCCGCCCGTACCAGTAGGGAACTGGCCTATCATGTCCATTCCCCACTGGAAAAACGGCCAGGGAGAGGTTAGGGCCGTTAGCTCGGTAGCCGGAAGGCGAGGTATGCTTCCATGAAGTTGGCAGCTTTTGCACCTCCGGACGAGCTTCTGGGTGTCCTGATGAATTGTCGGCCAATAGTACCCTTGGAGCAGTGCCTCTTGGATTAAGGTGCGGGCCCTTGATGCGCGCCGCCGACCCCTTCGTAAATCTCACAGAGGACGCAGTCAGACTCGCGGGGGTCGACGCACCGAAGCAGGGGTTGAGTGAAGGATTTCTTGTAGAGGCTCTTATTGCTCCAGACGAAATGGCGGGTTTTGGCTTGGAGATGGTGGGCTTCCCCTCGATCTTCTGGGAGTATACCTTCCCTCAGGAATTCGATGAGGGGCATCCTCCAATCCTGGTCTTCTCCCCAGGCAACTAAACGCCCAGGCCGACGCCTTGAGTAACTTGGCCTCATCCTATACGACTAACAATAAGAGAAGCATTCTCTTCACCGACCTGTGAACGAGAAATACTTAACAAAAGCCCGAACAGGACACTGACCTGCACGGCCTCCTGGGCTATGGCGGCGATTTGGTATAGGGTTGCTAGGCACGCGCACAAGGGTCTACAAGGCATCAACCATGCCCGATTAAAAATTTAGCCGTGCCGAACAACCCGAATACGGATCTTTAGACTAGAGATTAGGCGAAAACTAGCATGTTAACAACTTTAACACTAAGTGAGGGGGATTATAACCTTTGTAGATCCGGTCCTTCACTTCATATGCTTCGTGTTGTGGTCCCTTCGCTGCGATCATCGGGTTCCGGACTCTCGAGAGGTTCCGCGAAGAGAAAGATGCAACCTTTGCTTCCGATTTTCGATACTAAGATGATCTACCTTGAAGTTCCGTTAACACAAGCTAACACTCATGAAATGATGTGAACACCCTCATCTAAATGGCAAGGGAAGATGAGGATGATGAAGTAGGATTTTTGCTCTCTTTATTTATCTTTTTCTCATATTTATTCATCACTTTTGAAAAATCTAGAAAGCTTTTTCTCCATGAAAGAATGAAGGAAGAAGATGAACAATATTAATAATTCCTTTTGTGATGAATAATGCAAAAGAGATAATGATGAATTATGCAACCATGGTTGACTTAACCATTGTAGAGAATTGACCAAGGGTTAGGGTTTGGGTTTAGTTAAGAATGAGTCATAACAAAATATCTTTCACAAAACAAAACTAAATCTTCTAGAATCATCTAGAAAGCATTAACCCAAATCAAACCCTAATCTTGTTTAATTTCTACTAAACATGTTGCATTATTTATCATATCATGTTACAATATTATATATCACATATATAATATTTATTGTAACCAAATAAAATAATACAATTAACATATATCGCATATATATCAATGTATTATCCGAGTGAGAAAAAGAATCTTTTAGTGAGCTAATATTAGTTAATGTCATTTAATATATCATATATATTATTATACATTAAATTATCGAATCAACACTTGATCCGACAATCCGACTATATCGCATATAACCGACTAATATTTATCCGTACCGATTCATCGAATCAACACTTGATCCGATGACCCGGTTGATAACAAATATCGCGAGAATAGAATACGGTATCTCATATCGTATTATCCTCGATCCCGCACATATCACATATGTGCTCCTACTCCGTTTTGCCTGAGTCAAGAAACCACTGTGTAGGACTCTAAAGAATCGTCAATACGCCGGCAGTAGGTGATGATCATATCAAACACCCACAAGCTGCAAGCGGTCAGCTAAACGTAACAGCTACCCAGGTATTGAGCGCTCAGAAGATCAACAAGCAAGCCTGTACATTCTCCTGTGAATCCAAACAGTAACACTCCCGTACAGTCCGGTCTCGTCGTCTGATATGTTGCATATCTCGCCTAGGGGTGGTAAACGTCAGACCCCAGTAGCTCGATAAGTCGTGTCGATATGAGGTCTATAACAGTTTGAGAAACTACTGATGATACTTACCAGTAAATCTCAGCAACCCTGGCCAGGGATTTCCGGTTATAGCCAATCGAACACAGCACAACATCAACTCCCTATACCGGGAGAGACGAATCCCCTCCTATCGCTCATTGCCTCCATGTGATTTGGGACTGTACCCAAAAGCCACCTTTTTGCATGCCCTCTTGGACGTGGTATGATGGAAATCAAAGCACAGTGGGAATCACACAAGACTCTATGACGATCTCGGGTCGACAGACTACTCTGTACCAGTGTCACCAGAGAACTGCCATCTGACGTATGGTATAATACCATCTGGGAGTTCTCGGCGAGTCCGTCCAGTGTACCCAGTCTCCACTGAGCACCCGTACACCATCCTTGATGTTAAACACCGATGGATATGGGATCATCCATCGCCCATCATATGGGTCAAGATGCGTATACGCTAGTCTACTCTTGTGTATCGATGCCCTGTCTCGATACATCCTCGACTAGGAACAGTTATAGGATGTACTCATTGACTACCGTGGCCCCACTAGTATGATCTCATCATAGTCCCAGTAGTCGAGTACATATCCTAAGGGCTTTATCAACATGTAATATAGAGACAATCAGAGTACATGTTAAGACAAAGTACAACCAGATAGCATACTATCATGTCGAGCAAGAAAGTCCTCCCTATATATGTCCAAGCATCCATTACAATATACATCGTATGTACAGTAATGGCCTCTAGGGCATACATATAACTAACAATCTCCCACTTGCACTAGGGCCATCTGTTATGGTATCGCATACCCAACAATTAGCTGCGGTTGAAGTATCTCATACTCAACCATCCCATAAAAGTCTCTACTGGGAAAATGGCCTTCGTGAGTGGATCCGCACTGTTGTCCTCTGTGTCTACTCTCCTAACCTCGATCTCCCTGGAGATCATCCATCTCCATGATCAGGTGATACTGCCTAAGAATTATATCTGGATTTCTGATGGGACGGGGGTTCCTTGGCATAAGCCACAACTCCATTGTCATACAATGGTAGGAACGAAGTTCATCTTATGAACTTATATATATCCAGACTGCCTCTTTGGTAGTATCCTTGGTAACGATGTATCTTGCCTTTATTCGTCTAGTATGTCACGGTATCTAGCTTGGAACTCTTCCAACATACCGTCCCTCCACTGAGGGTAAAGACAATGCCTGCGACTGACATTCAGTCGTCCTTATCACCCTGGAACCTTTCCAGTGATTCTCCTCAGGATTGATTGATACCATCTCACTACAACTAGTGAGTATCCTAACATCCAATTAGATCTATCTCATAGATCCAAAACCCCGGATTTAGGAGGTATCACTTTGATCCTATATGGAGAATCCTTGTGATAAGCGGAGATTGACCGAGCGTAGCATAGGAAACTCCTTCCCTATCAAGAGTATGTCATCCACGTACTCTACGAGGATCACCACCATAATCCCTACTACCTTTTTGTATATACAAGGTTCATCTACCATTTTGATGAAGTCAAACTCTTTGACTACCACATCAAAACAGATGTTCCAACTCCGCGATGCCTGTTTTATCATATAAAATATCTTGCACACGTTTTCGCTGCTCCCACTGTCTACGAAGCCCTCTGGCTGTGTACTTATAGACGCTCTCTTCTAAAACATCATTTAGAAAAGCAGTCATGACACCCAACCACCAGATATCGTAGTCATGGAATGTAGCAGTGGCAAGTAGGATCTGGATGGACTTAAGCATAGCTTTGAAAGTCTCAACTTTTCCATGTACACCAAGTAATCTTCTTAAGATATACTCGCTCCTGATGGGGATTTAACCCTTCAGATAAAGCAACCAAAGTCCATACTTTGTTGGTGTATAAGGATTCCATCTCAGATCGATAAGCATCCAGCCATTCTTACAGAGTCCCACTCTTGATGGCCAGCTCGAAACTAGTTGGGTCATCATCTCATGATGCAATCCTCGCTCCCACTGTCATAGAGAAACCGAAGTACCTCTCAGGTGGGTGAGGAACCCTAATGGATCGGCGGAGAGGCTGAGGTTCGTTGGAAACTATTGAATCATTTGGTTCTACCAAATCATCAGCTGCAGTTTGTATAGCTGGAACCTTTCCAGTTCTACATAACAGACCTTGCCTCGAGCTTGTCCGGATTTTGCTTTTAGACATAGGCCGGACAACCCCAAATCTTAACAAGCTTAAGATATGGGCTCTTCCCTTTCCATATCATATATGAAGTGGTAGGCAACTGATTTGATTTGAACCCTATTCAATAGGTATGCAGCTTCTCAAGTGCATAACTCCCAAAAGGAAATAGGAAACTCAGCAGTACTCATCATAGAGCACACCATATCATATAGGGTGTGATTGCTCCGCCCCGATACACCGACGTGCTGTGGTGTATTCGAAGGAGTAATGCTGAGAGAGAATCTCATTCTCCTTTAGAATAGTCCAGGAATTCCGTGCTCAAGTATTCTCCTCCTTGATCACGTTAAAGGACATAATACTTTTACCTGTATTTTGGTTCTCTACTTGTAACTTATATTCTGTGAATATCTCAAAAGGTTCGGACTTATGTTTCAACAGGAACACATGTCTGAATCTCGAGAGATTATCAGAGAATGTAATGAAGTACAAAGAACCAGTCTTGGCATGTGTAGACAGGAGACTTTCATACATCAGCATGTATCAATTTCCAAGAGTTCACTAACTCTTTCTCTGTTTCCAATAAACAGAGCTGTGATCATCTTATCTTTGTGACATGACCGGCAAGTTTCACAAGATGTAAATTCAAACTAATTTAAATATGCATCTAAATGTAACTTCAGCCAGTCGGGTCGCATTGATATGACCTAGTCTACAATACCTCAAGAAGAATTCATTTATTTCTGAACTCTTCCTCTTGTGTGTGTTGTGTATACTAAGAACTGTGGTTTGATTTAGAACGTCAATACTTTTAGATAACGTGCCTGAACCGATCAACTATTGATATAGAAAATGTTCAAAACATTATCCAACAATACAAAATTATATCCTTTCTTTACTAATAAAGAGACTGATATGATTTTGTATATCGGGTTCGGTATCTAATAACATTTGTTCAGAATCAATGTATTCTGGTAATACAGGATGATAGTGACCAACAGACTTGGCTGCAACACTTGCACCGTTTTCTGTCTCATGAAACTTATCACCCGTTCTCAGTTCTCTACCTTTCTGTAGCCCATGTAACAGATTACATATGCGGGATCCTGATCCGGTATCACATACCCAGGACGTAAAGGATACTGAGAAACAATTCTGTGTAATGAACACACCCGAAGATGATGCATCAACATGCACTTTCTTCGTTTGGGCGGCACTGGAAATCAGGTATTCCCCAATTTCCTGCTCTGTCCTATAACAATTATAAGTTGGAGCGGAACCAACGTTCCCCAGCTCAGTATAACAAGCGGGTTCGGTAAATATATCCATTTTATTATCTTGATTAAGGCGTGACATGGTCACTACCAGGAGAGAGAGAGAGAAGAAAACACTCAGCGTATGCTCTTGCAAGATTAGATTGGTTATATAATATATCTAATCAGAATGTCTCCCACTGTTTTAATCAAATCTTCCTTCAAACCCTAAAAGGAAAGACTAGCCGGGATTAATTACACGCTACAAGTTCGCCAATCTTTCAGCCAGGCCAGTGTCGGTACTTTGAGGGAGGTCCCCCGTGCTTTCGCACGAACCTAATTAAAGTAAATCTCGTTTTCCCAGAGGCGTAACCCCGTTGACACCTTTCTAGACACCTACTTGATCGGCTAATTGTAATGTGTAAAACTCTCCCAGGAGTAACTCTTACTCGCAGCGGGTATCGGGATCCAACTATCTCATAGAAGGTATGCAATCTCATTGCAAATTTCAACACTTGAAATTCCCAATAATATTTTGCCCCTAGCAGCTTATGACCTTGGCTAAGGTCAACGAATCATAAGTGCTAGCCAAGTTCAACCCGTCATTTCCCGATTGAATTAAACCTACCCGCACGACCCTTGGCTAAGGTCAACAAAGTCGCACGACTACCCTAACTCAATCGCATCATATGCTTATACAGATAAGCACTAATCAGCTACCGTACACTACGCCTTGGCTAAGGTCAACAAACGCAGCACGAATACTAACCAGTACTTATCTGAAATGACGGAGGGCTACGACGGGTTTTTCAGAAAACCCTTTGCGTAATGAGCTTGATATCGTTGTAGAATCGAGTGATTTTAAATGGAATGCTTTTGAGGCTTTTCTAGTTTTGCTAAAGGGGTCACTCCCGGTGAAGGGATCGTCGGCCCTTTCCTCATCGAATAAGGTGCAGGATATATCATATATACCACTATGCAAAGCAAGAACTATAGAAGCAATCAAAAGACAAATCGAGTTTGTAGCATCTGCCAGTTATTGCTAAAGGAGTCACTCCCGGTGAAGGGATCTCGGTCCTTTCCCTATCGAATAAGGTGCAGGATGTTCTACAAGGAACACCGTGATGCAAAGCAAGAACTAGAGCTACCAATTTTTATAAAAAAGTTTCTACAACATCTTAGGTTTCTTTTATTTCATTAATCTCATTAATGAAGTCCCATTTTAATTATGCTTCGCAAGCATCTCTTTTTGAAACGAAATCTGCAATATAACATATATCTCAAATATATAATATAAACATTCGTCTCAGGCAGTAATATGATCTCATCACAGAATATTGCAGCAGAAGAACATATATGAAATATTGGATATACTAGGACGTCCGTGTTTTCAATACGAGCCTGTATAAAACACGGATTCCACGGTCGCGATGAATAGCCAAACCCACATCCCTAGACCCCTACGAGAGCGGCAAGTAACACTGCCAATTCTAGGGTTAGGAGACCCGGTCTCGACTCCTCGAGATGGTCTCCCACTGGACCCTAGAACCCGGTTACTTGTGCTCCCCGCCTTGGGTCTACCTAATGCGGAAAAGTAAATAATATACAACGGTGACATCTTCCGCTACCTGGAAGTGCCCCAATAAAAGAATATTACATACATATGAATTTTACATGAATGAAAAAGAAAAACCTCTCATCTCACATAAAACCCCCGGCTATTCAAAAGCGACGATCCAATACAACATATCACAGCAACACATAATATCTCATATCATCAACGTAAGCAAGTATGCGTATCCCGATTGTCGTTGATGTATAGCAACGAAGCCGGCGATACACCACATACTACGCTTACGGTCACAGAAAAAAATGTAAAACTACAACAGTTGGAATCCGCAACCTCCTTAGACATCGCATGCCAATCCAAATGAATTCCTTAGACATCGCATGCCTAACAATTATAAACCCCGCATTTCAGTCTCATTATCGAAAACTCTTTTCAATATCAAGTCGGGCAATTCAACAAGATTCCCGACGTCCTGATCGAATGCTCGTCGCAAACTTTAGTAGACGGCCGCACCCCAGATGCCGTCGACGAAGTGCACTAAGGCGGAACACCGCTGCCGCGAGCACCCGAACGGATGCTTTCGGCGACGGGGTTCTCCTACAGTCACTTGATCGGGGCTATGGGGCGTAGCTGTCTATTAAGTTTACCCGGCGAGTATCCGCGTACTCTACGTGATTGCGACGGACTTTTGATCACATCAAAATTCCGTGGCAACCGATCATCTGAGACTAAACTGCTATGTCTATAATATTCAAATCAGTTATCTCATAACTACCTGTGGATTCCAAATATTGTATCCCATTCCAGATAAATAGACAAAGTTAAACTTTCCGATCGAATCATCAAACACCCAAGATTTCCCCAATATATCTCAACACTTGAAATCAGTTTAAAAACATCCATCACATGCCACAGCACCAATGGTCCAGCCGTAGAAGGGTCAAGCCAACGCCTCACATGTGGCACGCCGTACTGCCCCAAACCCTAAGGTTCAAAAGGCAGTTCAAGACGGTCACATAATCGAGTTAAGGTTTGTTGTCTTCTAGAGGGTCCACCACGTTACTTGCACGACTTAGAACGTTCTTAAACACGAGAAAAAATCCAACTTTTGAAAAACTTTCCGACAGGGGAAAAAGTGAGTTATTGATATCCGCCCGAACTTTTTAACACTTTCTAAAATTATCCGGACAAACTAAACAAAGTTAAAATATCCGATTGAAACAACGATTCCCCAATACACCCCAGAAAATTCAACTGTTGAATAAATTATTAAAAATTCCCAGAAAATACAGCACTAAAAGACAAGAATTACTGTGCAAATTTCAAACATTGAAGCGACAAAAGGGACGCGGAACCGCCGCACATGCCATGCATGTGCCGCGGTTCCGCCGCGCTTTGGTGGAATTAGGCGCACGTGCTTCACAGTAACTCTTGTATTTCCCTGCTGATTTTTTTGAGCATTTTTAATTTGGAAAAAATCACAGTTTTAAAAAATTTCAAGAAACTAGGGTATATCAGGTTTTCCGGGTTCGATCGGACTTTAAACTTCATCTAGACTTCGCCTAAAGCTCTAACCTGGCTCTGATACCACTGTAGGGTTTCTAGGCACGCGCACAAGGGTCTACAAGGCATCAACCATGCCCGATTAAAAATTTAGCCGTGCCGAACAACCCGAATACGGATCTTTAAACTAGAGATTAGGCAAAAACTAGCATGTTAACAACTTTAACACTAAGTGAGACGGATTACAACCTTTGTAGATCCGGTCCTTCACTTCATATGCTTCGTGTTGTGGTCCCTTCGCTGCGATCATCGGGTTCCGGACTCTCGAGAGGTTCCGCGAAGAGAAAGATGCAACCTTTGCTTCCGATCTTCGATACTAAGATGATCTACCTTGAAGTTCCGTTAACACAAGCTAACACTCATTAAATAATGTGAACACCCTCATCTAAATGGCAAGGGAAGATGAGGATGATGAAGTAGGATTTTTGCTCTCTTTATTTATCTTTTTCTCATATTTATTCATCACTTTTGAAAAATCTAGAAAGCTTTTTCTCCATGAAAGAATGAAGGAAGAAGATGAACAATATTTATAATTCCTTTTGTGATGAATAATGCAAAAGAGATAATGATGAATTATGCAACCATGGTTGACTTAACCATTGTAGAGAATTGACCAAGGGTTAGGGTTTGGGTTGAGTTAAGAATGAGTCATAACAAAATATCTTTCACAAAACAAAACTAAACCTTCTAGAATCATCTAGAAAGCATTAACCCAAATCAAACCCTAATCTTGTATAATCTCTACTAAACATATTGCATTATTTATCATATCATGTTACAATATTATATATCACATATATAATATTTATTGTAACCAAATAAAATAATACAATTAACATATATCACATATATATCAATGTATTATCCGAGTGAGAAAAAGAATTTTTTAGTGAGCTAATATTAGTTAATGTCATTTAATATATCATATATATTATTATACATTAAATTATCGAATCAACACTTGATTCGACAATCCGGCTATATCGCATATAACCGACTAATATTTATCCGTACCGATTCATCGAATCAACACTTGATTCGATGACCCGGTTGATATCAAATATCGCGAGAATAGAATACGGTATCTCATATTGTATTATCCTCGATCCCGCACATATCACATATGTGCTCCTACTCCGTTTTTCCTGAGTCAAGAAACCTCTGTGTAGGACTCTAAAGAATCATCAATACGCCGGCAGTAGGTGATGATCATATCAAACACCCACAAGCTGCAAGCGGTCAGCTAAACGTAACAGCTACCCAGGTATTGAGCGCTCAGAAGATCAACAAGCAAGCCTGTACATTCTCCTGTGAATCCAAACAGTAACACTCCCATACAGTCCGGTCTCGTCGTCTGATATGTTGCATATCTCGCCTAGGGGTGGTAAACGTCAGACCCCAGTAGCTCGATAAGTCGTGTCGATATGAGGTCTATAACAGTTTGAGAAACTACTGATAACACTTACCAGTAAATCTCAGCAACCCTGGTCAGGGATTTCCGGTTATAGCCAATCGAACACAGCACAACATCAACTCCCTATACCGGGAGAGACGAATCCCCTCCTATCGCTCATTGCCTCCATGTGATTCGGGACTGTACCCAAAAGCCACCTTTTTGCACGCCCTCTTGGATGTGGTATGATGGAAATCAAAGCACAGTAGGAATCACACAAGACTCTATGACAATCTCGGGTCGACAGACTACTCTGTACCGGTGTCACCGGAGAACTGCCATCTGACGTACGGTATAATACCATCTGGGAGTTCTCGGCGAGTCCGTCCAGTGTACCCAGTCTCCACTGAGCACCCGTACACCATCCTTGATGTCAAACACCGATGGATATGGGATCATCCGTCGCCCATCATATGGGTCAAGATGCGTATACGCTAGTCTACTCTGGTGTATCGATGCCCTGTCTCGATACACTCTCGACTAGGAACAGTTATAGGATGTACTCATTGACTACCGTGGCCCCACTAGTATGATCTCATCATAGTCCCAGTAGTCGAGTACATATCCTAAGGGCTTTATCAACATGTAATATAGAGACAATCAGAGTACATGTTAAGACAAAGTACAACCAGATAGCATACTATCATGTCGAGCAAGAAAGTCCTCCCTATATATGTCCAAGCATCCATTACAATATACATCGTATGTACAGTAATGGCCTCTAGGGCATACATATAACTAACATTTGGGACTTGAGGGTTCCCTGGGGGATTCTACCTCCGGCCGACCTCTTTATCCCCGAGAGCAGGCTGTCGGCGACGGAAATCCCCGAGAGCACCTCGAAGCGAAGGTCCCCTTCATCCACGTAGATCGAGGACGATGAGGAACGGGGCACCGTCCTGTGGTGCCTCTTGAGGAGGGATACAGGAGGATCGGCCTTGTCCCCTACCTCCAAAACCGAAGGCTCCTGCTCTCGGGCGCGCTTTCGGCTCTGCGCGTGGCCGGCCTCCGAGCCCCGGGGTGTGCTGGAGAGTCTGACCGGGGCGACCACCGGCGGGGCCGGACTCGAAGATGGGTGGGAGGGGCCGGCACATCCGGCCTTCCTCTCCTTCTTTTCATCCATAGCATCCCGGAATTTAGCGCAGTCCATCGGTTCTGCAGAAAAAGGCGAAAATACACGGAGTTAGCAATGCCAAAATGGATAAGAGAATGTACAAGTATAAACAGGTCACCTAAGCTCCTAACTTACCAGCAAACTGAGCGGGGCTGAGTCCGGCCCAACTGAGGGCCTGCTCGGACAGCAGCACGTCAGTCCGTTGGATGAGCTCCCACTCCGACACTGCTATCGCATCAGGGTCGGACGACCGCCTCACCCATGGGCAGGTGGCCCTGTGCCATTGGATGGGCACAGGCCAATCCTCACCCTCGGGTGACCCAACAAACAAAAACTTCTCCTTCTATTCATGAATGGAAGAAGGTGCTGCGATCACCCCCGACCCGGTCGTCCCTCCCCGGTGCTTTCTAAAAAAAATGTATACCTAGCTCGGCTCGTCCTTGCGAGTGCCGAGGTGGTTTTTGTAGCAGAGAGAGGAAAGGAGAAGGTTCATACTGAAAGGGATCTCCTGCGATTTCAACCGGACCAGGAATCCGAGGAGAATTCTCCAAGAGTTCGGCACTAACTGGCCCGGGGATAACTGGAAACAATGCAACGCCGCACTTACCTCGGGGGAGAAAGGCAAGCGCATTTCGGCCCAAAAGGCTTCCAGATACAAGGCAATCTCCTTACCCCGTATCTGGTCTGCCCTCTCCCCCTCCCCGGCCACACGAAGCGAGTAGCCGGGAGGAATGTGGAAGCGAGCCCGTATAGTGGCAAGCTCGTGCGCATGCCTTGGTATGGAAGACGCGTCACGGACGCCCTTGACCTGCGCTTTGGGAACCATCCCCGCCGCGTGACCCCGGAGGGCACGACTAACCCTAACCCCCCGGGGGGATTCCGACTTGGACAAGGAAGAGGTAGAAGCAGAGGAAGAAGTGGATGAAGACTTCCTAGACTCTACCCGGACTATTTCTACAGACTCCTCGGTAGAAGACATCTAACCTGATCAAAAGGATGAGTCCTCTAAAGAAAGAACACAGGAGATCCAACCTAGAGGCAAGAGATCCGAGCTAACTCACGCGACGCTGAGGAAATTATGGCAAAGTGTAGACCTTAGAGGAATCCCACCTCTATTTATAGCAGTCGGCAAACGAGTCCTACGGCGCCGATCGTCTCCCGCCAAAACGCCACTTCGCATTCGACGGCCGTCGATGCTCCACGTGTCTCACGCGCATTGGGTGCTTCCTCTCAAGCATGAAGGACACCGGCGGCTTATCATGTCAACCAACCATCGATGGACGCATGGCCTGGCACCTCAACAGACGCACGCTCGAATCGGCGTCTCTTCTTTAATACGTGGTCTCGTCCCTGATCCGCTGACGTCATCATAAAATACGTCTAATTGCCCGGACATCGGGCCATCGGGGTTTCCAACTATGAACCCGGCTAGAATATCCGATCAAACCACTCTTGACCCGACGTATGAATAGGTCGAAACAAGAGTGGGGGGCTAATGATGATGCTCAATACCGGGAATTCCTTAGATCATGACACGTGGCAGATGACATGTCCCGAAGCTTACGGAAAAGGAGCAAGAACGACACCCTGAAGGTGTATCCCGGGTCTCCGACCCGTGGACTAACCCCTACCTTCGGTGACCTACCAGAACACTCCTATGCTTGTCCCACTCATAACCATTAGCTCGTCTCCAAGCCCTCACGCACGCCGGGGGATTCCTTAGCCCTCCCGGCTCGCTCCCGAGCTACTACAGAAGCTGACTTGCCCGACCTCCCACTCATCTTCGAGCCTCTCGCCGAGCAAGTCCTCCTCGGTCTAATCGACCGAGCATGAACAAAGACCATAGGCGTCACCACTGCAGCTCCGTGAATCTTGCCAGACGTGAGATACCCGCCACGCGATCTCGCGTCCCACACTAACACGTTCCCCCATTAATGAGCGGATCCCGCCATTGACGCGGGCGTAACGTAAGGGCATAACTGACGGCGGATATCTCGCACCGGCTCGCTCCACACGGCCCCTATATAAACCTCTCTCTCAGACGACTCAGGTAAAACAATTTTACCCCAATAGGCCATTACTCTGCCAAAATATCTCGATTAACTTGATCGTCGGAGGGTCCACGGTGGTACAACCACCCCCGGACTCATTTGCAGGCAGCTCGGCCTCATCCCCAAATCAAGCCCACTGAGATCCACACGTATTGAGAGGCAACTCTCAAATCCAATCTCAGCCATCTATCAGCGCTCGCTGCAGATCAACGGAAGGTAACATCTGAAGGAGATCATGTGCTCCATCAGTGGAGGAAGCCACAATTTGGTATCCCCTGGTTCGAGGATATCAATATGGAGAGGGGCAGATCCCGTATCCGGAGTGAGTAGTGTAAATGTTAATTCTCTATTATTCCCCCCTTTTGTAATAAGTTATGGACAACAAAAAAAGTTTGATGTAATCCTGAAAGTGCAGTTGGAGTCCTTCAAACATTTTCACATGAAAATAAATTTACTAACAAAATTGCAATGTAACCAAATCATTCAGGAAAACATTGAAGTATAATAGCTTAAGAAGATTAATTATCACTCTATATATTATTTAGTAATGTACATAGACAAGATGATACTTATGCTAGTTTATTATGAGAGGGTGTGCATGTTGTGTGTGTATACATAAAATACAAGGATGCATAAACATGTTGATATAGTCAATGCATGTATTTGTAAATTCTACGTGGGCACCCTTAGTAAATTCAATTTGTTAATTTTCTTTCCCTATTTGATCTTTGATGTATTATGATATACCCAAAAAAATAAAAAAAGATAAATTCTTACCACTTGAGCAGGGTGCGCTAGATACTCCGCGCCTCAAGGTGTCCAAATCCTGACAGTCTGGATTCACGCTAGGATTTGGTAATGGAGATTTGGTAACTGTTACAACTGTTACCTAATTTATTGAAATGGTTTAAAGGTTTTGATAACTGTTTAAACCGTTGCCAAATCAAATAAGTGGTGAGCCCAACAATGCACTGAAGATAAAATCCAAATAACCAAAAGAAATTCATCGATCCATTTCCCCCCAATTTTTCATTGCGAGCGCCAAAACCCCCTTTGTCGCCTCGGCCGCCGCTGCCTCCCAAGTTGCCGGCGCCGTCTCTCGTCGCCTCCGTGGCCCGTCCCCCTTTGAAGCCTCATCGCATCTCCTCCGTGGTCGAGCCTGGAGCGAAGCCATGAGCCATGGATCGAAGCCAAGCCGCGATCGAAGCCCTAGCCGTCGCTGGAGCTCGCCGGTGTGAGGTAGTCGTCGTTGCTGAAGTTGTTGCCTCCGTCGTCGCTGAAGTCGCCGTCAATCTCTTCAAGTGTTAATTTTATTTTATTTTGGTTTAATTGATTATATTTTCCCCTAAATTAAATTAAAGTTTTTTTGTTGAATTGGTGGTGTTAGTGTTGATTTTTTTGGTGTTGTTTGTTGGTGAAGGGATAAGTTGAATTGATGTTGTTGGTGGTGATGTTGTTTTGTTGGTGTTGTTTGTTGGTGTTGATGTTGGGAGTGATGTTGTATCTAGGGGAGAGTTAGAGTTTGGGTTGAGGGTTACGATTAGGGTTAGGGCCGGTCTAGGGTTTGGGTGAGGATTACGGATAGGACTAAGTGTTAGGGTATTTTGGTGTAAAATTACAACAATAGTAGTTAATGGTATTTTAGTGAAATTGCAACAATAGTTAAGGGTATTTTAGCGTAAAAATGTAAAATTAAGCAAAAGAGGATTTTAAGTAAAATTTTAAGGTAGTTTAGTAGAAAACCAACAATGGCTAAGGGTATTTTAGTGAAATTTATAGCAATTTAGATAATTTAAGAAGATGAATTGTATATTTAAATTTGTTTACGCAGTTTAGTGAAAAAGTAACAATACCTATGGGTATTTTAGTGAAAAGTAACAACAATTAAGGGTATCTTAGTGAAAAGTAACAACAGTTATGGGTATTTTAATTAGTGAAAAGCGCACACGCACACACACTTAGACACACACACAAACACACACATTCACACACACAAACACATACGGTCACACACATACAAGGCCAAACTTTAATTCATCATCATTCTTCTCTACATTGAACTCTTGTCAAATCCCATCCTAAAACCAACCCTAAATCCAAACTATCAAATTTCATTAAGAAAACTCTATATCCAAAATATTAAACTTAATTAAGATAACCGTTAATAACTTTACCCTAAACCAAAAACTTCGAAACATTGAAATTGATACGTAAACGTAAAACTAATTCAAATTAATTAAATCTTAAACTAAGTGTATGATACTCGATGATAATATGGAATTTTCATATTCTCATCGATAATCATATATGAAAATGAAAACGCGACTTAGTTCCCATTTATCGGTTAATATGCGTTCGATATTCGTCGTGACATAAAATTACATGAAAGTTGTTAAATATCGGACGGTATCATTCTGTTCTAACAACCGTCGTGTAGTCTATGTGACGAAATTATTCAATCGTATGATAACCCATATATTTGTCTCGTATGGACAATTTAGGAATGTATAAAGTAAATACCTACATTCACTAGTGTATTTCATTTGTTTTGAGATATTTCATTAGTACCCTTCTGATGGTTCTCAGTGTACAACAATAGATTAGATATTCATTTTAATGTTGTTTGACAACATTGAAATGACAATCTTTTCTATTACAGTGTATTCGGAGAACAGCAGGGATGTGCTGCCGAAATTTTCTCGAAACGGATGAAAGCACAAGTGAATGGGTGTATGCTTTATACATTCTTAATGGGATAGGTGCCTTATCCCCGACAGCCGCTATTTTTGACATCCAATATAGAACATTTAGTATCATCATTATTTTTCTTGGAAAAAGAATCCAACTCCTTAGCAATGAACATTTGCTCTCGGTCCTTGATAATCTTTATAGCTAAATCGTCAATTGAAACTTAAATTAACCAAGTCGTCAATTAACCCTAGCACTAACGTTTCTTAGTATCCCGTCTATTGCGTATCTGTTAAGAAATCTTAACCCGATGAGTCTTGTCTATAGGAACCTTGTTTCGTCCAGAAGGTTTCAATATGGCATTTCCGTATCACCACGACAAGAGTTGGATGCACGTCGACTTTCCCTCCAAAGCCAATGAATTTTTCCTTAACGGTGTTTACTTTTTCATTGATTTTGCCTAAACACGTCTTAGGATACCAAAAGAGCACGAAATCTATTGCCCTTGCTCTAAGTGCATAAATACGCGATTGCTCAAGGTGTATGGAACTTTTTGGTGCATTCTCCACCGATACTTCTACATATAACATTTCCTAAATTGTGTAAATGGCTAGTACAATGCACTTCTTTGTTTTCTTATATATATAGCATCCAAATACCTTTGCATCCAATAAACAACATTATTGTTTTGTTAATTAGGATCCATTCATGCATATCTAAATTATATCAATAATGCATTGAACAATATTTTTCTTTTTTGGTCTTTATTCTGCAGGTGCATTAATTCTTCATTCATGTATCAAATCGAATTTATGGAAACATATCTGCTAATGTGGTATGTTTTTATGTGCAAGATTTCATGACATTGAATCTGGAATACTCATTCAAAACTTGTCAAATATACTCATTTCTAGATTCATTGCTTTATCATGAATGCCAGTCCTATAAAAGACTTGGGTGACATTGATTTCTTCACAACACAATGATTGTCATATTGGAGAGGCTCAAAAGTTTTCCAATGGCGACTCCATGTAATTTTTTTTTTGTAAATATTGGAGAGGCTCAAAGATATTGCCAGCTTCCTTCATTTAATGGAGGAAGCCGCATTCTGGTATCCTCTAGTTTGAGCATATCAGAATGCAGTGAAGTCGAGCATCTGGTGTAAGTATAAATGTTAATTATTTTTCTTTTCTTCTTGATTTTCCTGACATATTGTGCATTGTACATTAGAAGCATTATCATCTTCTTCACATTATTTACGACGTTTTCCATTAAAATGAAACTGCAACGGAGAAAACCTTTCATGAAAAATCTAAATTTCGTTTCCCTACCCTCAGCTTGAATCCTATCCCAATCTATTTTTATTTAGTGCCATTTTTAATTTATTATTTTTTATATAACGTTAAGAGTGAAAAAGAAGTTTTTTTTGTAGTCGTGGGCGGATCCAGGGTGGGTCGAGATTAGGCAGACGACCCACCTGGATCGGTAAATCTCTATATATCGAAGTATGTTTGATACACGTATATATAAATACTAGTTGCTTTGCCATTTGGTAAAAGTGTACGTAGAATTTTGGATTGCAGTGCAACCTGAATACCCACGGACTCCTCTCCATGCTTTAATTTTTTTTTTCCATCTCTTTAAAATAGTAGAGTTTTAGCACATACCCCTTCATTTTCATATTTCCATATGCAGTTTCACAAGCATTTTTTTGGTATGAAGTATCACTCAGTAATTTTCTGACCCACCTGACTAAGACCTCCGGCTCCGCCACTACTTGTAGTCCTGAAGACCGGTGGAAGTCCTTTAAACATTTTCCGATAAAGTACTCTAATAAATGGGGGGAAAACAGATTTACGGAGAAAATTGCATTCTGATCAAATCATTCAAGAAAACATCAAAGAACAATGGTTTAAGAAGATTAATTATGCCTTTTATATGTTAGTCATGTACGGAAACAAGTAAATATTTATGCTTGTGGTGGATGAGTCTTACTTAAGTGTGCATGGTGTGCGCGCGCGCACACGTAGAATAGAAGTAAGAATAAACACATCGATATAATCCATGTATTTTTAAATTCTACTTGTCTGCTCAATCATGGCATGTTTGAGTGCTTTAGCTGTACTTAAATGTTTATAGATCATGTTAGGTGTTTATTTTATCCTTTATTTGATATATTATGATAAACTCAATTTTTTTAGTTGTCCATGTCTTCTCATTTTTCTGTTTCCACTTAATACAGGACTTCATATTCGGAACGACGCAGTGTCCCAATGGCTCCCTCCCATAATACTTGTCAATGTTTCCTGCAGAGGCTCCATTCGATCTTCGCTCCTCCTTCAGGTAACCACTCTCATCCCCCTCGCATCATAGATGTTTTCGATTAATGTTTTGCCAAATCTCCTTGGTGGTCTTTTTTTCCGCCTTCTAAACTTTGATATTGTTATTTTTTAAGGTGAAAGTTTTCTTAGGGAAGAACCTTAATTTGCCATTTCGTCGCAGGGACATAAATGAGGGGTCCTCTGAACACGAGTATGAAAGCTACGAGGTGGCTCCAAAACAACTATCAAAGATATCGAGAATTAGGCTTTGGAGGGGTCCTCTGAACACGAGTATGAAAGCTACGAGTTGGAGTTGAACGTGATTTTACCCACACAGGAAGGAGATGGGATGGTATGGAAGCTTAAACCAAACGGAATGTTCTCTTTACAAAGTTGTTATAAATAAACTTTGGTGGGCTTGAAGCTCCTTGTTATAAATTTATGTGGAAGTCAACGACTTCATAGAAGATCAAGATTTTTCTTTGTCATCCTTTAAACAGACAATTGTTGACACTTGACTGGATCATATATGAAACACAAAAGATGGACAGGAGATTGGTCCTTTGCCTTTCGCAATTCGATGAAAGAGGTCGATGAATATTTATTTTCATGTGCCCTACAAGAGTGAAAAATAGGCTAAGAATGTCAAGGGCTTTTGGAATTGTAGACCTATGAGATTCTATTGAGGAAATATCTCTTGGATGGTATCCTTATAATGCTTTGTCTTTTCCAGCTTAGTCCAATCTTAAAGTAATCATCTCTTACTGTTCTTGGAGTAGAAGAAACTCAGCGATTTTTAATAATAGAAACATATCATTGGGGTGATGTTCAATGAATCAAAATCGAATCTTCCTTTTAATAGTACTAGGCTTTGATATTCCCATGCTCTATACGTACCAAACTCTTCAACGCTTTTGGTGTATCGTAAATAGATTTGTAAATCCAATTCCATTACATTATAGTACTAGGCTTTGATATTAAAGCTCAAGTCCGAATTGGAAACGATACTCTAAATTAAATTATTTCAGAAAACTATATATTTTTTTGCTGTAGTATAACTTCATCCGACCAAGAACTTAAATATAAAGGATTGAGAAATTCAATTAGGGTGGGCACTTCTGTTAGTATATCACCTATTTTTCATATTGAAATGGCTGGAAAGCCTCGAACACTTGACTCCTAGAGCAGTTCCATTGTATGCATATGGTTTGCCTTCATACCTACATATGTCTAAATATTGTATGGGGCTTGTGATGGAGGTCCTTTTCGGGTCTCCGTCAGATGTTGTCTTCCGTCGATCTCCCGGTGGATCTTGGAGGTGATTTCCTGTTGCGTGTGGGTCTCAATAGGTTTTGAAGAGATTGGTGGTTTTGAGGAGTTTACGTCGAGTACCTGCAAAATAAGTCCCGCGGTGGTTTGGTACCACCGAGGAACCTACGACGATCAAGTTAGCACGAGATCCGAGCAGAGTAACGGCTGAGTGGAGTAAAAATGGCTTACTTGACCCCTCTGTGATGGGGGTTTATATAGTGGTGGCAGCACGCGGCAGCAGGCGCGAGAATCTCGCCGGCAGTTACGCTCCCGACGTCACGCCAGCGTAAAGAGCGGATCACCCATTAATGGGGATTGTGAAGGCGTGGAACGTGGGATGTTGCTGGCGGAGAATCTGCGCATGGCGAAATTTGCGGAGCGTCGGTTACGCTTGTGAGTGGTGGAGTTGGTCGGTCGAAGGGACCGAGGAAGATGGCCTCGGCTGGGGAGCTCGGAGACGAGCGGGAAGGCCGAGGTATCTTGGTCCTCGGGTAGCTCGGGGGCGAGCTGAGAGGCCGAGGAGGCCAATTTGCATGGGGCTCTGAGGTGAGCCAACTTCTGCTTGCAAGTCGGGTACAGGGGTGGCCTCGTCGGCCCCTGTGGGCCTTTTCTTTTGAGTTCTGGGACACGTCATCTGCCACGTGTCCTGATCTTGGAGATCGCCACTATTGAGCATCATCAGGTTGTGTTAAGTAATTAATTCATATGGCACATTGTGGTGAATTTCCGAATTTCTTTATTAGAGGAGTCTATGAAGCTTTTACTTAGTTGGGGAGGTTACATGCTGTGTTATGGAGGATATGTAGTTTTCTTATGTTTGGGTTTTTTTCTTTGATTTTTGTTTTTGCTTGCATGTAGTTTGGTTAAAACTCATATTAAATAATGAAACACGGGGGTTTTGGCCATCGTTTTAGTCTAAAATATATTTCCATTCAAGAACAACTACTGGATGAAGGCAGCTCGTCCTATAGATACTGAAAACGGACGCTTGCCCTAAATAAACAGATGCACTATTCCAACCAAGTTTGGGTCCATACAAATAGTCGGCCTATTTGTATGTGGTCAAGAGGCTGATTATCTGCCCAACCCAATTACAATATATTTTTTAACCCAAAGAGCAAGCGTAGTGAGTCCACCTAATTAATTAAAACATCAGGTGTATTGAACATTTGGTGCATTCTCTTCGCCCACTGTTACCACAAGAGACCAATCGGCGACTGTTCAGTTGATAAAACTGCACATTTGTTATTACATTTTTCCTACTATTTCTATACTAAAAAAGGTGTTTATTATAATATATGATACGTATGAGGGTTTAACTGTAAAAATACTATTTTTCATGTGTTAATATATTATAATTAACATTTGGTAGGAAAATGTATGCAAAAATACCATTGATCAAATATTAATGGTGAAATTAATATCTCAATATAACAAACTCTACTAAATATTATTTGAGTTATTGTGCAGAATTTTTCAGGACTAAAAATCAAGGGAATCAAAGTTGTTAAGAGCAAACCTGCATAATTAAGAAAGCAAACTAAGAAATCAAGGCTGGCAGCAACAAAGAAAAGATTTCCAATTTCCAGAGGTTCCAGAGATCTCCATGTGTCATAAGAAGAAAAGCCCCAGAAAAATCCCCAAACGATCCCACTTTTTGGCCGCGGATCCGCGGCCAAACTCCCTTATTGGCCGCGGATCCGCCGCGGTTTGAAAGACTTAGGAGATGGGATTTTCTCTGTTGGATACTAACTACTTTTTTCCAAAGTAGGAAGCTAATTTTCTGGCTTTGGGACTATAAATAAAGACCGAGAGTTTCTTGGAAAAATCATTAAGTCGACGCGATCACGAAGTCCAGGACGGCTCACGCATCCAGGCTGATCATCAACGGTTCATCTACCTCCTTGGAAGAGATCGAGAAGCAAACTAGTATTTGTAATCATTTTCTAAGGAAACAAAGTGTAATGAGTTTTGTTGATTAATAAAGGTAGTTCTTTTTCTTATTCTATTTTTCTTTGTAGTTTCAATTATGAATTCTCTCTCCATCTCTTTTTCTCCCAACATGCGCGAGTAATTCTCCGCTTGTTAGGGTTCGTAGGATTAGGGTACGTTAATGGATGATGAAAATACTTAAACTCTTTTTACGTCCTATAAAGTTTATAAACTTTATCAAAAGAATCATTAACATTCTAATCGGGCGCGCTACCAATTCATTGTTAGTCTCGACCGCGATTAGAGATTAGATTAATGATTGTTTTGGTAAAGGCTAGATATGAACGTAGTTCCGTGTCGAGATAGGGGTTAAGAGTGGGATTCCTTTTCCCTCTAGAAACCCTAATCTACATGCATCACTGTCGTTCTAGTTTTAAATCTATTAAAATATAGAAAGAGTAATTTTTAATTAATCATCCATAACTTCTAAATCCTAATGAACCCTACAAGCCCTCTTTTTATATTAACTACATCCATAAATAATCTAGATCTATATTTTGCATTAGTGTTTAACGTAGATCTAGAAACCATTCTACAATATTCTTTATTCCCCCCTCTCTCTTAATACATCTAAAGTAAGATTAAAAGGTTCAACGTTTCTCAGAGGACGACCCGTACTCACCTCGGTCTAGCTACACGCGACACCGTTCTGATTGCGGTTATTCTACAAACATTCTTTCGAACCAATCAAATGACGTCGTTGCCAGGGATCCGTGCGTAATTTTTTATTCTTACTATTTGTGTTGAATTCTTATACGATCCATATCATAATTAAAACAAAACTGCAAATTACATATTTAACGATTTATGCATGAATTTTTGCAAGGAGATCTGGAGTCACAGACTTAAGGAAACAGGTGACAGAGACATTCTTAGAGATCCAGAGGAGCACAGAAGGGAACAGAGAAAATTTCATCAACAGATCTTTCCTTCCTGCGGCGGATCCGCGGCAAAGGAGGCATATCCGCGGCGGAAGCGCGGCGGGCTAGGAGATCTAGGGATCCAAACTTCTCTGGTATCTTTCTCAACTCTTTCTCTCTCCTCTAAAATCCAATAAAATCTATTTTCTACAGGATTATTTGCAAAATAGCGCCGCTCAAAAATCTTTTTGAAAAAGTTTTGTGATTGGTTTTGTTTTGCATATTTTAATACGGACTTTAAGGGGCAAAAACCAAATCCAGATTAGGTGGGGATTTCATCACCCTTCCTAAGCCCCACAAATCACAAACATAGCATCTGCATCAACCCTACATTAATTTAAAAAATATCTAGACCAGACTCTGAGGACTGTCGCGCTCATTAAGTACAGAGGAAGGTTGTGGGTAATCTATCGCTTATCCGCATTACTTTTGTGGTGCCTAGGAAAGTATGTCTAAGGCAAATGGTTTACTTAATTAGGCCCGCTATTTTCGGTGATTCGTATAGCGGATACCTCCCACTTACCTGACACTTACCTGGCCACAAGAGTAGTAAAGAGGTGGTAGAGGACTGATCCTACGGCTTGTCCTTTGGAAGTCTAGGAGCGGTCTAAAGACTAGACCTAGGTAACCTTAGTTCTAGGGTTGTTTGTGCATTATTGTGTGATTTGTCTTAAAGTCCCACTTTTTCAAAACAGACCAATTTTAAATCACATACACGCTGCCACATGCACTAAACCAGCTTAGTGCATGCTTGGCTGGACACGGGATTCTAGTGCCTGTCTTGTCCGCGTTCCTGCTATCGACGCCGAAGTCGGTACTTCTTCATCTTCTTTTCCCCCACCACACACCACGACCGAGATGGACGGCGCTCCATTAAATTATAGCACAACGCTGCCACCTCCCGTAGGTGAGCAGAATCCACCGCGCATCTCTCTCCAAGAGAGATGCTATCCTATCCGTGGTCCTCTTCCCACTTGTCTATCTATTCCACCAGCTAACGGGGATAATTTCGAAATTAAACCCCACTACATCAATCTGCTGCCCAAATTTCACGAGCTTGAGTCGGAAGACGCGTACGTTTTCATCACTAAATTCGAAAACGTATGCGCAATGATGGGTACTTCACAATTGACTATGGATGCTATGCGCTTGCGTCTTCTCCCATTCACTCTGTGCGACTTGGCAGAAAAATGGCTTTATAATACTGCCGCACACTCTATCACTAATTGGGATGAATTCTTAATAGCATTTCTTAAGAAGTTTTACACAAATCATAAGACCGCCCGTGTTAGGAGCGAGATCAACCAGTTTACCCAGCTTCCCAATGAACCATTTTGGAAGTGCTTTGAACGTTTCAAAGATCTGCTTGTCCAATGTCCTCATCATGGAATCAATAGATGGGATTTATGCCGAATTATATATGAGGGCATTAATCTAGCGACAAAGCAGATGCTTGAAACAATATGTCAATGCAATTTCATGTCCAAAGACGATGGCGAAGCTTGGAAATATCTGGAAGATCTCGCTGAAAACACTTTGCAGTGGGAAAGCGTAAGACCACCTTCGTCTAGGGGAGGTATTCACCAGCTCGATATTTCCATCGCAGTAAAAGCCGAAATAGCAGCGATGCAGAAGAAACTCGACGCTATTGAGAACAAATTTTCATTAGCCTCCCTAAATCAGGTCACGCTTCCCAAGACCGTCTGTGGTTGCTGTTCGGATCCTTCACACTTGACGGAAGAATTTCCTATAAATGCACCGTTTCAAGGTCACGAGCAAACTAATGCTGCCTTTCAGCAGCGACCTAGAAACGATCCTTATTCTTCTACGTACAATCAAGGATGGAGGAATCTCCTAACTTTGCTCGGAACCAAAACCAACAAAGCAATTATCAAAGACCTCCTCCACAGCAACCACAACCACAGAATCAGCTCCCCTTTCAGTCACAAAATTTTCAAAATCGGCCAACACTTCCGCACCATAATTGGCCGGTACTGATAACTCTTCACTCGCACAAACTTTGGATTTGTTTATGAAACATTCCATTCAAATATCGGCTGATATGAAGTCTTCTATTGATACCCTAACGAAAGACTCCGCCTCCCACGGTGAGAGCATTAAATCAATAGAAAACCAAATTGCACAGTTGAACGCCGCAATGAGTGCGAGAGAGAAAGTGAAACTCCCATCTCAACTCATACCCAATCCTGGCCACTCACAAAGTTAAAATGTGAATGCCGTTACTACGTTGAGATCGGGAAAAGTGCTGAATAACCGAGTGGGTGAGCAATGTGATGATGTTAGTGACACCAATGATACCCCAACTTCTTCTTCTTCCCCTAATTCGTCTAGTCTCCCACCTTCATCCGAGCTTATTCTCCCTTTTCCCCAAGGCTCGAACCCTTCGCCCATTTCCTCGAATCTACCTAAAACGATCCCCACTCCAATTCTGGGATCCACTCCATCCCCACAATACTCTCCAATGTTGGACCAAACCCTTATTGATAAAGCACCTTATCCAAACAGGTTAAGGGGCAACAGACCAAGTCCACAAATGGAGAAGATTGTGGAAATTTTTAAGCAAGTTAACATAAACATTCCTCTCCTAGATGTTATTCAACAAGTTCCGTCATATGCGAAAATCCTAAAGGACTTGTGCACTAGGAAGAGAAAAGTTCAAGTACCTAAAAAAGTTTTCCTTACGAGCAATGTGAGCACTGCTTTTACACAACAACTACCCAAGAAACGAAAGGACCCCGGAAGTCCTACAATTTCTATTTCTATTGGGGGTAAAAATATCACTCGTGCTCTACTCGATTTAGGTGCTAGTGTTAACTTGCTTCCGTATTCTGTTTATGAGCAATTAGGGATCGGAAAGTTAAAACCTGCGCATTGCACTCTTCAGATGGCCGATCGATCTATCACCCAACCTAGGAGTGAGCTAGAGGATGTGTTAATCAAAGTCGGGGGGATTTATATTCCCTGTTGACTTTATTGTTTTAGATACAAGGCCTGTGGCAAACCTACGCAATCAAATCCCGGTGATACTCGGTCGACCCTTCCTAGCAACTTCCAACGCAGTAATCAATTGTAGAAACGGCTCTATGACCATATCCTTTGGAAAGAAGTCAATTGAGCTTAACATTTACACGTTGGGAAGTGAACCCTCCGAACTTTATGCTCATGTGTGTTCTGTCGAATTAATGGATGTCGACAACAGCGAATTTGATCAACCTCATGATACTGACTCTTTTCATATGTTGTTGTTTGACCCAACCATGTACTCTTCCACCGAGTTGTCCGGGTCAACATCTAACGCTGATGAGGAACTTTTTATAGAGTCTGACGATCACCCCATTTTTTCTGATGACATTATTCTTCGGGAAATCGATGAAAGCTTTGAGGAAATTTTCGCTGATGAACTCGCATTTTTAAAAGATCCGGATGTTGAGATGAATCCACTCCAAGATAAAGAAATTGAACCTCCACCCCTTCTTCTGGATAATGCGAGTAATCCATCATTACTATCACTGTGTCGTCTCTCCAAATTGAGACGCAATCCTTTTCCATTACACCTCTTATCACCTCCCGACTTCTTCACGTCGAAAGGTGACATGTTCTTCCACCAACCTTGGTGCTTCATCGATAAAATTTTTGAATGGTTGGTGTTGACCTTCGGTCTTTGCAAAGCTTGGCATTGACCAATAACCTTGACCCCCTCGTGTGATTTTAAAAGATTAACATTGTTTAACTCAAGTTTGGGGGGTATATTTTGGCTCTTGAAAGAAAAAGAATTTTTATAAGATTGTGAGCCAAAAAATAAGTTTGGGGGAGGATTTCACTTGCATTATTTCTTGTCCCTTTTTTTCCTCCCAAGTCTACAGGTTTTTTGAGCTTAACGGATGACATCAGTGATGACACTGCTGTAAACAGGTTTGGGGGATGTTTGTGCTTATTTACACATCAATTTGCATCATATTTTGCATGAGCACAACATTTTCAAAAAAAATTTAATTTTTTTTTCTTTTATAACAAAAGAGTAGAAAGTGAAAAATTACATCCAAAAGATAGGAATAGTTTAAGAAAATTAAAAGTTTTCTTAAACGAACTAGTAATAAGTAGTTATGAGCTATTGTCCCAAGGGTTAGTAAGATGAAAGAAGTCACTAATCTGAGGATAAAAATAAGTCTGAAAATTAGTTTCTATTCTGAAAGCCAAACATTTGAATGTTGATACCCTACTATACGCACTTACAAACGTCTTGAAACTCAGGATAGTAGAGGATACCTTGATATGCTCTTGTCTAAAAACCAAAGTATGAAGGAAATAAAAAAATGAATAAAATATAAAATGGTGAAGAAAAAAAAATGAACACTGGTTTTGTTATCGCCAAGGCAGCAATAAAAAAAATATAGCAAGGGTGCTTCATCACCTAATGCCTTAGACCAACTGGTTTGGGAGTCACTGCTAAGCCTTAGGTGGTGCAAGACGAGGAAAATACTAATCTGTAAGCACATGAGTAATCGGTCGGTTAGTATCTCAAGAAGTATTAACGGTCGCATGAAAATGTGTGAGCAAATCCAATTAAATATTCATCAAATTAAAAAGTACTGAGGTAGATGGACAAGAGTATGATAGCTTGAATTGAATTCTCCGAGTGTAGGGATGTTCTATTCACACACGTAGGGGTATATGATCGATGTTTGGATGAAAGGTAGGAATGAAGAATAAAAACGATGCTTTATTGAGGGATGATGTGATTTCTAACATTTTTTCATGACTATTAAGATAGGGCTCATGACAACTGAAAAGCTAGTGTAGTTGGAAACTCTAAATTTTCAAAGTATTTCTTTTATGGTTCTTATCTTTATATGTAAATTTCACCATCTCTCTTTTATTATAAGGATTTTGTAGGTGTAATCTGCTGAAAACCCTCAGGAGACAACACTCCTCCTACTAGGGACACCTAGGGGTTTAACGGCTTGTTGCACGTGCTCAGTGCAATCGTGTTTGCCTACGAAAGTGTGCTTAGTTTTCTTCTTTCTTTTTTCTCTTGAATAAACTAGTTTGCTCGGGACGATCAAAGATAAGTTTGAGGGTATTTGTTCAGTTGATAAAACTGCACATTTATTATTACATTTTTCCTACTATTTCTATACTAGAAAAGGTGTTTATTATAATATATGATACGTACGAGGGTTTATCTGTAAAAATACTATTTTTCATGTGTTGATATATTATAATTAACATTTGGTAGGAAAATGTATGCAAAAATACCATTGACCAAATCTTAATGGTGAAATTAATATCTCAATATAACAAACTCTACTAAATATTATTTGAGTTATTGTGCAGAATTTTTCAGGGCTAAAAATCAAGGGAATCAAAGTTGTTAAGAGCAAACCTGCCTAATTATGAAAGCAAACTAAGAAATCAAGGCTGGCAGCAACAAAGAAAAGATTTCCAATTTCCAGAGGTTCCAGAGATCTCCACGTGTCATAAGAAGAAAAGCCCCAAAAAAATCCCCAAACGATCCCACTTTTTGGCCGCGGATCCGCGGCCAAACCTCCTTATTGGCCGCGGATCCGCCGCGGTTTGGAAGACTTAGGAGATGGGATTTTCTCTGTTGGATACTAACTACTTGCTTCCAAATTAGGAAGCTAATTTTCTGGCTTGGGACTATAAATAAAGACCGAGAGCCTCTTGGAAAAATCATCAAGTCGATGCGATCACGAAGTCCAAGACGGCTCACGCATCCAGGCTGATCATCAACGGTTCATCTACCTCCTTAGAAGAGATCGAGAAGCAAACTAGTATTTGTAATCATTTTCTAAGGAAACAAAGTGTAATGAGTTTTGTTGATTAATAAAGGTAGTTCTTTTTCTTATTCTATTTTTCTTTGTAGTTTCAATTATGAATTCTCTCTCCATCTCTTTTTCTCCCAACATGAGCGAGTAATTCTCCGCTTGTTAGGGTTCGTAGGATTATGGTACGTTAATGGATGATGAAAATACTTAAACTCTTTTTACGTCCTATAAAGTTTATAAACTTTATCAAAAGAATCATTAACATCCTAATCAGGCGCGCTACCAATTCATTGTTAGTCTCGACCGCGATTAGAGATTAGATTAATGATTGTTTTGGTAAAGGCTAGATATGAACGTAGTTCCGTGTCGAAATAGGGGTAAAGAGTGGGATTCCTTTTCCCTCAGAAACCCTAATCTACATGCATCACTGTCGTTCTAGTTTTAAATCTATTAAAAGATAGAAAGAGTAATTTTTAATTAATCATCCATAACTACTAAATCCTAATGAACCCTACAAGACCTCTTCTTATATTAACTACATCCATAAATAATCTAGATCTATATTTTGCATTAGTGCTTAACGTAGATCTTGAAACCATTCTACAATATTCTTTATTCCCCCCCCTCTCTCAACACATCTAAAGTAAGATTAAAAGGTTCAACGTTTCTCAGAGGACGACTCGTACCCACTTCGGTCTAGCTACACACGACACCGTTCTGATTGCGGTTATTCTACAAACATTCTTTCGAACCAATCAGCGACGCAGCAGAAAACCTTACGGATCTATAAAGCTATATCCTTTTGTAGACGAATAACAAAACTTGATGCAAGCCGCAATGATAAATAACACAAGAGATTAATGGGGGGAAACGGAAAGAACCTTTATTAGAACTTTTAAGAGAGAAGAGAAACACCTTACTGAGAATTACAATAAATCCTCTCCTTACGATCTTCAACAAGATCGCTCTCTCTCTCTCTCTCTACAAGTTCTCCTTCGTCGATATTCTTCAATCCCTTATGGATGCGTCGACGTCTCCTTTTAGACTTTGATAAAAAAAACACCTGGCTTTCGTCTTGATTCCTTAAAACTTATGATCAAGATCTCCGATATTTTAAACTTTACCTAAGATCCTATATATAGCCTATACAATTTAAGTTATAATAAAATCCCAAAAATTACAAAACTGCCACCAAATAACTGAATTTTCAAGATAATTCTCGACTTGAAATTCGCGGTTATCTTTAAACAAACGTCTGTCCCTCTGTAGACAGACATCTGTCTGCATTGTAATAACCGGATCTTGTGTTTGAGATTTTTAAATATTTTTAACTAATGTTTTATCACTTTACTTCTTTTCTTGGTTTAGATTTCTGGGTTTTCGGCTTACTTGAATCGCGTTTCGCCTTTTGACGTCGTGAGATTTAAGTGTCGGTCGCGTTCCTAAATTGGGTCGTGACAACCCTTATTCGCATCCATCGCTATCTCTCTAGTTTAAAACTAATAAAAGATAAAAAGAGACATATCTAAACATTCATCCATTAACTATTATGTCCTATAAACCTTACAAGCCTTTCTATTATAAATTTTATATTCATATTAAAATAAAACGACAACAAACCATCCTCTCTCTTATCAACTCATCTAAAGCAAGAAAAGAAGTTCACGTTTCCCTGCGGACGACCCATACACATCCCGGCTAGCGATTTGCGACACCGTCTTGATTGCGGCTATTTACAAAACATTTTTTCACGATCAAGCAAATGGCGATATTGCCGGGGAAACGGTCGTAATTAATTTTCTTGTTATTCAAGTTGATTTCTTATAAAAACCAGAAACATAAAATAAAAGAGAACCAAAACCGCATCTTGTGTTTTTAACGATTATTGTGCGAGTTTTGCAAAGACATCTGAAGTAATTGGAGCAAGCCAACAGAGATTCAGAGACTTTAAACTTGGACTAAAGGAGTAGTGGTGTGCCCTGAAGAAATTTGACCAGAAGATCTTGCCAAGAGGGGGCGAAACCACGACCAAAGTAGGCATTGGGCGGCGGAACCACGGTTCTATTGACGAGTTGGGCCCCCAAACTTCTCTGGTATTCTTCTATATTTTTCCTCTCTCATCTAAAGCTCCAATAATCTGATTTTACCTGTAGGATTCTTTGCAAACAACGCCGTTAAAAAAAATCTTTTTGCGTATTTTGATTTCGGTTTGTTTTGCATACTTAAACCGGACATTAAGGGGCAATAAACCCAAATTCAGATTAGGTGGGGATTTCATCACCCTTCCTAAACCCCACAAATCACAAACGAGCATACTATCACCCTATATTAATAAAAAAATACCTAGACCAAGCCCCTAAGGACTGTCGCGCTCAATTAGGATAGAGGAAGGTCATGGGTAATCTATTGCTTATCTGCATTTCTCTTGTGGTGTCTAGGAAAGTGTGACTAAGGAAAGCTGTTACTTAATTAGGCCTGCTGTTTCGGTGATTCGTATAGAGGATACCTCCCACTTACCCGGCACTTACCTGGCCGCAAGATTGATAAGGACGTGGTAGAGAATTGATCCTACGTCTTGTCCTTTGAAAGTCTAGAAGCGGTCTAGTGACTTGACCTAGGTGACCCGAGCTCTAGGGATTGATTGTGCATTTTGTGAGTGCTTGAGTCAAGCCTCGCGTCCAACCATTTTTTTCAAAACAAGCCTTCTTAAAAGCGTTCTCACACATATCACATGCTACCACGTGCATTAAACCCGCTTAGTGCATGATCGGCTGGACATGGGATTCTAGTGCCCGTCTAGTCCGAGCTTTTGCTGTCGACTCCGAAGTTGATACTTCTTCATCTTCTATTTCTCCTCCACCTACCACATCTCCCAAGATGGACGGATCTCCATCAGGTTTTAACAACACCACCCTGCTACCACCCGTAGGTGCGCAAAATCCACCACGCATCACTCTGCAAGACAGATGTTATCCCGTACGCGGACCCTTTCCTATGTGTCTGTCTCTTCCACCAGCCAATATATGGGGATAATTTCGAAATTAAACCTCACTTCATCAACTTGTTGCCCAAATTTCATGGGATTGAATCTGAAGATGCATACGTTTTTATAATCAAATTCGAAAACGTATGTGTAATGATGAGAACAACCCAACTTTCAGGGGATACTATGCGATTACGTCTTCTCCCTTTTGCCTTGTGCGATCTCGCAGAAAAGTGGTTTTATAGTACTGTCGCACATTCTATAGCTAAATGGGATGAATTCGTTAAAGCATTCCTTAAGAAATTCTATCCTCATCACAAGACTGCCCGTCTTCGGAACGAGATTAACCAGTTTGCCCAACTTCCCAACGAACCCTTTTGGAAATGCTTTGAACGGTTTAAAGATCTTCTTGTCTAATGCCCTCATTATGGAATCTACAGATGGCAACTTTGCCAAATTATGTATGATGGTATTAATACAGCTACAAAACAAATGCTAGAAACCATATGTCAATGTCATTTCATGTCAAAAGACAACGGCGAAGCATGGCAATTTCTAGAAGATCTCGCCGAACAATTATGGTGGGAGAGCACTAGACCAACAACATCGTCTTCATCTAGGGCAGGTATCCATCAGCTCGACGTTTCCATCACAGTGAAAGCCGAAATGGCTGCGATGCAAAAGAAACTCGAAGCTATGGAAAGCAAATTCTCTTTAGCCTCCCTAAACCAAATTACGCACTCCAAAACCGTATGTAGTTGCTGTTTTGACCCATCACATTTAATAGAAGAATGTCCTTTGAATCCTCCGTTTAAAGGGAAAGAACAAACTAATGCTGCTTTTCAGCAACGACCTAGAAATGATCCTTATTCCTCCACATATAATCAGGGATGGAGGAATTATCCTAATTTTTCTTGGAACCAAAACCAAACTCAAAATCAAAATCAGTTTTCAAGCCAAAATAACTATCAAAGGTTTCCCCCACAGCAACAACAGCCACCACAACAAATCCGGCGGCCCTTTCAACTGCAATCTTTCCAGAATCCAGCCAACAATTTTGCCCTGTACAATAACTCTTTCCAACCACAGAGTAATATTCCAACGACCGGTACCGATAAAATCTCTGCACTCGAAAGAAGGTTGGAAACATTTATTAAACAATCCACACAAACGACAGCTAATTTAACGTCTTCTATCCAAATGTTAGTCCAACACACTGCTTCCCACGGTGAAAGTATAAAATCAATCGAAGCACAAATTGCACAGTTAAATGCTGCGATGGGTGAAAGAGAGAAAGGGAAACTTCCATCTCAACCTTTACCAAATCCCGGCCACTCAAAAAGCGCAAACATCGTATTTAACCAACAAAATCATAACGCAGGTGCCATAACTACGTTGAGATTGGGAAGAGTGCTAAACAATAATGTTGGTGAACAAGTTGATGGTGATGATTCAGATGAAACCCCAGCTGCTACTTCTACTCCTACTTCGTCAAGTCCCCCATCTTCTTTTGAGCCTATTCTCCATTATTCACTAGGCTCGAACTCTCGTCCCACTTCCTTTAATGAATTACCATCTTAGACCATCTCAAATCCAATTTTGGGATCCATTCCATCCCCACAACCTTCTCCTCAAATGTTGAACCCAACCCCTATTAATAAAGCTTTTTTTCCAAACCGGTTGAGGCCCAACAAACTAAGTCCACAGATAAAGAAGATTGTGGAAATGTTTAAGCAAGTTAACATAAATATTCCTCTCTTATATGCTATCCAACAAGTTCCGTCCTATGCGAAAATTCTCAAGTACTTGTGCACTAAGAAGAGGAAAACTCAAGTGCCTAAAAATGTTTTCTTAGCGAGCAATGTGAGCACTGCTTTTACCCAACATTTTCCCAAGAAACGTAAGGACCCCGGTTGTCCTACAATATCTATAACTATATAGGGTAAAAACATCAGTCACGCTCTACTCGATTTAGGTGCTAGAACTTGCTCCCGTATTCTGTTTATGAGCAATTAGGAATAGGAGAGTTAGAAACCTGCGCACTACACTCTCCAGATGGTCGATCGATCTATCACCCACCCTAGGGGTGAGTTAAAGGACGTGTTGATCAAAGCCGGGAATTTATATTCCCTATGAACTTTATAGTTCTAGATACACAGCCTGTGGCGAACCCACGGAACCAAATTCCGGTGATTCTAGGTCAACCTTTTCTAATAACTTCGAACGTGATAATCAATTGTCGTAACGGTTCCATGAACCTGTCTTTTGGGAAGATGACAATTGAGCTTAACATTTACAGAGTAGGAAGTCAAGCCTCCGAACCTTTTGCTCATATAATTGATATATGTTTTGTCGATAAGATAACTTCCGACAGTTGCGAATTTGAGGAGCTTCACGATATTGATCTCGACGCCACTAGTGCTTTATTATTTGATCCTGTTATTTATTATACGAGTGAGGACCCTTCTGTCCATCCCCGAGTCCGAATCCTTTGACTTGTCGAATGACTTAGTCGAGCTATCCGAGTCAGTCTCTTACGCTAGATACGAACCTCTTATGGAGTATCCTACATTTCTTTCCGATGAGATTATCATTCAGAATATTGATGAAAGTTTTGAAGATATTTTCGCTGAAGAACTCACGTTCCTTCGAAACATGGATGTTGTGATGAATCAATCTCCACCCAAAGAAGTTGAACCACCACCCTTCTTCTTATCCCGTACGAGAATGCAACTATTCCACCTATTCCTTATCTTTCAAATTCTTGTTTTCATCCATCATCACTTTTTCGTCTCTACCAACCGAGATGTAAAACCATTCAATTCCATCTCTTATCTCCTCCCCGCTTCTTCAGGTCTCTCTGTAATATGATCTTCTACCAACTGTGGTGTTACATTGATACAATATTCGAATGGTTGGTGTTGACTTTTGGTCTTTGTAAATCTTTATGTAGACCAATAATATTTATCCCCCTCTTATGATTTTTAATGCTTAGTAATGAGAATACTGTTTTACTCAAGTTTGGGGGGAGAAGAAAAATATTTTGGCTCTTGAAAAAAAAAGAAATTTTGCACGATTGTGAGCCAAAAACAAGTTTGGGGGAGAATTTCATAGTTATTCACTCTTGACCCCTTCTTTATACCATCTTATTGAATTGTTCCTTCTAGTCCTCAGGTTTTGAGCTTACAGGATAACATCAGTGAGGACACTGCTGCAAACAAGTTTGGGAGGATGGTTTGTATGGATGGTTTGTATATATCTATGCATCATATGTAAATATTGCATCGCATAATTTTTTTTTTTAAAATAAAAGTTAGAAAGTAAAAAATACATATAGAAGAAAGGAAAAGATTTAAGAAATGCAAGAAAATTAGATATTTTAAAACGAAACTAGTAATAGGTAGTCATGAACTGTTCTCCTAAGGGTTAGTAAGATGAAGGAAATCACTAATCTGAGGATAGAAATAAGTCTGAAAAATAGTCTTATTCTTGAGTCCAAACTTCTGGACGTTGATACCCTACTATACGCACTTGCACACATCTTGAAACTTGGGATAGTAGAGAATACCTTGAATTGCTCTTATCTAAAAGCTTTAGTATGAAGGAAAAAATATATAAACAAAAATATAAATGACAAATAAAAAAATAAATGGTGAAGAAAAATGAACACTGGTTTTGTAATTACTTAAGGCAGCATAAAAAAAATATAGCGAAGGTGTCTTATCACCTAGTGCCTTAAACCAACTGGTTTGGGGGTCACTGCTAAGGCTCAGGTGTTGTAAGACTATGATATTGCTAATTACGCCTTAAAGAGTGAGCGTATTTGGTAATCGGTTGGTTAGTACTTCAAGAAGTATTAATGGTCGCATGAAGAATGTGTGAGCAATTCCATCTAAAAACATTCACCAACTAAAAAGTACCAAGGGAGATGGTGTAACGCTTTCAAAATCATTTAGGTTAATTGTTTGATAATTAGTAATACAACACGTGTTTTCCGTAAAACCTAATTATAATTATTTTTCCACATAAACATAATTATACCTATTTTTAATTATGTAATTGCTTATGTATGGATGACCTACTGGGAGTAGCCCCCTTCTTGAGTCTGGTTCATTCAAAAGGTGCGGTTTCAGCCAGAGCAGACAATACCATCTGTGTTTGGGGGTGGGTCATGACAAATATGGTATCAGAGCCAGTCCCTCAAAAAATTAGGTTTGTGGTTCGAGAACGAACCATTGTTCTAGGTGGAGGGGGGGAATGTAATACCCCAGGCGGAGTTGAGGATGAATACCACCTACCCCGTAAGAAGTGAGATGTTATCCAGTATCGAGGTGGGGATGTAACCGATACGGATACACACGGGGAGCCACTGTAGAACAATGTGGAGTATCGAACTGCATTCCGAAAGAGGGCTCGATCAGAACTATAAATGGAATGATACCACTCTTATAACATGGAGGTGCCTTTTGGATGAATCGAAACTCCGGAGTTTGAAGAACTCCATAGTTAAGCGTGCTTGAGCTAGGGAAATTTTGGGATGGGTGATCTACTGGGAAGTAGCCCCTTTCTTGAGTCCGGTTCATTTAAAGGGACAAAACCGTGAGGTTTCGGCCAGAGTGGACAATACCATCTGTGTTTAGAGGTGGGTCATAATTATACCTATTTTTAATTATATAATTGCTTATGTATGGGTGACCTACTGGGAAGTAGCTCCCTTCTTGAGTCCGGTTCATTCAAAAGGACAAAACCGTGCGGTTTTAGCCAGAGCGGACAATACCATCTGTGTTTAAAGGCGGGTCATAATTATACCTATTTTTAATTATATAATTGCTTATGTATGGGTGACCTACTGGGAAGTAGCTCCCTTCTTGAGTCCGGTTCATTCAAAAGGACAAAACCGTGCGGTTTTAGCCAGAGCGGACAATACCATCTGTGTTTAGGGGTGGGTCATGACAAATATGGTATCAGAGCCGGTCCCTCAAAAAAGTAGGTTTGTGGTTCGAGGACGAACCATTGTTCTAAGTGAGGGGAATGTAATACCCCAGGTGGAGTTGGGGATGAATACCACCCATCCCGTGAGAAATGAGATGTTATCCGGTATCGAGATGGGGATGTAACCGATACGGATACACACGGGGATCTACTGCAGAACAATAGAGAGTATCGAATTGCATTCCGAAAGAGAGCACGATCAGAACTATAAATGGAATGATATCACTCTTATAACATGGAGGCGCCTTTTGGATGAATCGAAACTCCAAAGTTTGAAGAACTCCGTAGTTAAGCGTGCTTGAGCTCGGGAAATTTTGGGATGGGTAACCTACTGTGAAATAGCCCCCTTCTTGAGTCCGGTTCATTCAAAAGGAAAAAACCGTGCGGTTTCGGCCAGAGCGGACATACCATTTGTGTTTGGGGGTGGGTTGTGACAGATGGACAAGGGTATGATAGCTTGAATTGAATTCTTTAAGTGTTGGGATGTATTTTACACACACGTTGGGGGTATATGATCGATGTTTGGAAGAAAAATAGGGAGGAAGACTAAAGACGATGTTTAATTGAGGGGTGATATGATTTCTGACATTTTTTCAAGACCATTAAGATAGGGCTCATGACAACTAAAAAGCTACTGTAGTTTGAAACTTTTATTTTCAAGTTTTTTCTTTTATATGTTCCTTATTTTTGTATGTAATTTTCATATTCTTTCTTTTATTATGGGATTTTGTGGGTGAAATCTGCTGAAAATTCTCAGAAGACAATGCTCCTCTTACTAGGGACACTTAGAGGTTTAAAGGTTTGTTGCACGTGCTAAGTGCAATCGTGTTGCCTACGAAAGTGTGCTAGATTTCTTTTTCTCTTTATAAATAGTTTGCCCGGGACAATCAAAGATAAATTTGGAGGTATTTGATTAGTCAAATATATTGCACATTTGTATGAACATTTTCCCTACTATTGTTAACTACAAAAAGATGTTAATTATAAATAAAGAATATATATGGGTTTATTTGTAAAAAGTTTATTGTCATATGTTTCTTCATTTATAATTAATATAATTAAGGAAAATATATGCATATAATATTTAAATAAAATATTATTGATATATGCATATCATATCAAATATTCCTAACAATATTCTTAAGATATTATATCATATAAATGGTTGGAATAATATCTCAAAATAATAACAAATGCTACTAATATTTTGATAAGAGATATTGTGCAGGTATTATATTAGATTAGCCCAGGTCTGAAATCTAAGTAGGAGAACCACATCAAATCGGAATATCAAATCGAATCTGCCAAAAATTAGAAACAAATCGAGGAATCTAGTAATGGCAGAGACTAAGGGTAATATTTTCAGAATCTATATATCAATAGGATCTCCAAATATCGAGAGAAAAAGCTAGAAAAAATCCCAAGTCACGATCCCACCAAACGGCGGCGGAAGGGCAGTCATTTAGCGGCTATTGGATAAGAATTTTCAGGGGCATGATCGTAATCTCACATACTTTAATATGACATATAGGGTTTCATATTTCAGAGCTTATAAAAGGACCGAGAGCTATCTATCTAATCTCATCTATCTATCCATCGCAGAATTCTAGAGAAAGATCTAGCGAGCAACTATGGTTCTTGTAATCTACTTTTTAAGAAGAAAATTGTAATGCAATAGTTAATAAATAAATGCAGTTTTTGTTTTAATTTTTTTTGCATTTACTTTACGCATTACTTTTCCGCATTAATTTTACGCATTACTTTTCTGTATCTTAATTATGGTTTCAAACATCTTCAACATTTCTTCTGAATAGCTACTGATCATGAGCGAGTAATTTCTTACTTGCTAGGGTTTGTAGGATAGGGTAGAATAATGGATGAAGTGTCTTTTAACTTCTTTTGACATTTTAATGTTTATAAATTTTAGCAAAATAAATGTTAACATTCTTATCGGGCGCGCTATCAAATCATTGATAGTCACGACCATAATTTGAGATTAGTTAAACACTTGTTTTGTTAAGAGTTTGAGATTAATAGAGATCAATTGAAGGACAAGGGTCGAGAGAGAGAGAAACCCTAATCCCTCCGAGAACCCTAATCCACAGTCATCGCTATCTCTCTAGTTTTAAACTATTAAAAGATATAAAAAAAAGACATATCTAAACATTCATCCATTCACTGCTAAGTCATATAAACCCTACAAGCTCTTCTATTATAAATTTTATATCTATACTAAAATAAAACGACAACAAACCATCCTCTCTCTTATCAACTCGTCTAAAATAAGAAAAGAAATTCACGTTTCCCTGCGGACGACCCGTACTCATCGCGGCTAGCTATTTGCGACACCGTCTTGATTGCGGTTATTTACAAAACACTTTTTCACGATCAATCAATAACGCAACTAGAGCATCATGTTTCCAACATCACTGTCAATTTAATGTAGGTAGGCTGAGAGCTAGTTCGGATGAGCGTCATGAAACCATGGTTGTGAAACCATGATTTGTGACCAAACCGTATTTTGGGATATGTTCGGATGAGCTATTAGTGAAACCATGGTTTTGTAAAAGCCCACCATTTATAAAAAAAAATTTGGGGGGGAGGGGGGGGGGCACCATCTTACCATTGAAAGAAAGATAAGTTTTTTTTAATGGCGGGTCCACCATCTTCCGGTGGGAAAAGCTTCCCCTTGCTTTTCCCACCGCTTGTTTTGAGCAGTGGGCTCCCATCGTCTCTCCCCATGAACAGGGGAGTGGTGAGCGTTGAGCGGCCTAGGCTGCTCAACTCTCCGCCGCTCCCCTGAACGGGCCCTAAATAGTCGTTAGATCTAGCTGATTGTTTTGGTTAATGCCCACCTTTAACTAAAATGCTTCGGTTTTTGCTTACATCCAGATTCTCCGAGAACGGTGCAGCCTTGAACTGCCCTGCATTGACCAAAGCTTTTGGTTGATCTCTTCTTTAAGCGGACTATACATTGTACAATGCATTGAACAATATTTTTCTTTTTTGGTCTTTATTCTGCAGGTGCATTAATTCTTCATTCATGTATCAAATCGAATTCATGGAAATATGATCTGCTAATGTGGTATGTTTTTATGTGCAAGATTTCATGACATTGAATCTGGAATACTCATTCAAAACTTGTCAAATATACTGATTTCTAGATTCATTGCTTTATCATGAATGCCAGTCCTATAAAACACTTGGCTGACATTGATTTCTTCACAACACAATGATTGTCATATTGGAGAGGCTCAAAACTTTTCCAATGGCGACTCCATGTAAATTTATTTTTTTATATATTGGAGAGGCTCAAAGATATTGCCAGCTTCCTTCATTTAATGGAGGAAGCGGCATTCTGGTATCCTCTAGTTTGAGGATATCAGAATGCAGTGAAGTCGATCATCTGGTGTAAGTATAAATGTTAATTAATTTTATTATTTTTATTTTCTTCTTGGTTTTCCTGACATATTGTGCATCGTACATTAGAACATTATCATCTTCTTCACATCATTTAGGACGTTTTCTATTAGAATGAAACGGCAACGGAGCAAACCTTTCATGAAAGATCTAAATTTCCTTTCCTTACCCACGGCTTGAATCCTATCCCAAACTATTTTTATTTAGTGCCATTTTTAATTTATTACTTTTTATATAAGATTAAGAATGAAAAGGAAGTTTGTTGTAGTCTTGATAGACCGGTGGAAGTCCTTTAAACATTTTCAGATGACGTACTCTAATAAATGGGAAAAAAAAGATTTACGGAGAAAATTGCATTTAGATCAAATCATTCATGAAAACATCAAAGAATAAAGTTTATAAGATTTAGTTATGCGTTTTATAAGTTAGTCATGCATGCTATTTATTAAGGATGTAAACGGATACCGAATGGAATCCGTATTAGTATCCGAATTATATCAATTACGGATTTTGATTTTCATACCCAATGACTATTTGTATTCGTATTCATATCCGCAAACGATAACCGGATACGGATATGGTAATACATATATTTATTCCGTATCTGTATCCGATTTACTATCTGACTTTTTATAGTATGTATGAATATAATATTTACGGTATTCATTTCATATTCGTATCCATATCCGAATTTTTTCAAATATGGATAGTAGTTTTTATTATCCGTAGGCATCCGCCAACGACTATTAGATACGGATATGGTTACACCTATATTCGATCCGTATCTTGATCTGTTTACATTCCTACTATTTATCCTAGTAAGGGTGAGTCTTACTTAAGTATGCAGGTTTTGTGTGTTTGTGTGTATATATGGATAGAGGACGAACACATCAACATAGTCCATGTATTTGTAACTTGTCTTCTCATTTTACTTGATATATTATGATAAAGTCTTTATGTAGTTGTACATGTCTTCTCATTTTCCTGTTTCCACTTAATACAGGACTTCGTATTTGGAACGAAGCAATGTCCCAATGGCTCCCTCCCATAATACTTGTCAGTGTTTCCTGCAGAGGCTCCATTCGATCTTCACTCCTCCTTCAGGTAATTAACCACTCATCCCCCTCGCATCATAGATGGTTCCTCCAAGAGCTGATAGTTTCCGATTAATGTTTTGCTGAATCTCCTTGGTTCTCTTTTTTCCCCTTCTAAACTTTGATATTGTTGTTTTTTAAGGTCAAAGTTTTCTTAGAGAACCTTAATTTGCCATTTCGTCGCAGGGACATAAATGACGGGTCCTCTGAACACAACTATTAAAGCTGCGAGGAGGCCCCAAAACACCTATCAAAGATATCGAGAATTAGGCAAGCAAGGGAAAGAAAAGTTCCGTGATGCAATTACTAAATTTTGGTGGAAAACAATATATCTGTATTAATAGGTAGCATGTACAAAATCAAATGAACAATAAATAGTTTCAAAAATTATGCAAGGTTGTTTGTCATTGAGGTATTAAGGGGGGGAAATATCTCTGTAATTGTTTTAATGTTACTCTTTTATTACTCCTAGTAGCATGAGTTTTTTAAATTATTTTTAATGGATTGTTCTTGTAACAACCGTAAAATCCGTATACCTTCTATATGATTTTCCTTCTTTAATAAATCCCTATTCGTTCAATTAAGCATATATTGATCCTATTGTTGATTTTATTATTATATAAATATAATATATTATTTACTTATTTGAGATAATCTTATTAGGCAGAGATTAAGTGTATTATATTATTACTGATCGTTTTAAAATTTTAAATTATATTTTTATATGAATATTTTATATCGTGTATTAGTTCTAATTGGTATATATACTCGAGAAGATAACTATATTGTTCATTATTTTATATTATCTAGTTAATTTAATATGATGTGTGTTTAGTGTAAATATTGTACATCTATAGTTACTCTACTAAACTAAATTAACTAATCTAAATAACTACTATTTTTAAAGATATGGTTGGATACTGGAAAATATTTGCAGATCTTTCTAAACAATTTTGATTTTGGTGTTTTGTGAGAAAACAAATTTTAAAGGGGATTTAAGTGAAATTGTACACCTATATTATTTAAACCCACCTCTTCTTCATATTCTCTTCTCATCTCGATCTAGTTCTACCTCTGTCGACTTCTACTTCCCCGTGAACCCTTCTTCCTCTTGCCTTTTCGAGCATCAAACCCGAGAAACCCCAAGCCCTATTTAAACTGATCCCATCCTCATCTTCATCCTCCCAAAGCAGAACCTAGCGAAAACCTAACCTAGATCTCCATCGCCTCAACCACCAGCGACGCCTTCATTGACGACAGCCCTGCCGTCAACTTCGTCTAGCCGAGCACCCAACTCAACCGAGCACCGAAGCCCAACCTTGTCGCCATCACTTCGTCTTCAAGCGCCACCGTCGCGGCTCCATCCTAAACTTGAACAATTCAAGCTAAGACCTAAACCTGACACGTTGATTGTTCTTGCTATTGTCGTCGCTTTCTTCATCTTCCCTACGATTTTTCACCGATTGTAAGTCCCCCCTTCCTCCACTACTACAATAATAAGTTGCTCCTACGGATTTAGCCATTAGGGCAAACCACTACTCCTACGGATATAGCCGTAGGGACACAAAATTATCCCGTAGGTGCAAAGGCCACAGGTGAAAGTCTTCGTCCTGAACATGCCCTTACGAAATAATAATTTTCCCTACGCCTTACTCTGTAGGGACAGTTACCCCTACGGATTACTCCGTAGAGACATAATATTTATTTAATTTATTGTTTTATAAAATAAATTGCTTGCCGCTACGGCATTATCCGTAGGGCATACTAAATGCCCCTACGGATACATCTGCAAGTCCGGATGAATGCCCCTAGGGATAAATGCGTAGGGGCAAGTTTTACCTCCTGTTACTGAGTCCAGGACAAAATATCAGGTATCCTGATATTTTGTCCCTACGGCGAACTGTGTAGGGGCAAACTTTGCACCTACGGGTTAATCCGTAGGTGCAACAGATGGCCCTACGGATTAATCTGTAGAGACAAAATATCATGATTTTTTTAAAAAAGGGCTTCCTGTTATTTCCTCGCCCTGTGCATAATAATATATACATCATATAACCAAATACAAAAATATCCATAACCAACATCTCATGCATAATATATAAAAGAAATAAACAAACAGAATACAATATCAAATTAAATCATCATGAACAAACAAATAACCACCAATATCGTCCAAAATTTATACAATATGTATCAGATAAGTACATACATCCTCAAAAATATAAATAAAGCTACCCTAGCTCGGTCCAGCTCCTCCACCTCTGATAATCGCCGTAATCTGGCGAATCTGATCCTCGGTGCAGCCCTGAGTCGTCAAAAACTCGACTAATGAAGGAGCGGACTGTGCGGGAGTCTGATCGGGCTGGGGAGCTGCAGGAGTGGTCTGCACAACCGCAACTGAGGTAGTGGCTTGCGGAACCGCAGCCGAAAGAGATGCATGTGGAGCCGCAGCCGAAGTAGCCTGTCGCATTTGTTAAATTTTGTGTGTAATAAACGAGTAAGAACGGTGTTATCATTATCAGGTTATTGCGAAACCCCAATCTAAGAATACTTAGGGACTTAGACCTCGTTTGGGTATCTAGTTTGGAAAGCCGTAGTTTATTTTAATTAGATAGTTTTATGTAAGTATGATTAATCAAAGCTAAGTCTACAACCAAATAAGCTCAGGCTACGAATATTGCATATATTACTATCTATAATATGATATAATATTTTCCTATTAAGTAGTATACGTACCATCTCCTTCAACTTCTCGACGGTGGTCTTCAAGGCGGCAACATCATGCTCTAGACGCACTCATGGGGATAGGGGAAGTAACCGCCGGAGTGGAGTCCAACCTCATATGGGCCCTGCTAGGACCCAGTCCCCGGCCTCTCTTCCAGCCTCCGTGGTGCCCTTCATGTGCGGCATCTAAGACTGGGGTCAGCAGTATCGGATCGGTCTGTCCAGTAAAATCGATCCCCGATGACTCCACCTGCTCAACCACCCGCTTCTACACCCACATTAACCATTAAAATATAAGTATATCATTTAAATTTGAACTTTTCAAAACAACAATTTCAAACTTGTTGGAATAAATATTAACACTTACGCAATACTCCTGGGTAGCGGTGTCGGGGAATCGAAGCTCGCCCATGGCAGGATCTGTCGAGGTGCCATAGAAGGCAAGATACGCGGTCAGCACGCTCGGTGTACCACCCTGCGCCGGGGTCTGAGCTCTCTGCAATTCGCAAAAAAATTACATATATTATAAAGTAACTTTTAATATTACATTATATCAAAATTGATCTATTGTAATTTACCGATACTTCCATGGCATGAGTAATGTTTCTCGAGCCACCTGTATAGGTGGGGCGACCCCTCTTCGCCGACTTCCTAGTCGCTTTATTTTGATCGGCCTGTTTCTGCATAACACATTCAGATTTAGTTTTCTAATTAAGTAACAAAAAAAATTATATACTAAACAATGAATTACATTTAAACTATAAACCTGTTTGCGATGAGAGTTGAAATATTGGCACAAGAGAGGCCATGTATCTATGTTGACTCTCGCAAAGGCCGGAGTATGTAGGAGAGTCGCTCTTTCTGCCTCGGGGGTCGCCATCCACGGGGAATAGCAGTCGATCATCAGCTCGTTCCTATTTTATCGGAACTTTGATTGCATGTTCTTCATCAGGCCATTGTACAGAGCGTGATGATCGAGCACTCTCTCAGGGTGATCAGGGTTGGGTACAGGCTTGTTCTCCGCCGAAAGACGCGACCGGGACGTTGGGACGTCCGGCCTGAATTTCGAGGGCAGATGTTATTTGGTTTTATCCGTCCACCTCACCGAAGATGCCAAGTTGATTTATGGCACCATGTATCGAAGGTTTAGACGGATGCGGCCGTTGTAGCAGACTTCGTCAAATTTCCCCTCATTGTGAGGGGTTTTTGATTGTGGGGACGCTCTTCCCTACAGGCGCAAGCCTCTGCAGGTAATTACGCTACCGCATTGCGGTAACCACTTTCTCCTTCTCCAGATGGTCACTTCGTGTCGTGTGTGTTTGTTTTGCTTTTGGTTGCCCGTGGATTGTATACGAAGACTAATTTATGTTGTCGCCCGTAGGGCGTGGATTAGTCCAAATCCGTATTTTCTTAGATTTGAGTCTAGGTTGGGTTTAAGGATCGTTAATCTCATTTGAGACTAAAATCAACTTAAACGTTTGTTGAGGATACATTAGTCTAATTTTAGACTAAGATCTACTCAACAGGATCATTTAGATCCAACAGAAGAGCATTTGTGCTCTATTGTTTAGTTAAGGGACATTGCGGTCCAAAAATTTAAGGACATCATAGTCCATGGAGTTTAAAGACATTATTGTTTCCTGATTTAAAATCAGAAAAGCTTATGGAAAAAGCTTCAGAAGAGGGTCACGTGCTTACACGTGACCAGCAGTCACGTGTTGGCACGTGACACATAAAAGTATCGGCAAGGCAAGTTCAGTTTCCTAACAACATCAAAGAAAGAGGCTTCAGTAAGGGTCACGTGCTCCCACGTGACCTGGGTCATGTGTCGGCACGTGACATTTAAAAGCAGCGGCAAAGACCCAACGGTTCCCTGAGCAAATCAAGAAAAAGGCTTCAGAAGAGGTCACGTGCTCCCACGTGACCAGGGTCACGTGTTGGTACGTGACACTCAAAACATCAGACTCATTCTCCGGTTAAATCAAGAAGAAGGCTCCATGCCAGGGTCACGTGCTCACACGTGACCAGTTGTCACGTGGTGGCACGTGATAGCTGAACAACAACCAGAAAGCAGAGCGCAGAAAGAAGGAAGAAGGCTCGTTCCAAGGGGGTCACGTGCCCACACGTGACCAAAGGTCACATGGCCACACGTGACCGACTTCAAAGCCCATTTGTTAACAGAATTAAATTCTGAGAAAAGAACTCTCAAATCTTTCCAAAAGCAACCGATTAAATTAAAGATTCAGAGGTGATTAAATATCATCTATCTATGGGAAAATCTCGAATTTGGAAAGATTTCCCTTTCAAATCTAACAGAAATAACAAAGGAGAATCCCTGTATTTGAAATCCAATGGTGAATAAAATTCACCTAATAATCCAAAGGTCCAGAACGAATGATGGATGCAAATCAAATCTCTCAATGAAGATTCGTCAAAAACTAATTGACTCGGCTGCTTCTCCTATAAATAGGAGCCAAGAGATACAAGAAAGAGATACGCAGAGGGAAGAAAAGGGAGAGAGCCTTGATACTTTGAGGAATTTGGATCTTCTGCAAAAGAAAACCCTAGGTAAGAAAAGGAAGGCTCCTTGAAAGAAAAGAGAATTTAATTCTCAACAGAGTTCAACTTTGATATAAAACAGAAGAACATATTTCTTCTCTCTTTGATAGAGGATCTGTAAAGCGCACATCTCCCCTTGAAGTTGAGAATTTAATTCTCAATGGGTTGAGATCCTGCCATGCAGATCCAAAGCATAGAGAGGGAATGGAAGCACGAGAATTTAATTCTCACAGAACTATAGGAATTTAATTCCTTTAAAATAAAATTAGGGTTTGACCCCGTGTTATGGGAATTTAATTCCTTCAGAATGAAAAGAATTAGGGTTTAACCCTAGTTAAGAACTTAGTTCTGTTGAAACAACGGGAATTTAATTCCCTTAATCATAATTCTTTAACAGAGAGTGGGAGTTTAATTCCTTAAAGCTTTTATTAGGGTTTAATCCTATTCAGTTCTTCACATATATGAGGAATTTAATTCCTACAGAAAATTCAGAGTTCAACTCTATCCCAGAATATAAATCTTCAAAAGGAAGTAGGAATTTAATTCCTCTATTGTCAGGGTTCAACCCTACGAGGAATTTAATTCCTGAAAGGGATTAACAGATCTTCTAAACAACTACAGAAAAGAAGGGTCACGTGTCACTACGTGACCCCCCCAAAAGATCTACAGAAAGCCCCTTTGAGGCAGTGCCTCACGTGACCCACGTGACCCTTGACAGAAGCTTTAACACACAAGCGCTTGAATGCCCATCACGTGGTGGCACGTGATGCTCTAGAAGATGCAATAGTCTCAGAAGAACAAATGAAGGGAGGGCGCTCTCACGTGTTGCCACGTGACCCCTCCTACCTTAGTGTTTAACACTAAATTAGAACCCCTGAATTCAGTATTAAAACATTGTTTGGTCTTAGTGTTCAATACTAAGCAAAGAACTTTACTTGCAGTGTTCAATACTGATTACCTTAGTGTTCAACACTAGTTTGGGACTTCTGTTGACAGTGTTTAACACTGATCTGTTTTAGTGTTTAACACTAATTTGAAAGCCTTGTTGCTGGTGTTTAACACCAATTATCTTTTGGTGTTAAACACTGACTTATCAATCTCATTCCCAGTGTTCAACACTGATTGGTCTTTAGTGTTTAACACTAGGCATTGGCCCAATTGGCTAAATGGATAGAGGCAAAGCCTCTCCTTCAAGGGACCAACAGGAAGCCAATATTCCAGACATGATTGGACTTAGCCCAAGCTGGCCATAAGTCCTCAATTCGTAATTAACTGGGCTAATGGGCTCATAACATAATTAATTGGTCTTGATCCCAAATTGGGCCAAAGACTATTTAATCCACTCCGGTTTTAGGGTACATCTCTTCACTCCTTTGATACTTGGCGTTGTAATCCCTCAACGTCTTCAAAGAGGTGACGGGTCCCGATGACCACGCATTGATATGGACTGTGGAGTCCTTAAACCCATGGACTACGACGTCCTTAACCTCGACCGAGATGTCTTAAAACTAACAATGGACTGTGGGGTCCTTAAACCCATAGACTACGACGTCCTTAACCTCGACCGAGATGTCTTAAAACTAACAATGGACTGTGGGGTCCTTAAACCCATGGACTACGACGTCCTTAACCTCGACCGAGATGTCTTAAAACTAACAATAGACTGTGGGGTCCTTAAACCCATGGACTACGATGTCCTTAACCTTGACCGAGATGTCTCAAAACTAACATTGGACCGCAATGTCCTTAAACTACCCATGGACCGCAATGTCCTTAAACTAGCAATGGACCACCACATCCCTAAACTGGAACAATAGAGCCCCGCATGCTCTTTTGTCGGATCTAAACGATCCCGTTTAAGTTGACCTTAGCCTCAAAGATGGCTAACGTATCCTTAAACCTTCAAACAGACTGGACTATGAATCTCCCCCAATTAACTCTGGTTCGAGGGTACATCCCTGAACTCCTCTGACATCTGTCGTTGTAATCCTTCAACGTCGTCAGAGAGGTGACGGGTCCCGACGGCCATACATACGATGGACCACTATGTCCCTAAACTGGAACAATGGATCTCAAATGCTCTTTTGTCGGATCTAAACGATCCCGTTAAGTTGATCTTAGTCTCAGGCCAGACTAACGTATCCTTAACAAACGTTTGAGTTGATCTTGGCCTCAAGTATGGCTAACGTATCCTCAAACCAAACCCAAATCTAAGATAATACGGATTTGGACTAGTCCACGCCCTACGGGCGACGACATAACTCGGTCTCCGTAAACAATCCACGGGCAACAAAACACAAAACAAACACACACGACACGAAGTGACCATCTGGAGAAGGAGAAAGTTGTTACCGCGATGCGGTAGCGTAATTAACTGCAGGGGCTTGCGCCTGCAGGGAAGAGCGTCCCCACAATCAAAAACCCCTCAAATGAAGGGGAATCTGACGAAGTCTGCTACATCGGCCGCATCCGTTTAAACCTTCGATACATGGTGTCATGAGTCAACTTGGCATCTTCGGAGAGATGGACGGATAGCACCAATTAGCATCTGCCCCGAATCTCAGGCGAGACAGCCCGCATCTCGGCCGCCGTTCGGAGGGGAACAGATTCTGGCACGCCCGGTGGGACCTTTTCCTCTTTCCACTCCACACTTCGTGTGTCGTGATTCGCGAACCAATCGCGGTTCGCTAATGGTTGCCCTTGGGTTTCAATACTAAGAATTGGCGTCTTGCTTATTGCAGAAAGTAAAGGATCGATGGCTTCTACTTCTGCGAAATTCTCCAACTGCTCAGACTGCAATTGCGACCAACGCTTTGCCTCGCCAGGAGGTATAGCCCACGGACCCCAAGCTACTTCGTTATTCACAATGCCGGTGGACCAGGTGACTCAGGCCACTACCGGATTGTTCTTTAGGACTATGCTCCCACCAACAAGCTTCGCGGCGCCGGTGCAGACAAAGGAAGCTCCCAAGAAGTCGGTCTTTGATCGTCTTACCCCTGCCGCGGCTCCTTGTTCCCGCCAAAAATTTCTGCGCAAAAGAGTCCAAGGTATCAAATGGCAGCGATACGCTTAAGGAAATACGAACCAGTATCTTCCGGGCTGTTTTTTTGACAAACTCCCGAAGGAGAAACGGATAAATTCTGATTGTATTGAAAGCGTCTCGAAAAACCCTTCGATTTGATATATTATGGGCCTCATAATTCATCCGGGATCAAAAGTTATGAGCAAATGTCTATGCACATGTGATTTAAGGAAAAAGATGCGAACCAGTATTTTCCGAGCTGTATTTTGACAAACTCCGGAACGAAAAACAGCTAAATTCTGATGATATTGAAAGCATCTCGAAAAGACCTTCGATTTGATATATTATGGGCCTCATAATTTATCCGAGATCAAAAGTTATGAGCAAATGTGTTATACACGTGTAATCTAAAGTAATGCTCTACTACATGGGGAATGCATTTTTTAGTCCCACATCGGGAAAAGGAGAGATGACTTCTCTACCACTCCTATATAAATAAGAGGGCATACCTCTTAGAAAGGTAGAGTTAAATTCTCAAAGGATTCAATACTCAAAGGAGCTTAGTTCTCCAAGATAGAAGCTTTGCTTCTCCTCATAATGTGCATGTGCGCCACGTGCAACGCACGTGTGCCCGCCATGCGGCACCACGTGCAACGCACGTGCACACCACATGAGAACATTTTTTGCTTTGAAAAAAGCCAAGAGCTTCAAACAGAGAGAGAATTCTGAGAAAAGCTCAAAGAAAAAGAAGGTAAAAACCTTTGAGATAAGAGAAAATTCTCTCAAAGAATAGATCATTGATCTAGAAAACAAGATCAGTGATCTTCAATAAATAAATAAATAAATAAATAAAAATAATAAAAATAGTGCCTTGCACTTGCTATGAACCTTTGGTTCTCTGATATAAGAAAAACAAGAAGAATTTGTTTTTTCTTAGATCTAAATAAAAATAGTGCCTTGCACTTGCTATGAACCTTTGGTTCTCTGATATAAGAAAAACAAGAAGAATTTGTTTTTTCTTAGATCTAAATAAAAATAGTGCCTTGCACTTGTTATGAACCTTTGGTTCTCTGATATGAGAAAAACTTGTTTTTTTCTTAGATCTAAATCAAATAGTGCCTTGCACTTGTTTTATGAACCATCGGTTCTTGAACCTAAAAGGTTATTAAATTAATAGTGCCTTGCACTTGTTATGAACCTTTGGTTCTCTGATATAAGAAAAACTTGTTTTTTCTTAGATCTAAATCAAATAGTGCCTTGCACTTGTTTTATGAACCATCGGTTCTTGAATCTAAAACATTCTCAAATTAACAGTATTTTGCACAAATGCAATGCATTAATTAAAGGGCCAGGCCCAAATCAAAATGACCTGACAGGCCAAAACAAATTGCAAGGCAATAAATGGGCAGAGCCCAAATAAATTGATGCTTTGCATCCTTTATACAAGGGCAGAGCCCAAATAAAATTGATGCCTTGCATCATTCCTAAAAGGGCAGAGCCCAAAAAAAATTGATGCTCTGCATCCTTTCTGGACAAGGCCCAAATAAAAATAAAAAAAGAAATGCAATGCAAAAGCAAATAAAATGTTGAACATTTCAACTGGACTTAGCCCAATTTTGGCCATAAGTCCTTAAATTAAATTGACTGAGCAAAATTGCTCTTCTAAATCAATTTACATCCGGTTCGAGGGTACATCTCCGAACTCCTTTGACATCCGTCGTTGTAATTCCTCAACGACGTCAAAGAGGTGACGGGTCCCAACGACCACACATCGATATGGACTGCGGGGTCTTTAAACTCGTGGACCGAAATGTCCATAAACTAACATCGGACCGGAACGTCCCTAAACTAACATCGGACCGAAACGTCCCTAAACTAATATCGGACCGAAACGTCCCTAAACTAATATCGGACCACCACGTCCCTAAACTGGCGATGGACCACCACGTCCCTAAACTGGAAAGGGGACCACTACGTCCCTAAACTGGAATAATAGAGCCTCCAAATGCTCTTTTGCCGGATTTAAACGGTCCCGCATCCTTAGACATTTAAATGAATGATAAAACCCCAAATCAACTCTGGCTCAAGGGTACATCTCTGAACTCCTCTGACACCTATCGTTGTAATTCTTCAATGACGTCAGAGAGGTGACGGGTCCCGACGGCCATAAATGCGATGGACCACCACGTCCCTAAACTGGAATATGGACCACCACGTCCCTAAACTGGCACAATAGAGCCCAAATGCTCTTTTGTCGGACCTAAACAATCCCGTTAAGTTGATCTTAGTCTCAAACTGGACTAACGTATCCTTAACAAACGTTCGAGTCGATCTTAGCCTCAAAAATGGCTAACGTATCCTCCAAACAGACTTTAGTCCCAAATTGGACTATGAATCTCCCAAACTGGAACAATAGAGCCCAAACGCTCTTTTGTCGGATCTAAACGATCATGTTAAGTTGATCTTAGTTTCAAACAGGACTAACGTATCCTTAACGAATGTTTAAGTTGATCTTAGCCGCAACGCGACTAACGTATCCTTAAACTAAAAACACCAAACCCAAATCTAAGTAAATACGGATTTGGACTAATCCACGTCCTACGGGCGACGGCATTACTCAGTCTCCGTATACAATCCACGGGCAACCACAAACAAAACAAACACACACGACACGAAGTGAAATTCTGGAGAAGGAGAAAGTTGTTACCGCGATGCGGTAGCGTAATTAACTGCAGGGGCTTGCGCCTGCAGGGAAGAGCGTCCCCACAATCAAAAACCCCTCACCCTGAGGGGGAATCTGACGAAGTCTGCTACATCGGCTGCATCCGTCTAAACCTCCGATACACGGTGCCATAAATCAACTTGGCATCTTCGGAGAGATAGACGGATAAAACCAAATAGCATCTGCCCCGAACCTCAGGCACAGGACGTCCTAACGTCTCGGCCGCCGTTCGGAGGGGAACAGATTCTGGCACGTCCGGTGGGACCTCTTCCTCTTTCCACTCCACACTTCGTGTGTCGTGTTCGCGAACAAATCGCGGTTTGCTGTGATTGCCTGTGGATTCAAGGTACTAAGATTTGGTGTCTTTCTCCGTGCAGAAAACAGAAGATCAATGGCTTCGAACTGCATCGCCTGCAGCAACAACTCTCGCTCCGTCATTACTGGAGGAGTGACTTATGGGCCCCAAGCGGCCTCCCTTTTCAAAATGCCGGTGGAGCAGGTGGCTCAAGCCACCACTGGACTATTTTTTGGGACCATGCTCCCATCAATGAGCTTCAACACCCCAATGACATTGCAAGAAGCTCCAAAGAAGTCGGCCTTCGACCGACTCACCACTGTCGCGACCCCTCTCAACAGGTCGCCCAACTCCACTGCTTCAGGTTTTAATGGATTAGGCCAGAGCTCCATCGGGCCCATGAAGAAGCCTTCCATACCAGAAGGCGTTATCCCGAAGCGAATAGCCATCCCAACTCCCGTTCCTGGCAAAATCACCAAGGTTGCTTCCCATGTTCAGAAGTCCGCTTCTGACAAGTTGGCCGTCCCCGTTCAACGGACGTCGATCTTTAAAAAGATGGTACCAGTATATTCTGACCAACACAGGGGGCATGAGGAGGTCACCCCTATAGCTGAAACAACTCCATCAGCACGACATGCCCGACGTCGTTACTGGCGCCGAGTGAGGAAGGATGGGGGAAACTCCCCCTCTAGACTTACTCCTCCAACTCCGATGGTGAGGATCGATGCTGCTGTTCCAACCAAGAACAGCTTTGAACTTCTCAACAAGGTGCGCAGAAACTCTCCTACTGCGATGTTGAAACGAACTCCTTCACCTGTGAAGAATACTCCAGAGAAGAAGTTAGAGCAGCCCCCTCAACGGCTGTCCTCTAAAATTTACAAAGTCTGGCGACAGGTCCAAGAGTCGGTGATCGATCGAGACTGCCTCCGACGACAGAAAAAGATGAAGGTTCGGCAGGGGAAGGATTACTCTGTCAAACCACAAGAAGCAAAAGCTACTCGGGTGCCCACTACAACGGCTCCCTTAACTCCAATCACTCAAAAAAGGAGGCCGCAAAAAGCCCCTGTGTCTTCGGCAAATCGCAAAGACACCGAACACAAACGCCCCAAGTCTGGGGGTATGGTGGTGCATACTATTTATATGGCTTCTGGAAAGGAGGAAAGCCGCACTTCTACGGGCCGCCGACCGCTCACCCGATCCGTGACGAAAGCCCAGGAGCAACAGCAAAAGCTTCAGGAAATGATGACTACAATGGCTGCACTCACTGAGCCAAAAGAAAGCTCTGAAACGTCTTCGGATGAGCGTCAAGAACAAGAAACTGACGCTGACTTTTTACGCAGAGTCCTCGAAAAGAGGGACAAAGAAGCTGCAGAACAGGCGGCAAACATAAAACAGATGGCGCTCCTCTTCAAAGATATGGTAGGGATGATGTTACAGCCAGATCCTCCTGCTGAAGATCCTCCGATTGTCCTTGAAGATGACAAAGGAGAGACATCGAGTCCTCCTTCGGCTCTTTTAGCTGCCAAGGAAGATACCATTTCTAAGGCCGCACTGGATGACCATATAGCTCAGCAAATACGAGCTCACCAGGCAAATGAAGCGGCTGAGCAAATTGCTAGAACCGGACGACCCTACCCGGGCTGGTATGACCAAATTAGTTACCCGCCGGGATATACGATCCCTAAATTCCATGTATATAAAGGGACAGGGAATCCACATCAGCACGTCGCTCAATTCAGGGCCTTATGCGGCAATACTGGAGGCGATGACAAATTGTTATTACGACAATTCGTCGGCAGCTTAGCAGAAATAGCCTTTGAATGGTATTCGGAGCTGCCTAACGATTCTATCAAAACATTTGCAGAGATGGAGCTGCTGTTTACACAAAGATTCGCGAGTGCTAGTGAACGCACTCCGATAACAGCACTGATAAATGCCAGGATAAGGCCGAGCGAAACGTGGGTCTAATACGCAACACGATGGCGGAACCTATGGTCGAAATGCGAACAACGCATAGAAGAGGCACCTGCGGTAGGCATGTTTGTAGGCACTCTCGATCCGCAGGCGACCATCTCGCAATTCATGATGTTCTTCAGGCCGACCACCTTCCAGGCCTTGATCGACAAATTAGCCCAAATGGACCAGATGGGCCATAGACCGTCTCCTCCAAGACCCGATCCCCGAAATGAGAAAGGAAAAGCGATCATCGTCGCCAACGCTCAGCAACAGTCGAGCAACTCAAAGCCGGTCGCTCGCCAAAACAACGTGCGTCCACGCCCATCCCTCAAAGAGAGGCTAGGACGTCATTACTCGTTTCCTCAGAATAAAACGAGAAGACTGTTCGAGCTAGCAGTGCGCAACAGACTCATTAATCTGCCGAATCCAAAACGTCCGTTGCAGCCAGTCGACCTTAATAATCCTAATTATTGCCCTTACCACCAAACGGTAAGTCACCCGATTGAGGATTGTTTCGTCTTTAAGGGATGGATCGAGGATCAATACCTGCAAGGCAAGTTCACGCTGTCTGAAAGCTGGAAGGTAAACCCCCCACAGCCGCACTCTCCAAAGAAGACGGACACGCCGGGGGCAACTTGTTCTTTCGTCGAGGATGAAAATGATGGAGAAAACTTATCGGATGAATCCGAAGACTACGTAGCGACTTGTCATGTGATTTCTCATTCACTGATGGATGATGAGGAGGATCCTTGCGCTGAGAAATCAACGGCGGACCCTGAAACAGAAATTCCGCGGCCGTCAGACAAGTTGATCGATGCCTTCCTAAATGAAATTCGTCTGAAAGCAAAAGCCAATCAAGAGCATGAAATGGCCATACTGGAAATAACCAAGGTATTCCCGTCAAATCAAAAGCCATACACTGCGGGTAAAAACAAATTCAAGACGAGGAAACGGTTCGCCAAAGCTCTATCAGTAGGAATGAAGCTACCGCCCTCTGAAGAAAATCCTTTCTCTGAGGTAGAGATGCACCCTAACTTCTGTTTATATCATCAGAAGATCATACATCCTACCGAAGACTGCGAATCCTTTAACTGTTGGTGGCAAGGGTACGTCGCTCAAAAGCGACACTCCGACAGAACAAAGTGTGAAGCTTGTGGACATCGGAAAAATGCGATAGATGAGCGCAAAAGAGCCACCGCCGACTGTCATATAGCCGACTTCAAGGGATCACAAATTATCACCTTTGGAAGCGACTCTGACGAAGAAGCTACCCCCAACTCTTCCCTCGGGGAACCTATTTCAAAAATAAAGGAATTGAGAAGCTGCGAGAACGTTCAGCCATGCAATCACATGCTACTCGGAAAAAATCCCGACCCCGTAAGCAAGGGACCGAACAAGAAGAACAAAGGAAAAGGAAAAAAGGCCCTCGTCGCCAGCACTCACCAACAATCAGGTGACCCTAGACCGGTTGCTTGCCAAAGCAACAAGCGGCAATCCCTCCAGGAAAAGTTGAAACGTCCTTACTCGTTTCCGCAAGATAAAACAAGGGGACTGTTCGAGCTGGCAGTGTGTGACAGACTCATCAATCTGCCGAGTCCAAAACGTCCGTTGTGGCCAGGTGATATTAATAATCCTAATTATTGCCCTTACCACCAAACGGTAGGTCATCTGATCGAGGATTGCTACGTCTTCAAAAACTGGGTTGAAGACCAATACCAACAGGGCAAGTTCGCGTTGTCCGAAATTTAGAAGGTGAACCCGCCACAACCGCATGCTCCGAAAAATATGGACACGCCGGGGGCATCATGCTCATTCATAGAGAAAGCCTAACGGACCACTACGTCCTAAAACTGGATAACGGACCGAAACGTCCTTAAACTAACAACGGACCGAGATGTCCTTAAACTAATGACGGACCGCAATGTCCTAAAACTTGCAAATGACCGAAACGTCGTTAAACTACTCCCAACCCGCAGCATCTTCAGGCTGACGTTAAAAAAAAATAAAATAAAAATAAAAAAATAATAATAACGGTATGTCCACAAGCAAAATGGGCACGGATGAAAACCCGAAGGGGCTCCGTGAGTAAAAACAGCAGGGCTACCGGCGAGTGTTCGTGAAAACCCGAAAGGGCGCGACCTCGTTTGAAAAAAAAAAGAAGAAGAAAAGAAAAAGAAAAAAAAAAGAAAAAAAAGAAAAAAAAAGAGAATAAAAAAAAACGGTATGTCCACAAGCAAAATGGGCACGGATGAAAACCCGAAAGGGCTCCGTGAGTAAAAAAAGCAGGACTACCGGCGAGTGTTTGTGAAAACCCGAAAGGGCGCAACCTCGTTGAGAAACACTTATAGGGTCCTCTCGACCCTGTAAGGAGAAACCACCTGCGTGAGATTCTTACGACTCACAAAGGAACAACACACTTAGGGATCCCCACGATTCCTAAGGAGAAAATACACTTGCGAGATCCTCACGACTCGTAAGGAGAACTCTCTTGTGGGACCCTTACGGCTCATAAGATTTGAAAGTCTTAAGTTACAGAGGCCTAAATCTGTGCTTAAGCAACCCCCACAACTTTCGACATTGCCCTACAAGCGGCTCATATTGACCTTGTATACAATCCATGGGCATGAATAAATATTTTCCTAACAAAGTCTCATCCGTGACTAGGAATATGCTTGTACAGCAAACAACACTTGTAAGTCCTCTTGACTTATAAGGAGAAAACCCTTTTGTAAGATCCTTATGACTTACAAGAGAACATGCATTTAGGAATCCTCACGATTCCCAAGGAGAAAACACACCTACAAGATCCTCACGACTTGTAGGGAGAAATACCTTTGTGAGACCCTTACGGCTCATGAAGTCAAAAGCCTTAACCGACAGGACCCTTAACCCTGTTTACTAAGCCACCTTTGTTCAACATCGACAGAGGCAAATGATGATTCGCTCCTGGCAATATTCCAGTTGCAGCGATGCTGATGCCTAAATCGGTATCAAATTCCAAGTCCTTTCAAGGCAAATGATGATTCGCTCCCGGCAATATTCCAGTTGCAGCGATGCTGATGCCTAAATCGGTATCAAATTCCAAGTCCTTTTAAGGCAAATGATGATTCGCTCCCGGCAATGTCCCAGTTGCAGCGATGCTGATGCCTAAACCGGTATCAAATTCCAAGTCTTTTCACGGCAAATGATGATTCGCTCCTGGCAATATTTCAGTCGCAGCGATGCTGATGCCAAGATCGGTATCAGATCCCAAATCCCCTACTCAAAAAAAAAATCAGCAAGCCAAAAAAAAATGCATACGAAATAGCCGAAATGATGGGGAAACTTGCAAACAGAATCAGCAAGTAAAAATGTATGCATACGAAATAGCCGAAATGATTGGGCAACTCGCAATAAAAAAACAGCGAGTAAAAATAAAATAAATAGCCGAAATGATTGGGCACCGCGAAAAATAGCCGAAATGATTGGGCAATCGCGACCTTCGCGATATAAAAGCTGAAATGATAGAGCATCGCGGAAATAAAATAATAATATGAAAATGAATGAAACTTTTGCCCTACAGGTGAGATCACATCGATCCCTGTATACAATCCAGGGGTACAAACAAAGAGGGAACAATACCTTCCCAACAGGCTCCACCAGAAAGCGAAGCCAAATCTCGACGGTTCATAGATAACCTAGAGACCTTCTCGACATTTGTCGCAATATTACAGACACGATGTCAACAAATGAAGCAAACGAAGATCTCGAGCTTCAGGGTCTCGACGTCAACGTCTACAGCCTAGAGACCAACAATGGTGTGCCTCCTCATTCCAACAGGACACAGATGTTACACCATCAAGCGGAGTGATGGCAAAATCCCAGCTCCACCTCAGCATTCGTCTCAATACACCAGACGCAGTGTAAGCAAATGAAGCGAAGGCCACATTCCGAGCTTCAACGTCTTTACGGTAACTCACATAAAACCGGAAAGACAATCGGAGACCATCTCACATGAAGTGGTCACCTCCTTGACGTTCGTCTCGATACAGTAGACGAAATGTCAACCTCAGCGTTCTTCCTCCAGCAGGGATTCAGACATGACAAAGCAAATGAAGCGAAGGCCACATTCCTAGCTTCAACGTCTTTAGGTAACTCATATAAAACCGGAAAGACAATCGGAGACCATCTCACAGAAAGTGGTCACCTCCTTGACGTTCGTCTCGATACAGCAGACGAAATATCAACCCCAGCGTTCTTCCTCCAACAGGATTTGGACACACCAAAGCAAACGAAGCGAAGGCCACATTCCTAACTTCGACGTCTTAACGGTAACTCACTTAAAACCGGAAAGACAATCGGAGACCATCTCACATGAAGTGGTCACCTCCATGACGTTCGTCTCGATACAGTAGACGAAATGTCAACCTCAGCGTTCTTCCTCCAGCAGGGATTCAGACACACCAAAGCAAACGAAGCGAAGGCTAAATTCCTAGCTTCAGGGTCTTAACGGCAAGTCATATAAAACCGGAAAGACAATCGGAGATCATCTCGCACCAGTGTGGAGTGGTCACCACTTCGACGTACGTCTCGATACAGCAGACGAGATGTCACCCCAACGTTCGTCTCGACACAGCAGGCGCAACGTCATCAAACGAATGGAGCCACGGCAAAATCCCTAGTTCCAAACCTCGGCGGTTCACCAGCAACCTAGAGACAACCTCGACGTCCGTCTCGATACAGCAGACGAGATGTCACCCCAACGTTCGTCTCGACACAGCAGACGCAACGTCATCAAACAAACGGAGCCACGGCAAAATCCCTAGTTCCAAACCTCGGCGGTTCACCAGTAACCTAGAGACAACCACGACATTCGTCTCGATACAGAGGACGCAATGCTAGCAAATGAAGCGAAGGCTAAATTCCTAGCTTCAGGGTCTTAACGGCAAGTCATATAAAACCGGAAAGACAATCGGAGATCATCTCGCACCAGTGTGGAGTGGTCACCACTTCGACGTCCGTCTCGATACAGCAGACGAGATGTCACCCCAACGTTCGTCTCGACACAGCAGACGTAACGTCATCAAACAAACGGAGCCACGGCAAAATCCCTAGTTCCCACCGCGACATTCGTCTCGATACAGAGGACGCAATGCCAACAAACGAAGCGAAGGCTAAATTCCTAGCTTCAGGGTCTTAACGGCAAGTCATATAAAACCGGAAAGACAATCGGAGATCATCTCGCACCAGTGTGGAGTGGTCACCACTTCGACGCCCGTCTCGATACAGCAGACGAGATGTCACCCCAACGTTCGTCTCGACACAGCAGACGTAACGTCATCAAACAAACGGAGCCACGGCAAAATCCCTAGTTCCCACCGCAACATTCGTCTCGATACAACAGACGCAATGCCAGCAAACGAAGCAAAGGCCAAATTCCTAGCTTCAGGGTCTTAACGGCAACTCATATAAAGCCCGAAAGACTATCGGAGATCATCCCCACACCAGCGCGGAGTGGTTATGACTCATCGGGGCTCTCCAAAATGAGCCTAACCTCAAGTAAAAAGCGGCATGGCAAATTCCTAGCGCTTGCTCTTCTGACGGTCAAACTGCCAAGGAGGATTGCTTGAAGACGTCTTGTCCAGCCCCCGAAGGGATCAGAGACACGGCAGTCGCAGGGCTACTCGAACAGCACGATTGCCTATCGAGGACTATATCAGCTTATGCGACGGTACGATGGCCAAAACCCTAAGTACCACCAACCTTAACGGGCTTCTGTCGTAAAGAGCAGAGGTTAAATGCGACGTTAAGATGTTCTTGCGAGATCTGCTCGATCCGTTTCGACTCGTGAGGAAATTGATGTCTTTGCGAGATTTTCTCGATGCGTCTCGACTCGTGAGATAAAGCCTTAGGCAGTAGGGATTAAAAAACCTGTTTCCTAAGCACTGGGACCCTGCAAGTCGGCCCAAAACGGTCTCTTGCATACTATCCACGGGTCACACTCTCCAAAGTCGAATCTCGATAAGGAGGGAAACAACCGCTTACGGGTCCTCTCGACCCGTAAGAGGGAAAACTCTCTTATAGGATCCTTACGACTTATAAGAGAAAACATACTTAGGAATCCTCACGATTCCCAAGGAGAAAATACACCTACGAGATCCTCACGACTCGTAGGGAGAAAAGTCTTTATGAGACGCTCACGGCTCGTAAAGTTTAAAAGCCTTAGGTGGCAGATCCTACCCTTGTCTCCTAAGCCATCACTGCCCTGCAAAGAAGTCAAGATGGGCCGACCATCTATGGGCCACACTTGCCAAAGCTACATGCCACTGAAATGGAGAACTTACTCATAAGCGTATGAACTACTCCACGCCAGAGTGAGACAAAAAAAGAAATAGAAGGATGCGGCTCATGGAGTTAAGGGTTGGAACTATATCCCTTAAGAGTTGAGGTTTGAGTCAATGATAAATGACGACGCTTGTGTCCGCTCGTTATCTTCTCAGATCAAGATTCTGAAAGTGATACATCAACCCAAAACTGGTCATACGCCATGCATAACTCTGCATAACTCTGCACTACTTTACCCACGTACATACTTACGTGGGCAAAGTAGTGGGGGGCATTTGTTCCCGCCAAAAATTTCTGCGCAAAAGAGTCCAAGGTATCAAATGGCAGCGATACGCTTAAGGAAATACGAACCAGTATCTTCCGGGCTGTTTTTTGGACAAACTCCCGAAGGAGAAACAGATAAATTCTGATTGTATTGAAAGCGTCTCGAAAAACCCTTCGATTTGATATATTATGGGCCTCATAATTCATCCGGGATCAAAAGTTATGAGCAAATGTCTATGCACATGTGATTTAAGGAAAAAGATGCGAACCAGTATTTTCCGAGCTGTATTTTGACAAACTCCGGAACGAAAAACAGCTAAATTCTGATGATATTGAAAGCATCTCGAAAAGACCTTCGATTTGATATATTATGGGCCTCATAATTCATCCGAGATCAAAAGTTATGAGCAAATGTGTTATACACGTGTAATCTAAAGTAATGCTCTACTACATGGGGAATGCATTTTTTAGTCCCACATCGGGAAAAGGAGAGATGACTTCTCTACCACTCCCATATAAATAAGAGGGCATACCTCTTAAAAAGGTAGAGTTAAATCCTCAAAGCATTCAATACTCAAAGGAGCTTAGTTCTCCAAAGGAGCTTAGTTCTCCAAGATAGAAGCTTTGCTTCTCCTCATAATGTGCATGTGCGCCACGTGCAACGCACGTGTGCCCGCCATGCGGCACCACGTGCAACGCACGTACGCACCACATGAGAACATTTTTTGCTTGGAAAAAAGCCAAGAGCTTCAAACAGAGAGAGAATTCTGAGAAAAGCTCAAAGAAAAAGAAGGTAAAAACCTTTGAGATAAGAGAAAATTCTCTCAAAGAATAGATCATTGATCTAGAAAACAATATCAGTGATCTTCAATAAATAAATAAATAAATAAATAAAAATAATAAAAATAGTGCCTTGCACTTGCTATGAACCTTTGGTTCTCTGATATAAGAAAAACAAGAAGAATTTGTTTTTTCTTAGATCTAAATAAAAATAGTGCCTTGCACTTGCTATGAACCTTTGGTTCTCTGCTATAAGAAAAACAAGAAGAATTTGTTTTTTCTTAGATCTAAATAAAAATAGTGCCTTGCACTTGTTATGAACCTTTGGTTCTCTGATATGAGAAAAACTTGTTTTTTTCTTAGATCTAAATCAAATAGTGCCTTGCACTTGTTTTATGAACCATCGGTTCTTGAACCTAAAAGGTTATTAAATTAATAGTGCATTGCACTTGCTATGAACCTTTGGTTCTCTGATATAAGAAAAACTTGTTTTTTCTTAGATCTAAATCAAATAGTGCCTTGCACTTGTTTTATGAACCATCGGTTCTTGAATCTAAAACATTCTCAAATTAACAGTATTTTGCACAAATGCAATGCATTAATTAAAGGGCCAGGCCCAAATCAAAATGACCTGACAGGCCAAAACAAATTGCAAGGCAATAAATGGGCAGAGCCCAAATAAATTGATGCTTTGCATCCTTTATACAAGGGCAGAGCCCAAATAAAATTGATGCCTTGCATCATTCCTAAAAGGGCAGAGCCCAAAAAAAATTGATGCTCTGCATCCTTTCTGGGCAAGGCCCAAATAAAAATAAAAAAAGAAATGCAATGCAAAAGCAAATAAAATGTTGAACATTTCAACTGGACTTAGCCCAATTTTGGCCATAAGTCCTTAAATTAAATTGACTGAGCAAAATTGCTCTTCTAAATCAATTTACATCCGGTTCGAGGGTACATCTCCGAACTCCTTTGACATCCGTCGTTGTAATTCCTCAACGACGTCAAAGAGGTGACGGGTCCCAACGACCACACATCGATATGGACTGCGGGGTCTTTAAACTCGTGGACCGAAATGTCCATAAACTAACATCGGACCGGAACGTCCCTAAACTAACATCGGACCGGAACGTCCCTAAACTAATATCGGACCGAAACGTCCCTAAACTAATATCGGACCACCACGTCCCTAAACTGGCGATGGACCACCACGTCCCTAAACTGGAAAGGGGACCACTACGTCCCTAAACTGGAATAATAGAGCCTCCAAATGCTCTTTTGCCGGATCTAAACGGTCCTGCATCCTTAGACATTTAAATGAATGATAAAACCCCAAATCAACTCTGGTTCAAGGGTACATCTCTGAACTCCTCTGACACCTATCGTTGTAATTCTTCAATGACGTCAGAGAGGTGACGGGTCCCGACGGCCATAAATGCGATGGACCACCACGTCCCTAAACTGGAATATGGACCACCACGTCCCTAAACTGGCACAATAGAGCCCAAATGCTCTTTTGTCGGACCTAAACAATCCCGTTAAGTTGATCTTAGTCTCAAACTGGACTAACGTATCCTTAACAAACGTTCGAGTCGATCTTAGCCTCAAAAATGGCTAACGTATCCTCCAAACAGACTTTAGTCCCAAATTGGACTATGAATCTCCCAAACTGGAACAATAGAGCCCAAACGCTCTTTTGTCGGATCTAAACGATCATGTTAAGTTGATCTTAGTCTCAAACAGGACTAACGTATCCTTAACGAATGTTTAAGTTGATCTTAGCCGCAACGCGACTAACGTATCCTTAAACTAAAAACACCAAACCCAAATCTAAGTAAATACGGATTTGGACTAATCCACGTCCTACGGGCGACGGCATTACTCAGTCTCCGTATACAATCCACGGGCAACCACAAACAAAACAAACACACACGACACGAAGTGAAATTCTGGAGAAGGAGAAAGTTGTTACCGCGATGCGGTAGCGTAATTAACTGCAGGGGCTTGCGCCTGCAGGGAAGAGCGTCCCCACAATCAAAAACCCCTCACCCTGAGGGGGAATCTGACGAAGTCTGCTACATCGGCTGCATCCGTCTAAACCTCCGATACACGGTGCCATAAATCAACTTGGCATCTTCGGAGAGATAGACGGATAAAACCAAATAGCATCTGCCCCGAACCTCAGGCACAGGACGTCCTAACGTCTCGGCCGCCGTTCGGAGGGGAACACTCCTCTCAACGAGTCGCCCAACATCAGCGCCTCGGTCTTCTCTAGATTGGGCCAGAAATCCTGTGGACCCATCATGGGGCCTACAATCCCAGAGAAGGCTGCTTCTAAGAAAGTGGCCGCTCCTGCTCCCGAAATTGCCAAGGCGGCTTCCCCGGCCAAGAAGTCGGTCTTTACAAGATTGACGGCCCTAGCTCCCGCTCCTGCTACCCAAAGGACATCGGTCTTTGACAGGCTAACACCAGCAGTGACCCCCCACCTACACAGGGGGCAAGACGAAGCCATTCTCACCGCTGGACCAACGTCGTCCGCTCGACACGCTCGACGTCGCCATTGGCGCCGAGTAAGGAAGGCCGGGGGCAACTCCCCCTCCGGGCTAACTCCATCAGCCCTGATGGCAGAAGTTAATGCTGCTGTTCCAACTGGGAACAGCTTCGAGATGCTAAATAAGGTGCGAAGGAATTCTCCTACTGCAGTGCTAAAGAGGTCTCCTCCCCCACTAAAAAAGGTCGCGGAAATAAAGTCAGAACAGCCCCGATCCCCTCAACGGATGTCTTCCAGAATCTATAAGGTTTGGCGGCAGGCCCGAGACTCGATGATCGATCCGAACTTCTCCCGCCAGCACAAGAAGCTGAAAATCCAACCGGAAGCCGGTCACCAGGCTAAACCACGAAAGGCTGTCTGGACGCCCACCTCAACGGCCCCCTCAACCTCCACTGCTCATAAAAGGAGGAAGCCAGAGAAGATCCCCCAGCCTGCAACGACAGCTAAAAGCACTGAGCCCAGACGCCTTAAGTTTGGGGGCATGATGGTCCACACCGTATACATGGCGTCAGGAAAAGAAGACAGCCGTGCGTCTACAGGTCATAGACCGCTTACACGGTCGGTGACCAAAGCTCAGGAGCAACAGCAAAAGCTCCAGGAAATGATGAATGCTATGGCCGCACTTACCGGGCCAAAAGAAAACCCAGAAACGTCCTCAGACGCACGCCAGGAGGAAGAAACCGACGCTGAATCCCTTCGCCGGATACTGGAGAAGAAGGACAAAGAGGCTGCTGAACAAGCAGCCAACATACAGCGTATGGGCCTTCTCTTCCAAGATATGATAGGAATGATGATCCAGCAGGACCTACCCGCCGAGGATCCCCCAATCGTTCTTGAAGACGACCGAGGAGAAACGTCAAATCCACCACCGGCCCTCTCAACGGCCAAAGAGGAGACAATCTCTAAGGCTGATTTGGTCGACTATATAGCCCAGCAAATCCGGGTTCATCACGCGACTGAGGCAGCTGGTCAAGTTGTAAAAACGGGCCGGCCGTATCCAAGCTGGTACGACCAAATCAAATACCCGCCGGGTTATACAATACCAAAATTCTACGTGTATAAGGGGACAGGCAATCCCCATCAACATGTTGCCCAGTTCAGGGCCCTTTGCGGTAACACCGGCGGTGATGATAAACTGTTGCTTCGCCAGTTCGTGGGCAGCTTATCAGAAACAGCGTTCGAATGGTATTCGGAACTCCCGAACGATTCAATCAAGATGTTCGCTGAAATGGAGCTGCTATTCACTCAGCGATTCGCAAGCGCCAGCGAACGCACTCCAATAACAGCACTGATTAACGCCAGGGTAAAACCAGGCGAAACCTGGGTCCAGTATGCTATACGCTGGCGGAATTTGTGGTCGAGATGCGAACAACGCATTGAGGAAGCACCCGCAGTGGGCATGTTCGTGGGAACCCTAGACCCTCACGCAACTATCTCCCAGTTTATTATGTTCTTTAAGCCAACCACATTCCAGGCTTTAATCGACAAGTTGGCTCAGATGGACCAGATGGGTCATAGACCACCTCCCCCGAAGTCGGAACCTCGGAATGACAAGGGTAAAGGAAGGGCAACCTTCGTCGCGAATGCCCAGCAGCAACCTAACGCCCCGAAGCCGGCAGATCAATTGGAAGAGAGACGCCGGTATTATAATGAGAAGATGAAGCGTCCCTACTCGTTCCCACGAGACAAGACGAAACGGTTATTCGAGCTGGCAGTACGCAACAGACTTATAAACCTACCAAATCCAAGGCGACCGCCGCAACCCACTGAGGTGAATAACCCTAACTATTGCCCTTACCATCAAACGGTAAGTCATCCGATTGAAGATTGCTTCGTCTTCAAAGGATGGATTGAAGATCAATACCTCCAGGGGAAGTTTGTACTGTCCGAAAAGTGGAAGGTGAACCCACAACAACCGCATACTCCTAAGAAAGCAGATACACCGGGGGCAACCAGCTCCTTTATTGAAGAAGCTCCCTGGGAGGTCGTGCTATCAACTAAAACCAAAAGAATGCTGAGAGACCTTCATGCGTGCCCTGCGATCGAATGGAAGGACCCTCTTGAACCTCAAATTATTTAAGGGATGTTGAAGCCCCGCCCAACTACGGAGACTCGCGATAAGAGCCCAAATACTCACGCCCAACCATCAAAATCTTCGAAGAAAAAGAAGAAGAAATCCAAGAAGCCCGTGAAGCTTGGAGACGAGCACACGAACTTGCAGAAGCAAATCGACGCGCTGGAAGAGTATAATCAAAAGGCGCGAACTCCTGTCACACTGCAAGAGTTCCTCAACCACATCTTTCAAGAGGGAGATGATAGAGAGAGTTCGTCGGATGAATCCGAGGGATATGTGGCGAGTTGTAACGTAACCTCCCACTCGTTTACCGATGATGAAAAAACCCCTGGCACTAAGGAACTGGGAACAGAGCCTGAACCAGAGCGTGTGTGGCCAACAGATGAAATGATCAATGCCTTTCTAGACGAGATTCGTCTAAAGAGTAAAGCGGATCAGGAGCGTGAGATGGCCGCATCGGAAGGAGCCGAACTACCCCTGCCAGATCGAAAGGCATCCAAAGTGGACAAGAAGATATTCAAGACGGGGAAAAGGTTTGCCAAAGCCATGTCAATGGGAATGAAGCTACCACCCTCGGAAGGAAACACGCTCGATGGGGTGGAGAGGCACCCTGATTATTGTGCATATCATCGGAAAATTTCACACCCCATGGAGGAGTGCGACGCCTTTAAGATGTGGTGGCAAGGATATGTTGCTCATCGGCAACATTTTAAGCGCATGAAACGCAAGATTCTTCGGGAACGAAGAAGTACTGTCGATGGGCACAACAGAACTACTGGCAACTGTTACATGGTTAACGCCGGGGGGTCACAAGTTCTCACCTTTGGGAGCGACTCTGATGAAGAAATGGCTCTGGGCCCTCTCTTTAAAGAATCCGTTTTAGGGAAAGAAGAGAGATCGGAGGCCTGCGAGAACATTCAGCTGCGCAATCGCACACTCCCAGGAAAGAATCTCGGGCCCGCGAGTGGAAAAGATAAGGGAAAGGAAAAGGTCACTGAGGATATCACTTTAGATGACCAGGTCATGAAAGAACTGACTACCAAAGACCTTCCCAGGAAGGGTAAGGTGGACTACAATATCCTAGCGCACCTAAGAAAGCTACCTTCTCAACTTAGCATTCTCGATGCCCTCCTGTTATCAAAAGAGGCGTGAGACTCACTAATTAAGGCTTTACAAGAACCTGAGCAATTCCAAGCCTTCCTCGCCACTGAAAGGATGAAGGATGAACTGGAGGAAGTGCATACGGCCGACATCACTTTCGGTGACGAAGACCTCCTTCTCGGGACGTGCGACCACAACCGTCCCCTATATGTCTTTGGATACTGCCATGATATCAAGATAGGCAAGATCCTGGTGGATAATGGATCCTCCGTCAATCTCCTTAATGTTCGGGTGTTGAAGGAAATTTGCATGAGTGTGCAACACCTCGCTCGTGACAAAATTACTATCTCCGGTTTCGATTCACAATCGTCACGGACTCTTGGATCTGTGATACTAACATTACGCTTCGGACTTCTCGTCACAGACATCAAATTCCATGTCATTGACGCCAAGACCTGCTACAACGCCTTGCTCGGCCGTCCTTGGCTACACGAGTACAACATCATCCCTTCTACGCAACATCAGTGTATGAAGTACTTCAAGGATGGTTTCGAGTATACCGTAACAGGTGAGTTGAACCCATTTTCCATGAACGAAGTCCGTAAATACGAAGATGCGAAGTACTTTTTGCCAGATTTCGAGGATACAGAAAGGTGTCGCAACCCGGAAAACAAAACCGCCGCCACCATCCCTGTTTTCGGGAGCGATACCGAAGAAGAGGAAGAGATAGTTTATGCAGGGCCATCTCAACGCAACAACCTGGGGACGCCCGCCCCCATGTTGGTCTTCGGAAGTGATTCAGAAGATGAAGTTAATGTCGTGTTCTCCAATCGGCTGTCAATACAAGCACCCCCTGGCGATGACTATAGTTTGCAAATCACCATGGTACCGCGAGAACATTACAAGGATCTCGACACACTTCAGGCTCACAATGTGCAGGACCTGCGAACATTTTACGTCCCTCCCAGGCAAAGGGGTGAGAAGGTGATCCTATTCTACCGATCCTCAGAGTCGAAAGTAAAGAAAGAGATCTGGCATGGCGCGGATGCTACACTCGATAGGCTCCAACCCATCCGTCTGCCCAGATACTATACAAATGGATTAAAGAAGCTATTGAAGCGCCAAGGAGTACCCTTAAAATAGACTGTTCGACAGACTCGGTTCTATAACAGGATTTGGGATGTCCCTGGGACTCAGCGCAAATTGCCCAACGGGAAAATGGAAACACTTGGGCTTGGATACGCGAGAACAGGAAAATGGGGACGGGCTCACAGCAGCTACGCTATATATACCTTTGATGAAGAAGAGGACGCCCTGTCAGGAGACGCCAACCCCTCATCAAAACTAGACCCCGCGATTGAAGTGCCGAGTCCGTCGTTTGAAGAACGAATGGACAAGCCTATCAGGAAAGTGGGTCAGAAAGCTCGGGAAGACCACAACCGCGAGATGGCCATCTACGAGAAGGCTAAGACGCAACGTCTATTTCAACAGGCTGCAAAAGACAAAGATGCTCATCCTCGTCAACCCGTTGTACGAAAGGCCCGACGCAGAGACGGAAATAAATCAAGAAGCGGAAAGAGGAGCCGACAACAACGACGCAGGACTAGGGGGTTACGTGATCGAGTATTGCACGGCTCGGATTTGTCCCTCATGAAGAAGATGAGTCGAGCGTACTCCTTCCCCCGAGACAAGACGGAGAGGTTACTCAAGCTAGCTTTAAAACATCAAATGATCACGCTTCCAGAGCTTAAGCACCCTGAGCAAGTTAACAAGGCTTCTCATCCGAGCTATTTCTCTTATCACCGAGCCATAGGACACCCTATCGAAGACTGCTTCACCTTCAAGAACTGGGTTGAGGACCAGTACCAACAGGGCAGATTTGCTTTATCCAACGGCTGGAGGGTAACGCCGCCACAAAAGCACGAGCCCAAGGCCGCAAGAGCAGAACCGGATCCACCTCAGTCCTGGGAGCGGATTCGCACCTGTTATACGATTACGATATTAAAGGAAGAGCCCGAGAACATAGATGACCTTCCCCGGAGCTTTGAGAACAACGATGATGAGGTGATCTCAGAATTTCCGCCAGCTCCGAAAGAACTGGAAGATGGTATACATACTACTGCAGATAACCTCAAGAAGATTGAGTTGGGATCGGCAGATGACCCGCGACCGACATTTGTCAACGAGCTACTATCTGAAGAAAGGGTGGCTGCGTTAAAGAACGTGCTTCTACGGCATAAAGACTGCTTCGCGTGGAACTACTCCGAGATGCCAGGATTAGATCCGGAGATTGCTGTGCATAAATTAGCAATATCCCCAGATATCAAGCCAGTCAAGCAGGCGCCAAGAAGGATGCGACTCGAGCTTGAAATGAGCATCAACGCCGAAGTCAAGAAGCTGATCGATTCTGGATTTATCCAAGAAGTCCAATATCCCGACTGGATCGCCAATATCGTCCCGGTAATGAAGAAGAATGGGACGGTACGCATATGCGTGGATTTCAGGGATCTCAATAAAGTCTGTCCAAAGGACGATTTCCCAGTACCAGTAACTGAGCTAATGATAGATAACACGTCCACTCACGAGGTTTTCTCCTTTATGGACGGTTCGTCAGGATACAATCAGATAAAGATGCATCCCGAAGACCAGAAGCACACCGCTTTCCGGACCCCTTTGGGCATATTCTGCTACAGGGTTATGCCCTTTGGTCTAAAGAACGCCGGTGCTACCTATCAAAGGGCCATGACAAAGATCTTCGACGATCTCATACATGACATCGTCGAGTGCTATATCGATGACCTTGTAGTGAAGAGCATGTCATACGAAGAGCATCTAAAGCATCTGGAGACTGTCTTTCAACGCCTTCGGCAATATAATTTGAAGATGAATCCCCTCAAATGCGTGTTTGGAGTCTCCTCGGGTAAATTCCTGGGATTCATCATCCGACATCGAGGTATCGAAATAGATCCATCTAAGATCAAGGCGATCAGGGAAATGCCTCCGCCAAGAACCCTCAAACAGTTGCGGTCTCTCCAAGGGAAGCTCGCATACATCCGACGGTTTATCGCTAATCTTTCAGGCAAATGCCGTCCTTACAGTCACCTGATGAAGAAGGGAACCCCATTCGTCTGGGATAAAAAATGCCAAAGCGCGCTAGACGAGATCAAGCAATACCTGCAGAACCCGCCGGTGTTGGCTGCTCCGGTTAAGGGAAAACCTCTCATTCTTTATACAACCGCCCTCGAAGGTTCTTTAGGCGCATTGTGGGCGCAAGAGGACGATCAAGGGAAAGAAAGAGCACTCTACTACTTAAGTCGAGTTCTACTGGGGGCAGAAAGCAACTACTCTCCCATTGAAAAACATTGCTTGACATTAATCTTCGCGATAACAAAGCTCAGGCACTATGCGTTGGCACATGAAGTCCGTCTCATCTCGAAGGTGGACCCTCTTAAATATCTGATGTCAAAGGCTATATTGACGGGTCGACTCGCTAAATGGGCTCTACTCCTGATGGAGTTCTCAATAACGTATCGACCTCTTAAGGCAGTGAAAGGCCAGGCCATTGCCGACTTCCTCGCTGAGCATCCAGTACCTGCCGGTTCTCCTCTGAACTGCGAGTTGCCGGACGAGCATGCATTTGATGCGATTGGCGGCGGTAGTACCCGATGGGAACTCTATTTCGATGGAGCGTCCTCCGTAAAGAAACAGAAACAAGGTATCCCAATGATCAAATCGGGGATATGCCTCGTCTTCGCAACTCCACAAGGAGGGATAATGCGCTTCGCCTTCTCCTTAACAGAGCCGAGGACAAACAATGATGCTGAATACGAAGCTCTGATAGCAGGCCTCGAGATCGCCATCGATATGGGAATCGAAAATCTCCTTATATACGGGGATTCTCAATTGGTCGTTAGTCAAGTAAATGGTGACTACCAAACGTGCAAACCAGAGTTGGTGAAGTACGGCGAAAAGGTGCAATAACTATTGACCTAAATTCCCTCCTATACTTTGGAGAACATACCGCGCGCGGAAAACAGCAAAGCAGACGCGTTGGCCAAACTTGCTAAAGAACTGGCTGACGAGAACCTCGATGACGTCAGAATCGTGGTACAAAGCCGTAGAGTGCTCGCCCCGGCAGAAATATCTCCGGAATTATACAAAGAAAAGGGAGCGACTGAGCAGACGACCCTACAAATAAAAGACCGTGAGAAGGCCGAGGACTGGAGGGAAGTCTTCATAGACTACTTTAAGTCCCACCGAATGCCCGAAGAAGCGTCCTCAAGACATCAGCTCATGAAACGAGCTCTATCTTTCGCTTTCGTTAACGATACTCTATATAAGAGATCGTTTGATTCTCTATGGCTGAGATGCTTAGGACTTGACGAAGCAGAAAGAGTCGTTCAGGAAGTTCACGACGGACTTTGCGGTTCTCACCAAGCAGGCCCAAAGATGAAGTTAAAAATTAAACGGATGGGTTACTACTGGCCCACGATGACCCAGGACTGCCTCGAGTATGCGAAGCAATGCCACTCGTGCCAGATTCATGGAGACTTTATCCACCAACATCCGAATCCACTACATCCAACGGTGGCTAGCTGGCCATTCGAAATGTGGGGGACTGACATAGTCGGCCCCATCGAGCCAGCATCGTCCCGGGGACATCGTTTTATCCTGGCGACAATTGATTACTTCTCCAAATGGGCAGAAGCAGTACCACTGAGGGAAGTGAAGACGGAGAATATCCTCCACTTCTTCAAGACGCACGTCATCTATCGGTTTGGAACCCCACGGCGGATTATCTCCGATAATGGGCCAGCCTACAGAAGCCATAAGATTAGCCGCTTCACGCAGCAGCACAATATAGACTGGAGATATTCTTCAGTTTACAACCCACGAGCTAACGGTCTGGCCGAGGCCTTCAATAAGACCTTGACGAAGATCATAAAAAAAGACCGTTTCCCGGAATAAGAGAGACTGGCACGAGAGGCTGCAAGAAGCCCTTTGGGCTTATCGAACTACATTCAAGACGGCCACGAACACAACGCCGTACGCGTTGGTATTTGGGACGGAAGCAGTGCTCCCCCTCGAGATAGAGTTACCCTCTCTACGAGTGGCAGTCCACTACGAGCTGGCGGACAAAGAAAATGCTCACCTTCGGCTTGAGGAGCTTGATGCCCTCGACGAAACCCGGCTCATAGCGCAACAACATCTAGAAGCCTACAAAGCAAAGATGACGCGCTCGTATGAAAGATCGACCACGCCGAGGACATTCCGCCAAGGCGAACTCGTACTAGTGGTCAAAAGACCTATGATCCCCAATCGTGCCAAGCGGGGAAAATTTGAGCCAAACTATGAAGGCCCGTACATCATAGACAAGGTCTGCCAGGGTGGAGCCTATCTACTCATGGACGTGCACGGTGAAAGGCCTTTTAGGCCAATAAACGGTCGCTTCTTAAAGAGGTACTATGCTTAATGAGCCATAGCCTGGGTCAATGATAGATGACGACGACTATGTCCGCTCGCTATCTTCCTAAGCTCAGACTTTACAAGCAGTAGCCGGCCCTCCCCTGAACGACGGACCGAAATGTCCTTAAACTAATAACGGACCGAAACGTCCTTAAACTAATAACGGACCGAAACGTCCTTAAACTAATAACGGACCGAAACGTCCTTAAACTAACGACGGACCGAAACGTCCTTAAACTATCGACGGACCGAAACGTCCTTAAACTAACGACGGACCGAAACGTCCCTAAACTACTACCGCAGCATCCTTAGGCTGACGAGATAAAAAAAAAGAGAAAAAAAAGAGAGAAAAAAAATAATATATAAAATAAAAAAAACGGTATGTCCACAAGCAAAATGGGCACGGATGAAAACCCGAAAGGGCTCCATGAGTAAAAACAGCAGGACTACCGGCGAGTGTTTGTGAAAACCCGGAAGGGAGCAACCTCGTTAAAAGACACTTATAGGGTCCTCTCGACCTTGTAAGGAGAAACCATCTGCGTGAGATCCTTACGACTCACAAAGGAGCAACACACTTAGGGATCCTCACGATTCCTAAGGAAAAAATACACTTACGAGATCCTCACGACTCATAAGGAGAACTCTCTTATGGGACCCTCACGGCTCATAAGATTTGAAAGTCTTAAGTTACAGAGACCTAAACCTGTGCTTAAGCAATCTTCCACAACCTTCGATATTGCCCTACAAGGGGCTCATACTGACCCTTGTATACAATCCACGGGCGCGAATAAACATTTCCCCAGCAAAGTCACACCCATGACTAGGGACATATCCATATGGTGAACAACCCTTGTAATTCCTCTCGACTTATAAGGAGAAAACCCTCTTGTAGGATCCTTACGACTTACAGAGGAACATACACTTAGGGATCCTCACGATCCCTAAGGAGAAAATACACCTGCAAGATCCTCACGACTTGTAGGGAGAAATACCTTTGTGAGACCCTTACGGCTCATGAAGTCAAAAGCCTTGGTCGACAGGACCCTTAACCCTGTTTACTAAGCCCCCTTTGTTCAACATCGACAGAGGCAAATGATGATTCGCTCCTGGCAACATCCCAGTTGTAGCGGTGCTGATGCCGAAATCGGTGTCTAAAATCCAAGCTTGCGGCGAAAAAGCTAGCAAGCCACACATGCCTACGAAATTGCCGAAATGATGGGGCAACTTGCAATAAAAAGCGGCAAGTAAAAATGAAGGCGTGAAAAATAGCCGAATTGATGGGGCAACTCGCAATAAAAAGCAGCGAGTAGAAAATAAATAAATAGCCGAAATGATCGGGCACCGCGAAAAATAGCCGAAATGATGGGGCAATCGCGACCTTCGCGATATAAAAGCTGAAACGATAGAGCATCGCGGAAAAAGAAATAAAATAAAAATAAAATTTATGCCCTACAGGTGATGTTCCATCACACCCTGTACACAATCTAAGGGCGTAAACAAAAAGGGAACATACCTTCCCCCCCAGGTTTCACCCAAGAAAGAAGCTAAGTCTCGACGGGCCACAAGCGACCTAGAGATCATCCCAACATTCGTCCCGTAACGACGGACACAACTTCAAGCTAAGCGGAATAGCGGCAACTCCCAGTTCCATGGCTCGGTGGTATACATATCGCCAACAGTCAAACCTCCATCCCGTGAAATGCGGATACAATCAGCAAAATTCCTGGTTACGCGGAACGCGGATAACGTCACTCTTTGACCCCGTGGAAAGCATCCAGAGCGGAGCCTAGTCCTCGCCAAGCACGGCAGTGAACCCGTGTGAAGCATCTAGTGCAAAATTCCTGGTTACGTGGAACGCGGATAACGTCACTCTTTGACCCCGTGGAAAACGTCCAGAGCAGAGCCTAGTCCTCGCCGAGCACAGCAGTGAACCCGTGTGAAGCATCTAGTGCAAAATTCCTGGTTACGTGGAACGCGGATAACGTCACTCTTTGACCCCGTGGAAAACGTCCAGAGCGGAGCCTAGTCCTTGCCAAGCACGGCAGTGAACCCGTGTGAAGCATCTAGTGCAAAATTCCTGGTTACGTAGAACGCGGATAACGTCACTCTTCGACCCCGTGGAAAGCATCCAGAGCGGAGCCTAGTCCTTGCCAAGCACGGCAGTGAACCCGTGTGAAGCATCTAGTGCAAAATTCCTGGTTACGTGGAACGCGGATAACGTCACTCTTTGACCCCGTGGAAAACGTCCAGAGCCTAGTCCTCGCCGAGCACAGCAGTGAACCCGTGTGAAGCATCTAGTGCAAAATTCCTGGTTACGTGGAACGCGGATAACGTCACTCTTTGACCCCGTGGAAAGCATCCAGAGCGGAGCCTAGTCCTCGCCAAGCACGACAGTGAACCCGTGTGAAGCATCTAGTGCAAAATTCCTGGTTACGTGGAACGCGGATAACGTCACTCTTTGACCCCGCGGAAAACGCCCAGAGCGGAGCCTGGTCCTCGCCAAGCACGGCAGTGAACCCGTGTGAAGCATCCAGAGCAAATATCGGACTGTGGAGTCCTTAAAATCCACGGACTATGATGTCCTTAACCTCGACCGTGATGTCTTAAAACTAACGATCAACCACCCCGGTTCCCTACAGATTCTGCCTTGGTTTAAGGGTACATCTCTTCACTCCTTTGATACCCGGCGTTGTAATTCCTCAACGTCTTCAAAGAGGTGACGGGTCCCTGCAACCAAACATCGAACTGTGGAGTCCTTAAATCCACGGACTATGAGGTCCTTAACCTTGACCGTGATGTCTTAAAACTAACATCGGACTGTGGAGTCCCTAAATCCATGGACTATGAGGTCCTTAACCTTGACCGTGATGTCTTTAAACTAATATCGGACTGTGGAGTCCTTAAATCCACGGACTATGAGGTCCTTAACCTTGACCGCGACGTCTTTAAACTACAATACCTGGAGAAACCCCTGACTCCGTAAAACACGGACAAGGGTGACCGCATCCAGCACTTACAAGTCCTCACGACCTGTAAGCGAGAAAAACTCTCTTGTGGGATCCTTACGACTCTCAAGAGAAAACCCTCTTAAGAATCCTCACGATTCTTAAGAAGAACTTACACCTATGGGATCCTCTCGACCTGTAGGGAGAAAAACTCTTTACGAGACCCTCGTGGCTCATAAAATGCAAAAGCCTTAGGAAGCAGATCCTAACCCTGAATCCTAAGCCATCGCCGTCCTGCAAGGAGATCAAGATAGAATATCCGCATAATACATTCAATAAAAAGGGGATACACCATTGAGAGGAAAAATGTATCTTTTATTCATAAACCAAAACAGATACAAAGTACAATTCATGAAAGAAACAAAAAAAAAGAGATACTCTCATTCATGAGTATATACAAAAAAGGGAGAAAAGATACAATTCCTCAAGCTGGCGGGCGGTGTAGTAATTTTACCAGCTCATCGTTCTGTTGCTGAGCCACGGCTTCATGATGCAAGATCTCCAGAAGACGAGCCTCCGCCTGGGCTTGCTGAGCCTGATACGAAGCAAGCCGAGCTTCGAGCCCTTTCTCGGTGGCTTTATGAGCCTCGACCCTCTCACGAGTGAACGTGGCAGCTTTATCGAGAGCCACCACCTCTTTTATGGACTCCTGAAGCACCCGCCAGAGTTCGTATGCTTTGTTGGCCTTGGCTGTGAGGCTGGCATGAAGCTCGCTCAGCGCCTTAGAAGCCAGCTCCCTCTCCGAGAACTTGCGGCCAAGCCTCTTCTCGCATGACGTCATGTTGGCCGCACATCGTGCTATCAGACCCCGCAACTCCGCTTTTGCAGCCACGGCTTCCGAGGAAAGGCGAGAACATTCGAGAGCGTACAAGCAAGCCTCCACCTTCCTACAGAACTCCACCCAGACCTGCACCACCTCCTCGCTATGATAGGTGGCAAGAAAAGGAAGAGAGCCGTTAGCTTCAGCGGCAAACGCTTCGGCTGTGGTCGCGCTACCAGCACGGAGCTCCTCGACGAAAGATGATAGGGAGACAAGGCTCAATTGGGCCAAGCGTTCTGAAGCCCGCAAAGCATAAGGACCGGGCGGCATCACGATGCGCGATTCCAAAGCCATGGAGACTGGCAGTGCTGTTCAAATTTGGGAAATGTTAGTAAAACTCTTAAACGCAGAACGGACGGGACTATAATAAAATGTCACTCACCGACAGTCATGCAAGTAGGAGCTGAAGGTTCCCCTGGCCCTTCAACGACCTCGACCTCATCGTCAGCTTCCAAAACTATAAGAGACATCAACGTCATTTCGCGAAATAGTAACAATGCTATGGTAAAAAATGGCGAATGACATTAACCTTGCCCAGAGGAAAGGACAATACGCTGAGGGGAGATCGCCTGCGGAGCTGCCATCTCCAATAAACGCTGAAATGACTGTCGAGGCGACAGATCCGCGATAGTGGCCGCCAAACCGCGCAATTCTGGGATAGATAAAAGAGTTCAGACTTTGAGGGGGTTGCTAAATTAAAACGCAGAGGGATACCTTCAACACTCCTCCCATTCTGAGCCGGGGGGATAGCAGCTTCAACGGTCTCCGCCGTGACCTCAGGCTCTAACAAAGGAAGAGTAGTCCCGACTACCTCTCTTCCAGCCTCTGGGCCGCCCTCAGTAAGAGTCATTGGGGCGGCGACCTCCAAAGGAGCCTCCTCCAAAGGGGAAAGCGCTCCCTGATCAAGAACCGCCGCTGGAGGCTCTACTATGAGAGGAGCAGCCTCATCAGCCCCCTCCACATCAAGCAAGGCTTCATTGAGAATTTCGGCGGGCTTCAACTTTAATGGGCCCATAGGGAGCTCCCCCAGCGTCGAAGGTTCTGCACGATTCAAATAAGAATAATGATACATATGCACGGGCATAAATAATCGGAAAGACTGTAAAAGAAGCACAACGTACCTATACGCAAAGAAGCCCTCAATATGGTTTCTTCAAGCCGCCGCTCCTTCTCAAGTAGGTGGGCTCGCCGGGGTTCAAGGGTAGACTCATGACCGCCGGTCCATAAAGAAAGCGCATCAGCGGCGTCTTCTAAAGCGGCCTGCTTCAAAGCCCTTTCCCCCCATTCCTCCAAAGGGCCGATAAATCGCCGCCAAATCCACGAAGGGTCTTCATAAAAAATCACAGCGGGATAAGACTTCTTCGGAACCTTGGCGTTATGAGACGCGTCTTTTGAACGCCGTATGGACTCAGCCAACTGTGCGGCCTCCTCATCAGCCGAACTCGGGAAGAGAAGTCCAGCGTCTGACTCCTGCAGGGCCAATGGTTCGTCCTCAAGGATAGGCTCAGACTCCGCCACAGAATCAAGCGGGGTGGTGGCCGCTTTCCTCCGCCGTTTGGACCCAGAGCCGGTCGCTGAGGATGACCGCTTCCTCCCTCGCGAAACCTTAGGGCGGCGCTGGCCTACATCGCCCTCAGCGCCCTCATCCCTGTTACTCTCGCTCGTTGCCACAACCGAGGATGACATCGCCATCGTCGACGCCACAGGGGGCGGTGCCGCCACCGGCAGGGGTGCTACCACTGGGGCCCGTTTACCCCTTGATCGAGAACCCAAGGGCATACCAGCTGTTGGAGTAAGGTCTACCCCTGACTCCCCCGGAATGAGCGCGGTGCTAATCTCCCTCAAAGGGAAGCGGACTGGAACCCTCGGTCGTAGCTTAGCTCTCGAAACCTGAGGAAGGGCGTCGTGACCAAGAAGCACCCTTCTTTCTTCAAGAATAATTGGGCTGATCCGATGAAGATACCAGCCCGTAAATGCACCCACACATCGGGGCATGTACTCGGCTTCAGGGACCATGAAACAGGAGCCGGTGTTCAGCCTCATGAAATGATGAGCGGCATCGCGAACAGCATCGAGCGAAGGGATCGGGGCGACTATAAAAGCCTCGAAAGGAACACCCTGGTCGTATCCGAGCTGCCGGGCGAATCGATGTGGATTGTACCGCATAAAAAGAGCTGCACTGTCCTGGCGAAACACCAAGTAGCCCGGTCTAATTGTATACAAATGCGCGGCCTCCCGGGGCTTCAAAGAAGGTGCGTTGTCTTTCGACTGGTCCCAGAGTTGTTGAACGGGACCCGAAGGAGTAGACAAGACCCGATCATTAAAAACCAACCCGCCAGCGGTGGCATGAGGAGAAATCAGCACCCGAATAGCCCCGAATTGAGTCGGGTCAGCAGCAGAAGCACCCACCAGTCGCATAAGTCGCGGGAAGGGATAGGCGTCGTAAAAGGCAGGCCTCTGATGCATAGCGAAAGCCCCCAGCACATGCATTTCGACCCAGGACATGAAATAATGAAGCGAAAAGTTCACTACATCCACGCCGGGTGTAGAGGTGTTAGCTGCGGTGCCCAATCCATGATAGAGGTGCGCCAAGGCCGGGATGCCAATGGTCAACCGCGTCCCCTCAGCAATACGATGGGCCGGGTAGATGACCGAAGCTCTCATGAAGCGGCGATGCATGGGGATAACGAACCAACTAAGCCAAACACTAACAAACCCCACAAAGAACGTCTCCCCGTCCATGCCTGGGACAGCAATGGATTCAAAAGATATCGGCGATATAATAGGGATGTAGTACTGAGGTAAATCTGATTCGGTGGTCGGCAACCTCTTCGGACCGAACCCAAAGGGGTCCCCAATGTTGGCAAACTTCGGGGCTGTCTTCGATAAGGCGTCCTCACGAAGGAAACGAGCAATAAAGCTCTTGAAAGTAACACCCTGCTCTTCCGATTCGGTGAATAATCGGTCAAAGATGCCTAGCGCCTTGATTAAACTGGGGCGCTTGTGGCGAACGGCATTCTCAGCAGACAGGCCGTCAACCGGGGCGGGCTCGAGTTCAAAAACGTACTCGTCAGGAGGCAACAACTCCTCATACAAACTATCCCTGATGGGCAACCCCGAAATATCATAGAATTCTGCTAGAGAGATCGAGACCTCGCGATCTCCTAGGATGAAAGTGTTGGTGGGAAGATTCCATTGGTTTAAAAACGCCTTGACCCACCAGACATGCGGGGACTTATAATGGAATAATGACGCGTATACGGCCTGATAAAGCCCGTCTTTCTGCAACCGCGCACGATGGGCAGAAAGGATGTAGCGAGCCCAGAGAAGGTAGCCCGTAGGATGCCTAGGAGTGAGCCCTATCTTATAAATTTGCCCCCACGGGTGGGCCTCACCCTGGCAGATACGCCGTCCCAAGATGTCTATGGCCGGGATCGGATGGTTCGGAATACCGGTCGTCGAAGGTTCGAGCCTCCCCGTTGGAGTCCAGTTGGGCATTTCCACAGCAAAAATCGTCCTCGGAGGATCCATCGGTAAGAATGGGAAAGTGGGCTCCGTAGGTACCGCGCAAAGAAAACTCCGGCGACCCTGAACAATCTAACTATACCAAGATCCCCATTGAAGAAGGTTGGTACAGTTCGGGTCATGGGCCCGAATCATCGCCATCGCTTCCTCATCAGATGGCGACTGAGGAAAAGCAGCCTCCGAGCGAGAGAAGGGAAAGCACGGAACAGAAGCCATCGCACCTGAAATCCAATAAAAGGAGATCGTTAAAAGCAAAGTCAGCGATATATATCCATGCATGAACATGAAGACTAGTTAAAGAAAGCAACAGCAGATTTTTCTGGGACCATTGGCTACAAAACACATGGGCCCCACAGAATCAGGATGGCGGCTCATTAATAGTGAGACCAAATAATTACAATAAAACAAAGGGAATATCCTCATTTAATAAAGAATGGTAACCCTACACATTCCCCCCAACAGGATCTGCTTCGGGCTCTACAATGGATCCAACAAGATCAAAGGAATTAAATTCCCACAGAAGACATCATTACAAAGCTCCTATTGCATTGATTGCAGAAGGACAACCTCGGGTCGAGAGCCCCCCAAGAAGCCTCCGTGTGAAGAAACTGAGTTCTTCATTGGAATTAAATTCCTTATTAAGAAAAGGGAATTAAATTCCCAGAAACATTTTTGGATGGAATTAAATTCCATGGAGTTGAAACGCCATCATCATTTCACCAAAGATCATCTAAACCCTAAGAGATCTACAGTTCGAAGGTTAGGCGGTTTCATGTTCTTATGGAAAAACTTGAAGAAAAATGGGTTCCTTGTTAAAAAAGAGTAAAAACCCTTGTTTTGGATTTAAAATCCAAAGGAATGTGGAAGTTCGCTGCTTGTCCAAGAACATTACCTGAGGAAAAAGGGTCACCTGAACAGAGTTAAACTCTGAAGACTGTTTCAAAGCAGAGAACTAAGCTCTGGAAGAAGAGAATTAAATTCTCAGGAAAAGTTCTCAAAGGAAGAAGATGAGCAAAGTGAAGGCTCTTCTGAAGAGACAGTGGTATTTATAGAAGGCGATGGAAACGTTTCATCTCCCCAAATCCCTAAAGGAATCCAACGGTCACAAAAGGTGACAGCGTTGCACTCACGTGCGGACACGTGAGAACAACGCTGTGGGGGCATTTGTTTCCTGATTTAAAATAAGAAAAGCTTATGGAAAAAGCTTCAGAAGAGGGTCACGTGCTTACACGTGACCAGCAGTCACGTGTTGGCACGTGACACCTAAAAGTATCGGCAAGGCAAGTTCAGTTTCCTAACTACATCAAAGAAAGAGGCTTCAGTAAGGGTCACGTGCTCCCACGTGACCTGGGTCATGTGTCGGCACGTGACATTTAAAAGCAGCGGCAAAGACCCAACGGTTCCCTGAGCAAATCAAGAAAAAGGCTTCAGAAGAGGTCACGTGCTCCCACGTGACCAGGGTCACGTGTTGGCACGTGACACTCAAAACATCAGACTCATTCTCCGGTTAAATCAAGAAGAAGGCTCCATGCCAGGGTCACGTGCTCACACGTGACCAGTTGTCACGTCGTGGCACGTAATAGCTAAACAACAACCAGAAAGCAGAGCGCAGAAAGAAGGAAGAAGGCTCGTTCCAAGGGGGTCACGTGCCCACACGTGACCAAAGGTCACGTGGCCACACGTGACCGACTTCAAAGCCCATTTGTTAACAAAATTAAATTCTGAGAAAAGAACTCTCAAATCTTTCCAAAAGCAACCGATTAAATTAAAGATTCAGAGGTGATTAAATATCATCTATCTATGGGAAAATCTCGAATTTGGAAAGATTTCCCCTTCAAATCTAACAGAAATAACAAAGGAGAATCCCTGGATTTGAAATCCAATGGTGAATAAAATTCACCTAATAATCCAAAGGTCCAGAACGAATGATGGATGCAAATCAAATCTCTCAATGAAGATTCGTCAAAAACTAATTGACTCGGCTGCTTCTCCTATAAATAGGAGCCAATAGATACAAGAAAGAGATACGCAGAGGGAAGAAAAGGGAGAGAGCATTGATACTTTGAGGAATTTGGATCTTCTGCAAAAGAAAACCCTAGGTAAGAAAGGGAAGGCTCCTTGAAAGAAAAGAGAATTTAATTCTCAACAGAGTTCAACTCTGATGTAAGACAGAAGAACATATTTCTTCTCTCTTTGATAGAGGATCTGTAAAGCGCACATCTCCCCTTGAAGTTGAGAATTTAATTCTCAATGGGTTGAGATCCTGCCATGAAGATCCAAAGCATAGAGAGGGAATGGAAGCACGAGAATTTAATTCTCACAGAACTATAGGAATTTAATTCCTTTAAAATAAAATTAGGGTTTGACCCTGTGTTATGGGAATTTAATTCCTTCAGAATGAAAAGAATTAGGGTTTAACCCTAGTTAAGAACTTAGTTCTATTGAAACAACGGGAATTTAATTCCCTTAATCATAATTCTTTAACAGAGAGTGGGAGTTTAATTCCTTAAAGCTTTTATTAGGGTTTAATCCTATTCAGTTCTTCACATATATGAGGAATTTAATTCCTACAGAAAATTCAGAGTTCAACTCTATCCCAGAATATAAATCTTCAAAAGGAAGTAGGAATTTAATTCCTCTATTGTCAGGGTTCAACCCTACGAGGAATTTAATTCCTGAAAGGGATTAACAGATCTTCTAAACAACTACAGAAAAGAAGGGTCACGTGTCACCACGTGACCCCCCCTAAAAGATCTACAGAAAGCCCCTTTGAGGCAGTGCCTCACAGGACCCACGTGACCCTTGACAGAAGCTTTAACACACAAGCGCTTGAATGCCCGTCACGTGGTGGCACGTGATGCTCTAGAAGATGCAATAGTCTCAGAAGAACAAATGAAGGGAGGGCGCTCTCACGTGTTGCCACGTGACCCCTCCTGCCTTAGTGTTTAACACTAAATTAGAACCCCTGAATTCAGTATTAAAACATTGTTTGGTCTTAGTGTTCAATACTAAGCAAAGAACTTTACTTGCAGTGTTCAACACTGATTACCTTAGTGTTCAACACTAGTTTGGGACTTCTGTTGACAGTGTTTAACACTGATTTGTTTTAGTGTTTAACACTAATTTGAAAGCCTTGTTGCTGGTGTTTAACACCAATTATCTTTTGGTGTTAAACACTGACTTATCAATCTCATTCCCAGTGTTCAACACTGATTGGTCTTTAGTGTTTAACACTAGGCATTGGCCCAATTGGCTAAATGGATAGAGGCAAAGCCTCTCCTTCAAGGGACCAACAGGAAGACAATATTCCAGACATGATTGGACTTAGCCCAAGCTGGCCATAAGTCCTCAATTCGTAATTAACTGGGCTAATGGGCTCATAACATAATTAATTGGTCTTGATCCCAAATTGGGCCAAAGACTATTTAATCCACTCCGGTTCCAGGGTACATCTCTTCACTCCTTTGATACTTGGCGTTGTAATCCCTCAACGTCTTCAAAGAGGTGACGGGTCCCGATGACCACGCATTGATATGGACCGTGGGGTCCTTAAACCCATGGACTATGACGTCCTTAACCTCGACCGAGATGTCTTAAAACTAACAATGGACTGTGGGGTCCTTAAACCCATGGACTACGACGTCCTTAACCTCGACCGAGATGTCTTAAAACTAACAATGGACTGTGGGGTCCTTAAACCCATGGACTACGACGTCCTTAACCTCGACCGAGATGTCTTAAAACTAACAATGGACTGTGGGGTCCTTAAACCCATGGACTACGATGTCCTTAACCTTGACCGAGATGTCTCAAAACTAACATTGGACCGCAAAGTCCTTAAACTACCCATGGACCGCAATGTCCTTAAACTACCCATGGACCGCAATGTCCTTAAACTAGCAATGGACCGCAATGTCCTTAAACTGGAACAATAGAGCCCCGCATGCTCTTTTGTCGGATCTAAACGATCCCGTTTAAGTTGATCTTAGCCTCAAAGATGGCTAACGTATCCTTAAACTTTCAAACAAAATGGACTATGAATCTCCCCCAATTAACTCTGGTTCGAGGGTACATCCCTGAACTCCTCTGACATCTGTCGTTGTAATCCTTCAACGTCGTCAGAGAGGTGACGGGTCCCGACGGCCATACATACGATGGACCACTATGTCCCTAAACTGGAACAATGGAGCTCAAATGCTCTTTTGTCGGATCTAAACGATCCCGTTAAGTTGATCTTAGTCTCAGGCCAGACTAACGTATCCTTAACAAACGTTTGAGTTGATCTTGGCCTCAAGTATGGCTAACGTATCCTCAAACCAAACCCCAATACGGATTTGGACTAGTCCACGCCCTACGGGCGACGACATAACTCGGTCTCCGTAAACAATCCACGAGCAACAAAACACAAAACAAACACACACGACATGAAGTGACCATCTGGAGAAGGAGAAAGTTGTTACCGCGATGCGGTAGCGTAATTAACTGCAGGGGCTTGCGCCTGCAGGGAAGAGCGTCCCCACAATCAAAAACCCCTCAAATGAGGGGGAATCTGACGAAGTCTGCTACATCGGCCGCATCCGTTTAAACCTTCGATACATGGTGTCATGAGTCAACTTGGCATCTTCGGAGAGGTGGACGGATAGCACCAATTAGCATCTGCCCCGAATCTCAGGCGAGACAGCCCGCGTCTCGGCCGCCGTTCGGAGGGGAACAATCATAGTCTAGTTTAGAGACGTCATAGTCTATAAAGTTTAAGGACGTCATAGTCCATGAGTTTAAGGACCCCACAGTCCGTGGAATTTCTGGTTGTCGGGACCCGTCACCTCTCTGAAGACGTTGAAGGATTACAACGACACATATCAGAGGAATGAAGAGATGTACCCTCGAACCAATATTGGTTGGGAAATCTGTAGTCCAATTTGGGACTAAGATCAAAGATTTATGAGCATATGGGCTCAATTGATCTGAAGTAGGGATCTGTGGCCAATTTGAGCTCGGCCCATTCGGTTAAAATGCTGAGCATTGGTTTGGTTTCTGACAATTGTTTTTGTCCTTTATTGAGTGCTGAGCACTCATTATAGCCCTGGGGCTTTATCATTTAAAGAACAATTTATGTTCTCTTAGCGCGCACGTGAGGAGCAGGTGGCGCGCTTGGTGCTGTGCGCCAGTCAATGAGCCCATAACGCTTCTGTTAAGTAGCACACACGTGAAGAGCACGTGGCGCGCTTGGCGATAAGCGCCAGTCAATGAGCGCTGAGCGCTTCTGTTAAGTAGCGCACACGTGAAGAGCACGTGGCGCGCTTGACGTTGAGCGCCAGTCAATAAGCGCAGTAGCACACACGTGAGTAGCACGTGGCGTGCTTGGCGTTAAGCGCCAGTCAATGAGCGCATAGCGGTTCTATTTAAGTTTGGAGTGCTAAGGCTCTACAGCGCTAGATTTGGAGCGCTGAGGCGCTCCTTTTTAATTGGAGCGCTAAGGCTCTTTTTAGGCAGCTTTGCGCTCTGAGAATTAAATTTTCTCTTATACGAGACTTTGTCTCATGGATCTAAGAACAAAGTTCTTATTTTATAGGAGATGTTTCAATCTCTTATGATTTTGGTGAAAGGCTTTGCCTTTATAAATCTGTGATCCTAAGAGAATTGAATTATTCTTCCCCCTTTTTATGATAAGATGTTATGATCTCTTTTGTGAAAGACAATTTGTCTTAAAGATCTATGATCAAGCATAAGAACTAAGTTCTTTTTCTGATGAGATATTTTGATCTCTTTATTTTACCTTGAAGAAATTCTTCTTCTGTTGAGAGCTTGCTCTTCTCTCTGAAATTTCTCAAAGTTTATGGGGGGTTCCTCTCTGTGAGACTTGAAGTCTTGGGGCCTTTATATAGGGTAGGCTGATTTGTTGAATCGGTTTGAAGAGATCTTTTCTCTAATTGATTTGGGGATGTTTCCCCCGTTGGATCTTTGATCCAAGAGCTTCTGATTTACAGAAGGCAATTTTCTTGTTTTTAACAAGATTGGGAAATTTTCCCCATACAGAATTTATTCTGTATTTTGGTGATTTTTTAATCACCCTTGGATCATTGATCCAACGGTGCTCTGATTTTCAGAGCACAATCTTTTCTGTTTGGAAAGATTCTGAGGAATGTTTCCTCAACAGAATTTTATTCTGGTCAATTGATGATTTTTAATCATGTTCGTTGGATTTTTGATCCAAGGGTCGAGAACATTTTGTTCTATCGCTAGCGCTCACGTGCTTTGCACGTGGTGCGCTTCTTTAGAATGCAGCGCTCTTAGCGCTAGCGCTCACGTGCTTTGCACGTGGTGCGCTGCTTGCATTGCAGCGCTCACATGCTTTGCACGTGGTGCGCTGCTTAGAGTGCAGCGCTCTTAGCGCTAGAGCTCACGTGCTTTGCACGTGGTGCATTGCTTAGAGTGTAGCGCTGCTAGCGCTCACGTGCTTTGCATATGGTGCGCTGCTTAGAATGCAGCGCTCTTAGCGCTAGCGCTCTTAGCGCTAGCGCTCATGTGCTTTGCACGTGAGCGCTGCAGCAGAATCTTTGACTCTTAGCTCTGGCGCTATTATGAAACGCTGCTTCATTTCAAATTTCAAAATTTGAACAGAGCTTTGCTCTGATTGGAGGAAACAAATTCCCCCCACCGTTGCGCTCATGTGGCCTACATATGAGTGCAGCGGTGGCAGCATCTCTGCCATTGGATCAACTCAGAAGTTGAAACGGCTCTCAGTGCCTATAAATAGGGCCTTTGGCCCTTGAGATGATCTATGTACATCTTCTTTCTTATTTTCTGAGAATTAATTCTCTTTCAGAGAATAGCTCTTTCCCTTAAGAAATTTCTTAAGAGTCAAAACTCTGCCCAACTTAGGTAAGAATTGAACTTTTAACAGAGCTTTGCTCTCCTTAGATTATAGATCTAAAAATACATCTTTAGGGTTTTACCCATTAACAGAGCCATGCTCATCTTTAGATCAGAGATCTTCAAGATATAATCTTTTTACTTTAGGGTGATTTTAACCTATGAACTGGAACATTGTTCATGAAGAACTCTTAGAGTTCACAAATCTTGAAGATCTTGGAATTTTTTATTCATTAAAATTTTTATTTTAAGTTTTCTGATGGGTTATTCCATCATTTTTACAGAGCATGGCTCTTAGAATTTTTCTTGAGGAATTTTTATTCCCTTCATAATTGATTTTGACAGGTGTCACTTCTGTCTACAGAGCGTTGCTCTCGAGGAGTTTAACTCCTTGACCCGAGGAGTCTCTCATTAAATGAGAATCTTTTTTAGGATTTCTCCTTTATTTGCACAAATTTGAATTTGGTGGGTCTCTTAATCAGAGCTTATTTTCTCCGTGAGGATATCAAGAGTTGTTTAAATCCCCGTGTCTATTTCAATAAGCTTTTTCTTAATCAGTCTGCCCACTAAACTCTCACTGATTTTCCTTTTCAGACATTATGGCCGCTCATCTGTATGATCTTGACAAGATTATTTCTTATGGAGACATTCGCGCCCTAGGCCGCTGCCAGAACCAGGAGTTTACAAACGCTCAGTGCGCCGAAATCATGCGTCGCTTTGATGAATACAATGGTCGACTGCTTCCTCGTCGTTCCGCTCTTTTGAAGCTCATTGTGAGAGCGATCTGAGAAGCACTTCCTTTATTCTATGATGACATGCCGCTTAAATTATTGGATGACGCCGAAGATAAGGTGCACTCAGTGTATCTGATGGGCCTAATCTCAAAGAAAAGGCGAGACAATCTCGTTGATATTCTGCATCAAACTTTTCAACAGGCGGCGATAATCGCTGCCTATCGAAGGGCGGAGGACATCAGTGAGGACCCTGATGCTTGTGATCGTGAGAGGAAGCATACGAGAATGGTCCGAGAGCCCGAAACATTTTAGATGGCCTAACATTTTAATTTCTCAATCCATGTCCTGGATTTGATGTCTTACCATTGTAAACATTTTAATGATGTTTTTGTTTACCGTTTTCATCACTGTAAGAATTTTCTGAAGTATGAATAGACAATTTTTTTTCCGCGTGTTTAGTTTATGCACTAAACCTTTTCTGCACATACATAAATGGGTACGCTTCGAATGCTTAACTGGATGCGAATCAAATGTTCTTCTTTTTGTCTTCATAGTATGTGGTTGACGTCCGTAAGTTACGCTTTTTCATTTCGATTTGACGCAGAGCAGTTTACGCACTCTTGAGTAGCACCTCCATTTCTTTGGCATGTAATTTTGGCAAATGTGGTCTATAAATAGTAGGTAGCTGTCCATCTTGGACTCTTCGCAGGGTAGCGATGGCTTAGGAAACAGGTTCAGATCTGTTGCCTAAGACTTTTCAATTTTATGAGCCATGAGGGTCTCATAAAGATTCTTCTCTTTATGAGTCGTGAGGATATCGTAAGTTTATTTTCTCCTTAGGAGTCATGAGGACTCCTAAGTGTGTTTTCTCTTGAGAGTCGTAAGGATCTAACAAGAGAATTTTCTTCCTTACAAGTCGAGAGGACTCGTAAGTGATTGATGAATTGACCTGCTCCCGAATCAAAGCATTACTTTGACGGGGAGGTCGAGGGTTGACTTTGGCCGTTTTCCACGCGGTCAGGATTGACTTTAGCCGTGTTCCATGGGGTCAGGGGTTGACTTTAGTCATATAGGGTCAGTATTGACTTTAGCCATATGGGGTCAGTTGATGACGTATTTCCGCGACGGGGTCAGTTGATGACGTATTTTCGCGACGGAGTCATTTGATGACGTATTTCCGCGAGGAGGTTCGTGACAGGGTCATTTGATGACGTATTTTCGTGACAGGGTCAGTTGATGACGTATTTCCGCGACGGGATCAAATGACGTACTTCCGCGACGGGGTCATTTGATGACGTATTTCCGTGACGGGGTTATTGGCTGACGTGTTTCCATGACGGGGTCATTAGATGACGTGTTTCCGCGACGGGGTCATTGGATGACGTGTTTTCGAAACGGGGTCATTGGCTGATGTATTTCCGCGACGGGGTCATTTGATGACGTATTTCCGTGACGAGGTCATTTGCTGACGTGTTTCCGCGACGGGGTCATTGGCTGACGTAATTCCGCAACGGGGTCATTGGATGATGTATTTCCGAAACGGGGTCATTGGCTAACCTATTTCCGTGACGGGGTCATTGGATGACGTATTTCCGCGACGGGATCATTTGCTGACGTGTTTCCACGACGGGGTCATTTGATGACGTATTTCCGTGATGGGGTCATTTGCTGACGTGCTTCCGCGACGGGGTCATTGGCTGACGTAATTCCGCAACGGGGTCATTGGATGACGTATTTCCGCGACGGGATCATTGGCTGACGTATTTCCGAAACGGGGTCATTGGCTAACGTATTTCCAAAACGGGGTCATTGGCTGACGTTGCGTCTGCTGTAATGAGACGAATGTCGAGGTGGTCTCCAGGCTGTAGATGTGGCCATCGAGACTTGGCTCTCTTTCTGATGGAGCCTGGTGGGATGATATGGTTCCCTCTTTGTTTGTGCCCCTGTATTGTATACAGGGATCAATGTGATCTCACCTGTAGGGAAAAAATTTCATTTCATATGTATTTTTTGTTTTCTTTCCGCGATGCTCTATCACTTCAGCTTTTATATCGCGAAAGTCACGATTGCCCAATCATTTCGGCTATTTTTCGCGGTGCCCAATTATTTCGGCTATTTTTGTTTTTACTCGCTGCTTTTTATTGCGAGTTGCCCAATCATTTCGGCTATTTTTGTATGCATATCGTTTACTTGCTGATTTTGTTGCATGTTGCCCCATCATTTCGGCTATTTCATATGCATTTCTTTTACTTGCTGATTTTGTTGCAAGTATGGAACTTGGAACCTGATGCCAATATCAGCATCAGCATCGCTACGACTGGAAATTGCTAGGAGCGAATCATCATTTGCCGTGAAAGGACTTGGGATTTGATACCGATTTAAGCATCAGCATCGCTACAACTAGGATATTTCCAGGAGCGAAACATCATTTGCCTCTGTCGATGTCGAACAACGGTGGCGTAGCAAACAGGGTTAGGATCCTGTTGACTAAGGCTTTTTGACTTTACAAGCCGTAAGGGTCTCATAAAGGTATTTCTCCCTACGAGTCGTAAGGATCTCGTAAGTGCATTTTCTCCTTAGGAATCGTGAGGATTTCTAAGTGTGTGTTCTTTTATAAGTCGTATGGATCTTACAAGAGTGTTTTCTCCTTATAAGTCGAGAGGACTTACAAGTGTCGTTCTCCATATGAAGATATCCCTCGTCAGTGGTGGGACTTTGTTGGGGAAACGTTTATTTGTGCCTATGGATTGTATACAAGGGTCAATATTGAACCGCTTATAGGGCAATCTGGGGATTGTGATGGCTTAAGAACATGTCCAAATCCCTATAACTTAAGGCTTTTGAATCTTATGAGCCGTAAGGGTCTCATAAGAGGGTTATCCTTACGAGTCGTGAGGATCTCGTAAGTGTAATTTCTCCTTAGGAATCGTAGGGATTCCTAAGTGTGTTGCTCCCTTGTGAGTCGTAAGGATCTCACGCAGGTATTTTTCTCCTTATAAGGTCGAGAGGACCTCGCAAGTGTGCACGGATTTTTTTACGAGCCTGCGCCCTCTCGGATTTTCACAAACTCGCCGGTAGCCCTGCTATTTTTACTCACGGAGCCCTTTCGGGTTTTCATCCGTGCCCATTTTGCTTGTGGACGTACCGGTTTTTTTTTTGTTTTTTTTGCGTCAGCCTTAGGATGCTGCGGTCCGTAGTAGTTTATAAACGTTTCGGTCAAGCGTAGTATTTCTTCAAGAAACGACCGTTTATCGGCCTGAAGGGTCTTTCGCCATGCATATTCATGAGTAAGCAAGCCCCGCCTTGGTAGACTTTGTCTATGATATACGGGCTTTCATAGTTCGGCTCAAATTTCCTCCGTTTGGCACGATTGGGGATCATAGGTCTCTTAACCACTAGCACGAGTTCGCCTTTGCGGAATGTTCTCGGCCTAGTCAATCTCTCGTATGAGCGCGTTATCTTTGCTTTGTAAGCCTCCAAGTTTTGTTGCACCATAAGACGAGTTTCATCGAGGGCATCAAGCTCCTCCAAGCGAAGATAAGCATTCTCGTCATCTGTTAGCTCGTAATGGACCGCCACTCGTAGAGAGGGTAGCTCTATTTCCAAGGGAAGTACTGCTTCAGCGCCGAATACCAATGCATACGACATTGTGTTTGTGGCTGTTTTGAACGTAGTTCGATACGCCCAGAGAGTTTCATGCAGTCTCTCATGCCAGTCCTTTTTATTTTTGGACACCGTCTTTTTCACGATCTTGGTCAAGGTCTTGTTGAAAGCCTCAGCCAGACCGTTAGCTCGGGGATTATATACCGAAGAGTATCTCCAGTCTATATTATGTTGCTGCACGAAGCGGCTGATCTTATGGCTTCTGTAGGCCAGCCCGTTATCGGAGATAATCCGTCGCGGAGTGACAAACCGATAGATGACGTGTGTCTTGAAGAAATGGAGGATATTCTCCGTCTTCATTTCTCTTAACGGTATTGCTTCTGCCTATTTGGAGAAGTAATTGGTTGTTGCCAGTATGAACCGATGTCCTCTGGACGATGCTAGTTCGATGGGCCTGATTATGTCAGTTCCCCACATTTCGAACGACCAGCTAGCCACCGTTGGATGTAGCGGATTTGGATGCTGGTGGATGAAGTCTCCATGAATTTGGCACGAGTGGCACTGCTTCACGTATTCGAGGCAGTCTTAGATCATGTGGGCCAATAGTAGCCCATCCTTTTGATCTTCAACTTCATCTTTGGCCCGGCTTGATGAGAACCGCAAAGTCCATCGTGAGTTTCTTGGATGACTCTCTTTGCTTCTTCAGGTCCCAGGCATCTCATCCATAGAGAGTCGAACGATCTCTTATATAGAGTATCATTGACGAAGGCGAAAGACAGAGCTCGTTTCATAAGCTGATGTCTTGACGACCCATCTTCATGTGTTCGACGGGATTTGAAGTAGTCTATAAAGACTTCTCTCCAATTCTTAGCCTTTTCCTGGTCTTTTATCTGTAGGGTCGTTTGCTCGGTTGCTCCCTTTTCTTCGGATGACTCCGGAGATACTTCTGCCGGTGTGAGAACCCGACGGATTTTCACCAAAAACGACTTATCTTAATTTATTATGAGTTCATCTGGGAAACAAACTATATAAAATAGCGAAATTAAATTAGGGCATACACTTCTCTTAGTAAATGTTTGAATAATGTATGTGAGTTGAACCCTTGACTGCTACATATTTCTGAATACTGTATATGAGTTGTGTTTAGTATTTCTTAATTCCAAAGCTTGCCAACTTCCATTCAAGAGCCACTATTGGATCAAGGTAGCCTGTCTAATAGATATTGAAAACCTGTTCTTGTGCTATTTATTTAACCAGACAAATAGTCAGCCTGTTTGTATGTACTCAAGAGGTCAATCTAACGAACCCAACTAAATAATTTTTCTTTTCCAAAGGGCAAGGGTAGTGAGTCACCCTTAATTAGCTAGGTGTATGGAACATTTTGGTGCATTCTCTCCACCGATACTTCTACATATAACATTTCCTAAATTTTATAAATGGCTACTACAATATGGGGTTGCCCCTACGGATGATGAAATCCGCAGGGGCAGATTTTTATTGCCCCTACGGACTAAGCCGTAGGGCCTAATGGTTGTCCCTACGGTGCCCGACATTTTAATTTAAAAATATTAAATCTTAATTTGTTGTTTGGCCCTACAGAGACGCAAACCAATAACCTACGGTTATGTCCGTAGGGGCATCTAAATGGGAATTTAATAAAAAAAGGCACAGAAATGCCCTACGCCTCGATCTCTTTCCCTCTCGTTCCCAAAATTTTCTCTCGTTCCCGCGTCTCCAATTTTCTCTTCGTCGCCACCGCGCGCCCTCCGTTCTCAGCCCGCCACCGCCTTCCGTTCTCGGCCCACCACCGCCCTCATTCTTCCTCGTCGAGTTCCTCGTCGCCGATTGCGTGCGTCGTCAACCGCCAAGCGTCTCCGTCGTCTCCTCCACTGTCTACAGGTAAGTAAATCTCCAATTAAACATAATTGTGATGATGTTAGGGCTAGTGTTCAGGGTTCGGGTAGGGATGAGGGTTAAGGTTAGGCATCAGGTTCAGTTTATGTTAGGGTTAGGGTTAGGGTTGGGGTCGGCTGGGGCTGGGGCTGGGGTTGGGGTTTAGCTGGGGCTGGGTCTGGGGTTAGGGTTAGGTTGGGGCTGGGGTTGGGGTTCGGGTGGGGCTGGGCTGGGCTGGGGCTGGGGTTAGGATTAGGTTGGGGTTGGGGTTTGCTGAATTTGGCAAACCTGAGAAGAATTTCCAGCAATTTTAGCCTAGTTTGATTACTATAATTATTGTTGATCGAGAAAATCTTGGGTCCTTCTAATCAAACATTGTTTGTTACTGTATGTCAACGAGTACTGATAAAAGAAAAAACCGATTTCAAGTGGAAATTAGGTATGTACAATGTTCTAATATAAAAATTAAGAAATCCCTTTTATTTAAATATAAAGCATATGTTTCATGTTAACAATAGGAGTTTGGCTTCAAGCATGGTTAATTATATATGGATCTATGTTTATAATTATGAAAAAGAGTATCAACTTAGAACTATCATACTATCATGTTGATCTGCATGGTGATCTGATGAATGTGTCTAAATTTTATATAATCTCCTAGAAATACCTTGATGCCTTGTATCGATAAATTTCAGGTTAATTAGTTAATTAGGCATATGGATTGTTATATTATAGGTGAGCCGAATATCAAGAAATTGTAGAATTATTGGATTTATGAGTTTTGATAAACATTGATTTGATAAAAAAAATGGTAATTTGTAATATCTTAGTTTTTCCCAAGTTAGGGCTTCAAGCCAAGGTTGTTCTCCTCGTCGCCACCGCCGGTTTCGTCGCCACTGCAGTTCTCGTCGCCACCGCGGTTCAGGTCGTCGCCACCGCCATTCAGGTCGTCGCCCCACCCCCAGCAGCCGTTCAGGTGAGTAAATCTAGAGGTAAGTTAAAGAATTTATTGGATTATTTTGGGCTTAGGGTTCATGGCGTGCGAGTTGGGGTTGGGCTGGGGTCGCGGTCGCAGTCGGGGTCGGGTTAGGGTTGGGGCAGGGGCTGGGCTCCGGGGTCGGGTTCGGGGTCGGGGTAGGGTTAGGGTCGGGGTCGGGGTCGGGGAAGGGTCAATTTATCAAATTTTTTATTGGGGGTGCGGCTGGGGCTGCGGGCTGGGGCTAGGGCTGGGCTGCGGCTAGGGCTAGGGTTGGGGCTGGGGCTGCGGCTAGGGCTGTGCGTCCTCCAGAGGGCGATCATAGGATCAGTGAAGTGAGGTGGTTGGATATGAGATACGATGGATTTCCATGTGTTCAATGGAATGCTGAGGGTCAGAGTCGGTTATTCATATATCTCCCAAAAAAGAATGAGTTTGTTATCAAAGGTGTATTGACTTCTACATCAAGGAATATCAGTTATATGTCATCCAGTGACTAAGTCTGTTTCTGGCCCAACCATATTTATGAATCGTTTCTTCTTTTTCCTTCTTACGTATATTTACTAGTTCAGACTGTATGCACCTCTGCAATCAACGCCGAGAACTTGTACATTATAGGTTAATAGACATATGCTATGAAATCACGGTGCATATCGAATTCATGATATGTTATAGTCCCTCATTATTTTTGTGTGCATGTGTGCGTGTGTGCCACAGTTATATTTACTTCTACATCAAGGAATATCAGTCGCATGGCAGGATTTAGTCCGGTTTTGGCCTAACCGCATTTATGAATTTGTCTTTTAGATGTTTTCCTGAGTGTCACATCGTTCTCACCCAAGTTTGTAAGCCATGTTCATTATTCTTTCAATTCTTTTAACTTGAATATGCCAGTTATTGTTCCGTTTACTATAAAGTTGCAACAAAGAGTCTCTGTTAGCACTTCCATGCACCCTTTACATGTTTTTATCATATCCACTCCTATCTATCCAGAAAGTCAACATCTTCTGGTATTTGTTTTCAAAAAGAAAAGATAAGAGAGGAAAAGATATTTGTCCGTCTCATATTTGAGCCATACTTTTGATTTTCTTGCAGATTCTGGGTTGATTTTCTGTGATAATTCATAAACATAGTAATATTTGTAATGTTTCTTCTTGTTAGTCTAGCTTTCCTCTTATGAATGCCAACACTGTTTTTGCCCTCCTTTTCTTCGTGGCACATGATATCTTGCACCTCTCCTCTCGAAAACTTATTTCTCTTTTATTTTATATATCTTTATTTTATTTTATCTTATTTGCTACGCTTTGTTTTGTTTTATTATATTTTTCCTCTGCTAATTATATTCTTCTAGATCATGTTTGCCTAATCTATCCGAGGCTTAGCATAATCTAGTTGCGATAAACAATTCCATCTTCTGCTACTATGGTGGCACTGAGAAACTTCCATTTAGAAATGACAACACGTATTTTGTGGAACTACTGTACATAAGTAAAACCACTTCTCACTGCAGGTGCGCTCTCTAATATCCATTTTGAATGTAATATTGTAGATATCCATGCCTGTTTATGTCAAAATTACTTATATTGTCAATGTTTGATTGTCTAGTTGTTGGTGATGCGTCCATATCAGGGACAGAGGCCACTCCCGTTCCTCCAGGTATGTTTATATATTATATAGGGCATGTATATTGATTTAGAATGCTATATCATAAATATACACACATTCCTTTTGCTCTTAGTCGTCCAACTCATTATCATGGGCTGCTTGATGAGATTAGATTTGCGCCTGATGATCTACAAGAGCTTGTTCACTCCCTGTCATATGTGTAAGCAGCGCTATATGCGAGTTTACCTTGTTAGTATGTATGTACTGAAATTAATTAATATTATTAAATTTTGATACATGCAGATACCAGAGGAGCACATCTTCTATCTCTGTAGGTAAGGCTTTGAATTTGTTGATTTTGGTATTTCTTATCAATTTTATAGACCAGTATGTGCTAAATATAATGTTCTGACAGTTGCTAGGGGGAAGGCAGCATTCGAGGCTGCTGACCCCAGTCCTGGACGCCGCACACGGACGGCACCACGGAGGTTGGGAGAGAGGCCGAGGACTGGGCTCTAGCAGGGCCCATATGAGGTTGGACTCCACCCCGGTGGTTACTTCCTCCGTCTCCAGTGAGCGACGTATCCAGCAGGAACTGGAGACCTTGAAGGCCACCGTTCAGGAGTTGAATGAGATGCTGGTATGTATACTACTTAATAGTAAAATATAATGTCATATTATAGATATCAACATATCCAATATCAGTACATAGCCTGAGCTTATTTGGTTGTAGACTTATGTTTTATTAATCATACATGTACATATCTAATTAAAATAAACTACAGTTTTCCAAACTAGATATCCAAATGGGGTTTTGAAATAACTCGATAATGATAAGAATTCGAATGTGGGTGTAGGAGCGGGTGGTTGAGCAGGCCCAGGCCTCGGGGATCGATTTTACCGGACAGAACGATCCGAGGCTGCTGACCCCAGTTCTGGACGCCGCACACGGAGGGCACCACGGAGGTTGGGAGAGGCCGGGGATTGGGCCCTAGCAAGGCCCATATGAGGTTGGACTCCACCCCGACGGTTACTTCCTCCGTCTCCAGTGACCGGCATGTCCATCATGAACTGGATAGCTTGAGGGCCAGCGTTCAAGAGTTGAAGGAGATGCTGGTATGTATACTACTTGATAGTAAAATATCATTTCATATTATATACATATCAACATATCCATAATTAGTACGTAGCTTGAGCTTATTTGGTTTTAGACTTAAGTTTGATTAATCATACATACATATGTAATTGAAATAAACAACGCTTTTCCAAACTAGATATCCAAACAGAGTTTCGAAATAACTTAATAATGATACGAATTCGAATAATAAACAGTTCTTACACGCTTCTTACACACATTATATCCAGACGCGACAGGGTAGATCGGCCGAGCCTCCACACGCATCTCCTTCGGCTGCGGCTCCGCAAGCTACTACATCGGCTGCGGTTCCGCAGACAGCTCCTGTAGCTCCACCGCCCACTCAGACTCTCGCAGCCGCGGCTCCGCAAGCGACTACCTCGACGGCGGCTGCGCAGACCACATCGCCGGCTCCACATGCCGCTCAGACTCCCGCTCGCGACGAATTGCAGAGTTTATTGACCGAGGAGCAGGCACGCGTTATTCTATCGTTATTCAGAGGTGGAGCTGGACCGAGCTAGGGTAGATTTTTGGTTTTTTTTTTTGAAACATGTATTTATTTATATCATACACATTGTACTACATTTTGAAACGATATTGATATTGGTTTGTATTTATATCATATTCAGTTTTTGTGTTTCTTTTGTATATTATATATATGCGTGAGATGTGATTATGAATACTGCAATATATGATTTGATTGATGTATATATTATTGTGCACAGGGCGGGAAAAAATCAAGCAGCCCATTTTTAAAAAAAAATTACAGACAATATGTACCTACGGATTAATCCGTAGGCACTCATGTTACCCCTACGGATATGTCCGTAGGGACACAATATCAGCAGTAACTGATATTTCCCCCAGATCTCAGTGCCAAGGGGTTGGGAACTGGACGTACACATATATCCGTAGGGGCAACTGACTCTCCCCTACGGCGTTATCCGTAGGGGCAAAATATCAGGAATCCTGAATTTGTGCCCCTACGGAAACGTACCTACGCATATATACGTAGGGGGTAGTACATGCCCCTACGGGTATATCCGTAGGGCCAAGTAATTTATTAAAATAAACCGTAAATAATATAAAATCTTGTACCCTACGGCTTAAGCCGTAGGGGAAACTGGACCTACACATATATCCGTAGGGGCAAGAATTTAACCGTAGGGGCAAGTTCATGGCCTCAACTTGCACCTGCGGCCTTTGCACCTACGGGGTATTTTTTCGCCCTTACGTATATATCCGTAGGGGCAACCCTTCTTTGTAGTAGTACAATGCACTTCTTTGTTTTCTTATAAATATAGCATCCAAATACCTTTGCATCCATTAAACAACATTATTGTTTTGTTAATTAGGATCCATTCATGCATATCTAAATTATATCAATAATGCATTGAACAATATTTTTCTTTTTTGGTCTTTATTCTGCAGGTGCATTAATTCTTCATTCATGTATCAAATCGAATTCATGGAAACATGATCTGCTAATGTGGTATGTTTTTATGTGCAAGATTTCATGACATTGAATCTGGAATACTCATTCAAAACTTGTCAAATATACTGATTTCTAGATTCATTGCTTTATCATGAATGCCAGCCCTATAAAAGACCTGGTGACATTGATTTCTTCACAACGCAATGATCGTCATTGGGTTTTCTCTCCCATGGCGACTCCATGTAAAAAAATTATTAAACTATATATTGGAGAGGCTCAAAGATTTAGCCAGCTTCCTTCATTTAATGGAGGAAGCGGCATTCTGGTATCCTCTAGTTTGAGGATATCAGAAAGCAGTGAAGTCGAGCATCTGGTGTAAGTATAAATGTTAATTATTTTTATCATTTTTCTTTTCTTCTTGATTTTCCTGACATATTGTGCATCGTACATTAGAAGCATTATCAACTTCTTCACATTATTTACGACGTTTTCCATTAAAATGAAACGGCAACGGAGAAAACCTTTCATGAAAATTCTAAATTTCGTTTCCCTACCCTCAGCTTGAATCCTATCCCAATCTATTTTTATTTAGTGCCATTTTTAATTTATTATTTTTGATATAACATTAAGAGTGAAAAAGAAGTTTTTTTTGTAGTCATGGGCGGATCCAGGGTGGGTCGAGATTAGGCAGACAACCCACCTGGATCGGTAAATCTCTATATATCGAAGTATGTTTGATACACGTATATATAAATACTAGTTGCTTTGCCATTTGGTAAAAGTGTAGAATTTTGGATTGCAGTGCAACCTGAATACCCACGGATTCCTCTCCATGCTTTAATTATTTTGTTTTCCCCATCTCTTTAAAATAGTAGAGTTTTAGCACATACCCCTTCATTTTCATATTTCCATATGCAGTTTCACAAGCTTTTTTTGGTATCACTCAGTAATTTTCTGACCCACCTGACTAAGACCTCCGGCTCCGCCACTACTTGTAGTCCTGAAAGACTGGTGGAAGTCCTTTAAACATTTTCCGATAAAGTACTCTAATAAATGGGAAAAAAAACAAACAGATTTACGGAGAAAATTGCATTCTGATCAAATCATTCAAGAAAACATCAAAGAACAATGGTTTAAGAAGATTAATTGTGCATGGTGTGTGTACGCGCGCGCGCGCGTAGAATAGAAGTAAGAATAAACACATCGATATAATCCATGTATTTGTAAATTCTACTTGTCTGCTCAATCTTGGCATGTTTGAGTGCTTTTAGCTGTACTTAAAAGTTTATAGATCATGTTAGGTGTTTATTTTATCCTTTATTTGATATATTATGATAAACTCAATTTTTTTAGTTGTCCATGTCTTCTCATTTTTCTGTTTCCACTTATTACAGGACTTCGTATTCGGAACGACGCTGTGTCCCAATGGCTCCCTCCCATAATACTTGTCAATGTTTCCTGCAGAGGCTCCATTCGATCTTCGCTCCTGCTTCAGGTAACCACTCTCATCCCCCTCGCATCATAGATGTTTCCGATTAATGTTTTGCCAAATCTCCTTGGTACTCTTTGTTTCCGCCTTCTAAATTGATATTGTTATTTTTTAAGGTCAAAGTTTTCTTAGAGAAGAACCTTAATTTGTCATTTCGTCGCAGGGACATAAATGAGGGGTCCTCTGAACACGAGTATGAAAGCTACAAGGTGGCTCCAAAACAACTATCAAAGATATCGAGAATTAGGCAGGCAAGGGAAAGAAAGTCCTGTGATGGAATTAATAAATTTTGGTGGAAAACAATATATATGTATTGATAGGTAGCCATATATATGTGCTTGAAAAATCAAAGAATTTCAATAATGCAACATAAACTTCATCCGATGCATAGGCTAGACCTTTTCAAACCCTTTGATTTTACATACATGTATATTTGAGGGTGGGGTGGTCAACTTGAATGGATCAGATTGTTAAAATATGTCGTAGATCGGAGTTCCCGTTTTTTAAAAACGCGGACCGGTTTGCAATGGATCACTCCTCTATACACAAGCACGCGCATGATTGAGTGTATGTACAAAATCAAATGAACAATAAACAGTTTCGAAAATTATGCAAGGTCGTTTGTGATTGAGGTATTAAGAGAGAAAAAATCTCTGTATATGTAATTATTTTAATTACTCTTTTATCACTCCTAGTAGCATGAATTTTTTATGTTTTTTTAATTGATTGTTTTCTTTATAGTATAAGTCATATTCCTGTTAACATAAAGTTGTGTGTATATGGTTTGCCTTCATACGTGAGATCCTGGAAAACCTTGAACACTTGACTCCTACAGCAGTTCCATTGTATGCATATGGTTTGCCTTCATACGTACATATGTCTAAATATTGTATGCGGGTTGTGTTAAGCAATTAATTTATATGGCACATTGTGGTGAATTTCCGAATTTCTTAATTAGAGGAGTCTATGAAGCTTTTACTTACTTGGGGAGGTTAATTAGCCGTGTTACGGAGGATATGTAGCTTTCTTATGTTTGGGTTTTTTCCCTTTGATTTTTGTTTTTGCTTGCTTGTAGTTTCGTTAAAACTAACTGCTATTAAATAATGAAACACGGGAGGTTTGGGGATATCGTTTTAGTCTAACAAATATTTCCATTCAAGAACAACAAACTGGATGGAGGTAGCTCGTCCGATAGATACTGAAAACAGACGCTTGCCCTAAATAAACAGATGCTCTATTCCAACCAAGTTTGGGTCCATACAAATAGTCAGCCTATTTGTATGTGGTCAGGAGGCTGATTCTCTGCCCAACCCAATTACAATATCTTTTTTAACCCAATTAAAACCGTAGGTGTATGCAGCATTTGGTGCAATCTCTCCGCCGACATTCCTACAAAAAACATGTCCTAAATTCTATAAATGGCTAGTACAATGCACGTGTTTTTTTATGATGGAACCCAAATACGTTGCATCCAATAACAAATATTCTTTTATTGGTATCAAATCATGCATATACAAATTATACCAACAATGCGTTGAACAATAATATCTTTTATGGTCTTTTTTGGCAGATGCATTCTTCATTCATGTATCAAGTTTAATTCACATGACCATATTTGCTAATATGGTATGTTTTGAAGTGCGAGATTTCATAACATTGAATCTAGAATAATCACTGATAACTTGTTAAATATAAAATTTGTAGATTCATTGCGGCTTGATCATGAATGCCAGCCCTAGCCTATAGAAGACTTGGGTAATAATAATCTCTTCACAACAGCACAATTACTCTCATTGGGTTTCCTCTCCCATTGAGACTTCATGACGTTGATCCATTAAGAATATTGAAGGGTCTCAAAGATGAAGCTCGCTTCCTTCGCTCCGTGGAGGAAGCCACAATTTGGTATCCCCTGGTTCGAGGATATCAATGTGGATCAAGGGGCAGATCCGGTATCTGGAGTGAGTAGTGTAAATGTTAATTCTCTATTATTTTTCTTACACACACACACACACACACCCACCCCAAATAAGTTATGAACGACATAAAAGTTTGATGTAATCCTGAAAGAGCAGTTGGAGTCCTTCAAACATTTTCACATGAAAATAAATTTACTAACAAAATTGCAATGTAACCAAATCATTCAGGAAAACATTGAAGTATAATAGCTTAAGAAGATTAATTATCACTCTATATATTATTTAGTAATGTACATAGACAAGATGATATATTTAATTCAAGGAAAAACATCGAAGCCCTAGCCGTCGTTGGAGCTCGCTGGAGTGACGCAGTCGTCGTCGCTGAAGTTGTTGCCTCCGTCGTCGCTGAAGTCGCCGTCGATCTCTTCAGGTAAGTGTTAATTTTATTTTATTTTGGTTTAATTAATTATATTTTTCCTTAAATTAAATTAAAGTTTGTTTATTGAATTGGTGTTGTTAGTGTTGATTTTTTTGGTGTTGTTTATTGGTGAAAAGGTAAGTTGAATTGATGTTGTTGTTGGTGATGTTGGTGGTGATGTTGTTTTGTTGGTGTTGTTTGTTGACGTTGATGTTGGGAGTGATGTTGTAGCTAGGGGAGAGTTAGAGTTTGGGTTGAGGGATACGGTTAGGGTTAGGGCCAGTGTTTGGGTTAAGATTAGGGATAGGACTAAGTGTTATGGTATTTTGGTGTAAAAATACAACAATAGTAGTTAAGGGTATTTTAGTGAAATTGCAACAATAGTTTGGGATATTTTAGTGTAAAAATGTAAAATTGAGCAAAAGAGGATTTTAAGTAAAATTTTAAGGTAGTTTATTGGAAAACCAACAATGGCTAAGAATATTTTAGTGAAATTTATAGCAATTTAGATAATTTAAGAAGATGAATTGTTTATTTAAATTTGTTTATGCGGTTTAGTGAAAAAGTAACAACAGCTATGGGTATTTTAGTGAAAAATAACAACAGTTAAGGGTATCTTAGCGAAGAATAACAACAGTTATGGGTATTTTAGTGAAAAGAGCATACGCGCACACACTTAGACACACACACAAACACATTCACACACATTCACACACACACACAAACACACACAGGGCCAAACTTTAATTCACTATCATTCTCCTCTACATTGAACTCTTGTCAAATCCCATCCTAAAACCAACCCTAAATCCAAACTATCAAACTTCATTAAGAAAACCCTATATCCAAAATATTAAACTTGATTAAGATAATTGTTAATAACTTTACCCTAAACCAAAAACTTCGAAACCTTGAAATTGATATGTAAACGTAAAACTAATTCAAATTAAATCTTAAACTAAGTGTATGATACTCGATGATAATATGGAATTTTCATATTCTCATCAATAATCATATATGAAAATGAAAATGCGACTTAGTTCCTGTCTATCGGTTAATAAGCGTTCGATGTTCGTCGTGACATAAAACTATACGAAGGTTGTTAAATTTCGGACAATATCATTCTGTTCTGACAACCGTCGTGTATTCTATGTGACGAAAATATTCAATCGTATGATAACCGATAGATATGTCTCGTGTGGATGATTGTTGAGGTTTCGCGTATCCGTTTCGAAAGATAGATTTTGAAATCAAAGAATTAACCGCAATCAATAACGGTGTCGCTTGGTAGCAAGCCGGTTGAGTACGGATCGGTCCACAGGAAGATGGATTCCTATTCTATGTGTTCTAACGAGTTAATCCAAAAAAATGGTGTTTTTATTTTAAGATCTACGGCAGATAAAAAATTTAGAACTACGGCAGATAAAAAATTTAGAACTACGGCAGATAAAAAACTTATAACTACGGCAGATAAAAAACTTAACTAGGGCAGATAAGAAATTCAAGATAAAAGAAAACTTACTTCTTTATTGATGCACTCTTTGACGATTACAATGGTATTGAAAATTTAGATAAAAAGAGGCATCTCAAAAGAGGCACCCAAAGGAGGCACGCTCCAAAAAGAGCTGTAGGGGTCCTATTTATAGATAATAGAAAGCCTAGGGTTTACATCTGATCCATATCTAGAATTACAAAAATACCCTTAAGAAAACCGAGTCAATGCACCGATGCACCGACATGCACCGACACGTGTGATGCACGGCCGCGGATCCGCGGCCATAAGCCTGGTTTGGCCGCGGTTCCGCGGTCATTTGATGGGCTTGTGGGCTGATTTTTCAGGGCTTCTGTCTGTTGCTTTTTTCTTCTATTTTCTTCACTTGGTTCTTCAGAATGTCTTCTAATTTCTTCCAGATTTCCACAGTACAGAATGTTGTGGACTTTTCTCGTTCGCTTCGTGTTGAAGTCTTGAATCTTGTGTTGCCTTTGTACTTTGTGAAATCGAACTGTTCATTGATCTTCATTTGTTCTTCAAATTGTAGGCATGATAAAGATTCTTCTATTTGTTGGTCGTAGTCTCACTTTTGTAATGTCTTTTCATCATTTTCACTATTTTGTTCCGAGAACCTGTAACCTGCAACTATTCAACAGACATGGATCAAAAGCACCTATTTATTTGCAAAATGAATAAGAATGGGGAATATAATAATGCAAAATTATGATATGAACAAATACCCCCAAACTTATCTTTTGCTCGTCCTCGAGCAAAACTAGTTTATTCTCGAAAAAGTCTAACCTCACTTTCGCAGGGAAACGCGATTGCACTGAGCTCGTGCAACAAGTCGTTAATCCTCTAGGTGTCCCTAGTAGGAGGAGTGTTGTATCCTGAGGGTTTTCAGCGGATACAACCCACAAAATCCTATCAATTTGGTCTATTGACTTTTATTCTTCAATTTAGTTCTCTAGCAAGAAATTCTATTATTTTCAACTCAGAAATTATCAACCCGTATTTTTCACGCTTCCTTATCATTTAACTTAAGATTGTATATGTTTTGTAAATTTACTTAGCTTTTAGCATCTTTTGAATTTTCCTTCTAGAGTTTCATCTCAACTTAGGAATTTTTATCATCTCTACTAAAGATATAAGTCCTATTTTTCATTCCTATCTCTCATCCAAACCCCAATCATATATCCCTACGTGTGTGTATGTATCACCCCCTACACTTGGAAATTCAATTCAAGCTATCATACTCTTGTCCATCTTCCAAACTTTTAGTTGGTGAATTTTAGATGAAATTGCTCACACATCCTTCATACGACCGTTAATACTTCTTGAGGTACTAACGAACGATTACAAAATGTGTTCGCGCATTAAGGCGTAATTCCTCGTCTTGTAATACCCAAGGCTTAGCAGTGACTCCCAAACCAGTTGGTCTAAGGCACTAGGTGATGAAGCACCCTCGCTATATATTTTTTCTATTTATGCAGCCTTAAGTAATTACAAAATCCGTATTCATTTTTTTTATCTCTTTATTCACACTTGTACCCCTTTTATTTTATTTTCCTTCATACTAAGGATTTTAGACTAGAGCATTTCAATGTATTCTCTACTATTCCAAGTTTAAAGGTGTGTGTAGGTGCTAATTGTAGGGTATATATTTTCAGAATTTAGATTTAAGGTTCGGAATTATTTTTCACACTTACACTTAAATAAAAATTTTAATACTCTTCTCTTATTTTGACTTAGCCCAAGAAGTGAACTCAAAATTTGTCTACTTCTAAATAAACTACAAGGACATATATTTTCTACCGTTAAATTTTAAGAAAGGTTATTTTTAGGGTTTTTAATTTACCAAGTTTAGGATCTAGTTTTTCCTAACCAGTCAACCGTCATGTCAAACTTAAGTCAAATTTGGCCAAAATTGAACTTTTCAATTTTTAAAATTTTTAAAATATTTCAAGTTTTATGGATTTTAAAATAAGTATGCAAATGCAAAAAATATACACATGAATGCGAAGGAAGAAAGCTTACCGAGCACACCCCAAACTTAAACTTGACAGTGTCCTCACTGTCAGGCTATACCAAGAGGATAAAAAATGTCGGCACTTCCCTGTTTATTTTTTTTTATTTTATATTTTTTAACAGAAAAGAAAACAAAAAATATATACACACAAAGGTCCCCCCAAACTTAAGTGAGACAGTGTTTCCACTGTTTAAGCGTTAAAGTTCACAGTTAGGGAGGAGAAAAACACAATATCAAGCTATACAAGGCCTTACACAGGCCAAAGGTTAGCACCAACCATTCAAAAATTTTATCGTTATAATGGTGTGGTTGGTGAAAGAATGGAGTGTAGAGAGAAGAGATGAGAAGCATACGAGACCGTGTGGAGATAGAAGCAGTATACGGTCTCGGTGGAGGAGAAGAATGGCGGAAGGGAAAAAGAAATGGTGGTGGTGGTTCGACTTCCTCGGGTGGAGGTTGATTAATCACAAAATCCGTGTCGTTTAAGAATGAGAGTTCATCGGTGAAAATATCTTCGAAACTTTCATCGAAGGTCCGATTGAACATTTCAATGTCAATAAGTGTCACGCCAGAATTCAACACACTTGATTTTTCAAAAATTATGAAGGTAGGATAGTCGTAAGGCTCATTTAGCTTATTTTCAAAAGAGTCTAAATCAAGTTGTTTTTCTAGAGTTATCGAACTCAAAATATCGGATTGTGATTCATTAACACTCGGTATCATTAAAGGAAGATTAGAAGAAGAACCAAAGAAAGTGGGAATACGAACTTGAGGGTAGGGATGGAGTGTATAAATTAGCACAATTTGTAATGACCGATGTGTAAAAAGTGATTGTGCTAATCTATCAAACCACTGAGAAATGATGTCAAATCCCTAAAGATTCGTGAGCAAACATGGGTACGTCGAACTTGGTAAACCAGACATTGGAGATGAAAGCTTAACGGATTCTTGCGCGGTCGGAACGATGGAAAGGACGGAGGGGAGTGATTTAGGAAGGGTTACAGTAAAAGGTTCAGGAGGGTGTACACAGTCAATGGAAGGAACATGATGAATTGGAAAATCCGACTCATCAAACAACACTGGTTTATCCTCAATAATTTTCTCAAAATTTAGCTTATCCATGGCATTCTCATCAAAATCAAGACGCATATGAAGTTCGGGAAAAACATTTAATGACTCGGGATGATGAATTGAAGAGAAAAATTCAGTCAAATCTGCGGGTTCATCATCCAAAACGTTCTCGGCGTCAATATCCTCGATCAAGTGAAAATCAATTTTTTTAGACACCTCATCAAAAGAATGGATATCAATCAATTCAGGTTCTAGAGTGGAGGTGTAGAGGCCAAAAGGATTGGTGATTGTTTCACTCGAAAATGACTCTTCACAATCAGGTAAATCAAACACTACAAAGTCGCACAACTCATTACACATTTTATCTACAACTGGTGAATCATTTGGGACACTTGATTGAAAACCGGAGTTGTGAGATTCAATTGGGGATAGGTAGGTTTGATTTGGAAGTGTGTACAGCTCACTCTCACCACTTAAATTCTCACTCTGTCCAACCGCCTCATTATACATTGGAATTTTTTGAGCTAGTTGGAAACTACCTACCGGTTCACTAGGTTGTCTTGATGAATTAAGGGCGGCAATGGACGCATTCAAATTCCTCATCTGTTGGTTTGTCGCTACAATATAAGCTTCCAACGACTGTTCCAGACTAGACATGGGTTGTGAAGGGGTTTCAGTAAAAAATTCAAAACTGTTTGGATTCTGGAAACTCCTAAATGGTTGTGTAGAAACAATGTCTAGGGAAGGTGCGGAAGTCGGGTGGGACTGGTAGAAATTGAATGGTTGGACAGAAGTAGGATCAACATTTGGATAAAAAGGTGAATGGACTTGTTGATCCCAAGAATTGGAAGTGTTGAAAGGAGTGAAAGATCGGTTACGAGATTGTTCAATATGTTCAGCAATAGACATGGGTTTCGGAGTTACAACAAGACTCGAAAAAGGAGTATCAACGTAAGAAGGTGGTGAAGGTTGAAATGGTTGATATAAGGTGGATTTCGGAGTCCAACTGTTTCTCCTAGACGCCTCTATTCGATCTTTCAAAGAAATTTTGGGTATGGAGGGGTCGTTCGTAATTCGACCAAAACAATTCGCGTAGGAAGCAAAGTTTGGTTCAGGGTACCAAAGTTCGGCAAGAGTTTTGGGAGGTGGGGTACCTATGATGTGAGAAAGGAGAAGAAAAAGAATGTGCTGATTTTTTATTTATTTTTTATTTTTTAAATTTTTATTTTATTTTATTTGTTTATTTAATTTTTTTTAAATGTTTGTTTTTGGAGTTTTGAAATTTTTGAAAGTGTTTTTTTTAAAGATAGTTTTGCAAAAGTTTGTACGAAACTACAGCACAATCACAATTTATATATGCACAATCAAACCTAAAGCTAGGGTCTCCTAAGTCAACTAGACTGCTCTTAACTGTTCTAAAGGGCAAGTTGTGAGGTCCTCAGATCGCCTCTTCACCGCCAATTGTGGCCAGGTAAGCACAAGTAAAGAAAGGAGAGATCCGCTCACGAATCACCGTGAGACGGGCCTTTTAAAATTACCTTTCCTACATGTCTAGTCTAGGCACCACAAAGTCAGGTTTAGATAAACGACCGATACCTACAACATTTCCTTTGTCCTACTGAGCACGACAGTCCTTATTGGCCGAGTCTAATATTTTTTAATTTAACTCGAGGGTTGATGCAAAAATGCTTTCTGTGATTTTTGGGGTCTTAGGAAGGGTAATGAAATCCCCACCCAATCTGAGTTGGTGTTATAGCCCCTTAAAAGTCCGTTTTAAATATGCAAAGCAATTAACACACCAAAAATCTAAAACACTTTCAAATTTTTTTTATTTTGCAGCGCAAAGAATCCTGCACAAAAACAATTTATTGGAGAGGGAGAAATTTTTTTGCACAAATAACCCTGCAGGAAAAAAAATTTAGTTGAGTTCAGAGGGTAGAAGAGAGGATGAAATACTCACAGAGAAGTTTTGGGATGCTGACGTCACTGGTTGACCGCGGTCTCGCGGTCAACTGCATATATCCGCCGCGGTTCCGCAGTGGTTCTGTTAGTTTGGATATCCAACAATTTTCTGTTTCTTGTTGTGATTCTCCTCTGTCTGTTCAGATTTTCTGTTTCTTGATTTGTTCACTGGGATTTTCCAGATCTGAATCTGTCCGTCTTCTTTTCTGCACAATTCACACAATACCTCTCAAAAAGAACAAGATGAATTTTATTTTTATAAAAAAATTTGTTTTAAAATTTTTCAATTTTTATAATTGTTAAATTTTTTATTTTTTATTTATTTTTTAACCCGAAATTACACAAAGAAAAAGACTACCGTCTCCCCAGCAACGACGCCATTTGATTGTTGAGCTTTCGCGTATGCGTTTCGAAAGATAGATTTTGAAATCAAAGAATTAACCGCAATCAATAACGGTGTCGCTTGGTAGCTAGCCGGTTGAGTACGGGTCAGTCCATAGCGAGATGGATTCTTATTCTATGTGTTCTAACGAGTTAATCCAAAAAAATGGTGTTTTTATTTTAAGATCTACGGCAGTTAAAAAATTTAGAACTACGGCAGATAAAAAATTTAGAACTACGGCAGATAAAAAACTTATAACTACGGCAGATAAAAAACTTAACTAGGGCAGATAAGAAATTCAAGATAAAAGAAAACTTACTTCTTTATTGATGCACTCTTTGACGATTACAATGGTATTGAAAATTTAGATAAAAAGAGGCATCTCAAAAGAGGCACCCAAAGGAAGCACGCTCTAAAAAGAGCTGTAGGGTTCCTATTTATAGATAATAGAAACCCTAGGGTTTACATCTGATCCATATCTAGAATTACAAAAACACCCTTAAGAAAACCGAGTCAATGCACCGATGCACCGATACGCACCGACACGTGCGATGCACGGCCGCGGATCCGCGGCCATAAGCCTGGTTTGGCCGCGGTTCCGCGGCCATTTGATGGGCTTATGGGCTGATTTCTTCAGGGCTTTTGTCTGTTGCTTTTTCCTTCTATTTTCTTCAGTTGGTTCTTCAGAATGTCTTCTAATTTCTTCCAGATTTCCACAGTGCAGAATGTTGTGGACTTTTCCCGTTCGCTTCGTGTTGAATCTTGAATCTTGTGTTGCCTTTGTACTTTGTGAAATCGAACTGTTCATTGATCTTCATTTGTTCTTCAAACTGTAGGCATGATAAAGATTCTTCTATTTGTTGGTCGTAGTCTCACTTTTGTAATGTATTTTCATCATTTTCACTGTTTTGTTCTGAGAACCTGTAACCTGCAACTATTCAATAGACATGGATCAAAAGCACCTATTTATTTGCAAAATGAATAAGAATGGGGAATATAATAATGCAAAATTATGATATGAACAGTGGACAATTTAGGAGTGTATAAAGTAATCACCAGCATTCACTAGTGTATTTCATTCGTTTCGAGATATTTCATCATTACATTTCCGATGGTTCTCAGTGTACAACAATAGATTAGATGTTCGTTTCAATTCTGTTTGACAACATTGAAATGATCATCTTTTCTATTACAGTGTAATCGGAGAACAGCAGGGAGGTGCTGCCGAAATTTTCTCGAAACGGATGAGAGCACAAGTGAATAGGTGTATACTTTATACATTCTTAAAAGGATAAGTGCCTTATACCCGACAACCGCTACCTTCGACATCCAATATAGAACATTTAATATCATCATTATTTTTTTGGAAGAAGAATCCAACTTCTTAGCTATGAGCATTTGCTCTCGATCCTTGATAATCTTTATAGCTAAATCATCAATTGAAACTTAAATTAACCAAGTCGTCAATTAAACCAAGCACTAACGTTTCTTAGTATCTCGTCTATCGCGTATCTATTAAGAAATCTTAATCTGATGAGTCTTGTCTATGGGAACCTTGTTTCGTTCGGATGGTTTCAATATGGAATTTCCGTATCTCCGTGACAAGAGTTGGATGTACGCCGACTTTGCCTCCAGAGCCAATGAATTTTTCCTTAACGGTGCTTACTTTTTCACTGATTTTGCCTACACACGTCTTAGGATACCAAAAGAGCACGAAATCTATTGCCATTGCTCTAAGTGCATGCATACGCAATTCTCAAGAAGTCAGATGTTAGTTACACATCTTGAAAAATGGTTTCGTTAGAAATTACACTAAGTGAGAACTTCATAGAGAAAAAGAAGTCGTTCTAACGGAAGATGAGACATGGCCAGTGTAAGAGACGGAAAACGAATTCATTGGAACGGAAACCGCAGAGTAGAAAGTGATAGTAGAAGTGGAAGAAGAGAAATGACAGTTTGAAGAAAGATGAAGGCATCGAAGAAGATGTTGTATTTGCGTCGATCGATGACATGGATGAGCTTATAAATGCCGATGGATTTTCTTATGATACGGAAAGCACTGGACCTTCGTTATTGGAGAAGTACAAGGCTGACTCTAGAATACCGCTATATCCAAATTGCAAAGGGTTTTCAAAACTGTTCTTTTTCATACGTCTTTTCCAGATCAAGTGCAAGAATAGATGGAGTGACCGGTCTTTCACCGATCTTCTAGAATTGCTGAAAGAAGTTTTTCTCGATAGAAATGAAATGCCACAGAGCTGGTAAGAGGCGTAAAAGCTAATCAAAAATATCGGCCTGAAGTATCATAAGATACATGCATGTGAGAATCCGGAATGAACACGCCACTCAAAAACTACCCCGTGTGCGGGACCAGCCGATTCAAGCCTAAGAAAGACCCTCAGTCGAGTGATGTGCCCGTGAAAATTCTTCATCATTTTCCATTAATACCGAGACTGCAACGGTTATTTATGTATGAGGAGACGGCGTCTGAAATGCAGTGGCACCATAAAGCGTCTTGTGAAGAGGAAATAATGAGTCATCCCAGAGATTCGATATCGTGGAAAGTTTTAGATGAAAAATATCTTTCATTCAACGCAGACCCTCATAACGTGAAGCTGGGAATTGTGAGCGACTGTATCAGTCTATTTAGGATGGTTCGCGGCGGGCGTACTCACAGTACTTGGTCCGTTATGGTGACTATATACAACATGCCGCCATGGAGGGTTACGATGCAGTCTTATTTTACGTTGGCGCTTTTAATTGAAGGTCCCTCGTCTCCTGAAAAAAACATCGATGTGTACCTTCAACCCTTGATCGATGAGTTAAAGTTGTTGTGGAAACCTAGCATGAGAACTTATGACGCAGATGATAAACTATTTTTTCAGATGTGGGCTGCTTTGGTATGGACTATCAATGATTTTCCTGCCTATACTACTACAATAAGGGGTTGCCCCTACGGATATAGTTATCCGTAAAGGCAATAAAAGTTTGCCCTTACGGATTAATCCGTAGGTCCCCATGGTTGTCCCTACGGTGCCATATGAATTAATTTAAAAATATTAAAACGTAATTTGTTATTTGGCCCTACGGAGTCGCAAAAGAAGAACTTACGGGTTAATCCGTTGGGGCATGTATATGGGTTATTAATAAAAAAATAAAGAACAGAAAAGTCCTCGTTCCCAAAAAAATTACTCTCCCTCATCACTCGATCTCCCGCGCGCGCCTCTCGTCGCCACCGCCCGGAGCTCGTCGCCACCGCCCGCGCCTCATCGCCACCGCCCTCCCGCGCGCGGCTCATCATCCTCGACATCACCGTCGACTTCCTCGTCGCCATCGCCCGCGACTCGTCGCCGATTGCGTCATCGACCGTCTCCGGTCTCCTCCATCGCCGGCCTAGCTACAGGTTAGTAAATTTCTTATTTTTACTTCTAATTATTCTTTTATTTCTGTTTTTGTTGATTAGGGTGAGGGTTAAGGTTAGTGTTAGGGTTCAGTTTAGTGTTATGGTTAGGGTTGCGGTTAGGGTTAGGGTTTGGTTCAGTTAGGGTTAATTAGTTGCGGTTAGGGTTAGGGTAAGACTTGGGCTAGGGTTAGGGTTCAGTGTATGGTGAGGGTTAGGATTTTGGGTTAGGGTTTGGTTCAGGTTTAGGGTTAGAGGCTAGGATTAATAAGGGTTGCCCCTACGGATTAATCCGTAGGGGCAAACCACTACCCCTACGGATATAGCCATAGGGACAAGAAAATACCCTGTAGGTACAAACGCCGTAGGTGCAAGTTGAAGCCCTGAACTTGCCCCAACGGACAAAAATTTGCCCCTACGGAGTTCTGTGTAGGTCCCCTTTGCCCTACGGAATATGCCGTAGGGGCAAAAAATTTATTTTATTTACGGTTTTTTAAAATAGATTACTTGTACCTATGGATGAATCCGTAGGGACAAGTAATAGCCCCTACGGATACATGCGTAGGTACGTATCCGTAGGGGCAAAATATCAGGATTCCTGATATTTTGCCCCTACGGATAACTGGGTACAAGCTGAACCCCCTGATACTGAGATCACAAGGGAAAATATCAGTTATTCTGATATTTTGCCCCTACGGATTAAACCGTAGGGGCAACATGTGTACCTACGGATTAAAGTAGGTACATATTATCAGTTTTTTTTTAAAAGGCTGCCTTTTTTTTCTCGCCCTGTGCACAATAATATATACATCAATCAAATATAAAATTAATCATCACACAACATATATCGCAGTATTCATAATCACATCTCACGCATATAATATACAAAAGAAATCAAAAAACAGAATATGATATAAATATAAACACCGTAGGACCACCAATATCAATATCGTCCCAAATGTAGTACAATATGTATCATATAAATAAATACATGTTTCAAAAAATAAGAATCAAAAAGCCACCCTAGCTCGGTCCAGCTCCACATCTGATAAACGCTAGAATCTGGCGCGCCTGCTCCTCGGTCAATAAATCATGCAATTCGGAGCGTGCGGGAGTCTGAGCGGGCAGTGGAGCTGGCGATGTGGTCTGCGCAGCCGCCGTCGAGGTAGTAGCTTGCGGAGCCGCGGCTGCGGAAGTCTGAGCGAGCAGTGGAGCTATAGGAGCTGTCTGCGGAACCACAGCCGATGTAGTGGCTTGCGGAGCCGCAGCCGAAGGAGATGCATGTGGATGCTCGGCCGATGTACCCTGTCGCGTCTGGACCTAACGTGTCTAATAAGCGTGTAAGAACTGTGTATTATTCGAATTCGTATCATTATCAAGTTATTTCAAAACCCCATTTGGATATCTAGTTTGGAAAACCGTAGTTTATTTTAATTAGATATGTATGTATGATTAATAAAAGCTAAGTCTACAACCAAATAAGCTCAGGCTACGTACTAATATTGGATATGTTGATATCTATAATATGACATGATATTTTAATATTAAGTAGTATACTTACTAGTATCTCCTTCAACTCCTGAACGGTGGCCTTCAAGCTCTCCAGTTCCTGCTGGACACGTCGCTCACTGGAGACGGAGGAAGTAACCGCCGGGGTAGAGTCCAACCTCATATGGGCCCTGCTAGGGCCCAGTCCCCGGCCTCTCTCCCAACCTCCGTGGTTCCCTCCGTGTGCGGCGTCCATAACTGGGGTCAGCAGCCTCGGATCGCTCTGTCCGGTAAAATCGATCCCCGATGCCTCGGCCTGCTCAACCACCCACTCCTACACCCACATTAAGCAGTGAAGTATAAGTATAAAATTTAAATTTGAACTTTTCAAAACTAAAATTTCAAATAGGGGTTGAATAAATATTAACACTTACGCAATACTCCTGGGTAGCGACGTCGGGATATCGAAGCTCGCCCGTAGCGGGATCTGTCGAGGTGCTGTGGACGGCAAGATTTGCGGACAACACACTCGGTATACCACCTTGCGCCAGGGTCTGAGCTGTCTGCAATATTAGAAAATAACTCTGAATATTAGATATATTAGAAAATAACTCTTAATATGTCATTATATCACAAAGGCCGGTCTATTGTAATTTACCGATAACTCCATGGCTCAAGTAATATTCCTCGAGCCACCTGTATAAGTGGGGCGACCCCTCTTCGCCGACTTCCTATTCTCTATATTTTGAGTGGCCTGTTTCTGCACAACGCATTCACATTTAGTTTTCTAATTAAAGAACACAAAAAAATAAATTATATCCTAAACAATGAATTACATTTAAATTACATACCTGTTTGCGTTGAGAGTCGAAATATTCGCACAATAGAGGCCATGTCTCTACGTCGACTCTCGCAAAGGCCGGAGTATATAGGAGGGTCGCTCTCTCTGCCTCGGGGGTCGCCATCCACAGGGAGTAGCAGTCGGCCTTCAGCTCATTCCTGTTGTATCGGACCTTGGTCTGCATGTTCTTCATCAGGCCATTGTACAGTGCATGAAGGTCGAGCACCCTCCCAGGGTGATCAGGGTCGGGTACAGGTTGAAAATCGTAATCCAACTGAAAATACAAAAAAAACATTGTTATTAGATTGCAAGTGTTAATAATAAATATATTGGATAAATCAAATGAAAATATATATCAATACCCGAGCCTGATCAAAGAAGAGGGCGAATGAGCGCCGGTGCTGCTCGCCCCACTCAACGTGAAGTGGATAGTTCTTCACGAGCCGACTCTCATCCCCCATATACCGGCCGAACCTCTCGGCATGAGGACCGGTATAGCGATAGTCAAGGGTAAAAAAGAGGGGGAATGCTTCCTCCCCCTAGCTTTGTCAGGCCTCAGCCTATGGGACTGATTCGGGCCTCGAGTCCCCCTCTGGGGATGGGGAGGCCCTGCATCTGCAAGAAATATCAAGACAATCAATATTAAGACAAAGTTGTATTAAGAAATCAAGGTTAAACGAAAATTGAAGTGTGATATATACCTCCGGTGACTAAAGCACGAGCCTGGGCCCGGGCAGCAGCACAAGCGGGACGATAGTTCCTCCGGTGAGGAACAGCCGGTGTCCCGGATGCGGACGCATCCCCTCCAACTAGAAAATAAACATTGACGCTAAATTTTCATGAAGTTCATATTTATTCTATAGAGCATATGTAAAATAAATAAATATTTTATATTTATTCATACTAACCTACAGACGATGCGGAGGGTACGGAAGTGGCAGGAGTAGCCCCTGCGTCAGATGTGGACGCACCACCTATAATTAGACAATTAAAAATAGATTATATAAGTAATTGCAAAAAGAATGTGTAAATCAATAATATAACGTTCTAAATCAATATGCATGCACTATAGGATATATAAACATACCCGCAGGTGCGGTGGTGTCACCACCTACAGCTAGACAATAATAAAAATTACTATATAAGTAAGAGAAAAAGAAATGTGTGTATATTTATGATATAGTATTCTAAATCAATATATATGCACTATATGATATATAAGCATACCTGGAGGAGCGGGAGTGGCCTCTGTCCCTGATGTGGACGCATCACCAACAACTAGACATTCAAACATTGACAATATAAGTAATTTTGACATAAACAGGCATGAATATCTATAATATTACATTCAAAATGGATATGCGTGCAATATACCTGGAGGTGTGGCAAAATCTACACGGAAGGAGGCATCCGAAGGGGTCTCCGATCTGGGTGCAAGACCGGCCCTCTGAAGCTCCCTACGCAGCTCTCCGGGCGGCAGAACCGCTCTGCCTCTGCCTCTGCCGGGGCCGCGGCTGGAGCTCCTGCCGCCCCTCGCTGCTCCCGTCATCGTCATCAAATCTAGATAAACGGTTCGTGGACACATTAGACAATCATTAAAAGTATTGACTATATATATATAGATCGTAAAATGTGAAGTAATAATATAACACTACTGATAACCTTTTTCGTTTCGTAGGCGCAATATACATATCTACTTGGATTTCATCGTCGATGTCATTTCTAACCCACGTAACTTCATGATCGGCCGAAGACAACCCATCCTTCGAAACAGACGGTCGGAGCACTCTAAGCCTTCTCTCTTCTTCATCCTCATCGCTGTCCTCGAATTCTGGGACATCGTAGACATCTCTGGGTTTCCATCGGCATACAACACTCCATCCGGGATGCTTCAAACACTATGAGTAGTATACTTGGAACGCTTGGTTCGGAAAGATTAACGGATCTTCCTAACTGTAAAATCGAAGTGTGTTCATACTGGTCAATCCATATTCATCTTTCCAAGTCCCAAGATTGCTTCTCCACTTATTCGTATCGGTTCGCGTATCGTACCAAGTATACTGGAATATATAAAAGGGTTCTGATCATCCAGGATAGTGGATGCCGAGTATACAATTTAAGTACCCGTAATAAATCACACCGTATGATCCTACCGTCGCAATCCCACTATTCTGAGTGGTTCTAGATGTTTCTATGTCCTTAACTTCGAATTTGTATCCAAGAACACCAAATCCTTTGTAATATGCAACCTCCATACTAGGAAATTGAGCTAAACATCTTAAATCACTCTCAAATGATGCAGACAAGTTCGGATCGTGGATCTAACAAAACAAATTTTACGAAAAATACATAACAATACAAGTTTAGATTAAAACTGATAGTAATAAAATGTTATTCAAATAACTTACATGATCTGTGACCCAATCACAAAAATTATCCTGATGATATTTTTCCAATTGTTCTTCGTTCCAATCAGGATGCCCCTCACGTACCTCGTTAAAATGAATTTTGTTTTCGACAAATAATGGTGACATTAATATTATATCATTTCATACACACACAAACACAAATATAACAATTAATCCAAAAAAACTTACTCTCTAATTTGTTCAAGACATGCGCAATTAAGCAAGATAAACCGGTATATCTTGTTGATAAACATAGTGTCTACCCTCTTATACTCGGCTTTACCATATGGCCCATCTTGAATTCTTCGAGGCCGGTTAACTCTTGTCTCAATGTTCTCGTCCAGATAACGGGAACAAAATGTGGTTGCTTCATCAAGAAGATAACCTTGCATGATAGAACCCTCTGGTCGATTTTTATTGCGTATATACTTTTTAAGAGTGTAGAGGTACCTAATGAAAATATGTTGAATAAATAAATACGGGCATACAGGACAACAATAAATTTATAAATTGCACGAAATGAAAAATTACACTTACCTTTCGACGGGATACATCCATCGATATTGTACCGGTCCGGCTAACTTAGCCTCAGTTGCAAGATGAACCGTCAAGTGTATTATGATATCGAAGAATGACGATGGGAAAATACGCTCAAACTTGCAAAGTATCAACGCAATAGAATTTTCTAGTTTATCCAGCGTCACAACCTCCAGTGTTTTAGCACACAACTCTCTGAAAAAACAACAGAGGTCGTTGATTACTAGACCAACTGATTCGGGGAGAGAAGTCCTAAGGGCTAATGGAAGAAGGTGCTCCACGATAACATGGTGATCATGACTTTTCAACTCATCGATCTTGCCTTTTACAATTTTTATTTTCTTGCTGAATGATCCTGAGAAACCTGTGGGAACTTTCAAATCATACAACACCTGCAGCAATTTTTTCTTCTCCGGTTGTGACATATGATAAGCGGCATTGGGAAGTATAAACTTGCCCGGTTTACCCGTTACCGGTTTAGGGTGCAATTCACTTCTTATTCCCTACTCCTGTAGATCCATCCAAGCATTCAAGTTGTCTTTCGATTTCCCGTCTTTACAAAGAAGCAAGTTGAGTATGTGCTCTGATACTCCCTTCTCTATATGCATGAGGTCCAGATAATGACGTACTAAATTTGTTGACCAGTACGGAAGCTCGAAGAAAATGCTTAACTTGTTCCAAAATGGTGGTTTGACCTGTTTCGTCGGATCCATCCCGAAGGTCACATTATTGTAACCATCCCATTGAGCAGTCACGTTCTCTCCGGACAATGGGGATGGAGGTCCAAGAAGCTTCTGATGACCATCAAAGTGAACCGTGTCTAACTTATAGGGGTGGTCTGGAGGCAGGAAACGTCGATGGCCGCAATAACAAACCTTCCTGCTAAAATTCAAGAATTTCGATATTGTGTGTTCATGGCAATGAGGACATGCTTTGTGACCATGTACGGACCAGCCTGATAGCATTCCATACGCAGGAAAGTCATTAATTATCCACATTAAAGCAACACGCAGTATGAAGGTTGTATTTGTGTTTGCATCGTATGTCTCTACACCATCAATGAACCAAGATTTCAACTTCTCGATCAGAGGTCGGAGATAGACGTCGATATTGTTTCCCGGTGAGTTTGGTCCGTCGATAAAAAGAGGCATCATAAAGTATGATTGGTCCATAGCCAACCAAGGCGACAGATTATAAATTATCATTACAACGGGCCATGTGCTGTGACTTCCAGCCATATAGTTGAATGGGCAGAAGCCATCAGTAGCCAGTCCGAGCCGGACATTACGAGGATCGCTACTGAATATAGCGTGCCTCCTATCGAAATCCTTCCATGCCGGTGAATCTCTTGGATGACTCATTTTTCCATCTTCACTTGGAGGAGCACGGTGATGCCAAATCATTGCCTCGGCTGTTTTCTTGCACCTGAATAGCCTCTGTAGCCTCTGTGTTATGGGAAAGTATCATGCTATCTTGACAGGTATATCAGGCTTCTTATCAGAATCTTTCGGCTTATACCTGGGCTCTCCGCATGTTGGACACTCTTTCAAATCTGAATTCTCTTTCCGGTACAACACGCAATTTTTAGGACATGCTTGAATTTTCTCGCACTTTAGACCCAAATCAGACATCATCTTTTGGCTCCGTACCAGCTGTCGGGCACGTTATTTCCCGGGGGCATAGAATCTTTCAAGAACGAAAGAAGTATTGTGAATGACTTGTTGCTCTATCCATTTAGGCACTTAATCTGGAAAATTTGGAGGAACCATGAAAGGGTGGAATACTTCGCATTCTCATAAATTGGTTTTCTAGCATTATTCATGAAATTTTCATAGTTATCCGCACGCGATCCTTGACCGGAAGGAATGTCATCTTCGGTACGAATAGATTCACCTAGGGCAGCCTCTACCATATCCTCCATTTCTTCTGATGGAAATAAATTACCGTCTTCTCCTTCTGCCGCATTACCGAATTCTCCTTCTTCTCCTGCCGCATTATCGTGTTCTCCTTCTTCTTCTGCCGCATTACTGCATTCTTCTCCTTCCCCGTGATATTTCCAAGTTGTATAAAGTATAGAAAACCCATATTTTACAATATGAAGCTCTGCCAATTCTACCTTCTACCAGTACTTATTGCCACATCTATTGCACGGACAGAGAATCTTCTCTATTATGATCTTATTATGTGCGCGTGCAAATTCAATGAAAGCAGCAACTCCTGCGACAAACTTAGGTTGCATACGTTGTTGCCAATCCACATACATCCAGTCCTTAACTCTGACGTACTCATGGGCCATGTTAGACTGTATAACATATAAATTGTAGGTTATGGTGACTATATTGAGAAATATAAGAACGGAATAGTTACTGACAAAGGAGAAAATCCGTGTATATGCTTTGTGTGTGCGTTTGTCGTTGAAAAGAATAAATTATCGAACGTATGTTAACCGATAGACGGGGACTAAGTGGCGCTTTTAGTTTCATATATGAGTATCGATAAGAATATGAAGCTTTCATATTATCATCGAATATCATATATTGGTTTTAACTTGAACATCTTGAATCACTATCTAATTATGCGTTTGTTGTGTATACTTGTTGTATGTGTGTGTTCTGGCTGTCGGGGGTAAGGTTTCTATCCCATTAAGAATGTATAGAGCGAACACTCATCACTTGTGCTTTCAACCGTTTCGAGTAAATTTCGGTAGCACGTCCCCGCTGTTCTCCGAGTACACTGTAATAGAATAGATAATCATTTCAAAGCTATGAAACAACGTTAAAATGAACATCTAATCTATCTTTATACACGGAGAACCAGCGGAAAGGTACCGACGAAATATCTCGAAACGGATGAAAACACAAGTGAATGAAGGTGTTTGCTTTATACATTCCTAACTTGTCCACATGGGACAAATCTATCGGTTACCATACGATTGAATCTTCTCGTCGCATAGACTATACGACGGTTGTTAGTTTCGAGCTATACCGTCCGATATTTAACAACATTCGTATAGTTCTATCTCACGACGAACATCGCACGTATGTTAACCGATAGACGGGGACTAAGTGGCGCTTTTAGTTTCATATATGAGTATCGATGAGAATATGAAGGTTTCATATTATTATCGAGTATCATATATTAGTTTTAACTTGAACATCTTGAATCACTCTCTAATTATGCGTTTGTTGTGTATTCTTGTTGTATGTGTGTGTTCCGGCTGTCGGGGGTAAGGCTTCTATCCCATTAAGAATGTATAGAGCGAACACTCATCACTTGTGCTTTCAACCGTTTCGAGTAAATTTCGGCAGCACCTCCCCGCTGTTCTCCGAGTACACTGTAATAGAATAGATAATCATTTCAAAGCTATGAAACAACGTTGAAATGAACATCTAATCTATCTTTGTACACGGAGAACCAGCGGAAAGGTACCGACGAAATATCTCGAAACGGATGAAAACACAAGTGAATGAAGGTGTTTGCTTTACACATTCCTAACTTATCCACACGGGACAAATCTATCGGTTACCATACGATTGAATCTTCTCGTCGCATAGACTATACGGCGGTTGTTAGTATCGAGCTATACCGTCCGATATTTAACAACCTTCGTATAGTTCTATGTCACGACAAACATCGCACGTATATTAACCGATAGACGGGGACTAAGTGGCGCTTTTAGTTATATGAGTATCGATGAGAATATGAAGGTTTCATATTATCATCGAGTATCATATATTGGTTTTAACTTGAACAACTTGAATCACTCTCTAATGATGCGTTTGTTGTGTATTCTTGTTGTATGTGTGTTTTCCGGCTGTCGGGGGTAAGGCTTCTATCCCATTAAGAATGTATAGAGCGAACACCCATCACTTGTGCTTTCAACCGTTTCGAGTAAATTTCGGCAGCACCTCCCCGCTGTTCTCCGAGTACACTGTAATAGAATAGATAATCATTTCAAAGCTGTGAAACAACGTTGAAATGAACATCTAATCTATCTTTGTACACGGAGAACCAGCGGAAAGGTACCGACGAAATATCTCGAAACGGATGAAAACACAAGTGAATGAAGGTGTTTTTTGCTTTATACATTCCTACATTGTCCACACGGGACAAATCTATCAGATACCATACGATTGAATCTTCTCGTCGCATAGACTATACGACGGTTGTTAGTATCGAGCTATACCGTCCGATATTTAACAACCTTCGTATAGTTCTATGTCACGACGAACATCGCACATATGTTAACCGATAGACTGGGACTAAGTGGCGCTTTTAGTTTCATATATGAGTATCGATGAGAATATGAAGGTTTCATATTATCATCGAGTATCATATCTTAGTTTTAACTTGAACATTTAACATGAATAGTTTTTACGTTTACGTTTCGTTATTAAGGGTTCGAAATTTTAAGTTTAGGGTAAATTTTTCTTGCGTTTACGGTAAAGTTGTACGTTTACGTTATTATCGAGTATCCTACTGCAATGAACTATTGTATCCTACTAAATAAACTAGTGCACCATAAACCAAAATAACCCAAATTAACCTAATTAACCACAATTAACCATAATCGTTACCCTAACACAAATTATCTCTAATTAACCCAAATTTAACCCAATTTACCCAAATTAACCTAATTAACCCTAATCAATCCAAACTTAACCAAATTAAACCTAATCAACACCATAACCCTTTTAAATTATCACTAATTAACCCAAATTAACCCTACCCTTTAATTAACCCAAATTAACCCTAGCCTCTAACACTAAACCCAAATTAACCCTAGCCTTTAATTAGAGTTGTTTTCAAGAAAAAACAACCCTAACCCCAACCCCAACCCCAACCCCAATTCCGAACCCTAACCCTAACCCTAACCCCAATTCCGAACCCTAACCCTAACCCCAACCCCAACCCTAAACCCAACCCCCACCGCAACAGAACCCTAACCCCAACCCCAACCCCAACCGACCCTAACCCTAAGCCTAAACTTAACCCTAACCTAAACTGACCCGATGCCTAACCCTAACCCTCACCCGTACCCGAACCCTGCCCTGAACCTAACATCATCAAAAGAAGGAAATAAAAGCATTAAATTAGAAGTAAAAATTGGAGATTTACTAACCTGTTGGGCGGTGGAAGAGACGATGGAGGAGGCGACGAGGAAGTCAACGAGACTCGGGATCGAGATGCTGGAGGTAGTCGATGAGGATGTTATGAGGAGACGACGGAGGAGGCGACGAGGAAGTCGATGAGGCGCGGGAGGAAATCGATCGCGAGGCGCGGGAGAAGATGATAAAGACTTTTGGGAATGGAGGGATTTTCTGTGCCATTTTTTTAATTATTAATTAACCCATATACATGCCCCTACGGACTAACCCGTAGGTCCTTTGTTTGCAGCTCCGTAGGAAGAAACATCAAATTACGATTAAATATTTTTAAATTAAAACGTAAAGAACCGTAGGGCCAAGTATATGGACCTACGGTTCAATCCGTAGGGGCAACCCCATATTGTAGTAGTGACAAGGAGAGGTTGTGGACTGTTACTGGGATCTCCAATAGCCGATCTCCTAGTTCAGGGAATTTCGCAAAATCTGCATTCGGTTAACCAATAATTTAGTGATGATTTGATCTATGATAGGTAAACAATTTTGCAGGTTGTTACTTGTTACTCCCTCCGTTTCTATATGTACGCCACTTTTTGATTTTTTTTTTTGTTTCAAAATATATGTCCATATCTGATATCAATGAAGAAAACTTATATTACCAATAAAAGTCAAACTTTTAGTCCAAACTACCATTTCTTGATGAAGAGAGTATATAATGAAGTCAAGCTTTGGAACATGTTACTGTTAGTCTTTTCATTTTCCAATACTTTCTAATTTATTTACACCTACATGAGAGAGAAAGAGAGAGAGAGAGATTTATTAATTGGCGTAAAAAAATTTAGTGCCAATGATTATGGGCAACTAAGGAATATTGCCATCATAGTATTATTGATTCACAATATTCCAAGCATTCCTTAAAGGGAGTGCAAAACAAAAGGTAAAATACATATAGAAATGGAGGAAGTATCTTTGAAGAATTTAAAGATTTAGGCCTTTTAAGATGGGCCAAGAAGACCGGAGGGTGTATCTCTTTGGATATCAATACCAAGAGAAAAACCGGCCTCACACATATCCTTCATCTTAAATTTATCAGATAGACACTTCTTTGCTTCGTGGAAAGCCCAAGATCACTGGTCGCAAGCAATATCATCATCAAACATGCTCCCACTGACCTTAAGCTGTATACATTGGTCAAAAATGTTTCCTGTAAACCCAAAGGCCAGAATTTTCTGGTTGAATTTGAGAAACCATGGTCAGGAAACTAGTTTAAGTCCATATTACTTTCATACCATGTGATCTTTATTCTTTACATAAAAACCTGGAGGTTATTCCAAGTGCACCTCTTCTTCAATGTCCTTGTTGATAAATGTTGTTTTCACATCAATTTAATACAACTCCAAATCATAAGCGAGTCCATTTTAGAACTAAAGAAAAAGTCTCATCAATATCAATGCCTTCTCTATGTGTGAATCCTTTAGCCACTAATCTGGCTTCGTATCGTTCGACTTTGCCTTTAAAGCCCCGTTTATTTCAGAACACAACCAACCGGTTTGCCTACTGCAATCAAATCAATGAAATCCAGGCTATTCATGATAGGTAATTCTTCCTCCATGGCATTTATCCATTGTGTGGATTTATCACTTTCAATAGCTTGTGATAACGCAACTAGATCATCATCTTTCCAACATCACCGTCAATTTATTGTAGGTAGACTAAGGGCTAGTTCTAATAAGCCTTGTGAAACCATGGTTATGAATTTGTAACCAAACTATATTTTGGGATGTATTCGGATGAGCTATTAGTGAAACCATGGTTTTGTAAATATAAAATAATAACGAAGTACAGGAGGCCCACCATTTAAATTTTTTTAGGGGCCCACCATCTACCGTTGAAAGGAAGATAATTTTTAGATAATTTTTTTTTAATGGAGAGCCACCATCTTCCCCACCGCTCAAGGAGTGGCGGGAAAAGCTTCCCCCTTGCTTTTTCCACCGCTTGTTTTGACCGGTGGGCGCCCATCGGTGCTTTAAATTAGCATCCAAATACCTTTGCATCCATTAAACAACATTATTGTTTTGTTAATTAGGATCCATTCATGCATGTCTAGATTATATCAATATACTAGTAAAATAAGGGGTTGCCCCTACAGATAACAACATCCGTAGGGGCAGTTAAAGTTTGGCCCTACGGATTAATCCGTAGGTCTAAACGGTTGCCCCTATGGTCATTCAATATTTATTTAAAATATATTAAATTTTAAAGTGTTGTTTGCCCCTACGGAGCCGCAAACCAAGCACCTACGGTTATATCCGTAGGGACATATAAATAGGGATTTAAGTGATCGATCCCTACGCCGATTATTTCTTATTCTATCTCTTTCTTTCGCGCGAAACCAAATTCCCAAATCGAGATCGTCGTCGCCGCCGCGCTGCAGTGATCTCGTCGTCGCCGAATCCAAGCCGAATCGTTGTCGCCACGCCTGCAGTGATCTCGTGGTCGCCACCGTGCTCCGTTCTCGTTGTCGCCACCGCCCTCGTCGTCGCCGATTACCTCTCCGTCGTCGCCTACAGGTAATTAGTTAAACATTATTATAATGATGTTAGGGTAGCGATCGATGAAGGTTAGGATTAGGTATCGGTTGTGGTTAGGGTTAGGATTAGGGTTAGGGTATGGGTTCGATCGGCGGTTGGGGTTCGACTGGTGTTGGGGTTAGGGTTAGGGTTAGGGTTCGGTGGGGGTTTGGTGTTGGGGTTAGGGTTCGGCTGGGGCTGGGTTGGGGTTAGGGTTAGGCCGGGTTAGGGTTTGGTGTTGGGTTGGGGTTCGGCTGGGGCTGAGGCTGGGTTGGGGTTAGGGTTAGGCCGGGTTAGGGTTTGGTGTTGGGTTGGGGTTCGGCTGGGGCTGGGTTGGGGTTAGGGTTAGGCCGGGTTAGGGTTTGGTGTTGGGTTGGGGTTCGGTTGGGGCTGGGTTGGGGTTAGGGTTAGGCCGGGTTAGGGTTTGGTGTTGGGTTGGGGTTCGGCTGGGGCTGGGTTGGGGTTAGGGTTAGGCCGGGTTAGGGTTTGGTGTTGGGTTGGGGTTCGGCTGGGGCTGGGTTAGGGTTAGGGTTAGGGGTGATATTGGAATCGAGAATATGGAATTTGAACACCCAAACTAGAATGAACAAATGTAACAAATCTACTCAATTTTGTGATCTTTGCAATACCTGGCTATAGTTTGATCCTCATGACTGCATATAACTGAAAAGGTTTGTGGTTTTGCAGGATGCTTCTATTATCAAGAATTTACATTGTGTAATTATCCTCATATATGATTTACAACTCTGTATGTGTCTGTGTGGATGTGCATGCGTGTGTCTGGAGGGGTTATTTGCCAGTGCATTTCAACTTGGCTCCTAGGCTTATGCCGTACCTCAGGAATGGGACACAATTCCCTATTGCAAAACTCTTTTTATCTCCCCCCTCATCAAGATGCTTTCCTGAGCTATGAGAGTATTTGGGGGACTGTACCTTTCTTTGCACTAGCTTAAACTGCATTATCCTTTCCTCTTTGTTGACTGGTTTGCTGGGGGTTCATCCCTTTTGTCCATAGTTTCCTTCATCAGGATGTGGGTAGGCTGGATACAGGTTCACTGTTAGTGATAAAATTTTGACAAAATTTCTAGCGATCCTTAATTTTTCTGTATGTAGTTTGATGTCGTTCCCAATAGACGGCTCTATTTTGACTACAAAATTTTTAATCCGTAGGGGCAGATTTAACTTAGCCCTACGGATTAATCCGTAGGGGTAACCCTAAAGGGTTACCTCTACGGGCACAGACGTTCAAGAATTAAAATATTAATTCTTAATTTGGTGTTTGCCTTAGGGTTAGGGTTGGGGTTCGGCTGCTGCTGGGGTGGGGCTGGGGTTAGGGTTTGCCTTAGGGTTAGTGTTGGGGTTTAGCTGGCCACGCTGGGGTTAGGGTTGGGCTGGGGCTGGGGGCTGGGGCTGGGGCTGGGGGCTGGGGCTGGGCCACGCGGGGTTTTGGGATCTTTGTAATTTGCTTCCTCTGTTTGGGGTTTCAGTTGATCCTCATTAAAAAATTGGTGATTGATCTCTTCAATCATATTATTATCTGTATTTAAAATTTTTGTGAAGCCTTCAGAGTTTGGGAAAATTACTGGAGGAATTTTTCCTAAAATGTCTTGAGAGGGGGTTCAAGTGATGGGATAATTTCATTTGGTAATCTTTTACTTATTTTACATCTCTTATTTTTTCATGCAAAAATCTGAATAGGTTTCTTGCAATTTTGCCTATCGATCAATTATTATATTTATTTCTATTTTTTGTGGATGATTTGGCTTCAATTGAATGGAGGCGATGATGGCTTGCCCTCAAGCTTCCACTTTTATGAGCTTTATAGTTATGAGATTGGCGAGGCAAGCTGGTTTGTAGCCATCTTATTTCTTTTCCTAAATTCAAATCCAAATATAAACTGTCTGATTGAGAGAGAGAGTATGGGAGATTATGTATTATTCAATGTGTTTGGAAGCTGGCATGTTCTGAGCGTCATCTCTGCATGAAAGCTATGGTTTTGCAAAGGGTTTGCCCTAACTATTTTCTGTGGGGAAGCTGAAGGCCTGAAGCTTCATCAAACTCAGGATTGGATTCTGGTCGGGTATTGTAAATTCTTGTGAAAGTTCCGTTCAAGATTTGTTCAGAGCTTGCATAACATCCAATATATGATACTCGATGATAATATGAAATCTTCATATTCCCATCGATACTCATATATGAAAGCGCACCTGCAGTGAGAATTAGAGAGCGCACAAATCTGATAATATGAAACCTTCATATTCCCATGGATACTCATATATGAAAGCGCACCTGCAGTGATAATATGAAACCTTCATATTTCCATGGATATTAGAGAGCGCACCTGCAGTGAGAATTGAGAAGTGGTAAAAGTATCACCCAACTAGGGTGTAATTTACAGAATCAGTTGAGACTCTTAAAAGTCATAGAAGAACCCGACCTGCACAAATCTGATGTATGCTTTCCATTTGACACTAAGAAGTCTCTAAAGGGAAAAGCCTATGTGAAAGCCATCATTAGTTCATATCAGAAGATTGATGCTGAAACAGAGAACGAGGAATGTCATTTTTTTCTTCTTCCGCCACATTACTGTCTTCTCCTTCTGCCACATTACTGTCTTCTCCTTCTTATTATGTTCGCGTGCAAATTCAATGACTATATTGAGAATATGGATTAATAGTGGGTAGGAAAAGTATTTCTCAAATGGCTTTTGCGTCTTAAAACCATAAACTACTAAGTAATGACATACATAATTTTTTTAGTATAAAGGTTATTATTTTAAGTTTTCCCTTATAGAGATATGATCTAACTGCATCTATCAACTATAAGTGTGCAGAAAATTATGATAAGAAATCATAAGAAAGGGTCGTAGCCATGCATAACCTTGAATCTACATACCAAATCATGCAAAAGCATGCACTTATTGTCATCTTGCCTTGGAATATAAAATATCTTGGAAGACTATAAGCGAGCATTTAAATCTTGTTAGCTTTTGATTTCAACATATATTTTTCTCAAGTACCATGAAATATACTTGCTCCGTATAAACCGTTTTCAGGAAGATGGATTAATAATGACAAATTATCCATTGTGACTCACTAGGTTAGAATTTTCTCTTCTATTAACCATCTTTCTAATCAGCTTGGTAAATTTATTCGGAACCGGCTGCGAATCATTAAAAGACATGCATAAGAAAGAAAACTAAAATACAGATATATAGCATACCGATACATCGAAACTTCATAGTTGCGATGGCAATCCAGAGATATTTATTTCTATACACGTGGTGCGCGTGCGAATGCGTCAGGCATCATGGACAAATAATTCAGAACATGAAAAGTATTATTCGTATAAAGTAATTAAAATTTTTAAACACCTTGGGTAGATATTTTCTTAGTTGATGCAATCATATCATGATGACTAAATTTAAGCTATTATACATATGCTTATGTATTTTTCTAATCTAATATATCACACACACAGAGAGAGAGAGGGGGGGAGAATACCAGGTAGATAGAGAAATCAGTTAGCAGGATCCTGAAGAAATGGAGTCCATAGCATTGCTCATCATCATCATCCGTGATCCCTTTGAAAAAATATTATCAAAGGGATCATGGATGATGATGATGAGCAATGCTATGGACTCCATTTCTTCAGGATCCTGCTACCTGATTTTTTTACCTACCAGGTGTTCTCTCTCTCTCTTTCTGTGTGTGTGTGTGATATTTTAGGTTAGAAAAATACATATGCATATATATAATAGCTTAAATTTAGTCCTCATGATATGATTGCATCACCTAAGAAAATATCTCTACCCAAGCTGTTTAAAAGTTTTAATTACTTTATACGAATAATACTTTCCATGTTTTGAAATATTTGTCTATGTTGCCTGACGCATTCGCACGCGCACCACGTGTGTAGAAATAAATATCTCTGGATTGCCATCGCAATTATGAAGTTTCGATATATCGGTATGCTATATATCTGTATTTTAGCTTTCGTTCTTATGCTACTCTTTTAATGATTCACAGCCGGTTCCGAATAAATTTACCAAGCAGATTAGAAAGATGGTCAATAGAAGAGAAAATGCTAACCTAGTGAGCCACAATGGATAATTTGTCATTATTAATCCATCTTCCTGAAAACGGTTTATACGGAGCAAGTATATTTCATGGTACTTGAGAAAAATATATGTTGAAGTCAAAAGCTAACAAGATTTAAATGCTCGCTTATAGTCTTCCAAGATATTTTATATTCCAAGGCAAGGTGACAATAAGTGCATGCTTTTGCATGATTTGGTATGTAGATTCAAGGTTATGCATGGCTACGACCCTTTCTTATGATTTCTTATCATAATTTTCTGCACACTTATAGTTGATAGATGCAGTTAGATCATATCTCTATAAGGGAAAACTTAAAATAACAACCTTTATACTAAAAAAATTATGTATGTCATTACTTAGTAGTTTATGGTTTTAAGACGCAAAAGCCATTTGAGAAATACTTTTCCTACCCACTATTAATCCATATTCTCAATATAGTCATTGAATTTGCACGCGCACATAATAAGAAGGAGAAGACAGTAATGTGGCAGAAGGAGAAGACAGTAATGTGGCGGAAGAAGAAAAAAATGACATTTCTCGTTCTCTGTTTCAGCATCAATCCTCTGATATGAACTAATGATGGCTTTCACATAGGCTTTTCCCTTTAGAGACTTCTTAGTGTCCAATGGAAAGCATACATCAGATTTGTGCAGATCGGGTTCTTCTATGACTTTTAAGAGTCTCAACTGATTCTGTAAATTACACCCTAGTTGGGTGATACTTTTACCACTTCTCACTGCAGGTGCGCTCTCTAATATCCATTTTGAATGTAATATTATAGATATCCATGCCTGTTTATGTCAAAATTACTTATATTGTCAATGTTTGATTGTCTAGTTGTTGGTGATGCGTCCATATCAGGGACAGAGGCCACTCCCGTTCCTCCAGGTATGTTTATATATTATATAGGGCATGTATATTGATTTAGAATGCTATATCATAAATATACACACATTTCTTTTGCTCTTAGTCGTCCAACTCATTATCATGGGCTGCTTGATGAGATTAGATTTGCGCCTGATGGTCTACAAGAGCTTGTTCACTCCCTGTCATATGTGTAAGCAGCGCTATATGCGAGTTTACCTTGTTAGTATGTATGTACTGAAATTAATTAATATTATTCAAATTTTGATACATGCAGATACCAGAGGAGCACATCTTCTATCTCTGTAGGTAAGGCTTTGAATTTGTTGATTTTGGTGTTTCTTGTCAATTTTATAGACCAGTATGTGCTAAATATAATGTTCTGACAGTTGCTAGGGGGAAGGCAACATTCGAGGCTGCTGACCCCAGTCCTGGACGCCGCACACGGACGGCACCACGGAGGTTGGGAGAGAGGCCGAGGACTAGGCTCTAGCAGGGCCCATATGAGGTTGGACTCCACCCCGGTGGTTACTTCCTCCGTCTCCAGTGAGCGACGTATCCATCATGAACTGGATAGCTTGAGGGCCAGCGTTCAGGAGTTGAAGGAGATGCTGGTATGTATACTACTTTATAGTAAAATATCATTTCATATTATATACATATCAACATATCCATAATTAGTACGTAGCTTGAGCTTATTTGGTTTTAGACTTAAGTTTGATTAATCATACATACATATGTAATTGAAATAAACAACGCTTTTCCAAACTAGATATCCAAACAGGGTTTCGAAATAACTTAATAATGATACGAATTCGAATAATAAACAGTTCTTAAACGCTTCTTACACACGTTATATCCAGACGCGACAGGGTAGATCGGCCGAGCCTCCACACGCAACTCCTTCGGCTGCGGCTCCGCAAGCCACTACATCGGCTGCGGTTCCGCAGACAGCTCATGTAGCTCCACCGCCCACTCAGACTCCCGCAGCCGCGGCTCCGCAAGCGACTACCTCGACGGCGGCTGCGCAGACCACATGCCGCTCAGACTCCCGCTCGCGACAAATTGCATAGTTTATTGACCGAGGAGCAGGCGCGCGTTATTCTATCGTTATTCAGAGGTGGAGCTGGACCGAGCTAGGGTAGATTTTTGGTTCTTTTTTTTTGAAACATGTATTTATTTATATCATACACATTGTACTACATTTTGAAACGATATTGATATTGGTTTGTATTTATATCATATTCAGTTTTTGTGTTTCTTTTGTATATTATATATATGCGTGAGATGTGATTATGAATACTGCAATATATGATTTGATTGATGTATATATTATTGTGCACAGGGCGGGAAAAATCAAACAGCCCATTTTTAAAAAAAAATTCAGATAATATGTACCTACGGATTAATCCGTAGGCAAACATGTTACCCCTACGGATATCGCCGTAGGGGCAAAATATCAGCAGTAACTGATATTTCCCCCAGATCTCAGTACCAGGGGGTTGGGAAAGCCCCTACGGATATATCCGTAGGGACCACTGACTCTCCCCTACGGCGTTATCGGTAGGGGCTAAATATCAGGAATCCTGAATTTATGCCCCTACGGAAACGTACCTACGCATATATCCGTAGGGGGTAGTACATGCCCCGACGGGTATATCCGTAGGGCAAAGTAATTTATTAAAATAAACCGTAAATAATATAAAATCTTATACCCTACGGCTTCATCCGTAGGGGCAACAGGACCTACACAGATATCCGTAGGGGCAAGAATTTGCCCGTAGGGGCAAGTTCAGGGCCTCAACTTGCACCTGCGGCCTTTGCACCTACGGGGTATTTTTTCGCCCCTACGTATATATCCGTAGGGGCAGTGGGTTGCCCCTAAACTTAACCCTAACCTAAACTGACCCGATGCCTAACCCTAACCCTCACCCGTACCCGAACCCTGCCCTGAACCTAACATCATCAAAAGAGGGAAATAAAAGCATTAAATTAGAAGTAAAAATTGGAGATTTACTAACCTGTTGGGCGGTGGAAGAGACGATGGAGGAGGCGACGAGGAAGTCAACGAGACTCGGGATCGAGATGCTGGAGGTAGTCGATGAGGATGTTATGAGGAGACGACGGAGGAGGCGACGAGGCGCGGGAGGAAATCGATCGCGAGGCGCGGGAGAAGATGATAAAGACTTTTGGGAACGGAGGGATTTTCTGTGCCATTTTTATTATTATTAATTAACCCATATACATGCCCCTACGGACTAACCCGTAGGTCCTTTGTTTGCAGCTCCGTAGGAAGAAACATCAAATTAGGATTAAATATTTTTAAATTAAAACGTAAAGAACCGTAGGGCCAAGTATATGGACCTACGGTTCAATCCGTAGGGGCAATAAATAGTTGCCCCTACGGATTCCTTTATCCGTAGGGGCAACCCCATATTGTAGTAGTGACAAGGAGAGGTTGTGGACTGTTACTGGGATCTCCAATAGCCGATCTCCTAGTTCAGGGAATTTCGCAAAATCTGCATTCGGTTAACCAATAATTTAGTGATGATTTGATCTATGATAGGTAAACAATTTTGCAGGTTGTTACTTGTTACTCCCTCCGTTTCTATATGTACGCCACTTTTTGATTTTTTTTTTTGTTTCAAAATATATGTCCATATCTGATATCAATGAAGAAAACTTATATTACCAATAAAAGTCAAACTTTTAGTCCAAACTACCATTTCTTGATGAAGAGAGTATATAATGAAGTCAAGCTTTGGAACATGTTACTGTTAGTCTTTTCATTTTCCAATACTTTCTAATTTATTTACACCTACATGAGAGAGAAAGAGAGAGAGAGAGATTTATTAATTGGCGTAAAAAAATTTAGTGCCAAAAAATAAAAGATCAGGGAAATGATTATGGGCAACTAAGGAATATTGCCATCATGGTATTATTGATTCACAATATTCCAAGCATTCCTTAAAGGGAGTGCAAAACAAAAGGTAAAATACATATAGAAATGGAGGAAGTACCTTTGAAGAATTTAAAGATTTAGGCCTTTTAAGATGGGCCAAGAAGACCGGAGGGTGTATCTCTTTGGATATCAATACCAAGAGAAAAACCGGCCTCACACATATCCTTCATCTTAAATTTATCAGATAGACACTTCTTTGCTTCGTGGAAAGCCCAAGATCACTGGTCGCAAGCAATATCATCATCAAACATGCTCCCACTGACCTTAAGCTGTATACATTGGTCAAAAATGTTTCCTGTAAACCCAAAGGCCAGAATTTTCTGGTTGAATTTGAGAAACCATGGTCAGGAAACTAGTTTAAGTCCATATTACTTTCATACCATGTGATCTTTATTCTTTACATAAAAACCTGGAGGTTATTCCAAGTGCACCTCTTCTTCAATGTCCTTGTTGATAAATGTTGTTTTCACATCAATTTAATACAACTCCAAATCATAAGCGAGTCCATTTTAGAACTAAAGAAAAAGTCTCATCAATATCAATGCCTTCTCTATGTGTGAATCCTTTAGCCACTAATCTGGCTTCGTATCGTTCGACTTTGCCTTTAAAGCCCCGTTTATTTCAGAACACAACCAACCGGTTTGCCTACTGCAATCAAATCAATGAAATCCAGGCTATTCATGATAGGTAATTCTTCCTCCATGGCATTTATCCATTGTGTGGATTTATCACTTTCAATAGCTTGTGATAACGCAACTAGATCATCATCTTTCCAACATCACCGTCAATTTATTGTAGGTAGACTAAGGGCTAGTTCTAATAAGCCTTGTGAAACCATGGTTATGAATTTGTAACCAAACTATATTTTGGGATGTATTCGGATGAGCTATTAGTGAAACCATGGTTTTGTAAATATAAAATAATAATGAAGTACAGGAGGCCCACCATTTAAATTTTTTTAGGGGCCCACCATCTACCGTTGAAAGGAAGATAATTTTTAGATAATTTTTTTTTAATGGAGAGCCACCATCTTCCCCACCGCTCAAGGAGTGGCGGGAAAAGCTTCCCCCTTGCTTTTTCCACCGCTTGTTTTGACCGGTGGGCGCCCATCGGTGCTTTAAATTAGCATCCAAATACCTTTGCATCCATTAAACAGCATTATTGTTTTGTTAATTAGGATCCATTCATGCATGTCTAGATTATATCAATAATGCATTGAACAATATTTTTCTTTTTTGGTCTTTATTCTGCAGGTGCATTAATTCTTCATTCATGTATCAAATCGAATTCATGGAAACATGATCTGCTAATGTGGTAAGTTTTTATGTGCAAGATTTCATGACATTGAATCTGGAATACTCATTCAAAACTTGTCAAATATACTGATTTCTAGATTCATTGCTTTATCATGAATGCCAGCCCTATAAAAGACCTGGTGACATTGATTTCTTCACAACGCAATGATCGTCATTGGGTTGCCTCTGCCATGGCGAGTCCATGTAAAAAATAAAATAAAACCATATATTGGAGAGGCTCAAAGATTTAGCCAGCTTCCTTCATTTAATGGAGGAAGCGGCATTCTGGTATCCTCTAGTTTGAGGATATCAGAATGCAGTGAAGTCGAGCATGTGGTGTAAGTGTAATGTTAATTATTTTAATTATTTTTCTTTTCTTCTTGATTTTCCTGACATATTGTGCATCGTACATTAGAAGCATTATCATCTTCTTCACATTATTTACGACGTTTTCCATTAAAATGAAACGGCAACGGAGAAAACCTTTCATGAAAAATCTAAATTTCGTTTCCCTGCCCTCAGCTTGAATCCTATCCCAATCTATTTTTATTTAGTGCCATTTTTATTTTATTATTTTTGATATAACATTAAGAGTGAAAAAGAAGTTTTTTTGTAGTCGTGGGCGGATCCAGGGTGGGTCGAGATTAGGCAGACGACCCACCTGGATCGGTAAATCTCTATATATCGAACTTTGTTTGATACAAGCATATATAAATACTAGTTGCTTTGCCATTTGGTAAAAGTGTAGAATTTTTTGGATCGCAGTGCAACCTGAATACCCACGGATTCCTCTCCATGCTTTAATTATTTTTTTCCCCATCTCTTTAAAATAGTAGAGTTTTAGCACATACCCCTTCATTTCCATATGCAGTTTCACAAGCACTTTTTTGGTATGAAGTATCACTCAGTAATTTTCTGACCCACCTGACTAAGACCTCCGGCTCCGCTACTACTTGTAGTCCTGAAAGACCGGTGGAAGTCCTTTAAACATTTTCCGATAAAGTAATCTAATAAATGGAGAAAAAAAAAACAGATTTACGGAGAAAATTGCATTCTGATCAAATCATTCAAGAAAACATCAAAGAACAATGGTTTAAGAAGACTAATTATGCCTTTTATATGTTAGTCATCTATGGAAACAAGAAAATATTTATGCTTGTGGAGGATGAGTCTTACTTAAGTGTGCATGCATGGGGTGTGTGTGTGTGCGTAGAATAGAAGTAAGAATAAACACATCGATATAATCCATGTATTTGTAAATTCTACTTGTCTGCTCAATCTTGGCATGTTTGAGTGCTTTAGCTGTACTTAAAAGTTTATAGATCATGTTAGGTGTTCATTTTATCCTTTATTTGATATATTGTGATAAACTCAATTTTTTTAGTTGTCCATGTCTTCTCATTTTTCTGTTTCCACTTAATACAGGACTTCGTATTCGGAACGACACAGTGTCTCAATGGCTCCCACCCATAATACTTGTCAATGTTTCCTGCAGAGGCTCCATTCGATCTTCGCTCCTCCTTCAGGTAACCACTCTCATCCCCCTTGCATCATAGATGTTTCCGATTTGCCAAATCTCCTTGGTGCTCTTTTTTTCCGCCTTCTAAACTTTGATATTGTTATTTTTTAAGGTCAAAGTTTTCTTAGAGAAGAACCTTAATTTGCCATTTCGTCGCAGGGACATAAATGAGGGGTCCTCTGAACACGAGTATGAAAGCTACGAGGTGGCTCCAAAACAACCATCAAAGATATTGAGAATTAGGCAGGCAAGGGAAAGAAAGTCCCGTGATGCAATTAATAAATTATGGTGGAAAACAATATATCTGTATTGATATGTAGCCATATATATGTGCATGAAAAATCAAAGGATTTCAATAATGCAACATATACTTCAACCGATGCATAGGCTAGACCTTTTCAAACCCTTTGATTTTACATACATGTATATTTGAGTGTAGGGTGATCGATTTGAACGGATCGGATCGTTAAAATATGCCGTAGACCGGGAGTTCCCGTTTTTTAAAAACACGGACTGGTTTGCAATGGATCACCCCTATACACACGCACGCGTGCGACTGAGTGTATGTACAAAATCAAATGAACAATAAACAGTTTCAAAAATTATGCAAGGTTGTTTGTGATTGAGGTATCAAGGGAGAAAAAATCTCTGTATATGTAATTATTTTAATTACTCTTTTATCACTCCTAGTAGCATCGGTTTTTTGTTTTGTTTTTTTAATTGATTGTTTTCTTTTTAGTATAAGTCATATTCCTGTTAATATAAAGTTGTGAGATCCTGGAAAACCTTTGCTGTGGCATAATGAAGCCAATAACAATCTATTTATAGATAACGTATTCATAGTAACTCAACAATAGAGGTTAAGTAGTTCATGTAAATTTGATCTCATCATGGTTACATCACGGTTACATCAAACTGAGGCTCGAAGGTTATTGGATCTGTGATGGATAAAGAAGTTGCAATTTTCAGAATGAGATATCATGGAGCTATTAAATAGAGAAGAAGATTAAGATTTTACCCACACATGGAGGAGATGGGATGGTATGGAAGCTTGATCCAAATGGAAAATTCTCTTTACAAAGTTGTTATAAATAAACTTTGATGGGCTTGAAGCTCCTTGTTATAAATTTATGTGGAAGTCAATGACTTCATAGAAGATCAAGATTTTTCTCTGTCATCCTTTAAACAGACAATTGTTGATACTTGACAGGATCATATATGAAACGCAAAAGATGGCAGGAGATTGGTCTTTTGCCTTTCGCAATTCGATGAAAGAGATCGATGAATATTTAGTAGTACTAGGCTTTGATATTCCCATGCTCTATACGTGCCAAACTCTTCCACCCTTTTGGTGTATCGTATATAGATTTGTAAATCCAATTCCATTACATTATAGTACTAGGCTTTGATATTAAAGCTCAAGTCCGAATTGGAAACGATACTCTAAATTAAATTATTTCAGAAAACTATATATTTTTTTACTGTAGTATAACTTCATCCGACCAAGGACATAACTATAAAGGATTGAGAAATTCAATTAGGGTGGGCACTTCTGTTAGTAAATCACCTATTTTTCATATTGAAATGGCTGGAAAGCCTTCAACACTTGACTCCTAGAGCAGTTCCATTGTATGCATATGGTTTGCCTTCATACGTACATATGTCTAAATATTTTATGCAGGTTGTGCCAAGTAATTTTTTATGGCACATTGTGCAGCATTTCCGAATTTCTTAATTCTAAAACATGTCAACTTCCATTCAAGAGGAGCATATGAAGATAATTAATATGAAAATAGAGGAGTCTAAGAAGCTTTTACTTAGTTGGGGAGGTTAATTGTATGCATATGGTTTGCCTTCATACCTACATATGTCTAAATATTGTATGCGGGTTGTGTTAAGTAATTAATTTATATGGCACATTGTGGCCAATTTCCGAATTTCTTTATTAGAGGAGTCTATGAAGCTTTTACTTACTTGGGGAGGTTAATTAGCCGTGTTACGGAGGATATGTAGGTTTCTTATGTTTGGGTTTTTTCCCTTTGATTTTTGTTTTCGCTTGCTTGTAGTTTCGTTTAAACTACTACTAAATAATGAAACACGGGAGGTTTGGCCATCGTTTTAGTCTAACAAATATTTCCATTCAAGAACAACAAACTGGATGGAAGTAGCTCGTCCGATAGATACTAAAAACAGACGCTTGCCCTAAATAAACAGATGCTCTATTCCAACCAAGTTTGGGTCCATACAAATAGTCGGCCTATTTGTATGTGCATGGTCAAGAGGCTGATTATCTACCCAACCCAATTACAATATCTTTTTTAACCCAATTACAATATCTTTTTAACCCAATTAAAACCGTAGGTGTATGCAGCATTTGGTGCAATCTCTCCGCCGACATTCCTACAAAAAACATTTCCTAAATTCTATAAATGGCAAGTACAATGCACGTGTTTTTGATAATGGAACCCAAATACGTTGCATCCAATAACAAATATTCTTTTATCGGTATCCAATCATGCATATACAAATTATATCAACAATGCGTTGAACAATAATATCTTTTATGGTCTTTTTTTGGCAGATGCATTCTTCATTCATGTATCAAGTTTAATTCACATGACCATATTTGCTAATATGGTATGTTTTGAAGTGCGAGATTTCATAACATTGAATCTAGAATAATCACTGATAACTTGTTAAATATAAAATTTGTAGATTCATTGCGGCTTGATCATGAATGCCAGCCCTAGCCTATAGAAGACTTGGGTAATAATAATCTCTTCACAACAGCACAATTACTCTCATTGGGTTTCCTCTCCCATTGAGACTTCATGACGTTGATCCATTAAGAATATTGAAGGGTCTCAAAGATGAAGCTCGCTTCCTTCGCTCCGTGGAGGAAGCCACAATTTGGTATCCCCTGGTTCGAGGATATCAATGTGGATCAAGGGGCGGATCCGGTATCTGGAGTGAGTAGTGTAAATGTTAATTCTCTATTATTTCTCTTCCCCCCCTTCCCCCCCCCCCCCCCCCCTTCCCCCCCAAAATAAGTTATGAACAACATAAAAGTTTGATGCAATCCTGAAAGAGCAGTTGGAGTCCTTCAAACATTTTCACATGAAAATAAATTTACTAACAAAATTGCAATGTAACCAAATCATTCAGGAAAACATTGAAGTATAATAGCTTAAGAAGATTAATTATCACTCTATATATTATTTAGTAATGTACATAGACAAGATGATATACTTATGCTTGTTTATTATGAGAGGGTGTGCATGTTGTGTGTGTATACATAAAATACAACGATGCATAAACATGTTGATATAGTCAATGCGTGTATTTGTAAAATCTACGTGTCTGCTCACCCTTAGTAAATTCGATTTGTTAATTTTCTTTCCCTAATTGATCTTTGATGTATTATGATATACCCAAAAAAATAAAAAATAAAAAGATAAATTCTTACCACTTGTGCATGGTGCGCTAGATACTTCGCGCCTCAAGGTGTCCAAATCCTGACAGTCTGGATTCACGCATCAAGGTACCACCACTACATATATAGGTTTTGGGAATGGAGATTTAGTAACTGTTATAACCGTTACCTAATTTATGGTAACAGTTTAAATGTTTTGGTAACTGTTTGAACCGTTGCCAAATCAAATAAGTGGCGAGCCCCACAATGCACTGAAGATAAAATCCAAATAGCCAAAAGAAATTCATTGATCCCTTTCCACCCACCCCAAATTTTTCATTGCGAACGCCAAAACCCCCTTCGTCGTCCTCGTCGCCTCGAGCGCCGCTGCCTCCCACGTCGTCGGCGCCGCCTCCATGGCCCGTCCCCCTTTGAAGCCTCATCGCATCTCCTCTGTGGTCGAGCCTGGCGCAAAGCCATGAGCCATGGATCGAAGCCAAGCCGCGATCGAAGCCCTAGCCGTCTTTGGAGCTCGCTGGAGTGACGTAGTCATCGTCGCTGAAGTTGTTGCCTCCGTCGTCGCTGAAGTCGCCGTCGATCTCTTCAGGTAAGTGTTAATTTTATTTTATTTTGGTTTAATTAATTATATTTTTCCTTAAATTAAATTAAAGTTTGTTTGTTGAATTGGTGTTGTTAGTGTTGATTTTTTTGGTGTTGTTTATTGGTGAAAAGGTAAGTTGAATTGATGTTGTTGTTGGTGATATTGGTGGTGATGTTGTTTTGTTGGTGTTGTTTGTTGACGTTGATGTTGGGAGTGATGTTGTAGCTAGGGGAGAGTTAGAGTTTCGGTTGAGGGATATGGTTAGGGTTAGGGCCGGTGTTTGGGTTAGGATTAGGGATAGGACTAAGTGTTATGGTATATTGGTGTAAAAATACAACAATAGTATATAGTTAAGGGTATTTTAGTGAAATTGCAACAATAGTTTAGGGTATTTTAGTGTAAAAATGTAAAATTGAGCAAAAGAGGATTTTAAGTAAAATTTTAAGGTAGTTTATTGGAAAACCAACAATGGCTAAGAATATTTTAGTGAAATTTATAGCAATTTAGATAATTTAAGAAGATGAATTGTTTATTTAAATTTGTTTATGCAGTTTAGTGAAAAAGTAACAACAGCTATGGGTATTTTAGTGAAAAATAACAACAGTTAAGGTTATCTTAGCGAAGAATAACAACAGTTATGGGTATTTTAGTGAAAAGCGCATACGCACACACACTTAGACACACACACAAACACATTCACACACATTCACACACACACACAAACACACACAGTCACACACACAGGGCCAAACTTTAATTCATTATCATTCTCCTCTACATTGAACTCTTGTCAAATCCCATCCTAAAACCAACCCTAAATCCAAACTATCAAACTTCATTAAGAAAACCCTATATCCAAAATATTAAACTTGATTAAGATAATTGTTAATAACTTTACCCTACACCAAAAACTTCGAAACCTTGAAATTGATATGTAAACGTAAAACTAATTCAAATTAAATCTTAAACTAAGTGTATGATACTCGATGATAATATGGAATTTTCATATTCTCATCAATAATCATATATGAAAATGAAAATGCGACTTAGTTCCTGTCTATCGGTTAATATGCGTTCGATGTTCGTCGTGACATAAAACTATACGAAGGTTGTTAAATTTCGGACAGTATCATTCTGTTCTGACAACCGTCGTGTAGTCTATGTGACGAAAATATTCAATCGTATGATAACCGATAGATATGTCTCGTGTGGATGATTGTTGAGCTTTCGCGTATCCGTTTCGAAAGATAGATTTTGAAATCAAAGAATTAACGGCAATCAATAACGGTGTCGCTTGGTAGCAAGCCGGTTGAGTACGGATCGGTCCACAGGGAGATGGATTCCTATTCTATGTGTTCTAACGAGTTAATCCAAAAAATTGGTGTTTTTATTTTAAGATCTACGGCAGATAAAAAATTTAGAACTACGGCAGATAAAAAATTTAGAACTACGGCAGATAAAAAACTTATAACTAGGGCAGATAAAAAACTTAACTAGGGCAGATAAGAAATTCAAGATAAAAGAAAACTTACTTCTTTATTGATGCACTCTTTGACGATTACAATGGTATCGAAAATTTAGATAAAAAGAGGCATCTCAAAAGAGGCACCCAAAGGAGGCACGCTCCAAAAAGAGCTGTAGGGGTCCTATTTATAGATAATAGAAACCCTAGGGTTTACATCTGATCCATATCTAGAATTACAAAAATACCCTTAAGAAAACCGAGTCAATGCACCGATGCACCGACACGCACCGACACGTGCGATGCACGGCCGCGGATCCGCGGCCATAAGCCTGGTTTGGCCGCGGTTCCGCGGCCATTTGATGGGCTTGTGGGCTGATTTCTTCAGGGCTTCTGTCTGTTGCTTTTTTCTTCTATTTTCTTCACTTGGTTCTTCAGAATGTCTTCTAATTTCTTCCAGATTTCCACAGTGCAGAATGTTGTGGACTTTTCTCGTTCGCTTCGTGTTGAAATCTTGAATCTTGTGTTGCCTTTGTACTTTGTGAAATCGAACTGTTCATTGATCTTCATTTGTTCTTCAAATAGTAGGCATGATAAAGATTCTTCTATTTGTTGGTCGTAGTCTCACTTTTGTAATGTCTTTTCATCATTTTCACTGTTTTGTTCCGAGAACCTGCAACCTGCAACTATTCAACAGACATGGATCAAAAGCACCTATTTATTTGCAAAATGAATAAGAATGGGGAATATAATAATGCAAAATTATGATATGAACAAATACCCCCAAACTTATCTTTTGCTCGTCCTCGAGCAAAACTAGTTTATTCTCGAAAAAGTCTAACCTCACTTTCGCAGGGAAACGCGATTGCACTGAGCCCGTGCAACAAGTCGTTAATCCTCTAGGTGTCCCTAGTAGGAGGAGTGTTGTCTCCTGAGGGTTTTCAGCGGATACTACCCACAAAATCCTATCAATTTGGTCTATTGACTTTTATTCTTCAATTTAGTTCTCTAGCAAGAAATTCTATTATTTTCAACTCAGAAATTATCAACCCGTATTTTTCACGCTTCCTTATCATTTAACTTAAGATTGTATATGTTTTGTAAATTTACTTAGCTTTTAGCATCTTTTGAATTTTCCTTCTAGAGTTTCATCTCAACTTAGGAATTTTTATCATCACTACTAAAGATATAAGTCCTATTTTTCATTCCTATCTCTCATCCAAACCCCAATCATATATCCCTACGTGTGTGTATGTATCACCCCTTATACTTGGAAATTCAATTCAAGCTATCATACTCTTGTCCATCTTCCAAAGTACTTTTAGTTGGTGAATTTTAGATGAAATTGCTCACACATCCTTCATACGACTGTTAATACTTCTTGAGGTACTAACGAACGATTACAAAATGTGTTCGCGCATTAAGGCGTAATTCCTCGTCTTGTAATACCCAAGGCTTAGCAGCGACTTCCAAACCAGTTGGTCTAAGGCATTAGGTGATGAAGCACCCTCGCTATATATTTTTTCTATTTATGCAGCCTTAAGTAATTACAAAATCGGTGTTCATTTTTTTATCTCTTTATTCACACTTGTATCCCTTTTATTTTTTTTTCTTCATACTAAGGATTTTAGACTAGAGCATTTCAATGTATTCTCTACTATTCCAAGTTTAAAGGTGCGTATAGGTGCTAATTGTAGGGTATATATTTTCAGAATTTAGATTTAAGGCTCAGAATTATTTTTCAGACTTACACTTCAATTAAATTTTTAATACTCTTCTCTTATTTTGACTTAGCCCAAGAAGTGAACTCAAAATTTGTCTACTTCTAAATAAACTACAAGGACATATATTTTCTACCGTTAAATTTTAAGAAAGGTTATTTTTAGAGTTTTTAATTTACCAAGTTTAGGATCTAGTTTTTCCTAACCAGTCAACCGTCATGTCAAACTTAAGTCAAATTTGGCCAAAATTGAACTTTTCAATTTTTATAATTTTTAAAAATTTTCAAGTTTTATGGATTTTAAAATAAGTATGCAAATGCAAAAAATATACACATGAATGCGAAGGAAGAAAGCTTACCGAGCACACCCCCAAACTTAAACTTGACAGTGTCCTCACTGTCAGGCTATACCAAGAGGATCAAAAATGTCGGCACTTCCCTGTTTATTTTTTTTTATTTTATATTTTTTAACAGAAAAAGAAAACAAAAATTATATACACACAAAGGTCCCCCCCCCAAACTTAAGTGAGACAGTGTTTCCACTGTTTAAGCATTAAAGTTCACAGTTAGGGAGGAGAAAAACACAATATCAAGCTATACAAGGCCTTACACAGGCCAAAGGTTGGCACCAACCATTCAAAAAAATTATCGTTATAATGGTGTGGTTGGTGAAAGAATGAAGTGTAGAGAGAAGAGATGAGAAGCACACGAGACCGTGTGGAGATAGAAGCAGTATACGGTCTCGGTGGAGGAGAAGAATGGCGGAAGGGAAAAAGAAATGGTGGTGGTGGTTCGACTTCCTCGGGTGGAGGTTGATTAATCACAAAATCCGTGTCGTTTAAGAATGAGAGTTCATCGGCGAAAATATCTTCGAAACTTTCATCGAAGGTCTGATTGAACGTTTCAATGTCAATAAGTGTCACGCCAGAATTCAACACACTTGATTTTTCAAAAATTATGAAGGTAGGATAGTCGTAAGGCTCATTTAGCTTATTTTCAAAAGAGTCTAAATCAAGTTGTTTTTCTAGAATTATCGAACTCAAAATATCGGATTGTGATTCATTAAAACTCGGTATCATTAAAGGAAGATTAGAAGAAGAACCAAAGAAAGTGGGAATACGAACAATTTTTAATACTCTTTAATACTCTTCTCTTATTTTGACTTAGCCCAAGAAGTGAACTCAAAATTTGTCTACTTCTAAATAAACTACAAGGACATATATTTTCTACCGTTAAATTTTAAGAAAGGTTATTTTTAGGGTTTTTAATTTACCAAGTTTAGGATCTAGTTTTTCCTAACCATTCAACCGTCATGTCAAACTTAAGTCAAATTTGGCCAAAATTGAACTTTTCAATTTTTATAATTTTTAAAAATTTTCAAGTTTTATGGTTTTAAAATAAGTATGCAAATGCAAAAAATATACACATGAATGCGAAGGAAGAAAGCTTACCGAGCACATCCCCAAACTTAAACTTGACAGTGTCCTCACTGTCAGGCTATACCAAGAGGATCAAAAATGTCGGCACTTCCCTGTTTATTTTTTTTTATTTTATATTTTTTAACAGAAAAAGAAAACAAAAATTATATACACACAAAGGTCCCCCCCAAACTTAAGTGAGACAGTGTTTCCACTGTTTAAGCGTTAAAGTTCACAGTTCGGGAGGAGAAAAACACAATATCAAGCTATACAAGGCCTTACACAGGCCAAAGGTTAGCACCAACCATTCAAAAAATTTATCGTTATAATGGTGTGGTTGGTGAAAGAATGGAGTGTAGAGAGAAGAGATGAGAAGCACATGAGACCGTGTGGAGATAGAAGCAATATACGGTCTCGGTGGAGGAGAAGAATGGCGGAAGGGAAAAAGAAATGGTGGTGGTGGTTCGACTTCCTCGGGTGGAGGTTGATTAATCACAAAATCTGTGTCGTTTAAGAATAAGAGTTCATCGGCGAAAATATCTTCGAAACTTTCATCGAAGGTCCGATTGAACGTTTCAATGTCAATAAGTGTCACGCCAGAATTCAACACACTTGATTTTTCAAAAATTATGAAGGTAGGATAGTCGTAAGGCTCATTTAGCTTATTTTCAAAAGAGTCTAAATCAAGTTGTTTTTCTAGAATTATCGAACTCAAAATATCGGATTGTGATTCATTAACACTCGGTATCATTAAAGGAAGATTAGAAGAAGAACCAAAGAAAGTGGGAATACGAACTTGAGGGTAGGGATGGAGTGTATAAATTAGCACAATTTGTAATGACCGATGTGTAAAAAGTGATTGTGCTAATCTATCAACCCACTGAGAAATGATGTCAAATCCCTAAAGATTCGTGAGCAAACATGGGTACGACGAACTTGGTAAACCAGACATTGGAGATGAAAGCTTAACGGATTCTTGCGCGGTCGGAACGATGGAAAGGACGGAGGGGAGTGATTTAGGAAGGGTTACAGTAAAAGGTTCAGGAGGGTGTACACAGTCAGTGGAAGGAACATGATGAATTGGAAAATCCGACTCATCAAACAACACTGGTTTATCCTCAATAATTTTCTCAAAATTTAGCTTATCCATGGCATTCTCATCAAAATCAAGACGCATATGAAGTTCGGGAAAAACATTTAATGACTCGGGATGATGAATTGGAGAGAAAAATTCAGTCAAATATGCGGGTTCATCATCCAAAACAATCTCGGCGTCAATATCCTCGATCAAGTGAAAATAGATTTTTTTAGACACCTCATCAAAAGCATGGATATCAATCAATTCAGGTTCTAGAGTGGAGGTGTAGAGGCCAAAAGGATTGGTGATTGTTTCACTCGAAAATGACTCTTCACAATCAGGTAAATCAAACACTACAAAGTCGCACAACTCATTACACATTTTATCTTCAACTGGTGAATCATTTGGGACACTTGATTGAAAACCGGAGTTGTGGGATTCAACTGGGGATAGGTAGGTTTGATTTGGAAGTGTGTACAGCTCACTCTCACCACTTAAATTCTCACTCTGTCCAACCGCCTCATCATACATTGGAATTTTTGGAGCTAGTTGGAAACTACCTACCGGTTCACTAGGTTGTCTTGATGAATTAAGGGCGGCAATGGACGCATTCAAATTCCTCATCTATTGGTTTGTCGCTACAATATAAGCTTCCAACGACTGTTCCATACTAGACATGGATTGTGAAGGGGTTTCAGTAAAAGATTCAAAATTGTTTGGATTCTGGAAACTCCTAAATGATTGTGTAGAAACAATGTCTAGGGAAGGTGCGGAAGTCGGGTAGGACTGGTAGAAATTAAATGGTTGGACAGAAGTAGGATCAACATTTGGATAAAAAGGTGAATGGACTTGTTGATCCCAAGAATTGGAAGTGTTGAAAGGAGTGAAAGATCGGTTACTAGATTGTTCAATATGTTCAGCAATAGACATGGGTTTCGGAGTTACAACAAGACTCGAAAAAGGAGTATCAACGTAAGAAGGTGGTGAAGGTTGAAATGGTTGATATAAGGTGGATTTCGGAGTCCAACTGTTTCTCCTAGACGCCTCTATTCGATCTTTCAAAGAAATTTTGGGCATGGAGGGGTCGTTCGTAATTCGACCAAAACAATTCGCGTAGGAAGCAAAGTTTGGTTCAGGGTACCAAAGTTCGGCAAGAGTTTTGGGAGGTGGGGTACCCATGATGTGAGAAAGGAGAAGAAAAAGAATGTGCTGATTTTTTATTTATTTTTTATTTTTAAAATTTTTATTTTATTTGTTTATTTTTTTTTTAAAATGTTTGTTTTTGGAGTTTTGAAATTTTTGAAAGTGTTTTTTTTAAAGATAGTTTTGCAAAAATTTGTACGGAACTACAGCACAATCACAATTTATATATGCACAATCAAGCCTAAAGCTAGGGTCTCCTAAGTCAACTAGACTGCTCATAACTGTTCTAAAGGGCAAGTTGTGAGGTCCTCAGATCGCCTCTTCACCGCCAATTGTGGCCAGGTAAGCACAAGTAAAGAAAGGAGAGATCCGCTCACGAATCACCGTGAGACGGGCCTTTTAAAATTACCTTTCCTACATGTCTAGCCTAGGCACCACAAAGTCAGGTTTAGATAAACGACCGATACCTACAACCTTTCCTTTGTCCTACTGAGCACGACAGTCCTTATTGGCCGAGTCTAATATTTTTTAATTTAACTCGAGAGTTGATGCAAAAATGCTTTCTGTGATTTTTGGGGTCTTAGGAAGGGTAATGAAATCCCCACCCAATCTGAGTTGGTGTTATAGCCCCTTAAAAGTCCGTTTTAAATATGCAAAGCAATTAACACACCAAAAATCTAAAACACTTTCAAATTTTTTTTTTATTTTGCAGCGCAAAGAATCCTGCACAAAAACAATTTATTGGAAAGGGAGAATTTTTTTTGCGCAAATAACCCTGCAGGAAAAAAAATTTAGTTGAGTTCAGAGGGTAGAAGAGAGGATGAAATACTCACAGAGAAGTTTTGGGATGCTGACGTCACTGGTTGACCGCGGTTCCGCGGTGGTTCTGTTAGTTTGGATATCCAACAATTTTCTGTTTCTTGTTGTGATTCTCCTCTGTCTGTTCAGATTTTTTGTTTCTTGATTTGTTCACTGGGATTTTCCAGATCTGAATCTGTCCGTCTTCTTTTCTGCACAATTCACACAATACCTCTCAAAAAGAACAAGATGAATTTTATTTTTATAAAAAAAATTTGTTTTAAAATTTTTCAATTTTTATAATTGTTAAATTTTTTATTTTTTTTTATTTTTTAACCCGAAATTACACAAAGAAAAAGACTACCGTCTCCCCGGCAACGACGCCATTTGATTGTTAGGCTTTCGCGTATGCGTTTCGAAAGATAGATTTTGAAATCAAAAAATTAACCGCAATCAATAACAGTGTCGCTTGGTAACTAGCCGGTTGAGTACGGGTCGGTCCATAGGGAGATGGATTCTTATTCTATGTGTTCTAACGAGTTAATCCAAAAAAATGGTGTTTTTGTTTTAAGATCTACGGCAGATAAAAAATTTAGAACTACGGCAGATAAAAAACTTATAACTACGGCAGATAAAAAACTTAACTAGGGCAGATAAGAAATTCAAGATAAAAGAAAACTTACTTCTTTATTGATGCACTCTTTGACGATTATAATGGTATTGAAAATTTAGATAAAAAGAGGCACCTCAAAAGAGGCACCCAAAGGAGGCACGCTCCAAAAAGAGCTGTAGGGTTCCTATTTATAGATAATAGAAACCCTAGGTTTTACATCTGATCCATATCTAGAATTACAAAAACACCCTTAAGAAAACCGAGTCAATGCACCGATGCACCGACACCCACCGACACGTGCGCTGCACGGCCGAGGATCCGCGGCCATAAGCCTGGTTTGGTCGCGGTTCCGCGGCCATTTGATGGGCTTATGGGCTGATTTCTTCAGGGCTTTTGTTTGTTGCTTTTTCCTTCTATTTTCTTCAGTTGGTTCTTCAGAAAGTCTTCTAATTTCTTCCAGATTTCCACAGTGCAGAATGTTGTGGACTTTTCCCGTTCGCTTCGTGTTGAAGTCTTGAATCTTATGTTGCCTTTGTACTTTGTGAAATCGAACTGTTCATTGATCTTCATTTGTTCTTCAAACTGTAGGCATGATAAAGATTCTTCTATTTGTCGGTCGTAGTCTCACTTTTGTAATGTCTTTTCATCATTTTCACTGTTTTGTTCTGAGAACCTGTAACCTGCAACTATTCAACAGACATGGATCAAAAGCACCTATTTATTTGCAAAATGAATAAGAATGGGGAATATAATAATGCAAAATTATGATATGAACAGTGGACAATTTAGGAGTGTATAAAGTAATCACCTGCATTCACTAGTGTATTTCATTCGTTTTGAGATATTTCATCATTACATTTCCGATGGTTCCCAGTGTACAACAATAGATTAGATGTTCGTTTCAATTCTGTTTGACAACATTGAAATGATCATCTTTTCTATTACAGTGTAATCGGAGAACAGCAGGGAGGTGCTGCCGAAATTTTCTCGAAACGGATGAGAGCACAAGTGAATAGGTGTATACTTTATACATTCTTAAAGGGATAGGTGCCTTATACCCGACAGCCGCTACCTTCGACATCCAATATAGAACATTTAATATCATCATTATTTTTCTTGGAAGAAGAATCCAACTTCTTAGCTATGAGCATTTGCTCTCGATCCTTGATAATCTTTATAGCTAAATCATCAATTGAAACTTAAATTAACCAAGTCGTCAATTAAACCAAGCACTAACATTTCTTAGTATCTCGTCTATCGCGTATCTATTAAGAAATCTTAATCTGATGAGTCTTGTCTATGGGAACCTTGTTTCGTTCAGATGGTTTCAATATGGAATTTCCGTATCTCCGTGACAAGAGTTGGATGTACGCCGACTTTGCCTCCAGAGCCAATGAATTTTTCCTTAACGGTGTTTACTTTTTCACTGATTTTTCCTACACACGTCTTAGGATACCAAAAGAGCACGAAATCTATTGCCCTTGCTCTAAGTGCATGCATACGCAATTGCTCAAGAAGTCAGATGTTAGTTACACATCTTGAAAAACGGTTCGTTAGAAATTACACTAAGTGAGAACTTCATAGAGAAAAAGAAGCCGTTCTAACGGAAGATGAGACCTGGCCAGTGTAAGAGACGGAAAACGAATTCATCGGAACGGAAACCGCAGAGTAGAAAGTGATAGTAGAAGTGGAAGAAGAGAAATGACAGTTTGAAGAAAGATGAAGGCATCGAAGAAGATGTTGTATTTGCGTCGATCGATGACATGGATAAGCTTATAAATGCCGATGGACTTTCTTATGATACGGAAAGCACTGGACCTTCGTTATTGGAGAAGTACAAGGCTGACTCTAGAATCCCACTATATCCAAATTGCAAAGGGTTTTCAAAACTGTTCTTTTTCGTACGTCTTTTCCAGATCAAGTGCAAGAATAGATGGAGTGACCGGTCTTTCACCGATCTTCTAGAATTGCTGAAAGAAGTTTTTCTCGATAGAAATGAAATGCCACAGAGCTGGTAAGAGGCGTAAAAGCTAATCAAAAATATCGGCCTGAAGTATCATAAGATACATGCATGTGAGAATCCGGAATGAACACGCCACTCAAAAACTACCCCGTGTGCGCGACCAGCCGATTCAAGCCTAAGAAAGACCCTCAGTCGAGTGATGTGCCCGTGAAAATTCTTCGTCATTTTCCATTAATACCGAGACTGCAACGGTTATTTATGTGTGAGGAGACGGTTTCTGAAATGCAGTGGCACCATAAAGCGTCTTGTGAAGAGGAAATAATGAGTCATCCCAGAGATTCGATATCGTGGAAAGTTTTAGATGAAAAATATCTTTCATTCAACGCAGACCCTCATAACGTGAAGCTGGGAATTGTGAGCGACTGTATCAGTCTATTTAGGATGGTTCGCGGCGGGCGTACTCACAGTACTTGGTCCGTTATGGTGACTATATACAACATGCCGCCATGGAGGGTTATGATGCAGTCTTATTTTACGTTGGCGCTTTTAATTGAAGGTCCCTCGTCTCCTGAAAAAAACATCGATGTGTACCTTCAACCCTTGATCGATGAGTTAAAGTTGTTGTGGAAACCTAGCATGAGAACTTATGACGCAGATGATAAACTATTTTTTCAGATGCGGGCTGCTTTGGTATGGACTATCAATGATTTTCCTGCCTATACTACTACAATAAGGGGTTGCCCCTACGGATATAGTTATCCGTAAAGGCAATAAAAGTTTGCCATTACGAATTAATCCGTAGGTCCCCATGGTTGTCCCTACGGTGCCATACGAATTAATTTAAAAATATTAAAACGTAATTTGTTATTTGGCCCTACGGAGTCGCAAAAGAAAAACTTATGGGTTAATCCGTTGGGGCATGTATATGGATTATTAATAAAAAAATAAAGCACAGAAAAGTCCTCGTTCCCAAAAAAATTACTCTCCCTCATCACTCGATCTCCCGCGCGCGCCTCTCGTCGCCACCGCCCGGAGCTCGTCGCCACCGCCCGCGCCTCATCGCCACCGCCCTCCCGCGCGCGGCTCGTCATCCTCGACATCACCGTCGACTTCCTCGTCGCCATCGCCCGCAACTCGTCGCCGATTGCGTCATCGACCGTCTCCGGTCTCCTCCATCGCCGGCCTAGCTACAGGTTAGTAAATTTCTTATTTTTACTTCTAATTATTCTTTTATTTCTGTTTTTGTTGATTAGGGTGAGGGTTAAGGTTAGTGTTAGGGTTCAGTTTAGTGTTATGGTTAGGGTTGCGGTTAGGGTTACGGTTCGGTTCAGTTAGGGTTAATTAGTTGCGGTTAGGGTTAGGGTAAGACTTAGGCTAGGGTTAGGGTTCAGTGTATGGTGAGGGTTAGGATTTTGGGTTAGGGTTTGGTTCAGGTTTAGGGTTAGAGGCTAGGATTAATGAGGGTTGCCCCTACGGATTAATCCGTAGGGGCAAACCACTACCCCTACGGATATAGCCGTAGGGACAAGAAAATACCCTGTAGATACAAACGCCGTAGGTGCAAGTTGAAGCCCTGAACTTGCCCCTACGGACAAAAATTTGCCCCTACGGAGTTCTGTGTAGGTCCCCTTTGCCCTACGGAATATGCCGTAGGGGCAAAAAATTTATTTTATTTACGGTTTTTAAAAATAGATTACTTGTACCTATGGATGGATCCGTAGGGACAAGTAATAGCCCCTACGGATACATGCGTAGGTACGTATCCGTAGGGGCAAAATATCAGGATTCCTGATATTTTGCCCCTACGGATAACTGGGTAGGGGCATTTGTGTGCCCCTACGGATATATCCGTAGGGGCAAGCTGTACCCCCTGATACTGAGATCACAGGGGAAAATATCAGTTATTCTGATATTTTGTCCCTACGGATTAAACCGTAGGGGCAACATGTCCGTAGGTACATATTATCAGTTTTTTTTTAAAAAAAGGCTGCCTTTTTTTTTCTCGCCCTGTGCACAATAATATATACATCAATCAAATATAAAATTAATCATCACACAACATATATCGCAGTATTCATAATCAAATCTCACGCATATAATATACAAAAGAAACCAAAAAACAGAATATGATATAAATATAAACACCGTAGGACCACCAATATCAATATCGTTCAAAATGTAGTACAATATGTATCATATAAATAAATACATGTTTCAAAAAATAAGAATCAAAAAGCTACCCTAGCTCGGTCCAGCTCCACATCTGATAAATGCTAGAATCTGGCACGCCTGCTCCTCGGTCAATAAATCATGCAATTCGGAGCGTGCGGGAGTCTGAGCGGGCTGTGGAGCTGGCGATGTGGTCTGCGCAGCAGCCGTCGAGGTAGTGGCTTGCGGATCCGCGGCTGCGGGAGTCTGAGCGGGCAGTGGAGCTATAGGAGCTGTCTGCGGAACCACAGCCAATGTAGTGGCTTGCGGAGCCGCAACCGAAGGAGATGCATGTGGAGGCTCGGCCAATGTACCCTGTCGCGTCTGGACCTAACGTGTCTAATAAGCGTGTAAGAACTGTGTATTATTCGAATTCGTATCATTATCAAGTTATTTCGAAACCCCATTTGGATATCTAGTTTGGAAAACCGTAGTTTATTTTAAGTAGATATGTATGTATGATTAATAAAAGCTAAGTCTACAACCAAATAAGCTCAGGCTACTTACTAATATTGGACATGTTGATATCTATAATATGACATGATATTTTAATATTAAGTAGTATACATACCAGTATCTCCTTCAACTCCTGAACGGTGGCCTTCAAGCTCTCCAGTTCCTGCTGGACACGTCGCTCACTGGAGACGGAGGAAGTAACCGCCGGGGTGGAGTCCAACCTCATATGGGCCCTGCTAGGGCCCAGTCCCCGGTCTCTCTCCCAACCTCCGTGGTGCCCTCCGTGTGCGGCGTCCATGACTGGGGTTAGCAGCCTCGGATCGCTCTGTCCGGTAAAATCGATCCCCGATGCCTCGGCTTGCTCAACCACCCGCTCCTAAACCCACATTAAGCAGTAAAGTATAAGTATAAAATTTAAATTTGAACTTTTCAAAACTAAAATTTCAAATAGGGGTTGAATAAATATTAACACTTACGCAATACTTCTGGGTAGCGACGTCGGGATATCGAAGCTCGCCCGTAGCAGGATCTGTCGAGGTGCTGTGGACGGCAAGATTTGCGGACAGCACACTCGGTATACCACCTTGCGCCAGGGTCTGAGCTGTCTGCAATATTAGAAAATAACTCTGAATATTAGATATATTAGAAAATAACTCTTAATATTTCATTATATCACAAAGGCCGGTCTATTGTAATTTACCGATAACTCCATGGCTCGAGTAATATTCCTCGAGCCACCAGTATAAGTGGGGCGACCCCTCTTCGCCGACTTCCTATTCTCTGTATTTTGGGTGGCCTGTTTCTGCACAACACATTCACATTTAGTTTTCTAATTAAGGAACACAAAAAAATAAATTATATCCTAAACAATGAATTACATTTAAAATACATACCTGTTTGCGTTGAGAGTCGAAATATTCGCACAATAGAGGCCATGTCTCTACGTCGACTCTCGCAAAGGCCGTAGTAGATAGGAGGGTCGCTCTCTCTGCCTCGGGGGTCGCCATCCACAGGGAGTAGCAGTCGGCCTTTCAGCTCATTCCTGTTGTATCGGACCTTGGTCTGCATGTTCTTCATCAGGCCATTGTACAGAGCATGAAGGTCGAGCACCCTCCCAGGGTGATCAGGGTCGGGTACAGGCTGAAAATCGTAATCCAACTGAAAATACAAAAAAAAAACATTGTTATTAGATTGCAAGTGTTAATAATAAATATATTGGATAAATCAAATGAAAATATATATTAATACCCGAGCCTGATCAAAGAAGAGGGCGAATGAGCGCCGGTGCTGCTCGCCCCACTCAACGTGAAGTGGATAGTTCTTCACGAGCCGGCTCTCATCCCCCATATACCGGCCGAACCTCTCGGCATGAGGACCGGTATAGCGATAGTCAAGGGTAAAAAAGAGGGGGAATGCTGCCTCCCCCTAGCTTTGTCAGGCCTCAGCCTATGGGACTGATTCGGGCCTCAAGTCCCCCTCTAGGGATGGGGAGGCCCTGCATCTGCAAGAAATATCAAGACAATCAATATTAAGACAAAGTTGTATTAAGAAATCAAGGTTAAATGAAAAATTGAAGTGTGATATATACCTCCGGTGTCTAAAGCACGAGCCTGGGCCCGGGCAGCAGCACAAGCGGGACGATAGTTCCTCCGGTGAGGAACAGCCGGTGTCCCGGATGCGAACGCATCCCCTCCAACTAGAAAATAAACATTGACGCTAAATTTTCATGAAGTTCATATTTATTCTATAGAGCATATGTGTTCCCCTCCGAACGGCGGCCGAGACGTTAGGACGTCCTGTGCCTGAGGTTCGGGGCAGATGCTATTTGGTTTTATCCGCCTATCTCTCCGAAGATGCCAAGTTGATTTATGGCACCGTGTATCGGAGGTTTAGACGGATGCGGCCGATGTAGCAGACTTCGTCAGATTCCCCCTCAGGGTGAGGGGTTTTTGATTGTGGGGACGCTCTCCCCTGCAGGCGCAAGCCCCTGCAGTTAATTACGCTACCGCATCGCGGTAACAACTTTCTCCTTCTCCAGAATTTCACTTCGTGTCGTGTGTGTTTGTTTTGTTTGTGGTTGCCCGTGGATTGTATACGGAGACTGAGTAATGCCGTCGCCCGTAGGACGTGGATTAGTCCAAATCCGTATTTACTTAGATTTGGGTTTGGTGTTTTTAGTTTAAGGATACGTTAGTCGCGTTGCGGCTAAGATCAACTTAAACATTCGTTTAGATCCGACAAAAGAGCGTTTGGGCTCTATTGTTCCAGTTTGGGAGATTCATAGTCCTATTTGGGACTAAAGTCTGTTTGGAGGATACGTTAGCCATTTTTGAGGCTAAGATCGACTCAAACGTTTGTTAAGGATACGTTAGTCCAGTTTGAGACTAAGATCAACTTAACGGGACCGTTTAGATCCGACAAAAGAGCATTTGGGCTCTATTGTGCCAGTTTAGGGACGTGGTGGTCCATAGCATTTATGGCCGTCGGGACCCGTCACCTCTCTGACGTCGTTGAAGAATTACAACGACAGGCGTCTGAGGAGTTCAGAGATGTACCCTTGAACCAAAGTTGATTTGGAGTTTTATCGTTTATTTGAATATCTAAGGACACGTTAACCGTATTTGGGGTTAAGATCAACTTAGACGGGACCGTTTAGATCCAACAAAAGAGCGTTTGGGCCCTATTGTGCCAGTTTAGGGACGTGGCGGTCCATTGCCAGTTTTAGGGACGTGTTTTAGGGACGTGGTGGTCCATTATTAGTTTAGGGACGTTTCAGTCCGTCGCCAGTTTAAGGACGTAGTGGTCCATATTCCAGTTTAGGGACGTGGTGGTCCATTGCCAGTTTTAGGGACGTGGTGGTCCATTATTAGTTTAGGGACGTTTCAGTCCGTCGCCAGTTTAAGGACGTAGTGGTCCATATTCCAGTTTAGGGACGTGGTGGTCCGTCGCCAGTTTAGGGACGTAGAGGTCCGATATTAGTTTAGGGACGTTTCGGTCCGATATTAGTTTAGGGACGTTTCGGTCCGATATTAGTTTAGGGACGTTTCGGTCCGTTATTAGTTTAGGGACGTTTCGGTCCGATATTAGTTTAGGGACGTTTCGGTCCGTCGCCAGTTTAAAGACGTAGTGGTCCATATTCCAGTTTAGGGACGTGGTGGTCCGTTGCCAGTTTAGGGACGTAGAGGTCCGATATTAGTTTAGGGACGTTTCGGTCCGATATTAGTTTAGGGACGTTTCGGTCCGATATTAGTTTAGGGACGTTTCGGTCCGTTATTAGATGAGTGGTCGTTGGGACCCGTCACCTCTTTGACGTCGTTGAGGAATTACAACGACAAATGTCAAAGGAGTTCGGAGATGTACCCTCGAACCGGTCGTGACTTAGTTTATGAGAGGCATTTAATTTAAGGACTTACAGCCAGGATTGGGTTAAGTCCAATTTTTATTTTAGGCTCTGCCCGATTAAAAGAATCAATCTAAACAGGGCTCTGCCTCTTTTTATTCTTGCAGTTTGATTTGGGCCAAGCCCTCAAGCATTTCCAAACAGGGCTCTGCCCTTTGTATGATTTGATTTGGGCCAGGCCCTCAAGAATTTTCCAAATAGGGCTCTGCCCTTTCATGATCTGATTTGGGCCAGGCCCTCAAGAATTTTTCAAATAGGGCTCTGCCTTTTTATTTTTGTGATCTGATTTGGGCCAGGCCCTCAAGAATTTTTCCAAATAGGGCTCTGCCCTTTTATTTCTGATTTGGGCCAGGCCCTCAAGAATAATGAGTTGCAGGAACTCAAGAATCTTCTGATTGAAGATCAAAAGTGCATAGCACTTTTGATCTACATTTAGATCAAAAGAAAACAAGTTTTTCTTCTTATTTTCTTTTCACAGAACCAAGGGTTCATATCAAGTGCAAGACACTATTTATTATTCTTTTATTTTTTAGAACCAGAGGTTCATATCAAGTGCAAGGCACTATTTCATTTTTTTAGATCTAAGAAAAAACAAGTTTTTCTTGTTTTTCTTATCTTAGAGAACCAAAGGTTCATAAAAGTGCAAAGCACTATTAATTTAGGAACCTTTTAGGTTCAAGAACCGATGGTTCATAAAACAAGTGCAAGGCACTATTTTTGTTTATTTATTTATTTATTTATCGTTAAAGATCTATGATCTTGTTCATAAGAGAATTTTCTCTTCTTCAAAAGGTTTTTACCTTTTTTTTTATTCTTCAAGAGTTCCCTTCTCTTTTCTTTTTTAGGAAGATCTTGATGATTTGAAATGAGGTCTAGGGTCCTTTTTATAGTGCCCATAAATTAGTTAAAGTTTGTTAAAGAGATTATTCTCTGAGTGATTTGGGGGATTTTCCCCACCGTCGGATCTTTGATCCAAGGGTTTCTGCTTTACAGAAGAAAATCTTCTTGTTTTAACATGAATAGAAAAGATTTATTCTGTTTTGCGCAACTTCCCCAGCGCGTGACACGTGTCGCGCAGCTGTGCTTGCGCAACTGCGCAGACACGTGTCGCGCAACTGTTTTTTTTTTTTTTTCTCTCTCTAAAGCTCTTATGGAGTACGCTACTTCATTTATTTTAATTTTAATTTTCTTTTTAATTTTCAAGACAGAGCTTTGCTCTGATTGGAGAAAAACAGAAGTATTGCTTGTTTTCCCACCTTGGAATTTAAACAGAGCTTTGCTCTGATTGAGGTAAACAAATGCCCCCCCACCGTTGCGCTTACGTGGCTTCCTAACGTGAGGGCAGCGGTGGTAGACTCCGGACCGTCGCGCCATCTTTTGGAAGCTGAAAGGGCACTTGATGCCTATAGATAGGACCTTTGGTCCTCGAAATTTTTTTTTTTTTTTTTTTTTACCACTTCAAGAATTTTGACTCAGAGCCTTGCTCTTGCTTAAGAATTTTCAGAGCCTTGCTCTTGATTTTTTTTTTTTTTTTCAAGAACTCCAGAGTTCATAACCATCATAGGTAAAAATTAAATTAAATTAAAGCTGCTTAATAGAGCCTTGCTCTCCATAGATCCCTGATCTAAAGAAAACCTATTTAGGGTTTCATTTAGCAGAGCTTTGCTCTAAAGAGGTCCAAAGAGAACTCAGGAGAATCCTGTTAGGGTTCCATTAATAGAGCTTTGCTCTATAAAAGATTTTTCTTATATCTTCTTAATTAATGGAGCTTTGCTCCTCCCAACTTATATGGCACTTGAGAATATTATTATTATTATATCATTTTTTTCCAGAGCGGAGCTCTCAATATTTTCAGGGAATTTTCCTCAAATTCTCCTCATAACTGATTTTGACTGGTGTCGCTCCTGTCTGCAGAGCATTGCTCTCGAGGAGTTTAACTTTTAACTTTCTGTATTTTCTTGTTTATTAATATCCCTGTATTGTTTTCTTCAGGTATTATGGCGGTGCGTCTATACAACTTGCACGAGTTCATCACTTATGAGGATATCCGTGTACAGGGCCGTCAACAGAACCAGGAGTTTACGGACGCTCAATGTGCAGAGGTCATGGGTCGCCTGAATGCCAGCGGTGGCTGGCTGCTACCTCGTCGTTCGGCCCTTTTGAAAGTCGTGCTGGGGTCAATATGGAGAGCACTCCCAGGTCTTCACGAGGCCTTACCGCTCAATGCGCTAGATGATGCCGAAGACAAGGTGCATTCAGTGTACCTGACGGGGCTGATTTCGAAGAAACGGCGAAACAACCTCGTTGACATCCTACATCAAATCTTTCAGCAGACGACAATCGTTGCTGCTTATCGAAGGCCGGAGGGGCTTGCGATGATATTGACACCGAGGAGCGCGAGAGGCTGCGCATAAGAATAATTAGAAAGGCCAAAAGAAGTTTGGACGGCCTTACTTTTGAATTCCTCAATCCCTGCCCCGGATCTGAAGTTATTCCATTGTAATAATGTTTTCCTTTTACCGCTTTTCAAAATTGTAAGAATTTTTGCCAATATGAATGGAAACTTTTTACTTCAGCTTCTCTTATTTCCCGTCCTGAGTTTTCTGTCCATGCATAAATGAATGCGTCACGCATGCCAGATCAAATGTAGACCGGATATTCTCTCTGTCATCTTCTTTCTTTTAAAGTCAGTAGGCTGTCTTAATAACCATGGTTGATGGATGTCTAAAACGAGTATTCTGACTTCCTCAGGAAATAGCGATGGCTTAGGCCGCAGGTTCAGGTCTAATGCCTAAGACTTTTCAATTCTATAAGCCGTGAGGGTCTCATAGAGGCTTTTCTCCCTACGGATCGAGAGGATCTCATAGGTGGATTTTCTCCTTAGGAATCGTGAGGATTCCTAAGTGTGGTTTTCTCTTATAAGTCGTAAGGATCTTATAAGAGAATTTTCCCTCTTACGAATCGAGAGGATTCGTAAGTGGTTGTTTCCCTCCTCGTCGAAATTCGACTTCGGAGAGTGAGACCCGTGAATAGTATGCAAGAGACCAGTTTGGATTGACTTGCAGGGCCCCATTGCTCAAAAAGCAAGCTTTTCAATCCTTGCTGTCTAAGACTTCATCTCACGAGTCGAGCCGCCTCGACAATTTTTCACAAGTCGAGACGAATCGAACGTTTCTCGCAAGAACATCTTAACGTCGCATTTAACCTCTGCTCTTTACGACAGAAGCCCGTTAAGGTCGGTGGTACTTAGGGTTTTGGCCATCGTACCGTCGCATAAGCTGATATAGTCCTCGATAGGCAATCGTGCTGTTCGAGTAGCCCCGCGACTGCCGTGTCTCTGATCCCTTCGGGGGCTGGACAAGACGTCTTCAAGCAATCCTCCTTGGCAGTTTGACCGTCGGAAGAGCAAGCGCTAGGAATTTGCCATGCCGCTTTTTACTTGAGGTTAGGCTCATTTTGGAGAGCCCCGATGAGTCATAACCACTCCGCGCTGGTGTGGGATGATCTCCGATAGTCTTTCAGGCTTTATATGACTTGCCGTTAAGACCCTGAAGCTAGGAATTTGGCCTTTGCTTCGTTTGCTGGCATTGCGTCCTCTGTATCGAGACGAATGTCATGGTGGGAACTAGGGATTTTGCCGTGGCTCCATTTGTTTGATGACGTTGCGTCTGCTGTGTCGAGACGAACGTTGGGGCGACATCTCGTCTGCTGTATCGAGACGGACGTCGAGGTTGTCTTTAGGTTGCTGGTGAACCGTCGAGGTTTGGAACTAGGGATTTTGCCATGACGTTTGGAACTACGATCGACCAATAGACGTTGCGCCGGTGGCTCTGTCTTGAAAATTAAAAAGAAAATTAAAGTTAAAATAAATGAAGTAACGTACTCCATAAGAGTTTTAGAGCAAAGCTCTTTCTGCAAAAAAAAAAAAAAAAAAAAAAAATTGCGCAAGTGCCGACACGTGTCTTCGCAGTTGCGCAGCGCGCTGCGCGACACGTGTCTGCGCAGTTGCGCAGCGCGCTGCGCGACACGTGTCAGCGCGCGCAGCTGCGCAAGATTGATCAAAAAAGAATAAAAAAAAGAAAAAAAAAGAGAATAAAAAAAACGGTATGTCCACAAGCAAAATGGGCACGGATGAAAACCCGAAAGGGCTCCGTGAGTAAAAACAGCAGGGCTACCGGCGAGTGTTTGTGAAAACCCGAAAGGGCGCAACCTCGTTACAGAAACACTTATAGGATCCTCTCGACCCTGTAAGGAGAAACCACCTGCGTGAGATCCTTACGACTCACAAAGGAGCAACACACTTGGGGATCCCCACGATTCCTAAGGAGAAAATACACTTGCGAGATCCTCACGACTCGTAAGGAGAACTCTCTTATGGGACCCCCACGGCCCATAAGACTTGAAAGTCTTAAGTTACAGAGACCTAAACCTGTGCTTAAGCAAACCCCCCACAAACTTCCAATATTGCCCTACAAGTGGTCCGATATTGGCCCTTGTATACAATCCACGGGCGCGAATAAACATTTCCCTAACCAAATCCCATACGTGACTGGAGATATGTCCACACGGTGAACAACCCTTGTGAGTCCTCTCGACTCATAAGGGGATAACACTCTTGTAAGATCCTTACGACTTATAAGAGAACATACACTTAGGAATCCTCACGATTCCCAAGGAGAAAACACACCTACAAGATCCTCACGACTTGTAGGGAGAAATACCTTTGTGAGACCCTTACGGCCCATGAAGTCAAAAGCCTTAGCCGACAGGACCCTTAACCCTGTTTACTAAGCCACCTTTGTTCGACATCGACAGAGGCAAATGATGATTCGCTCCTGGCATTATTCCAGTTGTAGCGATGCTGATGCCTAAATCGGTATCAAATTCCAAGTCCTTTCATGGCAAATGATGATTCGCTCCTGGCAATATCCCAGTTGCAGCGATGCTGATGCCTAAACCGGTATCAAATTCCAAGTCCTTTCACGGCAAATGATGATTCGCTCCTGGCAATATTCCAGTCGCAGCGATACTGATGCCAAGATTGGTATCAGACCCCAAATTCCCTACTCGCAAAAAAAAAAAAAAAATGCATACGATATAGCCGAAATGATGGGGCAACTTGCAAACAGAACCAGCAAGTAAAAATGTATGTATACAAAACAGCCGAAACGATTGGGCAACTCGTAATAAAGAGCAGCGAATAAAAATAAAGTAAACAGCCGAAATGATTGGGCATCGCGAAAAATAGCCGAAATGATAGAGCATCGCGAAAAAAAAAAATAAAAAAATAAAAAAATGAAAGAATGAAACTTTTGCCCTACAGGTGAGATCACATCGATCCCTGTATACAATCCAGGGGCACAAACAAAGAGGGAACCATACCTTCCCAACAAGCTCCGCCAGAAAGCGAAGCCAAATCTCGACGGTTCATAGACAACCCAAGGACAACCTTGACATTTATCGCAATATTACAGACACGATGTCAACAAATGAAGCAAATGAAGATCCCGAGCTTCAGGGTCTCGACGTCAACATCGACAACTTAGAGACCACCAACGGCGTTTCTCCTTACTCCAACCAGATGCAGACATGACGTCAACAACTGACCTCAGAATCGCAACGAAACGGAACCATGACATAGTCCCTAGTTCCAAATCTCAATGGCCACGTCTACAGCCTGGAGACCAACAACGGTGTGCCTCCTCATTCCAACAGGACACAGATGTTACACCATCAAGCGGAGCGAAGGCAAAAATCCTAGCTTCACCTCAGCATTCGTCTCGATACAGTAGACGCAATGTCAACAACAGCGTTCCTCCGCAGTCCAGCTGGAGGCAGATGCAACGTCAACAAAAGACCTCACGGTCGAAACAAAGCGGAGTAACGGCAAAATCCCAACTCCACCTTAGCATTCGTCTCGTTACAAAAGACGCAATGTCAACAACGGCGTTCCTTCACAGCCCAGCGGGGTGTACATGCAAAGTTAACAAAAGACCCCATGGTCGAAACAAGTGGAGTGATGGCAAAATCCCAGCTCCACCTCAGCATTCGTCTCAATACACCAGACGCAGTGTAAGCAAATGAAGCGAAGGCCACATTCCTAGCTTCAACGTCTTTACGGTAACTCACATAAAACCGGAAAGACAATAGGAGACCATCTCGCATCAGCACAGAGTGGTCGCCACCTTGACGTTCGTCTCGATACAGCAGACGAAATGTCAACCCCAGTGTTCTTCCCCCAACAGGATTCGGACGCGCCAAAGCAAACGAAGCGAAGGCCACATTCTTAGCTTCAACGTCTTTACGGTAACTCACATAAAACCGGAAAGACAATAGGAGACCATCTCGTATCAGCACAGAGTGGTCACCACCTTGACGTTCGTCTCGATACAGCAGACGAAATGTTAACCCCAGCGTTCGTCCTCCAACAGGATTTGGACACACCAAAGCAAACGAAGCGAAGGCCACATTCCTGACCTCAGAATCGCAACGAAACGGAACCATGACAAAGTCCCTAGTTTTTTTTTTTTTTTTTTTTTTTTTTTTGCGCAATTGCGCGCGCTGACACGTGTCGCGCAGCGCACTGCGCAACTGCGCAGACACGTGTCGCGCATTTGCGCAGTTGCGCACTTGCGCACTGCGCAATTCTTTTTTTTTTTTTTTTTTTTTTTTTTAAGATTGCGCAACTGCGCGCGCTTACACGTGTCGCGCAGCGCACTGCGCAACTGCGCAGACACGTGTCGCGCACTTGCGCAGTTGCGCACTGCGCAATCTTTTTTTTTTTTTTTTTTTTTTTTAATCAATCTTGCGCAGCTGCGCGCGCTGACACGTGTCGCGCAGCGCGCTGCGCAACTGCGCAGACACGTGTCGGCACTTGCGCAATTTTTTTTTTTTTTTTTTTTTTTTGCAGAAAAAGCTTTGCTCTAAAACTCTTATGGAGTACGTTACTTCATTTATTTTAACTTTAATTTTCTTTTTAATTTTCAAGACAGAGCTTTGCTCTGATTGGAGAAAAACAGAAGTATTGGTTGTTTCCCACCTTGGAATTTAAACAGAGCTTTGCTCTGATTGAGGTAAACAAATGCCCCCCCACCGTTGCGCTTACGTGGCTTCCTAACGTGAGAGCAGCGGTGGTAGACTCCGGACCGTCGCGCCATCTTTTGGAAGCTGAAAGGGCACTTGATGCCTATAAATAGGACCTTTGGTCCTCGAATTTTTTTTTTTTTTTTACTATTTCAAGAATTTTGACTCAGAGCCTTGCTCTTGCTTAAGAATTTTCAGAGCCTTGCTCTTGATTTTTTTTTTCAAGAACTCCAGAGTTCATAACCATCATAGGTAAAAATTAAATTAAATTAAATTAAAGCTGATTAATAGAGCCTTGCTCTCCATAGATCCCTGATCTAAAGAAAACCTATTTAGGGTTTTATTTAGCAGAGCTTTGCTCTAAAGAGGTCCAAAGAGAACTCAGGAGAATCCTGTTAGGGTTCCATTAATAGAGCTTTGCTCTATAAAAGATTTTTCTTATATCTTCTTAATTAATGGAGCTTTGCTCCTCCCAACTTATATGGCACTTGAGAATATTATTATTATTATATCATTTTTTTTTCAGAGCGGAGCTCTCAATATTTTCAGGGAATTTTTCTCAAATTCTCCTTATAACTGATTTTGACTGGTGTCGCTCCTGTCTGCAGAGCATTGCTCTCGAGGAGTTTAACTTTTAACTTTCTGTATTTCCTTGTTTATTAATATCCCTGTATTGTTTTCTTCAGGTATTATGGCGGTGCGCCTATACAGCTTGCACGAGTTCATCACTTATGAGGATATCCGTGTACAGGGCCGTCAACAGAACCAGGAGTTTACGGACGCTCAATGTGCAGAGGTCATGGGTCGCCTGAATGCCAGCGGTGGCTGGCTGCTACCTCGTCGTTCGGCCCTTTTGAAAGTCGTGCTGGGGTCAATATGGAGAGCACTCCCAGGTCTTCACGAGGCCTTACCGCTCAATGCGCTAGATGATGCCGAAGACAAGGTGCATTCAGTGTACCTGACGGGGCTGATTTCGAAGAAACGGCGAAACAACCTCGTTGACATCCTACATCAAATCTTTCAGCAGACGACAATCGTTGCTGCTTATCGAAGGCCGGAGGGGCTTGCCGATGATATTGACACCGAGGAGCGCGAGAGGCTGCGCATAAGAATAATTAGAAAGGCCAAAAGAAGTTTGGACGGCCTTACTTTTGAATTCCTCAATCCCTGCCCCGGATCTGAAGTTATTCCATTGTAATAATGTTTTCATTTTACCGCTTTTCAAAATTGTAAGAATTTTTGCCAATATGAATGGAAACTTTTTACTTCAGCTTCTCTTATTTCCCGTCCTGAGTTTTCTGTCCATGCATAAATGAATGCGTCACGCATGCCAGATCAAATGTAGACCGGATATTCTCTCTGTCATCTTCTTTCTTTTAAAGTCAGTAGGCTGTCTTAATAACCATGGTTGATGGATGTCTAAAACGAGTATTCTGACTTCCTCAGGAAATAGCGATGGCTTAGGCCGCAGGTTCAGGTCTAATGCCTAAGACTTTTCAATTCTATAAGCCGTGAGGGTCTCATAGAGGCTTTTCTCCCTACGGATCGAGAGGATCTCATAGGTGGATTTTCTCCTTAGGAATCGTGAGGATTCCTAAGTGTGGTTTTCTCTTATAAGTCGTAAGGATCTTATAAGAGAATTTTCCCTCTTACGAATCGAGAGGATTCGTAAGTGGTTGTTTCCCTTCTCGTCGAAATTCGACTTCGGAGAGTGAGACCCGTGAATAGTATGCAAGAGACCAGTTTGGATTGACTTGCAGGGCCCCATTGCTCAAAAAGCAAGCTTTTCAATCCTTGCTGTCTAAGACTTCATCTCACGAGTCGAGCCGCCTCGACAATTTTTCACAAGTCGAGACGAATCGAACGTTTCTCGCAAGAACATCTTAACGTCGCATTTAACCTCTGCTCTTTACGACAGAAGCCCGTTAAGGTCGGTGGTACTTAGGGTTTTGGCCATCGTACCGTCGCATAAGCTGATATAGTCCTCGATAGGCAATCGTGCTGTTCGAGTAGCCCCGCGACTGCCGTGTCTCTGATCCCTTCGGGGGCTGGACAAGACGTCTTCAAGCAATCCTCCTTGGCAGTTTGACCGTCGGAAGAGCAAGCGCTAGGAATTTGCCATGCCGCTTTTTACTTGAGGTTAGGCTCATTTTGGAGAGCCCCGATGAGTCATAACCACTCCGCGCTGGTGTGGGATGATCTCCGATAGTCTTTCAGGCTTTATATGACTTGCCGTTAAGACCCTGAAGCTAGGAATTTGGCCTTTGCTTCGTTTGCTGGCATTGCGTCCTCTGTATCGAGACGAATGTCATGGTGGGAACTAGGGATTTTGCCGTGGCTCCATTTGTTTGATGACGTTGCGTCTGCTGTGTCGAGACGAACGTTGGGGCGACATCTCGTCTGCTGTATCGAGACGGACGTCGAGGTTGTCTTTAGGTTGCTGGTGAACCGTCGAGGTTTGGAACTAGGGATTTTGCCGTGGCTCCATTTGTTTAATGACGTTGCGTCTGCTGTGTCGAGACGAACATTGGGATGACATCTCGTCTATTGTATCGAGACGGACGTCGAAGTAGTGACCACTCTGTGCTGGTGCAAGATGATCTACGGTTGTCTTTCCGGTTTTATATGAGTTACCGTCAAGACGTCGAAGCTAGGAATGTGGCCTTCGCTTCGTTTGCTTTGGTGTGTCCAATTCCTGTTGGAGGACGAACGCTGGGGTTAACATTTCGTCTGCTGTATCGAGACGAACGTCAAGGTGGTGACCACTCTGTGCTGATGCGAGATGATCTCCGATTGTCTTTCCGGTTTCATGTGAGTTACCGTAAAGACGTTGAAGCTAGGAATGTGGCCTTCGCTTCATTTGCTTTATCATGTCTGAATCCCTGCTGGAGGAAGAACGCTGAGGTTGACATTTCATCTACTGTATCGAGACGAACGTCAAGGAGGTGACCACTTCATGTGAGATGGTCTCCGATTGTCTTTCCGGTTTTATGTGAGTTACCATAAAGACGTTGAAGCTAGGAATGTGGCCTTCGCTTCATTTGCTTTATCATGTCTGAATCCCTGCTGGAGGAAGAACGCTGAGGTTGACATTTCGTCTACTGTATCGAGACGAACGTCAAGGAGGTGACCACTTCATGTGAGATGGTCTCCGATTGTCTTTCCGGTTTTATGTGAGTTACCGTAAAGACGTTAAAGCTAGGAATGTGGCCTTCGCTTCGTTTGCTTTGGTGTGTCCAAATCCTGTTGGAGGACGAACGCTGGGGTTAACATTTCGTCTGCTGTATCGAGACGAACGTCAAGGTGGTGACCACTCTGTGCTGATACGAGATGGTCTCCTATTGTCTTTCCGGTTTTATGTGAGTTACCGTAAAGACGTTGAAGCTAAGAATGTGGCCTTCGCTTCGTTTGCTTTGGCGCGTCCGAATCCTGTTGGGGGAAGAACACTGGGGTTGACATTTCGTCTGCTGTATCGAGACGAACGTCAAGGTGGCGACCACTCTGTGCTGATGCGAGATGGTCTCCTATTGTCTTTCCGGTTTTATGTGAGTTACCGTAAAGACGTTGAAGCTAGGAATGTGGCCTTCGCTTCATTTGCTTACACTGCGTCTGGTGTATTGAGACGAATGCTGAGGTGGAGCTGGGATTTTGCCATCACTCCACTTGTTTCGACCATGGGGTCTTTTGTTAACTTTGCATGTACACCCCGCTGGGCTGTGAAGGAACGCCGTTGTTGACATTGCGTCTTTTGTAACGAGACGAATGCTAAGGTGGAGTTGGGATTTTGCCGTTACTCCGCTTTGTTTCGACCGTGAGGTCTTTTGTTGACGTTGCATCTGCCTCCAGCTGGACTGCGGAGGAACGCTGTTGTTGACATTGCGTCTACTGTATCGAGACGAATGCTGAGGTGAAGCTAGGATTTTTGCCTTCGCTCCGCTTGATGGTGTAACATCTGTGTCCTGTTGGAATGAGGAGGCACACCGTTGTTGGTCTCCAGGCTGTAGACGTGGCCATTGAGATTTGGAACTAGGGACTTTGTCATGGTTCCGTTTCGTTGCGATTCTGAGGTCAGTTGTTGACGTCATGTCTGCATCTGGTTGGAGTAAGGAGAAACGCCGTTGGTGGTCTCTAAGTTGTCGATGTTGACGTCGAGACCCTGAAGCTCGGGATCTTCATTTGCTTCATTTGTTGACATCGTGTCTGTAATATTGCGATAAATGTCAAGGTTGTCCTTGGGTTGTCTATGAACCGTCGAGATTTGGCTTTGCTTTCTGGCGGAGCTTGTTGGGAAGGTATGGTTCCCTCTTTGTTTGTGCCCCTGGATTGTATACAGGGATCGATGTGATCTCACCTGTAGGGCAAAAGTTTCATTCTTTCATTTTTTTTTATTTTTTTATTTTTTTTTTTCGCGATGCTCTATCATTTCGGCTATTTTTCGCGATGCCCAATCATTTCGGCTGTTTACTTTATTTTTATTCGCTGCTCTTTATTGCGAGTTGCCCAATCGTTTCGGCTGTTTTGTATACATACATTTTTACTTGCTGGTTCTGTTTGCAAGTTGCCCCATCATTTCGGCTATATCGTATGCATTTTTTTTTTTTTTTGCGAGTAGGGAATTTGGGGTCTGATACCAATCTTGGCATCAGTATCGCTGCGACTGGAATATTGCCAGGAGCGAATCATCATTTGCCGTGAAAGGACTTGGAATTTGATACCGGTTTAGGCATCAGCATCGCTGCAACTGGGATATTGCCAGGAGCGAATCATCATTTGCCATGAAAGGACTTGGAATTTGATACTGATTTAGGCATCAGCATCGCTACAACTGGAATAATGCCAGGAGCGAATCATCATTTGCCTCTGTCGATGTCGAACAAAGGTGGCTTAGTAAACAGGGTTAAGGGTCCTGTCGGCTAAGGCTTTTGACTTCATGGGCCGTAAGGGTCTCACAAAGGTATTTCTCCCTACAAGTCGTGAGGATCTTGTAGGTGTGTTTTCTCCTTGGGAATCGTGAGGATTCCTAAGTGTATGTTCTCTTATAAGTCGTAAGGATCTTACAAGAGTGTTATCCCCTTATGAGTCGAGAGGACTCACAAGGGTTGTTCACCGTGTGGACATATCTCCAGTCACGTATGGGATTTGGTTAGGGAAATGTTTATTCGCGCCCGTGGATTGTATACAAGGGCCAATATCGGACCACTTGTAGGGCAATATTGGAAGTTTGTGGGGGGTTTGCTTAAGCACAGGTTTAGGTCTCTGTAACTTAAGACTTTCAAGTCTTATGGGCCGTGGGGGTCCCATAAGAGAGTTCTCCTTACGAGTCGTGAGGATCTCGCAAGTGTATTTTCTCCTTAGGAATCGTGGGGATCCCCAAGTGTGTTGCTCCTTTGTGAGTCGTAAGGATCTCACGCAGGTGGTTTCTCCTTACAGGGTCGAGAGGATCCTATAAGTGTTTCTGTAACGAGGTTGCGCCCTTTCGGGTTTTCACAAACACTCGCCGGTAGCCCTGCTGTTTTTACTCACGGAGCCCTTTCGGGTTTTCATCCGTGCCCATTTTGCTTGTGGACATACCGTTTTTTTTATTCTCTTTTTTTTTTCTTTTTTTTATTCTTTTTTGATCAATCTTGCGCAGCTGCGCGCGCTGACACGTGTCGCGCAGCGCGCTGCGCAACTGCGCAGACACGTGTCGCGCAGCGCGCTGCGCAACTGTGAAGACACGTGTCGGCACTTGCGCAATTTTTTTTTTTTTTTTTTTTTTTTTTTTGCAGAAAGAGCTTTGCTCTAAAACTCTTATGGAGTACGTTACTTCATTTATTTTAACTTTAATTTTCTTTTTAATTTTCAAGACAGAGCCACCGGCGCAACGTCTATTGGTCGATCGTAGTTCCAAACGTCATGGCAAAATCCCTAGTTCCAAACCTCGACGGTTCACCAGCAACCTAAAGACAACCTTGACGTCCGTCTCGATACAGCAGACGAGATGTCGCCCTAACGTTCGTCTCGACACAGCAGACGCAACGTCATCAAACAAATGGAGCCACGGCAAAATCCCTAGTTCCCACCATGACATTCGTCTCGATACAGAGGACGCAATGCCAGCAAACGAAGCAAAGGCCAAATTCCTAGCTTCAGGGTCTTAACGGCAAGTCATATAAAGCCTGAAAGACTATCGGAGATCATCCCACACCAGCGCGGAGTGGTTATGACTCATCGGGGCTCTCCAAAATGAGCCTAACCTCAAGTAAAAAGCGGCATGGCAAATTCCTAGCGCTTGCTCTTCCGACGGTCAAACTGCCAAGGAGGATTGCTTGAAGACGTCTTGTCCAGCCCCCGAAGGGATCAGAGACACGGCAGTCGCGGGGCTACTCGAACAGCACGATTGCCTATCGAGGACTATATCAGCTTATGCGACGGTACGATGGCCAAAACCCTAAGTACCACCGACCTTAACGGGCTTCTGTCGTAAAGAGCAGAGGTTAAATGCGACGTTAAGATGTTCTTGCGAGAAACGTTCGATTCGTCTCGACTTGTGAAAAATTGTCGAGGCGGCTCGACTCGTGAGATGAAGTCTTAGACAGCAAGGATTGAAAAGCTTGCTTTTTGAGCAATGGGGCCCTGCAAGTCAATCCAAACTGGTCTCTTGCATACTATTCACGGGTCTCACTCTCCGAAGTCGAATTTCGACGAGGAGGGAAACAACCACTTACGAATCCTCTCGATTCGTAAGAGGGAAAATTCTCTTATAAGATCCTTACGACTTATAAGAGAAAACCACACTTAGGAATCCTCACGATTCCTAAGGAGAAAATCCACCTATGAGATCCTCTCGATCCGTAGGGAGAAAAGCCTCTATGAGACCCTCACGGCTTATAGAATTGAAAAGTCTTAGGCATTAGACCTGAACCTGCGGCCTAAGCCATCGCTATTTCCTGAGGAAGTCAGAATACTCGTTTTAGACATCCATCAACCATGGTTATTAAGACAGCCTACTGACTTTAAAAGAAAGAAGATGACAGAGAGAATATCCGGTCTACATTTGATCTGGCATGCGTGACGCATTCATTTATGCATGGACAGAAAACTCAGGACGGGAAATAAGAGAAGCTGAAGTAAAAAGTTTCCATTCATATTGGCAAAAATTCTTACAATTTTGAAAAGCGGTAAAAGGAAAACATTATTACAATGGAATAACTTCAGATCCGGGGCAGGGATTGAGGAATTCAAAAGTAAGGCCGTCCAAACTTCTTTTGGCCTTTCTAATTATTCTTATGCGCAGCCTCTCGCGCTCCTCGGTGTCAATATCATCGGCAAGCCCCTCCGGCCTTCGATAAGCAGCAACGATTGTCGTCTGCTGAAAGATTTGATGTAGGATGTCAACGAGGTTGTTTCGCCGTTTCTTCGAAATCAGCCCCGTCAGGTACACTGAATGCACCTTGTCTTCGGCATCATCTAGCGCATTGAGCGGTAAGGCCTCGTGAAGACCTGGGAGTGCTCTCCATATTGACCCCAGCACGACTTTCAAAAGGGCCGAACGACGAGGTAGCAGCCAGCCACCGCTGGCATTCAGGCGACCCATGACCTCTGCACATTGAGCGTCCGTAAACTCCTGGTTCTGTTGACGGCCCTGTACACGGATATCCTCATAAGTGATGAACTCGTGCAAGTTGTATAGACGCACCGCCATAATACCTGAAGAAAACAATACAGGGATATTAATAAACAAGAAAATACAGAAAGTTAAAAGTTAAACTCCTCGAGAGCAATGCTCTGCAGACAGGAGCGACACCAGTCAAAATCAGTTATGAGGAGAATTTGAGGAAAATTCCCTGAAAATATTGAGAGCTCCGCTCTGGAAAAAAATGATATAATAATAATAATATTCTCAAGTGCCATATAAGTTGGGAGGAGCAAAGCTCCATTAATTAAGAAGATATAAGAAAAATCTTTTATAGAGCAAAGCTCTATTAATGGAACCCTAACAGGATTCTCCTGAGTTCTCTTTGGACCTCTTTAGAGCAAAGCTCTGCTAAATGAAACCCTAAATAGGTTTTCTTTAGATCAGGGATCTATGGAGAGCAAGGCTCTATTAAGCAGCTTTAATTTAATTTAATTTTTACCTATGATGGTTATGAACTCTGGAGTTCTTGAAAAAAAAAAAAAAAAAAAAAATCAAGAGCAAGGCTCTGAAAATTCTTAAGCAAGAGCAAGGCTCTGAGTCAAAATTCTTGAAGTGGTAAAAAAAAAAAAAAAAAAAAAAATTCGAGGACCAAAGGTCCTATCTATAGGCATCAAGTGCCCTTTCAGCTTCCAAAAGATGGCGCGACGGTCCGGAGTCTACCACCGCTGCCCTCACGTTAGGAAGCCACGTAAGCGCAACGGTGGGGGGGCATTTGTTTACCTCAATCAGAGCAAAGCTCTGTTTAAATTCCAAGGTGGGAAAACAAGCAATACTTCTGTTTTTCTCCAATCAGAGCAAAGCTCTGTCTTGAAAATTAAAAAGAAAATTAAAATTAAAATAAATGAAGTAGCGTACTCCATAAGAGCTTTAGAGAGAGAAAAAAAAAAAAACAGTTGCGCGACACGTGTCTGCGCGGTTGCGCAAGCACAGCTGCGCGACACGTGTCACGCGCTGGGGAAGTTGCGCAAAACAGAATAAATCTTTTCTATTCATGTTAAAACAAGAATATTTTCTTCTGTAAAGCAGAAACCCTTGGATCAAAGATCCGACGGTGGGGAAAATCCCCCAAATCACTCAGAGAATAATCTCTTTAACAAACTTTAACTAATTTATGGGCACTATAAAAAGGACCCTAGACCTCATTTCAAATCATCAACATCTTCCTAAAAAAAAAGAGAAGGGAACTCTTGAAGAATAAAAAAAAAAAAAGGTAAAAACCTTTTGAAGAAGAGAAAATTCTCTTATGAACAAGATCATAGATCTTTAATGATAAATAAATAAATAAATAAATAAAAATAGTGCCTTGCACTTGTTTTATGAACCATCGGTTCTTGAACCTAAAAGGTTCCTAAATTAATAGTGCTTTGCACTTTTATGAACCTTTGGTTCTCTAAGATAAGAAAAACTTGTTTTTTTCTTAGATCTAAAAAATGAAATAGTGCCTTGCACTTGATATGAACCTCTGGTTCTAAAAAATAAAAGAATAATAAATAGTGCCTTGCACTTGATATGAACCCTTGGTTCTGTGAAAAGAAAATAAGAAGAAAAACTTGTTTTCTTTTGATCTAAATGTAGATCAAAAGTGCTATGCACTTTTGATCTTCAATCAGAAGATTCTTGAGTTCCTGCAACTCATTATTCTTGAGGGCCTGGCCCAAATCAGAAATAAAAGGGTAGAGCCCTATTTGGAAAAATTCTTGAGGGCCTGGCCCAAATCAGATCACAAAAATAAAAAGGCAGAGCCCTATTTGAAAAATTCTTGAGGGCCTGGCCCAAATCAGATCATGAAAGGGCAAAACCGAAGCGTTGCTTCGGATTTTTGAATTTTCAAAATTCAACAGAGCCTTGCTCTGATTGGGGGAAACAGATGCCCCCCCACCGTTGCGCTCACGTGGCGCGCGCGTGGGTGCAACGGTGGCAAGATCCTGACCGTCGGATCGACGAGTCAGGTGAACAAGCGCAGGCGCCTATAAATAGGACCTTTGGTCCTTGGTAATTTTTTTACCATTCTCAAGAAATTGAATTTCAGAGCCTTGCTCTTACTTGAGAACTTCCAGAGCCTTGCTCTTGTGATTTCCTTAAGAACTTCCAAGTTCTAACTTCAGAACCATTATAGGTAAAATTAAATTAATTTAATTTAAATTAAATTTAACTAATCAGAGCCTTGCTCTTATAGATCTTTGATCTAAAGGAAACCCCTTTGGGGTTTCTTCAACAGAGCCTTGCTCTTATAGATCTTTGATCTAAAGGAAACCCCTTTGGGGTTTCTTTTTTATTCACAGAGCCTTGCTCTCCAAATTTACAGAGACTCTGTTCTTAGGTTTTAACCCATGAACAGAGCCCTGCTTCATAGATCAACTAGAAAACTTTTTAAAAGTTTCCATGGATCTTTAAGATCCCAAAATTTTAATTTTCAGGAGTTATAAATTTTTATCACTACTGCAGAGCTAGGCTCTTTTTAAGAAGTTTTATTCCTTTGAAACAGGAGTTTGACAAATGTCACTCTGTGGCAGAGCTTTGCTCTGAAAAGAGGAGATCTTCTCCTTGTTTCTAGGGGTCCCCCCAATGGGGATATTCTCTTGGGGGTCTTTTAATTGACTGACAGTCTCATCCAATGGTGGGATTGTCTTATCAAATGATGCGCCGTCATCTTGATTTTGTGGGTCCCCCTTTGGTCCACTACTCACTGCCTCACAGCGTGGAGCCAGATTTTTATTTATTATTATTAGATTATTTTTTTTTATTTTTATATATATTATTTTTATTGAATGTTCAGTGTCAAGCCACTAATGACATATATATATTTTATGCAGGAAGGATGTCTGACGACTTGTCTTTTCCCTTCGTTCGCTCAGAAGGAGGGTTCCCACACGCACCAGTGGACCGGGTCGTGTTTGCCTTGATCAAAGATCGTGATCCTGAGTGCAAACATCTCCACCTATGGGGAAGGTGGTATAGCCAAATCATCCAGGGTCGTCGCAGTTTTAGTTCTGCCTCGCCCTCCGAACCTATAGTCACGATCCCCTACGCAGATAAACCCCCGGTGGAGTATGCCGTGGAGGTTAAAAATTGGAATTCGGACGATCTTCTCGGCGCTATTCCGGTACAGCCGCCGCCGGCCATAGACATCTTAGGAAGGCGAATCTGTCAGGGTGAAGCACGCCCTTGGGGACAGGCCTATAATATTGGATTGAATCCGCGACCGCTTGCTGGATACCTGCCATGGGCCCGGTACATCTTAGCGGCGAAAAGAGCTCATCTGACGAAGATCGGTTTGTACTCCGCCATCTATGTCTCGCTTTTCGAATATCCTACTCCTCCAACGTGGTGGACAAGGGCTTTCATTGAACAATGGAATATCCCTACGCATACTTTCCTGACGGCGGATAGGGAAGTTTCTATTTCTCTAGAGGAGTTCGTTGAGCTTTCGGGTTTACCGGCGAGGGGGGAGCATTATGAGGAGCTGCTTCCTCCTGATGAGTACGTCTTTGCCACCAAGCAGGTGGTACTCGACTTAACTCCGGAAAATGCCATCCAGCATCAGCATCCGGGCCTGGTGAGGGTTTTGGAGATTTACGAGGAGCTTCATTTGGAATTGGGCGACCGAGGCGTTAGTTTCGCGGACTTCATTGCTCGCTTTATTCGCCCGGAATTTTTATCAGAGCGAGGTGATAAGTTCGCCCAACTTGCTGACCCTTTTGGTTTCGGCCTGGACCGTCGGCCTTCATCAGAAATTGATCAGCGGAGTTTCTACCTTCCCGGGACTGCTATCGTCCCTTTCTCAGAGATCGCCGTCCCTGGCATGGATGAGGAGACCTTCTTCATAGGGTTCTTAGGTCTGTGGCTGTGCAGCTTCGCGCTTCCCATGCACCCACGCCTCATGCGGTCTTCTGTATTTTACCCGGCGCATCGGATGGTGGCCGGCCTGCAGTTATCAGTGGGGATCGCTGGGTTGGCTTACCTTTACAACGGACTTAGCATAGCGGCGGACGCTAATGAACCTGGGGTACAGCCTGCTAACTTCCCGATGCACTACTTCACTTCTTGGATGGAGCTGCATGTTCGGGGAGTGTTTGGTGCCCATAAAACTCCTCAGTTCTTTGAGAGATTCAAACTTCCAAGAATCATGCGATTGGTCGGGGCTTCCATCGTTTTTGCACCCCCACGGGAGTCCAGGGGACTGCTTCTGCGTTCTCATTTAGTCGGGGCGAAGACCTCTTTTGTGGATAAGGTCATCACCATGGGTTCCGAGACCACTAAGTCAGTGGTGTCGCTGCGTGATGACTTTAAAGGCGGTGTTTCCGTGTTGAAGGCTCGGGAAATTCTTCACCTTTATTCCATTCGGCCGGGCTACTTGGTATTTAGGCAGAATGACACGGCCCTCTTCATGAGGTATAACCCGCATCGATTTGCCCGGCAATCGAGTTATAACCAAGGGGTCCCATTGGAAGCCTTCTTGGGAACACCTGCAGTCGGTCCAGAAGGGGTACGGAATGCGATGCATCACTTCATCCGGCTAAATACAGGCTCTTACTTTTTCATCAGCGAGCCCAGCTGTACCCCCAAGATACTCAATTCGTATGTGGCCTGGTACGCGCACGCGATGGGACCAATCATCTTGATGGAGAAACGTCTATTGGTCGATCGTAGGGCTGCGCCTCCCGGCGGCAATCGCAAGGCTCCATTGCAGCCCAGGGTTCAGGTTATCCCTCCGACGAAAGAGGCTGGAGCCGATCGACCACGCGTATTGGCCCCTCCGCGTGGACTGCCACTGCCCACTGCGGTGGATGCTCCAACGGTACCCCGTGCTCCGACGAAGACGGCTAAAGCGGCCTCACCGGAGTCGGGTGTAGGAGCGGACATCGGGACTCGCCGCCCAAAAGTGACTGCCAAGACTGGCAAGCGCAAAGATGCTCCGGGTGGATCCAAGGCTGGTGGACAGAAGAAGAAGAAATCCATCCTATCCCTTGACGCGATTCTTAACTTAGAACCCGCGGCTCATCCTGCCGAGACTATATGTGAGTATGGCAGCAACGAGGGTTTCGTGGTGGACCCTGAGGACACCAACCTAGCCGCCGCGATTGCAGCTTTGGAGCGATCGGCGAGGCTCGAAGCAATGTTAAGCAGACTCGCTGAGTCGGGTAATCCTCAGCCTCCTTATTTGTCATTTTATCCCACTTTTACTATTATCTTTAGCTAATATTTGCCTCATTTTCAGCAGGTGGATCTACTGAAGAGGCCGTTGCTGCCTCTCTGAAGACCTTCCAGGCGGAGGAGAAGAAACGCGCCTTAGCAAGCGTCGGTATGTTTTACCCCGTTCTTTTTTTTTTATAAGGAAAGTTTGTTGTCTTTTTATGATAGTCGACCTGACCTTCTCTTGTTTCTTTACAGGGGTTGTATTAATCGGTGCAAGGACCCTTCCCAAGCCTGTCATCGAAGTCCCAGCTCCGTCGAAGCTGGCGCAAGAGCCTCGGCTCGATGCAACGACGAGGGATGCTCTGAAAAATCTGGAGGCATCCCTCTACACGGATGAGGAGGCTTCACTCAAGGAAGCTCTGATGGCATCTGCCTCATCGGCTCAAGAGGAACGGAAGCGGTCTAGACGCGAAGCGAAGGCGCGCAGAGCTGCTCTGGCCGCAGGAGCGGGCCCTAGCACTATTCCTCTCGATAATATTCCTTCTGAAGAGCCCCCAGTGGCTCTGTCTACTGCTCGTCGGCAAGTGGCGCGCGCGGTTCGGAGTGCCAATGACAAATCCACTTCAGGTAGTACTTCTTTCAGAATCTCGTCGTACGAATTGTAGAGTTGTTGGCTTATACGTATTCCATTTTATAGGGTCGAGTCCAACTGAGGGGGAGGGGGAAACGACCGTCGAGCCCAAGGGAGCAGAGGACGCGGTACTCGCCGAACCCGAACCGACAGTGGACAACTTTGTCGAGGTCATGGGGCCTGGAGCCGGGATTGAAGAACCTACCGCGGAGCAAGTCGTTGATGCCGTACCCGAAGTGGCGGCAGATGAGATGATTGTCTCAGCCGAGCCGAAGGCGGTAGAGGGCGAGGTACTTGAGGCTGGGGACCTCGTGGTGCCGGTGGACGGGACAGCTGTAATCGCTGATCCTGAGGGAACAGCAGGTGAGGTGGCCATGATTCCTGAAGACGAGCTAGGCGCTCCTTCTCAGGAATCGGGCAATGTTCCTATCTTGGCCCTTCCTGCCTATGGTTCCCCGCCGCCTGCAGAGCTTGAGAGCGTAACAACGGTTCCCCTTGAGTCGGGTGACGAAGCTACAGGCGGTGGTCTTCCGTCAGTGGAGGAAGGGACTACTTCAGTTTCTGCTGGCAGCTCGTCAGGTGAATTTTCGAGTCACCAGCGTTTCCATTTTTTTTGTATATATCTCGTGATCTCTTCTGACAAGCTTGTCTTTGCAGGTGCGGTCAGTGCCGACGCTCCACTGCTTGAGGGAGCACCGTCAACTACTGCTTTGGCGGTGGTCACTTCCCCGTCTTCCCTCGTGCCGTCACGGATGTTGGAAGGTACGGATTCACGACTCATGCATTAATCTTTCAAAAATGTGGCTCTTGTACTAATGCTACGCCATTGTGCCTTTTCAGGAGGGCTCTTTGATCATCTATATCAGGTGTTGCTCCCACACTTCTCCTTCCCATCCGAGCTCGCTTCTCCCTCTAAGGGTACCGGTGAGTGCCGTCTTGGTCTTTTTCGAGGGAATATAGGATCGTATCTGACTTTTCTTCTTCCTGACTGCAGTGCCTCAGATCGAAGGAGGGGACGCCGGGCTTGTGCTGCCACCGGCGCTTCCGGCTTTGACGTCCGTTGCGACTGGTACAGATATTCCTTTCCTCTTTTTATATGATCTTTCATCGACTTTTCGAATCATTGTTTGACCATGTTTCGTTTTTTGCAGCTATTGTCCCAGCTCCAATTCCTTTTGAATCTCAGGTCCTCTCACCGGCGGGTCCTTTCTCGCGACGCCCGTCTTCAAAGGGTGCTGTAATGAGCCTGGGTATGTTGAGCGGGTACATCGAAGAGCACAACATGGATGCCCTTCCTTCGGCCGTAGATTTCGCTGTGGACGTTAACCCAATGTTGGCGGCGCTCGTAACTTTCCATAACGAAGGCGTCGTCGAATCGTGGGTTAACCACTGCAGAGAGATCGAAGCTCGCCTGCATCGGTTGGAGTCGACACGCCCTTCTCCCGAGGCTTTGGCCGCGAGCGCCGAACGGATAGCTTGGCTTGAGCAAAGTACCTCTTATCTCCGCCATTTGGAGCAGAAGGCAGCTTTACGGCTAAAGGCGCATCAGAAATCTTCAAACGCGACCGCTTGCCTTCGTGCCGAAGTTAGGACGAATGCTGCTGAGGTGAAAGCTGTCTTTGAAGGTCTTCTTAAGCGTATATCTAATGGGCTAGCGTTGAAGCAGAAACTTGATGCTGCTGAGCGCGATGCCCAAGGCCAAGAAGCAGCTCATCAGGTTGTTGGGGAAGAGCTCGCATCCTTCACGCAACAGCGGGCTCAAGTAGAGGCGGAGCTGGCAGTGGCAGTTGATCAGGAGAAAGCATGGAAGGACGTATGCGACCAATTGCTACATCTGTGCAAGACGCTTCCTTCCCCATAATCCCCCTTGTATCATTTGTCTTTGTAAATTATATGTATATATTTTTTATCCTTTAACACAATGTATCCTGTACTCAACCAATTTTTTATGAATAAAAGATACACATTTTGTAATGTCTTGTGTCATTTCTCTGTCTTTCTTTTCTTTTATAATCAGTACACCACCTTAACAACCACAATTGACGAACGATTGGGACGAGTATCCCGACCTTATTAAGAAATAACGACGGCTTAGGCCGCAGGTTCAGATCTGCTGCCTAAGACTTTCCAACTCTATAAGCCATGAGGGTCTCATAGAGACTCTTCTCCCTACAGATCGAGAGGATCTCGCAGGTGAATTTTCTCCTTAGGAATCGTGAGGATTCCCAAGTGTGGTTTCCTCTCATAAGTCGGAAGGATCCTATAAGAGAATTTCTCCCTCTTACGAGTCGAGAGGGCTCGAAAGCGGTTGTTTCCCTCATTGTCGAGAATCGACTTCAGAGAGTGAGACCCGTGGATAGTATGCAAGAGACCATTTAGGATTGACTTGCAGGATCCCATTGCCCCTCTTACGAGTCTAAAAGGCTCGTAAGCGGTTGTTTCCCTCTTTGTCGAGAATCGACTTCAGAGAGTGAGGCCCGTGGATAGTATGCAAGAGACCATTTAGGATTGACTTGCAGGGTCCCATTGTTCAGGAAGTAAGTTTTGAATCCTTACTGCCCAAGATGTGAGTCAAAGAAGCTCTCGTCATGGAGTGTTTGTATCCGTGAGTTGAGAAGTTTGCCGGGATTATTTGTTTCCCGAGCGCCAAGGATTATTTGTGTCCTTGGGGTTTGAAACGAGTCGAGGGTTCCTACGGAGACACTGGTGGCTCTGCGGGTCGACGCGGATCAGAAGGCTCTCGTCAAGGAGTGTTTGTATCCGTGAGTTGAGGGATTTGCCGGGATTATTTGTTTCCCGAGCGCCAAGGATTATTTGTGTCCTTGGGGTTTGAAACGAGTCGAGGGTTCCTACGGAGGCACTGGTGGCTCTGCGGGTCGACGCGGATCAGAAGGCTCTCGTCAAGGAGTGTTTGTATCCGTGAGTCGAGGAATTTGCCGGGATTATTTGTTTCCCGAGCGCCAAGGATTATTTGTGTCCTTGGGGTTTGAAACGAGTCGAGGGTTCCTACGGAGGCACTGGTGGCTCTGCGGGTCGACGCGGATCAGAAGGCTCTCGTCAAGGAGTGTTTGTATCCGTGAGTCGAGGAATTTGCCGGGATTATTTGTTTCCCGAGCGCCAAGGATTATTTGTGTCCTTGGGGTTTGAAACGAGTCGAGGGTTCCTACGGAGGCACTGGTGGCTCTGCGGGTCGACGCGGATCAGAGGGCTCTCGTCAAGGAGTGTTTGTATCCGTGAGTCGAGGAATTTGTCGGGATTATTTGTTTCCCGAGCGTCAAGGATTATTTGTGTCCTTGGGGTTTGAAACGAGTCGAGGGTTCCTACGGAGGCACTGGTGGCTCTGCGGGTCGACGCGGATCAGAGGGCTCTCGTCAAGGAGTGTTTGTATCCGTGAGTCGAGGAATTTGTCGTTGAAGTCACTGGCTTCTTCGGTTGAAATGAACCGTTGAGGCTTGGTTTCGTCGTTTGACGGAATCCGTTGGGGAGGTATGGTTTCTTCTTTGTTCACGCCCTTGGATCGTATACAGGGATCGATATGATCTTAACTGTAGGGCCGAAGTTTTATCATTTCTTATTTTTTTTTTGTTTTATTTTATTTCCGCGATGCTCTATCATTTCAGCTTTTATATCGCGAAGGTCGCGATTGCCCAAACATTTCGGCTATTTTTCGCGGTGCCCAATCATTTCGGCTATATTTTTTTTATTTTTACTCGTTGCATTTTATTACGAGTCGCCCAATCATTTCGGCTATTTTGCATGCATACATTTTACTTGCTGCTTTTTATTGCAAGTTGCCCTATCATTTCGGCTATTTCGTATGCATGAGTGGTCTACTGGCTTTCGCCGTCAACCTGAAATTGAACACCGATTTCGGCATCAGCACCGCTGCAACTGGGATATTACCAGGAGCGAATCATCATTTGCCTCTATCGTTGTTGAACAAAGGAGGCTTATCGACCAGGGTTAGGATCCCGTCGGCTAAGGCTTTTGACTTCATGAGCCGTAAGGGTCTCGTGAAGGTATTTCTCCCTACAAGTCGTGGGGATCTTGTAAGTGTATTTTCTCCTTAGGAACCGTGGGGGTTCCTAAGTGTTTTGCTCTTCTGTAAGTCGTAAGGATCCCACAGGAAGGTTTTCTCCTCATAAATCGAGGGGATCTATAAGGGTTGTTTACCATACGAACGTATTCCCGGTCATGGATGGACCTTGGTTAGGGAAACGTTTATTCGCGCCCGTGGATTGTATACAAGGGTCAGTATTGAGCCACTTGTAGGGCAATATTGGAAGTTTGTGGGGGTTTGCTTAAGCACAGGTTTAGGTCTCTGTGACTTAAGACTTTCAAATCCTATGAGCCGTGAGGGTCCCATAAGAGAGTTCTCCTTACGAGTCGTGAGGATCTCGCAAGCGTATTTTCTCCTTAGGAATCGTGAGGATTCCTAAGTGCGTTGTTCCCTTGTAAGTCGTAAGGATCTCACGCGGGTGGTTTCTCCTTACGGGGTCGAGAGGACTCCATAAGGGTTCTTTAACGAAGTTGCGCCCTTTCGGGTTTTCACAACATCCGCCGGTAGTCCTGCTGTTTTTACTCACGGAGCCCTTTCGGGTTTTCATCCGTGCCCATTCTGCTTATGGACTTACCGTTTTTTTTTTTTTTTTTAATTTTATTTTTTTTTTTTTTTTTTTTAATTTATTTTCATTCATCTCGTCAGCCCAAGGATGCCGCAGTATTAGTTTAAAGACGTTTTCGGTCTGCTATTAGTTTAAGGACATTCCGGTCCACCGTTGAGAGGGTTGGCTACTACTTATAAGGCTTGAGCTTAGGAAGATAGCGAGCGGACATAGTCGTCGTCATCTACCATTAACCTGGGCTGTGGCTTATTAAGCGTAGTATTTCTTTAGGAAGCGTCCGTTTATTGGCCTGAAAGGCCTTTCACCGTGCATGTCCATGAGTAGATAGGCCCCACCTTGGTAGACTTTATCAATGATATAAGGACCTTCATAGTTTGGCTCGAATTTTCCTCGCTTGGCGCGATTGGGGATCATGGGCCTTTTGACCACTAGCACAAGTTCGCCTTGGCGGAATGTCCTCGGGCGGCTCAATCTTTCATACGAGCGCGTCATTTTTGCTTTATAGGCTTCCAGATTTTGTTGTGCTAGAAGCCGGATTTCATCAAGGGCGTCAAGCTCTTCAAACCGAAGGTGAGCATTTTCTTCGTCTGTCAGTTCGTAGTGGACTGCCACTCGTAGAGAGGGTAATTCTATCTCGAGAGGGAGTACTGCTTCCGTCCCAAATACCAACGCGTATGGCGTTGTGTTTGTGGCCGTTTTAAACGTAGTCCGATACGCCCAAAGAGCCTCTTGCAATCTTTCGTGCCAATCTCTCTTATTTCGTGACACTGTTTTCTTTATGATCTTTGTCAAGGTCTTGTTGAAGGCTTCAGCTAGTCCGTTAGCTCGCGGGTTATAAACTGAGGAATATCTCCAGTCTATATTGTGCTGCTGTGCGAAACGGCTAATTTTATGACTTCGATAGGCTGGCCCATTATCAGAGATGATTCTTCTGGGGGTTCCAAACCGGTAGATGACATGCGTTTTGAAGAAATGGAGAATGTTCTCCGTCTTTACTTCCCTCAACGGAACCGCCTCTGCCCATTTGGAGAAGTAATCAGTCGTCGCCAAGATGAAACGATGTCCCTTTGACGATGCTGGTTCGATGGGACCGACTATGTCGGTTCCCCACATTTCGAATGGCCAACTAGCCATTGTCGGATGCAGTGGATTGGGATGCTGATGGATGAAGTCCCCATGAATTTGGCATGGATGACATTGCCTCGCATATTCCAGGCAATCCTGCATCATCGTGGGCCAGTAGTAGCCCATCCGCTTTATCTTCAATTTCATCTTAGGGCCTGCTTGGTGGGAACCGCAGAGTCCGTCGTGAACTTCTTGGACGACCCTTCTCGCTTCGTCAGGTCCTAAGCATCTCAACCACAGAGAGTCGAATGACCTCTTGTATAGAGTATCATTGACGAAGGCGAAAGACAAAGCTCGTTTCGTGAGCTGATGTCTTGTGGACGCTTCTTCAGGTATTCGGTGGAACTTGAAATAGTCTATGAAGACTTCTCTCCAGTCCTCGGTATTTTCCCAGTCCTTTATTTGCAGGGTTGTCTCCTCTTTCGCTCCTTTTTCTTCAGACGATTTCGGAGATATTTCTGTTGGGGCGAGCACTCGACGGCTTTGTATCACGATTCTAACGTCATCGAGGTTCTCATCAGCCAATTCTTTAGCAAGTTTGGCCAGTGCGTCCGCTTTGCTGTTCTCCGCGCGCGGTATACTTTCCAAAGTGTAAGAGGGAATTCGGGTTAGCAGTTGCTGCAATTTTTCACCGTATTTTACCAATTCCGGTTTACACGTCTGGTAGTCGCCGTTTACTTGACTAACGACCAGTTGGGAATCGCCGTATACGAGGAGATCTTCAATTCCCATGTCAATGGCGATCTCGAGGCCTGCTATCAGAGCTTCGTATTCGGCTTCATTGTTTGTTCTCGGCTCCGTTAGGGAGAACGCGTAGCGCATTATCCCTCCTTGTGGAGTTACGAAGATGAGTCCTACCCCTGATTTAATTATAGGGGTACTTTGTTTGCGTTTCTTCATGGAAGATGCTCCATCGAAATAAAGCTCCCATCGGATATTATCGCCGTCGATCGTATCGAACGCATGTTCGTCCGGAAGATCGCAATTCAGAGGAGAATCGGCGGGTATCGGATGCTCAGCGAGGAAGTCGGCAATGGCCTGGCCTTTCACTGCCTTGAGAGGTTGATATGTTATCGAGAATTCCATCAAGAGCAGGGCCCATTTAGCGAGTCGTCCTGTCAATATGGCTTTTGACATTAAATATTTAAGAGGGTCCACTTTTGAAATCAGACGGACCTCGTGCGCCAACGCATAGTGCCTAAGCTTTGTTATTGCGAAGATCAACGCCAGGCAGTGTTTTTCAATGGGAGAGTAATTGCTTTCTGCCCCCAGCAGGACTCGACTTAAGTAGTAAAGTGCTCTTTCTTTCCCTTGATCGTTCTCTTGTGCCCATAATGCGCCTAAAGAACCTTCGAGGGCGGTTGTATAAAGAATAAGAGGCTTCCCCTTAACTGGAGCAGCCAACACCGGAGGGTTCTGCAAGTATTGCTTGATCTCATCCAGTGCGCCTTGGCATTTTTGGTCCCAAACAAATGGGGTTCCCTTCTTCATCAGGTGGCTGTAAGGACGGCACTTTCCTGAAAGGTTGGCTATAAATCGCCGTATATACGCGAGTTTCCCTTGGAGAGACCGCAGCTGTTTGAGAGTCCTCGGCGGAGGCATTTCCATGATCGCTTTGATCTTTGACGGGTCTATTTCAATACCTCGGTGTCGAACGACGAATCCAAGGAACTTGCCCGAGGAAACCCCGAACGCACATTTAAGAGGATTCATCTTCAAGTTGTATTGCCGAAGGCGTTGAAATACAGTCTTCAGATGCTCGAGATGTTCCTCGTATGATTTGCTCTTGACTACGAGATCGTCGATATAGCATTCGACGATTTCGTGTATAAGGTCGTCGAAGATCTTCGTCATGGCCCTCTGATAAGTAGCACCGGCGTTCTTCAAACCGAAAGGCATCACTTTATAACAGAATATGCCAAGAGGAGTCCTGAAGGCTGTGTGTTTCTGATCTTCCGGGTGCATTTTTATTTGATTATACCCCGATGATCCGTCCATGAAGGAGAAAACCTCATGAGTGGATGTGTTGTCTATCATCAGCTCGGTGACTGGCACTGGGAAATCATCTTTTGGGCAGGCTTTGTTGAGATCCCGGAAGTCTACGCATATGCGCACTGTCCCATTTTTCTTCATCACTGGGACAATGTTGGCGATCCATTCAGGGTATTGGACTTCTTGGATGAAGCCTGAATCTATCAGCTTTTTGACTTCGGCGTTGATGCTCATCTCAAGCTCGAGTCGCATTCTCCTCGGCGCTTGTTTGACTGGCTTGATGTCCGGGGATATCGCCAACTTGTGTACTGCAATTTCTGGATCTAGTCCCGGCATTTCGGAATAGTTCCACGCGAAGCAATCTTTGTGCTGTAGAAGCACATCCTTTAACGCAGCCACCCTAACTTCAGATAGCAGCTCGCTGATGAATGTCGGTCGCGGGTCATTTTCCGTCCCCAACTCAATTTTCTTGAGATTATCTGCAGTGGTATGTATTCCGTCCTCCAGTTCTTTCGGAGCTGGGGGAAATTCTGAGATTACCTCATCGCTGCCGCTTTCAAAACACCAAGGGGGGTTGTTCATGTCTTCGGACCCTTCTTTCGATATTGTTATCACATGGCAGGTGCGAATTTTCTGCCAATCACAATGCGGAGTTGGCTTTATTCTTGTGTTTTCAGGTTCGTGCTTTTGCGGCGGCGCTACCCTCCAACTGTCAGACAACGCGAATTTGCCAAGCTGATATTGGTCCTCGACCCAATTCTTAAAGGTGAAGCAATCTTCAAGCGGATGCCCTACTACTCGATGGTAAAAGCAATACTTCGGGTTGGAGACCTTGCCTGCTTGTTCAGGGTGTTTAGACTTTGGCAACGTAAGCATTTGATGTTTCAGAGCGAGATCGAATATTTTCTTTGTTTTGCTCCGAGGAAAAGAGTATGCTCGACCCATTTTCTTCCCGAGGGCTAAGTCAATAACGCTCGATTCTCGGATGCGCGGCTTCTTAGCTCTGCTTTGTAGTTGTCGAGCGCCTCTCTTGCCTTTCGACCTGTTTTTGTTCTCGCGTCGCACCTTTTTTGTAGCAGGTTGACAAGGAGCGGCATCTTCGTTCTTTACTGCCTGTTGGAGGAGGCGCTGTGTCTTAGCTTTCTCATAGATTCCCATTTCACGATCGTGATCATCTCGGGCTTTTTGACTCGCATCCCTTATAAGTTTGCTCATCTGGTCTTCGGTCCCTAAACCGGGCGGTTTTGTATCCGGAACTTTTGCTGGTTCAGGATTAGCGTCCTCCCATTGAGCGTCCGCCTCTTCATCGAAGTCACATATGGCATAACAGTTGTTTACTAGCTCCCGCTTCCTTGGCCGGATGTACCCAAGCCCTTTGGCTTCTACTTTCCCGTTAGGCAGCTTGCATTGGGTCCCGGGAATGTTCCAGACCTTGTCATAGAATTTGGCTTTTCTAACGGTCTGTGTGAAGGACATCCCTTGGCGTTTTAGCAGTTTCTTCAAACCTTCGGTATAATACCGGGGAAGACGGATAGGCTGAAGCCTGTCAAGCGTGGGATCCGCGCCATGCCAAACTTCTTTTTCTACTTTGTTCTCTTCAGAACGGTAGAATAAGATCGCCTTCTCACCCCTTCGTCCGGGAGGGATATAGAATGTCTGCAATTCTTCTACGCTGTTAGTGTCGAGTGCATCCAGTTCTTTGTAATGTTCAAGCGGCACCATGGTTATCTGCAGACTTCGCTCTTCATCAGCGGAGATCTGTATCGAAGGCCGAGCAGGGAATACAGCATGAACTTCATCCTCTGAATCACTACCGAAGATCAACGAAGGGACGGATGGTCCTGGCCTGGTAGATTGGGATGGACCTGAACAAATTATATCTTCTTCCTCGGTATCACTGCCGAAGACAGGGATGGTGGCATTAGTTTTGTTCTCTGGTTTGTGACACCTTTCCGTGTCTTCGAAGCTCGGCAAGAAGTATTTGGCATCTTCATACTTGCGAACTTCGTTCACGGAAAACGGATTCAACTCTCCGGCCACAGTGTACTCGAGGCCATCCCTGGAATACTTCATGCACTGATGCTGTGTAGAAGGGATGATGTTGTACTCGTGTAGCCATGGTCGGCCGAGCAGAGCATTATAGCACGTCTTGGCATCTATAACATGGAATTTGATGTCTGTGACGAGCAACCCGAAGCGTAGCGTCAATATCACAGATCCAAGGGTCTTTGAAGATTGAGAGTCGAAACCGGAGATAGTGATCTTGTCCCGGGCAAGGTGTTGGACACTCATGCAAATCTCCTTTAACACTCGTACGTTGAGTAAATTGACGGACGATCCGTTATCGACCAAGATTTTACCTATCTTTATGTCATGGCAGTATCCTGAGACATAAAGAGGGCGATTGTGTTCACACGTCCCGAGAAGAAGGTCCTCATCACCAAAAGCAACGTCGGCTGTGTGCACTTCTTCCAATTCGTCTTTCATCTTTTCTTCGGCCAAGAAGGCTTGGAACTGGTCCGAATCTTGTAGTGCCTTAATCAAAGAGTCTCTCGCATCCTTTGATAGTAACAAGGCATCGAGGATGCTGAGTTGTGAGGGTAGCTTCCTCAGATGCGCTAAGACATTGTAATCCACTTTACTCCTCTTTGACGGATTTTTGGCGGTTAACTCTTCCGCGACTTGGTCATCCAAAGTGATGTCTTCAGAGACCTTCTCTTTCCCTTTATCTTTTCTATTCGAGGGTCCGAGGTTCTTTTCAGGCAGTGTCCGATTCCGCAGCTGTATATTTTCGCAAGACTTCGGTTCTTCTTCTTTTCCCGAAGTTGACTCTTTAAAGAGAGGGGCAATCTCTAGTTCCTCATCAGAGTCGCTCCCAAATGTGGGCACTTGTGACCTGGTAGTGTTAACCATGTGACAGTTGCCGGCAGTTCTTTCAAGCACTTTGGTCGTGTTTCTTTGATCCCGACGAACCTTGCGCTTTTCCCGTTTAAAGCGTTGTTGATTAGCGACGTATCCTTGCCACCATTTATCGAACGCTTTGCACTCTTGGGTAGAATGTGAGACCTTCTGATGATATAAGCAATAAGAGGGATGCATTTCTGCCACGCTAGTAACTTTTTCTTCTGAGAGTGGTAGCTTCATGCCCATCGATATGGACTGCGGGGTCTTTAAACTCGCGGACCGAAACGTCCCTAAACTAATATCGGACCGAAACGTCCCTAAACTAATATCGGACCGAAACGTCCCTAAACTAATATCGGACCGAAACGTCCCTAAACTAATGTTGGACCACTACGTCCCTAAACTGGCGACGGACCACCACGTCCCTAAACTGGAATATGGACCACCACGTCCCTAAACTGGCGATGGACCACCACGTCCCTAAACTGGAGTATGGACCACTACGTCCTTAAACTGGCGACGGACCGAAACTTCCCTAAACTAATAATGGACCACCATGTCCCTAAAACTGGCGATGGACCGCCATGTCCCTAAACTGGCACAATAGGGCCCAAATGCTCTTTTGTTGGATCTAAACGGTCTCGCCTAAGTTGATCTTAACCCCAAATACGGTTAACGTGTCCTTAGACATTTAAATAAACGATAAAACTCCAAATTAACTTTGGTTCAAGGGTACATCTCTGAACTCCTCAGACGCCTGTCGTTGTAATCCCTCAACGACGTCAGAGAGGTGACGAGTCCCTAAACTCGTCCCTAAACTAATATCGGACCGAAACGTCCCTAAACTAATATCGGACCGAAACGTCCCTAAACTAATGTTGGACCACTACGTCCCTAAACTGGCGACGGACCACCACGTCCCTAAACTGGAATATGGACCACCACGTCCCTAAACTGGCGATGGACCACCACGTCCCTAAACTGGAGTATGGACCACTACGTCCTTAAACTGGCGACGGACCGAAACGTCCCTAAACTAATAATGGACCACCATGTCCCTAAAACTGGCGATGGACCGCCATGTCCCTAAACTGGCACAATAGGGCCCAAATGCTCTTTTGTTGGATCTAAACGGTCTCGCCTAAGTTGATCTTAACCCCAAATACGGTTAACGTGTCCTTAGACATTTAAATAAACGATAAAACTCCAAATTAACTTTGGTTCAAGGGTACATCTCTGAACTCCTCAGACGCCTGTCGTTGTAATCCCTCAACGACGTCAGAGAGGTGACGAGTCCCGACGGCCGGATAATTAAAGCAATCATGATGTTAAGTTGATCTTAGTCTAAAACAAGACTAACGTATTCTTAACGAACGTTTAAGTCGATCTTAGTCGCAACGCGACTAATGTATCCTTAAACTAAAAACACCAAACCCAAATCTAAGTAAATACGGATTTGGACTAATCCACGTCCTACGGGTGACGACATCACTCAGTCTCCGTATACAATCCACGGGCAATCACAAACAAAACAAACACACACGACACGAAGTGAAATTCTGGAGTAGGAGAAAGTTGTTACCGCGATGCGGTAGCGTAATTAACTGCAGGGGCTTGCGCCTGCAGGGAAGAGCGTCCCCACAATCAAAAACCCCTCACCCTGAGGGGGAATCTGACGAAGTCTGCTACATCGGCCGCATCCGTCTAAACCTCCGATACGAGGTGCCATAAATCAACTTGGTATCTTCGGAGAGATAGACGGATCAAACCAAATAGCATCTGCCCCGAACCTCAGGCAACGGACGCGAAGTCCGGGCCGCCGTTCGGAGGGGAACAGATTCTGGCACGCCCGGTGGGAGGACCTGAGATTCAAAAGGAATTGGAGCTGGGACAATAGCTGCAAAAAACGAAACATGGTCAAACAATGATTCGAAAAGTCGATGAAAGATCATATAAAAAGAGGAAAGGAATATCTGTACCAGTCGCAACGGACGTCAAAGCCGGAAGCGCCGGTGGCAGCACAAGCCCGGCGTCCCCTCCTTCGATCTGAGGCACTGCAGTCAGGAAGAAGAAAAGTCAGATACGATCCTATATTCCCTCGAAAAAGACCAAGACGGCACTCACCGGTACCCTTAGAGGGAGAAGCGAGCTCGGATGGGAAGGAGAAGTGTGGGAGCAACACCTGATATAGATGATCAAAGAGCCCTCCTGAAAAGGCACAATGGCGTAGCATTAGTACAAGAGCCACATTTTTGAAAGATTAATCCCAGCGTTCGTCCTCCAACAGGATTTGGACACACCAAAGCAAACGAAGCGAAGGCCACATTCCTAGCTTCAACGTCTTTACGGTAACTCACATAAAACCGGAAAGACAATCGGAGACCATCTCACATGAAGTGGTCACCTCCTTGACGTTCGTCTCGATACAGTAGATGAAATGTCAACCTCAGCGTTCTTCCTCCAGCAGGGATTCAGACATGATAAAGCAAATGAAGCGAAGGCCACATTCCTAGCTTCAACGTCTTTACGGTAACTCACATGAAACCGGAAAGACAATCGGAGATCATCTCGCATCAGCACAGAGTGGTCACCACCTTGACGTTCGTCTCGATACAGCAGACCGAAAACGTCTTTAAACTAATACTGCGGCATCCTTGGGCTGACGAGATGAATGAAAATAAATAAAAAAAAAAAAAATAAAATAAAATAAAAAAAAAATTTAAAAAAAAAAAACGGTAAGTCCATAAGCAGAATGGGCACGGATGAAAATCCGAAAGGGCTCCGTGAGTAAAAACAGCAGGACTACCGGCGGATGTTGTGAAAACCCGAAAGGGCGCAACTTCGTTAAAGAACCCTTATGGAGTCCTCTCGACCCCGTAAGGAGAAACCACCCGCGTGAGATCCTTACGACTTACAAGGGAACAACGCACTTAGGAATCCTCATGATTCCTAAGGAGAAAATACGCTTGCGAGATCCTCACGACTCGTAAGGAGAACTCTCTTATGGGACCCTCACGGCTCATAGGATTTGAAAGTCTTAAGTCACAGAGACCTAAACCTGTGCTTAAGCAAACCCCCACAAACTTCCAATATTGCCCTACAAGTGGCTCAATACTGACCCTTGTATACAATCCACGGGCGCGAATAAACGTTTCCCTAACCAAGGTCCATCCATGACCGGGAATACGTTCGTATGGTAAACAACCCTTATAGATCCCCTCGATTTATGAGGAGAAAACCTTCCTGTGGGATCCTTACGACTTACAGAAGAGCAAAACACTTAGGAACCCCCACGGTTCCTAAGGAGAAAATACACTTACAAGATCCCCACGACTTGTAGGGAGAAATACCTTCACGAGACCCTTACGGCTCATGAAGTCAAAAGCCTTAGCCGACGGGATCCTAACCCTGGTCGATAAGCCTCCTTTGTTCAACAACGATAGAGGCAAATGATGATTCGCTCCTGGTAATATCCCAGTTGCAGCGGTGCTGATGCCGAAATCGGTGTTCAATTTCAGGTTGACGGCGAAAGCCAGTAGACCACTCATGCATACGAAATAGCCGAAATGATAGGGCAACTTGCAATAAAAAGCAGCAAGTAAAATGTATGCATGCAAAATAGCCGAAATGATTGGGCGACTCGTAATAAAATGCAACGAGTAAAAATAAAAAAAATATAGCCGAAATGATTGGGCACCGCGAAAAATAGCCGAAATGTTTGGGCAATCGCGACCTTCGCGATATAAAAGCTGAAATGATAGAGCATCGCGGAAATAAAATAAAACAAAAAAAAAAATAAGAAATGATAAAACTTCGGCCCTACAGTTAAGATCATATCGATCCCTGTATACGATCCAAGGGCGTGAACAAAGAAGAAACCATACCTCCCCAACGGATTCCGTCAAACGACGAAACCAAGCCTCAACGGTTCATTTCAACTGAAGAAGCCAGTGACTTCAACGACAAATTCCTCGACTCACGGATACAAACACTCCTTGACGAGAGCCCTCTGATCCGCGTCGACCCGCAGAGCCACCAGTGCCTCCGTAGGAACCCTCGACTCGTTTCAAACCCCAAGGACACAAATAATCCTTGACGCTCGGGAAACAAATAATCCCGACAAATTCCTCGACTCACGGATACAAACACTCCTTGACGAGAGCCCTCTGATCCGCGTCGACCCGCAGAGCCACCAGTGCCTCCGTAGGAACCCTCGACTCGTTTCAAACCCCAAGGACACAAATAATCCTTGGCGCTCGGGAAACAAATAATCCCGGCAAATTCCTCGACTCACGGATACAAACACTCCTTGACGAGAGCCTTCTGATCCGCGTCGACCCGCAGAGCCACCAGTGCCTCCGTAGGAACCCTCGACTCGTTTCAAACCCCAAGGACACAAATAATCCTTGGCGCTCGGGAAACAAATAATCCCGGCAAATTCCTCGACTCACGGATACAAACACTCCTTGACGAGAGCCTTCTGATCCGCGTCGACCCGCAGAGCCACCAGTGCCTCCGTAGGAACCCTCGACTCGTTTCAAACCCCAAGGACACAAATAATCCTTGGCGCTCGGGAAACAAATAATCCCGGCAAATCCCTCAACTCACGGATACAAACACTCCTTGACGAGAGCCTTCTGATCCGCGTCGACCCGCAGAGCCACCAGTGTCTCCGTAGGAACCCTCGACTCGTTTCAAACCCCAAGGACACAAATAATCCTTGGCGCTCGGGAAACAAATAATCCCGGCAAACTTCTCAACTCACGGATACAAACACTCCATGACGAGAGCTTCTTTGACTCACATCTTGGGCAGTAAGGATTCAAAACTTACTTCCTGAACAATGGGACCCTGCAAGTCAATCCTAAATGGTCTCTTGCATACTATCCACGGGCCTCACTCTCTGAAGTCGATTCTCGACAAAGAGGGAAACAACCGCTTACGAGCCTTTTAGACTCGTAAGAGGGGCAATGGGATCCTGCAAGTCAATCCTAAATGGTCTCTTGCATACTATCCACGGGTCTCACTCTCTGAAGTCGATTCTCGACAAAGAGGGAAACAACCGCTTACGAGCCCTCTCGACTCGTAAGAGGGAGAAATTCTCTTATAGGATCCTTCCGACTTATGAGAGGAAACCACACTTGGGAATCCTCACGATTCCTAAGGAGAAAATTCACCTGCGAGATCCTCTCGATCTGTAGGGAGAAGAGTCTCTATGAGACCCTCACGGCTTATAGAGTTGGAAAGTCTTAGGCAGCAGATCTGAACCTGCGGCCTAAGCCGTCGTTATTTCTTAATAAGGTCGGGATACTCGTCCCAATCGTTCGTCAATTGTGGTTGTTAAGGTGGTGTACTGATTATAAAAGAAAAGAAAGACAGAGAAATGACACAAGACATTACAAAATGTGTATCTTTTATTCATAAAAAATTGGTTGAGTACAGGATACATTGTGTTAAAGGATAAAAAATATATACATATAATTTACAAAGACAAATGATACAAGGGGGATTATGGGGAAGGAAGCGTCTTGCACAGATGTAGCAATTGGTCGCATACGTCCTTCCATGCTTTCTCCTGATCAACTGCCACTGCCAGCTCCGCCTCTACTTGAGCCCGCTGTTGCGTGAAGGATGCGAGCTCTTCCCCAACAACCTGATGAGCTGCTTCTTGGCCTTGGGCATCGCGCTCAGCAGCATCAAGTTTCTGCTTCAACGCTAGCCCATTAGATATACGCTTAAGAAGACCTTCAAAGACAGCTTTCACCTCAGCAGCATTCGTCCTAACTTCGGCACGAAGGCAAGCGGTCGCGTTTGAAGATTTCTGATGCGCCTTTAGCCGTAAAGCTGCCTTCTGCTCCAAATGGCGGAGATAAGAGGTACTTTGCTCAAGCCAAGCTATCCGTTCGGCGCTCGCGGCCAAAGCCTCGGGAGAAGGGCGTGTCGACTCCAACCGATGCAGGCGAGCTTCGATCTCTCTGCAGTGGTTAACCCACGATTCGACGACGCCTTCGTTATGGAAAGTTACGAGCGCCGCCAACATTGGGTTAACGTCCACAGCGAAATCTACGGCCGAAGGAAGGGCATCCATGTTGAGCTCTTCGATGTACCCGCTCAACATACCCAGGCTCATTACAGCACCCTTTGAAGACGGGCGTCGCGAGAAAGGACCCGCCGGTGAGAGGACCTGAGATTCAAAAGGAATTGGAGCTGGGACAATAGCTGCAAAAAACGAAACATGGTCAAACAATGATTCGAAAAGTCGATGAAAGATCATATAAAAAGAGGAAAGGAATATCTGTACCAGTCGCAACGGACGTCAAAGCCGGAAGCGCCGGTGGCAGCACAAGCCCGGCGTCCCCTCCTTCGATCTGAGGCACTGCAGTCAGGAAGAAGAAAAGTCAGATACGATCCTATATTCCCTCGAAAAAGACCAAGACGGCACTCACCGGTACCCTTAGAGGGAGAAGCGAGCTCGGATGGGAAGGAGAAGTGTGGGAGCAACACCTGATATAGATGATCAAAGAGCCCTCCTGAAAAGGCACAATGGCGTAGCATTAGTACAAGAGCCACATTTTTGAAAGATTAATGCATGAGTCGTGAATCCGTACCTTCCAACATCCGTGACGACACGAGGGAAGACGGGGAAGTGACCACCGCCAAAGCAGTAGTTGACGGTGCTCCCTCAAGCAGTGGAGCGTCGGCACTGACCGCACCTGCAAAGACAAGCTTGTCAGAAGAGATCACGAGATATATACAAAAAAAATGGAAACGCTGGTGACTCGAAAATTCACCTGACGAGCTGCCAGCAGAAACTGAAGTAGTCCCTTCCTCCACTGACGGAAGACCACCGCCTGTAGCTTCGTCACCCGACTCAAGGGGAACCGTTGTTACGCTCTCAAGCTCTGCAGGCGGCGGGGAACCATAGGCAGGAAGGGCCAAGATAGGAACATTGCCCGATTCCTGAGAAGGAGCGCCTAGCTTGTCTTCAGGAATCATGGCCACCTCACCTGCTGTTCCCTCAGGATCAGCGATTACAGCTGTCCCGTCCACCGGCACCACGAGGTCCCCAGCCTCAAGTACCTCGCCCTCTACCGCCTTCGGCTCGGCTGAGACAATCATCTCATCTGCCGCCACTTCGGGTACGGCATCAACGACTTGCTCCGCGGTAGGTTCTTCAATCCCGGCTCCAGGCCCCATGACCTCGACAAAGTTGTCCACTGTCGGTTCGGGTTCGGCGAGTACCGCGTCCTCTGCTCCCTTGGGCTCGACGGTCGTTTCCCCCTCCCCCTCAGTTGGACTCGACCCTACAAAATGGAATACGTATAAGCCAACAACTCTACAATTCGTACGACGAGATTCTGAAAGAAGTACTACCTGAAGTGGATTTGTCATTGGCACTCCGAACCGCGCGCGCCACTTGCCGACGAGCAGTAGACAGAGCCACTGGGGGCTCTTCAGAAGGAATATTATCGAGAGGAATAGTGCTAGGGCCCGCTCCTGCGGCCAGAGCAGCTCTGCGCGTCTTCGCTTCGCGTCTAGACCGCTTCCGTTCCTCTTGAGCCGATGAGGCAGATGCCATCAGAGCTTCCTTGAGTGAAGCCTCCTCATCCGTGTAGAGGGATGCCTCCAGATTTTTCAGAGCATCCCTCGTCGTTGCATCGAGCCGAGGCTCTTGCGCCAGCTTCGACGGAGCTGGGACTTCGATGACAGGCTTGGGAAGGGTCCTTGCACCGATTAATACAACCCCTGTAAAGAAACAAGAGAAGGTCAGGTCGACTATCATAAAAAGACAACAAACTTTCCTTATAAAAAAAAAAGAACGGGGTAAAACATACCGACGCTTGCTAAGGCGCGTTTCTTCTCCTCCGCCTGGAAGGTCTTCAGAGAGGCAGCAACGGCCTCTTCAGTAGATCCACCTGCTGAAAATGAGGCAAATATTAGCTAAAGATAATAGTAAAAGTGGGATAAAATGACAAATAAGGAGGCTGAGGATTACCCGACTCAGCGAGTCTGCTTAACATTGCTTCGAGCCTCGCCGATCGCTCCGAAGCTGCAATCGCGGCGGCTAGGTTGGTGTCCTCAGGGTCCACCACGAAACCCTCGTTGCTGCCATACTCACATATAGTCTCGGCAGGATGAGCCGCGGGTTCTAAGTTAAGAATCGCGTCAAGGGATAGGATGGATTTCTTCTTCTTCTGTCCACCAGCCTTGGATCCACCCGGAGCATCTTTGCGCTTGCCAGTCTTGGCAGTCACTTTTGGGCGGCGAGTCCCGATGTCCGCTCCTACACCCGACTCCGGTGAGGCCGCTTTAGCCGTCTTCGTCGGAGCACGGGGTACCGTTGGAGCATCCACCGCAATGGGCAGTGGCAGTCCACGCGGAGGGGCCAATACGCGTGGTCGATCGGCTCCAGCCTCTTTCGTCGGAGGGATAACCTGAACCCTGGGCTGCAATGGAGCCTTGCGATTGCCGCCGGGAGGCGCAGCCCTACGATCGACCAATAGACGTTTCTCCATCAAGATGATTGGTCCCATCCCTTAGAGGGAGAAGCGAGCTCGGATGGGAAGGAGAAGTGTGGGAGCAACACCTGATATAGATGATCAAAGAGCCCTCCTGAAAAGGCACAATGGCGTAGCATTAGTACAAGAGCCACATTTTTGAAAGATTAATGCATGAGTCGTGAATCCGTACCTTCCAACATCCGTGACGGCACGAGGGAAGACGGGGAAGTGACCACCGCCAAAGCAGTAGTTGACGGTGCTCCCTCAAGCAGTGGAGCGTCGGCACTGACCGCACCTGCAAAGACAAGCTTGTCAGAAGAGATCACGAGATATATACAAAAAAAATGGAAACGCTGGTGACTCGAAAATTCACCTGACGAGCTGCCAGCAGAAACTGAAGTAATCCCTTCCTCCACTGACGGAAGACCACCGCCTGTAGCTTCGTCACCCGACTCAAGGGGAACCGTTGTTACGCTCTCAAGCTCTGCAGGCGGCGGGGAACCATAGGCAGGAAGGGCCAAGATAGGAACATTGCCCGATTCCTGAGAAGGAGCGCCTAGCTCGTCTTCAGGAATCATGGCCACCTCACCTGCTGTTCCCTCAGGATCAGCGATTACAGCTGTCCCGTCCACCGGCACCACGAGGTCCCCAGCCTCAAGTACCTCGCCCTCTACCGCCTTCGGCTCGGCTGAGACAATCATCTCATCTGCCGCCACTTCGGGTACGGCATCAACGACTTGCTCCGCGGTAGGTTCTTCAATCCCGGCTCCAGGCCCCATGACCTCGACAAAGTTGTCCACTGTCGGTTCGGGTTCGGCGAGTACCGCGTCCTCTGCTCCCTTGGGCTCGACGGTCGTTTCCCCCTCCCCCTCAGTTGGACTCGACCCTACAAAATGGAATACGTATAAGCCAACAACTCTACAATTCGTACGACGAGATTCTGAAAGAAGTACTACCTGAAGTGGATTTGTCATTGGCACTCCGAACCGCGCGCGCCACTTGCCGACGAGCAGTAGACAGAGCCACTGGGGGCTCTTCAGAAGGAATATTATCGAGAGGAATAGTGCTAGGGCCCGCTCCTGCGGCCAGAGCAGCTCTGCGCGCCTTCGCTTCGCGTCTAGACCGCTTCCGTTCCTCTTGAGCCGATGAGGCAGATGCCATCAGAGCTTCCTTGAGTGAAGCCTCCTCATCCGTGTAGAGGGATGCCTCCAGATTTTTCAGAGCATCCCTCGTCGTTGCATCGAGCCGAGGCTCTTGCGCCAGCTTCGACGGAGCTGGGACTTCGATGACAGGCTTGGGAAGGGTCCTTGCACCGATTAATACAACCCCTGTAAAGAAACAAGAGAAGGTCAGGTCGACTATCATAAAAAGACAACAAACTTTCCTTATAAAAAAAAAAAGAACGGGGTAAAACATACCGACGCTTGCTAAGGCGCGTTTCTTCTCCTCCGCCTGGAAGGTCTTCAGAGAGGCAGCAACGGCCTCTTCAGTAGATCCACCTGCTGAAAATGAGGCAAATATTAGCTAAAGATAATAGTAAAAGTGGGATAAAATGACAAATAAGGAGGCTGAGGATTACCCGACTCAGCGAGTCTGCTTAACATTGCTTCGAGCCTCGCCGATCGCTCCGAAGCTGCAATCGCGGCGGCTAGGTTGGTGTCCTCAGGGTCCACCACGAAACCCTCGTTGCTGCCATACTCACATATAGTCTCGGCAGGATGAGCCGCGGGTTCTAAGTTAAGAATCGCGTCAAGGGATAGGATGGATTTCTTCTTCTTCTGTCCACCAGCCTTGGATCCACCCGGAGCATCTTTGCGCTTGCCAGTCTTGGCAGTCACTTTTGGGCGGCGAGTCCCGATGTCCGCTCCTACACCCGACTCCGGTGAGGCCGCTTTAGCCGTCTTCGTCGGAGCACGGGGTACCGTTGGAGCATCCACCGCAGTGGGCAGTGGCAGTCCACGCGGAGGGGCCAATACGCGTGGTCGATCGGCTCCAGCCTCTTTCGTCGGAGGGATAACCTGAACCCTGGGCTGCAATGGAGCCTTGCGATTGCCGCCGGGAGGCGCAGCCCTACGATCGACCAATAGACGTTTCTCTATCAAGATGATTGGTCCCATCGCGTGCGCGTACCAGGCCACATACGAATTGAGTATCTTGGGGGTACAGCTGGGCTCGCTGATGAAAAAGTAAGAGCCTGTATTTAGCCGGATGAAGTGATGCATCGCATTCCGTACCCCTTCTGGACCGACTGCAGGTGTTCCCAAGAAGGCTTCCAATGGGACCCCTTGGTTATAACTCGATTGCCGGGCAAATCGATGCGGGTTATACCTCATGAAGAGGGCCGTGTCATTCTGCCTAAATACCAAGTAGCCCGGCCGAATGGAATAAAGGTGAAGAATTTCCCGAGCCTTCAACACGGAAACACCGCCTTTAAAGTCATCACGCAGCGACACCACTGACTTAGTGGTCTCGGAACCCATGGTGATGACCTTATCCACAAAAGAGGTCTTCGCCCCGACTAAATGAGAACGCAGAAGCAGTCCCCTGGACTCCCGTGGGGGTGCAAAAACGATGGAAGCCCCGACCAATCGCATGATTCTTGGAAGTTTGAATCTCTCAAAGAACTGAGGAGTTTTATGGGCACCAAACACTCCCCGAACATGCAGCTCCATCCAAGAAGTGAAGTAGTGCATCGGGAAGTTAGCAGGCTGTACCCCAGGTTCATTAGCGTCCGCCGCTATGCTAAGTCCGTTGTAAAGGTAAGCCAACCCAGCGATCCCCACTGATAACTGCAGGCCGGCCACCATCCGATGCGCCGGGTAAAATACAGAAGACCGCATGAGGCGTGGGTGCATGGGAAGCGCGAAGCTGCACAGCCACAGACCTAAGAACCCTATGAAGAAGGTCTCCTCATCCATGCCAGGGACGGCGATCTCTGAGAAAGGGACGATAGCAGTCCCGGGAAAGTAGAAACTCCGCTGATCAATTTCTGATGAAGGCCGACGGTCCAGGCCGAAACCAAAAGGGTCAGCAAGTTGGGCGAACTTATCACCTCGCTCTGATAAAAATTCCGGGCGAATAAAGCGAGCAATGAAGTCCGCGAAACTAACGCCTCGGTCGCCCAATTCCAAATGAAGCTCCTCGTAAATCTCCAAAACCCTCACCAGGCCCGGATGCTGATGCTGGATGGCATTTTCCGGAGTTAAGTCGAGTACCACCTGCTTGGTGGCAAAGACGTACTCATCAGGAGGAAGCAGCTCCTCATAATGCTCCCCCCTCGCCGGTAAACCCGAAAGCTCAACGAACTCCTCTAGAGAAATAGAAACTTCCCTATCCGCCGTCAGGAAAGTATGCGTAGGGATATTCCATTGTTCAATGAAAGCCCTTGTCCACCACGTTGGAGGAGTAGGATATTCGAAAAGCGAGACATAGATGGCGGAGTACAAACCGATCTTCGTCAGATGAGCTCTTTTCGCCGCTAAGATGTACCGGGCCCATGGCAGGTATCCAGCAAGCGGTCGCGGATTCAATCCAATATTATAGGCCTGTCCCCAAGGGCGTGCTTCACCCTGACAGATTCGCCTTCCTAAGATGTCTATGGCCGGCGGCGGCTGTACCGGAATAGCGCCGATTGCGGGCTGGAGAAGATCGTCCGAATTCCAATTTTTAACCTCCACGGCATACTCCACCGGGGGTTTATCTGCGTAGGGGATCGTGACTATAGGTTCGGAGGGCGAGGCAGAACTAAAACTGCGACGACCCTGGATGATTTGGCTATACCACCTTCCCCATAGGTGGAGATGTTTGCACTCAGGATCACGATCTTTGATCAAGGCAAACACGACCCGGTCCACTGGTGCGTGTGGGAACCCTCCTTCTGAGCGAACGAAGGGAAAAGACAAGTCGTCAGACATCCTTCCTGCATAAAATATATATATGTCATTAGTGGCTTGACACTGAACATTCAATAAAAATAATATATATAAAAAAAAAAAAATAATCTAATAATAAAAATAATAATAATAAATAAAAATCTGGCTCCACGCTGTGAGGCAGTGGGTAGTGGACCAAAGGGGGACCCACAAAATCAAGATGACGGCGCATCATTTGATAAGACAATCCCACCATTGGATGAGACTGTCAGTCAATTAAAAGACCCCCAAGAGAATATCCCCATTGGGGGGACCCCTAGAAACAAGGAGAAGATCTCCTCTTTTCAGAGCAAAGCTCTGCCACAGAGTGACATTTGTCAAACTCCTGTTTCAAAGGAATAAAACTTCTTAAAAAGAGCCTAGCTCTGCAGTAGTGATAAAAATTTATAACTCCTGAAAATTAAAATTTTGGGATCTTAAAGATCCATGGAAACTTTTAAAAAGTTTTCTAGTTGATCTATGAAGCAGGGCTCTGTTCATGGGTTAAAACCTAAGAACAGAGTCTCTGTAAATTTGGAGAGCAAGGCTCTGTGAATAAAAAAGAAACCCCAAAGGGGTTTCCTTTAGATCAAAGATCTATAAGAGCAAGGCTCTGTTGAAGAAACCCCAAAGGGGTTTCCTTTAGATCAAAGATCTATAAGAGCAAGGCTCTGATTAGTTAAATTTAATTTAAATTAAATTAATTTAATTTTACCTATAATGGTTCTGAAGTTAGAACTTGGAAGTTCTTAAGGAAATCACAAGAGCAAGGCTCTGGAAGTTCTCAAGTAAGAGCAAGGCTCTGAAATTCAATTTCTTGAGAATGGTAAAAAAATTACCAAGGACCAAAGGTCCTATTTATAGGCGCCTGCGCCTGTTCACCTGACTCGTCGATCCGACGGTCAGGATCTTGCCACCGTTGCACCCACGCGCGCGCCACGTGAGCGCAACGGTGGGGGGGCATCTGTTTCCCCCAATCAGAGCAAGGCTCTGTTGAATTTTGAAAATTCAAAAATCCGAAGCAACGCTTCGGTTTCCGTGCGCAGCGCGCAATTTGCCACGTGGCAGAAGCTGAATGGGCAGCGCAACGCCCGAAACAGTGCGTCCCATCAGAGCAAGGCTCTTCAGAAAACTTAATTAAAGACTTAACTGCGCAAATGCACGGATGCGCGACACGTGTCTGCGCAAGCGCTTGGATGCCCGACACGTGTCTGCGCAGTTGCGCAGTCGCAACTGCGCAAACGCATGGATGCGCGACACGTGTCTGCGCAAGAACTTGGATGCACGACACGTGTCTGCGCAGTTGCGCAGTCGCAACTGCGCAAACGCACGGATGTGCGACACGTGTCTGCGCAAGCGCATGGATGCCCGACACGTGTCTGCGCAGTTGCGCAGTCACAGCTGCGCAAACGCACCGATGCGCGACACGTGTCTGCGCAAACGCACAGATGCGTGACACGTGTCTGCGCAGTTGCGCAGTCACAGCTGCGCAAACGCACCGATGCGCGACACGTGTCTGCGCAAACGCACAGATGCGTGACACGTGTCTGCGCAGTTGCGCAGTCGCAGCTGCGCAAACGCATGGATGCGCGACACGTGTCTGCGCAGTTGCGCAATCGCAACTGCGCAAGCGCTCGGATGCGCGACACGTGTCATTTGCTGGTGAGTTGCGCAGCAACTGAATGAAGATTTAGATAAATCTTTTCTGTTCTCCTGTAAAACAGGAACCCTTGGATCAAAGATCCAATGGTGGGAAAATTCCCAAAATTATTCAGGAAAGATTTTGTTAACAAATCCAACAAATTTGTGGGCACTATAAATAAGACCCCAAGCCTCATTCAAAAGGCATCAAGGAGAGAATCAGAGAGAGAGTCAATCATCAAAAGAAAGCTCTTGAAAATTAATCAAGAACACAGAAGAAAAAAAAAGAAGAAGGTAAAATTTCTGAAGAACAGAAAATAAATAGTGCCTTGCACTTGATATGAACCCCTGGTTCTAAAAAATATAAAAAAAATATAAATAAAAGAAGAATAAATAGTGCCTTGCACTTAATATGAACCCTTGGTTCTGTATGATCAGGAAAAAACAAGAACTTGTTTTTCCTTTGATCCAAATTCAAATCAAAAGTGCCATGCACTTGTGTTCTTCAATCTGAAGATTTCTAGGGTTCTGCAACCCCTTGTTTTGGGCCAGGCCCAAATTAAGTTGAAATAATAAAAGGGTAAGGCCCTGTTTGGAAAAATTCCTGAGTTTCTGCAAACTCATTATTTAAAAGGGCCTGGCCCAAACTAAACTGCAGAACAATGAAAGGGCAAAGCCCTGTTTGTAAAAATTTCTTGAATGCCTGCAACTCATCATTTAAAAGGGCCTGGCCCAACCCAAGGAAATTATTGAGTTTCTGAAACTCATTATTTAAGAGGGCAAGGCCCTGCTTGGAGAATTCCTGAGTTCTTGTAACTCATTAAAAGGGCCTGGCCCAAACCAGACTTGCAAAATAATGAAAGGGGCAGAGCCCTGTTTAGATCGATTCTTCTAATCGGGCAGAGCCTAAAAATAAAAATTGGACTTAACCCAATCCTGGCTGTAAGTCCTTAAATTAAATGCCTCTCATAAAACAAGTCATGACCGGTTCGAGGGTACATCTCCGAACTCCTTTGACATCCGTCGTTGTAATTCCTCAACGACGTCAAAGAGGTGACGGGTCCCAACGACCACACATCGATATGGACTGCGGGGTCTTTAAACTCGCGGACCGAAACGTCCCTAAACTAATATCGGACCGAAACGTCCCTAAACTAATATCGGACCGAAACGTCCCTAAACTAATATCGGACCGAAACGTCCCTAAACTAATGTTGGACCACTACGTCCCTAAACTGGCGACGGACCACCACGTCCCTAAACTGGAATATGGACCACCACGTCCCTAAACTGGCGATGGACCACCACGTCCCTAAACTGGAGTATGGACCACTACGTCCTTAAACTGGCGACGGACCGAAACGTCCCTAAACTAATAATGGACCACCATGTCCCTAAAACTGGAGATGGACCGCCATGTCCCTAAACTGGCACAATAGGGCCCAAATGCTCTTTTGTTGGATCTAAACGGTCTCGCCTAAGTTGATCTTAACCCCAAATACGGTTAACGTGTCCTTAGACATTTAAATAAACGATAAAACTCCAAATTAACTTTGGTTCAAGGGTACATCTCTGAACTCCTCAGACGCCTGTCGTTGTAATCCCTCAACGACGTCAGAGAGGTGACGAGTCCCGACGGCCGGATAATTAAAGCAATCATGATGTTAAGTTGATCTTAGTCTAAAACAAGACTAACGTATTCTTAACGAACGTTTAAGTCGATCTTAGTCGCAACGCGACTAATGTATCCTTAAACTAAAAACACCAAACCCAAATCTAAGTAAATACGGATTTGGACTAATCCACGTCCTACGGGTGACGACATCACTCAGTCTCCGTATACAATCCACGGGCAATCACAAACAAAACAAACACACACGACACGAAGTGAAATTCTGGAGTAGGAGAAAGTTGTTACCGCGATGCGGTAGCGTAATTAACTGCAGGGGCTTGCGCCTGCAGGGAAGAGCGTCCCCACAATCAAAAACCCCTCACCCTGAGGGGGAATCTGACGAAGTCTGCTACATCGGCCGCATCCGTCTAAACCTCCGATACGAGGTGCCATAAATCAACTTGGTATCTTCGGAGAGATAGACGGATCAAACCAAATAGCATCTGCCCCGAACCTCAGGCAACGGACGCGAAGTCCGGGCCGCCGTTCGGAGGGGAACAGATTCTGGTGAACCCTTCCCCTCCGAACGGCGGCCGAGACGTTAGGACGTACGTTGCCTGAGGTTCGGGGCAGATGCTATTTGGTTTTATCCGTCTATCTCTCCGAAGATGCCAAGTTGATTTATGGCACCGTGTATCGGAGGTTTAGACGGATGCGGCCGATGTAGCAGACTTTGTCAGATTCCCCCTCAGGGTGAGGGGTTTTTGATTGTGGGGACGCTCTTCCCTGCAGGCGCAAGCCCCTGCAGTTAATTACGCTACCGCATCGCGGTAACAACTTTCTCCTTCTCCAGAATTTCACTTCGTGTCGTGTGTGTTTGTTTTGTTTGTGGTTGCCCGTGGATTGTATACGGAGACTGAGTAATGCCGTCGCCCGTAGGACGTGGATTAGTCCAAATCCGTATTTACTTAGATTTGGGTTTGGTGTTTTTAGTTTAAGGATACGTTAGTCGCGTTGCGGCTAAGATCAACTTAAACATTCGTTTAGATCCGACAAAAGAGCGTTTGGGCTCTATTGTTCCAGTTTGGGAGATTCATAGTCCTATTTGGGACTAAAGTCTGTTTGGAGGATACGTTAGCCATTTTTGAGGCTAAGATCGACTCAAACGTTTGTTAAGGATACGTTAGTCCAGTTTGAGACTAAGATCAACTTAACGGGACCGTTTAGATCCGACAAAAGAGCATTTGGGCTCTATTGTGCCAGTTTAGGGACGTGGTGGTCCATAGCATTTATGGCCGTCGGGACCCGTCACCTCTCTGACGTCGTTGAAGAATTACAACGACAGGCGTCTGAGGAGTTCAGAGATGTACCCTTGAACCAAAGTTGATTTGGAGTTTTATCGTTTATTTGAATATCTAAGGACACGTTAACCGTATTTGGGGTTAAGATCAACTTAGACGGGACCGTTTAGATCCAACAAAAGAGCGTTTGGGCCCTATTGTGCCAGTTTAGGGACGTGGCGGTCCATTGCCAGTTTTAGGGACGTGTTTTAGGGACGTGGTGGTCCATTATTAGTTTAGGGACGTTTCAGTGCGTCGCCAGTTTAAGGACGTAGTGGTCCATATTCCAGTTTAGGGACGTGGTGGTCCATTGCCAGTTTTAGGGACGTGGTGGTCCATTATTAGTTTAGGGACGTTTCAGTCCATCGCCAGTTTAAGGACGTAGTGGTCCATATTCCAGTTTAGGGACGTGGTGGTCCGTTGCCAGTTTTAGGGACGTGGTGGTCCATTATTAGTTTAGGGACGTTTCAGTCCGTCGCCAGTTTAAGGACGTAGTGGTCCATATTCCAGTTTAGGGACGTGGTGGTCCGTCGCCAGTTTAGGGACGTAGAGGTCCGATATTAGTTTAGGGACGTTTCGGTCCGATATTAGATGAGTGGTCGTTGGGACCCGTCACCTCTTTGACGTCGTTGAGGAATTACAACGACAAATGTCAAAGGAGTTCGGAGATGTACCCTCGAACCGGTCGTGACTTAGTTTATGAGAGGCATTTAATTTAAGGACTTACAGCCAGGATTGGGTTAAGTCCAATTTTTATTTTAGGCTCTGCCCGATTAAAAGAATCAATCTAAACAGGGCTCTGCCTCTTTTTATTCTTGCAGTTTGATTTGGGCCAAGCCCTCAAGCATTTCCAAACAGGGCTCTGCCCTTTGTATGATTTGATTTGGGCCAGGCCCTCAAGAATTTTCCAAATAGGGCTCTGCCCTTTCATGATCTGATTTGGGCCAGGCCCTCAAGAATTTTTCAAATAGGGCTCTGCCTTTTTATTTTTGTGATCTGATTTGGGCCAGGCCCTCAAGAATTTTTCCAAATAGGGCTCTGCCCTTTTATTTCTGATTTGGGCCAGGCCCTCAAGAATAATGAGTTGCAGGAACTCAAGAATCTTCTGATTGAAGATCAAAAGTGCATAGCACTTTTGATCTACATTTAGATCAAAAGAAAACAAGTTTTTCTTCTTATTTTCTTTTCACAGAACCAAGGGTTCATATCAAGTGCAAGGCACTATTTATTATTCTTTTATTTTTTAGAACCAGAGGTTCATATCAAGTGCAAGGCACTATTTCATTTTTTAGATCTAAGAAAAAAACAAGTTTTTCTTATCTTAGAGAACCAAAGGTTCATAAAAGTGCAAAGCACTATTAATTTAGGAACCTTTTAGGTTCAAGAACCGATGGTTCATAAAACAAGTGCAATGCACTATTTTTATTTATTTATTTATTTATTTATCGTTAAAGATCTATGATCTTGTTCATAAGAGAATTTTCTCTTCTTCAAAAGGTTTTTACCTTTTTTTTTTTTATTCTTCAAGAGTTCCCTTCTCTTTTTTTTTTAGGAAGATGTTGATGATTTTGAAATGAGGTCTAGGGTCCTTTTTATAGTGCCCATAAATTAGTTAAAGTTGTTAAAGAGATCTCTCTCTGAGTGATTTGGGAAATTTTCCCCACCGTTGGATCTTTGATCCAAGGGTTTCTGCTTTACAGAAAAAAATCTTCTTCTTTTAGCAAGAACAGAAAAGATTTATTCTGTTTTGCGCAACTCCCCCAGCGCGTGACACGTGTCGCGCAGCTGTGCTTGCGCAACTGCGCAGACACGTGTCGCGCAACTGAATTTTTTTTTTTTTTTTTTTTTGCGCAACTGCGCGCGCTGACACGTGTCGCGCAGCGCACTGCGCAACTGCGCAGACACGTGTCGCGCAGTTGCGCATTTGCGCAGTTGCGCACTGCGCAATTCTTTTTTTTTTTTTTTTTTTTTTTTAAGATTGCGCAACTGCGCGCGCTTACACGTGTCGCGCAGCGCACTGCGCAACTGCGCAGACACGTGTCGCGCACTTGCGCAGTTGCGCACTGCGCAATCTTTTTTTTTTTTTTTTTTTTTTTTAATCAATCTTGCGCAGCTGCGCGCGCTGACACGTGTCGCGCAGCGCGCTGCGCAACTGCGCAGACACGTGTCGCGCAGCGCGCTGCGCAACTGCGAAGACACGTGTCGGCACTTGCGCAATTTTTTTTTTTTTTTTTTTTTTTTTTTTTGCAGAAAGAGCTTTGCTCTAAAACTCTTATGGAGTACGTTACTTCATTTATTTTAACTTTAATTTTCTTTTTAATTTTCAAGACAGAGCTTTGCTCTGATTGGAGAAAAACAGAAGTATTGCTTGTTTCCCACCTTGGAATTTAAACAGAGCTTTGCTCTGATTGAGGTAAACAAATGCCCCCCCACCGTTGCGCTTACGTGGCTTCCTAACGTGAGGGCAGCGGTGGTAGACTCCGGACCGTCGCGCCATCTTTTGGAAGCTGAAAGGGCACTTGATGCCTATAAATAGGACCTTTGGTCCTCGAATTTTTTTTTTTACTATTTTAAGAATTTTGACTCAGAGCCTTGCTCTTGCTTAAGAATTTTCAGAGCCTTGCTCTTGATTTTTTTTTTTCAAGAACTCCAGAGTTCATAACCATCATAGGTAAAAATTAAATTAAATTAAATTAAAGCTGATTAATAGAGCCTTGCTCTCCATAGATCCCTGATCTAAAGAAAACCTATTTAGGGTTTTATTTAGCAGAGCTTTGCTCTAAAGATGTCCAAAGAGAACTCAGGAGAATCCTGTTAGGGTTCCATTAATAGAGCTTTGCTCTATAAAAGATTTTTCTTATATCTTCTTAATTAATGGAGCTTTACTCCTCCCAACTTATATGGCACTTGAGAATATTATTATTATTATATCATTTTTTTTTCAGAGCGGAGCTCTCAATATTTTCAGGGAATTTTTCTCAAATTCTCCTTATAACTGATTTTGACTGGTGTCGCTCCTGTCTGCAGAGCATTGCTCTCGAGGAGTTTAACTTTTAACTTTCTGTATTTCCTTGTTTATTAATATCCCTGTATTGTTTTCTTCAGGTATTATGGCGGTGCGCCTATACAGCTTGCACGAGTTCATCACTTATGAGGATATCCGTGTACAGGGCCGTCAACAGAACCAGGAGTTTACGGACGCTCAATGTGCAGAGGTCATGGGTCGCCTGAATGCCAGCGGTGGCTGGCTGCTACCTCGTCGTTCGGCCCTTTTGAAAGTCGTGCTGGGGTCAATATGGAGAGCACTCCCAGGTCTTCACGAGGCCTTACCGCTCAATGCGCTAGATGATGCCGAAGACAAGGTGCATTCAGTGTACCTGACGGGGCTGATTTCGAAGAAACGGCGAAACAACCTCGTTGACATCCTACATCAAATCTTTCAGCAGACGACAATCGTTGCTGCTTATCGAAGGCCGGAGGGGCTTGCCGATGATATTGACACCGAGGAGCGCGAGAGGCTGCGCATAAGAATAATTAGAAAGGCCAAAAGAAGTTTGGACGGCCTTACTTTTGAATTCCTCAATCCCTGCCCCGGATCTGAAGTTATTCCATTGTAATAATGTTTTCCTTTTACCGCTTTTCAAAATTGTAAGAATTTTTGCCAATATGAATGGAAACTTTTTACTTCAGCTTCTCTTATTTCCCGTCCTGAGTTTTCTGTCCATGCATAAATGAATGCGTCACGCATGCCAGATCAAATGTAGACCGGATATTCTCTCTGTCATCTTCTTTCTTTTAAAGTCAGTAGGCTGTCTTAATAACCATGGTTGATGGATGTCTAAAACGAGTATTCTGACTTCCTCAGGAAATAGCGATGGCTTAGGCCGCAGGTTCAGGTCTAATGCCTAAGACTTTTCAATTCTATAAGCCGTGAGGGTCTCATAGAGGCTTTTCTCCCTACGGATCGAGAGGATCTCATAGGTGGATTTTCTCCTTAGGAATCGTGAGGATTCCTAAGTGTGGTTTTCTCTTATAAGTCGTAAGGATCTTATAAGAGAATTTTCCCTCTTACGAATCGAGAGGATTCGTAAGTGGTTGTTTCCCTCCTCGTCGAAATTCGACTTCGGAGAGTGAGACCCGTGAATAGTATGCAAGAGACCAGTTTGGATTGACTTGCAGGGCCCCATTGCTCAAAAAGCAAGCTTTTCAATCCTTGCTGTCTAAGACTTCATCTCACGAGTCGAGCCGCCTCGACAATTTTTCACAAGTCGAGACGAATCGAACGTTTCTCGCAAGAACATCTTAACGTCGCATTTAACCTCTGCTCTTTACGACAGAAGCCCGTTAAGGTCGGTGGTACTTAGGGTTTTGGCCATCGTACCGTCGCATAAGCTGATATAGTCCTCGATAGGCAATCGTGCTGTTCGAGTAGCCCCGCGACTGCCGTGTCTCTGATCCCTTCGGGGGCTGGACAAGACGTCTTCAAGCAATCCTCCTTGGCAGTTTGACCGTCGGAAGAGCAAGCGCTAGGAATTTGCCATGCCGCTTTTTACTTAAGGTTAGGCTCATTTTGGAGAGCCCCGATGAGTCATAACCACTCCGCGCTGGTGTGGGATGATCTCCGATAGTCTTTCAGGCTTTATATGACTTGCCGTTAAGACCCTGAAGCTAGGAATTTGGCCTTTGCTTCGTTTGCTGGCATTGCGTCCTCTGTATCGAGACGAATGTCATGGTGGGAACTAGGGATTTTGCCGTGGCTCCATTTGTTTGATGACGTTGCGTCTGCTGTGTCGAGACGAACGTTGGGGCGACATCTCGTCTGCTGTATCGAGACGGACGTCGAGGTTGTCTTTAGGTTGCTGGTGAACCGTCGAGGTTTGGAACTAGGGATTTTGCCGTGGCTCCATTTGTTTAATGACGTTGTGTCTGCTGTGTCGAGACGAACATTGGGATGACATCTCGTCTATTGTATCGAGACGGACGTCGAAGTAGTGACCACTCTGTGCTGGTGCAAGATGATCTACGGTTGTCTTTCCGGTTTTATATGAGTTACCGTCAAGACGTTGAAGCTAGGAATGTGGCCTTCGCTTCGTTTGCTTTGGTGTGTCCAAATCCTGTTGGAGGACGAACGCTGGGGTTAACATTTCGTCTGCTGTATCGAGACGAACGTCAAGGTGGTGACCACTCTGTGCTGATGCGAGATGATCTCCGATTGTCTTTCCGGTTTCATGTGAGTTACCGTAAAGACGTTGAAGCTAGGAATGTGGCCTTCGCTTCATTTGCTTTATCATGTCTGAATCCCTGCTGGAGGAAGAACGCTGAGGTTGACATTTCATCTACTGTATCGAGACGAACGTCAAGGAGGTGACCACTTCATGTGAGATGGTCTCCGATTGTCTTTCCGGTTTTATGTGAGTTACCATAAAGACGTTGAAGCTAGGAATGTGGCCTTCGCTTCATTTGCTTACACTGCGTCTGGTGTATTGAGACGAATGCTGAGGTGGAGCTGGGATTTTGCCATCACTCCACTTGTTTCGACCATGGGGTCTTTTGTTAACTTTGCATGTACACCCCGCTGGGCTGTGAAGGAACGCCGTTGTTGACATTGCGTCTTTTGTAACGAGACGAATGCTAAGGTGGAGTTGGGATTTTGCCGTTACTCCGCTTTGTTTCGACCGTGAGGTCTTTTGTTGACGTTGCATCTGCATCCTGCTGGACTGCGAAGGAACGCCGTTGTTGACATTGCGTCCACTGTATCGAGACGAATGCTGAGGTGGGGCTGGGATTTTGCCGTCACTCCGCTTGTTTCGACCATGGGGTCTCTTGTTGATGTTGCTTCTACATCCTGCTGGACTGTGAAGGAACGCCGTTGTTGACATTGCGTCTGCTGTATCGAGACGAATGCTGAGGTGAAGCTGGGGTTTTGCCGTCGCTCCGCTTTACTGACCATGGGGTCTTTTGTTGACGTTGCATCTGCATCCTGCTGGACTGCGAAGGAACGCCGTTGTTGACATTGCGTCCACTGTATCGAGACGAATGCTGAGGTGAAGCTGAGATTTTTGCCATCGCTCCGCTTGATGGTGTAACATCTGTGTCCTGTTGGAATGAGGAGGCACACCGTTGTTGGTCTCCAGGATGTAGATGTGGCCATTGAGATTTGGAACTAGGGACTTTGCCATGGTTCCGTTTCGTTGCGATTCTGAGGTCAGTTGTTGACGTCATGTCTGCATCTGGTTGGAGTAAGGAGAAACGCCGTTGGTGATCTCTAAGTTGTCGATGTTGACGTCGAGACCCTGAAGCTCGGAATCTTCATTCGCTTCATTTGTTGACATCGTGTCTGTAATATTGCGACAAATGTCGAGAAGGTCTCTAGGTTATCTATGAACCGTCGAGATTTGGCTTCGCTTTCTGGTGGAGCCTGTTGGGAAGGTATTGTTCCCTTTTTATTTGTGCCCCTGGATTGTATACAGGGATCGATGTGATTTCACCTGTAGGGCAAAAGTTTCATTCTTTCATTTTTTTTTTCTTTTCGCGATGCTCTATCATTTCGGCTATTTTTCGCGATGCCCAATCATTTCGGCTGTTTACTTTATTTTTATTCGCTGCTCTTTATTGCGAGTTGCCCAATCGTTTCGGCTGTTTTGTATACATACATTTTTACTTGCTGGTTCTGTTTGCAAGTTGCCCCATCATTTCGGCTATATCGTATGCATTTTTTTTTTTTTTTTTGCGAGTAGGGAATTTGGGGTCTGATACCAATCTTGGCATCAGTATCGCTGCGACTGGAATATTGCCAGGAGCGAATCATCATTTGCCGTGAAAGGACTTGGAATTTGATACCGGTTTAGGCATCAGCATCGCTGCAACTGGGATATTGCCAGGAGCGAATCATCATTTGCCATGAAAGGACTTGGAATTTGATACCGATTTAGGCATCAGCATCGCTACAACTGGAATAATGCCAGGAGCGAATCATCATTTGCCTCTGTCGATGTCGAACAAAGGTGGCTTAGTAAACAGGGTTAAGGGTCCTGTCGGCTAAGGCTTTTGACTTCATGGGCCGTAAGGGTCTCACAAAGGTATTTCTCCCTACAAGTCGTGAGGATCTTGTAGGTGTGTTTTCTCCTTGGGAATCGTGAGGATTCCTAAGTGTATGTTCTCTTATAAGTCGTAAGGATCTTACAAGAGTGTTATCCCCTTATGAGTCGAGAGGACTCACAAGGGTTGTTCACCGTGTGGACATATCCCCAGTCACGTATGGGATTTGGTTAGGGAAATGTTTATTCGCGCCCGTGGATTGTATACAAGGGCCATTATCGGACCACTTGTAGGGCAATATTGGAAGTTTGTGGGGGGGTTTGCTTAAGCACAGGTTTAGGTCTCTGTAACTTAAGACTTTCAAGTCTTATGGGCCGTGGGGGTCCCATAAGAGAGTTCTCCTTACGAGTCGTGAGGATCTCGCAAGTGTATTTTCTCCTTAGGAATCGTGGGGATCCCCAAGTGTGTTGCTCCTTTGTGAGTCGTAAGGATCTCACGCAGGTGGTTTCTCCTTACAGGGTCGAGAGGACCCTATAAGTGTTTCTCAACGAGGTTGCGCCCTTTCGGGTTTTCACAAACACTCGCCGGTAGTCCTGCTGTTTTTACTCACGGAGCCCTTTCGGGTTTTCATCCGTGCCCATTTTGCTTGTGGACATACCGTTTTTTTTTATTCTCTTTTTTTTTTCTTTTTTTCTTCTTTTTCTTTTTTTTTTTAAACGAGGTCGCGCCCTTTCGGGTTTTCACGAACACTCGCCGGTAGCCCTGCTGTTTTTACTCACGGAGCCCCTTCGGGTTTTCATCCGTGCCCATTTTGCTTGTGGACATACCGTTATTATTATTTTTTATTTTTATTTTATTTTTTTTTTAACGTCAGCCTGAAGATGCTGCGGGTTGGGAGTAGTTTAACGACGTTTCGGTCATTTGCAAGTTTTAGGACATTGCGGTCCGTCATTAGTTTAAAGACATCTCGGTCCGTTGTTAGTTTAAGGACGTTTCGGTCCGTTATCCAGTTTTAGGACGTAGTGGTCCGTTAGGCTTTCTCTATGAATGAGCATGATGCCCCCGGCGTGTCCATATTTTTCGGAGCATGCGGTTGTGGCGGGTTCACCTTCCAAATTTTGGACAACGCGAACTTGCCCTGTTGGTATTGGTCTTCAACCCAGTATTTGAAGACGTAGCAGTCCTCGATCAGGTGACCTACTGTTTGGTGGTAAGGGCAATAATTAGGATTATTAACGTCGCCTGGCCACAACGGACGTTTTGGACTCGGCAGATTGATGAGTCTGTCACACACTGCCAGCTCGAACAGTCCCCTTGTTTTATCTTGCGGAAACGAGTAAGGACGTTTCAACTTTTCCTGGAGGGATTGCCGCTTGTTGCTTTGGCAAGCAACCGGTCTAGGGTCACCTGATTGTTGGTGAGTGCTGGCGACGAGGGCCTTTTTTCCTTTTCCTTTGTTCTTCTTGTTCGGTCCCTTGCTTACGGGGTCGGGATTTTTTCCGAGTAGCATGCGATTGCATGGCTGAACGTTCTCGCAGCTTCTCAATTCCTTTATTTTTGAAATAGGTTCCCCGAGGGAAGAGTTGGGGGTAGCTTCTTCGTCAGAGTCGCTTCCAAAGGTGATAATTTGTGATCCCTTGAAGTCGGCTATATGACAGTCGGCGGTGGCTCTTTTGCGCTCATCTATCGCATTTTTCCGATGTCCACAAGCTTCACACTTTGTTCTGTCGGAGTGTCGCTTTTGAGCGACATACCCTTGCCACCAACAGCTAAAGGATTCGCAGTCTTCGGTAGGATGTATGATCTTCTGATGATATAAACAGAAGTTAGGGTGCATCTCTATCTCAGAGCAAGGATTTTCTTCGGAGGGCGGTAGCTTCATTCCTACTGATAGAGCTTTGTTTTTACCCGCAGTGTATGGCTTTTGATTTGACGGGAATGCCTTGGTTATTTCCAGTATGGCCATTTCATGCTCTCGATTGGCTTTTGCTTTCAGACGAATTTCATTTAGGAAGGCATCGATCAACTTGTCTGACGGCCGCGGAATTTCTGTTTCAGGGTCCGCCGTTGATTTCTCAGCGCAAGGGTCCTCCTCATCATCCGTCAGTGAATGAGAAATCACATGACAAGTCGCTACGTAGTCTTCGGATTCATCCGATAAGTTTTCTCCATCGTTTTCATCCTCGACAAAAGAACAAGTTGCCCCCGGCGTGTCCGTCTTCTTTGGAGAGTGCGGCTGCGGGGGGTTTACCTTCCAGTTTTCAGACAGCGTGAACTTGCCTTGCAGGTATTGATCCTCGATCCATCCCTTAAAGACGAAACAATCCTCAATCGGGTGACTTACCGTTTGGTGGTAAGGGCAATAATTGGGATTATTAAGATCGCCTGGCTGCAACGGACGTTTTGGATTCGGCAGATTAATGAGTCTGTTGCGCACTGCCAGCTCGAACAGTCTTCTCGTTTTATTCTGAGGAAACGAGTAATGACGTCCTAGCCTCTCTTCGAGGGATGGGCGTGGACGCACGTTGTTTTGGCGAGCGACCGGCTTTGAGTTGCTCGACTGTTGCTGAGCGTTGGCGACGATGATCGCTTTTCCTTTCTCATTTCGGGGATCGGGTCTTGGAGGAGACGGTCTATGGCCCATCTGGTCCATTTGGGCTAATTTGTCGATCAAGGCCTGGAAGGTGGTCGGCCTGAAGAACATCATGAATTGCGAGATGGTCGCCTGCGGATCGAGAGTGCCCACAAACATGCCTACCGCAGGTGCCTCTTCTATGCGTTGTTCGCATTTCGACCATAGGTTTCGCCATCGTGTTGCGTATTGGACCCACGTTTCGCCTGGCCTTATCCTGGCATTTATCAGTGCTGTTATCGGAGTGCGTTCACTAGCACTCGCGAATCTTTGTGTAAACAGCAGCTCCATCTCTGCAAATGTTTTGATAGAGTCGTTAGGCAGCTCCGAATACCATTCAAAGGCTATTTCTGCTAAGCTGCCGACGAATTGTCGTAATAACAATTTGTCATCGCCTCCAGTATTGCCGCATAAGGCCCTGAATTGAGCGACGTGCTGATGCGGATTCCCTGTCCCTTTATATACATGGAATTTAGGGATCGTATATCCCGGCGGGTATCTAATTTGGTCATACCAGCCCGGGTAGGGTCGTCCAGTTCTAGCAATTTGCTCAGCCGCTTCATTTGCCTGGTGAGCTCGTATTTGCTGAGCTATATGGTCATCCAGTGCGGCCTTAGAAATGGTATCTTCCTTGGCAGCTAAAAGAGCCGAAGGAGGACTCGATGTCTCTCCTTTGTCATCTTCAAGGACAATCGGAGGATCTTCAGCAGGAGGATCTGGCTGTAACATCATCCCTACCATATCTTTGAAGAGGAGCGCCATCTGTTTTATGTTTGCCGCCTGCTCTGCAGCTTCTTTGTCCCTCTTTTCGAGGACTCTGCGTAAAAAGTCAGCGTCGGTTTCTTGTTCTTGACGCTCATCCGAAGACGTTTCAGAGCTTTCTTTTGGCTCAGTGAGTGCAGCCATTGTAGTCATCATTTCCTGAAGCTTTTGTTGTTGCTCCTGGGCTTTCGTCACGGATCGGGTGAGCGGTCGGTGGCCCGTAGTAGTGCGGCTTTCCTCCTTTCCAGAAGCCATATAAACAGTATGCACCACCATGCCCCCAGACTTGGGGCGTTTGTGTTCGGTGTCTTTGCGATTTGCCGAAGACACAGGGGCTTTTTGCGGCCTCCTTTTTTGAGTGATTGGAGTTAAGGGAACCGCTGTAGTGGGCACCCGAGTAGCTTTTGCTTCTTGTGGTTTGACAGAGTAATCCTTCCCCTGCCGAACCTTCATCTTTTTCTGTCGTCGGAGGCAGTCTCGATCGATCACCGACTCTTGGACCTGTCGCCAGACTTAGTAAATTTTAGAGGACAGCCGTTGAGGGGGCTGCTCTAGCTTCTTCTCTGGAGTATTCTCCACAGGTGAAGGAGTTCGTTTCAACATCGCAGTAGGAGAGTTTCTGCGCACCTTGTTGAGCAATTCAAAGCTGTTCCCGGTTGGAATAGCAGCCTCGATCCCCACCATCGGAGCTGATGGCGTAAATCCAGAGGGGGAGTTGCCCCCAGCCTTTCTTACTCGATGCCAGTGGCGACGTCGAGCGTGTCTTGCGGATGGAGTCACCTCCGTTGTTGGATAAGCTTCTTCATGCCCCCTGCCATGGGTAGGGGAAGCAGCTTTGAGGACCTCGCCTGGAGCAGCAACCGGAATAGCCAGCCTTGTAAAACCTGACTTCTCGGAAGGAGGAACCTTTCCAATGATTTCGTCCGTTTGAGTCGGGATGGCTATCCGCTTTGGGATGGCAGCTTCGGGTATCGCAGGTTTGCGGACGTTCTGGCCCAGTCTGTTGAAAACTGAGGTATTGAAGCTGGGCGACCCGTTGAGAGGGGTCGCGGCAGTGGGAAGCCGATCAAAGACCGACTTCTTTGGGGCTTCTTGCAACGTCATTGTGGCATTGAAGCTTAACGGTGGGAGCATGGTCCCGAAGAATAATCCAGTGGTGGCCTGAGTTACCTGCTCCACTGGCATCTTGAAAAGGGAGGCCGCTTGGGGCCCATAAGACACTCCTCCAGCAAGGACCGAGCGAGAGTTGCAGTTGCAGGCAGTGCAGTTTGAAGCCATTGATCTTCTATTTTCTGCCCGGAGCAAGACACCAAATCTTAGTACCTCGAATCCACAGGCAACCACAGTAAACCGCGATTCGTTCGCGAACACGACACACGAAGTGTGGAGTGGAAAGAGGAAAAGGTCCCACCGGGCGTGCCAGAATCTGTTCCCCTCCGAACGGCGGCCGAGACGTTAGGACGTCCTGTGCCTGAGGTTCGGGGCAGATGCTATTTGGTTTTATCCGCCTATCTCTCCGAAGATGCCAAGTTGATTTATGGCACCGTGTATCGGAGGTTTAGACGGATGCGGCCGATGTAGCAGACTTCGTCAGATTCCCCCTCAGGGTGAGGGGTTTTTGATTGTGGGGACGCTCTTCCCTGCAGGCGCAAGCCCCTGCAGTTAATTACGCTACCGCATCGCGGTAACAACTTTCTCCTTCTCCAGAATTTCACTTCGTGTCGTGTGTGTTTGTTTTGTTTGTGGTTGCCCGTGGATTGTATACGGAGACTGAGTAATGCCGTCGCCCGTAGGACGTGGATTAGTCCAAATCCGTATTTACTTAGATTTGGGTTTGGTGTTTTTAGTTTAAGGATACGTTAGTCGCGTTGCGGCTAAGATCAACTTAAACATTCGTTTAGATCCGACAAAAGAGCGTTTGGGCTCTATTGTTCCAGTTTGGGAGATTCATAGTCCTATTTGGGACTAAAGTCTGTTTGGAGGATACGTTAGCCATTTTTGAGGCTAAGATCGACTCAAACGTTTGTTAAGGATACGTTAGTCCAGTTTGAGACTAAGATCAACTTAACGGGACCGTTTAGATCCGACAAAAGAGCATTTGGGCTCTATTGTGCCAGTTTAGGGACGTGGTGGTCCATAGCATTTATGACCGTCGGGACCCGTCACCTCTCTGACGTCGTTGAAGAATTACAACGACAGGCGTCTGAGGAGTTCAGAGATGTACCCTTGAACCAAAGTTGATTTGGAGTTTTATCGTTTATTTGAATATCTAAGGACACGTTAACCGTATTTGGGGTTAAGATCAACTTAGACGGGACCGTTTAGATCCAACAAAAGAGCGTTTGGGCCCTATTGTGCCAGTTTAGGGACGTGGCGGTCCATTGCCAGTTTTAGGGACGTGTTTTAGGGACGTGGTGGTCCATTATTAGTTTAGGGACGTTTCAGTCCGTCTCCAGTTTAAGGACGTAGTGGTCCATATTCCAGTTTAGGGACGTGGTGGTCCATTGCCAGTTTTAGGGACGTGGTGGTCCATTATTAGTTTAGGGACGTTTCAGTCCGTCGCCAGTTTAAGGACGTAGTGGTCCATATTCCAGTTTAGGGACGTGGTGGTCCGTCGCCAGTTTAGGGACGTAGAGGTCCGATATTAGTTTAGGGACGTTTCGGTCCGATATTAGTTTAGGGACGTTTCGGTCCGTTATTAGTTTAGGGACGTTTCGGTCCGATATTAGTTTAGGGACGTTTCGGTCCGTCGCCAGTTTAAAGACGTAGTGGTCCATATTCCAGTTTAGGGACGTGGTGGTCCGTTGCCAGTTTAGGGACGTAGAGGTCCGATATTAGTTTAGGGACGTTTCGGTCCGATATTAGTTTAGGGACGTTTCGGTCCGATATTAGTTTAGGGACGTTTCGGTCCGTTATTAGATGAGTGGTCGTTGGGACCCGTCACCTCTTTGACGTCGTTGAGGAATTACAACGACAAATGTCAAAGGAGTTCGGAGATGTACCCTCGAACCGGTCGTGACTTAGTTTATGAGAGGCATTTAATTTAAGGACTTACAGCCAGGATTGGGTTAAGTCCAATTTTTATTTTAGGCTCTGCCCGATTAAAAGAATCAATCTAAACAGGGCTCTGCCTCTTTTTATTCTTGCAGTTTGATTTGGGCCAAGCCCTCAAGCATTTCCAAACAGGGCTCTGCCCTTTGTATGATTTGATTTGGGCCAGGCCCTCAAGAATTTTCCAAATAGGGCTCTGCCCTTTCATGATCTGATTTGGGCCAGGCCCTCAAGAATTTTTCAAATAGGGCTCTGCCTTTTTATTTTTGTGATCTGATTTGGGCCAGGCCCTCAAGAATTTTTCCAAATAGGGCTCTGCCCTTTTATTTCTGATTTGGGCCAGGCCCTCAAGAATAATGAGTTGCAGGAACTCAAGAATCTTCTGATTGAAGATCAAAAGTGCTATGCACTTTTGATCTACATTTAGATCAAAAGAAAACAAGTTTTTCTTCTTATTTTCTTTTCACAGAACCAAGGGTTCATATCAAGTGCAAGGCACTATTTATTATTCTTTTATTTTTTAGAACCAGAGGTTCATATCAAGTGCAAGGCACTATTTCATTTTTTTAGATGTAAGAAAAAACAAGTTTTTCTTGTTTTTCTTATCTTAGAGAACCAAAGGTTCATAAAAGTGCAAAGCACTATTAATTTAGGAACCTTTTAGGTTCAAGAACCGATGGTTCATAAAACAAGTGCAAGGCACTATTTTTGTTTATTTATTTATTTATTTATCGTTAAAGATCTATGATCTTGTTCATAAGAGAATTTTCTCTTCTTCAAAAGGTTTTTACCTTTTTTTTTTTATTCTTCAAGAGTTCCCTTCTCTTTTCTTTTTTAGGAAGATCTTGATGATTTGAAATGAGGTCTAGGGTCCTTTTTATAGTGCCCATAAATTAGTTAAAGTTTGTTAAAGAGATTATTCTCTGAGTGATTTGGGGGATTTTCCCCACCGTCGGATCTTTGATCCAAGGGTTTCTGCTTTACAGAAGAAAATCTTCTTGTTTTAACATGAATAGAAAAGATTTATTCTGTTTTGCGCAACTTCCCCAGCGCGTGACACGTGTCGCGCAGCTGTGCTTGCGCAACTGCGCAGACACGTGTCGCGCAACTGTTTTTTTTTTTTTTTTTTTCTCTCTCTAAAGCTCTTATGGAGTACGCTACTTCATTTATTTTAATTTTAATTTTCTTTTTAATTTTCAAGACAGAGCTTTGCTCTGATTGGAGAAAAACAGAAGTATTGCTTGTTTTCCCACCTTGGAATTTAAACAGAGCTTTGCTCTGATTGAGGTAAACAATATGTAAAATAAATAAATATTTTATATTTATTCATACTAACCTACAGACGATGCGAAGGGTACGGAAGTGGCAGGAGTGGCCCCTGCGTCAGATGTGGACGCACCACCTATAATTAGACAATTAAAAATAGATTATATAAGTAATTGCAAAAAGAATGTGTAAATCAATAATATAACGTTCTAAATCAATATGCATGCACTATAGGATATATAAACATACCCGCAGGTGCGGTGGTGTCACCACCTACAGCTAGACAATAATAAAAATTACTATCTAAGTAAGAGAAAAAGGAATGTGTGTATATTTATGATATAGCATTCTAAATCAATATACATGCACTATATGATATATAAACATACCTGGAGGAGCGGGAGTGGCCTCTGTCCCTGATGTGGACGCATCACCAACAACTAGACATTCAAAGATTGATAATATAAGTAATTTTGACATAAACAGGCATGAATATCTATAATATTACATTCAAAATGGATATGCGTGCAATATACCTGGAGGTGTGGCAAAATCCACATGGAAGGAGGCATCCGAAGGGGTCTCCGATCTGGGTGCAAGACCGGCCCTCTGAAGCTCCATACGCAGCTCTCCGGACTGCAGAACCGCTCTGCCTCTGCCTCTGCCTCTGCCTCTGCCGGGGCCGCAGCTGGAGCTCCTGCCGCCCCTCGCTGCTCCCGTCATAGTCATCAAATCTAGATAAACGATTCGTGGACGCATTAGACAATCATTAAAAGTATTGACTATATATGTATAGATCGTAAAATGTGAAGTAATAATATAACATTACTGATAACCTTTTTCGTTTCGTGGGCGCAATATACATATCTACTTGGATTTCATCGTCGATGTCATTTCTAACCCACGTAACTTCATGATCGGCCGAAGACAACCCATCCTTCGAAACAGACGGTCGGAGCACTCTAAGCCTTCTCTCTTCCTCATCCTCATTGCTGTCCTCGAATTCTGGGACATCGTAGACATCTCTGGGTTTCCATCGGCATACAACACTCCATCCTGGATGCTTCAAACACCATGAGTAGTATACTTGGAACGCTTGGTTCGGAAAGATTAACGGATCTTCCTAACCGTAAAATCGAAGTGTGATCATACTGGTCAATCCATATTCATCTTTCCAAGTCCCAAGATTGCTTCTCCACTTATCCGTATCGGTTCACGTATCGTACCAAGTATACTGGAATATATAAAAGGGTTCTGATCGTCCAGGATAGTGGATGCCGAGTATACAATTTAAGTACCCATAATAAATCACACCGTATGATCCTACCGTCGCAATCCCACTATTCTGAGTGGTTCTAGATGTTTCTATGTCCTTAACTTCGAATTTGTATCCAAGAACACCAAATCCTTTGTAATATGCAACCTCCATACTAGGAAATTGAGCTAAACATCTTGAATCACTCTCAAATGATGCAGACAAGTTCGGATCGTGGATCTAAAAAAACAAATTTTACGAAAAATACATAACAATACAAGTTTAGATTAAAACTGATAGTAATAAAATGTTATTCAAATAACTTACATGATCTGTGACCCAATCACAAAAATTATCCTGATGATATTTTTCCAATCGTTCTTCGTTCCAATCAGGATGCCCCTCACGTACCTCGTTAAAATGAATTTTGTTTTCGACAAATAATTGTGACATTAATATTATATCATTTCATACACACACAAACACAAATATAATAATTAATCCAAAAAAACTTACTCTCTAATTTGTTCAAGACATGCGCAATTAAGCAAGATAAACTGGTATATCTTGTTGATAAACATAGTGTCTACCCTCTTATACTCGGCTTTACCATATGGCCCATCTTGAATTCTTCGAGGCCGGTTAAGTCTTGTCTCAATGTTCTCGTCCAGATAGCGGGAACAAAATGTGGTTGCTTCATCAAGAAGATAACCTTGCATGATAGAACCCTCTGGTCGATTTTTATTGCGTATATACTTTTTAAGAGTGTAGAGGTACCTAACGAAAATATGTTGAATAAATAAATACGGGCATACAGGACAACAATAAATTTATAAATTGCACGAAACGAAAAATTACACTTAACTCTCGACGGGATACATCCATCGATATTGTACCGGTCCGGCTAACTTAGCCTCAGTTGCAAGATGAACCGTCAAGTGTATTATGATATCGAAGAATGACGATGGGAAAATACACTCAAACTTGCAAAGTATCAACGCAATAGAATTTTCTAGTTTATCCAGCGTCATAACCTCCAGTGTTTTAGCACACAACTCTCTGAAAAAACAACATAGGTCGTTGATTACTAGACCAACTGATTCAGGAAGAGAAGTCCTAAGGGCTAATGGAAGAAGGTGCGCCACGATAACATGGTGATCATGACTTTTCAGCTCATCGATCTTGCCTTTCACAATTTTTATTTTGTTACTGAATGATCCTGAGAAACCTGTGGGAACTTTCAAATCATGCAACACCTGCAGGAATTTTTTCTTCTCCGGTTGTGACATATGACAAGCGGCATTGGGAAGTATAAACTTGCCCGGTTTACCCGCTACCGGTCTAGGGTGCAATTCACTTCTTATTCCCCACTCCTGTAGATCCATCCGAGCATTCAGGTTGTCTTTCGATTTCCCGTCTTTACAAAGAAGCAAGTTGAGTATATGCTCTGATACTCCCTTCTCTATATGCATGACGTCCAGATAATGACGCACTAAATTTGTTGACCAGTACGGAAGCTCGAAGAAAATGCTTAACTTGTTCCAAAATGGTGGTTTGACCTGTTTCGTCGGATCCATCCCGAAGGTCACATTATTGTAACCATCCCATTGAGCAGTCACGTCCTCTCCGGACAATGGGGATGGAGGTCCAAGAAGCTTCTGATGACCATCAAAGTGAACCGTGCCTAACTTATAGGGGTGGTCTGGAGGCAGGAAACGTCGATGGCCGCAATAACAAACCTTCCTGCTAAAATTCAAGAATTTCGATGTTGTGTGTTCATGGCAATGAGGACATGCTTTGTGACCATGTACGGACCAGCCTGATAGCATTCCATACGCAGGAAAGTCATTAATTATCCACATTAAAGCAGCACGCAGTATGAAGGTTGTATTTGTGTTTGCATCGTATGTCTCTACACCATCAATGAACTAAGATTTCAACTTCTCGATCAGAGGTCGGAGATAGACGTCGATATTGTTTCCCGGTGAGTTTGGTCCGTCGATAAAAAGAGGCATCATAAAGTATGATTGGTCCATAGCCAACCAAGGCGACAGATTATAAATTATTATTACAACGGGCCATGTGCTGTGACTTCCAGCCATATAGTTGAATGGGCGGAAGCCATCAGTAGCCAATCCGAGCCGGACATTGCGAGAATCGCTACTGAATATTGCGTGCCTCCTATCGAAATCCTTCCATGCCGGTGAATCTCTTGGATGGCTCATTTTTCCATCTTCACTTGGAGGAGCACGGTGATGCCAAATCATTGCCTCGGCTGTTTTCTTGCACCTGAATAGCCTATGTAGCCTCTGTGTTATGGGAAAGTATCATGCTATCTTGACAGGTATATCAGGCTTCTTATCAGAATCTTTCGGCTTATACCTGGGCTCTCCGCATGTTGGACATTCTTTCAAATCTGAATTCTCTTTCCGGTACAACACGCAATTTTTAGGACATGCTTGAATTTTCTCGCACTTTAGACCCAAATCAGACATCATCTTTTGGGCTCCGTACCAGCTGTCGGGCACGTTATTTCCCGGGGGCATAGAATCTTTCAAGAACGAAAGAAGTATTGTGAATGACTTGTTGCTCCATCCATTTAGGCACTTAATCTGGAAAATTTGGAGGAACCATGAAAGGGTGGAATACTTCGCATTCTCATAAATTGGTTTTCTAGCATCATTCATGAAATTTTCATATTTATCCGCACGCGGTCCTTGATCGGAAGGAATGTCATCTTCGGTACGAATAGATTCACCTAGGGCAGCCTCTACCATATCCTCCATTTCTTCTGATGGAAATAAATTACCGTCTTCTCCTTCTGCCGCATTACCGAATTCTCCTTCTTCTCCTGCCGCATTATCGTGTTCTCCTTCTTCTTCTGCCGCATTACTGCATTCTTCTCCTTCCCCGTGATATTTCCAAGTTGTATAAAGTCTAGAAAACCCATATTTTACAATATGAAGCTCTGCCAATTCTACCTTCTACCAGTACTTATTGCCACATCTATCGCACGGACAGAGAATCTTCTCTATTATGATCTTATTATGTGCGCGTGCAAATTCAATGAAAGCAGCAACTCCTGCGACAAACTTAGGTTGCATATGTTGTTGCTAATTCACATACATCCAGTCCTTAACTCTGACGTACTCATGGGCCATGTTAGACTGTATAACATATAAATTGTAGGTTATGGTGACTATATTGAGAAATATAAGAACGGAATAGTTACTGACAAAGGAGAAAATCCGTGTATATGCTTTGTGTGTGCGTTTGTCGTTGAAAAGAATAAATTATCGAACGTATGTTAACCGATAGACGGGGACTAAGTGGCGCTTTTAGTTTCATATATGAGTATCGATAAGAATATGAAGGTTTCATATTATCATCGAGTATCAAATATTGGTTTTAACTTGAACATCTTGAATCACTATCTAATTATGCGTTTATTGTGTATTCTTGTTGTATGTGTGTGTTCCGGCTATCGGGGGTAAGGTTTCTATCCCATTAAGAATGTATAGAGCGAACACTCATCACTTGAGCTTTCAACCGTTTCGAATAAATTTCGGTAGCACCTCCCCGCTGTTCTCCGAGTATACTGTAATAGAATAGATAATCATTTCAAAGCTATGAAACAACGTTAAAATGAACATCTAATCTATCTTTATACACGGAGAACCAGCGGAAAGGTACCGACGAAATATCTCGAAACGGATGAAAACACAAATGAATGAAGGTGTTTGCTTTATACATTCCTAACTTGTCCACATGAGACAAATCTATCGATTACCATACGATTGAATCTTCTCGTCGCATAGACTATACGACGGTTGTTAGTATCGAGCTATACCGTCCGATATTTAACAACATTCGTATAGTTCTATCTCACGACTAACATCGCACGTATGTTAACCGATAGACGGGGATTAAGTGGCGCTTTTAGTTTCATATATGAGTATCAATGAGAATATGAAGGTTTCATATTATCATCGAGTATCATATATTGGTTTTAACTTGAACATCTTGAATCACTATCTAATTATGCGTTTGTTGTGTATTCTTGTTGTATATGTGTGTTCCGGCTGTCGAGGGTAAGGCTTCTATCCCATTAAGAATGTATAGAGCGAACACCCATCACTTGTGCTTTCAACCGTTTCGAGTAAATTTCGGCAGCACCTCCCCGCTGTTCTCCGAGTACACTGTAATAGAATAGATAATCATTTCAAAGCTATGAAACAACGTTGAAATGAACATCTAATCTATCTTTGTACACGGAGAACCAGCGGAAAGGTACCGACGAAATATCTCGAAACGGATGAAAACACAAGTGAATGAAGGTGTTTGCTTTATACATTCCTAACTTGTCCACACGGGACAAATCTATCGGTTACCATACGATTGAAACTTCTCGTCGCATAGACTATACGGCGGTTGTTAGTATCGAGCTATACCGTCCGATATTTAACAACCTTCGTATAGTTCTATGTCACGACAAACATCGCACGTATATTAACCGATAGACGGGGACTAAGTGGCACTTTTAGTTATATGAGTATCGATGAGAATATGAAGGTTTCATATTATCATCGAGTATCATATATTGGATTTAACTTGAACATCTTGAATCACTCTCTAATGAAGCGTTTGTTGTGTATTCTTGTTGTATGTGTGTGTTCCGGCTGTCGAGGGTAAGGCTTCTATCCCATTAAGAATGTATTGAGCGAACACCCATCACTTGTGCTTTCAACCGTTTCGAGTAAATTTTGGCAGCACCTCCCATGCTGTTCTCCGAGTACACTGTAATAGAATAGATAATCATTTCAAAGCTGTGAAACAACGTTGAAATGAACATCTAATCTATCTTTGTACACGGAGAACCCGCAGAAAGGTACCGACGAAATATCTCGAAACGGATGAAAACACAAGTGAATGAAGGTGTTTGCTTTATACATTCCTAACTTGTCCACACGGGACCAATCTATCGGATACCATACGATTGAATCTTCTCGTCGCATAGACTATACGACGGTTGTTAGTATCGAGCTATACCGTCCCATATTTAACAACTTTCGTATAGTTCTATGTCACCACGAACATCGCACATATGTTAACCGATAGACGGGGACTAAGTGGCGCTTTTAGTTTCATATATGAGTATCGATGAGAATATGAAGGTTTCATATTATCATCGAATATCATATATTATTTTTAACTTGAACATTTAACATGAATAGTTTTTACGTTTACGTTTCGTTATTAAGGGTTCGAAATTTCAAGTTTAGGGTAAATTTTTCTTGCGTTTACGGTAAAGTTGTACGTTTACGTTATCATCGAGTATCCTACTGCAATGAACTATTGTACACTACTAAATAAACTAGTGCACCATAAACCAAAATAACCCAAATTAACCTAATTAACCACAATTAACCACAATCGTTACCCTAACACAAATTATCTCTAATTAACCCAAACTTAACCCAATTTACCCAAATTAACCTAATTAACCCTAATCAACCCAAACTTAACCAAATTAAACCTAATCAACACCATAACCCTTTTAAATTATCACTAATTAACCCAAATTAACTCTACCCTTTAATTAACCCAAATTAACCCTAGCCTCTAACACTAAACCCAAATTAACCCTAGCCTTTAATTAGAGTTGTTTTCAAGAAAAAAACAACCCTAACCCCAACCCCAATTCCGAACCCTAACCCTAACCCCAATTTCGAACCCTAACCCTAACCCCAACCCCAACCCCAACCCTAAACCCAACCCCTACCGCAACAGAACCCTAACCCCAACCCCAACCGACCCCTAACCCTAACCCTAAACTTAACCCTAACCTAAACTGACCCGATGCCTAACCCTAACCCTCACCCGTACCCGAACCCTGCCCTGAACCTAACATCATCAAAAGAGGGAAATAAAAGCATTAAATTAGAAGTAAAAATTGGAGATTTACTAACCTGTTGGGCGGTGGAAGAGACGATGGAGGAGGCGACGAGGAAGTCAACGAGACTCGGGATCGAGATGCTGGAGGTAGTCAATGAGGATGTTATGAGGAGACGACGGAGGAGGCGACGAGGAAGTCGACGAGGCGCGGGAGGAAATCGATCGCTAGGCGCGGGAGAAGATGATAAAGACTTTTGGGAACGGAGGGATTTTCTGTGCCATTTTTTTTATTATTAATTAACCCATATACATGCCCCTACGGACTAACCCGTAGGTCCTTTGTTTGCAGCTCCGTAGGACGAAACATCAAATTACGATTAAATATTTTTAAATTAAAACGTAAAGAACCGTAGGGCCAAGTATATGGACCTACGGTTCAATCCGTAGGGGCAATAAATAGTTGCCCCTACGGATTCCTTTATCCGTAGGGGCAACCCCATATTGTAGCAGTGACAAGGAGAGGTTGTGGACTGTTACTGGGATCTCCAATAGCCGATCTCCTAGTTCAGGGAATTTCGCAAAATCTGCATTCGGTTAACCAATAATTTAGTGATGATTTGATCTATGATAGGTAAACAATTTTGCAGGTTGTTACTTGTTACTCCCTCCGTTTCTATATGTACGCCACTTTTTGATTTTTTTTTTTGTTTCAAAATATATGTCCATATCTGATATCAATGAAGAAAACTTATATTACCAATAAAAGTCAAACTTTTAGTCCAAACTACCATTTCTTGATGAAGAGAGTATATAATGAAGTCAAGCTTTGGAACATGTTACTGGTAGTCTTTTCATTTTCAATACTTTCTAATTTATTTACACCTATATGAGAGAGAAAGAGAGAGAGAGAGATTTATTAATTGGCGTAAAAAAATTTAGTACCAAAAAATAAAAGATCAGGGAAATGATTATGGGCAACTAAGGAATATTGCCATCATGGTATTATTGATTCACAATATTCCAAGCATTCCTTAAAGGGAGTGCAAAACAAAAGGTGAAATACATATAGAAATGGAGGAAGTACCTTTGAAGAATTTAAAGATTTAGGCCTTTTAAGATGGGCCAAGAAGACCGGAGGGTGTATCTCTTTGGATATCAATACCAAGAGAAAAACCGGCCTCACACATATCCTTCATCTTAAATTTATCAGATAGACACTTCTTTGCTTCGTGGAAAGCCCAAGATCACTGGTCGCAAGCAATATCATCATCAAACATGCTCCCACTGACCTTAAGCTGTATACATTGGTCAAAAATGTTTCCTGTAAACCCAAAGGCCAGAATTTTCTGGTTGAATTTGAGAAACCATGGTCAGGAAACTAGTTTAAGTCCATATTACTTTCATACCATGTGATCTTTATTCTTTACATAAAAACCTGGAGGTTATTCCAAGTGCACCTCTTCTTCAATGTCCTTGTTGATAAATGTTGTTTTCACATCAATTTAATACAACTCCAAATCATAAGCGAGTCCATTTTAGAACTAAAGAAAAAGTCTCATCAATATCAATGCCTTCTCTATGTGTGAATCCTTTAGCCACTAATCTGGCTTCGTATCGTTCGACTTTGCCTTTAAAGCCCCGTTTATTTCAGAACACAACCAACCGGTTTGCCTACTGCAATCAAATCAATGAAATCCAGGCTATTCATGATAGGTAATTCTTCCTCCATGGCATTTATCCATTGTGTGGATTTATCACTTTCAATAGCTTGTGATAACGCAACTAGATCATCATCTTTCCAACATCACCGTCAATTTATTGTAGGTAGACTAAGGGCTAGTTCTAATAAGCCTTGTGAAACTATGGTTATGAATTTGTAACCAAACTATATTTTGGGATGTATTCGGATGAGCTATTAGTGAAACCATGGTTTTGTAAATATAAAATAATAATGAAGTACAGGAGGCCCACCATTTAAATTTTTTTAGGGGCCCACCATCTACCGTTGAAAGGAAGATAATTTTTAGATAATTTTTTTTTAATGGAGAGCCACCATCTTCCCCACCGCTCAAGGAGTGGCGGGAAAAGCTTCCCCCTTGCTTTTTCCACCGCTTGTTTTGACCGGTGGGCGCCCATCGGTGCTTTAAATTAGCATCCAAATACCTTTGCATCCATTAAACAGCATTATTGTTTTGTTAATTAGGATCCATTCATGCATGTCTAGATTATATCAATAATGCATTGAACAATATTTTTCTTTTTTGGTCTTTATTCTGCAGGTGCATTAATTCTTCATTCATGTATCAAATCGAATTCATGGAAACATGATCTGCTAATGTGGTAAGTTTTTATGTGCAAGATTTCATGACATTGAATCTGGAATACTCATTCAAAACTTGTCAAATATACTGATTTCTAGATTCATTGCTTTATCATGAATGCCAGCCCTATAAAAGACCTGGTGACATTGATTTCTTCACAACGCAATGATCGTCATTGGGTTGCCTCTGCCATGGCGAGTCCATGTAAAAAATAAAATAAAACTATATATTGGAGAGGCTCAAAGATTTAGCCAGCTTCCTTCATTTAATGGAGGAAGCGGCATTCTGGTATCCTCTAGTTTGAGGATATCAGAATGCAGTGAAGTCGAGCATGTGGTGTAAGTGTAATGTTAATTATTTTAATTATTTTTCTTTTCTTCTTGATTTTCCTGACATATTGTGCATCGTACATTAGAAGCATTATCATCTTCTTCACATTATTTACGACGTTTTCCATTAAAATGAAACGGCAACGGAGAAAACCTTTCATGAAAAATCTAAATTTCGTTTCCCTGCCCTCAGCTTGAATCCTATCCCAATCTATTTTTATTTAGTGCCATTTTTATTTTATTATTTTTGATATAACATTAAGAGTGAAAAAGAAGTTTTTTTGTAGTCGTGGGCGGATCCAGGGTGGGTCGAGATTAGGCAGACGACCCACCTGGATCGGTAAATCTCTATATATCGAACTTTGTTTGATACAAGCATATATAAATACTAGTTGCTTTGCCATTTGGTAAAAGTGTAGAATTTTTTGGATCGCAGTGCAACCTGAATACCCACGGATTCCTCTCCATGCTTTAATTATTTTTTTCCCCATCTCTTTAAAATAGTAGAGTTTTAGCACATACCCCTTCATTTCCATATGCAGTTTCACAAGCACTTTTTTGGTATGAAGTATCACTCAGTAATTTTCTGACCCACCTGACTAAGACCTCCGGCTCCGCTACTACTTGTAGTCCTGAAAGACCGGTGGAAGTCCTTTAAACATTTTCCGATAAAGTAATCTAATAAATGGAGAAAAAAAAAACAGATTTACGGAGAAAATTGCATTCTGATCAAATCATTCAAGAAAACATCAAAGAACAATGGTTTAAGAAGACTAATTATGCCTTTTATATGTTAGTCATCTATGGAAACAAGAAAATATTTATGCTTGTGGAGGATGAGTCTTACTTAAGTGTGCATGCATGGGGTGTGTGTGTGTGCGTAGAATAGAAGTAAGAATAAACACATCGATATAATCCATGTATTTGTAAATTCTACTTGTCTGCTCAATCTTGGCATGTTTGAGTGCTTTAGCTGTACTTAAAAGTTTATAGATCATGTTAGGTGTTCATTTTATCCTTTATTTGATATATTGTGATAAACTCAATTTTTTTAGTTGTCCATGTCTTCTCATTTTTCTGTTTCCACTTAATACAGGACTTCGTATTCGGAACGACACAGTGTCTCAATGGCTCCCACCCATAATACTTGTCAATGTTTCCTGCAGAGGCTCCATTCGATCTTCGCTCCTCCTTCAGGTAACCACTCTCATCCCCCTTGCATCATAGATGTTTCCGATTTGCCAAATCTCCTTGGTGCTCTTTTTTTCCGCCTTCTAAACTTTGATATTGTTATTTTTTAAGGTCAAAGTTTTCTTAGAGAAGAACCTTAATTTGCCATTTCGTCGCAGGGACATAAATGAGGGGTCCTCTGAACACGAGTATGAAAGCTACGAGGTGGCTCCAAAACAACCATCAAAGATATTGAGAATTAGGCAGGCAAGGGAAAGAAAGTCCCGTGATGCAATTAATAAATTATGGTGGAAAACAATATATCTGTATTGATATGTAGCCATATATATGTGCATGAAAAATCAAAGGATTTCAATAATGCAACATATACTTCAACCGATGCATAGGCTAGACCTTTTCAAACCCTTTGATTTTACATACATGTATATTTGAGTGTAGGGTGATCGATTTGAACGGATCGGATCGTTAAAATATGCCGTAGACCGGGAGTTCCCGTTTTTTAAAAACACGGACCGGTTTGCAATGGATCACCCCTATACACACGCACGCGTGCGACTGAGTGTATGTACAAAATCAAATGAACAATAAACAGTTTCAAAAATTATGCAAGGTTGTTTGTGATTGAGGTATCAAGGGAGAAAAAATCTCTGTATATGTAATTATTTTAATTACTCTTTTATCACTCCTAGTAGCATCGGTTTTTTGTTTTGTTTTTTTAATTGATTGTTTTCTTTTTAGTATAAGTCATATTCCTGTTAATATAAAGTTGTGAGATCCTGGAAAACCTTTGCTGTGGCATAATGAAGCCAATAACAATCTATTTATAGATAACGTATTCATAGTAACTCAACAATAGAGGTTAAGTAGTTCATGTAAATTTGATCTCATCATGGTTACATCACGGTTACATCAAACTGAGGCTCGAAGGTTATTGGATCTGTGATGGATAAAGAAGTTGCAATTTTCAGAATGAGATATCATGGAGCTATTAAATAGAGAAGAAGATTAAGATTTTACCCACACATGGAGGAGATGGGATGGTATGGAAGCTTGATCCAAATGGAAAATTCTCTTTACAAAGTTGTTATAAATAAACTTTGATGGGCTTGAAGCTCCTTGTTATAAATTTATGTGGAAGTCAATGACTTCATAGAAGATCAAGATTTTTCTCTGTCATCCTTTAAACAGACAATTGTTGATACTTGACAGGATCATATATGAAACGCAAAAGATGGCAGGAGATTGGTCTTTTGCCTTTCGCAATTCGATGAAAGAGATCGATGAATATTTAGTAGTACTAGGCTTTGATATTCCCATGCTCTATACGTGCCAAACTCTTCCACCCTTTTGGTGTATCGTATATAGATTTGTAAATCCAATTCCATTACATTATAGTACTAGGCTTTGATATTAAAGCTCAAGTCCGAATTGGAAACGATACTCTAAATTAAATTATTTCAGAAAACTATATATTTTTTTACTGTAGTATAACTTCATCCGACCAAGGACATAACTATAAAGGATTGAGAAATTCAATTAGGGTGGGCACTTCTGTTAGTAAATCACCTATTTTTCATATTGAAATGGCTGGAAAGCCTTCAACACTTGACTCCTAGAGCAGTTCCATTGTATGCATATGGTTTGCCTTCATACGTACATATGTCTAAATATTTTATGCAGGTTGTGCCAAGTAATTTTTATGGCACATTGTGCAGCATTTCCGAATTTCTTAATTCTAAAACATGTCAACTTCCATTCAAGAGGAGCATATGAAGATAATTAATATGAAAATAGAGGAGTCTAAGAAGCTTTTACTTAGTTGGGGAGGTTAATTGTATGCATATGGTTTGCCTTCATACCTACATATGTCTAAATATTGTATGCGGGTTGTGTTAAGTAATTAATTTATATGGCACATTGTGGCCAATTTCCGAATTTCTTTATTAGAGGAGTCTATGAAGCTTTTACTTACTTGGGGAGGTTAATTAGCCGTGTTACGGAGGATATGTAGGTTTCTTATGTTTGGGTTTTTTCCCTTTGATTTTTGTTTTCGCTTGCTTGTAGTTTCGTTTAAACTACTACTAAATAATGAAACACGGGAGGTTTGGCCATCGTTTTAGTCTAACAAATATTTCCATTCAAGAACAACAAACTGGATGGAAGTAGCTCGTCCGATAGATACTAAAAACAGACGCTTGCCCTAAATAAACAGATGCTCTATTCCAACCAAGTTTGGGTCCATACAAATAGTCGGCCTATTTGTATGTGCATGGTCAAGAGGCTGATTATCTACCCAACCCAATTACAATATCTTTTTTAACCCAAAGAGCAAGCGTAGTGAGTCCACCCAATTAAAACCGTATGTAGGTGTATGCAGCATTTGGTGCATTCTCTCCGCCGACATTCCTACAAAAAACATTTCCTAAATTCTATAAATGGCTAGTACAATGCACGTGTTTTTTTAATGGAACCCAAATACTTTGCATCCAATAACAAATATTCTTTTATCGGTATATCCAATCATGCATATACAAATTATATCAACAATACGTTGAACAATAATATCTTTTATGGTCTTTTTTTGCAGATGCATTCTTCGTTCATGTATCAAATTTAATTCACAGGACCATATTTGCTAATATGGTATGTTTTGAAGTGCGAGATTTCATAACATTGAATCTAGAATAATCACTGATAACTTGTTAAATATAAAATTTATAGATTCATTAATTGCTTGATCATGAATGCCAGCCCTATGGAAGACTTGGGTAATAATAATCACTTGTGCAGGTTATCAGTGATTCTTACCACTTGTGCAGGGTGCGCTAGATACTTCCCGCCTCAAGGTGTCCAAATCCTGACAGTCTGGATTCACGCATCAAGGTACCACCACTACATATATAGGTTTTGGTAATGGAGATTTAGTAACTGTTATAACCGTTACCTAATTTATGGTAACGGTTTAAATGTTTTGGTAACTGTTTGAACCGTTGCCAAATCAAATAAGTGGCGAGCCCCACAATGCACTGAAGATAAAATCCAAATAGCCAAAAGAAATTCATTGACCCCTTTCCTCCCACCCCAAATTTTTCATTGTGAACGCCAAAACACCCTTCGTCGTCCTCGTCGCCTCGAGCGCCGCTGCCTCCCACGTCGCCGGCGCCGCCTCCGTGGCCCGTCCCCCTTTGAAGCCTCATCGCATCTCCTCTGTGGTCGAGCCTGGCGCAAAGCCATGAGCCATGGATCGAAGCCAAGCCGCGATCGAAGCCCTAGCCGTCGTTGGAGCTCGCTGGAGTGAGGTAGTCGTCATCGCTGAAGTTGTTGCCTCCGTCATTGCTGAAGTCGCCATCGATCTCTTCAGGTAAGTGTTAATTTTATTTTATTTTGGTTTAATTAATTATATTTTTCCTTAAATTAAATTAAAGTTTGTTTGTTGAATTGGTATTGTTAGTGTTGATTTTTTTGGTGTTGTTTATTGGTGAAAAGGTAAGTTGAATTGACGTTGTTGTTGGTGATGTTGGTGGTGATGTTGTTTTGTTGGTGTTGTTTGTTGACGTTGATGTTGGGAGTGATGTTGTAGCTAGGGGAGAGTTAGAGTTTGGGTTGAGGGATACGGTTAGGGTTAGGGCCGGTGTTTGGGTTAGGGTTAGGGATAAGACTAACTGTTAGGGTATTTTGGTGTAAAAATTCAACAATAGTAGTTAAGGGTATTTTAATGAAATTGCAACAATAGTTTAGGGTATTTTAGTGTAAAAATTTAAAATTGAGTAAAAGAGGATTTTAAGTAAAATTTTAAGGTAGTTTATTGGAAAACCAACAATGGCTAAGAATATTTTAGTGAAATTTATAGCAATTTAGATTATTTAAGAAGATGAATTGTTTATTTTAATTTTTTTTTTGCAGTTTAGTGAAAAATTAACAACAGCTATGTGTATTTTAGTGAAAAATAACAACAGTTAAGGGTATCTTAGTGAAGAATAACAATAGTTATGGGTATTTTAGTGAAAAGCGCATACGCACACACACTTAGACACACACCACAAACACATTCACACACATTCACACACACAAACACACACAGTCACACACACACAGGGCCAAACTTTAATTCATCATCATTCTCCTCTATATTGAACTCTTGTCAAATCCCATCCTATATCCAAACCCTAAATCCAAACTATCAAACTTCATTAAGAAAACCCTATATCCAAAATATTAAACTTGATTAAGATAATTGTTAATAACTTTACCCTAAACCAAAAACTTCGAAACCTTGAAATTGATATGTAAACGTAAAACTAATTCAAATTAAATCTTAAACTAAGTGTATGATACTCGATGATAATATGTAATTTTCATATTCTCATCAATAATCATATATGAAAATGAAAATGCGACTTAGTTCCTGTCTATCGATTAATATGCGTTCGATGTTCGTCGTGACATAAAACTATACGAAGGTTGTTAAATTTCGGACAGTATCATTCGGTTCTGACAACCGTCGTGTAGTTTATGTGACGAAAATATTCAACCGTATGATAACCGATAGATATGTCTCGTGTGGATGATTGTTGAGCTTTCGCGTATGCGTTTCGAAAGATAGATTTTGAAATCAAAGAATTAACCACAATCAATAACGGTGTCGCTTGGTAGCTAGTCAGTTGACTACGGGTCGGTCCACAGGAAGATGGATTCCTATTCTATGTGTTCTAACGAGTTAATCCAAAAAAATGGTGTTTTTATTTTAAGATCTACGGCAGATAAAAAATTTAGAACTACGGCAGATAAAAAACTTATAACTACGACAGATAAAAAACTTAACTAGGGCAGATAAAAAATTCAAGATAAAAGAAAACTTACTTCTTTATTGATGCACTCTTTGACGATTACAATGGTATTGAAAATTTAGATAAAAAGAGGCATCTCAAAAGAGGCACCCAAAGGAGGCACGCTCCAAAAAGAGCTGTAGGGTTCCTATTTATAGATAATAGAAACCCGAGGGTTTACATCTGATCCATATCTAGAATTACAAAAATACCCTTAAGAAAACCGAGTCAATGCACCGACGCACCGACACGTGCGATGCACGGCCGCGGATCCGCGACCATAAGCCTGGTTTGGCCGCGGTTCCTCGGCCATTTGATGGGCTTGTGGGCTGATTTCTTCAGGGCTTCTGTCTGTTGCTTTTTCCTTCTATTTTCTTCACTTGGTTCTTCAGAATGTCTTCTAATTTCTTTCATATTTCCACAGTGCAGAATGTTTTGTACTTTTCCCGTTCGCTTCGTGTTGAAGTCTTGAATCTTGTGCTGTCTTTATACTTTGTGAAATCGAACTGTTCATTGATCTTCATTTGTTCTTCAAACTGTAGGCATGATAAAGATTCTTCTATTTGTTGGTCGTAGTCTCACTTTTGTAATGTTTTTTCATCATTTTCACTGTTTTGTTCCGAGAACCTGTAACCGCAACTATTCAACAGACATGGATCAAAAGCACCTATTTATTTGCAAAATGAATAAGAATGGAGAATATAATAATGCAAAATTATGATATGAACAAATACTCCAAAACTTATCTTTTGCTCGTCCTCGAGCAAAACTAGTTTATTCTCGAAAAAGCCTAACCTCACTTTCGCAGGAAAACGCGATTGCACTGAGCTCGTGCAACAAGCCGTTAATCCTCTAGGTGTCCCTAGTAGGAGGAGTGTTGTCTCCTTAGGGTTTTCATCGGATACTACCCACAAAATCCTATCAATTTGGCCTATTGACTTTTATTCTTCAATTTGGTTCTCTAGCAAGAAATTCTATTATTTTCAACTCAGAAATTATCAACCCGTATTTTTCACGCTTTCTTATCATTTAACTTAAGATTTTATATGTTTTGTAAATTTACTTAGCTTTTACCATCTTTTCAATTTTCCTTCTAGGGTTCCATCTCAACTTAGGAATTTTTATCATCTCTACTAAAGATATAAGTCCTATTTTTCATTCCTATCTCTCATCCAAACCCCAATCATGTATCCCTACGTATGTGTATGTATCACCCCCTACACTTGGAAATTCAATTCAAGCTATCATACTCTTGTCCATCTTCCAAAGTACTTTTAGTTGGTGAATTTTAGATGAAATTGCTCACACATCCTTCATGCGACCGTTAATACTTCTTGAGGTACTAACGAACGATTACAAAATGTGTTCGCGCATTAAGGCGTAATTCCTCGTCTTGTAATACCCAAGGCTTAGCAGTGACTCCCAAACCAGTTGGTCTAAGGCACTAGGTGATGAAGCACCCTCGCTATATATTTTTTCTATTTATGCAGCCTTAAGTAATTACAAAACCAGTGTTCATTTTTTTTATCTCTTTATTCACACTTGTACCCCTTTTATTTTATTTTCCTTCATACTAAGGATTTTAAACTAGAGCATTTCAAGGTATTCTCTACTATTCCAAGTTTAAAGGTGCGTGTAGGTGTTAATTGTAGAGTATATATTTTCAGAATTTAGATTTAAGGTTCGGAATTATTTTTCAGACTTACACTTCAATAAAAATTTCAATACTCTTCTCTTATTTTGACTTAGCCCAAGAAGTGAACTCAAAATTTGCCTATTTCTAAATAAACTAGAAGGACATATATTTTCTACCGTTAAATTTTAAGAAAGGTTATTTTTAGGGTTATTAATTTACCAAGTTTAGGATCTAGTTTTTCCCAACCAGTCAACCGTCATGTCAAACTTAAGTCAAATTTGGCCAAAATTGAACTTTTCAATTTTTATAATTTTTAAAATTTTTCAAGTTTTATGGATTTTAAAATAAGTATGAAAATGCAAAAAATATACGCATGAATGTGAAGGAAGAAAGCTTACCGAGCACACACCCAAATTTAAACTTGACAGTGTCCTCACTGTCAGGCTATACCAAGAGGGTCAAAAATGTTGGCACTTCCCTGTTTATTTTATATTTTATATTTTTTAACAGAAAAAGAAAACAAAAAATATATACACACAAAGGTCCCCCCCGCAAACTTAAGTGAGACAGTGTTTCCACTGTTTAAGCGTTAAAGTTCACAGTTAGGGAGGAGAAAAACACAATATCAAGCTATACAAGGCCTTACACAGGCCAAAGGTTAGCACCAACCATTCAAAAAATTTATCGTTATAATGATGTGGTTGGTGAAAGAATGGAGTGTAGAGAGAAGAGATGAGAAGCACACGAGACCGTGTGGAGATAAAAGCAGTATACGGTCTCGGTGGAGGAGAATAATGGCAGAAGAGAAAAAGAAATGGTGGTGGTGGTTCGACTTCCTCGGGTGGATGTTGATTAATCACAAAATCCGTGTCGTTTAAGAATGAGAGTTCATCGGCGAAAATATCTTTGAAACTTTCATCGAAGGTCCGATTGAACGTTTCAATGTCAATAAGTATCACGCTAGAATTCAACACACTTGATTTTTCAAAAATTATGAAGGTAGGATAGTCGTAAGGCTCATTTACCTTATTTTCAAAAGCGTCTAAATTAAGTTGTTTTTCTAGAATTATCGAACTCAAAATATCGGATTGTGATTCATTAACACTCGGTATCATTAAAGAAAGATTAGAAGGAGAACCAAAGAAAGTGGGAATACGAACTTGAGGGTGGGGATGGAGTGTATAAATTAGCACAAATTGTAATGACCGATATGTAAAAAGTGATTGTGCTAATCTATCAACCCACTGAGAAATGATGTCAAATCCCTCAAGATTCGTGAGCAAATATGGGTACGTCGAACTTGGTAAACCAGACATTGGAGATGAAAGCTTAACGGATTCTTGCACGGTCGGAACGATGGAAAGGACGGAGGGGGGTGATTTAGGAAGGGTTACAGTAAAAGGTTCAGGAGGGTGTACACAGTCAGTGGAAGGAACATGATGAATTGGAAAATCCGACTCATCAAACAAAACTGGTTTATCCTCAATAATTTTCTCAATATTCTCCTCAAAATTTAGCTTATCCATGCCATTCTCATCAAAATCAAGACGCATATGAAGTTCGGGAAAAACATTTAATGACTCGGGATAATGAATTGGAGAGAAAAATTCAGTCAAATCTGCGGGTTCATCATCCAAAACATTCCCGGCGTCAATATCCTCGATCAAGTGAAAATCAATTTTTTTAGACACCTCATCAAAAGCATGGATATCAATCAATTCAGGTTTTAGAGTGGAGGTTTAGAGGCCAAAAGGATTGGTGATTGTTTCACTCGAAAAGGGCTCTTCACAATCAGGTAAATCAAACACTACAAAGTCGCACAACTCATTACACATTTTATCTTCAACCGGTGAATCATTTGGGACACTTGATTGAAAACCGGAGTTGTGGGATTCAATTGGGGATGGGTAGGTTTGATTTGGAAGTGTGTACAGCTAGCTCACTCTCACCACTTAAATTCTCACTCTGTCCAACCGCCTCATCATACATTGGAATTTTTGGAGCCAGTTAGAAACTACCGGTTCATTAGGTTGTCTTGATGAATTAAGGGCGGCAATGGACGTATTCAAATTCCTCATCTGTTGGTTTGTCGCTACAATATAATCTCCCAACGACTGTTCCAGACTAGACATGGGTTGTGAAGGGGTTTTAGTAAAAGATTCAAAATTGTTTGGATTCTGGAAACTCCCAAATGGCTGTGCAGAAGCAATGTCTAGGGAAGGTGTGGAAGTCGGGTAGGAATGGTAGGAATTGAATGGTTGGACAGGAGTAGGATCAACATTTGGATAAAAAGGTGAATGGACTTGTTGATCCCAAAAACTGGAAGTGTTGAAAGGAGTGAAAGATCGGTTACAAGATTGTTCAATATGTTCAGCAATAGACATGGGTTTTGGAGTTATAACAGGACTCGAAAAAGGAGTATCAACGTAAGAAGATGGTGAAAGTTGAAATGGTTGATATAAGGTGGATTTCGGAGTCTAACTGTTTCTCCTAGACGACTCTATTCGATCTTTCAAAGAAATTTTAGGTATGGAGTGGTCGTCCGTAATTCGACCAAAACAATTCGCGTAGGAAGCAAAGTTTGGTTCAGGGTACCAAAGTTCGGCAAGAGTTTTGGGAGGTGTGGTACCCATGATGTGAGAAAGGAGAAGAAAAAGAATGTGCTGATTTTTTATTTTTTAAATTTTTATTTTATTTTATTTATTTATTTTTTTTTTAAAAAAAATTGTATGTTTTTGGAGTTTTGAAATTTTGAAAGTGTTTTTTTTTAAAGATAGTGTTGCAAAAATTTGTACGGAACTACAGCACAATCACAATTTATATACGCACAATCAAGCCTAGAGTCAGGGTCAACTAAGTCAACTAGACTGCTTTTAACTGTTCCAAAGGGCAAGTTGTGAGATCCTCAAATCGCCTCTTCACTGCCAATTGTGGCCAGGTAAGCACAAGTAAAGAAAGGAGAGATCCGCTCACGAATCACCGTGAGACGGGCCTTTTAAAATTACATTTCCTGCATGTCTAACCTAGGCACCACAAAGTCAGGTTTAGATAAACGACCGATGCCTACAACCTTTCCTTTGTCCTACTGAGCACGACAGTCCTTATTGGCCGAGTCTAATATCTTTTAATTTAACTCGAGGGTTGATGCAAAAATGCTTTCTGTGATTTTTGGGGTCTTAGGAAGGGTAATGAAATCCCCACCCAATCTGAGTTGGTGTTATAGCCCCTTAAAAGTCCGTTTTAAATATGCAAAGCAATTAACACACCAAAAATCTAAAACATTTTCAAATTTTTTTTTATTTTGCAGCGCAAAGAATCTTGCACAAAAACAATTTATTGGAGAGGGAGAAATTTTTTTGCCAAATAACCCTGCAGGAAAATTTTTTTAGTTGAGTTCAGAGGGTAGAAGAGAGGATGAAATACTCACAGAGAAGTTTTGGGAAGTTGACGTCACTGGTTGACCGCGGTCCCGTGGTCAACTGCATATATCCGCCGCGGTTCCGCGGTGGTTCTGTTAGTTTGGATATCCAACAATTTTCTGTTTCTTGTTGTGATTCTCCTCTGTCTGTTCAGATTTTCTGTTTCTTGATTTATTCACTGGGATTTTCCAGATCTGAATCTGTCTGTCTTCTTTTTTGCACAATTCACACAATACCTCTCAAAAAGAACAAGATGAATATTATTTTTATATAAAAAAAATTTGTTTTAAAATTTTTCAATTTTTATAATTGTTAAATTTTTTATTTTTTATTTTTTTTATTTTTTAACCCAAAATTACACAAAGAAAGAGACTACCGTTTTCCCGGCAACGACGCCATTTGATTGTTGAGCTTTCGCGTATGCGTTTCGAAAGATAGATTTTGAATCAAAGAATTAACCGCAATCAATAACGGTGTCGCTTGGTAGCTAGCCGGTTGAGTACGGGTCGGTCCACAGGGAGATGGATTCCTATTCTATGTGTTCTAACGAGTTAATCCAAAAAATTGGTGTTTTTATTTTAAGATCTACGGCAGATAAAAAATTTAGAACTACGGCAGATAAAAAACTTCTAACTACGGCAGATAAAAAACTTATAACTACGGCAGATAAAAAACTTAACTAGGGCTGATAAGAAATTCAAGATAAAAGAAAACTTACTTCTTTATTGATGCAATCTTTGACGATTACAATGGTATTGAAAATTTAGATAAAAAGAGGTATCTCAAAAGAGGCACCCAAAGGAGACACGCTCCAAAAAGAGCTGTAGGGTTCTTATTATAGATAATAGAACCCTAGGGTTTACATCTGATCCATATCTAGAATTACAAAAATACCCATAAGAAAAACGAGTCGATGCACCGATGCACCGACAAGCACCGACACGTGCGATGCACGGCCGCGGATCCGCGGCCATAAGCCTGGTTTGGCCGCGGTTCCGCGGCCATTTGATGGGCTTATGGGCTGATTTCTTCAGGGCTTCTATCTGTTGCTTTTTCCTTCTATTTTCTTCACTTGGTTTTTCAGAATGTCTTCAAATTTCTTCCAGATTTCCACAGTGCAGAATGTTGTGGATTTTTCCCGTTGGCTTTGTGTTGAAGTCTTGAATCTTGTGTTGCTTTTGTACATTGTGAAATCGAACTGTTCATTGATCTTCATTTGTTCTTCAAACTGTAGGCATGATAAAGATTCTTCTATTTGTTGGTCGTGGTCTCACTTTTGTAATGTCTTTTCATCATTTTCATTGTTTTGTTCCGAGAACCTATAACCTGCAACTATTCAACAGACATGGATCAAAAGCACCTATTTATTTGCAAAATGAATAAGAATGGGAAATATAATAATGCAAAATTATGATATAAACAGTGGACAATTTAGGAGTGTATAAAGTAATCACCTGCATTCACTAGTGTATTTCATTCGTTTCGAGATATTTCATCAGTACATTTCCGATGGTTCTCAGTGTACAACAATAGATTAGATGTTCGTTTCAATTCTGTTTGACAACATTGAAATGATCATCTTTTCTATTACAGTGTACTCGGAGAACAGCAGCGAGGTGCTGCCGAAATTTTCTCGAAACGGATGAGAGCATAAGTGAATAGGTGTATACGTTATACATTCTTAAAGGGATAGGTGCCTTATACCCGACAGCCGCTACCTTCGACATCCAATATAGAACATTTAATATCATCATTATTTTTTTTGGAAGAAGAATCCAACTTCTTAGCTATGAGCATTTGCTCTCGATCCTTGATAATCTTTATAGCTAAATCATCAATTGAAACTTAAATTAACCAAGTCGTCAATTAAAACAAGCACTAACGTTTCTTAGTATCTCGTCTATCGCGTATCTATTAAGAAATCTTAATCTGATGAGTCTTGTCTATGGGAACCTTGTTTCGTCCGGATGGTTTCAATATGGAATTTCCGTATCTCCGTGACAAGAGTTGGATGTACGTCGACTTTGCCTCCAGAGCCAATGAATTTTTCCTTAACGGTGTTTACTTTTTCACTGATTTTTCCTACACACGTCTTAGGATACCAAAAGAGCACGAAATCTATTGCCCTTGCTCTAAGTGCATGAATACACGATTGCTCAAGAAGTCAGATGTTAGTTACACATCTTGAAAAACGGTTTCGTTAGAAATTACACTAAGTGGGAACTTCATAGAGAAAAAGAAGCTGTTCTAACGGAAGATGAGACATGGCCAGTGCAAGAGACGGAAAACGAATTCATCGGAATGGAAACCGCAGAGTAGAAAGTGATAGTGGAAGTGGAAGAAGAGAAATGACAGTTTGAAGAAAGATGAAGGCATCGAAGAAGATGTTGTATTCGCGTCGATCGATGACATGGATGAGCTTATAAATGCCGATGGACTTTCTTATGATACGGAAAGCACTGGACCTTCGTTATTGGAGAAGTACAAGGCTGACTCTAGAATCCCGCTATATCCAAATTGCAAAGGGTTTTCAAAACTGTTCTTTTCCGTACGTCTTTTCCAGATCAAGTGCAAGAATAGATGGAGTGACCGGTCTTTCACCGATCTTCTAGAATTGCTGAAAGAAGTTTTTCTCGATAGAAATGAAATGCCACCGAGCTGGTAAGAGGCGTAAAAGCTAATCAAAAATATCGGCCTGAACTATCATAAGATACATCCATGTGAGAATGATTGTGTTTTGTTCCGGAATGAACACGCCACTCAAAAACTACCCCGTGTGCGGGACCAGTCGATTCAAGCATAAGAAAGACCCTCAGTCGAGTGATGTGCCCGTGAAAATTCTTCGTCATTTTCCATTAATACCGAGACTGCAACGGTTATTTATGTGTGAGGAGACGGCGTCTGAAATGCAGTAGCACCATAAAGCGTCTTATGAAGAGGAAATAATGAGTCATTCCAGAGATTCGATATCGTGGAAAGTTTTAGATGAAAAATATCTTTCATTCAACGCAGACCCTCATAACGTGAAGCTAGGAATTGTGAGCGACTGTTTCAGTCTATTTAGGATGGTTCGCGGCGGGCGTACTCACAGTACTTGGTCCGTTGTGGTGACTATATACAACATGCCGCCATGGAGGGTTATGATGCAGTCTTATTTTACGTTGGCGCTTTTAATTGAAGGTCCCTCGTCTCCTGAAAAAAACATCGACGTGTACCTTCAACCCTTGATCGATGAGTTAAAGTTGTTGTGGAAACCTAGCATGAGAACTTATGACGCAGATGATAAACTATTTTTTCATATGCGGGCTGCTTCGGTATGGACTATCAATGATTTTCCTGCCTATACTACTACAATAAGGGGTTGCCCCTACGGATATAGTTATCCGTAAAGGCAATAAAAGTTTGCCCCTACGGATTAATCCGTAGGTCCCCATGGTTGTCCCTACGGTGCCATACGAATTAATTTAAAAATATTAAAACGTAATTTGTTATTTGTCCCTACGGAGTCGCAAAAGAAGGACCTACGGGTTAATCCGTTGGGGCATGTATATGGGTTATTAATATAAAAAATAAAGCACAGAAAAGTCTTCGTTCCTAAAAAAATTACTCTCTCTCATCACCCGATCCCCCACGCGCGCCTCTCGTCGCCACTGCCCGGAGCTTGTCGCCACCGCCCGCGCCTCGTCGCCACCGCCCTCCCGCGCGCGGCTCGTCATCCTCGACATCACCGTCGACTTCCTTGTCGGCTTCCCCGTCGCCATCGCCCGCGACTCGTCGCCAATTGCGTCGTCGACCGTCTCCGGTCTCCTCCATCGCCGGCCTAGCTACAGGTTAGTAAATTTCTTATTTTTACTCCTAATTATTCTTTTATTTCTGTTTTTGTTGATTAGGGTGAGGGTTAAGGTTAGTGTTAGGGTTCAGTTTAGTGTTATGGTTAGGGTTGCGGTTAGGGTTAGGGTTTGGTTCAGTTAGGGTTAATTAGTTGCGGTTAGGGTTAGGGTAAGACTTGGGCTAGGGTTAGGGTTCAGTGTATGGTGAGGGTTAGGATTTTGGGTTAGGGTTTGGTTCAGGTTTAGGGTTAGAGGCTAGGGTTAATAAGGGTTGCCCCTACTGATTAATCCGTAGGGGCAAACCACTGCTCCTACGGATATAGCCATAGGGACAAGAAAATACCCTGTAGGTACAAACGCCGTAGGTGCAAGTTGAAGCCCTGAACTTGCCCCTACGGAGTTCTGTGTATGTCCCGTTTGCCCTACGGAATAGGCCGTAGGGGCAAAAAATTTATTTTATTTACGGTTTTTTAAAATAGATTACTTGTACCTACGGATGAATCCGTAGGGCCAAGTAATAGCCCCTACGGATACATGCGTAGGTACGTATCCGAAGGGGCAAAATATCAGGATTCCTGATATTTTGCCTCTACGGATAACCGGGTAGGGGCATTTGTGTGCCCCTACGGATATATCCGTAGGGCCAAGCTGAACCGCCTGATACTGAGATCACAGTGGAATATATCAGTTATTCTGATATTTTTCCCCTATGGATTAAACCGTAGAGGCAACATGTGTACCTATGGATTAATCCGTAGGTACATATTATCAGTTTTTTTTAAAAAAAGGGCTGCCTATTTTTTTCTCGCCTGTGCACAATAATATATACATCAATCAAATATAAAATTAATCACCACACAACATATATCGCAGTATTCATAATCACATCTCACGCAAATAATATACAAAAGAAACCAAAAAACAGAATATGATATAAATATAAACACCGTAGGACCACAAATATCAATATCGTCCAAAATTTAGTACAATATGTATCATATAAATAAATATATGTTTCAAAAAATAAGAATCAAAAAGCTACCCTAACTCGGTCCAGCTCCACCTCTGATAAACGCTAGAATCTGGCGCGCCTGCTTCTCGGTCAATAAATCATGCAATTCGGAGCGTGCGGGAGTCTGAGCGGGCTGTGGAGCTGGCGATGTGGTCTGCGCAGCCGCCGTCGAGGTAGTGGCTTGCGGAGCCGCGGCTGCGGGAGTCTGAGCGGGTGGTGGAGCTATAGGAGCTGTCTGCGGAACCGCAGCCGATGTAGTGGCTTGCGGAGCTGCAGCTGAAGGAGATGCATGTGGAGGCTCGGCCGATGTACCCTGTCGCGTCTGGACCTAACGTGTGTAATAAGCATGTAAGAACTGTGTATTATTCGAATTCGTATCATTATCAAGTTATTTCGAAACCCCATTTGGATATCTAGTTTGGAAAACCGTAGTTTATTTTAATTAGATATGTATGTATGATTAATAAAAGCTAAGTCTACAACCAAATAAGCTCAGGCTACGTACTAATATTGGATATGTTGATATCTATAATATGACATGATATTTTAATATTAAGTAGTATACATACCAGCATCTCCTTCAACTCATGAACGGTGGCCTTCAAGCTCTCCAGTTCCTGCTGGACACGTCGCTCACTGGAGACGGAGGAAGTAACCGCCGGGGTGGAGTCCAACCTCATATGGGCCCTGCTAAGGCCCAGTCCCCGGCCTCTCTCCCAACCTCCGTGGTGCCCTCCGTGTGCGGCGTCCAGGACTGGAGTCAGCAGCCTCGGATCGCTCTGTCCGGTAAAATCAATCCCCGATGCCTCGGCCTGCTCAACCACCCGCTCCTACACCCACATTAAGCAGTAAAGTATAAGTATAAAATTTAAATTTGAACCTTCCAAAACTAAAATTTCAAATAGGGGTTGAATAAATATTAACACTTACGCAATACTCCTGGGTAGCAACGTCGGGATATCGAAGCTCGCCTGTGGCGGGATCTGTCGAGGTGCCGTGGACGGCAATATATGCAGACAGCACGCTCGGTGTACCACCTTGCGCCAGGGTCTGAGTTGTCTGCAATATTAGAAAATAACTCTTAATATTAGATATATTAGAAAATAACTCTTAATAGTGCATTATATCACAAAGGCCGGTCTATTGTAATTTACCGATAACTCCATGGCTCGAGTAATATTTCTCGAGCCACCTGTATAAGTGGGGCGACCCATCTTCGCCGACTTCCTATTCTCTGTATTTTGAGCGGCCTGTTTCTGCACAACGCATTCACATTTAGTTTTCTAATTAAGGAACAAAAAAAAATAAATTATATCCTAAACAATGAATTACATTTAAAATACATACCTGTTTGCGTTGAGAGTCGAAATATTCGCACAATAGAGGCCATGTCTCTATGTCGACTCTCGCAAAGGCCGGAGTAGATAGGAGGGTCGCTCTATCTGCCTCGGGGGTCGCCATCCACAGGGAGTAGCAGTCGGCCTTCAGCTCATTCCTGTTGTATCGGACCTTGGTCTGCATGTTTTTCATCAGGCCATTGTACAGAGCATGAAGGTCGAGCACCCTTTCAGGGTGATCAGGGTCGGGTACAGGCTGAAAATCGTAATCCAACTGAAAATACAAAAAAAACATTGTTATTAGATTGCATGTGTTAATAATAAATATATTGGATAAATCAAATGAAAATATATATTAATACCCGAGCCTGATCAAAGAAGAGGGCGAATGAGCGCCGGTGCTGCTCGCCTAACTCAACGTGAAGTAGATAGTTCTTCACGAGCTGGCTCTCATCTCCCATATACCGGCCGAACCTCTAGGCATGAGGACCGGTATAGCGATAGTCAAGGGTAAAAAAGAGGGGGAATGCTGCCTCCCCCCTACCTCTGTCAGGCCTCAGCCTATGGGACTGATTCGGGCCTCGAGTCCCCCTCTGGGGATGGGGAGGCCCTGCGTCTGCAAGAAATATCAAGACAATCAATATTAAGACAAAGTTGTATTAAGAAATCAAGGTTAAACGAAAATTGAAGTGTGATATATACCTCCGGTGACTAAAGCACGAGCCTGGGCCCGGGCAACAGCACGAGTGGGACGATAGTTCCTCCGGTGAGGAACAGCCGGTGTCCCGGATGCGGACGCATCCCCTCCAACTAGAAAATAAACATTGACGCTAAATTTCGATGAAGTTCATATTTATTCTATAGAGCATATGTAAAATGAATAAATAATTTATATTTATTCATACTAATCTACAGACGATGCGGAGGGTACGGAAGTGGCAGGAGTGGCCCCTGCGTCAGATGTGGACGCACCACCTATAATTAGACAATTAAAAATAGATTATATAAGTAATTGCAAAAAGAATGTGTAGATCAATAATATAAGGTTCTAAATCAATATGCATGTACTATAGGATATATAAACATACCCGCAGGTGCGGTGGTGTCACCACCTACAGCTAGACAATAATAAAAATTACTATCTAAATAATAGAAAAAGGAATGTGTGTATATTTATGATATAGCATTCTAAATCAATATACATGCACTATATGATATATAAACATACCTGGAGGAGTGGGAGTGGCCTCTATCCCTGATGTGGACGCATCACCAACAACTAGACAATCAAACATTGACAATATAAGTAATTTTGACATAAACAGGCATGAATATCTATAATATTACATTCAAAATGGATATGCGTGCAAATACCTGGAGGTATGGCAAAATCCACACGGACGGAGGCATCCGAAGGGGTCTCCGATCTGGGTGCAAGACCGGCCCTCTGAAGCTCCCTACGCAGCTCTACGGGCAGCAGAACCGCTCTGCCTCTGCCTCTGCCGGTGCCGCGGCTGGAGCTCCTGCCGCCCCTCGCTGCTCCCGTCATCGTCATCAAATCTAGATAAACGGTTCGTGGACGCATTAGACAATCATTAAAAGTATTGACTATATATGTATAGATCGTAAAATGTGAAGTAATAATATAACATTATTGATAACCATTTTCGTTTCGTGGGCGCATTATACATATCTACTTGGATTTCATCGTCGATGCCATTTCTAACCCACGTAACTTCATGATCGGCCGAAGATAACCCGTCTTTCGAAACAGACGGTCGGAGCACTCTAAGCCTTCTCTCTTCTTCATCCTCATCACTGTCCTCGAATTCTGGGACATCGTAGACATCTCTGGGTTCCATCGGCATACAACACTCCATCCCGGATGCTTCAAACACTGTGAGTAGTTTACTTGGAACGCTTGGTTCGGAAAGATAAACGGATCTTCCTGACCGTAAAATCGAAGTGTGTTCACACTGGTCAATCCATATTCATCTTTCCAAGTCCCAAGATTGCTTCTCCACTTATCCGTATCGGTTCGCGTATCGTACCAAGTACACTGGAATATATAAAAGGGTTCTGATTGTCCAGGATAGTGGATGCTGAGTATACAATTTAAGTACCCATAATAAATCACACCGTTCGATCCTACCGTCGCAATCCTACTATTCTGAGTGGTTCTAGATGTTTCTATGTCCTTAACTTCGAATTTGTATCCAAGAACACCAAATCCTTTGTAATATGCAACCTCTATACTAGGAAATTGAGCTAAACATCTTGAATCACTCTCAAATGATGCAGACAAGTTCGGATCGTGGATCTAACAAAACAAATTTTACGAAAAATACGTAACGATACAAGTTTAGATTAAAACTGATAGCAATAAAATGTTATTCGAATAACTTACATGATCTGTGACCCAATCGCAAAAATTATCCTGATGATATTTTTCCAATCGTTCTTCGTTCCAATCAGGATGCCCCTCACGTGCCTCATTAAAATGAATTCTGTTTTCGACAAATAATGGTGACATTAATATTATATCATTTCATACACACACAAACACAAATATAACAATTAATCCAAAAAAAAACTTACTCTCTAATTTGTTCAAGACATGCGCAATTAAGCAAGATAAATCGGTATATCTTGTTGATAAACATAGTGTCTACCCTCTTATACTCGGCTTTACCATATGGCTCGTCTTGAATTCTTCGTGGCCGGTTAAGTCTTGTCTCAATGTTGTCGTCCAGATAGCGGGAACAAAATGTGGTTGCTTCATCAAGAAGATAACCTTGCATGATAGAACCCTCTGGTCGATTTTTATTGCGTATATACTTCTTAAGAGTGTAGAGGTACCTAATGAAAATATGTTGAATAAATAAATACGGGCATACAGGACAACAATAAATTTATAAATTGCGCGAAACGAAAAATTACAAGTACCTCTCGACGGGATACATCCATCGATATTGTACCGGTCCGGCTAACTTAGCCTCGGTTGCAAGATGAACCGTCAAGTGTATTATGATATCGAAGAATGACGGTGGGAAAATATGCTCAAACTTGCAAAGTATCAACACAATAGAATTTTCTAGTTTATACAGCGTCACAACCTCCAGTGTTTTAGCATACAACTCTCTGAAAATACAACATAGGTCGTTGATTACTAGACCAACCGATTCGAGGAGAGAAGTCCTGAGGGCTAATGGAAGAAGGTGCTCCACGATAACATGGTGATCATGACTTTTCAGCCCATCGATCTTGCCTTTCACAATTTTTATTTTCTTGCTGAATGATCCTGAGAAACCTGTGGGAACTTTCAAATCATGCAACACCTGCAGGAATCTTTTCTTCTCTGGTTGTGACATATGATAAGTGGCATTGGGAAGTACAAACTTGCCCGGTTTACCCGCTACCGGTTTAGGGTGCAATTCACTTCTTATTCCCCACTCCTGTAGATCCATCCGAGCATTCAGGTTGTCTTTCGATTTCCCGTATTTACAAAGAAGAAAGTTGAGTATGTGCTCTGATACTCCCTTCTCTATATGAATGACGTCCAGACAATGACGCACTAAATTTGTTGACCAGTACGGAAGCTCGAAGAAAATGCTTAACTTGTTCCAAAATGGTGGTTTGACCTGTTTCGTTGGATCCATCCCGAAGATCACATTATTGTAACCATCCCATTGAGCAGTCACGTCCTCTCCGGACAATGGGGATGGAGGTCTCAGAAGCTTCTGATGACCATCAAAGTGAACCGTGTCTAACCTATAGGGGTGGTCTGGAGACAGGAAACGTCGATGGCCGCAATAACAAACCTTCCTGCTAAAATTCAAGAATTTCGATGTTGTGTGTTCATGGCAATGAGGACATGCTTTGTGACCATGTACGGACCAACCTGATAGCATTCCATACGCAGGAAAGTCATTAATTGTCCACATTAAAGCCGCACGCAGTATGAAGGTTGTATTTGTGTTTGCATCGTATGTCTCTATACTATCAATGAACAAAGATTTCAACTCCTCGATCAGAGGTCGGAGATAGACGTCGATATTATTTCCCGGTGAGTTTGGTCCGTCGATAAGAAGAGGAATCATAAAGTATGATTGGTCCATAGCCAACCAAGGCGACAGATTATAAATTATCATTACAACGGGCCATGTGCTGTGACTTCCAGCCATATAGTTGAATGGGCAGAAGCCATCAGTAGCCAGTCCGAGCCGGACATTGCGAGGATCGCTACTGAATATTGCGTGCCTCCTATCGAAATCCTTCCATGCCGGTGAATCTCTTGGATGGCTCATTTTTCCATCTTCACTTGGAGGAGCACGGTGATGCCAAATCATTGCCTCGGCTGTTTTCTTGCACCTGAATAGCCTCTGTAGCCTCTGTGTTATGGGAAAGTATTGTGCTATCTTGACGGGTATATCAGGCTTTTTATCAGAATCTTTCGGCTTATACCTGGCCTCTCCGCATGTTGGACACTCTTTCAAATCTGAATTCTCTTTTCGGTACAACACGCAATTTTTAGGACATGCTTGAATCTTCTCGCACTTTAGATCCAAATCAGACATCTTTTGGGCTCCGTATCAGCTGTCGGGTACGTTATTTCCCGGGGGCATAGAATCTTTTAAGAACGAAAGAAGTATTGTGAATGACTTGTTGCTCCATCCGTTTAGGCACTTAATCTGGAAAATTTGGACGAACCATTAGAGGGTGGAATACTTCGCATTCTCATAAATTGGTTTTCTAGCATCATTAATGAAATTTTCATATTTATCCGCACGCGGTCCTTGACCGGAAGGAATGTCATCTTCGGTACGAATAGATTTACCTAGGGCAGTCTCTACCATATCCTCTATTTCTTCTGATGGAAATAAATTACCTTCTTCTTCTTCTGCCGCATTACCGAATTCTCCTTCCTCTCCTGCCGCATTATCGTGTTCTCCTTCTTCTTCTGCCGCATTACTGCATTCTTCTCCTTCCCCGTGATATTTCCAAGTTGTATAAAGTCTAGTAAACCCATATTTTACAATATGAAGCTCTGCCAATTCTACCTTCTGCCAGTACTTATTGCCACATCTATCGCACGGACAGAGAATCTTCTCTATTATGATCTTATTATGTGTGCGTGCAAATTCAATCAAAGCAGCAACTCCTGCGACAAACTTAGGTTGCATACGTTGTTGCCAATCCACATACATCCAGTCCTTAACTCTGACGTACTCATGGGCCATGTTAGACTGTATAACATATAAATTGTAGGTTATGGTGACTATATTGAGAAATATAAGAACGAGATAGTTACTGACAAAAGAGAAAATCCGTGTATATGCTTTGTGTGTGCGTTTGTCGTTAAAAAGAATAAATTATCGAACGTATGTTAACCGATAGACGGGGACTAAGTGGCGCTTTTAGTTTCATATATGAGTATCGATGAGAATATGAAGGTTTCATATTATCATCGAGTATCATATATTGGTTTTAAGCTTGAACATCTTGAATCACTCTCTAATTATGCGTTTGTTGTGTATTCTTGTTGTATGTGTGTGTTCCGGCTGTTGGGGGTAAGGCTTCTATCCCATTAAGAATGTTAGAGCGAACACTCATCACTTGTGATTTCAACCATTTTGAGTAAATTTCGGCAGCACCTCCCCGCTGTTCTCCGAATACACTGTAATAAAATAGATAATCATTTCAAAGCTGTGAAACAACGTTGAAATGAACATCTAATCTATCTTTGTACACGGAGAACCAGCGGAAAGGTATCGACGAAAAATTTCGAAACTGATGAAAACACAAGTGAATGAAGGTGTTTTATGCATTCCTAACTTGTCCACATGGGACAAATCTATCGGTTACCATACGATTGAATCTTCTCGTCGCATAAACTATACGACGGTTGTTAGTATCGAGCTATACCGTCCGATATTTAACAACCTTCGTATAGTTCTATGCTACGACGAACATCGCACGTATGTTAACCGATAGACGGGGACTAAGTGGCGCTTTTAGTTTCATATATGAGTATCGATGAGAATATGAAGGTTTCATATTATCATCGAGTATCATATATTGGTTTTAACTTGAACATCTTGAATCACTCTCTAATTATTCGTTTGTTGTGTATTCTTGTTGTATGTGTGGGTTCCGGCTGTCGGGGGTAAGGCTTCTATCCCATTAAGAATGTATAGAGCGAACACCCATCACTTGTGCTTTCAACCATTTCGAGTAAATTTCGACAGCACCTCCCCGGTGTTCTCCGAGTACACTGTAATAGAATAGATAATCATTTCAAAACTGTGAAATAACGTTGAAATGAACATCTAATCTATCTTTGTACACGGAGAACCAGCGGAAAGGTACCGACGAAATATCTCGAAACGGATGAAAACACAAGTGAATGAAGGTGTTTGCTTTATACATTCCTAACTTGTCCACATGGGACAAATCTATCGGTTACTATACGATTGAATCTTCTCGTCGCATAGACTATACGACGGTTGTTCGTATCGAGCTATACCGTCCGATATTTAACAACCTTCGTATAGTTCTATGTCACGACGAACATCGCACGTATATTAACCGATAGACGGGGACTAAGTGGCGCTTTTAGTTTCATATATGAGTATCAATGAGAATATGAAGGTTTCATATTATCATCGAGTATCATATATTGGTTTTAACTTGAACACCGTGAATCACTCTCTAATGATGCGTTTGTTGTGTATTCTTGTTGTATGTGTGTGTTCCGGCTGTCGGGGGTAAGGCTTCTATCCCATTAAGAATGTATAGAGTGAACACCCATCATTTGTGCTTTCAACCGTTTTGAGTAAATTTCGGCAGCACCTCCCCGCTGTTCTCCGAGTACACTGTAATAGAATAAATAATCATTTCAAAGCTGTGAAACAACGTTGAAATGAACATCTAATCTATCTTTGTACACGGAGAACCAGCGGAAAGGTACCGACGAAATATCTCGAAACGGATGAAAACACAAGTGAATGAAGGTGTTTACTTTATACATTCCTAATTTTTCCACACGGAACAAATCTATCGGTTACCATACGATTGAATCTTCTCATCGCATAGACTATACGACGGTTTTTAGTATCGAGCTATACCGTCCGATATTTAACAACCTTCGTATAGTTCTATGTCACGACGAACATCGCACGTATATTAACCGATGGACGGGGGCTAAGTGGCGCTTTTAGTTTCATATATGAGTATCGATGAGAATATGAAGGTTTCATATTATCATCGAGTATCATATATTGGTTTTAACTTGAACATTTAACATGAATAGTTTTTACGTTTACGTTTCGTTATTAAGAGTTTGAAATTTCTAAGTTTAGGGTAATTTTTCTTGCGTTTACGGTAAATTTATACGTTTACGTTATCATCGAGTATCCTACTGCAATGAACTATTGTATCCTACTAAATAAACTAGTGCACCATAAACCAAAATAACCCAAATTAATCTAATTAACCATAATCGTTACCCTAACACAAATTATCTCTATTTAACCCAAACTTAACCCAATTTACCCAAATTAACCTAATTAACCCTAATCAACCCAAACTTAACCAAATTAAAACTAATCAACACCATAACCCTTTCAAATTATCACTAATTAACCCAAATTAACCCTACCCTTTAATTAACCCAAATTAACCCTAGCCTCTAACAATAAACCCAAATTAACCCTAGCCTTTAATTAAAGTTGTTTTCAAGAAAAAACAACCCTAACCCCAACCCCAACCCCAATTCCGAACCCTAACCCTAACCCAAACCCTAATTCTGAACCCCAATCCTAACCCCAACCCTAAAACCAACCCCAACCGCAACAGAACCCTAACCCCAACCCCAACCGACCCCTAACCCTAACCCTAAACTTAACCCTAACCTAAACTGACCCAATGCCTAACCCTAACCCTCACCCGTACCCGAACCCTGCCCTGAACCTAACATCATCAAAAGAGAGAAATAAAAGCATTAAATTAGAAGTAAAAATTGGAGATTTACTAACCTGTTGGGCGGTGGAAGAGACGACGGTGGAGGCGACGAGGAAGTCGACGAGGCTCGGGATCGAGGCGCTGGAGGAAGTCGACGAGGATGTTATGAGGAGACGACGGAGGAGACGACGAGGAAGTCGACGAGGCGTGGGAGGAAATCGATCGTGAGGCGCGGGAGAAGATGATAAAGATTTTTGGGAACAGAGGGATTTTCTGTGCCATTTTTTTATTATTAATTAACCCATATACATGCCCCTACGGACTAACCCGTAGATCCTTTGTTTGCGGCTCCGTAGGGCCAAACATCAAATTACGATTAAATATTTTTAAATTAAAACGTAGAGAACCGTAGGGCCAAGTATATGGACCTACGGTTCAATCCGTAGGGGCAATAAATAGTTGCCCCTACGGATTTCTTTATCTGTAGGGGCAACCCCATATTGTAGTAGTGACAAGGAGAGGTTGTAGACTGTTACTGGGATCTCCAATAGCCGATCTCCTAGTTCAGGGCATTTTGCAAAATCTGCATTCGGTTAACCAATAATTTAGTGATGATTTGATCTATGATAGGTAAACAATTTTGCAGGTTGTTACTTGTTACTCCCTCCGTTTCTATATGTACGCCACTTTTTAATTTTTTTTTGTTTCAAAATATATGTCCATATCTGATATCAATGAAGAAAACTTATATTACCAATAAAAGTCAAACATTTAGTCCAAACTACCATTCATTTGAGGAAGAGAGTATATAATGAAGTCAAGCTTTGGAACATGTTGCTGTTAGTCTTTTCATTTTCCAATACTTTCTAATTTATTTACACCTGCATGAGAGAGAGAGAGAGAGAGAGATTTATTAATTGGCGTAAAAAAAATTAGTGCCAAAAAATAAAAGATCAGGGAAATGATTATGGGCAACTAAGGAATATTGCCATCATGGTATTATGGCTTCACAATATTCCAAGCATTCCTTAAAGGGAGTGCAAAACAAAAGGTAAAATACATATAGAAATGGAGGAAGTACCTTTGAAGAATTTAAAGATTTAGGCCTTTTAAGATGGGCCAAGAAGACCGGAGGGTGTATCTCTTTGGATATCAATACCAAGAGAAAAAACGGCCTCACACATATCCTTCATCTTAAATTTATCAGATAGACACTTCTTTGCTTCGTGGAAAGCCCAAGATCACTGGTCGCAAGCAATATCATCATCAAACATGCTCCCACCGACCTTAAGGTGTATACATTGGTAAAAAATGTTTCCTGCAAACCCGAAGGCTAGAATTTTCTGGTTGAATTTGAGAAACCATGGTCAGGAAACTAGTTTAAGTCCATATTACTTGCATACCATGTGATCTTTATTCTTTACACAAAAACCTGGAGGTTATTCCATGTACACCTCTTCTTCAATGTTCTCGTTGAGAAATATTGTTTTCACATCAATTTGATATAACTCCAAATCATAAGCGAGTCCATTTTAGAACTAAAGAAAAAGTCTCATCAATATCAATGCCTTCTCTGTGTGTGAATCCTTTAGCCACTAATCTGGCCTTGTATCGTTCGACTTTGCCTTCAGAGCCCCTTTTATTCCCGAATACAACCAACCGGTTTGCCTACTGCAATTAAATCAATGAAATCCAGGCTATTCATGATAGGTAATTCTTCCTCCATGTCATTTATCCATTGTGTGGATTTATCACTTTCAATAGCTTGTGATGACGCAACTAGATCATCATCTTTCCAACATCACCGTCAATTTATAGTAGGTAGACTAAGGGCTGGTTCTGATTAGCCTTGTGAAACCATGGTTGTGAATTTGTAACCAAACCATATTTTGGGATATGTTCGGATGAGCTATTAGTGAAACCATGGTTTTATAAATATAAAATAAAAATAAAGTACAGGGGGCCCACCATTTAAATTTTTTTAGGAGGCCCACCATCTTACCGTTGAAAGGAATATAATTTTTTTTAATGGGGGGCACCATCTTCCCCACCGCTCAAGGAGCAGTGGGAAAAGTTGAGCGGTGGGAAAAGCTTCCCCCTTGCTTTTCCCACCGCTTGTTTTGAGCGGTGGGCGCCCATCGCTTGCTCCCCCTGAACGGGGGAGCGGCGAGCGTTGAGCGGCCTAGGCCGCTCAACTCTTAGGAGAGCGGCGGGCGCCACTCCTCCGAACGGGTCCTAAGTAGTCGTTAGATCTAGCTGATTGTCTTGGTTAATGACCATCTTTAACAAAAATGCTTCGGTTTTTGCTTACATCCAGATTCTCCGAAAACGGTGCAGCCTTGAACTGCCCTGCATTGACCAAAGCTTCTGTTTGTAGAACACATGTGCTTCCGTTTGTTATCCAATTATGAGAAGTTGAAAAAAAAGCCCCAAGTCTGAGTTAGAAACGAAACTCTACATTAAATTATTTTTGAAAAAATTACTTCTCTTAATTTATTATAAGTTCATATGGGAAATAAACTATATAAAATCGAGAAATTAAATTAGGGCTTACACTTCTCTTAGTAATTGTTTGAATAATGTATGTGAGTTGAACCCTTGACTGCTACGTGTGTTTGAATATTGTATATGAGTTGTGTCAAGTATTTTATTTGGTTCAATCTCATTGAGCAAATTTCTTAATTCCAAAGCTTGCCAACTTCCATTCAAGAGCCACTATTGGATCAAGGTAGCTTGTCTAATAGATATTGAAAACCTGTTGAATAATTTTTTTCGCCAGAGGGCAAGGGTAGAGAGTCACCCTTAGCTAGGTGTATGGAACATTTTGGTGCATTCTCTCCACCGATACTTCTACATATAACATTTCCTAAATTTAGTAAATGGCTAGTACAATGCACTTTTTTGTTTTCTTATATATATAGCATCCAAATACCTTTGCATCCATTAAACAACATTATTGTTTTGTTAATTAGGATCCATTCATGCATATCTAAATTATATCAATAATGCATTGAACAATGTTTTTCTTTTTTGGTCTTTATTCTGCAGGTGCATTAATTCTTCATTCATGTATCAAATCGAATTCATGGAAACATATCTGCTAATGTGGTATGTTTTTATGTGCAAAATTTCATGACATTGAATCTGGAATACTCATTCAAAACTTGTCAAATATACTGATTTCTAAATTCATTGCTTTATCATGAATGCCAGTCCTATAAAAGACTTGGTGACATTGATTTCTTCACAACACAATGATTGTCACATTGGAGAGGCTCAAAACTTTTCCAATGGCGACTCCATGTAAATTATATATATATATATATTGGAGAGGCTCAAAGATATTGCCAGCTTTCTTCATTTAATGGAGGAAGCGGCATTCTGGTATCCTCTAGTTTGAGGATATCAGAATGCAGTGAAGTCGATCATCTGGTGTAAGTATAAATGTTAATTATTTTTATTATTTTTCTTTTCTTCTTGATTTTCCTGACATATTGTGCATCGTACATTAGAAGCATTATCATCTTCTTCACATTATTTACGACGTTTTCCATTAAAATGAAACGGCAACGGAGAAAACCTTTCATGAAAAATCTAAATTTCGTTTCCCTACCCTTGGCTTGAATCCTATCCCAATCTATTTTTATTTAGTGCCATTTTTAATTTATTATTTTTTATATAACATTAAGAGTGAAAAAGAAGTTTTTTTTGTAGTCGTGGGCGGATCCAGGGTGGGTCAAGATTAGGCAGACGACCCACCTGGATGGGTAAATCTCTATATATTGAAGTTTGTTTGATACACATATATATAAATACTAGTTGCTTTGCCATTTGGTAAAAGTGTAGAATTTTGGATTGCAGTGCAACCTGAATACCCACGGATTCCTCTCCATGCTTTAATTTAATTTTTTTCCCCCATCTCTTTAAATAGTAGAGTTTTAGCACATACCCCTTCATTTTCATATTTCCTGGTGGGTCAAGCATTTTTTTGGTATGAAGTATCACTCAGTAATTTTCTGACCCACCTGACTAAGACCTCCGGCTCCGCCATTACTTGTAGTCATGAAAGACCGGTGGAAGTCCTTTAAACATTGCATTCTGATCAAATCATTCAAGAAAACATCAAAGAACAATGGTTTAAGAAGATTAATTATGCCCTTTATATGTTAGTCATCTATGGTGGATGAGTCTTACTTAAGTGTGCATGATGTGTGTGTGTGTGTGTGTGTGTGTGTGTGTAGAATAGAAGTAACAATAAACACATCGATATAATCCATGTATTTGTAAATTCTACTTGTCAGCTCACTCTTGGCACGTTTGAGTGCTTTAGCTGTATTTAAAAGTTTATAGATCATCTTAGGTGTTTATTTTATCCTTTATTTGATATATTAAGATAAACTCAAATTTTTTAGTTGTCCATGTATTCTCATTTTTCTGTTTCCACTTAATACAGGACTTCGTATTCGGAAGGAAGCAGTGTCCCAATGGCTCCCTTCCATAATACTTGTCAATGTTTCCTGCAGAGGCTCCATTCAATCTTCGCTCCTCCTTCCTCCTTCAGGTAATTAACCACTCATCCCCCTCGCATCATAGATGTTTCCGATTAATGTTTTACCAAATCTCCTTGGTGTTCTTTTTTTTCCCTTCTAAACTTTGATATTGTTATTTTTTAAGGTCAAAGTTTTCTTAGAGGAGAACCTTAATTTTCCATTTCGTCCCAGGGACATAAATGACGGGTCCTCTGAACACGAGTATGAAAGCTACCAGGTGGCTCCAAAACAACCATTAAAGATATTGAGAATTAGGCAGGCAAGGGAAAGAAAGCCCCGTGATGCAATTAATAAATTTTGGTGGAAAACAATATATCTGTATTGATAGGTAGCCATGTATATATATACGACTGGTGCTGAGTGCATGTACAAAATCAAATGAACAATAAATAGTTTCAAAAATTATGCAAGGTTGTTTGTCATTGAGGTATTAAGGGGGGGAATATCTCTGTAACTGTTAGTAGCATGAGTTTTTAAAATTATTTTTAATTGATTGTTCTTGTAACAACCGTAAAATCCGTATACCTTCTACATGATTTTCCTTCTTTAATAAATCCCTATTCGTTCCATTAAGCATATATTGATCCTATTGTTGATTTTATTATTATATAAATATAATATATTATTTACTTATTTGAGATAATCTTATTAGGTAGAGATTAAGTGTAATTATATTATTGCTGATCGTTTTACAATTTTAAATTATATTTTTATATGAATATTTTATATCATGTATTAGTTCTAATTGGTATATATATTCGAGAAGATAACTTTATTGTTGATTATTTTATATTATCTAGTTAATTTAATATGATGTGTGTTTAGCGTAAATATTGTACATCTATAGTTACTATATCAAACTAAATTAACTAATCTAAATAACCACTATTTGTATTGATATGGTTGGATATTGGAAAATATTTGTAGATCTTTCAAAACAGATTTGATTTGGGTGTTTGCGACAAAACAAATTTTTAAGGGGGTTAAGTGAAATTTAATACTTATATTATTTAAACCCACCCCTTCCTCATATTCTTCTTTCATCTCGATCTACTTCTTCCTCCACCGACTTCTACTTCCCCGTGAACCCATCTCCCTCTTGCCTTTTCGAGCATCAAACTCGAGAAACCCAAGCCCTATTTAAACCGATCCCATCCTCATCTTCATCCTCCTAAAGCAGAACTTAGCCGAAACCTAACTCTAGATCTCCACCGCCTCCACCACCGGCGACACCTTCATCGACAATCCCTGCCGTCTCTTCATCTAGCCGAGCACCCAACTGGACCGAGCATCGAAGCCCAACCTCATCGCCATCACCTCGTCTCCAAGCGCCACCGCCGTGGCTCCATTCTAAACTCGAGAAATTCAAGCCGAGACCCAAACCCAACGCGTTGATTGTTCTCGCCATTGTCGTCGCTTTCTTCATCTTCCCTGTGATTTTTCACCGGCTGTAAGTCCCTCCTTCCTCCCATCCCGTCTAATTATGCAAATCCTTGCCATGATTTCTTGTCTCTTTGGAAAAAAATATTATTGAGTGGTCTTCATATATCTTTAATCTTACTACGATAATATTATAATGAGTTAAACACAATCTTATATGTTCAATTCACGCTAAATGATTTACTAACTCAAAAGATAATACTGACAATGACAATGTATATGATAAAATACTTTTACATAATAAGACTATTAAATAATAAATACATGATTAAAATACTGTATTACTAAGTCGTTACGTGAAAATATGGAAATATGATATAAATTGTTACTGATGTATATATATACTGTATATATAAGTTAGTAACACTACAAACAACCCACATATTATCCAACCCTACGTTAACCTAGTAAATAATTGCTAAACTTTCATAATCTAACCTAAACAAAATAGTATTGCATAAGGTTAACATTAAAATTTATATCATAAAGTTTTGGTTAGCAGTAATTATAGTTGATGCAACTAGTGTAGCAAGTTATATATTTTATACTGCAGTATATGTATATTATTGTCATATCATAAATTACAGGTCAATAGTTGTATGTATAGAGGTTTATGACAAGATTTTTAATATATTACAAGTATAGTTTTTTTTTATAAGTATGGTTACTACACAGAGTTGTGTAAAGATGGCATGTCACTTGTTTTTGAATCAGTTGATCAATTAATGTTTAGTGTAGATCTGTTGGTGTGTAATATAGCTAGTACAATCTGCGGATTCCAATAGGATTCAAGAATAAAGAGAAATATTATTCATAAGAAAGGATAACATTATTATATTTCAGATAAAGTTTCTTGATAAAGTACACCTACATTAATTTAGTGAATAATTATATCGAGCAAGATTTCCAAATTCTAAACCAAAACCAATGATTTCTGTAATTACATGCTTCTGTGTTTGTGAGTGTGTCTATATATATATATATAGAGAGAGAGAGAGAGAAAGAGAGAGAGAGAATAATGGAGGAAAGATGCCATAGGAGGGAATTTCCTCCTATGGCGCCGAAAAAATACCCCTTCCCTCATTTTTTTCGACGATCGGCATTCACCATCTCCATCGTTATCATCTAAGATGTGGGTACATCAAAAATGAACAACCCACATATTATCCAACCCTACATTAACCTAGCAAATAATTGCTAAACTTTCATAATCTAATCTACACAAAATAATAGTATTGCATAAGTTTAACATTACAATTTATATCATAAAGTTTTGGTTAGCAGTAATTATAGTTGATGCGATTAGTGTAGCAAGTTATATATTTTATACTGCAGTATATGTATATTATTGTCATATCATAAATTACAGGTCAATAGTTGTATGTATAGAGGTTTATGACAAGATTTTTAATATATTACAAGTATAGTTTTTTATAAGTATGGTTACTACACAGAGTTGTGTAAAGATGGCATGTCACTTGTTTTTGAATCAGTTGATCAATTAATGTTTAGTGTAGATCTGTTGGTGTGTGATATAGCTAGTACAATTTGCGATTCCAATAGGATTCAAGAATAAAGAGAAATAGTATTCATAAGGAAGATAACATTATTATATTTCAGATAAAGTTTCCTTATAAAGTACAGCTACATTAATTTAGTGAATAATTATATCGAGCAAGATTTCCAAATTTTAAACCAAAACCATTGATTTCTGCATGCGAATTTATGCTTGGTTTTTGGCCTTAAACTGGACTATGATTACATGCTTCTGTGTGTGTGTGTGTCTCTCTCTATATATATAGGCTTGGTATTATATCTAAAATCTGACCTGAATTCTCAGGTGTCCTATGACCAACTTATGAATGAGCCCGTATATCCTGGCCCCTGGATGATAGGCTTGAGTCCGTGAATACTCCGACGGTGGTTAGAATCCCATTACTCATAAGTATGCCCGTATTTTCTTACTCCTGAATGATAGCTTTGGGTCAGTGAATACTCCTGATAGTTGACACTCACACTCAACGGCAAATCAGGAGTCTCATTACCAACTCATGAATAGGCCCGTTTTTTCTTACCCCTGGATGACAACCTTGGGTCCGTGAATACTCCAACGGTGGTTGGAGTCCCATTACATGAGCGAGCCCGTGTTTTCTTGCCCCTGGATGACAACCTTGCGTTTGTGAATACTACTGCGTTAGATTATACTATCTTGACCTGAGCCTGACATGAACCATTTAAATATCTTGAATATCGTGAATCTAATGAATATCTTGAATATAGTGAATCTAATGAATATCTTGAATCTCGTGAACATGAAATGTACACTATAGACATACACACACACACACACACTTTATATACATACACACACGCACGCACACACAGTATATAAATATATATCATGGGAATGGGGTAGCTCGAAAATGGGGTATTTATGTGTAACGGAGGATCATATCTTATTTCTCGTGGTACCGAAAAAAGATACATTACATTATATATATATATATATATATATATATATATATATATATATATATATATATATATATATATATATATATATATTGAATCTGATGTTGTTCCGTGGCATTACAAAATATCCTGGTTATATAATAAAATTCCCACAATCGAGCTTATATTTATAATTATATTTATACTTGTACTTATGCTTATGCTTATATTTATACTTGTATTTATACTTATTTTTATAGTAAATAGCACTGAAATATCGAATATCATAATACTCTAGTTATCTTGTACTGATTAACACATGTTATTTATTTGACATGCACACTATCATTTAGTGTTTACAGTTATTATCATGCCTACTATTATGTATACTATATTTCATTAATTAACATTATTTCTCATGCCTAGCATTAATTGCATGTATTGTTAATACTAAATAATAGTAACAGAATACATACTGATGCATTTACAACAAAGTCTAGAGAAAAAACATAGATTGTGATAATATTGCTGTTTACTATGATTTACTGCTTAAAAACACTTACTCTATAATACAAACACTCACTTAACATTTAATAAAATATTCTCATGGAATCCAATGTTCAAATTTAACTTCTAAATTATTAAGTCAATGCTAAGCACATACTTAATAATTCTAACTAACTATTGATTTATTTAATAATCATATGGTCATGATAATATACCTATAAGATCCTCAAAGTTATGTTTGAAACAAATCACAGATGATGAACTCTATACTCTTATGTTTTCGCATAACTTGACTTTCAAATACTGATTTTATAAAATGGGTACTTACCAAACTTTAGTTCGCCGACGGCATTCCTATTTTCTTATTTTCTTTTCTTGGGAATGTCGTCAGACAATATTGGGGCAAGAGACGAAGTTAGGTACGAGGTAGTACCAACCGAGGAGGACAATCAATATCTTTGAAATCAAGCCGAGCGTTAGTTTTCCTTTTTAGTATATATGCCTTTTTTGTTTAAGACTATCTTTCATTCCTAATTCCTTGAATTTTTTAATTTGTGTTTAGTTTTTGTTTTTGAGACTGTTATAAATATTTTTGGATATTTTATAAGCTTAAAATTCTTATACTATAATTTCCTAAACTGCTTATACAGACGCTTAGCGTATTCATGTCGAGAAAGAGTGCTTATCGAGATGAATATGTTGCGGGATTGTCGCTCTCGTCTCTCGTTTTTGGGAAGCGAGACGTGACCGTTATCTTTTTAGTATAAATCATATTCATGTTAATTTAAAGTTGGGCTAAATCGCATGAACGTACCCACGAATTAACTATCACTTTTTGTGTGTTTGATACCATGAACTAATTTAATTGCAAAAAGATATCATGAACTACCACCTTCGACTGTAACTAAATACCCTTAAATATGGAAATATCTGCACACGTTTAAATAAATGGTGATATCATCCAAAAATGATGTTTTTGACCATTTTACGCTTTTCTTCTTCCTCCTATCCTCTTTATTCCTTTCTTCTTCTCGCCATTTCTATCTATTCAAATCCTTTGAATGATTAAATTCTCTAACTTTTTGATCCATAAGCCTCTAATTCTCTAAATCCCTAATATTATAACTCTCAAATCTAAAGATTCTAAACCCTCAAATTCCTGAATTTCAAACTCCTTTCCATTTTTCTCAACCCATCATTTCAAAACCTTTTGAATCACTAAATCCCTATACTTATTAATCCTTAAATCCCTAAATTTCGAAACCTAAATCACTAAACCCATTTCTGCAAAAATCTCTAGATCCTAAATCTCTAAATCATCAAATTACAAAATCACTAGTATTCAAATCTTTAAACCACCAAACCCAAACAATTAAATCTATAAATCTCCAAATTTTGAAATCTCAAACCTCCAAATCTTGCATGCCCAACTACAATTTTTTTTTAAAAATTTTAGAGCTCGACCTTTTTCTCCACTTTTCTCTTTATCTTTTTCTTCCACTTATACTCGACTTCAACCCGACACCATCCAATCTAGAACGACTCTGAAATCTTAGTACAGAAATTCTTCTGTTAATATACAGAATAGAGTTTCACAGCAACAGTTGGAGTTATAAGTTACTTTTGCTAAATAACAGCAAGAAGCCACTTGTAGCTCACTGGGAAAGCGCTTGCACTGCTGTGACGTAGCTCCTGTGTTCGAACCCCATCAGACACATTATATTTTTCTGATTTTTTCTTTTTAACTTTTGGAAGCCCAAAAGTTTACACGTGCAAAACACATAAAAATGGAAAGTCTGAAGAAATCAAACATGTGCACAATGGAGTTAACACAGGCATGAACACGTGGCAAGAATCCACCGGCCTCACCCCTCAAAACGACTGGCGGATCTTGCTTAGGGGCCGGCGCCGACGGTTCATTGGTGGCCAAGTGTCCCCGGGCTTCGCACACATGACCTTTCCCCTACCCCTATCATCCCTGCACTGTTTGATTGCTCTGCAATCAAACATAGACTTTTAATATCACCTTTAAACCAAATTTTAATGCATTTTAATTCACTCTTTTAATTCCAAAATCCTAATTCCACACTATAAATGCTACTCCATGCCCTAGCCCTTCATCATTCTGAAATTCCTAACCAAAACTCTCAAAATTTTCTAAGTACAAGTGTAGTACAAGTGGAGTTAGCAAGCGGTCAACTTCCGGCGAAAAATCAATGCAATTGCGGCGACCCGCGACGCCACGACGACAACCCTCTCTTCCTACACCTTTCCTTAAGCCTCCTAAATTGTAAGTCCCTCCCAATCCCTCTTCTTCTTCTTTAAAAGTTCATTTTCAAAACATATGTCGGAAGTGGAGTTAATACCGACATCTTTTTCTAAAACTCTATAATTCCACTTTTTCTTACATATTCTTCATTCATATTCCTACACCATACTTGTTAACATCAAACCAATGTTTAAAACCAACTTTTAATCAAAAATATCATGCAAAATAACTTTAACTTAACATTTACATTAAAATACCATGAAATTTGTATATATCATCTTTATTTGTTTTGCTTAAATATACCTTTAGAAAACTTCACGGGGTAACGACGTACCCCACATACACACATGGTTTCCATAGCATGATACCCTTTGAACATATTTTTGTTACGAATACAAGATTACATTAAAATACCATTTATTATAAAAACGGTTTTCTTTTAAATTGTATTTTCAATTCCTTTGTAAATAAGCATCTACAACCCTTTTTAGGGGACCCGCTATTCGATGGTGTGGATTATCGCACATCCTTGAGCTCATAGAGAGAGATGCAGACCTCCCCACGAAGCATTCGATCTCGAAAGGTTTTTAGTACAGCTTTTAAGAAAAACGTAATTTTTCTACTTAATTAAAAATTTAATTTTTAATAATTATATAAATATTACAAATCCATATATTTTCAAAATATAATAAACTTACATTTTTTAAATAAAAGAATTACAAGTACCAAAATACCATCATGATACCAACAAAAGTCAAGCCTTACAGTAAAATACCATGAACATTCCATGCTAAGCTATTATCACTAAAATACCTCAAATCCTTATAATTCACATTCATGGAAACCCTAAATAATATAAATAACTTCTCGAGCTTATTTTGAAACTATATTAAAAATATTTTTCATAAAACCCACTCGAGTTATATAAAACAACAGTTAAGGACTTTAGTAAATATAGGTTTAAGCGGGATCAATTCTCTTGAGCCTCAGGGAGCCGGAGAAAGTGAGTGCTTGCCTATTTAAGATAGAAAACTTAACGGTGTTATCAATGATAATTTTCTTGGAAAAAGACACAAATCCTGTCGTTCATGTGCAGCAGTTACCGATAACCCCCGAACCTAATTCAGGATCTAAAACAGTTTATAAGTGTCTGACTCAAGTCTGAGTTTAAATCAAGTCTAAATCCAAACGAAAAACCTGAATCTAAAACCAAACACGAATACTGGATCATGAATACTTGAATTCAAACATCAAAAGAAAACAGGTATACCTGACCCTTGATCAGGAATCAGAACACTTGAACTTTACTAAAACAAAACATGAATATTTGAACAATATGACTTGACTCGAACCATAAATACAACTTGACATGAATACATGAATACTTGATATAGACATGAACTCTATCTTGCAACTCGATGTATTCATGGATTCGTGCAAGTCTGGTAATTTTAACTGTAACTTAGCATACTCGGGGTGTCGGGGTAGTTCATGCGTGAATCCAATGAAATCTCGGGAGTCCCACTAGATCATCGATTCATGTCTACTAACATAAGCAAACTATCAGGAGGTCCCGTGTTTCCTTGCTTCTGAATTATAGCATGTTGAGTTTAGAATACTTCAACACTAGATTGAAGTCCCGTTACTAACACTTGATCCGGGCCCGTGGTTCCTTACCCCTGGATTAAAGCCTGTTAGGTTCGAAAACACTCTTGAGATTGGTTGACATTCACCATTGAACTTGCATTAAATTAGTGTACCCAAGTGGAGACCTGTTAAGACACTTACATTCACTGCATGTTCACCATACCTATACTACACGGCCATGTTATAATTGTTTGCCATGCTCATGCTATAACATCATGTTTACCTACTTGTCATATATATTACCATACTTGTTCACATATATTACGATAGAATTGCATGCTAAATAAAATTGTCGTGTTTACGTAAAATGACATGCTGGGACACCATACCTCATAATCAATTGTTCAGGATATATATTTTTCTTTATCATTACATTTTATATTTCACTTCATTTCTTGGGGACTTACCGAGCGAAAGTTCGCTGATGGACATTCTACCCACCTTTGTTTTCTTGGAATGTTCATTAGATATCGTGGAGACTGAGAAGGTAGATATCTCAGAGGAGGAGCATGATCAGATCGTGAACCAGACCTAGACCAGTTTCTTTTCTCAATTTTTGTATGCCATTGTTTAGGCATTTCCATTCTTGTATTTTCTTTCAGTTGGAATCATGTATTGAAAATGAATCAAGTTGAATGTAAATAAAGATGTTGAATTTTAAATCTCATGTTAATTTTCTTGTCATTTTATATTGCTTCTTTTACGCTTAGCGTATTTATTCCGGAAAATGACCTTCTCGAAATAAATACGTCGTGGGCTTGCCACGTCACTGTTTCCGTACACTGGGAAGCAGGGCATGACAGGTTTTGTTGGAGGCCTATGCAGGTTCGTTCTGCATGAAGTCATAAGCAATATATAACAAGAAATATGAGATTCAACAACTTTACATTCCTTGCAATTCAATTTCCGTTGAATCTATCCTAATCTTTCTTCTCTATCCAAGGTGATGGATTCTCCCAGCAACCCTAGCACCAACGATGGAAGTACACCACCACCTATCCTTACCGTCCTACCACCTCCACCTACTATAGCCACACCACTCAAAGAACAGAAGATGCTTATGGAGGCTATCAAAAGCTTACTTGAAGGCCAGTAGGCTCAAAGCACGATTTTACATGAACAGACTGCTCTCCTTCAACAGAGTTTCATCCGCTCTGAAGCAGAAGCACCGGGAGTGAAACAATTTCGGGTGTAACACCCGAAGAACTTGTCAGGGAAGGAGAAACCACTTGAGGCCGAGGAATGTGCATAGAGCATTGAAGACGACCTAGCCGCAACTCAAGTTCCAAAAATGGCTTAGGTTAGAATAGCAAAACTCCAGCTTACTGACAATACCAGAATCTGGTGGAAGGCTGAGGAGAGCCGTCTGGAGCAGCCAATCGAGCGGAAGACTTTTCGTGATCTCTTTGATGCCAAGTATTTTCCGGAAACCACGCACTTTGATATGGAACAGAAATTCATCCACCCTGCAACAAGAATCCATGTAGGATAAGTTAGTGGACGAATACGATGCAAAATTCACCATGCTTGGCAGATTCGCCGCCCATCTAATTCCTACTGCAGAAATCAGAGCCAGGCGCTTCCAGCAAGGATTAAATCCTGAGATCCAGGTTGCTCTAGCAACGGGGGAATACCTAACACATGAAGCAGCTTTGAAGTCAGCCCGTTTCTATGAAGCTGCCATTAAGAAGAATGCCACAGTTGGTCGGTATGAAACGTTCCACCCATCAGATTACTGAAGGAGCCTCTTCTAGATCAACTTTCCCAGCGCCAACTATGAGGCCGGGATGATCATTTTCCGAGACTGGACCGAACTTCTGCATCTATTTTAAGAGGACCGGACACCAAGTCAAAGATTGTCGTCGAGAGAATCGTCTTTTTCTGATATGTGGATCATCCTCACACACTATAAGAACTTACCCACACAACCGAACTGGCCAAATTCCCGCAGCTAGACCAGCTATCCAAGCTCCACTTACCCGGTTAGCTCTTCCTGCACCATCTCCACATGGACCATCTTTATCTCGTCAGCCATCGATGTATCAGCATGCACAAAGAAATGTGCAAAGACATCAAGCTTTCACTTTCGCGGCCGTGGAAGCTGAAGCTATGGGTCAAGGTAACCTTGGTAAAATCCCCTTCCAGCTTTTTCAGCTTTTCAAATTCATGCATCCTGTTGGTCTTTCATCTACCTAAATATTTTCATACACTTCCGGTACAATATCAGTAGTTCTTTCACACCGCTGTAATCTAATTTTTTCTGGAATCTGTTACAACTTCCTGGTATAAATTTCGAGAACGAAATTTTTATAAGGAGGGTGGAATGTAACGACTCTGAAATCTTAGTATGGAAATTCTTTTGTTAATATACAGAATAGATTTCACAGCCTGAGTTGGAGTTATAAGTTATTTTTGCTAAATAACAGCAAGAAGCCACTTGTAGCTCACTGGAAAGCCCTTGCTGCTGTGACGTAGCCCTTGTGTTCGAACTCCATCAGACACATTATATTTTTCTGATTTTTTCTTTTTAACTTTTAGAAGCCCAAAAGTTTACATGTGTAAAACACATAAAAATGAAAAGTATGGAGAAATCAAACATGTGCACAATGGAGTTAACACAGGTATGAACACGTGGCAAGAATCCACCGGCCTAACCCTTCAAAACGACCGGCGGATCTTTCTTAGGGGCTGGCGCCGACGGTTCATTGGTGGCCAAGTGTCCCCGGGCTTCGCACACACGATCTTTCCCCTACCCCTATCACCCCTGCACTGTTTGATTGCTCTGCAATCAAACAGAGACTTCTAATATCACCTTTAAACCAAATTTTAATGCATTTTAATTCACTCTTTTATTTCCAAAACCCTAATTCCACACTATAAATACTACACTATGCCCTGGCCCTTCATCATTCTGAAATTCCTAGCCAAAACTCTCAAAATTTTCTAAGTACAAGTGGAGTTACCAAGCGGTCAACTTCCGGTGAAGAATCGAAGCAATTCCGGCGACCCTGCGACGCAATAATGACAACGCTCTCTTCCTATAACTTTCTTTAAGCCTTTTAAATTGTAAGTCCCTCCCAATCCCTCTTCTTCTTCTTTAAAAGTTTATTTTCAAAACATATGTCGGAAGTGGAGTTAATATCGGCATCTTATTATAAAAATCTATAATTCCACTTTTTCTTACATATTCTTCATTCATATTCCTATACCATACTTGTTAACATAAAACCAATATTTAGAACCAACTTTTAATCAAAAATATCATGCAAAATAATTTTAACTTAACATTTACATTAAAATACCATGAAGTTTGTATATATCATCTTTATTTGTTTTGCTTAAACATACATTTAGAAAACTTCACGGGGTAATGACCTACCCCTCACAGACACACATAGTTTCCATAGCACGATACCCTTTGAACATATTTTTGTTACGAATACAAGATTACATTAAAATACCATTTATTATAAAAACAGTTTTCTTTTAAATTGTATTTCCAATTCCTTTGCAAATAAAACTCTACAACCCTTTTTAGGAGATCCGCTATTGGATTATGCGGCTTATCGCACATCCTTGGGCTAGTAGAGCGAGATGCAGATCTCCTCATGGAGCATTCGGTCTCGAAAGGTTTTTAATACGGTTTTTAAGAAAAACGTAATTTTTCTACTTAATTAAAAATTTAATTTTTAATAATTATATAAATATTTCAAATCCATATATTTTCAAAATATAATAAACTTACATTTTTTTAAATAAAATAATTATAAGTTTTCACCAAAATACAAGATACCAACAAAAGTCAAGCCTTACAGTAAATATCATGAACTTTCCAAGCTAAGCTATTATCTCTAAAATACCTCAGATCCTTATAATTCACATTCATGGAAACCTTAAATAATATAAATAACTTCTCGAGATTATTTTGAAACTATATTAAAAATATTTTTCATAAAACCCCCTCGAGTTATATAAAACAACAGTTAAGGACTTTAGTAAATATATGTTTAAGCGGGATCAATTCTCTTAAGCCCCAGGGAGCCGGAGAAAGTGAATGCTTGCCTATTTAAGGTAGAAAACTTAACGGTATTATCAATGGTAATTGTCTTGGAAAAAGACACAAATTCAGCCGTCCATGTGTAGCAGCTACCGATAACTTCCGAATCTAATTCAGGATTTAAAACAGGTTATAAGTGTCTGATTCAAGTCTGAATCCAAACTAAAAACCTGAATCTAAAACCAAACACGAATACTGAATCATGAATACTTGAATTCAAACATCAAAAGCAAACAGGTATACTTGACCCTTGATCAAGAAACAGAACACTTGAACTTGACTAAAACAAAACATGAATATTTGAACACTATGACTTGACTCGAACCATGAATACAGCTTGACATGAATACTTGATATAGACATGAACTCTATCTTGCAACTCGATGTATTCTTGGATTCGAGCAAGGTTTAACTGTAACTTAGCATACTCGGGGTGCCGGGGTAGTTCAAGCGTGAATCCAATGAAATCTCAGAAGTCCCACTAGATCATGAATCCATATCTACTAACACAAGCAAGCAATCAGGAGGGCCCGTGTTTCCTTTCTCCTGGATTACAGCCTGTTGAGTTTGGAATACTTCAACACTAGGTTGAAGTCCCATTACTAACACTTAATTCGGGCCTGTGGTTTCTTATCCCTGGATTACAGCATGTTGAGTTCGAGAACACTCTTGAGATTGGTTGACATTCACCCTTGAACTTACGTTAAATTAGTGTACATGTAGGGTTTTTTTCGTCACCCCATTGAGATGGGAATACGCGTCGCCTGTCAGGCACAATACAGATTCTCTCTACCTAGGGTAGGCTGGGGTTTATTGATTGTGGGGATCCGAATCTCTGGCAGCCACGGACTAAGCAGCCGTTAATTATCCCTCGCATTTGGACCGAAAGAACCTCCGATTGACGGGTCAAACTGGTCATACGAACTCAATGTGCAGTGTGCGTGTGTTGTGTTTTGAAGGGTCTTGGGTATATCGGGGGCCTCGCAGTAACTTAGAATTTTTTTTCTAGTGGGGGAAGTGTTTTGAGTGTGGAGTGTATAAAAAAGGGCCGAGGAGCGTCCTAAGGACGCGTGAGTGGTGCGTGGACGCTGGGCTTCCGCGGGTCACGTGAGTGGCGCGTGGGCGCTGGGCGCCCACGGGTCACGTGAGTGGCGCGTGGGCGCCGGGCGCCCGCGGGTCATGTGAGTGGGGCATGGGCGCTGGGCGCCCGCGGGTCACGTGCCCTGCACGTGGGCGCCCGCAGGTCACGTGCACGGCACGCGACCACTGAAAGCACCAGCAGAGAAAGGGAATTAGCCCTTGGGCTGGAAGTTGAACTCCCGAGAGGCTTTGGAGTTGAACTCCTAAACAGAAATTATATATAAATTCGGAGTTAAACTCCCAAAAGATTTCGATTTTAGAGTTAAACTCCTATGTAATAAATTGGATGTGTTTTTGGAGTTAAACTCCTGAGAGACTTTAGAAACTCCCAGAAAAAAGGAGCATCCAAGAGGATCCCTTTCTTCTCCCCTTTAGCCTTGGATCTTCTTTTGAGCCTTGGATCTTCCCGAACTAGGGTTTTTAGGAAATGGGTCTCCTTCCCCCTCCTCTCCGTTGGCTAGATCTTGGAGAAAAAGAAATGAGACTTAAAAATCTCCCCTTTTGAGGGTTTGATGGTAGATCCGAGCTCCCCTTCAAGGGTTTATGGTGAAAAACTGTTTCTTTTTGGAAAATGAAGAGTTAAATTCTTGATTTAATTCAAAAAAAAGAGGGTTTAGAACCTTGAGGAAGGAGAAGGAGCCACAAAACCCTAATTTTTGAGAGAATGAAAAAGGTTGTCTTTGATTTTTTCATCATATTTACTTTTATAGACTACACACTTTATATATAGCTCCTTGGGCTTTGCCAAATGACGCTTATGCCACCCCATGCCTTATGTACTTATTTCTTTTTGCACATAAGCCGTGGGGTTTACAAAATTTTGGCTTTCGACCAATTTTTTTCATACATTTATTTCTATAAAAAAAGAATTACATTAAACCAATTTATGACTACATTCTTTTTGTCATGGGGCCGGCCTTTTCCATGCTCGGTCTTGACCTGGGCTTGGGCCCACTTGGCTTGGAGTTGACTTTGATTTTGACTTAGTCAACCGAGGTGTAATTTTTGACCCCAACAGTACCCAAGTAGAGACATGTTAAGACACTTACATTCACTGCATATTCACCATACCTACACTGCACGGCCATGTTATAATTGTTTGCCATGCTCATGCTATACTGTCATTTTTACCTACTTGTTATATATATTACCATACTTGTTCATATATATTACGATAGAATTGCATACTAAATAAAATTGTCGTATTTACATAAAATGACATGCTGAGACATCATACCTCATAATCAAGTGTTCATGATATACATTTTTCTTTATTATTACATTTTATATTTCACTTCACTTCTTGGGGATTTACCGAGCGAAAGTTCGCTGACAGGCATTCCACCCACCTTTGTTTTCTTGGAATGTTCGTCAGATATCGTGGAGACTGAGGAGGTAGATATCTCAGAGGAGGAGCACGATCAGATCGCAAACTAGACCTAGACCAGTTATCTTTTCTCAGTTTTTGTATGCCATTGTTTAGGCATTTCCATTCTTGTATTTTCTTTCAGTTGGAATCATGTATTGAAAATGATCAAGTTGAATGTAAATAAAATTGTTGAATTTTAAATCTCATTTTAATTTTCTTGTCATTTTATATTGCTTCTTTTACACTTAGCGTATTTATTCCGGGTAATGACTTTCTCGAAATAAATACGTCGCAGGTTTGCCACGTCACCGTTTCGGTACACTGAGAAGCGGGGCGTGACACACTCTATCAGTGTTCCTCCGATCTTCACTCACATTCTTTTTACTGATTTTTATGTAATTTTATTTTGTATTTTTTTTGTAATTTATTGTTGTTTTCATAGAAAAAAATGTTAAAAACAAAGTGGAAGGTATAATGGTCTATTCATAACAAAATTTGATGTCGTATGGTAGTTATGTCCAAAAAAATAGTTCATGGTATTTATATCTAATTTTCAAAGTTTATGATATCAATCACACAAAAAATGGAAAGTTAATGGGTATATTTATGCAATTTAGCCCATAAAGTTGTGTGTGTGTGAGAGAGAGATCTCCTCGAAAACCTTTGAAGTGCATAATTAAGCCAATTATATATTTATATATGGCTTATTTACTGAAAACTCCCAACAATTTTGGGCTATTTTACACAAATTCCCATTACCTTTAAAACTATCAAGAAAGTACCATGAGTTAACGGTGTTAAATTTCACAGTAAAAGGTCATTTTGCCCTTATCATAAAACAAATAATTAATTATTAACCATATTAACAATATTTTTATATACTTATCAACTATTAATTAAACACATTAACATGTTTTTTTTGTTTTTTTGTTTTTATGGGGGCGCTCGGAGATGGGGAAGGGAGGTCAGGAGAGGCTCGGAGATGGGGCAGAGGAGGTCCAGAGGTGGAGGGGAACCGTAGGGATGATTGTAACGGTGATTGTGGCGGTGGTGATGATGATGGTGGTGATTGTGGCGGTGGCGATGATGATGGTGGTTTTTTTTAAAATGGCCCAAACCCGTTGGATGTTTTCGGTAAATAAGCAATTATATATTATAGAGGAAATGGGTTATCAGTTAACTAGCTAATATTAAACCGTCATCTAGTATATTACATAGTATCATCCGACCGTAAAATCGATGATCCGCTTCGTCCATCTTGTTCCACACATGGAGTTGTTCTAACAAAGCTTTGGCTAACATAAGAAAAAGGATGAAGAAATAGTTCTTTCCTTTGAGGCATTCTCCTTCCATTTCTCTGTAGAAGCCTCAAAGCATTCCCTTAGCCTTCTCAGATTTTATCACCCAAGTAAATGAGGATCACATCAACTCCTTGGAATGATTCACAAACAAACCAATTGCTCTCTTTGATCCATGACCATCTTAGTTGTTAATGGCCTCTCCCAAAGCCTCCCTCTTCAAACAAGACTGTTAAGATCGTACGGTTCTTTAGAAAACACAAGCCATGCACGCACGCATAGTGTTCGATAGAATATCGTACTCAGGTCTCGATCTATTCGTTCAAAGAGATGCTAAAAATGTATCTCTCAAATAGTGTGTTGGAGGTAGTGATGGCGGTGGCGGAGGAGGAGAGGAAGTTATTCGGTGGCCATGGATGACGCGACATTGGGGCGTTGATTCCATCGCTTATTATTGTTTGGTAGCTTCTTGGTTTGTGTTGAAGGTGTTTGTTTGGAGATAGCTTATGTGACTTTAGAGGTTTGATCTCTGTCAACGTTAATATTGCTACTAGTTGTTGTTTGTTTTGGTTTATATTCAGCTGAAAGAAGAATGAGTGAGAATATAAATGTTGAGAGCTTAGACATCAAGTTGATAATATAGATATGAGTTTGGGGACCAAAGCAACTCCTCTAAGCAATTTCCTACACAAGAGAAGGGGGTGGCCTAGGAATGGGCTCCTCACTCTTTAGTATTGTTGTGTAGTAAGTTGCTTAGGAAGAGCTCTTAGGAACTTTTTCTCTTTAGATATAGATAGATAGAGAGGTTAAATAAAGACAGCAATAAGAAAATATTATAAGGTCAACATTCTATGAGTTTATATTAATGGTATAGCTTATGCTAGAGCGCTATTGATATTAAGGATGCGTTTAGTAGGAGGTAATTTAGGTGGCAATCCTAAATTACCATGAAATATTAAAATATTACCATACTTGTTTAAGTATAAAAGATATTCCTGAGAATATAGGATTACCATGATAATCAAATGACTCAATTTCATGGTAATCTTATTTTCCTCAGAACATATGTCTATCCTCGTTTACTATGAAATATTCCCATCTAATATGAGATGAGTCATGAACGTCCGCCATCCACCGCCGGCCTCTTCATACACCCACCGGCCCTTCTGCCCATTGTCGGCTGACCACCTTTGGTCATCCGCCGGCGGGCCCGACGCCAATTGACCGCTCGCCTCTGGTCTGCCCCATCTCCCTGCCGCCGATTGGCCGGTCATCATCGTCCCTCCATCGACCTCGCCGTCAGTCGACGGTTGCACGTGTGCGCGCACACATATATATTATCGGAATGATTAATTATACCAAGCACGTTAATGTAAGATTCTTTGGAATTAGATGTCCGTGATCACATTCCCTGGAATGCGAGGATTTCTAGTAATCTTCCATTCCATGTACCAAGCACAACCTAAAGGTTAAGGAATGGTTTGGCACCAAGGTTACGGTTTCCAAAACCATGATTTCATGGAGTTTCGAGGCTAAACTCTAAAAATTGTATACCGAGTCTCATTTGGCCACCAACCCACACCATGGTTTCAAAAGGTTTCAAAGGCTCAAAACTCTTTTTTTAACTCTAAAAAGATTAAAGTTTCGCAAAGTCTCAAGCAGCTCTTATTTTAAGGGCTTTTTACTAAAACGCCCCTCCATATTTCGTTAATTACTAAAAAGCCTTATCATACTTCATATTTACTTAAACGACCCTAAATTATTTTTCCATCCAGAGCTAGCGTCCCGTTAAGGATATGGAGCAAGAACTAGAACTTGAGCCGCTCTCTTACCATTTAGGTATTTAGGTAGGTTTTCGCAAAAAAAAAAAGGAATCCAAATCCTCGCTTAATTGAAGATTGGGATTCATTACAACTAAAAAATCGTTCTCCTTTAGAATGAGCTTGTGTACAAACAAGAAGTTTGCAATTGAAAAGACAAAGATATTCGACAAGCTTGTTGTTGAAGAAGGTTCAAAAAGATGAATTGGTTTTCATTATCAATTTGAGAGATCTTTGATCGAAACCCAACCCTAAAGCCAGTTTGGAGGAAAAGTTAGGAATTTCGATAGAAGAAGAGGGACTGGGGTGTTTTAAAACCCTATCCCGATCTCACTGTTAACCCCCTAACAGAGTAATAGAATAAGCTAAAAAAGATTTTTTTGGCATGATAAGAGATTTTAAGTACAATTTAAATATATGAGGGGGGGGGGGGGTCTTTTAAATAAATATGAAGTGTGATAAGGATTTTTAGTAATTAGCAAAGTACGGAGGTTTTTTTAGTAATTAACGAAGTTTGGAGGAGTCTTTTAAGTAAATATGAAATATGAGGAGGCTTTTACACCCTACATTTAAATGAAACCGTGGTTTCAAGACTATATTGCCAAACAATTATAAAATCACCATGAACCCTATAGTCCTCTATTTTAGGAATAATCAATATTAAGGAATTAGCACACTCCAAATCACATGACCCTTCATAAGTATCTTGAAACATCAATGAAAGATCAATCATAATTACATCCCAAAATTTTTAGGGAAAAAAACAGAAGAGAGAACTTATCATACCAAAAACGGCAGTTTTTAAAATCCTCAATTAAAACTTGGTTTAACGTAAAACCCAACATTTTCCCTCTTGATTCCATTTATAAATATCATTTTTGTTAAAAAGATGTAATAATAATAATAATAATAGTAATTTTCAAAAAATTAGAAAATAAATTTTCAAAAATTAAGGGTCTAGCAATATGAGTACACGGATAGATCCAATTAACCCATATGAGATGCATGTTTATTAAACAGACTAAGTAACAGCCCTTCAGTTTAGAGATGTCAAGAATGACTTGCGACCCGTAAAACATTGGCCTTGACCCTTACGCATCACAAATTATTACCCGTTTAAAAATTACTCATACGCAATCCACTCATTTAAATATATCTCGACTTGCGGTTTTGTGGGTATTACCCGGCTGGTATTGGAAATGAAATTGATAACAAAAAGAAAGTTGGAGGTTCTAAATAACAACAAGAAGCTATCAAATATTGATTTTACGTGAATAACTAAATAATTTCATCTCGGTTACAAAACGTTTCTTGTGGTTGTGATTACAAATTTGTGTTGATGTACAAGTTAGTCATGTCATTACTATAATCTCTATATATAATGCAAATACCCTTTGGTTAGAGATCGACCCTTCTCCTTTTTTCAAGAAAAAAAGAAAAAGAAAAATGCTCATCTCTCTAGCCTTCCACATCATCTCTCTCTTTTCTCCCAAAAAATAATTAATTATTTATCTAGAACTCTCCATACCATCTCTTCCAAAAAATATCTCTCTATATATAATGCAAATACCCATTCGTTAGAGGTCCACCCTTCTTCTTTTTTAAGAAAAAAAAGAGAAAAATGCTCACCTCCCATGCCCTCCACATCATCTCTCTTTTGCTCTCTCTCTCTCTTCTCCTAAAAAACAATTAATTGTTTATCTCGAACCCTCCATATCATCTCTCCCTATATATATATATCACTCTTCTCCCGAAAAATAATTAATTGTTTAATTAACACGTGCAACGCACATGCACAAATTCTAGTAATTTAATAAAGTGTTTGGACTTTAGTTACTTTATAAGGGAAAATGTTTAGGTTCCTAGGGCTCAAAAGTAATAGGATTTAGTCCGTGGACCAAAAAAAACTTGTCAAAAACTCACTAGACTCAAAAATCCTTTTGTTTTAATCCTTATAGTATGTTAATTAATTTGTTATGACAATACCGACCTTTTAAATAAAATACTACATTTACCTTTGAAAGTAAGATATTTATCATATAAAGTATTACATTTATCTTATAAAGTATAACATTATCTTAAAAATAGATGCAGCGGTTTAGGTTTAATGTAGTATTTTAACATAAATTATAGTAGATTCGATATAAATGTTGTATGTTATAAGATTAATGTAGTATTTTATAAGATAAATATAATATTTTAGAAGATAAATATAGTACTTTCTCTAAAAGGGTAGTACTGGTATAACACATCAGTTAATGTACTATATGGTCTAAAACATTGGAATATTCAGGTATGGAGAGTTTTCTACTAGTTTTTTTGTCCAGGGAGTAAAGCCTATTGCTTTTGGGCCCTGAGAACCTAAACTCATTTTTCTAGCTTTTTTTTGAGTGAAATTTTTTCCTACTTTTTAATTATATGTAGCGTACGTTACCTTTTAACCAGCTCATGAATGACCCATTTATCCATACATGTCTTATGTGCACGCCACACATCGTATACGGGTCAGGTGATGGGCGCAAATTGTTGGCTATAGTACCATCAATGCAATTATGGTAATCGAAAGAAGGCGATTATGATAATTACAGGAGCACCTATACAGGTAGAACAGTCTTGCTCGATATGATAATATACTAGTTGGTTTGTCTTAATCATGAATGTGTATACATTTTATTACGTGCTGCTAATACATAATGAGAAAGCCCGTAGGATCTTTGCTTGACTACCAGATTTATGATGACGATCATATTAGTGAGAGTCGGGTAGTCCATAAGCACATCCTTAAATGTCCTTAGTCGTGAGAGTATCGAGACTGGGTATCGATATTCCAGAGTAGACTAATGTATACGTTTCTGGATCCCAACGAGGGGCAGTGTCAGGTCTCATAGCCATTGGTGTGTTGCACCTCAGATTGTATAAAAGTGCTTACTGGAGGTGAGTACACCGGACGGACTCGTCGAGAACTTCTAGATGGTACTATACCTATCATCAAATAGCAGTTCTCAGTTGACATGAGTATATGTAATCTATTGACCTGAGATAGTCATTGGTCTTGTGTGAGTTCTCACTGTATTTATATTACTACCATACAATGGCTATACTGAGTCGTGAAAACAAATTTTAGTTGGGTACAATCCCGAGCCCATGGAGGCAGTGAGTGATCGTCAGAGATTAGTCTCTCCCGGTATATGGAGTCGATGTTGCACTGTGTTTGGTTGGCCATCACCTTAAGTTCCTGGCCAGGACGGATGAGATTTACTGATCGAAGATCAGTTTCTCAGTTGGTAACGGGCTAGACACCGGCACGACTTATCAGGTTATCAGAGGTCTGACGTTATCCACCCTTAGACCCGATATGTGATACTCTCAGACGAAAAACCGGACAGTACGGAGATTGTCACTTACAGGCTCAACGGGGGTACAGACGAGTTTACTTGTCAGCCTTCCTTTCATTCAATACCTGGGTAGCCGTTACGCACAGCTAGTGTCGCTGACGTGCTTGTAGTTAAACCCACTACCAGCGTATTGTCGAGTCTTTAGAGTCCCACACAGAGGGTTTCCCGATTCAGGTGAAACGATATAGTGTGTGTATTTTGATACGTACGGAAGTTAGATTAAATACGTGTATTTTATACACGTAATTTAATCAGTCGTTTTAATAATAATAGCAGGTTTGATTTTATCCATTATGGGTGGCCCAAAAGTTTATTTAGGTCCCTGGGATTTTACAGGGCCTTGGTTGTAAGGAAACTTGAATTTTGGTGATTTTTTTCCCTAGATATCAGTTTGTGTTATCTTTGTATTCGGGAATGTTTGAGAAACTTTTTGGTCGAAATAATAGTATCGTTTATGATTTGTATCTTTGCTTATGTGTTGGATAACATCGTCTAATTGATATATTTTCAATTAGACGGGGTTGCACACTGGTTACTTGTTATTTTGTTTTGGATATATATATCTTATGATGGTTTAATCGGATTGTCGTGATTGGATAGCCCCTTATGCGATTTGTATGTACAGTTTTGATTCATGTAGTTGTTTATTCGGGACGAGCGGCCGGATTGTGGCTGTTGTTGTTGCTTGATGAATATTCTATTTAGGACACGTCCGGGTTGAGATCGTTGTTGCCATTGTATATATTTCATTCCTTATACTATGATACCCCAAGACGGAGTGTTCGGATAGCCATATTCGAGAATACAGCGGGTGACCATCTCATGGAGTCGAGATCGGGGTAACTCATTCTCGGATTGGCGGGTTGCTCGCCGCACTTATAGGTGGGTAACTCTGACTCACGGAGGAGTGCTCAAGTTACCGGATTCCAAGAAGTTTCGGGTGGCCTACTCATGATATTGAGTGCGGATTGCCTCACTTCTAAAATTGGCGGATAACTTGCTGCACTCGTAGGGGTCTTGGTTCGAGTTTGTACGAGCTATCCACACGACCGAGAAACGCTGGTTTTAGTTTGCGGCTCAAACGAAAAACGGGGCTCCTAGTTTATCCACTATTCCGTATTATTTATCGCATGCCTGTGATGTTTATTACTTGCCAATGATAATGATATGTATATATACATATATATATATATATATATATATATATATATATATTATTAGATACTTCTATATATTTTGCATTCGCGCTAGCCCTGTCCCCGCCCTGCCGTAAATTAAGTAACCTTACGGTGAAGACCCGGAAACCCGTGGCGAATGCAGATGGCATATAAAAGCATGATATTTTTGTTATTTCTGGTGTGGCTTAGAAACTTGTAATGATGAGACTGCGTCTAATGCAAGGAAAACAAACCTAAATGAAATTGTCGGATTTTTTTTAAAACTACTCGGTTTTCTTCAAAACCACTCGAATTTTTACAAAACCAATCGTTTTAAAAGCGGAGCTTAAACTACTCCTTTACAAAGCCACTCGAGTTCCTTCAACGATATCACGTTCATTACGTTATAGGTTTTTCGCCAAAAACCAGCAGTAGCCCTCCATCATTTCAGATTAGTATTGCTTAGTATTCGTGTTGCGTTTGTTGACCTTGTCAAGGCGTAGTGTTCGATAGCTCTGTAGTGCTTTTCTGTTGTATGGTGATGCGATTAGCTAGGAAAGTCGTATGGCCTTATTGACCTTGTCAAGCGCTCGTATGGTGGGTTTAGATTAATCCAAGATAATGACGGGTTGAGCTTGACTAGCGACGACTTATGTTTTGTTGACCTTGTCAAGGTTATAAGCCGCTAGGAGCAAAAACCATATGCCAGGTTTGCGCATACCTTCTGCAGTGTGATGATTTTGGTTGGCTTCCATCAAAATTATCATACAATGAGAGCTGGGTCCCGATTCCCATTAATGAGTAGGTATTACTCTTCGGGTGATTTTCACATCACAATTAACTAACCTATTAGGTGTCTAAAAAGGTATTGACGGGTTATGTATTTGTGAAAACGGGGATATTTAATAAGGTCCGTGCAAAAACACGGGGAGCCTCCCTCAAAGTACCAACATTGGCATGGCTGAACTGTTGGCGAGCTTGTAAGATGTAAATGATCCCGATTAGTTCTCCTTTTAGGGTTTGAGGGAGAATTTAAGAAAACGGTGGGAGCCATCCTGATTAGATAAAGTAATTAACCAATCTAATCTTGATACAGTGCATGCCGAGTGTTCATTTTCTCTCTCTTTGGCAGCGACCATGACTGACCTTAAACTAAAACTCGTAAACCAAGTTAACCGAACCTTTTTACAAACTTTGGTTTTGGATTGTCAAGATTCACAACAAAGTTGCATATATCTCTATCACTCTTACTTTACTCTTTGCATTTTCCAGAACACTCCGTATCACCACGGAAATCCATATTACTTGGAATGGCCATATCGTATAATTACATACGAACTTGAAGAAATTGCTTCGGTTAAGAATAGCTATGGGTTCTGGAGAAATTGAATTGTACAATTCTGTTGTTTCCTTTTTTTTATCTTTTCTCAAGTTGAGAGCTCCTTATATTAGGAGAGTACACCAGTTATGCTTGTTATATAGTTTTCTTCCAAACTTTAGGCCGGTGCTGAAGGTAGGGAAGGAAGAAAACCAACTAGCCTAAATCGGTGTATAAAAGATAAGATGTGGAGACATATAAAGGGATTGAAGTGAGAGAAATATAAAGAGATTAAAGTGAGGGCAAATAAAATTGCAACTACCATGGTAAATCTGGGCATTGGAAAAGGCATTACTAGGAAAATCCGGCAACCCTCTTGAAGCATTTTAAATGTTTCAGTTTTTCTATATAGTTATTATTGAAAACTGTTTTCCCAATTAATCCTGACTCTAGGGTATGAGTATACTGGATTAGGATCTCACATCTGTATGTCGTTACAGATGCTGAGAAGGAGTAAAATATTGGAAATTGAGTGATTTGATCCTCAATATCGGAATTCGTAGCCATAGGCGATATTGGATTAAATCACATAGTTTTACCTAACGGAAAATATTTAGTTAATAACCGTTGTTATGCACCAATTTTTAAAATGATATAGCCATATCTTTAATTTATAAAGCGGGATATAATTTTTGAAAATTGTGTCCTACATTGCATGGACACGCCTTTTTGGTTGTCGTATCTATGTTGGACACGTATCGGACACGGATTCATGCTCGACACGTGTCCGACATATTTTCCGTGTCCCACTGCGAAATAAAGTAGCTTTGGATTTGGATATGTGTCGGACACGTATCATACATGTGTCGAACACGTATCGGACACGTTTTAGTGACACCATGACACCCAAAAAACCTATTTTTCAATTAAAAGCAAGAAAATCCTAATCTTGTTATAGCTTTTTTGATTTGTTGACTTTTTTTATAACTCAATTTTACTGCTTAATATAATTTCTATGTGAAATATACAAGGTATTTTTGTTGAAGTTGTTTGGAAAATGCTGAAATTATATGATTTTATTAAAATTATGTTACGTACAATTAGGAAACTACTGAAATTATATTATTATTGCTGAAATCATGATAAATACAGGTAAGAAAATGCTAAAATCATATTTCTTTTATGGAAATTGCTAAAGTTGTGCTAAAAGCCTAAAATAATTAAGTTCTTTGCTGAATTTTGGTAAATACAAAAAAATGTTGAAATGCTAAAGTTTTTGTCGAATATGTTGTTGCGATGGTATGATATATATATATATATATATATATATATATATATATATATATATATATATCCGTGTCCTCATATCTTATATTTTGGGATTTTTCCGTATCACCGTGTCACATCGTATCGTGTCTGTGTCTCTGTATCCGTGTCTGTGCAACCTTGATTGTGTCCTAGACATTTACCTTTATCAGTTGAGGATAAGATAAGATGCATTGAATAACGGTATAGACGTTCTTAATCAAAATACAGTTCTCAATTTACTACACATGGAGTTTGACTTAGTATACTCTACGGACTTATACATGGTAATTTATATTGTCTGGTGTCCTTATAGACAAGGGGTTGGTACTCTTACTTCATTCCATTTTACCTATGATTTCTCTGATTTTAGACACGTATTCGTTGAAATGTAAAGTTCAAAATTTTTGAGAAGTTTAAAGGTATAAGAATAAAGTAGAGAACCAGAAGTTGGAAGTATCAAAATTTTTCAAAGTGATCGAAGATGTCGATACTTATACCTGGTATTCCGTCGTAGTAATATTGAGAACTTGATTCTCCCACAGGTTATTCATCCGTGGGTGCGCTCCTTGATGAATAATGTTGTATGTCTTTTTTCCATTTAGGTGGTGTGCACTGGATAAAGTTGCATAACATTTGAACCTGGTTCATCTAAATTAGTGTTTTTGATTCTATATGGACATAGAATAATAGTATATCTTAAGGATATTAAGATATGGAGTTATCCAGTTTATACCTAACAGCACAATCCGAACAAACTCAAGGCACGTTTCTGTAATGGCAGTTTGTGGGGTATCCCAAATTTTCGCAAGGGTTTAAGTTCTACCATTTACAAGATCAATAGTTGTATTGTTTTTGACTCGCCATCTATTTATAAAAAGGACTTCTTTTTGCAAAAGAATTTAGTGGGAATATGGTAGAACTTGAAGTGATTTCAGAACCACAAACGGTTACTGAAAATTTAGTAAGACCTAGAAATTCAATTGGACCGACAAACCATTAGACGCTCCACAGATTTAGTGGGTGACCTCATCCATCCGAGTGGTAATTCGGTTTCCTCATAGACGATGACAGGAAGGTCAGTATCATGGTGATAACGACCCTATTTGCCACTGCTGCTATTCATGACTAGAAGATCTGGTAGGTGGATACTTATAATATCTTTCTAAATGGGAATTTAGAAATGTACATATATATGACTTTGCCAGAGAGTTGTCATAATCAGTGGGAGTAGCGGAAGGTGTGCAAGTTGCTTATGTCTATTCATAAACTAAAGCGGGCATAGTGGAGACGGATTATTTGTTTTGATATGAAAACCAAAGTGTTTGACTTCATCAAAAGAAAAGATGAACCTAATAAGAAGTTTGTAGGAAGTACTAAACTGAGATTTGGATGATATACTCCTGATAGGAAGTGATATTCCTATACTATAATAGGTTAAACTATGGTTATCACAAAATTTTCTTCATATATGATCTGAATAATATATCAGGGATTCTGGTAACTAGATCTATGTCGTTAAATCTAGATTTAGGAAGTGTCTCAATTTGGGTATTTGGACACCATTTTAAAGAATTTTAGAATGGAGGACTTTTGGCGCGGTGGTATAACTGTAGGTAATGGAGTTACCCACTCTAAAGAAATGTTTTCTAGACTATTGAGGAGAGGGACTCATATGAATGACATATCAATTGCTTTGCCAATTGGGTTAATATGCAATGTCAAGTACCAGACCGGAAGTTGTTTTTGCACTTAGTATAGTAAACAGATATTAATCTAGAGAAACAAAAGGAAGCGGTGATGAACATGTGAGGATGTTCTTAGGATGTGGTAATGGCTGCCTCATTCAGGAGGTGATTAATGGTTCTAGCTTCCAAGGTAACCTGGATGACAGAGTGGCTGTCAGAGTTATAAGTTTATCCTCTTCTAAGGGGCGGTATATTGGACGGAGTTCCAAGCAGAATACTGAGGTAAACATGGCTCAGGTTGCTGATTATGATCAGCGGATGATACAACACATGAAGTTTGTTTGAATAGTTGTTTATTTATGAACTTGGTCCCATCAGGTATCTAGACAAATTCTAAGGCCGGGTATCACTCAGTTCGGGAGATATTTGATCTCCGCGAAATTGAGATACAGAGAGATAAAATTAGAAACATTATAGCGGGTCTAGTCACTAAGGCTATTTCTCGAACACATGAGCTGTTAGTTGTTCAGTCGAAAATATCGCACATTTGATATAACATTTTCCTTACTTTTCTTAAATATTTAAAGGTGTTTATTATAAATATGAAACATGTGAGGGTTTATCTATAAAATATCTATTGTCATATGTTTATATATTATAATTAACATTATGAAGGAAAATATATGCATATAATATTTATATAATATTTTAGAAACTTAAATATGCATTTCATATCAAATATCCCTAATCAATATTCTTAAAATATAAAATCATATAAAATGGTTAGGATAATATCTCAAAAAACACCAAATATTACTAACACTTTGATTTGAGATATTGTGCAGATATTAGCTCAGGTCTGGAATCAAGGAGATCTGGGTTAAATCAAGATGCCGGAATCGAATCTGCCAAAATATTGAAGCAAATCATGAGATCTAGCAACGGCAGAGACTCAGAGCATTATTTCAGAATCTAGACATCTAGGGGATCTCCAAATATCAACACAAAATACCAGAAAAAATCTCAAACCCTAACTCCACCAAACTGCGGTGGAAGGACGGCCAAATAGGGGTAAACGCGGCGGATCCGCGGCGCTTTGGTGGCCGTATGATGTGAGATTTCAGGATCATGATCTTAACAGAATATCTTAACTTATGAAATCTAGGGTTTCTGGTGTTGGGACTATATAAAGGACCGAAAGTCTCACTTGGAAATCATCAAACCGAAGAGATCACGAAGTCCAAATCGACTCACGCATCCAGGTTGATCAATCAGCTTTTCTTCTACCTCCTTCAAGATAGATCGAGAAGCAAACTAGGGTTTTGTATTCCACTTTCTAAAGGAACAAAAAGTGTGATTGATCAAGTTGATTAATAAAAGTAGTTGTTTTATTCTTATCGCATTTATTTTCTATATTTACATTATGATCTCTATCTGTTCTTCTTCTATCTCCATCATGTGCGAGTAATTCTCCACTTGATAGGGTTCGTAGGATTAGCGTAGAATAATAGATGAGAAAATATTTTAACTTCTTTTACGTCTTATGAAGTTTATAAACTTTAGCAAAAGAATCGTTAACATCCTAATCGGACACACTATCAATTTATTGATAGTCTTGACCGCGATTTGAGATCTGATTAACAATTGTTTTGTTAAGGGATAGACATCAATAGAGATCAACGAAGGGACAAGGGTCAATAGTGGGGAAACCCTAATTTCTTCCAAGAACCCTAATCCTCATTCATCACTATCAATCTAGTTTTAAATCTATCAAAAGATAAAATGAGTCATCTTTATTAGTCATCCATGACTGCTAAATCCTAACGAACTCTACAAGTCTTTTCCCTATAAAATCTATATCCGTATTTAAACTAGATCTTAAAACTATAAATTCTACATCCGTATTTAACATAGATCTAGAAACTATTCTCCCTATTCTTTTATTTTAATCAACTTGTTTAAAGCAAGATTAAAAGTTCCACGCGTCCCTGCGAACGACTCGTACTCATCTCGGCTAGCTACACGCGACACCGTTATTGATTGCGTTTATTACTACAAACACTCTTTCACAGAATCAGTCAAATGGCGCCGTTGCCAGAGATACGTGCGTAATTTTTTTCTTGCTATTCGTGTTGAATTCTTATTCGATTCATATCATAAAAATAAAATAAAACAGCAAATTGTGTATTTAACGATTAGTTTGCGATTTTTGCGAGAGAATCTGGAGTCACTTGAACGAGAAAATCGAGATTCAGAGACCTTCAGAGAGGACCAGAGGAGCAAAGGGGGCAAGCGAATAAAAAATATTTAGAAGAACCCTAATTACCGCGGTAGAACCGCGGCCATAGTATGCTATTGGCGGCGGAACCGCGGCGGAGTTGGTGAGTTAGAGCGCCAAATTCTTCTGGTAATCTTCTCTGATTTTTTCTCTCTCCTCTGAAATCCAATAATATATTTTTCTACAGGATTCTTTGCAAAACATTGCCACTCAAAAATATTTTTGTGTGTTTTGTAATTGGTTTGTGTGTGCATATTTTAAAAAAACGGACCTTAAAGGGCAACACCAAAATTCAGATTAGGTGGAGATTTCATAACCCTTCCTAGGCCCCATAAATCATAAAACGAGCATCTGCATAACCCTATATTAATTTAAAAAATATCTAGACCAAGACTCTAAGGACCGTCGCGCTCAATTAGGACAGAGGAAGGTCGTGGGTAATCTATCGCTTATCCGCATTTCTTTTGTGGTGTCTAGGAAAGCAGGACTAAGGCAAGTGGTTACTTAATTAAGCTCGCTATTTTCGATGATTCGTATAGCGGATACCTCCCACTTACCTGGCACTTACCTGGCCACAAGAGTGATAAAGATGTGGTAGAAGATTGATCCTGCGACTTGTCCTTTGGAAGTCTAGGAGCGGTCTAGTGACTTGACCTAAGTGACCTTAGTTCTAGGGTTGATTGTGCATTTTTTTGTGTGATTTGTCTCACGTCCAACACTTTTCAAAACAAACCATTTTTAAATCGTTCACACGCTACCACATGCACTAAACCCGCTTAGTGCATGCTCGGCTGGGCACGGGATTCTAATGCCCGTCTTATCTACGTTCCTGCTATCGACTCTAAAGTCGGTACTTCTTCATCTTCTTTTTCCCCTCCACTCACCACATTGGCCGAGATGGACGGTTCTCCATCATATTTTACCAACACACCCCTGCTACCACCCGTTGGTGCGCAGAATCCACCGCGCATCTCTCTCCAAGAAAGATACTACCCGGTGATTCCTTCCTACTTGTCTATCTATTCCACCAGCCAATGGGGATACTTTTGAAATTAAACCCCATTTCATCAAACTGTTGCCCAAATTTCACGGGCTTGAGCCTGAAGACGCATACGTTTTTATCACCAAATTCGAAAACGTATGAGCAATGATAGGTACGTCATAACTTTCAGTGGATGCTATGAGATTGTCTTCTCCCTTTTACTTTGTGCGATCTAACAGAAAATGGCTTTATAACACTGTTGCACACTCTATTGCCAATTGGGATGAATTTGTTATAACATTCCTTAAGAAATTTTATCCCAATCATAAGACCGGCCGTGTTCGAAGAGAGATTAACCAGTTTACCTAGCTTCCTAACGAACCATTTTGGAAATGTTTTGAACGGTTCAAAGATCTTCTACAATGCCCCCATCATGGAATCGATAAATGGCAACTTTGTCGCATTATATATGAGGGTGTTAACCCAGCAACAAAACAAATGCTTGAAATCATTTGTCAATGTCATTTCATGTCTAAACATGAAGGAGAAGCTTGGCAATTCCTGGAAGATCTCGCTGAACAAACTTTACAGTGGGAAAGCGTTAGACTAATATCATCTAGGGGGTATCCATCAGCTTGATGTTTCCATCATAGTGAAAGACGAAATGGCCGCGATACAAAGGAAACTCGATGCTATAGAAAACAGAGTCTCTTCGGCCTCTCTAAACCAGGTTACGCTCCCCAAAACCGTGTGTGGTTACTGTTCCGACCCATCACATCTAACGGAAGAATGTCCTTTGAGTGCACCGTTTCAAGGTCAAGAACAAACTAATGCTACTTTTCAGCAACGACTTAGAAATGACCCTTATTCTTCCACATATAATCAGGGATGGAGGAATCACCTTAATTTTGCTTGGAACCAAAACCAAACTCAATCAGAACCAGATTCCAAGCAATTAGCAAATACTTCCTCCACAGCAACAACAACCACCACAGAGTCAGCACCACTTTCAATCACAAACTTTTCAAAATCCAGCCAACAATTCTGCACCGATTAATGATTCTTTCCAACGGCTGGTACTGAAAAATTCTCCGCACTCGAACGACGCGTAGATATGATATTTAAAGTCTTCTATCCAAATGTTAACGCAGAACACTGCTTCCCACGGTGAACGTATAAAATTGATAAAAGCACAACTTGCACAGTTAAATGCCGCGATGAGTGCGAGAGAAAAAGGGAAATTTCCATCTCAACCTATACCGAATCCTGGCCACTCACAAAATTATAATGTGAGTGTCGTTACCACGTTGAGATCAAGAAGAGTATTGAACAACCAAGTGGATGAACATGTTGATAACGTTGATGATATTAATGATTGTTAGTTATATGTATGCCCTAGAGGCCATTACTGTACATTGGATGTATATTGTAGTGGATGCTGGGACATATATAGGTAGGACTTTCTTGCTCGACATGATAGTACGCTATCTGGTTGCTCTTTATCTTAACATGTATACTTTCTGTCTCTTTGATTACATGTTGATAAAGCCCTTAGGATGTGTACTCGACTTCCAGGACTATGATGCAGATCATACTAGTGGGGCCTGGGTAGTCAGTGAGTACATCCTTCATTGTTCCTAGTCGTGGGAATATCGAGACGGGGCATCGATATTCCAGAGTAGACTAGCGCATATCTTCTCGACCCATGCGATGGGCGATGGATGATCCCATATCCATTGGTGTTTGACATCGAAGATGGTATGCGGGTGCTCAGTGGAGACTGGGTACACTGAACGGACTCGCCGAGAACTCCCAGATGGTATTATACCTCACGTCAGATGGCAGTTCTCTGGTGACACTGGTACAGCTTAGTCTGTTGACCCGAGATCGTCATAGAGTCTTGTGTGTCTCCCACTGTGCTTTGATTTCCACCCTACCACGGCTCTACTGAGTTGTGCAAACAGGTGGTTTTTGGGTACAGTCCCGATTCACATGAAGGCAATGAGCGATAGGAGGGGATTCGTCTCTCCCGGTATTGGGGGTTGATGTTGTGCTATGCTCGACTGGCCATAACAGGAAATCCCTGGCCATGGTTGCTGTGATATACTGGTAAGAGTTATCAGTAGTTTCACGAATGTTATGGACCTCAAGTCGGCATGACTTATCGAGCTATTGGGGTCTGACGTTTACCACCCCTAGGCGAGATATGCGACATATCAGACGAACAGACCGGACTGTACGGTAAGTGTTACTGGTTGGATTCGCAGGAGTGTGAGAGGGCTTGCTCGTCGATCTTCTGATCGCTCAATACCCGGATGGCCGTTACGTTTAGCAGACCGCTTGCGGCTTGTGGGTGTTTGATATGATCATCATCCGCTGCCGGCGTATTGACGAGTCTTTAGAGTCCTACACAGAGGTTTCCTAGCTCAAGCGAAACGAAATGGGAGCGCATATGAGATATGTGCGGGACCGAGAATAATGCGTGTATGTGATACCATATTCTATTCTCGCGATGAATGTATCGATTGGTTATATGCGATATAACCTAGTTGTCGAATCAAGGATTGATTCGATAAACCGATACATTGAATACTAGCCGGTTACATGCGACATGACCGGATCATTGAATCAAGTGTTGATTTAATGATTTAATGTATAATTATATATTTGATATATTACTTTGCATTAACTAGTATTGGTTCACTTTATATGGATTTACTCACTTAATTTGTGCACATTGCATATGTGATATATTTTGTGCACATGATTGTATCATGTTTGATGATACATGCAAGCTAGGGTTAGTGTAAAGAATTTGACCATGGTTAAGATTAAGATTAGGGTTTTCTTTTTCTTATTTATTTTGGAAAAAGAAAATGATAAAGAAAATGAAATGGTGGCTTATTTTGTTTGTAGTTGAAGTTTCTTCAAACTTTGACTAAGTAACCATTTTGTCTTCTTTCTTAACCCTAAATCTTCATATTAACCTTAGTCAATTCTCTACCACTAACTAAGGTTAATGATATGATAAGTATTATATTTTCTTTACTATTTTAATTATCATATCATATCATCTTCTTCTTGCTTCATCTTCTTCTTCAATGGAGAAAGCTTGCTACTCCAATGGCAAGTCATGAAATCTAGTGAGAAATACAAAACTAAAGTTTACCCACTTCCTATTTCTTCATCCTCTACCTCTTGCCAAGTAGTATAGGGTGTTTCCTTCACAAGTTTTTCCGACTTGGTGAAGTTGGAGCTTGTTCTAGCGACGCCTCGACGTAGATCATCTTCGGCATCGAACCGACGATCAAGCCCGCCCATTCTTCGACGAAGCCGACGTTGGAGTCCGGATTCTTTTTGGACAGCGGAGGGGACTTCGTTGCGGAGCCGTGGAGGTGGTGGACCGGATCTACAAAGGTTGTATGTCCGTTATCTTGTAGTTAACTGTTAACTAGTTTACTTCTTCGCCTAGTTTTCTAGCAAACGATCCGTTCTAGGGTTTGTAGGCACCGTGTTTTTAGAAATAAGCGTGTTTGATCACTTGTGAGACATCACTAGGGTGCCTAGGAACCTTACAGTGGTATCAGAGCCTAGCTAGAGCCTTAGGCGAAGTCCCGACGGAATTTGAAGTCCGAACGAACCCGAAACCCTGAACCAATATTGCTCTCTGTCCAGATTTTAAAATTGTGGACTTTTCAAGATTAAAAATATCCAGAAAATCAAGCAGGGTTTTATAAGAATTACTGTAAATTTCGAGGACCTAATTCAACTTTACCACCGCGTTTCCACGGCACGAGCATGGCTCGTGCGGCGGAAGCGCGGCCGTTTTGTCGTTTTGTGAGGTAATGTTTGCACAGTAATTCTCAGTATTCTGTTCTGGTTTTCCTGGGATATTTTAATTTTTATTATACAGTTGAATTTTCAGAGGTGGTTTTGGGGTTTCGGGGTTTCGATCGGAATATCAAATTTTGTCTGTGTGGCTTTCCGGATAAATTTTAGAATATGTTAAAAAGTTCGACCGGATATAAATACCCAATTTTTTCCCTGTCGGGAGATTTCCAAATGTTGGATTTTTCCGTAGTTTAACGACGTTCTAAGTAGTGCAAGTAACGCGATGGACCCTCTAGAAGACAACAAACCTTAACTCGATTATGTGACCGTCTTGAACTGCCCTTTGAACCTTCGGGTTTGGGGCAGTACGGCGTGCCACATGTGAGGCGTTGGCTTGACCCTTCTACGGCTGGACCGTTGCTACGAGTTAGAAACGAAACTCTACATTAAATTATTTTAGAAAAAAAACGACTTATCTTAATTTATTATGAGTTCATCTGGCCGGAAACAAACTATATAAAATAGCGAAATTAAATTAGGGCATACACTTCTCTTAGTAAATGTTTGAATAATGTATGTGAGTTGAACCCTTGACTGCTACATATTTCTGAATACTGTATATGAGTTGTGTTTAGTATTTCTTAATTCCAAAGCTTGCCAACTTCCATTCAAGAGCCACTATTGGATCAAGGTAGCTTGTCTAATAGATATTGAAAACCGGTTCTTGTGCTATTTAACCAAACAAATAGTCGGTCTATTTGTATGTACTCAAGAGGTCAATCTAACGAACCCAATTAAATAATTTTTCTTTTCCAAAGGGCAAGGGTAGTGAGTCACCCTTAATTAGCATCCAAATTTTGGTGCATTAATTCTCTCCACCGATACTTCTACATATAACATTTCCTAAATTTTATAAATGGCTAGTACAATGCACTTCTTTGTTTTCTTATAAATATAGCATCCAAATACCTTTGCATCCATTAAACACCATTATTGTTTTGTTAATTAGGATCCATTCATGCATATCTAAATTATATCAATAATGCATTGACCAATATATATTTTTCTTTTTTGGTCTTTATTCTGCAGGTGCATTAATTCTTCATTCATGTATCAAATCGAATTCATGGAAATATGATCTGCTAATGTGGTATGTTTTTATGTGCAAGATTTCATGACATCGAATCTGGAATACTCATTCAAAACTTGTCAAATATACTGATTTCTAGATTCATTGCTTTATCATGAATGCCAGACCTATAAAAGACTTGGGTGACATTGATTTCTTCACAACACAATGATCGTCATTGGGTTTCCTCTCCCATGGCGACTCCATGTAAAAAAAATTACATTATATATTGGAGAGGCTCAAAGATTATGCCAGCTTCCTCCATTTAATGGAGGAAGCGGCATTCAGGTATCCTCTAGTTTGAGGGTATCAGAATGCAGTGAAGTCGGGCATCCGGTGTAAGTATAAATGTTAATTATTTTTCTTTTCTTCTTGATTTTCTTGACATATTGTGCATCGTGCATTAGAAGCATTATCATCTTCTTCACATTATTTATGACGTTTTCCATTAAAATGAAACGGCAACGGAGAAAACCTTTCATGAAAAATCTAAATTTCGTTTCCCTACCCTCGGCTTGAATCCTATCCCAATCTATTTTTATTTAGTGCCATTTTTAATTTATTATTTTTTATATAACATTTAGAGTGAAAAAGAAGTTTTTTTGTAGTCGTGGACGGATCCAGGGTGGGTCAAGATTAGGCAGACGACCCACCTGGATCGGTAAATCTCTATATATCGAAGTATGTTTGATACACGTATATATAAATACTAGTTGCTTTGCCTAACGTGAAATTTAGCTGGCCATTTGGTAAAAGTGTAGAATTTTGGATTGCAGTGCAACCTGAATACCCACGGATTCCTCTCCATGCTTTAATTTAATTATTTTTTTCCCCCATCTCTTTAAAATAGTAGAGTTTTAGCACATACCCCTTCATTTTCATATTTCCATATGCAGTTTAACAAGCATTTTTTGATATGAAGTATAATTTTCTCACCCACCTGACTAAAACCTCTGGCTCCGCCGCTACTTGTAGTCCTGAAAGACCGGCGGAAGTCCTTTAAACATTTTCCGATAAAGCACTCTAATAAATGAAAGAAAAAAAAACAGATTTACAGAGAAATTGCGTTCTGATCAAATCATTCAAGAAAACATCAAAGAACAATGGGTTAAGAAGATTAATTATGCCTTTTATATGTTAGTCATCTACGGAAACAAGAAAATATTTATGCTTGTAGTGGATGAGTCTTACTTAAGTGTGCATGATGTGTGTGTGTGTGTGTGTGTGTGTGTGTAGAATAGAAGTAAGAATAAACACATGATATAATCCATGTATTTGTAAATTCTACTTGTCTGCTCAATCTTGGCATGTTTGAGTGCTTTAGCTGTACTTTAAAGTTTATAGATCATGTTAGGTGTTTATTTTATCCTTTATTTTATTAGGACTTCGTATTCGGAACGACGCTGTGTCCCAATGGCTCCCTCCCATAATACTTGTCAATGTTTCCTGCAGAGGCTCCATTCGATCTTCGCTCCTCCTTCAGGTAACCACTCTCATCCCCCTCGCATCATAGATGTTTCCGATTAATGTTTTGCCAGATCTCCTTGGTGCTCTTTTTTTCCGCCTTCTAAACTTTGATATTGTTATTTTTTAAGGTCAGATTTCTTAGAGAAGAACCTTAATTTGCCATTTCATCGCACGGACATAAATGAGGGGTCCTCTCAACACGAGTATGAAAGCTACGAGGTGGCTCCAAAACAACTATCAAAGATATCGAGAATTAGGCTTTGGAGGGGTCCTCTGTACACGAGTATGAAAGCTACGAGTTGGAGTTGAGTTGGAGTTGAACGTGATTTTACCCACACAGGAAGGAGATGGGATGGTATGGAAGCTTAATCCAAACGGAAAGTTCTCTTTACAAAGTTGTTATAAATAAACTTTGGTGGGCTTGAAGCTCCTTGTTATAAATTTATGTGGAAGTCAACGACTTCATAGAAGATCAAGATTTTTCTTTGTCATCCTTTAAACAGACAATTGTTGACACTTGACTGGATCATATATGAAACACAAAAGATGGACAGGAGATTGGTCCTTTGCCTTTTGCAATTCGATGAAAGAGATCGATGAATATTTATTTTCATGTGCCCTACAAGAGTGAAATATAGGCTAACAATGTCGAGGGCTTTTGGAATTGTAGACCTATGAGATTCTATTGAGGAAATATCTCTTGGATGGGATCCTTATAATGGTTTGTCTTTTCCAGCTTAGTCCAATCTTAAAGTAATCATCTCTTACTGTTCTTGGAGTAGAAGAAACTCAGCGATTTTTAATAATAGAAACATATCATTGGGATGATGTTCAATGAATCAAAATCGAATCTTTTTTTTAGTAGTACTAGGCTTTGATATTCACATGCTCTATGCGTACCAAACTCTTCCACCCTTTTGGTGTATCGTAAATAGATTTGTAAATCCAATTCCATTACATTATAGTACTAGGCTTTGATATTAAAGCTCAAGTCCGAATTGGAAACGATACTCTAAATTAAATTATTTCAGAAAACTATTTTTTTTTTACTTTAGTATAACTTCATCTGACCAAGAACTTAACTATAAAGGATTGAGAAATTCAATTAGGGTGGACACTACTGTTAGTAAATCACCTATTTTTCATATTGAAATGGCTGGAAAGCCTTCAACACTTGACTCCTAGAGCAGTTCCATTGTATGCATACGGTTTGCCTTCATACGTACATATGTCTAAATATTGTATGCGGGTTGTGTTAAGTAATTAATTTATATGGCACATTGTGGTGAATTTCCGAATTTCTTTATTAGAGGAGTCTATGAAGCTTTTACTTACTTGGGGAGGTTACATAGCTGTGTTACGGAGGATATGTAGTTTTCTTATGTTTGGGTTTTTTCCTTTGATTTTTGTTTTTGCTTGCATGTAGTTTCGTTAAAACTCATATTAAATAATGAAACACGGGGGTTTTGGCCATCGTTTTAGTCTAAAATATATTTCCGTTCAAGAACAACTACTGGATGAAGGTAGCTCGTCCTATAGATACTGAAAACGGACGCTTGCCCTAAATAAACAGATGCACTATTCCAACCAAGTTTGGGTCCATACAAATAGTCGGCCTATTTGTATGTCGTCAAGAGGCTGATTATCTGCTCAACCCAATTACAATATCTTTTTTAACCCAAAGAGCAAGCGTAGTGAGTCCACCTAATTAATTAAAACATTAGGTGTATTGAACATTTGGTGCATTCTCTTCGCCCGCTGTTACCACAAGAGACCAATCGGCGACGCAGCGGAAAACCTTACGGATCTATAAAGCTATATCCTTTTATAGACGAATAACAAAACTTGATGCAAGCCGCAATGATAAATAACACAAGAGATTAATGGGGGGAAACGGAAAGAACCATTATTAGAACTTTTAAGAGAGAAGAGAAACACCTTACTGAGAATTACAATAAACTCTCTCCTTACGATCTTCAACAAGATCGCTCTCTCTCTCTCTCTATAAGTTCTCCTTAGTCGATATTTTTCGATCCCTTATGGATGCGTCGACGTCTCCTTTTAGACTTTGATAAAAAAAAACACCTGTCTTTCGTCTTGATCCCTTAAAACTTATGATCAAGATCTCTGATATTTTAAACTTTACCTAAGATCCTATATATGGCCTATACAATTTAAGTTATAATAAAATCCCAAAAATTACAAAACTGCCACCAAATAACTGAATTTTCAAGATAATTCTCGACTTGAAATTCGCAGTTATCTTTAAACAAACGTCTGTCCCTCTGCAGACAGACATCTGTCTGCATTGTAATAACCGGATCTTGTGTTTGAGATTTTATAACTTGCGATTTTTAAATATTTTTAACTAATATTTTATCACTTTACTTCTTTTCTTGGTTTAGATTTCTGGGTTTTCGGCTTACTTGAATCGCGTTTCGCCTTTTGACGTTGTGAGATTTAAGTGCCGGTCGCGTTCCTAAATTGGGTCGTGACAACCCTTATTCACATTCATCGCTATCTCTCTAGTTTAAAACTAATAAAAGATAAAAAGAGATATCTAAACATTCATCCATTAACTATTAGGTCCTATAAACCCTACAAGCCCTTCTATTATAAATTTTATATTCATATTAAAATAAAACGACAACAAACCATCCTCTCTCTTATCAACTCATCTAAAGCAAGAAAAGAAGTTCACGTTTCCCTGCGGACGACCCGTACACATCGCGGCTAGCGATTTGCGACACCGTCTTGATTGCGGTTATTTACAAAACATTTTTTCACGATCAAGCAAATGGCGATATTGCCGGGGAAACGGTCGTAATTAATTTTCTTGTTATTCAGGTTGATTTCTTATAAAAACCAAAAACATAAAATAAAAGAGAACCAAATCCACATCTTGTGTTTTTAACGATTATTGTGCGAGTTTTGCAATGACATCTGAAGTAATTGGAGCAAGCCAACAGAGATTCAGAGACTTTAAACTTGGACTAAAGGAGTAGTGGTGTGCCCTGAAGAAATTTGAGCAGAAGATCTTGCCAAGAGGCGGCGAAACCACGACCAAAGTAGGCATTGGGCGGCGGAACCACGGTTCTATTGACGAGTTGGGCCCCCAAACTTCTCTGGTATTCTTCTATATTTTTCCTCTCATCTAAAGCTCCAATAATCTGATTTCACCTGTAGGATTCTTTGCAAACAATGCCGTTAAAAAAAAATCTTTTTGCGTGTTTTGATTTCGGTTTGTTTTGCATACTTAAACCGGACATTAAGGGACAATAAACCCAAATTCAGATTAGGTGGGGATTTCATCATCCTTCCTAAGCCCCACAAATCACAAACGAGCATACTATCACCCTACATTAATAAAAAATACCTAGACCAAGCCCCTAAGGACTGCCGCGCTCAATTAGGATAGAGGAAGGTCATGGGTAATCTATTCCTTATCTGCATTTCTCTTGTGGTGTCTAGGCAAGTGTGACTAAGGAAAGCTGTTACTTAATTAGGCCTGCTATTTCGGTGATTCGTATAGCGGATACCTCCCACTTACCCGGCACTTACCTGGCCGCAAGATTGATAAGGAGATGGTAGAGAATTGATCCTACGTCTTGTCCTTTGGAAGTCTAGAAGCGGTCTAGTGACTTGACCTAGGTGACCATAGTTCTAAGGATTGATTGTGCATTTTTTGAGTGGTTGAGTCAAGCCTCGCGTCCGACCATTTTTTTCAAAAAAAGCCTTCTTAAAAGCATTCTCACACATATCACACGCTACCACGTGCATTAAACCCGCTTAGTGCATGATCGGCTGGACATGGGATTCTAGTGCTCGTTTAGTCCGAGCTTTTGCTGTTGACTCCGAAGTTGATACTTCTTTATCTTCTATTTCTCCTCCACCTACCACATCTACCGAGATGGACGGATCCCCATCAGGTTTTAACAACACCACCCTGCTACCACCCATAGGTGCGCAAAATCCACCACGCATCACTCTGCAAGACAGATGCTATCCCGTACGCCAATGGGGATAATTTCGAAATTAAACCTCACTTCATCAACTTGTTGCCCAAATTTCACGGGATTGAATCTGAAGATGCATACGTTTTTATAACCAAATTCGAAAACGTATGTGCAATGATGAGAACAACCGAACTTTCAAGTGATACTATGCGATTACGTCTTCTCCCTTTTGCCTTGTGCGATCTCGCAGAAAAGTGGTTTTATAGTACTGCCGCACATTCTATAGCTGAATGGGATGAATTCGTTAAAGCATTCCTTAAGAAATTCTATCCTCATCACAAGATTGCCCGTATTCGGAGCGAGATTAACCAGTTTGCCCAACTTCTCAACGAACCCTTTTGGAAATGCTTTGAACGGTTTAAAGATCTTCTTGTCCAATGCCCTCATTATGGAATCTACATATGGCAACTTTGCCAAATTATGTATGATGGTATTAATACAGCTACAAAACAAATGCTAGAAACCATATGTCAATGTCATTTCATGTCAAAAGACAATGGCGAAGCATGGCAATTTCTGGAAGATCTCGCCGAACAAACATTATGGTGGGAGAGCACTAGACCAACAACATCGTCTTCATCTAGGTCAGGTATCCATCAGCTCGACGTTTCCATCGCAGTGAAAGCCGAAATGGCTGCGATGCAAAAGAAACTCGAAGCTATGGAAAGCAAATTCTCTTTAGCCTCCCTAAACCAAATTACGCACTCCAAAACCGTAAGTAGTTGCTGTTTTGACCCATCACATTTAATAGAAGAATGTCCTTTGAATCCTCTGTCTAAAGGGAAAGAACAAACTAATGCTGCTTTTCAGCAACGACCTAGAAACGATTCTTATTCCTCCACATATAATCAGGGATGGAGGAATCATCTTAATTTTGCATGGAACCAAAACCAAACTCAAAATCAAAATCAGTTTTCAAGCCAAAATAACTATCAAAGGTTTCCCCCACAGCAACAACAGCCAGCACAACAAATCCAGCAGCCCTTCCAACTGCAATCTTTCCAGAATCCGGCCAACAATTTTGCCCTGTACAATAACTCTTTCCAACCACAGACTAATATTCCAACGACCGGTACCGATAAAATCTCTGCACTCGAAAGAAGGTTGGAAACGTTTATTAAAACAATCCACACAAACGACGGCTAATTTAACGTCTTCTATCCAAACGTTAGTGCAACACACTGCTTCCCACGGTGAAAATATAAAATCAATCGAAGCACAAATTGCACAGTTAAATGCTGCGATGGGTGAGAGAGAGAAAGGGAAACTTCCATCTCAACCTTTACCAAATCCCGGCCACTCACAAAGTGCAAACATCGTCTTTAACCAACAAAATCATAACGCGAGTGCCATAACTACGTTGAGATCGGGAAGAGTGCTAAACAATAATGTTGGTGAACAAGTTGATGATGATGATTCAGATGAAACCCCGGCTGCTACTTCTACTCCTACTTCGTCAAGTCCCCCATCTTCTTCTGAGCCTATTCTCCATTCTTCACTAGGCTCGAACTCTCAGCCCACTTCCTTGAATGAACTACCATCTTAGACCATCTCAAATCCAATTTTAGGATCCATTCCATCCCCACAACCTTCTCCTCAAATGTTGAACCCAACCCCTATTAATAAAGCTCCTTTTCCAAACCGGTTGAGGCCCAACAAACTAAGTCCACAGATAAAGAAGATTGTGGAAATGTTTAAGCAAGTTAACATTAATATTCCTCTCTTATATGTTATCCAACAAGTTCCGTCCTATACGAAAATACTTAAGGACTTGTGCACTAGGAAGAGGAAAACTCAAGTGCCTAAAAAGGTTTTCTTAGCGAGCAATGTGAGCACTGTTTTTACCCAACATTTTCCCAAGAAACGTAAGGACCCCGGTTGTCCTACAATATCTATAACTATATAGGGTAAAAACATCAATCACGCTCTACTTGATTTAGGTGCTAGAACTTGCTCCAGTATTCTGTTTATGAGCAATTAGGAATTGGAGAGTTGAAACCTGCGCACTACACTTTCCAAATGGTCGATCGATCTATCACCCACCCTAGGGATGAATTAGAAAACGTGTTGATCAAAGCCGGGAATTTATATTCCCTATGGACTTTATAGTTTTAGATACGCAGCCTGTGGCGAACCCACGGAACCAAATTCCGGTGATTCTAGGTCGACCTTTTCTAGCAACTTCCAACGTGATAATCAATTGTCGTAACGGTTCCATGAACCTGTCTTTTGGGAAGATGGCAATTGAGCTTAACATTTACAGAGTAGGAAGTCAAGCCTCCGAACCTTCTGCTCATATAATTGATATATGTTTTGTCGACAAGATAACTTCCGACAGTTGCGAATTTGAAGAGCTTCATGATATTGATCTCGACGCCACTAGTGCATTATTATTTGATCCTGCTATTTATTATACGAGTGAGGACCCTTCTGTCCATCCCCGAGTCCGAATCCTTTGACTTGTCGAATGACTTAGTCGAGCTATCCGAGTCAGTCTCTTACGCTAGATACGAACCTCTTATGGAGTATCATACATTTCTTTCCGATGAGATTATCATTCAGAATATTGATGAAAGTTTTGAAGATATTTTCGCTGAAGAACTCGCGTTCCTTCGAAACATGGATGTTGTGATGAATCAATCTCCACCCGAAGAAGTTGAACCACCACCCTTCTTCTTATCCCGTACGAGAATGCGACTATTCCACCTATTCCCTATCTTTCAAATTCTTGTTTTCATCCATCATCACTTTTTCGTCTCTACTAACCGAGATGTAAAACCATTCAATTCCATCTATTATCTCCTCCCCACTTCTTCAGGTCTCTCTGTAATATGATCTTCTACCAACTGTGGTGTTACATTGATAAAATATTCGAATGGTTGGAGTTGACTTTTGGTCTTTGTAAAACTTTATGTAGACCAATAATATTTATCCCCCTCTTATGATTTTTAATGCTTAGTAATGAAAATATTGTTTTACTCAAGTTTGGGGGAAGAAGAAAAATATTTTGGCTCTTGAAAAAAAAAGAAATTTTGCACGATTGTGAGCCAAAAATAAGTTTGGGGGGAGGATTTCACAGTTATTCACTCTTGACCCCTTCTTTATACCATCTTATTGAACTGTTCCTTCTAGTCCTCAGGTTTTGAGCTTACAGGATAACATCAATGAGGACACTGCTGCAAACAAGTTTGGGGGGATGGTTTGTATATATCTATGCATCATATGTAAATATTGCATCGCATAATTTTTTTTTAAAAATAAAAGTTAGAAAGTAAAAAATACATATAGAAGAAAGGAAAAGATTTAAGAAATGCAAGAAAATTAGATATTTTAAAACGAAACTAGTAATAGGTAGTCATGAGCTGTTCTCCTAAGGGTTAGTAAGATGAAGGAAATCACTAATCTGAGGATAGAAATAAGTCTGAAAAATAGTCCTTATTCTTGAGTCCAAACTTCTGAACGTTGATACCCTACTATACGCACTTGCACACATCTTGAAACTTGGGATAGTAGAGAATACCTTGAATTGCTCTTATCTAAAAGCTTTAGTATGAAGGAAAAAATATATAAACAAAAATATAAATGACACATAAAAAAATAAATGGTGAAGAAAAATGAACACTGGTTTTGTAATTACTTAAGGCAGCATAAAAAAATATAGCGAAGGTGCCTTATCACCTAGTGCCTTAAACCAACTGGTTTGGGGGTCACTGCTAAAGCTCAGGTGTTGTAAGACTATGATATTGCTAATTACGCCTTAAAGGGTGAGCATATTTGGTAATCGGTTGGTTAGTACTTCAAGAAGTATTAATGGTCGCATGAAGAATGTGTGAGCAATTCCATCTAAAAACATTCACCGACTAAAAAATACTAAGGGAGATGGTGTAACGCTTTCAAAATCGTTTAGGTTAATTGTTTGATAATTAGTAATACAGCACGTGTTTTCCGTAAAACCTAATTATAATTATTTTTCCACATAAACATAATTATATCTATTTTTAATTATGTAATTGCTTATGTATGGGTGAGCTACTGGGAGTAGCCCCCTTCTTGAGTCTGGTTCATTCAAAGGGTGCGGTTTCAGTCAGAGCAGACAATACAATCTGTGTTTGGGGGTGGGTCATGAAAAATATGGTATCAGAGCCGGTCCCTCAAAAAATTAAGTTTGTGGTTCGAGAACGAACCATTGTTCTAAGGAGGGGAATGTAATACCCCGGGTGGAGTTGAGGATGAATACCACCTACCCCGTAAGAAGTGAGATGTTATCCAGTATCGAGGTGGGGATATAACCGATACGGATACACACGGGGAGCCACTGTAGAACAATGGGGAGTATCGAATTGCATTCCAAAAGAAGGCTCGATCAGAACTATAAATGGAATGATACCGCTCTTATAACATGGAGGCGTCTTTTGGATGAATCGAAACTCCGGAGTTTGAAGAACTACGTAGTTAAGCGTGCTTAAGCTAAAGAAATTTTAGGATGGGTGACCTACTGGGAAGTAACCCTTTTCTTGAGTCCGGTTCATTTAAACGGACAAAACCGTGCGGTTTCGGCCAGAGCGGACATACCATCTGTGTTTGGGGGTGGGTCGTGACAGATGGACAAGGGTATGATAGCTTGAATTGAATTCTTTAAGTGTTGGGATGTATTTTACACACACGTTGGGGGTATATGATCGATATTTGGAAGAAAAATAGGAAGGAAGACTAAAGACGATGTTTAATTGAGGGGTGATGTGATTTCTGATATTTTTTCAAGACCATTAAGATAGGGCTCATGACAACTAAAAAGCTAGTGTAGTTTGAAACTTTTATTTTCAAGTTCTTTCTTTTATATGTTCCTTATTTTTGTATGTAATTTTCATCTTCTTTTTTTTATTATGGGATTTTGTGGGTGAAATCTGCTGAAAATTCTCAGGAGACAAACGCTCCTTCTACTAGCGACACTTAGAGGTTTAAAGGCTTGTTGCACGTGCTAAGTGCAATCGTGTTGCCTACGAAAGTGTGCTAGATTTCTTTTTCTCTTTATAAATAGCTTGCTCGGGACAATCAAAGATAAATTTGGGGGTATTTGATTAGTCAAATATATTGCACATTTGTATGAACATTTTCCCTACTATTGTTAACTACAAAAAGATGTTAATTATAAATAAAGAATATATGTGGGTTTATTTGTAAAAAGTTTATTGTCATATGTTTCTTCATTTATAATTAATATAATTAAGGAAAATATATGCATATAATATTTAAATAAAATATTATTAATATATGCATATCATATCAAATATTCCTAACAATATTCTTAAGATATTATATCCTATAAATGGTTGGAATAATATCTCAAAATAATAACAACTGCTACTAATATTTTGATAAAAGATATTGTGCAGGTATTATATTAGATTAGCCCAGGTCTGAAATCTAATTAGGAGATCCACATCAAATCGGAATATCAAACCGAATCTGCCAAAAATTAGAAACAAATCGAGGAATCTAGCAATGGCAGAGACTAAGGGTAATATTTTCAGAATCTATATATCAATAGGATCTCCAAATATCGAGAGAAAAAGCAAGAAAAAATCTCAAGTCACGATCCCATCAAACGGCGGCGGAAGGGCAATCATTTAGCGGCTATTGGATAAGAATTTTCAGGGGCATGATCGTAATCTCACATACTTTAATTTGGCATCTAGGGCTTCACATTTCAGAGCTTATAAAAGGACCGAGAGCTATCTATCTAATCTCATCTATCTATCCATCGCAGAATTCTAGAGAAAGATCTAGCGAGCAACTATGGTTCTTGTAATCTACTTTTTAAGAAGAAAATTGTAATGCAATAGTTAATAAATAAATGCAGTTTTTGTTTTAATTCTTTTTGCATTTACTTTACGCATTACTTTTCCGCATTAATTTTACGCATTACTTTTCTGTATCTTAATTATGGTTTCAAACATCTTCAACATTTCTTCTGAATAGCTACTAATCATGAGCGAGTAATTTCTTACTTGCTAGGGTTTGTAGGATAGGGTAGAATAATGGATGAAGTGTCTTTTAACTTCTTTTGACATTTTAATGTTTATAAATTTTAGCAAAATAAATGTTAACATTCTTAACGGGCGCGCTATCAAATCATTGATAGTCACGACCATAATTTGAGATTAGTTAAACACTTGTTTTGTTAAGAGTTTGAGATTAATATAGATCAATTGAAGGACAAGGGTCGAGAGAGAGAAACCCTAATCCCTCCGAGAACCATAATCCACAGTCATCGCTATCTCTCTAGTTTTAAACTATTAAAAGATATAAAAAAAAAGACATATCTAAACATTCATCCATTCACTGCTAAGTCATATAAACCCTACAAGCTCTTCTATTATAAATTTTATATCTATATTAAAATAAAACGACAACAAACCATCCTCTCTCTTATCAACTCGTCTAAAATAAGAAAAGAAATTCGCGTTTCCCTGCGGTAGAGAGTCACCCTTAGCTAGGTATATGGAACATTTTGGTGCATTCTCTCCACCCATACTTCTACATATAACATTTCCTAAATTTAATAAATGGCTAGTACAATACACTTCTTTGTTTTCTTATATATATAGCATCCAAATACCTTTGCATCCATTAAACAACATTATTGTTTTGTTAATTCGGATCCATTCATGCATATCTAAATTATATCAATAATGCATTGAACAATATTTTTCTTTTTTGGTCTTTATTCTGCAGGTGCATTAATTCTTCATTCATGTATCAAATCGAATTCATGGAAACATATCTGCTAATGTGGTATGTTTTTATGTGCAAGATTTCATGACATTGAATCTGGAATACTCATTCAAAACTTGTCAAATATACTGATTTCTAGATTCATTGCTTTATCATGAATGCCAGTCCTATAAAAGACTTGGGTGACATTGATTTCTTCACAACACAATGATTGTCATATTGGAGAGGCTCAAAACTTTTCCAATGGCGACTCCATGTAAATTTTTATATATATATATTGGAGAGGCTCAAAGATATTGCCAGCTTCCTTCATTTAATGGAGGAAGCGGCATTCTGGTATCCTCTAGTTTGAGGATATCAGAATGCAGTGAAGTCGAGCATCTGGTGTAAGTATAAATGTTAATTATTTTTCTTTTCTTCTTGATTTTCCTGACATATTGTGCATCGTACATTAGAAGCATTATCATCTTCTTCACATTATTTACGACGTTTTCCATTAAAATGAAACGGCAACGGAGAAAACCTTTCATGAAAAATCTAAATTTCGTTTCCCTACCCTACCCTCGGCTTGAATCCTATCACAATCTATTTTTATTTAGTGCCATTTTTAATTAATTATTTTTTATATAACATTAAGAGTGAAAAAGAAGATTTTTGTAGTCGTGGGCGGATCCAGGGTGGGTCGAGATTAGGCAGACGACCCACCTGGATCGGTAAATCTCTATATATCGAAGTATGTTTGATACACATATATATAAATACTAGTTGCTTTGCCTAACATGAAATCTAGCTGGCCATTTGGTAGAAGTGTAAAATTTTGGATTGCAGTGCAACCTGAATACCCACGTTCGCATTCCTCTCCATGCTTTAATTACTTCTTTTTTTCCCAATCTCTTTAACATACCCCTTCATTTTCATATTTCCATATGCAATTTCACAAGCATTTTTTTTTGTATTAAGTATCACTCAGTAATTTTCTGACCCACCTGACTAAGACCTCTAGCTCCGCCGCTACTTGTAGTCCTGAAAGACCGGTGGAAGTCCTTTAAACATTTTCCGATAAAGTACTCTAATAAATGGAAAAAACAGATTTACGGAGAAAATTGCATTCTGATCAAATCATTCAAGAAAACATCAAAGAACAATGGTTTAAGAAGATTAATTATGCCTTTTATATGTTAGTCATCTATCGGAAACAAGAAAATATTTATGCTTGTGGTGGATCAGTCTTACTTAAGTGTGCATGATGTGTGTGTGTGTGTTTTTGTGCGTATATGCGTAGAATTGAAGTAAGAATAAACACATCGATATAATCCATGTATTTGTAAATTCTACTTGGCTGCTCAATCTTGGCATGTTTGAGTGCTTTAGCTGTACTTTAAAGTTTATAGATCATGTTAGGTGTTTATTTTATCCTTTATTTGATATATTATGATAAACTCAATTTTTGTAGTTGTACATGTCTTCCCATTTTCCTGTTTCCACTTAATGCAGGACTTCGTATTTGGAACGAAGCAATGTCCCAATGGATCCCTCCCATAATACTTGTCAATGTTTCCTGCAGAGGCTCCATTCAATCTTCGCTCCTCCTTCAGGTAACCACTCTCATCCCCCTTGCATCATAGATGTTTCCGATTAATGTTTTGCCAAATCTCCTTGGTGCCCTTTTTTTCCGCCTTCTAAACTTTGATATTGTTATTTTTTAAGGTCAAAGTTTTCTTAGAGAAGAACCTTGATTTGCCATTTCGTCGCAGGGACATAAATGAGGGGTCCTCTGAACACGAGTATGAAAGCTACATGGTGGATCCAAAACAACTATCAAAGATATTGAGAATTAGGCAGGGAAGGGAAAGAAAGTCCCGTGATGGAATTAATAAATTTTGGTGGAAAACAATATATATGTATTGATAGGTAGCCATATATATGTGCTTGAAAAATCAAAGAATTTCAATAATGCAACATAAACTTCATCCGATGCATAGGCTAGACCTTTTCAAACCCTTAAATTTTACATACATGTATATTTGAGGGTGTAGTGGTCAACTTGAATGGATCGGATTGTTAAAATATGTCGTAGATCGGAGTTCCCATTTTTTAAAAACGCGGACCGGTTTGCAATGGATCACTCTCCTATACACACGCACGCGCATGATTGAGTGTATGTACAAAATCAAATGAACAATAAACAGTTTCGAAAATTATGCAAGGTTGTTTGTGATTGAGGTATCAAGGGAGAAAAACCTCTGTATATGTAATTATTTTACTTACTCTTTTATCACTCCTAGTAGCATGAATTTTTTGTTTGTTTTAATTGATTGTTTTCTTTTTAGTATAAGTCATATTCCCGTTAACATAAAGTTGTGTGTATATGGTTTGCCTTCATACGTGAGATCCAGGAAAACCTTGTATGCATATGGTTTGCCTTCATACGTACATATGTCTAAATATTGTATGCGGGTTGTGTTAAGTAATTAATTTATATGGCACATTGTGGTGAATTTCCGAATTTCTTAATTAGAGGAGTCTATGAAGCTTTTACTTACTTGGGGAGGTTAATTCGCCGTGTTACGGAGGATATGTAGCTTTCTTATGTTTGGGTTTTTTCCCTTTGATTTTTGTTTTTGCTTGCTTGTAGTTTCGTTAAAACTAACTGCTATTAAATAATGAAACACGGGAGGTTTGGGGATATCGTTTTAGTCTAACAAATATTTCCATTCAAGAACAACAAACTGGATGGAGGTAGCTCGTCCGATAGATACTGAAAACAAACGCTTGCCCTAAATAAACAGATGCTCTATTCCAACCAAGTTTGGGTCCATACAAATAGTCGGCCTATTTGTATGTGGTCAGGAGGCTGATTCTCTGCCCAACCCAATTACAGTATCTTTTGTAACCCAATTAAAACCGTAGGTGTATGCAGCATTTGGTGCAATCTCTCCGCCGACATTCCTAAAAAAAACATTTCCTAAATTCTATAAATGGCAAGTACAATGCACGTGTTTTTTATAATGGAACCCAAATACGTTGCATCCAATAACAAATATTCTTTTATTGGTATCCAATCATGCATATACAAATTATATCAACAATGCGTTGAACAATAATATCTTTTATGGTCTTTTTTTGGCAGATGCATTCTTCATTCATGTATCAAGTTTAATTCACAGGACCATATTTGCTAATATGGTATGTTTTGAAGTGCGAGATTTCATAACATTGAATCTAGAATAATCACTGATAACTTGTTAAATATAAAATTTATAGATTCATTGCGGCTTGATCATGAATGCCAGCCCTAGCCTATAGAAGACTTGGGTAATAATAATCTCTTCACAACAGCACAATTACTCTCATTGGGTTTCCTCTCCCATTGAGACTTCATGACGTTGATCCATTAAGAATATTGAAGGGTCTCAAAGATGAAGCTCGCTTCCTTCGCTCCGTGGAGGAAGCCACAATTTGGTATCCCCTGGTTCGAGGATATCAATGTGGATCAAGGGGCGGATCCGGTATCTGGAGTGAGTAGTGTAAATGTTAATTCTCTATTATTTTTCTTCAACCCCCCCCCCCCCCCCCCCCGGCCCCCGCAAATAAGTTATGAACAACATAAAAGTTTGGTGTAATCCTGAAAGAGCAGTTGGAGTCCTTCAAACATTTTCACATGAAAAAAAATTTACTAACAAAATTGCAATGTAACCAAATCATTCAGGAAAACATTGAAGTATAATAGCTTAAGAAGATTAATTATCACTCTATATATTATTTAGTAATGTACATAGACAAGATGATATACTTATGCTAGTTTATTATGAGAGGGTGTGCATGTTGTGTGTGTATACATAAAATACAAGGATGCATAAACATGTTGATATAGTCAATGCGTGTATTTGTAAAATCTACGTGTCTGCTCACCCTTAGTAAATTCGATTTGTTAATTTTCTTTCCCTAATTGATCTTTGATGTATTATGATATACCCAAAAATATAAAAATAAAAAAAGATAAATTCTTACCACTTGTGCAGGGTGCGCTAGATACTTCGCGCCTCAAGGTGTCCAAATCCTGACAGTCTGGATTCACGCATCAAGGTACCACCACTACATATATAGGTTTCGGTAATGGAGATTTAGTAACTGTTATAACCGTTACCTAATTTATGGTAACGGTTTAAATGTTTTGGTAACTGTTTGAACCGTTGCCAAATCAAATAAGTGGCGAGCCCCACAATGCACTGAAGATAAAATCCAAATAGCCAAAAGAAATTCATTGATCCCTTTCCTCCCACCCCAAATTTTTCATTGCGAACGCCAAAACCCCCTTCGCCGTCCTCGTCGCCTCGAGCGCCGGCGCCTCCCACGTCGCCGGCGCCGGCGCCGCCTCCGTGGCCCGTCCCCCTTTGAAGCCTCATCGCATCTCCTCTGTGGTCGAGCCTGGCGCAAAGCCATGAGCCATGGATCGAAGCCAAGCCGCGATCGAAGCCCTAGCCGTCGTTGGAGCTCGCTGAAGTGAGGTAGTCGCCGTCGCTGAAGTTGTTGCCTCCGTCATCGCTGAAGTCGCCGTCGATCTCTTCGGGTAAGTGTTAATTTTATTTTATTTTGGTTTAATTAATTATATTTTTCCTTAAATTAAATTAAAGTTGGTTTGTTGAATTTGTGGTGTTAGTGTTGATTTTTTTGGTGTTGTTTATTGGTGAAAAGGTAAGTTGAATTGATGTTGTTGTTGGTGATATTGGTGGTGATGTTGTTTTGTTGGTGTTGTTTGTTGACGTTGATGTTGGGAGTGATGTTGTAGCTAGGGGAGAGTAAAAGTTTGGGTTGAGGGATACGGTTAGGGTTAGGGCCAGTGTTTGGGTTAGGATTAGGGATAGGACTAAGTGTTATGGTATTTTGGTGTAAAAATACAACAATAGTAGTTAAGGGTATTTTAGTGAAATTGCAACAATAGTTTAGGGTATTTTAGTGTAAAAATGTAAAATTGAGCAAAAGAGGATTTTAAGTAAAATTTTAAGGTAGTTTATTGGAAAACCAACAATGGCTAAGAATATTTTAGTGAAATTTATAGCAATTTAGATAATTTAAGAAGATGAATTGTTTATTTAAATTTGTTTATGCAGTTTAGTGAAAAAGTAACAACAGCTATGGGTATTTTAGTGAAAAATAACAACAGTTAAGGGTATCTTAGTGAAGAATAACAACAGTTATGGGTATTTTAGTGAAAAGCGCATACGCACACACTTAGACACACACACAAACACATTTACACACATTCCCCCACACACACAAACACACAAAGTCACACACACACAGGGCCAAACTTTAATTCATCATCATTCTTCTCTATATTGAACTCTTGTCAAATCCCATCCTAAAACCAACCCTAAATCCAAACTATCAAACTTCATTAAGAAAACCCTATATCCAAAATATTAAACTTGATTAAGATAATTGTTAATAACTTTACCCTAAACCAAAAACTTCGATACCTTGAAATTGATATGTAAACGTAAAACTAATTCAAATTAAATCTTAAACTAAGTGTATAATACTCGATGATAATATGGAATTTTCATATTCTCATCAATAATCATATATGAAAATGAAAATGCGGCTTAGTTCTTGTCTATCGGTTAATATGCGTTCGATGTTCGTCGTGACATAAAACTATACGAAGGTTGTTAAATTTTGGACAGTATCATTCTGTTCTGACAACCGTCGTGTAGTCTATGTGACGAAAATATTCAATCGTATGATAACCGATAGATATGTCTCATGTGGATGGTTGTTGAGCTTTCGCGTATCTGTTTCGAAAGATAGATTTTGAAATCAAAGAATTAACCGCAATCAATAACGGTGTCGCTTGATAGCTAGCCGGTTGAGTACGGGTCGGTCCACAGGCAGATGGATTCCTATTCTATGTGTTCTAACGATTTAATCCAAAAAAATGGTGTTTTTATTTTAAGATCTACGGCAGATAAAAAATTTAGAACTACGGCAGATAAAAAACCTATAACTACGGCAGATAAAAAACTTAACTAGGGCAGATAAGAAATTCAAGATAAAAGAAAACTTACTTCTTTATTGATGCACTCTTTGACGATTACAATGGTATTGAAAATTTAGATAAAAAGAAGCATCTTAAAAGAAGCACCCAAAGGAGGCACGCTCCAAAAAGAGCTGTAGGGTTCCTATTTATAGATAATAGAAACCCTAGGGTTTATAACTGATCCATATCTAGAATTACAAAAATACCCTTAAGAAAACCGAGTCAATGCACCGACGCACCGACACGTGCGATGCACGGCCGCGGATCCGCGGCCATAAGCCTGGTTTGGCCGCGGTTCTGCGGCCATTTGATGGGCTTGTGGGCTGATTTCTTCAGGGCTTCTGTCTGTTGCTTTTTCCTTCTATTTTCTTCACTTGGTTTTTCAGAATGTCTTCTAATTTCTTCCAGATTTTCACAGTGCAGAATGTTGTGGACTTTTCCCGTTTGCTTCGTGTTGAAGTCTTGAATCTTGTGTTGCCTTTCTACTTTGTGAAATCGAACTGTTCATTGATCTTCATTTGTTCTTCAAACTGTAGACATGATAAAGATTCTTCTATTTGTTGGTCGTAGTCTCACTTTTGTAATGTCTTTTCATCATTTTCACTGTTTTGTTCCGAGAACCTGAAACTGCAACTATTCAACATACATGGATCAAAAGCACCTATTTATTTGCAAAGAATGGGGAATATAATAATGCAAAATTATGATATGAACAGTGGACAATTTAGGAGTGTATAAAGTAATCACCTGCATTCACTAGTGTATTTCATTCGTTTCGAGATATTTCATCAGTACATTTCCGATGGTTCTCAGTGTACAACAATAGATTAGATGTTCGTTTCAATTCTGTTTGACAACATTGAAATGATCATCTTTTCTATTACAGTGTACTCGGAGAACAGCAGGGAGGTGCTGCCGAAATTTTCTCGAAACGGATGAGAGCACAAGTGAATAGGTGTATACTTTATACATTCTTAACGAGATAGGTGCCTTATACCCGACAACCGCTACCTTCGACATCCAATATAGAACATTTAATATCATCATTATTTTTACTGGAAGAAGAATCCAACTTCTTAGCTATGAGCATTTGCTCTCGATCCTTGATAATCTTTATAGCTAAATCATCAATTGAAACTTAAATTAACCAAGTCGTCAATTAAAACAAGCACTAACGTTTCTTAGTATCCCGTCTATCGCATATCTATTAATAAATCTTAATCTGATGAGTCTTGTCTATGGGAACCTTATTTCGTCCGGATGGTTTCAATATGTAATTTCCGTATCTCCATGACAAGAGTTGGATGTACGTCGACTTTGCCTCCAGAGCCAATGAATTTTTCCTTAACGGTGTTTACTTTTTCACTGATTTTTCCTACACACGTCTTAGGATACCAAAAGAGCACGAAATCTATTGCCCTTGCTCTAAGTGCATGAATACGCGATTGCTCAAGAAGTCAGATGTTAGTTACACATCTTGAAAAACGGTTTCGTTAGAAATTACACTAAGTGGGAACTTTATAGAGAAAAAGAAGCCGTTCTAACGGAAGATGAGACATGACCAGTGCAAGAGACGGAAAACGAATTCATCGGAATGGAAACCGCAGAGTAGAAAGTGATAGTAGAAGTGGAAGAAGAGAAATGACAATTTGAAGAAAGATGAAGGCATCGAAGAAGATGCTGTATTCACGTCGATCGATGACATGGATGAGCTTATAATGCCGATGGACTTTCTTATGATACGGAAAGCACTGGACCTTCGTTATTGGAGAAGTACAAGGATGACTCTAGAATCCCGCTATATCCAAATTGCAAAGGGTTTTCAAAACTGTTCTTTTTCGTATGTCTTTTCCAGATCAAGTGCAAGAATAGATGGAGTGACCGGTCTTTCACCGATCTTCTAGAATTGCTGAAAGAAGTTTTTCCCGATAGAAATGAAATGCCACCGAGCTGGTAAGAGGCGTAAAAGCTAATCAAAAATATCGGCCTGAAGTATCATAAGATACATGCATGTGAGAATGATTGTGTTTTGTTCCGGAATGAACACGCCACTCAAAAACTACCCCATGTGCGGGACCAACCGATTCAAGCCTAAGAAAGACCCTCAGTCGAGTGATGTGCCCGTGAAAATTCTTCGTCATTTTCCATTAATACCGAGACTGCAACGGTTATTTATGTGTGAGGAGACGGCGTCTGAAATGCAGTGGCACCATAAAGCGTCTTGTGAAGAGGAAATAATGAGTCATTCCAAAGATTCGATATCGTGGAAAGTTTTAGATGAAAAATATCGTTCATTCAACGCAGACCCTCATAACGTGAAGCTGGGAATTGTGAGCGACCGTTTCAGTCTATTTAGGATGGTTCGCGGCGGGCGCACTCACAGTACTTGGTCCGTTGTGGTGACTATATACAACATGCCGCCATGGAGGGTTATGATGCAGTCTTATTTTACGTTGGCACTTTTAATTGAAGGTCCCTCGTCTCCTGAAAAAAACATCGACGTGTACCTTCAACCCTTGATCGATGAGTTAAGTTGTTGTGGAAACCTAGCATGAGAACTTATGACGCAGATGATAAACTATTTTTTCATATGCGGGCTGCTTTGGTATGGATTATCAATGATTTTCCTGCCTATACTACTACAATAAGGGGTTGCCCCTACGGATATAGTTATCCGTAAAGGCAATAAAAGTTTGCCCCTACGGATTAATCCGTAGGTCCCCATGGTTGTCCCTACGGTGCCATACGAATTAATTTAAAAATATTAAAACGTAATTTGTTATTTGGCCCTACGGAGTCGTAAAAGAAGGACCTACGGGTTAATCTGTTGGGGCATGTATATGGGTTATTAATAAAAAAATAAAGCACAGAAAAGTCCTCGTTCCCAAAAAAATTACTCTCTCTTCACCCGATCTCCTGCGCGCGCCTCTCGTCGCCACCGCCCGGAGCTCGTCACCACCGCCCGCGCCTCGTCGCCGCCGCCCTCCCGCGCGCGGCTCGTCATCCTCGACATCACCGTCGACTTCCTCGTCGCCATCGCCCGCGACTCGTCGCCGATTGCGTAGTCGACCGTCTCCGGTCTCCTCCATCGTCGGCCTAGCTACAGGTTAGTAAATTTCTTATTTTTACTTCTAATTATTCTTTTATTTCTGTTTTTTTTGATTAGGGTGAGGGTTAAGGTTAGTGTTAGGGTTCAGTTTAGTGTTATGGTTAGGGTTGCAGTTAGGGTTAGGGTTCGGTTCAGTTAGGGTTGCAGTTAGGGTTAATTAGTTGCAGTTAGGGTTAGGGTAAGACTTGGGCTAGGGTTAGGGTTCAGTGTATGGTGAGGGTTAGGATTTTGGGTTAGGGTTTGGTTCAGGTTTAGGGTTAGAGGCTAGGGTTAATAAAGGTTGCCTCTACGGATTAATCCGTAGGGGCAAACCACTGCCCCTACGGATATAGCCGTAGGGACAAGAAAATACCCTGTAGGTGCAAACGCCGTAGGTGAAAGTTGAAGCCCTGAACTTGCCCCTACGGACAAAAATTTGCCCCTACGGAGTTTTGTATAGGTCCCGTTTGCCCTACGGAATAGGCCGTAGGGGCAAAACATTTATTTTATTTACGGTTTTTTAAAATAGATTACTTGTACCTACGGATGAATCCGTAGGACCAAGTAATAGCCCCTACGGATACATGCATAGGTACGTATCCGTAGGGGCAAAATATCAAGATTCCTGATATTTTGCCCCTACGGATAACTGGGTAGGGGCATTTGTGTTCCCCTACGGATATATCCGTAGGGGCAAGCTGAACCCCCTGATACTGAGATCACAGGGGAAAATATCAGTTATTCTGATATTTTGCCCCTACGGATTAAACCGTAGGGGCAACATGTGTAACTATGGATTAATCCGTAGGTACATATTATCAATTTTTTTTTAAAAAAAGGGCTGCCTATTTTTTTCTCGCCCTATGCACAATAATATATACATCAATCAAATATAAAATTAATCACCACACAACATATATCGCAGTATTCATAATCACATCTCACGCATATAATATACAAAAGAAACCAAAAAACAGAATATGATATAAATATAAACACCGTAGGACCACAAATATCAATATTGTCCAAAATGTAGTACAATATGTATCATATAAATAAATATATGTTTCAAAAAATAAGAATAAAAAAGCTACCCTAGCTCGGTCCAGCTCCACCTCTGATAAACGCTAGAATCTGGCACGCCTGCTCCTCGGTCAATAAATCATGCAATTCGGAGCATGTGGGAGTCTGAGCGGGCTGTGGTGCTGGCGATGTGGTCTGCGCAGCCGCCGTCGAGGTAGTGGCTTGCGGAGCCGCGGCTGCGGGAGTCTGAGCGGGCGGTGGAGCTATAGGAGCTGTCTGCGGAACCGCAGCCGATATAGTGGCTTGCGGAGCCGCAGCCGAAGGAGATGCATGTGGAGGCTCGGCCGATGTACCCTGTCGTGTCTGGACCTAACGTGTGTAATAAGCGTGTAAGAACTGTGTATTATTCGAATTCGTATCATTATCAAGTTATTTCGAAACCCCATTTGTATATCTAGTTTGGAAAACCGTAGTTTATTTTAATTAGATATGTATGTATGATTAATAAAAGCTAAGTCTACAACCAAATAAGCTCAGGCTACGTACTAATATTGGATATGTTGATATCTATAATATGGCATGATATTTTAATATTAAGTAGTATACATACCAGCATCTCCTTCAACTCATGAATGGTGGCCTTCAAGCTTTCCAGTTCCTGCTGGACACGTCGCTCACTGGAGACGGAGGAAGTAACCGCCGGGATGGAGTCCAACCTCATATGGGCCTTGCTAGGGCCCAGTCCCCGGCCTCTCTCCCAACATCCATGGTGCCCTCCGTGTGCGGCGTTCAGGACTGGGGTCAGCAGCCTCGGATCGCTCTGTCCGGTAAAATCAATCCCCGATGCCTCGGCCTGCTCAACCACCCGCTCCTACACCTACATTAAGCAGTAAAGTATAAGTAAAAAATTTAAATTTGAACCTTCCAAAACTAAAATTTCAAATAGGGGTTGAATAAATATTAACACTTACGCAGTACTCCAGGGTAGCGACGTCGGGATATCGAAGCTCGCCCGTGGCGGGATCTGTCGAGGTGCCGTGGACGGCAAGATATGCGGACAACACGCTCGGTGTACCACCTTGCGCCAGGGTCTGAGCTGTCTGCAATATTAGAAAATAACTCTTAATATTAGATATATTAGAAAATAACTCTTAATATTGCATTATATCACAAAGGCCGGTCTATTGTAATTTACCGATAACTCCATGGCTCGAGTAATATTTCTCGAGCCACCTGTATAACTGGGGCGACCCCTCTTCGCCGACTTCCTATTCTCTGTATTTTGAGCGGCCTGTTTCTACACAACGCATTCACATTTAGTTTTCTAATTAAGAAACACAAAAAAATAAATTATATTATAAACAATGAATTACATTTAAAATACATACCTGTTTGCGTTGAGAGTCGAAATATTCGCACAATAGAGGCCATGTCTCTACGTCGACTCTCACAAAGGCCGGAGTAGATAGGAGGGCCGCTCTCTCTGCCTCGGGGGTCGCCATCCATAGGGAGTAGCAGTCGGCCTTCAGCTCATTCCTGTTGTATCGGACCTTGGTCTGCATGTTCTTCATTAGGCCATTGTACAGAGCATGAAGGTCGAGCACCCTTCCAGGGTGATCAGGGTCGGGTACAGGCTGAAAATCGTAATCCAACTGAAAATACAAAAAAAAAACATTGTTATTAGATTGCAAGTGTTAATAAAAAATATAAATCAAATGAAAATATATATTAATACCCGAGCCTGATCAAAGAAGAGGGCGAATGAGCGCCGGTGCTGCTCGCCTAACTCAACGTGGAGTGGATAGTTCTTCACGAGCTGGCTCTCATCCCCCATATACCGGCCGAACCTCTCGGCATGAGGACCGGTATAGCGATAGTCAAGGGTAAAAAAGAGGGGGAATGCTGCCTCCCCCATAGCTCTGTCAGGCCTCAGCCTATAGGAATGATTCGAGCCTCGAGTCCCCCTCTGGGGATGGGGAGGCCCTGTGTCTGCAAGAAATATCAAGACAATCAATATTAAGACAAAGTTGTATTAAGAAATCAAGGTTAAACGAATATTGAAGTGTGATAAATACCTCCGGTGACTAAAGCACGAGCCTGGGCCCGGGCAGCAGCACGAGCGGGACGATAGTTCCTCCGGTGAGGAACAGCCGGTGTCCCGGATGCGGACGCATCCCCTCCAACTAGAAAATAAACATTGACGCTAAATTTCCATGAAGTTCATATTTATTCTATAAAGCATATGTGAAATGAATAAATATTTTATATTTATTCATACTAACCTACAGACGATGCGGAGGGTACGGAAGTGGCAAGAGTCGCCCCTGCGTCAGATGTGGACGCACCACCTATAATTAGACAATTAAAAATAGATTATATAAGTAATTGCAAAAAGAATGTGTAGATCAATAATATAACGTTCTAAATCAATATGCATGCACTATAGGATATATAAACATACCCGCATGTGCGGTGGTGTCACCACCTACAGCTAGACAATAATAAAAATTACTATCTAAGTAAGAGAAAAAGGAATGTGTGTATATTTATGATATAGCATTCTAAATCAATATACATGCACTATATGATATATAAACATATCTGGAGGAACGGGAGTGGCCTTTGTCCCTGATGTGGACGCATCACCAACAACTAGACAATCAAACATTGACAATATAAGTAATTTTGACATAAACAGGCATGAATATCTATAATATTACATTCAAAATGGATATGCGTGCAATATACCTGGAGGTGTGGCAAAATCCACACGGAAGGAGGCATCCGAAGGGGTCTCCGATCTGGGTGCAAGACCGGCCCTCTGAAGCTCCCTACGCAGCTCTCCGGGCAGCAGAACCGCTCTACCTCTGCCTCTGCCGGTGCCGCGGCTGGAGATCCTGCCGCCCTTCGCTGCTCCCGTCATCGTCATCAAATCTAGATAAACGGTTCGTGGACGCATTAGACAATCATTAAAAGTATTGACTATATATGTATAGATTGTAAAATATGAAGTAATAATATAACATTACTGATAACCTTTTTCGTTTCGTGGGCGCATTATACATATATACTTGGATTTCATCGTCGATGTCATTTCTAACCCACGTAACTTCATGATCGGCCGAAGACAACCCGTCCTTCGAAACAGATGGTCGGAGCACTCTAAGCCTTCTCTCTTCTTCATCCTCATCACTGTCCTCGAATTCTGGGACATCGTAGACATCTCTGGGTTCCATCGGCATACAACACTCCATTCCGGATGCTTCAAACACTGTGAGTAGTTTGCTTGGAACGCTTGGTTCGGAAAGATAAACGGATCTTCCTGACCGTAAAATCGAAGTGTGTTCACACTGGTCAATCCATATTCATCTTTCCAAGTCCCAAGATTGCTTCTCCACTTATCTGTATCGGTTCGCGTATCGTACCAAGTACACTGGAATATATAAAAGGGTTCTGATTGTCCAGGATAGTGGATGCTGAGTATACAATTTAAGTACCCATAATAAATCACACCGTCCGATCCTACCGTCGCAATCCCACTATTCTGAGTGGTTCTAGATGTTTCTATGTCCTTAACTTCGAATTTGTATCCAAGAACACCAAATCCTTTCTAATATGCAACTCCATACTAGGAAATTGAGCTAAACATCTTGAATCACTCTCAAATGATGCAGAAAAGTTCGGATCGTGGATCTAACAAAACAAATTTTACGAAAAATACATAACGATACAAGTTTAGATTAAAACTGATAGCAATAAAATGTTATTCGAATAACTTACATGATCTGTGACCCAATCGCAAAAATTATCCTGATGATATTTTTCCAATCGTTCTTCGTTCCAATCAGGATGCCCCTCACGTACCTCGTTAAAATGAATTCTGTTTTCGACAAATAATGGTGACATTAATATTATATCATTTCATACACACACAAACACAAATATAACAATTAATCCAAAAAAACTTACTCTCTAATTTGTTCAAGACATGCGCAATTAAGCAAGATAAACCGGTATATCTTGTTGATAATCATATTGTCTACCCTCTTATACTCGGCTTTACCATATGGCCCGTCTTGAATTCTTCGAGGCCGGTTAAGTCTTGTCTCAATGTTCTCGTCCAGATAGCGGGAACAAAATGTGGTTGCTTCATCAAGAAGATAACCTTGCATGATAGAACCCTCTGGTCGATTTTTATTACGTATATACTTTTTAAGAGTGTAGAGGTACCTAATGAAAATATGTTGAATAAATAAATACGGGCATACAGGACAACAATAAATTTATAAATTGCGCGAAACGAAAAATTACACGTACCTCTCGACGGGATACATCCATCGATATTGTACCGGTCCGGCTAACTTAGCCTCAGTTGCAAGATGAACCGTCAAGTGTATTATGATATCGAAGAATGACGGTGGGAAAATACACTCAAACTTGCAAAGTATCAACGCAATAGAATTTTCTAGTTTATACAGCGTCATAACCTCCAGTGTTTTAGCACACAACTCTCTGAAAAAACAACATAGGTCGTTGATTACTAGACCAACCGGTTCGGGGAGAGAAGTCCTGTAGGCTAATGGAAGAAGGTGCTCTACGATAACATGGTGATCATGACTTTTCAGCACATCGATCTTGCCTTTCACAATTTTTATTTTGTTGCTGAATGATCCTGAGAAACCTGTGGGAACTTTCAAATCATGCAACACCTGCAGGAATCTTTTCTTCTCTGGTTGTGACATATGATAAGTGGCATTGGGAAGTAAAAACTTGCCCGGTTTACCCGCTACCGGTCTAGGGTGCAATTCACTTCTTATTCCCCACTCCTATAGATCCATCCGAGCATTCAGGTTTGTTTCCCTCCGAAAGACGGCGCACAAGACTGGGATGTCCTGACGCTGAGATTCGGGGCAGATGCTATTTGGTTTTATCCGTCCACCTCTCCGAAGATGCCAAGTTGATTTATGGCACCGTGTATCGGAGGTTTAGACGGATGCGGCCGATGTAGCAGACTTCGTCAGATTCCCCCTCCCTTGAGAGGGTTTTGATTGTGGGGACGCTCTTCCCTGCAGGCGCAAGCCCCTGCAGTTAATTACGCTACCGCATCGCGGTAACAACTTTCTCCTTCTCCAGAATTTCACTTCGTGTCGTGTGTGTTTGTTTTGTTTGTGGTTGCCCGTGGATTGTATACGGAGACTGAGTAATGTCGTCGCCCGTAGGACGTGGATTAGTCCAAATCCGTATTTACTTAGATTTGGGTTTGGTGTTTTTAGTTTAAGGATGCATTAGTCGCGTTGCGGCTAAGATCAACTTAAACGTTCGTTAAGGATACGTTAGTCCTGTTTTGAGACTAAGATCAACTTAACGGGACCGTTTAGATCCGGCAAAAGAGCATTTGGGGGCTCTATTGCTCCAGTTTAGGGACGTAGTGGTCCATGTTCCAGTTTAGAGACGTGGTGGTCCGACATTAGTTTAGGGACGTTTCGGTCCAATGTTAGTTTAGGGACGTTTCGGTCCATGAGTTTAAGGACCCCGCAGTCCGTATTCATGTGTGGTTGTTGGGACCCATCGCCTCTCTGACGTCGTTGAAGGATTACAACGAGAGGTGTCGGAGGAGCTCGGAGATGTACCCTCGAACCGGATATAAATTGATTTAAGCGAGCAATATCGCTCAGTCAATTTAATTTGAGGACTTACGGCCACGATTGGGCTAAGTCCAAAGTATTCAACGCTTTTTATTTGTTCTTGGTCTGTTAGACCTGTGTTAAGGCTTGGCCCATTTTTAAATAATGCATTGCATTATTTTCTTTTTTTTCTGTTTGGGCTCTGCCCATAAAAGATGCAGAGCATCAATTTATTTTGGACTCTGCAAGGCATCTGCATAGCATTTTTATTATTTTGTTTGGGCTCTGCCCATTTATAAATGATGCAGAACATCAATTTAATTAGGCCTGTTTGGTCTTTCAATTGGGCCTGGCCCTTCAGGAAAAGAAATGCATTGCATTTGTCAGGCGCTTTGCGCCAATTACTGAGCGCAAGCGCTTGTGGTGAGAACACGTGTCATGCTCTGGTGAGCGCAAGCGCAACTGCGCTAGTGCGCTGCGCTGTTGCGCTGCTGACACGTGGCGCGCTCTGGTGAGTTGCGCCAATTCCAGAGAGCAAAGCTCTATTTCAAGAGCGCGTAGCGCAAGTTATTCTGTAGCTGACACGTGGCGCTCTCTCAAGAGCGCAATAGCGCAGTTTGGAAGTGCAAAGCACTAAGAATCTTTTAGATTCAAGAACAGAAGTGCAGAGCACTATTTGATTTCTTGATCTAATTTAGATCAAAGAAAAATAAGTTTTTCTTTTTGTTTCAAGAACCAGAGCTTCATAAAAGTGCAAAGCACTATTTTTATTTTGTTGTTTTCTTGTTTTTAAAGAACCAGTGGTTCATGAGAAGTGCAAAGCACTGTTTATTGTGTGAAGAACATTGATCTGGTTTTTAGATCAATGATTTATTAAAAGAGATTTCTTTTCTCTCGTGAAGGTTTTTACCTTTTTCTTTGAAATTTTCTCAGAATTCTCTCTCTGTTTGAAGCTCTTGACTTTTTTCAAGAAAATGTTGATGCCTTTGAATTGAGGTCTGGGGTCTCTTTTATAGTGCCCATAAATTAGTTAATTTTGTTGAAGAGATCTTTCTCTGAGTGATTTAGGGAATTTTCCCCACCGTTAGATCTTTGATCCAAGAGCTTCTGTTTTACAGGAGAAAATCTTCTTGTTTTAACAACAGAAAGATTTCTTTAAAATCTTAATTCTGTTTGGCGCAAATGCCCCAGCGCGTGACACGTGTCGCACAACGCAGCGCAACTGCGCTAGCGCATCTGCGCTGACACGTGTCGCGCAGCGCACAGCGCGAGCGCATCTGCGCTGACACGTGTCGCGCAGCGCAGTGCATGCGCAACTGAAGCGTTGCTTCCTTTAATTTTGCTTAAAATAGAGTTTTGCTCTGATTGGGCGCGCCTTCTTGGGCGCTGCGCTGACGTATCAGCGCCTGACATGTGGTACATTGCGCCCGAGATTTGAAGCGTTGGTTCAAAATTTTGAATTTTGAATTTCAACAGAGCTTTGCTCTGATTGGGCGAATCAAATGCCCCCCACCGTTGCGCTCACGTGGCGCACACGTGAGTGCAACGGTGGCAAACTTCTGATCGTTGGATCAAGGGGTGAGCTCAAGGGGCGCAAGCGCCTTATAAATAGGACCTCTGGCCCTTAGAAAAATCTTATCATTTCAAGATTTTTATTTCCCAGAGCTTTGCTCTCATTCAAGAACTTTCAGAGCTTTGCTCATTTCTAAAGTCAAAACTTTAGGTAAAATTAATTAAACTTAATTGAACTTAATCTTCAACCAAAAAGCTTTGCTCTCACAGATCTTTTGATCTAAAGAGATCCCCATTGGGGTTTTCATAAACAGAGCTTTGCTCTTACGAACTTATAGATCTGTAGAGATCTTGTTCATGGGTTCTAACCCATGAACAGAGCTTTGCTCTTTGAATCATCTGTAGATCTTTTAGATCTGAAAAATGAAAAAATTTCACAAGTTTTTCATGGATTTTCCAAGATTCCAAAAATTCTAATTCTTTTAGGTGTAACATTTTCTGATGGACCATAGAGCTATGCTCTTTTAAGAAATCTTATTTCTCTGAGATCAGAGTTTGACAAGTGTCACTCTGTGACAGAGCTTTGCTCTGAAAGAGGAGATTTTCTCCTTGTTTCTAGGGATTCTTCCCCCCTCTTTTTTTTTTATAAATGGGAATGTTTTCCTGGGGACCAACTGACAATCTCATCCAATGATGAGGTTGTCTTATTAACTGATGTATTGTCATCCAGATTTTGTGGGTCCCTCTTTGGTCTCCTACTCACTGCACTGCTGTGTGGTGTAATTAATTAATTTTAATTTAATTTAATTAATGCATTTTCTTTTTTAGACGCCAAACGTTGGAATTACAACACTAACGGCTAAATTGTTCTTTTGCAGCGATCATGTCTCTAGACACTTCATTCCCGTTCGTCCGCTCGGAGGAGGGATTTCCCGAGGCGCCCTTGGACCGTGAAGTCCTGACCATGATTAGAGAATACGACCCGGAGTAAAAGAACCTCCACCTTTGGGGGTCTTGGTATAACCAGATCATCATGGGTCGACGCAGCTTCACATGCGCAGTGCCGTCCGAGCCCATCACGGCAATTCATTATGCTACCCCACCCTCGGTGCAGTATGCCGTGGAGATGGTGGATTGGACCGCGAACAGCTTTCTTCATCCCGCTATGGATGTGGTTCCGGTCCAACGTCCTATGGTCTTGGATATCCTAGGACGTCGTATCTGTCAGGGCGAGGCGAGACCCTGGGGGCAATCATATAACATTGGTCTGATCCCCCGCCATCCGATTGGCTACCTGCCGTGGGCCCGGTACATCGTGTCGACGAAGAAGTCGCAGTTTATAAGATTAGGATTGTACACCGCGGTCTACGTCTCTCTCTTCCAGTATCCCACGCTCCCCACCTGGTGGTTTAAGACTTTCCTGGAGCAGTGGAACATTCCCACCCACACTTTTCTTGCCATGGATCGGGAAGTGTCCATCTCTTTGGAGGAGTTCACGGAGGTATCCGGTCTACCAGTCATGGGAGAACATTATGAGGAGCTGCTCCCGACAGATGTGTACGTCTTTGGTGCTAGGCCAGTGGTAAGGGGGGTCACACCGGAGAATGTCGTTCAACATCAATTCCCAAGTTTGATTAAGGTGTTGAACATCTATGAATCTCTTTTTATCGAACATGGGAGTCGGGGGGTTAACTTTGAAGATTTCATCGCTCGGTTCCTTCGCCCAAGCGTCCTCTCATCAGAGGCTGCCAAGTTTGCCACTCTGGATGACCCTTTCGGTTTGGGTGTGGACAACCTACCGGAGAAGGAGATAGATCAGAAGGGTTTTTTCCTTCTGGACTTCCCTACCATGTCATTTGCAGAAATTACGACCCCTGGAATGGATGAGGAGTCCTTTTTCTTAGGATTTCTTGGATTGTGGCTGAGCTGGTTTGCGATCCCAATGCACTCTCATCGTATGCGACCCTCTGTCTTTTACCCAGCCCACCGGATGGCCATCGGGGTAAAGGTGGCTGTTGGGATCGCTGGCTTGGCGCACCTATATCATGGTCTCAACCTAGCAGCGGATGCTAATGAGCCCGGGGTATTGCACGTAGTCTTCCCGATGCACTACTTTATGTCGTGGTTCGAGCTACATACGGCGGGTGTCTTCGGCATGGATAAAAGGCCATCGTTCTTTGACAAGTGTGGTTTCCCTCGCATTATTCAGTTGATTGGCGCATCAATCGTGACCCCTTCACCACGGAACGCCAGAGGTTTACTGATTCGCCCTCACACCGCCGTTGGAGTCGGGATGTCCTTCATTGACAAGGTATTAACCATTGGAAAAGCGTCCACCACTGCGGTGCGACCATTACAGGACTCCTTTAAGGATGGAGCTTCAGTGTTGACGGCCCGGGAGACCCTCCACTTGTATTCTATTAGATCGGGCTTCCTAGTCTTCAGGCAAGGCGGTGCGGCAATCTTCATGAGATATAACCCGCATCGTTTCGCCCAACAACTGGGCTACGATCAAGGGGTACCCTTGGAAGCTTTCTTACTGGAACCTGCTGCCAATGAAGAAGGGATGGAGAACGCGTTACATCACTTCATGCGCCTGAACACGGGTTCTCGTTTTTTCATCAACGCGCCGGCCTGCGCTCCACGACTCCTTAATGTATATAAAGAGTGGTACAATCATGCGACGGGGGCCGTTATAAAGGAAGAGAGGCGAGTGTTGATCGACCGTAAAGAAGCACCTCCCGGCACCAACCGTAACGCTCCCTTAGTGCTAAGGACCCCGGTGGTTCCTCCTCTAAAAGATGCCGGGGGCAGACCATCGCGTTCGCAAAGTCCTCCACCTGAGTTGCCGCTCCCTGATATCACAGATGCATTTCCCGCACCCTGTGCTCCAGTGGAGACAGTGGTTGTATCCTCGCCGGAGTCTGGCGTGGGTGCGGACATCGGGACCCGTCGTCCCAAAGTGGCTGCTAAGCGGAAGTCGATCCCACGTGAGCCTAGGGTCGGAGGGCAAAAGAAAAAGAAGTCGCTCTTCGCTGCGGACGTCGTGTTCGGTCAGGAACCCCATGCTCCCTATGCCGAGGGCCTGATCGAATACGGGACTAACGAAGGATTAGTGATGCCGCCGCCGGACGATACAGACTTGGAGGCTGCTCTCGAAGCTTCAGCGTGGTTGGCGAGGCGTGACGCGTGGCTAGCTAAGCTTGCGCAATCAGGTAACTACTAGTAGCCTTTTCTTTATTGCAACATATCCTCTTCATTGCCTTTGACTAACGCTTTTCTTTCTTTTCTTTCAACAGGCATCACTGATGAAGAAGCCATTGCCGCTTCTCTGAAGACTTTCCAGGAGGAGGAACGTCTTAGAGCATCCATGGGCCTTAGTAAGTTTCGATTCATTAAGTTTTCATTTCCCTTGTGTTATGGTCAATCTAACCTTTCCCTTTTAATCAAAGGAACCTCAATGCCGTTCCCGCCAAGTGATGCAGATGTCCTACCGGCTGCCGACGTTCCTGTTTCCTCGGGGTTACCGCAAGAAGTCCGTCTTGAGGAGCCGATGAGAGACGCTTTAAAGGCTCTGGAGGTGTCTTTGTTTACGGATGACGACGCCGCGGTGAAAGAGGCGTCACAGAGGTCCATTGTGACAGCTCGGGAGGAAAGAAAGCGGCTAAGGCGTGAGGCGAAGGCGTGCAGGGCTGCCTAAGCGGGCCCCAGCACCGTCCCTCGCGCTGATACTCCATCCGAAGAGGCCCCTATCGCCCTATCCACTGCCCGCAGAGAGGTGGCGCGCGCAGTTCGGAGCGCAAACGGTAAATCCGCTTCAGGTAATATTTCTCTCAGAGTTTTTGTTATAAGGATTTTAATGTCATTCGTCCTTATATCTCTTATCTTGCAGGGCCAAGTCTGATCGAGGGGGAGGCGGAAACCGTTGATCCCAAGGAGACAGAGGAGGCAGCTCCTACCGAGCCTGAGCCGACGGTGGGCAACGTCGCCGAGGCTTCGGGGCCCGAGATGGAGGTTGAGGGGTCTGCAGCTGAGAGGGTCATTGATGCCCAGCCTGAAGTAGCGGCAGATGAAATGATCATTACAACTGAACCGAGGGTGGTGGCGGACGAGGCGCTTGAGGCCGGCGACCTCGTGGTGACGGTGGATGAGCCGATGGAGACGGCGGAGCCTGAAGAAGTAGCGGGTGAGATGGGTACGACTCTTGGGGAAGAGTTAGCCACTCTCTCTCAAGAGTCCGGCAATGCTCCAATCATTGCCCTCCCCGTCTATGATCTTCCGCCGTCTCCTGGCCGCGCGAGCACGACGACGGTCCCCATCGAGTCGGGTGATGAGGCTACGGGCGGTGGTCTCATGTCGATAGAGGAGGGAGTCGCCTCCGTTCCAGCCGGGAGCTCCTCAGGTAAACCCCAAGTTGCTGCTTTTCTTTATTTTACAATCTTTTCTGACAAGTTCACCTTTTCGTAACGCAGGTGCAGCCAGTGCCGATGCCCCACTGCTCGAGGGAGCGCCTTCAACAACTGCCTTGGCGGTGGTCACCTCTCAACCCTCTCTCATACCCTCGAAGATGTTGGAAGGTATGTGTTTGCAATTTATTAATCTTATCTTCCAGACGCATAATTTGTGTACTAAAGTCACACTGTTGTGTCTTCCAGGAGTGCTCTTTGACCATCTCTATCAAGTGTTGCTCCCACACTTCTCCTTCCCATCTGAATTCGCCTCTCCCTCTGGTGGCGCTGGTGAGTACCGTTCCCGATTGATATCTTTGTTTTTCAGTGATAGAATTATTTCTAACTCTCTCTTGTCCTGACTGCAGTGTTACAAATCGAAGGGGGAGAAGAAAGATCGGTTGCGCCACCGGCCTTTCCGGCCTTGCCACCTGCTTCAACCGGTATAGTAAACTATCTTATCAATGACTTTCTCCATATCTATTGAATCATCATCTAATTGCATTTTGTCTTTTTCAGCTGTCGTTCCAGTCTCGGTGCCTTTTGAGTCTCATATTACAATACAGGGCGGCCCTTCCCAGAGACGTCTGTCCTCAAAAGGTGCGGCGAATAGTCTGCGCATGTTAAGCGACTATATCGAGGAACTCGACGTCGAGGCTCCTACATCTGCTGAGGACTTCGCTACGACGGTTAACGCGATGTTGGTGATATTTGCCACCTTCCATGACGAGGGCATTGTCGCCTCTTGGGTTAACTATTGTCGGGAGATTGAGGCTCGCCTTCATCAGCTGGAGTCGATGCGCCTATCCCCCGAGACTTTGGCCTTGAGCACTCAACGGGGAGCATGGCTCGAGCAAAGCACTTCTCATTTCCGTCATTTGGAACAAGAAGCAGCTTTTAGGCTGAAGGAGTGCCAAGAATCTTCAAGCAAAACTGCTCGCCTGCGTGCTGAAGTTGAGGCAAACGCCGCTGAGGTAAAGGCCGTCTTCGAGGGCCTTCTGGAGCGCATCTCAAATGGGCTGAGACTGAAGCGGGCACTTGATGTCGCAGAGCATGACACTCCAGGCCGTAAAGCTGCTCATCAGGCCGTCAGGGATCAGCTTGCATCTGTCGCACAGCAACGGGCCCAAGTGGAGGCGGAGTTGGCAGTGGTGGCCAATCAGGAAAAGGCATGGAAGGAAGTGTACGAACAACTGATAAAGCTACTTAAGACGCTTCCTTCCCAATAGTTGCCTTTGTATCAATGTATTTGTAAAATTTTCCTTTTAAATAATATGTATCCATTTTTTATTCTTTTGTACGATTCATCTTGTATTTGATTGAAGTCAATGAATAAAGATACACATTTTCTTTTGCAATGTCTTGTATGCTCTTTTGCTTTTTGCCTTCTCTTATTATCAGCATGTTATCTTTGATAAACATAATTGGCAGATAACTTAGTGTTTTTTTTAAGAGATAGCGATGGCTTAGGCCGCAGGTTCAGATCTGCTGCCTAAAACTTTTCAACTCTATGAGCCGTGAGGGTCTCATAGAGACTTTTCTCCCTACGGATCGAGAGGATCTCATAGATGGATTTTCTCCTTAGGAATTGTGTGGATTCCTAAGTGTGTTTTCTCTTACAAGTCGTAAGGATCCTATAAGAGAATTTTTCCCTCTTATGAGTCGAGAGGGCCCGTAAGCGGTTATTTCCCTCCTTGTCGAGATTCGACTTTGGAGAGTGAGACCCGTGAATAGTATGCAAGACATCTTTTTGGATCGACTTGCAGGGTCCCATTGTTCGGGAAGCAAGCTTTTTTATTCCTGCTGCCTGGGGCTTCATCTTGCAATTTGAGACGAATCGGGAATTTCCCGCGGAGACACTGGTTTCTCTGCGAGCCGACGCGAATCAGGAGGCTCTCGTCAAGGAGTGTTTGTATCCGTGAGTCGAGGAATTTGCTAGGGATTATTTGTTTCCCTAGCGCCAAGGATTATTTGTTTCCTTGGGGTTTGAAACGAGTCGAGGATTTCCCACGGAGGCACTGGTGGCTTTGCGAGTCGACGCGGATCAGGAGGCTCTCGTCAAGGAGTGTTTGTATCCGTGAGTCGAGGAGTTTGCTAGGGATTATTTGTTTCCCAAGCGCCAAGGATTATTTGTTTCCTTGGGGTTTGAAACGAGTCGAGGATTTCCCACGGAGGCACTGGTGGCTCTGCGAGTCGACGCGGATCAGGAGGCTCTCGTCAAGGAGTGTTTGTATCCGTGAGTCGAGGAATTTGCTAGGGATTATTTGTTTCCCAAGCGCCAAGGATTATTTGTTTCCTTGGGGTTTGAAACGAGTCGAGAATTTCCCACGGAGGCACTGGTGGCTCTGCGAGTCGACGCGGATCAGGAGGCTCTCGTCAAGGAGTGTTTGTATCCGTGAGTCGAGGAGTTTGCTGAAGACACTGGTTTCTTCGGAGTTGGAATGAACCGTCGAGGTTTGGTTTCGTCTTCTGGCGGAGCCTGTTGGGAAAATATGGTTCCCCTTCTGTTTACGCCCTTAGATTGTATACAGGGATCGATGTGATCTTAACTGTAGGGCCAAAGTTTTATCATCATTTTTTTTTGTTTTATCTCCCCGATGCTCTATCATTTCAGCTTTTATATCGCGAAGGTCGTGATTGCCCAATCATTTCGGCTATTTTTCGCGGTGCCCAATCATTTCGGCTATTTATTTTGTTTTTACTCGCTGCTTTTTATTGCTAGTTGCCCAATCATTTCGGCTATTTATTTTATTTTTACTCGTTGTTTTTTATTGCGAGTTGTCCAATCATTTCGGCTATTTCGTATGCATGTGTGGCTTACTGGCCTTTCGCCGTAAACTTGAAATTAGACACCGATTTCGGCATCAGCACTGCTACAACTGGGATATTGCCAGGAGCGAATCATCATTTGCCTCCGTCGATGTCGAACAAAGGTGGCTTAGCGAACAGGGTTAAGGCGCTGTCGACTAAGGCTTTTAACTTCATGAGCCGTAAGGGTCTCACAAAGGTATTTCTCCCTACAAGTCGTGAGGATCTTGTAGGCGTATTTTCTCCTTAGGAATCGTGAGGATTCCTAAGTGCATGTTCCTCTGTAAGTCGTAATGATCCCACAGGAGGGTTTTCTCCTTGTAAATCGAGAGGATTTACAAGGGTCGTTCAAACATATCCTCCGTCACGGATGGGTCTTGGTTAGGGAAATGTTTATTCGCGCCCGTGGATTGTATACAAGGGTCGGTATTGAGCCACTTGTAGGGCAATATCGGAAGTTGTAGGGGTTGCTTAAGCACAGGTTTAGGTCTCTGTAACTTAAGACTTTCAAATCTTATGAGCCGTGAGGGTCCCATAAGAGAGTTCTCCTCAGGAGTCGTGAGGATCTCGCGAGTGTATTTTCTCCCTAGGAATCGTGAGGATCCCTAAGTGTGTTGCTCCCTTGTGAGTCGTAAGGATCTCACGCGGGTGGTTTCTCCTTACAAGGTCGAGGGGACCTTGTAAGTGTCTTTTGACGAGATTGCGCCCTTTCGAGTTTTCACAAACACTCGCCGGTAGTCCTGCTGTTTTTACTCATGGAGCCCTTTCGGGTTTTCATCCGTGCCCATTTTTCTTATGGACATACCGTTTTTTTATTCTTTTTATTTTCTTTTTCTCTCTTTTTTTTACGAGGTCGCGCCCTTTCGGGTTTTTCACGAACACTCGCCGGTAGCCCTGCTGTTTTTACTCACGGAGCCCTTTCGGATTTTCATCCATGCTCTTTTTGCTTATGGACATACCGTTTTTTTTTATTCTTTTTATTTTTATTTATTTTTTTTTATATCTTGTCAGCCTAAAGATGCTGCGGTAGTAGTTTAAAGACGTTTCGGTCTGCTATTAGTTTAAGGACATTTCAGTCCGACGTTTGAGAAGGCTGGTTACTGCTGATGGAGTTTGAGCTTAGGAAGATAGTGAGCGGACATAGTCGTCGTCATCTATCATTGACCTAGGCTGCGGCTCATTAAGTATAGTATTTCTTTAGGAAGTGACCGTTTATCGGCCTGAAAGGCCTTTCATCGTGCATGTCCATGAGTAGATAGGCCCCACCTTGGTAGACCTTATCTATGATGTATGGGCCTTCATAGTTTGGCTCGAATTTTCCCCGCTTGGCGCGATTAGGGATCATAGGCCTTTTGACCACTAACACAAGTTCGCCTTGGCGAAATGTCCTCGGCCGGATCAATCTCTCATAGGAACGCGTCATCTTTGCTTTATAAGCTTCCAGATTTTGCTGCGCTATGAGCCGGGTTTCATCAAGGGCGTCAAGCTCCTCAAGCCGAAGGTGAGCATTTTCTTCGTCCGTTAGCTCGTAGTGGATTGCCACTCGTAGAGAGGGTAACTCTATCTCGAGGGGGAGTACTGCTTCTGTACCGAATACCAACGCATATGGCGTTCTGTTAGTGGCTGTCTTGAACGCGGTTCGATATGCCCAGAGAGCCTCTTGCATCTTTTCGTGCCAGTCCTTCTTATTTCGTGACACTGTTTTCTTCATGATCTTTGTCAAGGTCTTGTTGAAGGCCTCAGCTAGACCGTTAGCTCGCGGATTATAAACCGAGGAATATCTCCAGTTTATATTATGCTGTTGCGCAAAGCGACTGATCTTGTGGCTTCTGTAAGCTGGCCCGTTATCGGAGATGATCCGTCGCGGAGTTCCAAACCGATATATGACGTGCGTCTTGAAGAAGTGGAGGATATTCTCCGTATTTACTTCCCTCAGCGGTACCGCTTCTGCCCACTTAGAGAAGTAGTCAGTCGTCGCTAGGATGAAACGATGTCCTCTAGACGATGCTGGTTCGATGGGGCCGACTATATCAGTCCCCCACATTTCGAATGGCCAGCTAGCCACAGTTGGATGTAGTGGATTCGGATGCTGATGGATGAAGTCCCCATGAATTTGGCATGAGTGGCATCGCTTCGCATATTCGAGGCAGTCCTGAATCATCGTGGGCCAATAGTAGCCCATCCGTTTGATCTTCAACTTCATCTTTGAGCCTGCTTGGTGAGAACCGCAGAGTCCGTTGTGAACTTCCTGGACGACCCTTTTCGCTTCGTCAGGTCCTAAGCATCTCAGCCACAGAGAATCAAATGACCTCTTGTACAGAGTATCGTTGACGAAGGCGAAAGACAGAGCTCGTTTCATGAGCTGATGTCTTGCGGACGCTTCTTCAGGCATTCGGTGGGATTTAAAGTAATCTATGAAGACTTTCCTCCAATCTTCGGTATTTTCCCAATCTTTTACTTGCAGGGTTGTCTGCTCGTTCGCTCCTTTTTCTTCGGATGATTCCGGAGATATTTCTGCTGGGGCAAGCACTCGACGGCTTTGTACCACGATTCTACCGTCGTCGAGGTTCTCGTCAGCCAGTTCTTTAGCAAGTTTGGCCAACCCGTCTGCTTTGCTATTTTCCGCACGCGGTATGTTCTCCAAAGTATAAGAGGGAATTTGGGTCAACAGTTGTTGCACCTTTTCACCGTATTTCACCAATTCCGGTTTGCACGTTTGGTAGTCGCCGTTCACTTGACTAACGACCAGTTGAGAATCCCCGTATATAAGGAGGTTTTCAATTCTCATGTCAATGGCGATCTCAAGGCCTGCTATCAGTGCTTCATATTCGGCTTCGTTATTTGTCCTCGGCTCTGTTAGGGAGAACGCGTAGCGCATTATCCCTCCTTGTGGAGTTATAAAGATGAGTCCTACCCCTGATTTAATTATAGGGGTACTTTGTTTGCGCTTCTTCACGGAAGATGCTCCGTCGAAATAAAGCTCCCATCGGATATTATCACCATCGATCGCATCAAACGCATGTTCGTCTGGAAGATCGCAATTCAGAGGAGAATCGGCGGGTATCGGATGTTCAGCGAGGAAGTCGGCGATGGCCTAGCCTTTCACTGCCTTGAGAGGTTGATACGTTATCGAGAACTCCATCAAGAGCAGGGCCCATTTAGCGAGTCGTCCCGTCAATATGGCCTTTGACATCAAGTATTTAAGGGGGTCCACCTTTGAAATGAGACGGACTTCATGCGCCAACGCATAGTGCCTGAGCTTTGTTATCACAAAGATCAACGCCAGGTAGTGTTTTTCAATGGGGGAGTAGTTGTTTTCTGCCCCTAGCAGAACTCGACTTAAGTAGTAGAGTGCTCTCTCTTTCCCTTGATCGTTCTCTTGCGCCCATAATGCGCCTAAGGAACCTTCGAGGGCGGTCGTGTAGAGAATGAGAGGCTTTCCCTTAACTGGAGCAGCCAACACCGGCGGGTTCTGCAGGTATTGCTTGATCTCGTCTAGTGCGCTTTGGCATTTTTGGTCCCAGACGAACTGGGTTCCCTTCTTCATAAGGTGGCTGTAGGGACGGCACTTGCCTGAAAGATTGACTATAAATCGCCGTATGTATGCGAGCTTCCCTTGGAGAGATCGCAACTGTTTGAGAGTCCTCGGCGGAGGCATTTCCATGATCGCTTTGATCTTTGACGGATCTATTTCAATACCTCGGTGTCGAACAATGAATCCCAGGAATTTGCCTGAGGAAACTCCGAATGCACACTTGAGCGGGTTCATTTTCAAGTTGTATTGTCGAAGGCGTTGAAATACGGTCTTCAGATGCTCGAGATGTTCCTCGTATGATTTGCTTTTAACCACGAGATTGTCGATATAGCCTGTAGGGTTGCTAGGCATGCGCACAAGGGTCTACGAGGCATCAACCATGCCCGATTTAAAATTTAGCCGTGCCGAACAACCCGAATACGGAACTTTAAACTAGAGATTAGGCGAAAACAAGCATGCTAAACATTTTAACACTAAGTGAGAGGGATTACAACCTTTGTAGATCCTGTCCTTCACTTCATATGCTCCGTGTCGTGGTCCCTTCGCTGCGATCATCGGGATCCGGACTCTCGAGAGGTTCCACGAAGAGAAAGACGCAACCTTTGCTTCCGATCTTCGATACTAAGATGATCTACCTTGAAGTTTCTTTAACACAATCTAACACTCATGAAATGATGGGAACACCCTCATCTAAATGGCAAGGGAAGATGAGGATGATGAAGTAGGATTTTTTGCTCTCTTTATTTATCTTTTTCTCATATTTGTCCATCACAAAAATCAAAGCAAGAAACCATTTCAAGCAAAGAAGAAGAAGGAAGAAGATGATGAACAATAATGTTAATTCTTTTGTGATGAATAGGAAAAGAATAATATGATAGAATTATGCAACCATGGTCAAGTGAACCTTTGTTGAGAATTAACTAAGGTTAAAGGTTTGGTTAGGGTTAAGGAAATATCTAGCATAATATCTTAACAAAGACAAAGAAAGAAAACTTCTAGAAACTTCTAGAAAGCCTTAACCCTAATCAAACCCTAACCATGTTTAATCTCTACTAAACAAGTTGCATTATTTATCATATCATGTTACAATATTATATATCACATATATAATATTTATTGTAACCAAATAAAATAATACATTTAACATATATCGCATATATATCAATGTATTACCCGAGTGAGAAAAAGAATCTTTTAGTGAGCAAATATTAGTTAATGTCTTTTAATATTATACATTAAATTATCGAATCAACACTTGATCCGACAATCCGGCTATATCGCATATAACCGACTAATATTAATCCGTACCGATTCATCGAATCAACACTTGATCCGACGACCCGGCTGATATCAAATATCGCGAGAATAGAATACGGTATCTCATATCGTATTATCCTCGGTCCCGCACATATCACATATGTGCCCCTACTCCGTTTTGCCTGAGTCAAGAAACCTCTGTGTAGGACTCTAAAGAATCGTCAATACGCCGGCAGTAGGTGATGATCATATCAAACACCCACAAGCTGCAAGCGGTCAGCTAAACGTAACAGCTACCCAGGTATTGAGCGCTCAGAAGATCAACAAGCAAGCCTGTACATTCTCCTGTGAATCCAAACAGTAACACTCCCGTACAGTCCGGTCTCGTCGTCTGATATGTCGCATATCTCGCCTAGGGGTGGTAAACGTCAGACCCCAGTAGCTCGATAAGTCGTGTCGATATGAGGTCTATAACAGTTCGAGAAACTACTGATAACACTTACCAGTAAATCTCAGCAACCCTGGCCAGGGATTTCCGGTTATAGCCAATCGAACACAGCACAACATCAACTCCCTATACCGGGAGAGACGAATCCCCTCCTATCGCTCATTGCCTCCATGTGATTCGGGACTGTACCCAAAAGCCACCTTTTTGCACGCCCTTTTGGACGTGGTATGATGGAAATCAAAGCACAGTGGGAACCACACAAGACTCTATGAAGATCTCGGGTCAACAGACTACTCTGTACCAGTGTCACCGGAGAACTGCCATCTGACGTATGGTATAATACCATCTGGGAGTTCTCGGCGAGTCCGTCCAGTGTACCCAGTCTCCACTGAGCACCCGTACACCATCCTTGATGTCAAACAGCGATGGATATGGGATCATCCATCGCCCATCATATGGGTCAAGATGCGTATACGCTAGTCTACACTGGTGCATCGATGCCCTGTCTCGATACACCCTCGACTAGGAACAGTTATAGGATGTACTCGTCGACTACCGTGGCCCCACTAGTATGATCTCATCATAGTCCCAGTAGTCGAGTACATATCCTAAGGGCTTTATCAACATGTAATATAGAGACAATCAGAGTACATGTTTAGATAAAGTACAACCAGATAGCATACTATCATGTCGAGCAAGAAAGTCCTCCCTATATATGTCCTAGCATCCACTACAATATACATCGTATGTACAGTAATGGCCTCTAGGGCATACATATAACTAACAATCTCCCACTTGCACTAGGGTCATCTGTTATGGTATCGCATACCCAGCAATTAGCTGCGGTTGAAGTATCTCATACTCAACCATCCCATAAAAGTCTCTACTGGGAAAAAGGCCTTTGTGAGTGGATTCGCGCTGTTGTCCTCTGTGTCTACTCTCCTAACCTCGATCTCGCTGGAGATCAACCATCTCCATGATCAGGTGATACTGCCTAAGATTTATATCTGGATTTCTGATGGGACGGTAGTTCCTTGGCTAAAGCCACAACTCCATTGTCACACAATGGTAGGAACGAAGTTCATCTCATGAACTTATATGTATCCAGACTGCCTCTTTGGTAGCATCCTTGGTAACGATGTATCTTGCCTTTAATCATCTAGTATGTCACGGTATCTAGCTTGGAACTCTTCCAACATACCGTCCCTCCACTGAGGGTATAGACAAGCCTGCGACTGACATTCAGTCGTTCTTATCACCCTGGAACCTTTCCAGTGATTCTCCCCAGGATTGATTGATACCATCTCACTACAACTAGTGAGTGTCCTAACATCCAATTAGATCTATCTCATAGATCCAAAACCCAGGATTTAGGAGGTATCACTTTGATCCTATATGGAGAATCCTTGTGATAAGCGGAGATTGACCGAGCATAGCATAGGAAACTCCTTCCCTATCAAGAGTATGTCATCCACGTACTCTACGAGGATCACCACCATACTCTCTACTACCTTTTCGTATATACAAGGTTCATCTACCATTTTGATGAAGTCAAACTCTTTGACTACCACATCAAAACAGATGTTCCAACTCCGCGATGCCTGTTTTATCATATAAAACATCTTGCACACGTTTCCGCTGCTCCCACTGTCTACGAAGCCCTCTGGCTGTGTACTTATAGACGTTCTCTTCTAAAACATCACTTAGAAAAGCAGTCATGACACCCAACCTCCAGATATCGTAGTCATGGTATGTAGCCGTGGCAAGTAGGATCTGGATGGACTTAAGCATAGCTCCTTAGAAAAGGTTTCATCATAATCCATACCTGGTCAATGATGCAAACCTTTAACAAGTCTCAACTTTTCCATGTACACCAAGTAATCTTCTCAAGATATACCTGCTCCTGATGGGGATTTAACCCTTCAGATAAAGCAACTAAAGTCCATACTTTGTTGGTGTATAAGGATTCCATCTCAGATCGCTAAGCATCCAGCCATTCTTACAGAGTCCTACTCCTGATGGCCAGCTCGAAACTAGTTGGGTCATCATCTCATGATGCAATCCTCGCTCCCACTGTCATAAAGAAACCGAAGTATCTCTCAGGTGGGTGAGGAACCCTGCTAGATCGGCGGAGAGGCCGAGGTTCGTTGGTTACTATTGAATCCTTTGGTTCTACCAAATCATCAGCTGCATTTTGTATAGCTGGAACATTTCCAGTTCTACATAACAGACCATGCCTCGAGCTTGTCCGGATTTTGCTTTTAGACATAGGCCGGACAACCCTAAATCTTAACAAACTTAAGATATGGGCTCTTCCCTTTCCATATCGCATATGAAGTGGTAGGAAACTAATTTGATTTGAACCCTATTCAATAGGTATGCAGCTTCTCAAGTGCATAACTCCCAAAAGGAAATAGGAAACTCAGTAGTACTCATCATAGAGCACACCATATCAAATATGGTGCTAATGCTCCGTCCCGATACACCGACATGCTGTGGTGTATTCAGAGGAGTAATGCTGAGAGAGAATCTCATTCTCCTTTAGAATAGTCCAGGAATTCCGTGCTCAAGTATTCTCCTCCTTGATCTTATCAAAGGACATAATACTTATACCCGTATTTTGGTTCTCTACTTCTAACTTATATTCTGTGAATATCTCAAAAGATTCGGACTTGTGTTTCAACAGGAACATATGTCTGAATCTTGAGAGATTATCAGAGAATGTAATGAAGTACAAAGAACCGGTCTTGGCATGTGTAGACAGGGGACCTTTCATACATCAGCATGTATCAATCCCAAAAGTTCACTAACTCTTTCTCTGTTTCCAACAAACAGAGATGTGGTCATCTTATCTTTGTGACATGACCGGCAAGTTTCAAAATATGTAAATTCAAACTAATTTAAATATGCATCTATATGTAACTTCAGCCAGTCGGGTCGCATTGATATGACCTAGTCTACAATACCTCAAGAAGGATTCATTCATTTCTGAACTCTTCCTCTTGTGTGTGTTCCGTATACTAAGAACTGTAGTTTGATTTAGAACGTCAATGCTTTTAGATAACGTGCCTGAACCGATCAACTCTTGATATAGGAAATGTTCAAAACATTATCCAACAATACAAAATTATATCCTTTCTTTACTAATAAAGAGACTGATATGATTTTATATATCAGGTTCGGTATCTAATAACATTTGTTCAGAATCAATGTATTCTGGTAATACAGGGTGATAGTGACCAACAGACTTGGCTGCAACACTTGCACCGTTTTCTGTCTCATGAAACTTATCACCCGTTCTCAGTTCTTTACCTATCTGTAGCCCATGTAACAGATTACATATACGGGATCCTGTTCCGGTATCACATACCCAGGACGTAAAGGATACTGAGAAACAGTTCTCTATAATGAACACACCCGAAGAAGATGCATCAGCATGCACTTTCTTCGTTTGGGCGGCACGGGAAATCTGGTATTCCCTAATTTCCTGCTCTATCTTATAACAATTATAAGTTGGAGCGGGACCAACGTTCCCCAGCTCAGTATAACAAGCGGGTTCGGTCAATATATCTGTTTTATTATCTTGATTAAGGCGTGATATGGTCGCTTTCTGGAGAGAGAGAAGAAAACACTTAGCGTATGCTCTTGCAAGATTAGATTGATTATCTAATATATCTAATCAGGATGTCTCCCACTGTTTTAATCAAATCTTCCTTCAAACCCTAAAAGGAAAGACTAGCCGGGATTAATTACACGCTACAAGTTCGCCAATCTTTCAGCCAGGCCAGTGTCGGTACTTTGAGGGAGGTCCCCCGTGCTTTCGCACGAACCTAATTAAAGTAAACCTCGTTTTCCCAGAGGCGTAACCCCGTTAACACCTTTCTAGACACCTACTTGATCGGCTAATTGTAATGTGTAAAACTCTCCCAGGAGTAACTCTTAATCGCAGCGGGTATCGGGATCCAACTATCTTATAAAAGGTATGCAATCTCATTGCAAATTTCAACACTTGAAATTCCCAATAATATTTTGCCCCTAGCAGCTATATGACCTTAACATGGTCAACAAATCATAAGTGCTAGTCAAGTTCAACCCGTCATTTCCCGATTGAATTAAACCCACCCGCACGACCCTTAACATGGTCAACAAAGTCGCACGACTACCCTAATCCAATCGCATCATATGCTTATACAGATAAGCACTAATCAGCTACCGCACACTACGCCTTAACATGGTCAACAAACGTAGCACGAATACTAACTAGTACTTATCTGAAATGACGGAGGGCTACGACGGGTTTTTCAGAAAACCCTTTGCGTAATGAACTTGATATCGTTGTAGAATCGAGTGATTTTAAATGGAGTGTTTTTTAGGCTTTTCTAGTTTTGCTAAAGGAGTCACTCCCGGTGAAGGGATCGTCGGTCCTTTCCTCGTCGAATGAGGTGCGGGATATATCATATATATCACTGTGCAAAGCAGAAACTATAGAAGCAATCAAAAGACAAACCGAGTTTGTAGCATCTGCCAGTTATTGCTAAAGGAGTCACTCCCGGTGAAGGGATCTCGGTCCTTTCCTTATCGAATAAGGTGTTGGATGTTCTACAAGGAACACCACTATGCAAAGCAAGAACTGTAGCTACCAGTTTTTATAAACAAGTTTCTACAACATCTTAGGTTTCTTTTAATTCATTAATCTCATTAATGAAGTCCCATTTTAATTATGCTTCGTAAGCATCTCTATTTGAAAACGAAATCTGCAATATAACATTTATCTCATATATATAATATAAACATTCGTCTCAGGCAGTAATATGATCTCATCACAGAACATTGCAGCAGAAGAACATATATGAAATATTGGATATACTAGGACGTCCGTGTTTTCAATACGAGCCTGTATAAAACACGGATTCCACGGTCGCGGTGAATAGCCAAACCCACATCCCTAGACCCCTACGAGAGCGGCAAGTAACATTGCCAATTCTAGGGTTAGGAGACCCGGTCTCGACTCCTCGAGATGGTCTCCCACTGGACCCTAGAATCCGGTTACTTGTGCTCCCCGCCTTGGGTCTACCTAATGCGGAAAAGTAAATAATATACAACGGTGACATCTTCCGCTACCTGGAAGTGCCCCAATAAAAGAATATTACATACAAATTAATTTTACATGAATGAAAAAGAAAAACTCTCATCTCACATAAAACCCCCGGCTATTCAAACGCGACGATCCAATACAACATATCACAGCAACACATAATATCTCATATCATCAACGTAAGCAAGTATGCGTATCCCGATTGTCGTTGATGTATAGCAACGAACCCGGCGATACACCACATACTACGCTTACGGTCACAGAAAAGAAAGTGTAAAACTACAACAGTTGGAATCCGCAATCTCCTTAGCATCGCATGCCTAACCAGATGAATTCCTTAGACATCACATGCCTAACAATTATAAACCCCGTATTTTAGTCTCTTTATCGAAAACTCTTTTCAATATCAAATCGGGCAATTCAACAAGATTCCCGACGTCCTGATCGAATGCTCGTCGCAAACTTTAGTAGACGGCTGCACCCCCAGATGCCGTCGACGAAGTGCACTAAGGCGGAACACCGCTGCCGCGAGCACCCGAACGGATGCTTTTGGCGACGGGGTTCTCCTACAGTCACTTGGTCGGGGCTAAGAGGTGTAGCTATCTATTAATTTTATCCGGCGAGTATCCGCGTACGCTACGTGATTGCGACGGACTTTTGATCACATCAAAATTCCGTGGCAACCGATCATTTGAGACTAAACTGCTATGTTTATAATATTCAAATCAGTTATCTCATAACAATGTGTGGATTCCAAATATTGTATCACATTCCAGATAAATAGACAAAGTTAAACTTTCCGATCGAATCATCAAACACCCAAGATTTCCCCAATATATCTCAACACTTGAAATCAGTTTAAAAACATCCATCATATGCCACAGTACCAATGGTCCAGCCGTAGAAGGGTCAAGCCAACGCCTCACATGTGGCACGCCGTACTGCCCCAAACCCTAAGGTTCAAAAGGCAGTTCAAGACGGTCACATAATCGAGTTAAGGTTTGTTGTTTTCTAGAGGGTCCACCGAGTTACTTGCAAGAAAAAAAAATCCAACTTTTGAAAAAATTTCCGACAGGGGAAAAAGTGAGTTATTGATATCCGTTCGAACTTTTTAACAGTTTCTAAAAGTTATCCGGAAAGCCACATAGACAAAATCTAATACTTCGATCGAAACATCGAATCCCCAAAACAACCCCAGAAAACTCAACTGTAGAATAAAAATTAAAAATTCCCAGAGAACTCAGCACTGTGTAGTAGGAATTACTGTGCAAAATAGGAGGGGTGACGTCATCAAATGGTCGCGGAACCGCCGCAGAAGCCAGGCTTCTGCCGCGGTTCCGCCGCACTTTTGACGAATTAGCCCATCGAATTTCACAGTAATTCTAATAAAACCCTGCTGAATTTTTTAGAAATTTTTAATTGACAAAAATCCAAATTTTCAGAAAATTTCCAGAGAGCATTTTGGAGTCGGGGTTTCGGGTTCAATCGGACTTTAAACTTCGTCTAGACTTCGCCTAAAGCTCTAGCTTGGCTCTGATACCACTGTAGGGTTGCTAGGCACGCGCACAAGGGTCTACGAGGCATCAACCATGCCCGATTTAAAATTTAGCCGTGCCGAACAACCCGAATACGGAACTTTAAACTAGAGATTAGGCGAAAACAAGCATGCTAAACATTTTAACACTAAGTGAGAGGGATTACAACCTTTGTAGATCCTGTCCTTCACTTCATATGCTCCGTATCGTGGTCCCTTCGCTGCGATCATCGGGATCCGGACTCTCGAGAGGTTCCACGAAGAGAAAGACGCAACCTTTGCTTCCGATCTTCGATACTAAGATGATCTACCTTGAAGTTTCTTTAACACAAGCTAACACTCATGAAATGATGGGAACACCCTCATCTAAATGGCAAGGGAAGATGAGGATGATGAAGTAGGATTTTTTGCTCTCTTTATTTATCTTTTTCTCATATTTGTCCATCACAAAAATCAAAGCAAGAAACCATTTCAAGCAAAGAAGAAAAAGGAAGAAGATGATGAACAATAATGTTAATTCTTTTGTGATGAATAGGAAAAGAATAATATGATAGAATTATGCAACCATGGTCAAGTGAACCTTTGTTGAGAATTAACTAAGGTTAAAGGTTTGATTAGGGTTAAGGAAATATCTAGCATAATATCTTAACAAAGACAAAGAAAGAAAACTTCTAGAAACTTCTAGAAAGCCTTAACCCTAATCAAACCCTAACCATGTTTAATCTCTACTAAACAAGTTGCATTATTTATCATATCATGTTACAATATTATATATCACATATATAATATTTATTGTAACCAAATAAAATAATACATTTAACATATATCGCATATATATCAATGTATTACCCGAGTGAGAAAAAGAATCTTTTAGTGAGCAAATATTAGTTAATGTCTTTTAATATTATACATTAAATTATCGAATCAACACTTGATCCGACAATCCGGCTATATCGCATATAACCGACTAATATTAATCCGTACCGATTCATCGAATCAACACTTGATCCGATGACCCGGCTGATATCAAATATCGCGAGAATAGAATACGGTATCTCATATCGTATTATCCTCGGTCCCGCACATATCACATATGTGCCCCTACTCCGTTTTGCCTGAGTCAAGAAACCTCTGTGTAGGACTCTAAAGAATCGTCAATACGCCGGCAGTAGGTGATGATCATATCAAACACCCACAAGCTGCAAGCGGTCAGCTAAACGTAACAGCTACCCAGGTATTGAGCGCTCAGAAGATCAACAAGCAAGCCTGTACATTCTCCTGTGAATCCAAACAGTAACACTCCCGTACAGTCCGGTCTCGTCGTCTGATATGTCGCATATCTCGCCTAGGGGTGGTAAACGTCAGACCCCAGTAGCTCGATAAGTCGTGTCTATGAGGTCTATAACAGTTCGAGAAACTACTGATAACACTTACCAGTAAATCTCAGCAACCCTGGCCAGGGATTTCCGGTTATAGCCAATCGAACACAGCACAACATCAACTCCCTATACCGGGAGAGACGAATCCCCTCCTATCGCTCATTGCCTCCATGTGATTCGGGACTGTACCCAAAAGCCACCTTTTTGCACGCCCTTTTGGACGTGGTATGATGGAAATCAAAGCACAGTGGGAACCACACAAGACTCTATGACGATCTCGGGTCAACAGACTACTCTGTACCAGTGTCACCGGAGAACTGCCATCTGACGTATGGTATAATACCATCTGGGAGTTCTCGGCGAGTCCGTCCAGTGTACCCAGTCTCCACTGAGCACCCGTACACCATCCTTGATGTCAAACACCGATGGATATGGGATCATCCATCGCCCATCATATGGGTCAAGATGCGTATACGCTAGTCTACACTGGTGCATCGATGCCCTGTCTCGATACACCCTCGACTAGGAACAGTTATAGATGTACTCGTCGACTACCGTGGCCCCACTAGTATGATCTCATCATAGTCCCAGTAGTCGAGTACATATCCTAAGGGCTTTATCAACATGTAATATAGAGACAATCAGAGTACATGTTTAGATAAAGTACAACCAGATAGCATACTATCATGTCGAGCAAGAAAGTCCTCCCTATATATGTCTTAGCATCCACTACAATATACATCGTATGTACAGTAATGGCCTCTAGGGCATACATATAACTAACATAGCATTCGACGATTTCGTGTATAAGGTCGTCGAAGATCTTCGTCATGGCCCTTTGGTAGGTGGCACCGGCGTTCTTTAAACCGAAAGGCATCACCTTGTAACAGAATATTCCTAAAGGGGTCCTGAAGACTGTGTGCTTCTGGTCTTCTGGATGCATTTTTATCTGATTATATCCTGACGAGCCGTCCATGAAGGAGAAAATCTCATGAGTGGACGTATTTTCTATCATCAGTTCGGTGACTGGCACTGGAAAATCGTCCTTCGGACAAGCTTTATTAAGATCCCGGAAGCTTACGCATATACGCACTGTCCCATTTTTCTTCATCACCGAGACGATGTTGGCGATCCACTCCGGATATTGAACCTCCTGGATGAAGCCAGAGTCGATCAGCTTTTTGACTTCAGCATTGATACTCATTTCAAGCTCGAGCCGCATTCTCCTCGGCGCCTGTTTGACTGGCTTGATGTTCGGGGATATCGCCAATCTGTGTACAACAATTTCTGGATCTAGTCCCGGCATTTCGGAATAGTTCCACGCGAAGCAATCTTTATGCTGTAGAAGCACATCCTTTAACGCAGCCACCCTTTCTTCAGATAGCAGCTCGCTGATGAATGTCGGTCGCGGGTCATTTTCCGTCCCTAACTCAATTTTCTTGAGATTATCTGCAGTGGTATGGATTACATCTTCCAGCTCTTTTGGTGCCGGCGGGAATTCTGAGATCACCTCATCATTGCTGTTTTCGAAGCACCAGGGAAGGTCATCCATGTTCCCGGGCTCTTCTTTTGATATCATTATCACGTGACAAGTACGGATTCGCTTCCAATCCCAATGCGGAACCGGTTCTTCTTTCGTGGCCTTGGGCTCGTGCTTCTGTGGCGGCGCTACCCTCCAGTTGTCAGACAGAGCGAACTTGCCGAGCTGGTACTGATCTTCAACCCAATTTTTGAAGGTGAAGCAATCTTCGAGAGGGTGCCCTATTACTCGATGGTAAGAGCAATAGTTTGGGCCAGAGACTTCGCTTGCTTGTTCGGGGTGCTTGGACTTCGGCAGTGTAAGCATCTGATGTTTTAGAGCAAGATCAAGTATCTTCTTCGTCTTGTCCCGAGGAAACGAGTACGCTCGACCCATTTTCTTCATGAGGGATAGATCAATAACGCTCAACTCCCGTTTGCGTGACTTCTTAGCCCTGCTTTATTGTTGTTGAGCGCCTTTTTGGGCTTTCAACTTATTTCTCCTTTTGCGCCGAGCCTTCTTTATAACAGGTTGACAAGGAGCGGCATTTTCATCCTTTACGGCCTGTTGGAGAAGGCGTTGTGTCTTGGCTTTCTCGTAGATGGCCGTCTCACGGTTGTGATCATCTCGGACTTTTTGACCAGCTTTCTTTATAAGTTTGTCCATTTGTTCCTTGAACGACGGACTGGGCTCCTTTGCATCTGGAACTTTCACTGGCTTAGGATTAGCGTCCTCCCATTGAGCATCTGCTTCTTCATCGAAGTCATACATGACGTAACAGTAGCTCCCGTTTCTTTGACCGGATGTATCCGAGTCTTTTCGTCTCCATTCTCCCGTTAGGCAGTTTGCGTTGAGTCCCGGGAACGTTCCAGACTTTATCATAGAACTTGGCTTTTCGAACGGTCTGCTTGAAGGATATCCCCTGGCGTTTCAGCAGCTTTTTCAAACCTTCCGTATAATATCTGGGGAGACGGATGGGCTGAAGCCTGTCGAGCGTAGAATCTGCACCATGCCAAATTTCTTTTTCTACCTTGGTTTCTTCAGAGCGGTAGAACAAAATTGCTTTCTCGCTTTCTCGCCTGGGAGGGATGTAGAACGTTTGTAGCTCTTCTACATTGTAAATATTAAGTGCATCCAGTTCTTTATGGTGTTCAAGCGGCACCATGGCGACTTGCAGACTTTGCTCTTCATCAGCGAACATTTGTATTGAAGGTCGAGCAGAGAATACAGCATGGATCTCATCTTCTGAGTCGCTACCAAAGATCAACGTAGGGGCGGATGGTCCTGGCTTGTTGTGTTGGGGCGGACCCGAGTACACTATCTCCTCTTCCTCCTCGGTATCACTGCCGAAGACAGGGATGGTGGCATTAGCTTTATTCTCCGGCTTGTGACACTTCTCCGTATCTTCGAAATCCGGTAAGAAGTATTTGGCATCTTCGTATTTGCGGACCACGTTCACAGAGAACGGGTTCAGTTCTCCCGTCACGGTATACTCGAAACCATCCTTAAAATACTTCATACACTGATGTTGTGTAGAAGGGATGATGTTGTACTCGTGTAACCATGGTCGGCCGAGCAAAGCGTTGTAGCATGTCTTGGCGTCTATGACATGGAACTTAATGTCCGTGACGAGTAGCCCGAAGCGTAACGTCAGTATCACAGACCCAAGAGTTCTTGATGACTGGGAGTCAAACCCGGAGATGGTGATCTTGTCACGAGCAAGGTGCTGGACGCTCATGCAGATTTCTTTTAAAACCCGTACATTGAGGAGATTAACGGAGGATCCATTGTCGATCAGGATTTTTCCTATCATTATATCGTGACAATATCCTGAGACATAGAGGGGGCGATTGTGCTCGCACGTCCCAAGGAGAAGGTCCTCGTCGCCGAAAGTGACATCGGCCGTGTGCACTTCCTCCAATTCATCCTTCATCTTTTCCTCGGCCAGGCATGCTTGGAATTGTTCCGGATCTTGGAGTGCCTTAATCAACGAATCTCTCGCCTCCTTTGATAGCAAAAGAGCGTCAAGAATGCTGAGCTGTGAGGGTAGCTTCCTCAGATGCGCTAAGACGTTGTAATCCACCTTATTCTTCTTCGGCGGGTCCTTGGCGCTTAGCGCTTCCACCACTTGGTCATCTAAGACGATATCTTCAGAGACCTTTTCTTTCCCTTTATCTTTTCTATTCAAGGGTCCGAGGTTCTTTTCAGGCAGCGTCCGATTCTGCAACCAGATATTTTCGCGGACCTTCTGCTCTTCTTCTTTTCTCGAAGCGGACTCTTTAAAGAGAGGGGCAAGTTCTAGCTCTCCATCAGAATCACTCCCGAATGTAGGCACTTGTGACCCGCCAATGTTAACCACGCGACAATCGCCGGTAGTTCTTTTAATCCCTTCGGTCGTATTTCTTTGCTCCCGACGAGTTTTACGCTTTTCCCGTTTAAAGTGTTGTCGATGAGCTACATACCCTTGCCACCATCTATCGAAAGCTTTGCACTCTTGAGTAGGGTGCGAAACCTTCTGATGATATAAGCAGTAGGAGGGGTGCGTTTCCACTTCACCGGTGATGTTTTCTTCAAAGGATGGTAGCTTCATGCCCATTGATATGGCCTTAGCAAACTTTTTCCTCATCTTAAATTGGCTTTTGTCGATAGCGGAGGTGTTTAGCTCCAACGAGATCGTCTCAGCTCCTTCATCAAGTCGCTGGCGCTTGGCCCTTTCAAATATAGCCGCCTCGCGCTCCCGATCAGCTTTACTTTTCAACCGAGCTTCATTAAGGAATGCGTCAATTACTTCATCTGATAGTTCCGAAAATTTTGGTTCAAGATTTGCCCCCAGCGCTTCGGTACAAGGAGTTTCCTTATCGTTCGTGATCAAATGGGAAATCATATGACAGCTCACCACATATTCCTCGGATTCATTCGATGAACTTTCTCCCTCATCTTCTTCTTGAAAGACGTGATTGAGGAACTCTTGGAGCGTAATGGGAGTCCGTGCCTTTTGGTTGTATTCATCCAGAGCGTCAATTTGCTTTTGTAAGTCCGTGCGCTTGTCGCCAGGCTTCACGGGCTTCTTAGATTTGTTCTTCTTCTTTTTCGAAGATTTTGACGGCTGGCTGCAAGTGCTTCAACCACCACCATGGGTCTTTGGAGTTGGACGTGGCTTCAACATCCCCTCAATGACCTGTGGTTCCAACGGGTTCTTCCACTTGGTCGCTGGACATGTCTGAAGATCGTTTAGGATCCTCTTTGTCTTGGCTGATAATACAACCTCCCAAGGAGCTTCTTCAATGACGGAGCATGTTGCCCCCGGCGTATTCGTCCCCTTAGAGGTGTGGGGCTGCGGGGGATTCACCTTCCATTTGTCAGATAACGCGAACTTGCCCTGTCGGTACTGGTTTTCAAGCCAATTCTTGAAAACGTAGCAATCTTCGATCGGATGGCCTAGTACTCGATGATAAGGACAGTAGTTAGGCTCGTTGACGTCACTTGGTTGCAACGGACGTTTTGGATCCGGCAGATTTATGGGTCTGTTGCGCAACACCAGCTCGAATAACCTCCTCGTTTTATCGCGGGGAAAGGAATAAGGACGTCCCATCCTATCCTCAAGGGGTACGTACGGGCGCATATTATTTTGACGAGCAACCGGCTTCGAGTCGCTCGGTTGTTGTTGAGCATTAGCGACGACGATCGCTTTTCCCTTCCCTTTGTCATTTCGGGAGTCCGGCCTTGGAAGAGGGGGTTTATGGCACACTTGATCCATTTGCGCTAGTTTGTCAATCAAGGCCTGGAAGGTAGTTGGCTTGAAAAACATCATAAATTGTGAAATGGTCGCTTGCGGATCAAGGGTCCCCACAAACATACCCACCGCGGGAGCTTCTTCAATGCGCTGCTCGCACTTCGACCACAAGTTCCGCCACCGTATAGCATACTGAACCCACGTCTCGCCTGGCTTTACCCTGGCGTTAATCAGTGCTGTCATCGGGGTACGTTCACTGGCGCTTGCAAAACGCTGAGTAAACAGCAGCTCCATCTCCGCGAAGGTTTTAATAGAGTCGTTCGGGAGCTCAGAGTACCATTCGAACGCCGTATCTGATAAGCTTCCAACAAACTGGCGAAGCAACAGCTTGTCATCACCGCCGGTATTGCCGCAGAGTGTCCTGAACTGGGCAACATGCTGATGAGGATTGCCCGTTCCTTTGTAGATATGGAACTTGGGAATTGTGTAACCGGGTGGGTACTTGATTTGATTGAACCAACTTGGATATGGCCGCCCCGTTTTTACGACCTGACCGGCCGCTTCGGTCGCATGATGAACTCGTATTTGCTGGGCGATGTACTCATCCAAATCAGCTTTGGAGATTGTATCCTCTTTAGCTGTCGATAGAGCTGGTGGAGGATTTGATGTCTCTCCCCTATCGTCTCCAAGGACGATCGGGGGCTCTTCAACCGGGGGCTCTTGTTGTATCATCATCCTTATCATGTCCTGGAAGAGGAGGCCCATACGATGTATGTTGGCTGCTTGTTCAGCAGCCTCTTTGTCCTTCTTCTCCAATATCCGATGAAGGAATTCGGCATCGGTTTCTTCCTCCTGGCGCTCATCTGAGGACGTTTCAGGGTTCTCTTTTGGCCCTGTAAGTGCGGCCATAGCGTTCATCATCTCCTGGAGCTTCTGTTGCTGCTTCTGAGCCTTGGTCACTGACCGTGTAAGTGGTCTATGACCCGTGGATGCACGGCTGTCTTCTTTTCCCGATGCCATGTAAACCGTATGAACTGTTATGCCCCCTGACTTGGGGCGTTTAGGTTCACCATTTTTAACTTTTGCCGCTGACGCGGGAGTTTTCTCTGGCCTCCTTCTTTTGTGGGCCGTTGAGGTTGAAGGAACCGTTGAAGGGGGCACCCTAGCAGCTGCTGTCCCCTGCTGTTTAATGGGACGGTCATTGTCTTTTTCCACCTTCGCCTTTCTCTGGCGACGAGAGTGACCTGGGTCAATCACGGAGTCTTGAACCCTCCGCCAAACTTTATAAATTTTTGAAGACAGCCGTTGAGGGGGCTGTTCTTGTTTTGTTTCCGGAACTCTCTCCGTAGGCGAAGGAGATCTTTTCAATGTAGCGGTTGGAGAATTCTTCCGTACCCTCCACAGCAGTTCAAAGCTGTTCCCAGTTGGAACAGCAACGTTGACTTCCACCACTGGAGCCGGTGGAGTTAGCCCTGAGGGGGAGTTGCCCCCTGCCTTCCTCACTCGTTGCCAATGGCGACGTCGAGCATGACGAGCCGTTGGGACTGGCTCGGAGATTGAGATATCTTCTTTTTGCCCTCTGTCTGAATGAGGCGTCGCTGGTGTTAACCTTTTAAAGACTGAGGTTGTCTTTTGAGGGGTGATATTCAACCTGTCGAAGACGGATCCTCGAGCAGGGGCAGGAGCAGGAATCGTCAGTCTTGAAAAGACTGGCTCTTTGACAGGGGAAGCCGCCTCGACGACTTCTGGAGCAGCAGTTATTGTTTTCCTTGGGACAGCCAGTTTAGAGTTCTGATTTAGCCTGGTCAAAACAGAGGCTGTCGGATTGGTAGCGGGCGACCCATTGACAGGGGTCGTCGTAGCAGTGAGCCGGTCGAAGACCGACTTTTTGTTCACTTCCGGTGCAGGTATTGGCGTAGGAAAGCTTGTAGGTGGGATCATGGTCCCGAAGAACAGGCCAGTGGTGGCTTGGGTCACCTGGTCTACCGGCAGAGCGAGGAAGGAAGCCGCTTGGGGCCCATATGCTACACCTCCCGGTGAGGTGGAGCGTCCGTTGCAGTGGCATTTCGAGCAATTGGTGCAGTTAAAGGCCATTGAATCTTGAGTTCTGCGCCAGGCAAAAGACCAAATCTTAGTAACTTGAAATCCGAAGGCAACCATTTAACAAACCGTGATTGGTTCGCGAAGACGACACACGAAGTGTGGAGTGGAAAGAGGAAGAGGTCCCACCGGGCGTGCCAGAATCTGTTTCCCTCCGAAAGACGGCGCACAAGACTGCGATGTCCTGACGCTGAGATTCGGGGCAGATGCTATTTGGTTTTATCCGTCCACCTCTCCGAAGATGCCAAGTTGATTTATGGCACCGTGTATCGGAGGTTTAGACGGATGCGGACGATGTAGCAGACTTCGTCAGATTCCCCCTCCCTTGAGGGGTTTTTGATTGTGGGGATGCTCTTCCCTGCAGGCGTAAGCCCCTGCAGTTAATTACGCTACCGCATCGCGGTAACAACTTTCTCCTTCTCCAGAATTTCACTTCATGTCGTGTGTGTTTGTTTTGTTTGTGGTTGCCCGTGGATTGTATACGGAGACTGAGTAATGCCGTCGCCCGTAGGACGTGGATTAGTCCAAATCCGTATTTACTTAGATTTGGGTATGGTGTTTTTAGTTTAAGGATGCATTAGTCGCGTTGCGGCTAAGATCAACTTAAACGTTCGTTAAGGATACGTTAGTCCTGTTTTGAGACTAAGATCAACTTAACGGGACCGTTTAGATCCGGCAAAAGAGCATTTGGGGCTCTATTGCTCCAGTTTAGGGACGTAGTGGTCCATGTTCCAGTTTAGGGACGTGGTGGTCCGACATTAGTTTAGGGACGTTTCGGTTCAATATTAGTTTAGGGACGTTTCGGTCCACGAGTTTAAGGACCCCGCAGTCCGTATTCATGTGTGGTTGTTGGGACCCGTCGCCTCTCTGACGTCGTTGAAGGATTACAACGAGAGATGTCGGAGGAGCTCGGAGATGTACCCTCGAACCGGATATAAATTGATTTAAGGGAGCAATATCGCTCAGTCAATTTAATTTGAGGACTTACGGCCACGATTAGGCTAAGTCCAAAGTATTCAACGCTTTTTATTTATTCTTGGTCTGTTAGACCTGTGTTAAGGCTTGGCCCATTTTTAAATAATGCATTGCATTATTTTCTTTTTTTTTGTTTGGGCTCTGCCCATAAAAGATGCAGAGCATCAATTTATTTTGGACTCTGCAAGGCATCTGCATAGCATTTTTATTATTTTGTTTGGGCTCTGCCCATTTATAAATGATGCAGAGCATCAATTTAATTAGGCATGTTTGGTCTTTCAATTGGGCCTGGCCCTTCAGGAAAAGAAATGCATTGCATTTGTCAGGCGCTTTGCGCCAATTACTGAGCGCAAGCGCTTGTGGTGAGAACACGTGTCATGCTCTGGTGAGCGCAAGCGCAACGGCGCAGTGCGCTGCGCTAGTGCGCTGCGCTGTTGCGCTGCTGACACGTGGCGCGCTCTGGTGAGTTGCGCCAATTCCAGAGAGCAAAGCTCTATTTCAAGAGCGCGTAGCGTAAGTTGTTCTGTAGCTGACACGTGGCGCTCTCTCAAGAGCACAATAGCGCAGTTTGGAAGTGCAAAGCACTAAGAATCTTTTAGATTCAAGAACAGAAGTGCAGAGCACTATTTGATTTCTTGATCTAATTTAGATCAAAGAAAAATAAGTTTTTCTTTTTGTTTCAAGAACCAGAGGTTCATAAAAGTGCAAAACACTATTTTTATTTTGTTGTTTTCTTGTTTTTAAAGAACCAGTGGTTCATGAGAAGTGCAAAGCACTGTTTATTGTGTGAAGAATATTGATCTGGTTTTTAGATCAATGATTTATTAAAAGAGATTTCTTTTCTCTCGTGAAGGATTTTACCTTTTTCTTTGAAATTTTCTCAGAATTCTCTCTCTGTTTGAAGCTCTTGACTTTTTTCAAGAAAATGTTGATGCCTTTGAATTGAGGTCTGGGGTCTCTTTTATAGTGCCCATAAATTAGTTAATTTTGTTGAAGAGATCTTTCTCTGAGTGATTTGGGGAATTTTCCCCACCGTTGGATCTTTGATCCAAGGGCTTCTGTTTTACAGGAGAAAATCTTCTTGTTTTAACAAGAACAGAAAGATTTCTTTAAAATCTTAATTATATTTGGCGCAAATGCCCCAGCGCGTGACACGTGTCGCGCAGCGCACAGCGCAGCGCAACTGCGCTAGCGCATCTGCGCTGACACGTGTCGCGCAGCGCACAGCGCAGCGTAACTGCGCGAGCGCATCTGCGCTGACACGTGTCGCGCAGCGCAGTGCATGCGCAACTGAAGCGTTGCTTCCTTTAATTTTGCTTAAAATAGAGCTTTGCTCTGATTGGGCGCGCCTTCTTGGGCGCTGCGCTGACGTATCAGCGCCTGACATGTGGCGCGTTGCGCCCGAGATTTGAAGCGTTGCTTCAAAATTTTGAATTTTGAATTTCAACAGAGCTTTGCTCTGATTGGGCGAAACAAGGTTGTCTTTCGATTTCCCGTATTTACAAAGAAGTAAGTTGAGTATGTGCTCTGATACTCCCTTCTCTATATGCATGACGTCCAGACAATAACGCACTAAATTTGTTGACCAGTACGGAAGCTCGAAAAAAATTCTTAACTTGTTCTAAAATGGTGGTTTGACCTGTTTCGTCGGATCCATCCCGAAGGTCACATTATTGTAACCATCCCATTGAGCAGTCACGTCCTCTCCGGACAATGGGGATGGAGGTCCTAGAAGCTTCTGATGACCATCAAAGTGAACCGTGTCTAACCTATAGGGGTGGTCTGGAGGCAGGAAACGTCGATGGCCGCAATAACAAACCTTCCTGCTAAAATTCAAGAATTTCGATGTTGTGTGTTCAGGGCAATGAGGACATGCTTTGTGACCATGTACGGACCAACCTGATAGCATTCCATACGCAGGAAAGTCATTAATTGTCCATATTAAAGCCGCACACAGTTTGAAGATTGTATTTGTGTTTGCATCGTATGTCTCTACACCATCAATGAACAAAGATTTCAACTCCTCGATCAGAGGTCGGAGATAGACATCGATATTGTTTCCCGGTGAGTTTGCTCCGTCGATAAGAAGAGGCATCATAAAGTATGATTGGTCTATAGCCAACCAAGGCGACAGATTATAAATTATCATTACAACGGGCCATGTGCTGTGACTTCCAGCCATATAGTTGAATGGGCAGAAGCCATCAGTAGCCAGTCCGAGCCGGACATTGCGAGGATCGCTACTGAATATTGCGTGCCTCCTATCAAAATCCTTCCATGCCGGTGAATCTCTTGGATGGCTCATTTTTCCATCTTCACTTGGAGGAGCACGGTGATGCCAAATTATTGCCTCGGCTGTTTTCTTGCACCTGAATAGCCTCTGTAGCCTCTGTGTTATGGGAAAGTATCGTGCTATCTTGACAGGTATATCAGGCTTTTTATCAGAATCTTTCGGCTTATACCTGGCATCTCCGCATGTTGGACACTCTTTCAAATCTGAATTCTCTTTTCGCTACAACACGCAATTTTTAGGACATGCTTGAATCTTCTCGCACTTTAGACCCAAATCAGACTTCATCTTTTGGGCTCCGTACCAGCTGTCGGGCACGTTATTTCCCGGAGGCATAGAATCAAGAACGAAAGAAGTATTGTGAATGACTTGTTGCTCCATCCATTTAGGCACTTAATCTGGAAATTTTTGACGAACCATTAGAGGGTGGAATACTTCGCATTCTCATAAATTGGTTTTCTAGCATCATTCATGAAATTTTCATATTTATCCGCACGCGGTCCTTGACCGGAATGAATGTCATCTTCGGTACGAATAGATTCACCTAGAGCGGCCTCTACCATATCCTCTATTTCTTCTGATGGAAATAAATTATCGACTTCTCCTTCTGCCGCATTACCGAATTCTCCTTCTTCTCCTGCCGCATTATCGTGTTCTCCTTCTTCTTCTGCCGCATTACTGCATTCTTCTCCTTCCCCGTGATATTTCCAAGTTGTATAAAGTCTATTAAACCCATATTTTACAATATGAAGCTCTGCCAATTCTACCTTCTGCCAGTACTTATTGCCACATCTATCGCACGGACAGAGAATCTTCTCTATTATGATCTTATTATGTGCGCGTGCAAATTCAATGAAAGCAGCAACTCCTGCGACAAACTTAGCTTGCATACGTTGTTGCCAATCCACATGCATCCAGTCCTTAACTCTGACGTACTCATGGGTCATGTTAGACTGTATAACATATAAATTGTAAGTTATTGTGACTATATTGAGAAATATAAGAACGAGATAGTTACTGACAAAAGAGAAAATCCGTGTATATGCTTTGTGTGTGTGTTTGTCGTTGAAAAGAATAAATTATCGAACGTATGTTAACCGATAGACGGGGACTAGGTGGCGCTTTTAGTTTCATATATGAGTATCGATGAGAATATGAAGGTTTCATATTATCATCGAGTACCATATATTGGTTTTAACTTGAACATCTTGAATCACTTTCTAATTATGCGTTTGTTGTGTATTCTTGTTGTATGTGTGTGTTCCGGCTGTCGGGGGTAAGGCTTTTATCCCATTAAGAATGTATGGAGCGAACACTCATCACTTGTGATTTCAACCGTTTTGAGTAAATTTCGGCAGCACCTCCCCGCTGTTCTCCGAGTACACTGTAATAGAATAGATAATCATTTCAAAGCTGTGAAACAACGTTGAAATGAATATCTAATCTATTTTTGTACATGGAGAACCAGCGGAAAGGTACCGACGAAAAATTTCGAAACGGATGAAAACACAAGTGAATGAAGGTGTTTGCTTTATACATTCCTAACTTGTCCACATGGGACAAATCTATCGGTTACCATACGATTGAATCTTCTCGTCGCATAAACTATACGACGGTTGTTAGTATCGAGCTATACCGTCCGATATTTAACAACCTTCGTATAGTTCTATGTCACGACGAACATCGCACGTATGTTAACCGATAGACGGGGACTAAGTGGCGCTTTTAGTTTCATATATGAATATCGATGAGAATATGAAGGTTTCATATTATTATCGAATATCATATATTGGTTTTAACTTGAACATCTTGAATCGCTCTCTAATTATGCGTTTGTTGTGTATTCTTGTTGTATGTGTGGGTTCCGGCTGTCGGGGGTAAGGCTTCTATCCTATTAAGAATGTATAGAGCGAACACCCATCACTTGTGCTTTCAACCGTTTCGAGTAAATTTCGACAGCACCTCCCCGCTGTTCTCCGAGTACACTGTAATAGAATAGATAATCGTTTCAAAGCTGTGAAATAACGTTGAAATGAACATCTAATCTATCTTTGTACACGGAGAACCAGCGGAAAGGTACCGACGAAATATCTCGAAACGGATGAAAACACAAATGAATGAAGGTGTTTGCTATTCCTAACTTGTCCACACGGGACAAATCTATCGGTTACCATACGATTGAATCTTCTCGTCGCATAGACTATACGACGGTTGTTAGTATCGAGCTATACCGTCCGATATTTAACAACCTTCGTATAGTTCTATGTCTCAACGAACATCGCACGTATATTAACCGATAGACGGGGACTAAGAGGCGCTTTTAGTTTCATATATGAGTATCGATGAGAATATGAAGGTTTCATATTATCATCGAGTATCATATATTGGTTTTAACTTGAACATCTTGAATCACTCTCTAATGATGCGTTTGTTGTGTATTCTTGTTGTATGTGTGTGTTCCGGCTGTCGGGGATAAGGCTTCTATCACATTAAGAATGTATAGAGCGAACACCCATCATTTGTGCTTTCAACCGTTTCGAGAAAATTTTGGCAGCACCTCCCCGCTGTTCTCCGAGTACACTGTAATAGAATAGATAATCATTTCAAAGCTGTGAAACAACGTTGAAATGAACATCTAATCTATCTTTGTACACGGAGAACCAGCGGAAAGGTACCGACGAAATATCTCGAAACGGATGAAAATACAAGTGAATGAAGGTGTTTGCTTTATACATTCCTAACTTGTCCACACAGAACAAATCTATCGGTTACCATACGATTGAATCTTCTCATCGCATAGACTATACGACGGTTGTTAGTATCGAGCTATACCGTCCGATATTTAACAACCTTCGTATAGTTCTATGTCACGACGAACATCGCACGTATATTAACCGATAGACGGGGACTAAGTGGCGCTTTTAGTTTCATATATGAGTATCGATAAGAATATGAAGGTTTCATATTATCATCGAGTATCATATATTGGTTTTAACTTGAACATTTAACATGAATAGTTTTTACGTTTACGTTTCGTTATTAAGGGTTCGAAATTTCAAGTTTAGGGTAAATTTTTCTTGCGTTTATGGTAAAGTTGTACGTTTACGTTATCATCGAGTATGCTACTGCAATGAACTATTGTATCCTACTAAATAAACTAGTGCACCATAAACCAAAATAACCTAAATTAATCTAATTAACCACAATTAACCATAATCGTTACCCCAACACAAATTATCTCTATTTAACCCAAACCTAAACCAATTTACCCAAATTAACCTAATTAACCCTAATCAACCCAAACTTAACCAAATTAAAACTAATCAACACCATAACCCTTTCAAATTATCATTAATTAACCCAAATTAACCCTACCCTTTAATTAACCCAAATTAACCCTAGCCTCTAACACTAAACCCAAATTAACCCTAGCCTTTAATTAGAGTTGTTTTCAAGAAAAACCAACCCTAACCCCAACCCCAACCCCAATTCCGAACCCTAACCCTAACCCTAACCCCAACCCCAATTCTGAACCAAAACCCTAACCCCAATCCCAACCGCAACAGAACCCTAACCCCAACCCCAACCGACCCCTAACCCTAACCCTAAACTTAACCCTAACCTAAACTGACCTGATGCCTAACCCTAACCCTCACCCGTACCCGAACCCTGCCCTGAACCTAACATCATCAAAAGAGAGAAATAAAAGCATTAAATTAGAAGTAAAAATTGGAGATTTACTAACCTGTTGGGCGGTGGAAGAGACGACGGAGGAGGCGACGAGGAAGTCGACGAGGCTCGGGATCGAGGCGCTGGAGGAAGTCGACGAGGATGTTATGAGGAGACGACGGAGGAGGCGACAAGAAAGTCGACGAGGAGCGGGAGGAAATCGATCGCGAGGCGCAGGAGAAGATGATAAAGATTTTTGGGAACAGAGGGATTTTCTGTGCCATTTTTTTATTATTAATTAACCCATATACATGCCCCTACGGACTAACCCGTAGATCCTTTGTTTGCGGCTCCGTAGGGCCAAATATCAAATTACGATTAAATATTTTTAAATTAAAACGTAGAGAACCGTAGGGCCAAGTATATGGACCTACGGTTCAATCCGTAGGGGCAATAAATAGTTGCCCCTACGGATTTCTTCATCCGTAGGGGCAACCCCATATTGTAGTAGTGACAAGGAGAGGTTGTGGACTGTTACTGGGATCTCCAATAGCCGATCTCCTAGTTCAGGGCATTTCGCAAAATCTGCATTCGATTAACCAATAATTTAGTGATGATTTGATCTATGATTGGTAAACAATTTTGCAGGTTGTTACTTGTTACTCCCTCCGTTTCTATATGTACGCCACTTTTTGATTTTTTTTTTATTTCAAAATATATGTCCATATCTGATATCAATGAAGAAAACTTATATTACCAATAAAAGTCAAACTTTTAGTCCAAACTACCATTCATTTGAGGAAGAGAGTATATAATGAACTCAAGCTTTGGAACATGTTCCTGTTAGTCTTTTCATTTTCCAATACTTTCTAATTTATTTACACCTACATGAGAGAGAAAGAGAGAGAGAGAGAGATTTATTAATTGGCGTAAAAAAATTAGTGCCAAAAAATAAAAGATCAGGGAAATGATTATGGGCAACTAAGGAATATTGCCATCATGGTATTATTGCTTCACAATATTCCACGCATTCCTTAAAGGGAGTGCAAAACAAAAGGTGAAATACATATAGAAATGGAGGAAGTACCTTTGAAGAATTTAAAGATTTAGGCCTTTTAAGATGGGCCAAGAAGACCGGAGGGTATATCTCTTTGGATATCAATACCAAGAGAAAAACCGGGCTCACACATATCCTTCATCTTAAATTTATCAGATAGACACTTCTTTACTTCGTGGAAAGCCTAAGATCACTGGTCGCAAGCAATATCATCATCAAACATGCTCCCACTGACCTTAAGGTGTATACATTGGTAAAAAATGTTTCCTGCAAACCCAAAGGCTAGAATTTTCTGGTTGAATTTGAGAAACCATGGTCAGGAAACTAGTTTAAGTCCATATTACTTGCATACCATGTGATCTTTATTCTTTACACAAAAACCTGGAGGTTATTCCATGTACACCTCTTCTTCAATGTCCTCGTTGAGAAATGTTATTTTCACATCAATTTGATATAACTCCAAATCATAAGCGAGTCCATTTTAGAACTAAAGAAAAAGTCTCATCAATATCAATGCCTTCTCTATGTGTGAATCCTTTAGCCACTAATCTGGCCTCGTATCGTTCGACTTTGCCTTTAAAGCCCTGTTTATTTCAGAACACAACCAACCGGTTTGCCTATTGCAATCAAATCAATGAAATCCAGGCTATTCATGATAGGTAATTCTTCCTCCATGGCATTTATCCATTGTGTGGATTTATCACTTTCAATAGCTTTTGATGACGCAACTAGATCATCATCTTTCCAACATCACCATCAATTTATTGTAGGTAGACTAAGGGCTAGTTCAGATGAGCCTTGTGAAACCATTGTTGTGAATTTGTAACCAAACTATATTTTGGGATGTATTCGGATGAGCTATTAGTGAAACCATGGTTTTGTAAATATAAAATAATAATGAAGTACAGGGGGCCCACCATTTAAATTTTTTTAGGGGCCCACCATCTACCGTTGAAAGGAAGATAATTTTTTTTAATGGAGGGCCACCATCTTCCCCACCGCTCAAGGAGTGGTGGGAAAAGCTTCCCCCTTGCTTTTTCCACCGCTTGTTTTGAGTGGTGGGCGCCCATCGCTGCTTTAAATTAGCATCCAAATACCTTTGCATCCATTAAACAGCATTATTGTTTTGTTAATTGGGATCCATTCATGCATATCTAGATTATATCAATAATGCATTGAACAATATTTTTCTTTTTTGGTCTTTATTCTGCAGGTGCATTAATTCTTCATTCATGTATCAAATCGAATTCATGGAAACATGATCTGCTAATGTGGTATGTTTTTATGTGCAAGATTTCATGACATTGAATCTGGAATACTCATTCAAAACTTGTCAAATATACTGATTTCTAGATTCATTGCTTTATCATGAATGCCAGCCCTATAAAAGACTTGGGTGACATTGATTTCTTCACAACACAATGATTGTCATATTGGAGAGGCTCAAAACTTTTCCAATGGCGACTCCATGTAAAAAAAAATTTAAAAATATTGGAGAGGCTCAAAGATATTGCCAGCTTCCTTCATTTAATGGAGGAAGCGGCATTCTGGTATCCTCTAGTTTGAGGATATCAGAATGCAGTGAAGTCGAGCATCTGGTGTAAGTATAAATGTTAATTATTTTTATTATTTTTCTTTTCTTCTTGATTTTCCTGACATATTGTGCATCGTACATTAGAAGCATTATCATCTTCTTCACATTATTTACAACGTTTTCCATTAAAATGAAACGGCAACGGAGAAAACCTTTCATGAAAAATCTAAATTTCGTTTCCCTACCCTCAGCTTGAATCCTATCCCAATCTATTTTTATTTAGTGACATTTTTAATTTATTATTTTTGATATAACATTAAGAGTGAAAAAGAAGTTTTTTTGTAGTCGTGGGCGGATCCAGGGTGGGTCGAGATTAGGCAGACGACCCACCTGGATCGGTAAATCTCTATATATCGAACTTTGTTTGATACACGCATATATAAATACTAGTTGCTTTGCCATTTGGTACAAGTGTAGAATTTTGGATCGCAGTGCAACCTGAATACCCACGGATTCCTCTCCATGCTTTAATTATTTTTTTCCCCATCTCTTTAAAATAGTAGAGTTTTAGCACATACCCCTTCATTTTCATATTTCCATATGCAGTTTCACAAGCACTTTTTGCCTATGAAGTATCACTCAGTAATTTTCTGACCTACCAGACTAAGACCTCTTGCTCCGCCACTACTTGTAGTCCTGAAAGACCGGTGGAAGTCCTTTAAACATTTTCCGATAAAGTAATCTAATAAATGGAGAAAAAAAACAGATTTACGGAGAAAATTGCATTCTGATCAAATCATTCAAGAAAACATCAAAGAGCAATGGTTTAAGAAGATTAATTATGCCTTTTATATGTTAGTCATCTACGGAAACAAGAAAATATTTATGCTTGTGGTGGATGAGTCTTACTTAAGTGTGCATCCATGGGGTGCGTGTGTGTGTGTATGCGTAGAATAGAAGTAAGAATAAACACATCGATATAATCCATGTATTTGTAAATTCTACTTGTCTGCTCAATCTTGGCATGTTTGAGTGCTTTAGCTGTACTTAAAAGTTTATAGATCATGTTAGATGTTTATTTAATCCTTTATTTGATATATTATGATAAACTCAATTTTTTTAGTTGTCCATGTCTTCTCATTTTTCTGTTTCCACTTAATACAGGACTTTGTATTCGGAACGACACAGTGTCTCGATGGCTCCCTCCCATAATACTTGTCAATGTTTCCTGCAGAGGCTCCATTCGATCTTCGCTCCTCCTTCAGGTAACCACTCTCATCCCCCTTGCATCATAGATGTTTCCGATTAATGTTTTGCCAAATCTCCTTGGTGCTCTTTTTTTCCGCCTTCTAAACTTTGATATTGTTATTTTTTAAGGTCAAAGTTTTCTTAGAGAAGAACCTTAATTTGCCATTTCATCGCAGGGACATAAATGAGGGGTCCTCTCAACACGAGTATGAAAGCTACCGGGTGGCTCCAAAACAACTATCAAAGATATCGAGAATTAGGCTTTGGAGGGGTCCTCTGAACACGAGTATGAGAGCTACGAGTTGGAGTTGAACGTGATTTTACCCACACATGAAGGAGATGGGATGGTATGGAAGCTTAATCCAAACGGAAAGTTCTCTTTACAAAGTTGTTATAAATAAACTTTGGTGGGCTTGAAGCTCCTTGTTATAAATTTATGAGGAAGTCAACGACTTCATAGAAGATCAAGGTTTTTCTTTGTCATCCTTCTTTAAACAGACAATTGTTGAAACTTGACTGGATCATATATGAAACACAAAAGATGGACAGGAGATTGGTCTTTTGCCTTTTGCAATTCGATGAAAGAGATCGATGAATATTTATTTTCATGTGCCCTGCAAGAGTGAAATATAGGTTAAGAATGTCAAGGGTTTTTGGAATTGTAGACCTATGAGATTCTATTGAGTAAATATCTCTTGGATGGTATCCTTATAATGCTTTGTCTTTTCCAGCTTAGTCCAATCTTAAAGTAATCATCTCTTATTGTTCTTGGAGTAGAAGAAACTCAGCGATTTTTAATAATAGAAACATATCATTGGGATGATGTTCAATGAATCAAAATCGAATCATTTTTTTAGTAGTACTAGGCTTTGATATTCCCATGCTCTATACGTACTAAACTCTTCCACCCTTTTGGTGTATCGTAAATAGATTTGTAAATCCAATTCCATTACATTATAGTACTAGGCTTTTATATTAAAGCTCAAGTCCGAATTGGAAACGATACTCTAAATTAAATTATTTCAGAAAACTATTTTTTTTTTTACTTTAGTATAACTTCATCCGACCAAGAACTTAACTATATAGGATTGAGAAATTCAATTAGGGTTGACACTTCTGTTAGTAAATCACCTATTTTTCATATTGAAATGGCTGGAAAGCTTTGAACACTTGACTCCTAGAGCAGTTCCATTGTATGCATATGGTTTGCCTTCATACCTACATATGTCTAAATATTGTATGCGGGTTGTGTTGAGTAATTAATTCATATGGCACATTGTGGTGAATTTCCGAATTTCTTTATTAGAGGAGTCTATGAAGCTTTTACTTAGTTGGGGAGGTTACATAGCTGTGTTACAGAGGATATGTAGTTTTCTTATGTTTGGGTTTTTTCCTTTGATTTTTGTTTTTGCTTGCATGTAGTTTCGTTAAAACTCATATTAAATAATGAAACACGGGGGTTTTGGCCATCGTTTTAGTCTAAAATATATTTCCATTCAAGAACAACTACTGGATGAAGGTAGCTCGTCCTATAGATACTGAAAACGGACGCTTGCCCTAAATAAACAGATGCGCTATTCCAACCAAGTTTGGGTCCATGCAAATAGTCGGCCTATTTGTATGTCGTCAAGAGGCTGATTGTCTGCCCAACCCAATTACAATATCTTTTTTAACCCAAAGAGCAAGCGTAGTGAGTCCACCTAATTAATTAAAACATTAGGTGTATTGAACATTTGGTGCATTCTCTTCGCCCGTTGTTACCACAAGAGACCAATCGGCGACGCAGCAGAAAACCTTACGGATCTATAAAGCTATATCCTTTTATAGACGAATAACAAAACTTGATGCAAGCCGCCATGATAAATAACACAAGAGATTAATGGGGGAAACGGAAAGAACCTTTATTAGAACTTTTAAGAGAGAAGAGAAACACCTTACTGAGAATTACAATAAACTCTCTCCTTATGATCTTCAACAAGATCGCTCTCTCTCTCTCTCTCTACAAGTTCTCCTTAGTCGATATTCTTCGATCCCTTATGGATGCGTCGACGTCTCCTTTTAGACTTTGATAAAAAAAACACCTGGCTTTCGTCTTGATCCCTTAAAACTTATGATCAAGATCTCCGATATTTTAAACTTTATCTAAGATCCTATATATAGCCTATACAATTTAAGTTATAATAAAATCCCAAAAATTACAAAACTGCCACCAAATAACTGAATTTTCAAGATAATTCTCGACTTGAAATTCGCGGTTATCTTTAAACAAGCTTCTGTCCCTCCGTAGACAGACATATGTCTGCATTGTAATAACCGGATCTTGTGTTTGAGATTTTATAACTTGCGATTTTTAAATATTTTTAACTAATGTTTTATCACTTCACTTCTTTTCTTGGTTTAGATTTCTGGGTTTTCGGCTTACTTGAATCGCGTTTCGCCTTTTGACGTCGTGAGATTTAAGTACCGGTCGCGTTCCTAAATTGGGTCGTGACAGCCCTTATTCACATTCATCGCTATCTCTCTAGTTTAAAACGAATAAAAGATAAAAAGAGACATCTAAATATTCATCCATTAACTATTAAGTCCTATAAACCCTACAAGCCCTTCTATTATAAATTTTATATCATATTAAAATAAAACGACAACAAACCATCCTCTCTCTTATCAACTCGTCTAAAGCAAGAAAAGAAGTTCACGTTTCCCTGCGGACTTCCCGTACACATTGCGGCTAGCGATTTGCGACACCGTCTTGATTGCGGTTATTTACAAAACATTTTTTCACGATCAATCAAATGGCGATATTGCCGGGGAAACGGTCGTAATTAATTTTCTTGTTATTGAGGTTGATTTCTTATAAAAACCAGAAATATAAAATAAAAGAGAACCAAAACCGCATCTTGTGTTTTTAACAATTATTGTGCGAGTTTTGCAAGGACATCTGAAGTAATTGGAGCAAGCCAACAGAGATTCAGAGACTTTAAACTTGGACTAAAGGAGTAGTGGTGTGCCCTGAAGAAATTTGACCAGAAGATCTTGCCAAGAGGCGGCAAAACCACGACCAAAGTAAGCATTGGGCGGCGGAACCACGGTTCTATTGACGAGTTGGGCCCCCAAACTTCTCTCGTATTCTTCTATATTTTTCCTCTCTCATCTAAAGCTCCAATAATCTGATTTTACCTGTAGGATTCTTTGCAAACAACGCCGTTAAAAAAAAATCTTTTTGCGTGTTTTGATTTCGGTTTGTTTTGCATACTTAAACCGGACATTAAGGGGCAATAAACCCAAATTCAGATTAGGTGGAGATTTCATCACCCTTCCTAAACCCCACAAATCACAAACGAGCATACTATCACCCTACATTAATAAAAAAATACCTAGACCAAGCCCCTAAGGACTGCCGCGCTCAATTAGGATAGAGGAAGGTCATGGGTAATCTATTGCTTATCTGCATTTCTCTTGTGGTGTCTAGGCAAGTGTGACTAAGGAAAGCTGTTACTTAATTAGGCATGCTATTTCGGTGATTCGTATAGCGGATACCTCCCACTTACCCGGCACTTATCTGGCCTCAAGATTGATAAGGAGGTGGTAGAGAATTGATCCTACGTCTTATCCTTTGGAAGTCTAGAAGCGGTCTAGTGACTTGACTTAGGTGATCCTAGCTCTAGGGATTGATTGTGCATTTTGTGAGTGGTTGAGTCAAGCCTCATGTCCGACCATTTTTTTCAAAACAAGCCTTCTTAAAAGAGTTCTCACACATATCACACGCTACCACGTGCATTAAACCCGCTTAGTGCATGATCGGCTGGACATGAGATTCTAGTGCCCGTCTAGTCCGTGCTTTTGCTGTCGACTCCGAAGTTGATACTTCATCTTCTATTTTTCCTCCACCTACCACATCTTCCGAGATGGACGGATCTTCATCAGGTTTTAACAACACCACCCTGCTACCACCCGTAGGTGCGCAAAATCCACCACGCATCACTCTGCAAGACAGATGCTATCTCGTACGCGGACCCTTTCCTACGTGTCTGTCTCTTCCACTAGCCAATGGGGATAATTTCGAAATTAAACCCCACTTCATCAACCTGTTGCCCAAATTTCACGGGATTGAATCTGAAGATGCATACGTTTTTATAACCAAATTCGAAAACGTATGTGCAATGATGAGAACAACCCAACTTTCAGGAGATACTATGCGATTACGTCTTCTCCCTTTTGCCTTGTGCGCTCTCGCAGAAAAGTGGTTTTATAGTACTGCCGCACATGCTATAGATAAATGGGATGAATTCGTTAAAGCATTCCTTAAGAAATTCTATCCTCATCACAAGACTGCCCGTATTCGGAGCGAGATTAACCAGTTTGCCCAACTTCCCAACGAACCCTTTTGGAAATGCTTTGAACGGTTTAAAGATCTTCTTGTCCAATGCCCTCATTATGGAATCTACAGATGGCAACTTTGCCAAATTATGTATGATGGTATTAATACAGCTACAAAACAAATGCTAGAAACCATATGTCAATATCATTTCATGTCAAAAGACAACGGCGAAGCATGGCAATTTCTGGAAGATCTCGCCGAACAAACATTATGGTGGGAGAGCACTAGACCAACAACATCGTCTTCATCTAGGGCAGGTATCCATCAGCTCGACGTTTCCATCGCAGTGAAAGCTGAAATGGCTGCGGTGCAAAAGAAACTCGAAGTTATGGAAAGCAAATTCTCTTTAGCCTCCCTAAACCAAATTACGCACTCCAAAACCGTATGTAGTTGCTGTTTTGATCCATCACATTTAATAGAAGAATGTTCTTTGAATCCTCCGTCTAAAGGGAAAGAACAAACTAATGCTGCTTTTCAGCAACGACCTAGAAACGATCCTTATTCCTCCACATATAATCAGGGATGGAGGAATCATCCTAATTTTGCTTGGAACCAAAACCAAACTCAAAATCAAAATCAGTTTTCAAGCCAAAATAACAATCAAAGGTTTCCCCCACAGCAATAACAGCCACCACAACAAATCCAGCAGCCCTTTCAACTACAATCTTTCCAGAATCCGGCCAACAATTTTGCCCCGTAAATAACTCTTTCCAACCACAGACTAATATTCCAACAACCGGTACCGATAAAATCTCTGCACTCGAAAGAAGGTTGGAAACGTTTATTAAACAATCCACACAAACGACGGCTAATTTAACGTCTTCTATCCAAACGTTAGTGCAACACACTGCTTCCCACGGTGAAAATATAAAATCAATTGAAGCACAAATTGCACAGTTAAATGCTGCGATGGGTGAGAGAGAGAAAGGGAAACTTCTATCTCAACCTTTACCAAATCCCGGCCACTCACAAAGCGCAAACATCGTCTTTAACCAACAAAATCATAACGCGGGTGCCATAACTACATTGAGATCGGGAAGAGTGCTAAACAATAATGTTGGTGAACAAGTTGATGATGATGATTCAGATGAAACCCCGGCTGCTACTTCTACTCCTACTTCGTCAAGTCCCCCATCTTCTTCTGAGCTTATTCTCCATTCTTCACTAGGCTCGAACTATCAGCCCACTTCCTTGAATGAACCACCATCTTAGACCATCTCAAATCTAATTTTGGGATCCATTCCATCCCCACAACCTTCTCCTCAAATGTTGAACCCAACCCCTATTAATAAAGCTCCTTTTCCAAACCAGTTGAGGCCCAACAAACTAAGTCCACAGATAAAGAAGATTGTGGAAATGTTTAAGTAAGTTAACATAAATATTCCTCTTATATGCTATCCAATAAGTTCCGTCCTATGCGAAAATTCTTAAGGACTTGTGCGCTAGGAAGAGGAAAACTCAAGTACCTAAAAAGGTTTTCTTAGCGAGCAATGTGAGTACTGTTTTTACCCAACATTTTCCCAAGAAACGTAAGGACCCCGGCTGTCCTACAATATCTATAACTATATAGGGTAAAAACATCAATCGCACTCTACTCAATTTAGGTGCTAGAACTTACTCCCGTATTCTGTTTATGAGCAATTAGGAATAGGAAAGTTGAAACCTGCGCACTACACTCTCCAGATGGTCGATCGATCTATCACCCACCCTAGGGGTGAGTTAGAAGACGTGTTGATCAAAACCGGGAATTTATATTCCGTATGGACTTTATAGTTTTAGATACACAGCCTGTGGCGAACCCACGGAACCAAATTCCGGTGATTCTAGGTCGACCTTTTCTAGCAACTTCCAACGTGATAATCAATTATCGTAACGGTTCCATGAATCTGTCTTTTGGGAAGATGACAATTGAGCTTAACATTTACAGAGTAGGAAGTCAAGCCTCCGAACCTTCTACTCATATAATTGATATATATTTTGTCGACAAGATAACTTCCGACGGTTGCGAATTTGAGGAGCTTCACGATATTGATCTCGACGCCACTAGTGCATTATTATTTGATCCTGCTATTTATTATACGAGTGAGGACCCTTCTGTCCATCCCCGAGTCCGAATCCTTTGACTTGTCGAATGACTTAGTCGAGCTATCCGAGTCAGTCTCTTACGCTAGATACGAACCTCTTATGGAGTATCATACATTTCTTTCCGATGAGATTATCATTCAGAATATTGATGAAAGTTTTGAAGATATTTTCGCTGAAGAACTCGCGTTCCTTCGAAACATGGATGTTGTGATGAATCAATCTCCACCCGAAGAAGTTGAACCACCACCCTTCTTATCCCGTACGAGAATGCGACTATTCCACCTATTCCTTATCTTTCAAATTCTTGTTTTCATCCATCATCACTTTTTCGTCTCTACCAACCGAGATGTAAAACTATTCAATTCCATCTCTTATCTCCTCCCCACTTCTTCAGGTCTCTCTGTAATATGATCTTCTACCAACTGTGGTGTTACATTGATAAAATATTCGAATGGTTGGTGTTAACTTTTGGTCTTTGTAAAGCTTTATGTAGACCAATATTATTTATCCCCCTCTTATGATTTTTAATGCTTAGTAATGAGAATACTGTTTTACTCAAGTTTGGGGGGAGGAGAAAAATATTTTGGCTCTTGAAAAAAAAAGAAATTTTGCACGATTGTGAGCCAAAAACAAGTTTCGGGGAGGATTTCACAGTTATTCACTCTTGACCCCTTCTTTATACCATCTTATTGAACTGTTCCTTCTAGTCCTCAGGTTTTGAGCTTACAGGATAACATCAGTGAGGATACTGCTGCAAACAAGTTTGGGAAGATGGTTTGTATGGATGGTTTGCATATATCTATGCATCATATGTAAATATTGCATCGCATAATTATTTTTTTTAAAATAAAAGTTGGAAAGTAAAAAAATACATATAGAAGAAAGGAAAAGATTTAAGAAATGCAAGAAAATTAGATATTTTAAAACGAAACTAGTAATAGGTAGTCATGAGCTGTTCTCCTGAGGGTTAGTAAGATGAAGGAAATCACTAATCTGAGGATAGAAATAAGTCTGAAAAATAGTCCTTATTCTTGAGTCCAAACTTCTGAATGTTGATACCCTACTATACGCACTTGCACACATCTTGAAACTTGGGATAGTAGAGAATACCTTGAATTGCTCTTATCTAAAAGCTTTAGTATGAAGGAAAAAATATATAAACAAAAATATAAATGACACAAAAAAAAATAAATGGTGAAGAAAAATGAACACTGGTTTTGTAATTACTTAAGGCAGCATAAAAAAAATATAGCGAAGGTGTCTTATCACCTAGTGCCTTAAACCAACTGGTTTGGGGGTCACTGCTAAGGCTCAGGTGTTGTAAGACTATGATATTACTAATTACGCCTTAAAGAGTGAGCATATTTGGTAATCGGTTGGTTAGTACCTCAAGAAGTATTAATGGTCGCATGAAGAATGTGTGAGCAATTCCATCTAAAAACATTCACCGACTAAAAAGTACCAAGGGAGATGGTGTAACGCTTTCAAAATCGTTTAGGTTAATTGTTTGATAATTAGTAATACAACACGTGTTTTCCGTAAAACCTAATTATAATTATTTTTCCACATAAACATAATTATACCTATTTTTAATTATGTAATTACTTATGTATGGGTGACCTACTGGGAGTAGCCCCCTTCTTGAGTCTGGTTCATTTAAAGGGTGTGGTTTCAGCCAGAGCAGACAATACCATCTGTGTTTGGGGGGTGGGTTATGACAAATATGGTATCAGAGCCGGTCCCTCAAAAAATTAGGTTTGTGGTTCGAGAACGAACCATTGTTCTAAGTGGGGGGGGAGTGTAATAACCCAGGTGGAGTTGGGAATGAATACCACCTACCCCATAAGAAGTGAGATGTTATCCAGTATCGAGGTGGGGATGTAACCGATACGGATACACACGGGGAGCCACTGTAGAACAATGGGGAGTATCGAATTGCATTCCGAAAGAGCGCTCGATCAGAACTATAAATGGAATGATACCACTCTTATAACATGGATGCGCCTTTTGGATGAATCGAAACTCCGGAGTTTGAAGAACTCCGTAGTTAAGCGTGATCGAGCTAGGGAAATTTTGGGATGGGTGACCTACTCGGAAGTAGCCCCTTTCTTGAGTCCGGTTCATTTAAAGGGACAAAACCGTGCGGTTTCGGCCAGAGCGGACAATACCACCTGTGTTTGGAGGTGGGTCATAATTATACCTATTTTTAATTATATAATTGCTTATGTATGGGTGACCTACTGGGAAGTAGCTCCCTTCTTGAGTCTGGTTCATTCAAAAGGACAAAACCGTGCGGTTTTAGCTAGAGCGGACAATACCATCTGTGTTTGGGGGTAGATCATGACAAATATGGTATCAGAGCCGGTCCCTCGAAAAAGTAGGTTTGTGGTTCGAGGACGAACCATTGTTCTAAGTGAGGGGAATGTAATACCCCAGGTGGAGTTAGGGATGAATACCATCTACCCCGTGAGAAGTGAGATGTTATCCGGTATCGAGATGGGGATGTAACCGATACGGATACACACGGGGATCTACTGCAGATCAATGGAGAGTATCGAATTGCATTCCGAAAGAGAGCACGATCAGAACTATAAATGGAATGATATCACTCTTATAACATGGAGGCGCCTTTTGGATGAATCGAAACTCCGAAGTTTAAAGAACTCCGTAGTTAAGCGTGCTTGAGCTCGGGAAATTTTGGGATGGGTAACCTACTGGAAAGTAGCCCCCTTCTTGAGTCCGGTTCATTCAAAAGGAAAAAACCGTACGGTTTCGGCCAGAGCGGACATACCATCTGTGTTTGGGGGTGGGTCGTGACAGATGGACACAAGGGTATGATAGCTTGAATTGAATTCTCTAAGTGTTGGGATGTATTTTACACACACGTTAGGGGTATATGATCGATGTTTGGAAGAAAAATAGGGAGGAAGACTAAAGACGATGTTTAATTGAGGGGTGATGTGATTTCTGACATTTTTTCAACACATTAAGATAGGGCTCATGACAACTAAAAAGCTAGTGTAGTTTGAAACTTTTATTTTCAAGTTCTTTCTTTTATATGTTCCTTATTTTTGTATGTAATTTTCATTTTCTTTCTTTTATTATGGGATTTTGTGGGTGAAATTTGCTGAAAATCCTCACGAGACAACGCTCCTCCTACTAGGGACACTTAGAGGTTTAAAGGCTTGTTGCACGTGCTAAATGCAATCGTGTTGCCTACGAAAGTGTGCTAGATTTCTTTTTCTCTTTATAAATAGTTTGCCCGGGACAATCAAAGATAAATTTGGGGGTATTTGATTAGTCAAATATATTGCACATTTGTATGAACATTTTCCCTACTATTACAACAACAACAACAACTGAGCCTTTTATCCCAAGCATATGGGGTAGGCTACATGAACCAACATGAGAATCACGCCGGGTCCAGCACATGAATCCTCTGTCTCCACTCACTTCTATCGAACAATATACTTTCATTGAGTCCTTTGGCAACCATATCGTTTCGTATCACCTCCATCCATGTTTTCTTCGGTCTCCCTTTTGCCCTTTTGCCATTACCCATATCGAGAGTATCTATTCGTCGAACCGGTGCTTCCATAGGTCTGCGTCGCACATGACCAAACCATCTAAGCCGGTTTTCCCGCATCTTCTCCTCCACGGGTGCTACACCAACTTTTGCACGAATATCCTCATTTCGCACCTTGTCTTTTCTAGTATTACCGCACATCCAACGAAGCATGCGCATCTCCGCTACGTGCATCTTCTGTGTATGATGCTTCTTAGGAGCCCAGCATTCTGTACCATATAATAAGGCAGGCCGAATAGCGCTCCGATAAAACTTCCCTTTCAATTTTAACGGAAAGTTACGATCACACAAAATCCCTGTTGCACTCCTCCATTTCAACCAACCAGCTTGGATCCTTTGATTAACATCACTATCGATCTCCCCATTCCTTTGGATGATGGAACCTAGATATCTAAACTGGTCGCTCGGTGATATCTCTTGCCCTTCCAATGTTATACCAATATGGTTTTGACTTCTCTGGCTACTAAATTTGCAGTGCATATATGCTGTCTTGGACCTGCTCAATCTGAATCCCCGAGATTCCAATGTTTGTCTCCATAATTCCAATTTGGCATTAACCCCTGCTTTCGTCTCATTTACTAGAACAATATCATCAGCGAATAGCATACACCAAGGGACCTCATCTTGGATAGTTCTAGTAAGCTCATCCATCACGATGGTAAACAGGAAAGGACTTAATGCAGATCCTTGATGTAAACCAATAGTAATCGGAAAATCACTTGTTAAGCCACCGCAAGTTCTGACATTTGCCACTACTCCGTCGTACATATCCTTGATTATGTCAATATACTTGACGGGGACCCCCTTTTTCATCATTGTCCCCCATAATACCTCTCTAGGTACCTTGTCGTACGCTTTTTCTAAATCAATAAATATCATATGCAAATCTTTTCTCCTCTCTCGAAAGCGCTCGACAAGTTGACGAAGCAAATGAATCGCCTCTGTCGTCGATCGTCCAGGCATGAACCCAAATTGGTTCTCTGTTATCTTAATATCCATCCTTAGCCTGTGTTCAATCACTCTCTCCCAAAGTTTCATGGTGTGACACATTAGTTTTATTCCACGGTAGTTTGAGCAACTTTGAATGTCACCCTTATTCTTGTAGATAGGTACAAGGATACTTTTCCTCCATTCATTTGGCATCTTTTTTGTCTGCCAAATCTTATTAAACAGATCTGTCAGCCATTTAACGTCTATTTCTCCTAAGCATTTCCAAATCTCGATAGGAATCCCGTCAGGACCAACCGCTTTTCTTAAACCCATTCTGTTCAAAGCTTCTTTAACCTCAGTAAGTCTTATTTTAAGCATGAAATCACAATTTATATCTTGAGATTGAATGACAAGTCCATCCAAATTCTTAGTAAAGCTCTCATTGAACAATTTGTCAAAATAATCTCTCCATCTTTCCTTGATAGGAATCTCGAACTAAAACCTTCTGATTTTCATTTTTGACACACTTCACCGCACATAAGTCTCTAGTCTTCCTTTCCCGCATTCGAGCAATCCGGTATATATCATTTGCAGCCTCTTTAGTGTCTAATTTCTCGTACACCTCCTTGTAGACCTTAGATTTAGCTTCCCGAACAGCTTTCTTAACTTCCTTTTTAGCCATTTTGTACTTCTCAAATCTCTCCACATCTCTACTTTTCTTCAAATCTTTATAAGAATCTCTTTTAATTTTAATAGCAGCCTTTACATCTTCATTCCACCATGATATGTCCTTAGATGGTGGAGCACCACCTCTCGACTCACCAAGTAGATGTCTAGCTACTTTCTTGATAAAACTAGCCATTTTGTTCCATGTTTTGTCTGGATCATCTTCCGACTGCCAATCCGCTTCTTGTACTACACGATCTATAAAAGCCTTTTGATTACCTTCTTTCAATCGCCACCATTTAATTTTAGGCTCTACCTTACGTCTAATCTTCCTAGGTTCTCTTCTAAATCGAAAATCTAGAACTAAAAGTCTATGTTGAGTAGTTACACTCTCACCTGGCACTACCTTACAGTCGATACAACAACCTCTATCTATTCTTCTCGTCAGAAAAAAGTCTATTTGACTAGCATTTGATCCGCTCCTAAAAGTGATAAGGTGGGACTCTCTTTTCCTAAACCAGGTGTTTGCTAAGATCAAGTCATAAGATAAAGCAAAATCTAGAATCGAGTCACCTACTTCATTCCTTTGTCCGAAACCAAAACCTCCATGGATAGTATCAAACCCACTACGACTAGTACCTACATGTCCATTAAGATCACCACCAATAAATAACTTCTCTCCACTAGGTATACTTTGCACCACCTCGTCTAAATCCTCCCAGAATAGACGCTTACTAGCGTCATCAAGACCTATCTGTGGTGCATAAGCACTAATAACATTAAAGATCTCTCCATCTAGAATAAGCTTAACCAGTAAAATTCTATCACCTTTTCTCCTAATCTCAACTACATCCTCAAGCAACCGTCTATCTATGATTATACCTACCCCATTACGATTTTTATCTCTACCCGTATACCAAAGCTTATAACCCCAAGGCTCTATGACTCTACTCTTTTCACCATCCACTTAGTTTCCTGCAAATACATAATACCAACTCTCCTCCTAATCATCACCTCCACTAATTCTATTAGTCTACCCGTAAGGGAACCTATGTTCCAGGAAGCTAGACGGATCCTATGAAACCCTTGCTTATTTGTCACTACACCCGGGGTCCGATGTAGCGCGCCGTCTCTGGACGACGACCCTTGCTTATTTGTCACTACACCCGGGGTCCGATGTAGCGCGCCGCATCTGGACGACGACCAAGCCCTTGCATATTTAACACTACACCCGGGATCCGATGTAGCGCGTCGCTGAGTAGGGGACGCCCCAACGATATTCTTATTATGGTTCATGTCATAGAATGTGACAAAGTTTTACGTTGGCTGTCACAAGCCTACCACAATCCTCACCCTTTCTCATCCGGACTTGGGACCGGCAACGGTGGGTTTATTTGTAAAAAGAATATATGTAGGTTTATTTGTAAAAAGTTTATTGTCATATGTTTCTTCATTTATAATTAATATAATTAAGGAAAATATATGCATATAATATTTAAATAAAATATTATTAATATATGTATATCATATCAAATATTCCTAACAATATTCTTAAGATATTATATCATATAAATGGTTGGAATAATATCTCAAAATAATAACAAATGCTACTAATATTTTGATATGAGATATTGTGCAGGTATTATATTAGATTAGCCCAGGTCTGAAATTTAAGTAGGAGATCCACATCAAATCGGAATATCAAACCGAATCTGCCAAAAATTAGAAACAAATCGAGGAACCTAGCAATGGCAGAGACTAAGGGTAATATTTTCAGAATCTATATATCAATAGGATCTCCAAATATCGAGAGAAAAAGCTAGAAAAAATCCCAAGTCACGATCCCACCAAACGGCGGCGGAAGGGCAGTCATTTAGCGGCTATTGGATAAGAATTTTCAGGGGCATGATCGTAATCTCACATACTTTAATATGGCATCTAGGGTTTCACATTTCAGAGCTTATAAAAGGATCGAGAGCTATCTATCTAATCTCATCCATCTGTCCATCGCAGAATTCTAAAGAAAGATCTAGCGAGCAACTATGGTTCTTGTAATCTACTTTTTAAGAAGAAAATTGTAATGCAATAGTTAATAAGTAAATGCAGTTTTTGTTTTAATTCTTTTTGCATTTACTTTACGCATTACTTTTCCGCATTAATTTTCCGTATTACTTTTCTGTATCTTAATTATGGTTTCATACATCTTCAACATTTCTTCTGAATAGCTACTAATCATGAGCGAGTAATTTCTTACTTGCTAGGGTTTGTAGGATAGGGTAGAATAATGGATGAAGTATCTTTTGACTTCTTTTAACATTTTAATGTTTAAAAATTTTAGCAAAATAAATGTTAACATTCTTATCGGGCGCGCTATCAAATCATTGATAGTCACGACCGTAATTTGAGATTAGTTAAACACTTGTTTTGTTAAGAGTTTGAGATTAATAGAGATCAATTGAAGGACAAGGGTCGAGAGAGAGAAACCCTAATCCCTCCGAGAACCCTAATCCACATTCACCGCTATCTCTCTAGTTTTAAACTATTAAAAGATAAAAAAAGAAAGACATATCTAAACATTCATCCATTAACTACTAAGTCCTATAAATCCTACAAGCCCTTCTATTATAAATTTTATATCTATATTAAAATAAAACGACAACAAACCATCCTCTCTCTTATCAACTCGTCTAAAATAAGAAAAGAAATTCACGTTTCCCTGCGGACGACCCGTACTCATCGCGGCTAACTATTTGCGACACCGTCTTGATTACGGTTATTTACAAAACACTTTTTCACGATCAATCAATAACGCAACTAGAGCATCATCTTTCCAACATCACTGTCAATTTAATGTAGGTAGACTGAGAGCCAGTTCGGATGAGCGTTATGAAACCATGGTTGTGAAACCATGATTTGTGACCAAACCGTATTTTGGGATATGCTGGGATGAGCTATTAGTGAAACCATGGTTTTGTAAAAGCCCACCATTCATAAAAAAAATTGGGGGGGGGGGGAGGGGGGGGCATCTTACCATTGAAAGAAAGATAAGTTTTTTTTAATGGAGGGCCCACCATCTTCCTCACCGCTCAACGAGCGGTGGGAAAAGCTTCCCCTTGCTTTTCCCACGGTTTGTTTTGAGCAGTGGGCTCCCATCGTCGCTCCCTATGAACAGGGGAGCGGCGAGCGTTGAGCGGCCTAGGCTGCTCAACTCTCCGCCGCTCCCCTGGCCCTAAATAGTCGTTAGATCCAGCTGATTGTTTTGGTTAATGCCCACCTTTAACTAAAATGCTTCGGTTTTTGCTTACATCCAGATTCTCCGAGAACGGTGCAGCCTTGAACTGCCCTGCATTGACCAAAGCTTTTGGTTGATCTCTTCTTTAAGCGGACTATACATTGTACAATAGACATGTGCTTCTGTTTGTAGAACACATGTGCTTCCGTTTGTTATCCAATTATGAGAAGTTGAAAAAAAAGCCCCAAGTCTGACAGTTAGAAACCAAACTCTACATTAAATTATTTTTGAAAAAAAAGACTTCTCTGAATTTATTATGAGTTCATCTGGGAAACAAACTATATAAAATCGAGAAATTAAATTAGGGCATACACTTCTCTTCGTAATTGTTTGAATAATGTATGTGAGTTGAACCCTTGACTGCTACGTGTGTTTGAATATTGTATTATGAGTTGTGTTAAGTATTTTATTTGGTTCAATCTCATTGCGCCAAATTTCTTAATTCCAAAGCTTGCCAACTTCCATTCAAGAGCCACTATTGGATCAAGGTAGCCTGTCTAATAGATATTGAAAACCTGTTCTTGAGCTATTTAACTAGACAAATAGTCGGCCTATTTGTATGTACTCAAGAGGTCAATCTAACGAACCCAATTATATAAAAAAAAAATCCCAGAGGGCAAGGGTACAGAGTCACCCTTAGCTAGGTGTATGGAACATTTTGGTGCATTCTCTCCACCTATACTTCTACATATAACATTTCCTAAATTGTATAAATGGCTAGTACAATGCACTTCTTTGTTTTCTTATATATATAGCATCCAAATACCTTTGCATCCATTAAACAACATTATTGTTTTGTTAATTAGGATCCATTCATGCATATCTAAATTATATCAATATTGCATTGAACAATATTTTTCTTTTTTGGTCTTTATTCTGCAGGTGCATTAATTCTTCATTCATGTATCAAATCGAATTCATGGAAACATATCTGCTAATGTGGTATGTTTTTATGTGCAAGATTTCATGACATTGAATCTGGAATACTCATTCAAAACTTGTCAAATATACTGATTTCTAGATTCATTGCTTTATCATGAATGCCAGACCTATAAAAGACTTGGGTGACATTGATTTCTTCACAACACAATGATCGTCATTGGGTTTCCTCTCCCATGGCGACTCCATGTAAAAAATAAAATTTTATATATTGGAGAGGCTCAAAGATATTGCCAGCTTCCTTCATTTAATGGAGGAAGCGGCATTCTGGTATCCTCTAGTTTGAGGATATCAGAATGCAGTGAAGTCGAGCACCTGGTGTAAGTATAAATGTTAATTATTTTTATTATTTTTCTTTTCTTCTTGATTTTCATGACATATTGTGCATCGTACATTAGAAGCATTATCATCTTCTTCACATTATTTACAAAGTTTTCCATTAAAATGAAACGGCAATGGAGAAAACCTTTCTTGAAAAATCTAAATTTCGTTTCCCTACCCTACCCTCGGCTTGAATCCTATCACAATCTATTTTTATTTAGTGCCATTTTTAATTTATTATTTTTGATATAACATTGAGAATGAAAAAGAAGTTTTTTGTAGTCAGGGGCGGATCCAGGATGGGTCGAGATTAGGCAGGCGACCCACCTGGATCGGTAAATCTCTATATATCGAAGTATGTTTGATGCACGTATATATAAATACTGGTTGCTTTGCCTAACATGAAATCTTGCAGGCCATTTGGTAGAAGTGTAAAATTTTGGATTGCAGCACATACCCCTTCATCTTCTTCACAGGCCATTTGATACACGTATATATAAATACTAGTGCAACCTGAATACCCACGTTCGATTCCTCTCCATGCTTTAATTACTTCTTTTTTTCCCAATCTCTTTTAAATAGTAGTGTTTCAGCACATACCCCTTCATTTTCATATTTCCATATGCAATTTCACAAGCATTTTTTTTGTATTAAGTATCACTCAGTAATTTTCTGACCCACCTGACTAAGACCTCTAGCTCAGCCGCTACTTGTAGTCCTGAAAGACCGGTGGAAGTCCTTTAAACATTTTCCGATAAAGTACTCTAATAAATGGAAAAAAACAGATTTACGGAGAAAATTGCATTCTGATCAAATCATTCAAGAAAACATCAAAGAACAATGGTTTAAGAAGATTAATTATGCCTTTTATATGTTGGTCATCTATCGGAAACAAGAAAATATTTATGCTTGTGGTGGATCAGTCTTACTTAGTGTGCATGATGTGTGTGCGTGTGTGTGTGTGTTTTTGTGCGTATATGCGTAGAATTGAAGTAAGAATAAACACATCGATATAATCCATGTATTTGTGAATTCTACTTGTCTGCTCAATCTTGGCATGTTTGAGTGCTTTAGCTGTACTTTAAAGTTTATAGATCATGTTAGGTGTTTATTTTATCCTTTATTTGATATATTATGATAAACTCAATTTTTTTAGTTGTCCATGTCTTCTCATTTTTTCTGTTTGCACTTAATACAGGACTTCGTATTCGGAAAGAAGCAGTGTCCCAATGGCTCTCTCCCATAATACTTGTCAATGTTTCCTGCAGAGGCTCCATTCAATCTTCGCTCCTCCTTCAGGTAACCACTCTCATCCCCCTCGCATCATAGATGTTTCCGATTAAAGTTTTGCCAAATCTCCTTGGTGCCCTTTTTTTCCGCCTTCTAAACTTTGATATTGTTATTTTTTAAGGTCAAAGTTTTCTTAGAGAAGAACCTTGATTTGCCATTTCGTCGCAGGGACATAAATGAGGGGTCCTCTGAACACGAGTATGAAAGCTACGAGGTGGCTCCAAAACAACCATCAAAGATATTGAGAAGTAGGCAGGCAAGGGAAAGAAGGTCCCGTGATGCAATTAATAAATTTTGGTGGAAAACAATATATCTGTATTGATAGGTAACCATATATATGTTCATGAAAAATCAAAGGATTTCAATAATGCAACATAAACTTCATCCGATGCATGGGCTAGACGTCTTCAAATCCTTTGATTTTACATACATGTATATTTGAGGGTAGGGTGATCAACTTGAACGAATCGGATCGTTAAAATATGTCGTAGATCGGGAGTTCCCGTTTTTAAGAAAACGCAGACCGGTTTGCAATGGATCGCTCCCCTATACACACGCGCGCGTGACTAAGTGTATGTACAAAATCAAATGAACAATAAACAGTTCAAAAATTATGCAAGGTTGTTTGTGATTGAGGTATCAAGGGAGAAAAAAATCTTTGTATATGAAATTATTTTAATTACTCTTTTGTCACTCCTGGTAGCATGAGTTTTTGTTTTGTTTTTTTAATTGATTGTTTTCTTTTTATTACAAGTCATATTCCTGTTGATATAAAGTTGTGTGTGCGCGCGCGCATCGTGAGATCCTGGAAAACCTTTGCTGTGGCATAATGAAGCTAATAACAATCTATTTATAGATAATGTATTCATAGTAACTCAACAATAGAGGTTAAGTAGTTCATGTAAATTTTATCTCATCATGGTTACATCAATTTTAATATGTTTTACTCTAATTCTTTCTTCTTCAAATTCCTGCAGCGCTTCTTTTGACTTGCTAATTCGCTTGCCAATTTCTCATCGACATGCATGGTAGGATTTTTCTGTAACTACCACCACTAAATTTTGAAATTGTTGTTCGATTTTTAAGGAAACTGTAGTTTGAAAGAAAACAAACCAAAAAAAATAATCAACGAAGAGGTTCTACTTTCTCATCCACACGATTAGACTTTGGATGGATCATTGGATGGGCGATTTACCCGTGAACTGAGGCCCGAAGGTTATATTGGATCTGTAATGGATAACGATGTTGCAATTTTCAGAATGAGATATCATAGAGCTATTAAATAGAGATGAAGATTATCTAATCTTCCGTTGCCAAACAATGAGTTCGTGATAGAAGGGAGAAGTCTTCAGTTGGAGTTGGAGTTGAATATGATTTTACCCACACATGAAGGAGATGGGATGGTATGGTATGGAAGCTTAATCCAAACGGAAAGTTCTCTTTACAAAATTGTTATAAATAAACTTTGGTGGGCTTGAAGCTCCTTGTTATAAATTTATGTGGAAGTCGATGACTTCATAGAATATCAAGATTTTTCTTTCCCACAATGGCAACATAGATATATTATTCTCGGGACTTGAAGAAGATTGATTGGAGTGTTGTTTGTCGTTGGAAACCGAGAGATTATTATAATGTGTCGATATTGAATGACTGTGAAGATGAGAGTGACGACGAAGATCCCGCGATAACACATCTCAGTTCTTCTATTGAACGTATCAGGGATCCAAACTACTCTGCGTCGTCCATCAATACGTTAGTAAGACGTGATATCGGCCAATTGATTGTCATGGATCAAGATTTTGCGAATCCATCTAACGAATATTCAGCCAATAAACCGAATCAACATGTCAGGTAATGAAATTGAAATAAATGTTTTAAAGTGCTTAATGGTTATAAGTAATGAAATAATATTTGGATATATACATATAGGATCTGATGGCAAGCGCAGGATCAGGGTATAAACGTCATAATAAGAAAATACGTTTAGACGATGTTATCTAGAACTCCGCAGCTAGAGCAAAGGCGCCTATCCCTACCAGCGCCCCGCATACTAACGCCACAACACCACTATCAGCGCCCCTTATCCTTACCAGTGCCCCGCTTACTAGCACCACCATCGGCGCCACCTATCCTTACTAGCGCCTCTACTAGCGCCACAGGACCCCCAATGGTTGCAGCAGCCACGTCTACCCCTATTATCGTGGTAGCAAATCCTCCTACCCCAGTCACTCCTACACATTGTATATTGTTTACTCATTTGAAATTTCATACATTATGACAATGTATGAAATTCGCTGATGATATTGTTTTAGTAAATGAGACGAAAGCAGGGGTTAATGCCAAATTGGAATTATGGAGGCAAACATTAGAATCTCGGGGGTTCAGATTGAGCAGGTCGAAGACAGCATATATGCATTGCAAATTTAGTAAACAGAGAAGTCAATATTGGTATAATATAGGAAGGGCAAGAGATATCACCAAGCGATCAGTATAGATATCTAGGTTCCATCATCCAAAATGATGGGGAGATCGATAGTGATGTTAATCAAAGGATCCAAGCTGGTTGGTTGAAATGGAGTGTAACAGGGATTTTGTGTGATCGTAACTTTCCGTTAAAATTGAAAGGGAAGTTTTATCGGAGCGCTATTCGGCCTGCCTTATTATATGGTATAGAATGTTGGGCTCCTAAGAAGCATCATACACAGAAGATGCACGTAGCGGAGATGAACATGCTTCGTTGCGGTAACACTAGAAAAGATAATATGCGAAATGAGGATATTCGTGCAAAGGTTGGTGTAGCATCTGTGGAGGAGAAGATGCAGGAAAACCGGCTAAGATGGTTTGGTCATGTGCGACGCAGACCTATGAAAGTACCGGTTCGACAAATAGATACTCTCGATATGGGCAATGGCAAAAGGGCAAAAGGGAGACCGAACAAAACATGAATGGAGGTGATACGAAACGATATGGTTGCCAAAGGCCTCAATGAAAGTATATCGTTCGATAGGAGTGAGTGGAGACGGAGGATTCATATGATGGACCCGGCGTGATCCTCATGTTGGTTCGTGTAGCCTACCCCATATGCTTGGGATAAAAGGCTCAGTTGTTGTTGTATGACAATGTAGTTGTCTATTGAATTTTTAATTATCTATTAAATTCGATTGAATCATCTAACAGTTTACTGTTTGCAGTTCCTCATTCTACTAAGGGGATGGCATCTGGCGCCGGTTCTAGCGCCACGCCAGGGACGGCAAGTATAATCATTATTGCTTAAAGCTTTTAAATAACGATTGTAATTTAAACAAGTCTGTTTCCGACTATATACTCTGACTATTATAATATTATGTCTATATATCTATCTTTTTTGCAGGATCCAGCACTGTAAGGAGGAAGGGTCCTACTAGGCCCTCATGCTCCAGGCCAGGCACAGACGCTGATATGGAACGCCGATGGTGTTCCTGTTGGTGATACGTTGACCAAGTAGGGGATTACATAGAAGCGGAGATCCGTACTTACTACAAGTACCCGCTCTATGCTAGGTGGGACCACCGCCAGACTACCGGTGTTCAGCAGTTTTTTGCGTCGAACGAGGTATCACATACCCTTTTGTACATTTAAATTTCAATCGTGTTATATACATATACATATACATATATATATATATATATAATTTTGTAATTTCAGACCAGGCGAAATTACAGATTCGTCGGTTTCACCGGCGAGGATGGCGTGGATAGGCCATTCGATCCACATCGCGTCTTTGCCTGGCTGATACCCACGTGTCAGAATATCAAGAGGAGATGCTGAAGTGAAGTGAAGGAAAAATATTATCTTCCCTGGCTCGCGGCGACTAAAGAGCGCCGAGCGATGATGGACAGGATATATCTCCAGGTCCCGAGTGAGGATTGTCCGTGGCTGGTCCAGTATTACGAGCGCGAGGATGTTAAGGTATATATATTTAAATTTTAAGGTTATAATAATATAACATAAACAATGCATATTCTAAAATATAATATAATCTTCTTTATATTTGCAAGTTTTCGTCGGAGCGCAACAAGGCAAACTGGAACAATGGCGTGAGAAGCCGCACTATCCCGATCCAAGGGAAGCTTACGCAGGCCAGCGCACAGTGTTACATGGTGAGTGTTTCGACGCTTAGTTTTATATGTTTTATGTGTCACAAATTACTTATTGAAATAAATCCTAATTTTATAGTTAAGGGTGTTTTAGTGGAAAATCAACAATAGCTAAATGGTATTTTAGTGTAAATAAGTAAAATTGAGCAAGTGGGGGTATTTTTGTGAAAATCAACAATAGTTGTAGGTATTTTAGTGAAAAACAACAATAGTTTATTGAAAAACACACACACACACATTGAACTCTTGTCAAATTTTCATGCCCTAATTTTATTTCATCATTCTCCAAAACATTGAACTCTTGTCAAATTTGCATGCCTTGATTTTATCATAGAAACAAAAAGACCCCGCCAATTATACTGCTGCCAAGGGATGGTCCGTATTACACAAGGGCACAGACGAGTACAAGATATGTTTTATATAATCAAGTCGATTTTGTATTTTAAGTTAACAAGTGTGTGTGTGTATTCTTTACGGACCCAGTTCCAGGAGAGGACGGACGCCCTGCGACTTGGCCCCGATGACCAGATTACCGCCATTGTGCATGTCCTGAATTTGCTATCCGGCGGGCATCACTATGGGTATGAGTGTAGGTTGGTCCCGGGGACCACCAATACTTTGCTAGGCATGTGTCCATCCACAAGTACGCCATGGCCGAGACGCGGGCAGATATGGCAGCTGCATCACAGGAGGAGATCCGTTAGCTTCGTGACCAAACGGCGTAGACGCAGCAGCAGCTACAGACCCTTGCGGCAAAGGTCTAGGAGCTGAGGCAGTCAAACGCCGAGACCATCCAAGAGGCCATACGGAACGAGTTTGGGAGTTTCTTCACACCACGGGACGATGGAGATTCTTCATCCCAACGACCATAGACTTATTTATTAGTTGATTTATTAATACAAACATTTATTTTGTTGATTTATTGATCATATTGGTTGTATATATTTTTGGTTTATAATTGTGTGTGATTCGAATCATATTACTTTTTGTTTGTTTATAATTGCGTGAGATTTGATCATAATAATATTATTATGTATTGCCGATTGTAATTGAATGCAGCACGTGTGGGGGCGCGGAAATTTCATGTTTTAAAAAAAATACATATAACCTATGGTAACGGTTAAAACCGTTACCATATACCCTATGGTAACGGTTAAAACCGTTACGATAGGTTATGGCAACGGTTACCTGTATCTGATATCTGAAGGATATTAGATATCAGGTGGGCTTTAGTAATGGGAGGGGATATGGTAACAGTTAAAACCGTTATCATAGAATGTATATGGTAACGGACTAGACCGTTACCATATGTATGGTAACAGGTTAACCTGTTACCACATATGTGAGCCCCGCTATTTTATATGAGAGGTATCTGAACCGATTTTGGTAATGGCGTCTATATTGTAACGGTTTAAACCAATACCTTTTTTGTCTTTGGTAACGGATTAAACCGTTACCATGTTTATGGTAACCACTGCTATAGAATAGGGTTTTGGTAACTGTTTAAACCGTTGCCAAAACCCATTTTGGTAACGGATTAAACCGTTACACAAACATTACCACAAACCCCATAACCAGAAATCTGATAGCTGTTTGAACCATTACCATATCCTCGTTTTAGTAACTGTTTAAACCGTTGCCAATTTGATTTATTATGGGAAAAAATAAAATCCCACCTCTCCCCTCCATCAACCTATAGATGATCATGGGCCTTCATCCAAATTCAAAATCCACATCAGATTAGTGCTCAAAAGATCAACTTTTCAACCAAATCACCATTTCTAAAGGCCAAGATCTCTCCTTTCTTGTCTGCAACACATCGATCACCAAAAATAACAAGAACCCACATCAAAATTTAGAGAAAATGGGAGTTGGGAACAACAACAAGAATAGAAACAGCAACAACAACAATAACAAGAACAACAGCATCAACATCATCAACAGCAACAAAAGTTAGGGGATCGATCACAAAATTGAAAATTAAAGCAAAAAAATTAAAATTATACCTACCTCTTGATGACCGGAGGAATCAACAACAGCAACAACATCAACACTGACAGAATCAACAGCAGCAGCAGCATCAACAAGAACGGCAAAAAAAACCTAATTTTTGGGAACGGGCAGAAAAGTAAAAATTAAACCAAAATGTTAAAATCAAAACCTTAATACTTACCTCTTGACGACCAGGCGGTGGCGTCGGCGAGCTTCGACAAGCTCGATCGGCGGCGAGCTTCGACAACAGAGCTAGGGCTTCGACCTCGGAAGGCTCTCAGGGCTCCGATCACCGGCGCTGAGGCTCTACGAAGCAGGTAAGACGGCGACGAGCTCGAGGCGGCGGCCATGGACCCGAGGCGAGGAGGCGATCGAGAGGCGGAAGATTTGGGGCGAAATTTTTTCGGAGGGAAAAGAGAGGCTCGGGGAAAAGAAATGGGGAATTGGGGTTTCCTAACGAGTGGGTTGTGGGCCCGCAACCTAATTAGATTTGGCAACGGTTTCACCCGTTGCCAAATCAATAAAAACCGTTATAGGAAATTGGTATCAGTTTAAATAGTTATCAATTCCTCGTTACTGGTGTCCCATTTTGCAGTAGCGTACTGAGGTTATGGTAACGGTTTTGTAACGGTTTAAATCGTTAACAGACTCATCCTTAGTGAATTTGATTTGTTAATTTTCTTCAACTAATTGATGAGAAATTGTGATGATACATGTTTTGCTTTTATTTATAATATATCATGTATCACATTAATAATTTGTCATTAATCAAAAATGGGAAGATTATTGGTCTCATTGGATTTTAATTATTGACAATAAATTACTCCATACTATCTTAGCTTTTGTATATCGTTATTTGGAGTATTTGATAGACGGAGAAAAGAGCCACAATGTTATATCCAAAGGATATTGGAGGTGAAGTTCGGATTCCACAAGGTTAAATATTAATATAAAGATTGGAGCCCGTACAAATCAAGACGAGCCAGAATACAAGCTATATAATGACAAATGAAGACTCGCATTTTGGGTAATTTGGTTTGTTTTTTTATTTTACCTAATTTTTTATGAATCAAATGTAAAGTGATTAAGATGCGAGAGAGTTGCACACACAACATCGCATAGCATTTCACATCACTATTTTATTCAAAATATCGTTTTCTCATGATGCATAAAAGTTAACAAATTAGACATCATTATGATCACTGAATTTTTCCAAAGCTTGAAAATTATCTTTGATGGATTTCGGAGACCTTTGTTATTTTCTAATAATTTTAGTATATTAGAAAATGAGTTTAAAATTTCTGTTTCATCGGACAAATAAATTAGTGTCAATAGATTCACAGCAATGTGCTGACTATAAATATTATTTTAACATAATATTCGAATACGAATTAATATTTTAAAATTTCTATTTACTAACTAAACTATAAGGAAATATTAATTTATGTTAGATCAACGCATGAAGGCGACTTGTTGAAAAAAGGGTCTTTTAATTTTTTAATTATGTTTGTCTCCATCCATCTTTAAAGATTACTTTTAAAAAATATTTCAAAGGGTAGCAAATTTTCAATATCATTAATTTTTTTGTCTTGACGTCACTATCATTTGAAAATATTTTTCAAACCTACAAAGTTTTTCAAATTACTCCGCTCACTATCACTATCAAACGATGGTTGATAGCGCCAGCTGTGTTTTGAATTTGTTTGCAATAGCTAAACTTCTTGATACTGTAAATTTTGCATATTTTCTTTGTTTTGAAGAAGAAAACACAAAACAAAAAATACTCTTTCATTACTGCTACTTAGAAAAATTTCAAGAGTTTAAGCTTTTCATTTTCATTCACACACACTTGTGATTCATCAACTCCACTAAGCTCTAGTTCCTATAGAAATAAGAAAAATTGTGAACGACAACTTCTCTCATCAATTAGAGAGATCTTCATCAGTGTATATTCGTAGCCTCTTGAAAAAGGGCAGATTGTAAGTTGTAAAGGTTTTGTTTCTATCGGTCAAATGAGCAAGAATAGTGAAAGGTTTGGGAAATCTTGACATGGGATGCTGAACAGTCTTATATTATCGTTTGTGTTTGCTCATATCTCTCTTTATACTATTGCATTTATTATTAATTGTTATAATTTTGTGATATATGTTTAACTAGATTGCAAATTAGCAAGTATTTGTTTTAAACCCTATTCACCCCTAATTTGCAATCTAATTAAACATATATCACAAAATTATAACAATTAATAATAAATACAACAATATAAAGAGAGAGATGAGCAAAAGCAAACACGATGATATAAGGACCCTATTCACCCCTAATTTGCAATCTAATTAAACAAATATCACAAAATTATAACAATTAATAATAAATGCAATAATATAAAGATAGATATAAGCAAACACAAACACGATAATATAAGGCTATTCGGCGTCCCAAGTCTAGTCCTTTCTTGAAGACCCCGTCTTTAGGATTTCCCAAACCTTTCACTATTCTTGCTCTTTTGACCTCATAGAAACAAATCTTTTACAACTTACAATCCACCTCTTCCTAAGAAATTACAAATATACACTGATGAAAATCTCTCTAATTAATGAGAGGAGTTGTCGCTCGCAAATTTTCTCATTTCTATAAGAACTAGGGCTTAGTGGAGTTGATGAATGATAAGAGTGCATGAATGAAAATGAGAAGCTTAAACTCTTGAAATTTTTCTAAGCACTAATAATGAAAGAATACTTTGGTTCCGTGTCTTCTTCTTTAAAGTAAAGCAAGTATGCCAAATTTATAGCATCAAGAAATTTAGCCGTTGCAAACAAATTCAAAACACAGTTGTCGCCGTCAACCATTATTTGATAATGATAGAGAGCTAAGAAATTTAAAAAACTTTGTAGATTGTTTGAAAAATATTTTCAAATGATAGTGCCATCTAGACAGAAATTAATGTTATTGAAAATTTGCTACAGGTAGTAATATTTTTCAAAAACTATCTTTAAAGATGGATGAAGACAAACATGATTAAAACCAAGAGACCTTTTTCTCAACAAGCCACTTTCATATATAGGAGGTCCGGGCCATAAAAAACAAACAAACTATGCATGCTTGCTCTAACATAAATTAATATTTCATTATAGTTTAGTTAGTTAATAACAATTTTAAAATATCAAATATTGTTCGAATATTATGTAAAAATAATATTTAAAGTCAGCACGTCACCGTAAATTTATCGACATTAATTTTGTCGTCCGACGAAACGGTAATTTTAAACTCATTTTCAAATATACTAAAATTATTTTTAATTAAATAATTATTAGAAAATAACAAAAGTCTCCGAAAACCATGAAAGATATTTTTCAAGTTTTGGAAAAATTCAGTGATTATAATGATAAATAATTTGTCAACTTTTATGCATCATGAGAAAAATGATATTTTTTATAAAATATTGATGCGTAATGCTATGCGATGTGTGCGCAGCTCCCTGGCCTCTTAGTCCCTAAATGATGGAGGGTTGGATCTCCTTCAGATGCTGTCCTCCGTCGATCTGTCACGAGCGTTGCTGGACGGTTGAGATTGGATTTGGAGGTTGTCTCCTACAGCATGCGGATTTCAATGGGTTGAGTTTGAGGTGGAAACTGAGGTACCTGCAAATAAGTCCCGGAATGGGTGACCACCGTAGCACCCTCTGACGATCAAGTTAGCCGAGAAATTTGAGTAGAGTAGTGGCTTATTGGATTCAAATTGCCTTACCGGAGTCGTCTGAGAGAGGGGTTTTATAGTGGTCGCATAGAGCGAGCAGGCGCGAGATCTTCGTCTTCGATTACACCCCTGACGTCACGTGTGCGTGAATGACGGGATCCCTTCATTAATGACGGGATACGCTCATTAATGGGGGGATGCGCCAGCGTGGGACGCGAGTCGTGGAGCAGCGGTTATCTCGCTTTGGCGAGATACGTGGAGCCGTTGCGGAGGCGCTAGGGCTCCGTAATCTCGGTTGATCGGGGGAGGCCGAGAAAGCTCGGCATGCTTGGAGCTCGGAGACGAGCGGGAGGCCGAGAAAGCTCGGCATGCTTGGATCGCCCGGAGGCGAGTGAGGAGACTGAGGAAGCTCGGAGACGAGCTGTTGGTAGTCTTCTAGGTGAAGGTGGAATGTTTTCAGGGGGGTCTCCCGAAAGGTCGGGACGTTCACCAAGAAGGAGCCTTAGGGATATCCCGATACGGCTCATTTATTCCACCCCCGTAGAGTCCGAGACACATCATCTGCCATGTGTCGTAGTCTGAGGAGACACCACTTGTGAGCATCATCATTAGCCCCCCGCTCTCGTTCTGACCTATCCAAGGGTCGGATCGTGAGTGGTCTGCTCGGTATTTCTTCTGCTCGATTTGGCGCCAAGGAATCGTAACGAGGATCGCCCGGGAACGACATGGAATTTGGTGGTTACATCGTTTCAATCCTTAGGCCCACGTGTCGCCTCGTCGTTCCCCTGAATCTTCGCGCGTATCCCCGACGACGTCAGCGAATCAATGAAGTGATCGTGCTTTACAGAGGGTGCGCCGTTTCGCTCGTTTTTTTGGGCTGCAGGACACGTGTCCGACGCGGGTTGGCGGACGCGGTGGGATGTCGTTGTCACCTGCAACCTAAGGGTCATCCCCAATGGTCGATCGCCACGTGGAGCTTCGGCGGCTGGCAGGCATGATGCTTCGTTTTGGTGGGAATTGATCTGGGCCGTTGGATGCTTTCTGTGGAGTGCATAAATAGGAGGGGACCCCTTAGGGCTAACACTTCCACCATAATTCATCCTTATTGTCAAAGATTGCCTCCTTCCTTCTAGATCGGATCATCCGTGCCTTTTCCTCGGCCAGCCCATTCCTTTGATTCAGGTTAGATGTCTTCATCTAAGGAGTCTGTAGAGATAGTTAAGGTAGAATCGGGCGATGAGGCTCCAGTTGTTGGAGCTGAGTCCAGAGGGTCTTCCTCCTCTTCGGCTTCAGATAACCAAGAGGGTTTGTCTTCTTTTTCTTCGTCCTCCGTGTCGGGTTCTCATCTGAGAGTCAAAGTGCCCCCGCCACCTGCCGTCATGAAGCAACAAGAGCTCCCAAGGTGCGCATCGAGAACGCCCGCGATGCGCCCTCCGTCTTGAGGAATATGGACAAGCTTGCCGAGATCCGGACTCGATTCCATATTCCCTCTAACTATTCTCTTCGTTTAACCAGAGAGGGTGAGCGGGCGGACCAGGTGCAGGGCAAGAAAATTGCCCTGTATTTGGAAGCATTCCGGCGGGAATGTGTCTGCCCTTCCCAACCGAGGTATGTGGGGTGTTTCGTTGCTTCCATCTTGCCTTGGGACAGCTAGCACCGAACTCGTGTTGAATTCTCCTCGGGTTTTTGGTCCGGTTGAAACTTGAAGATATCCTCTTTAGTTTGACCCTCCTCGTCTCCTTTATTTGTTATAAGAATCACCCCGGCACCAGCAACGATGAGCCGAGCTGGGTGTATTTTTCTTTCATAAAACGCAAGGGTGGGATAGCCGGGTCAAGGGTAGTAGTCATCCCTTCTTCCATTCACGAATGGAAGGAGAAGTTCATATTCGGTGGGCCACCCGAGGACGAGGATTGGCTTGTGCCTGCACAGTGGCATAGGGCCGACTGCCCGAGGGCGAAGCAGTCATCCTCACCTGAGGCGAGGGTGGTATCCATATGGGAGCCGATCCAGCGGGTCGACGTTATGCTTTCCGAGCAGGCTCTTAGCTGGGTCGGGCTCAGCCCCGCGTGTTTTTTAGGTAAGTTAGGTCTTTGGACGATCTATTTAGACTTTAATAGATTTTGCTTGCCCTTTCCAACGTCACTAACTTTCCTTCGTGTTTTCTCCTTTCTGCAGAGCAAATGGACCGCTCCAAATTCTTAGCTGCCATAGCCGCGAAGGCAGGAAAGAAGAATGAGGGCGCAAGCTCGTCCCGTCCCGGTCCGAGCTCGACCCCAAAACCAACTCCATCGGCGAAGCCTTCCGCTGCGCCTCGAGTCCCGGAAGTCCGTCGTAGGGAGAGCCAGAAGCACGCACGGGGACCGGAGCCCCGGGCGAAGGAGGTGGAGGACGAAACCGACCCTACTAAGGTGCCTCTCAAGAGGCACAAAAGGATGATTTCTCGCTTGCCACCCGTCAGGATCCCCGTGCAGGAAGGGGACGTCTGTTTTGAGGTGCCCTCGGGGCTTTCCGTCGCCGACAGCCTGCTCTCCGACATGGAGCGAGCGGCTGGGAGCAGAATTCCTCGGGGGACCCTAAAGGTCCAAGTGGCCGCCATCGCTCAGGAGGCGGTTCAGGTCGGTATTCGTTTTCTTTTAAGAATTTTATTAAGCATTTTCCTCAGTTTGAACATTTCTAACTCCTTTTGCTGCTTTCCTCAGATTCTCCAACACCGTGCCCTCATCGTCAATATGGAATCCGAGGAGATTGCCCCGGCCCTGAGAAAGGCGGACGAATCATTCTCTCGGGAGGAGGATCTACGCCTGGAGCTGCAGCAGGCGAAATAGAGGATAGCCGCCCTCGAAGCCCGGGTGGTCGCCGAGGAGTTGACGAACTCCAAGCGTAAGGAGTCACATCGACATCTGAGTGAATCCAACAAGGCCGGGCAGGCTAAGTTAGAGGAGGTTAGCAAGCTCTACGCCGCGATTAAGAAGTCGAGGGATGCCTGAAAGAGAGACACCCAGGCGGAGCTCGATGCGGTGAAGCTCGCCGATCTCCGGGCCTCGAAATCTGTGGAGAGGTATAAGGCGTCAGACCAGTTCTACGCCGACCTCGCCGATGCCTCGGCCATTGTTTGGCACCAGGCTCTCGACACTTTCAAGGCGTTGATGCCGGGGTTCGCTGACGGCGAGCTCCGGGTCCAGTACCCTCTCTCTGAGGTTGCACCGCCGGTGGAAGCAACCGGGGATGCCGCCGGGGGTGAGGCTGCCGGTGGAAGTGCCGGGGGTGAGGTTGCTGGTGGAAGCGCCAACCCAGAGGTCGCCGTTTTGGTTCCCGACGCCGGCGTCGAGCAGGGCGAGATCCTCTCCGGGCCTACGGCCTGAGCTTTCCTGCCTTTTTCTTTTTTCAAAGTTTTGTAAGCCTCCGGGCGTTTTGTAAGGCTGAAGAGCCCAGAATACCTTATGAAAATTTCCGGAATATAAATAAAGATGAGCTTATTTTCATTTTCATGACTGTGTGCTTTTTAGATGCCCGGCTTTTTAGATGATGATCATGCGTCGAGTATGAGTCGAGTAATTGCCAAATGTAGAAAGGTCGATGCCCTCTTGTTCCCCGTAGTCGAGGTTGCGATCGTTCATTTAGAATGAATCGAAAGATATCCAAGTGTAGGAAGGTCTGTATCAGTCCATTCCTCATAATCAAGTTAACGACCACGTCCCTTGGCACGAGTTGTAAAACAGCCAAGTTAGAATAGGTCGGTATTGACTGATTCCTCCTTGATACAGTTTCTAGACTCATGTCTCCGTAGGGTAGAAATCTACCCCTCGGAGATTAGCCGAGCAGGGAAGCTGTTCGATGGCCTCATTATGAGGGCTTTAGATCATTAGCGTAGATAGATAGGAATCTACCCGCTAGGGATGGATCGGGCAAGAAGCTGCTCGGTGGGCTCGTGAGGAGGGGTTTAGATCCGTAGCGTAGATAGGTAGGAATCTATCAGCTAGGGATGGACCGGGCAGGGAAGCTGCTCGATGGTCTCGTGAGGAGGGCTTTAGATCCTTAGCGTAGATGGGTAGGAATCTACCCGCTAGGGATGGACCGGGCAGGGAAACTGCTCGATGGCCTCGTGAGGAGGGCTTTAAATCCTTAGCGTAGATGGGTAGGAACTACCCGCTAAGGATGGACCGGGCAGGGAAGCTGCTCGGTGGCCTCGTGAGGGGGCTTTAGATCCTTAGCGTAGATGGGTAGGAATCTACCCGCTAGGCCTCGTGAGGAGGGCTTTAGATCCTTAGCGTAGATGGGTAGGAATCTACCCGCTAGGGATAGACCAGGCAGGGAAGCTGTTCGGTGGCCTCATGAGAAGGGCTTTAGGTCCTTAGCGTAGATGGATAGGAATCTACCCGCTAGGGATGAACCAGGCAGGAAAGATGTTCTGTAGCCTCGTGAGAAGGGCGTTAGATCCTTAACGTAGATAGGTAGGAATCTACCCGCTAGGGATGGACCGGGCAGGGAAGCCGCTTGGTGGCCTCGTGAGGAGGTTTAGATCCTTAGCATAGATGGGTAGGAATCTACCCGCTATGGATGGACCGGGCAGGAAAGCTCCTCGGTGGCCTCGTGAGGAGGGCTTTAGAGATTCCCCTGCGCCTTCCTGGGGCGTCATTCAAACTTCCGCGGCTGCATTGGCGGGAGTGAGGGCATCGTTCAACTTTCCGTGGGCCGCGTTGGCGGGAGCGAGGGTGTCGTTCAAACTTCCACGGGCCTCATTGCCGCCCTTAAAGACAGGCATGGCTGACGCGTGTCCATTCAATATCGGGAAATTGAGACATTCCGCGATTCGCATCGCTGCGCGAGTAAACTTTCGGACGTTGGTGGATTTTGTTGAGGCTATAAAGAGCGAAGGTATGTTGGCTTCTTTCGAGCCTTGTGTTTCTGAAGATGGCCGAGCGTCCGTGTGTGCTCATCAGGGAGATAATTTCTTATGACGCTATGTTTCTCTATAACCTCGACCGCTCCGAGCAGACGTATGAGGCAGTGATAGATCGCGTGGAGGGCCACTTTGGACGCCTTCTTCCCCAGCGATCTCCGCTCCGCCAACTGCTCATGTACGCGGTCTGGAGGATGTCTCTGGGCCTGCACAATGCCCTGTCTCCGCAGCTGAAAAACGAGGCGATCGAAAATGTGCACTCTCTCTACCACCTCGGCCTAATTTCGAAGAGCATGCGGGACCGATCAGTGGACCTTTATCCTGGAGTGTTTCCAGAAGAAGCTAATCGCTGATTTTTGTTCGGCGGATGGCGCTTACGTGGTAGCCAAGGAAGCTAGGGCTCGGCTAGCGGAGATTTCCTCGGAGTACCATCAACAATACTTTCTTAATCCCCGGACCTTTGATGTAATTGTTTTTATTTTTTGTAAGGCCGAGAAGCCTATAATACCTCTTTAATGAATAAAAGATTTTCTTTTTGAGGCATGTTGTTTCCTTCTATTCCTTTTGCACATGTTGGGGTCAAAAATTGCACCCCAGTTGACCACGTCAAAATCAAAGTCAACCCCAAACCAGGTGGGCCCAAGCCCAGGTCAAGAGGGCCCATGCCCAAGTCGAGCCCCGCGGCCGACCTTATGTGCAAAAGCCAGATTTTTGTAATTTTGATGTAATCTTTATGGGCATAAAGCCAGATTTTTGTAAGCCCATAGCTCATGTGCAAAAGAAATGAGCACATGAGACATAGGATGGGCAAAAAGCCATTTTGTAAAGCCCAATGGGCTATATGTAAATGTGTAAGCCTATATAAGGCAACATGATGATGAAATAAAGAATAACTTTTTTCTCTCTCTCAAAATCTAGGGTTTTTGTGCCTCCTTATCCTTCTTCAAGGTTCTAAACCTTCTTCCCCTTTTTAATAAAATCAAGAGTTTTACTATTCCTTTTCCAAAATTAAATAGTTTTTCACCACAAAACCCACAAAGGGGAACTCAGATCTTCCATCAGATCTCAAAAAGGGTAGATTTTTAAATCTCATCCCCTTTTCTCCAAGATCCGGCCAACAGAGAGGAGGAAGAAGGAGACCCATCTCCAAAGACCCCATTTTGGGAAAGATCCAAGGCTTAGGGGAGAAGAAAGGGGCCCCCTTGATCATTTACAAAGATTTCTTGGAGTTTAACTCCACAAATCAAAGCTTCTGGGAGCTTAACTCCATATAAAAAAGTTTTTCTTTCTAGGAGTTCAACTCCAAAAGTCAATCGGGAGTATAACTCCCTGTGCAGGGGCTAAGCCCCTTTTTCTCGCCGGCGTCCAGCGCCCGCGTGCCAGGCACGAGATGCGCTGGCGTCCAGTGCCCGCGTGCCACGCACGTGAGGCGCTGGCGTCCAGTGCCCGCGTGCCACGCATGTGAGGTGCCGGCCCCCATACGTCCTTTGGATGCTTTTTCCCTTTTTTATATATGCGCGTGTGTGTGTATGTATGTGTGTGTATAGACACACACACACACACACACACTCTACGACACTGTCTCTGTTAGAAAAAAAATTCTAACGGGGCGCTGCCCGGGACCCCGCAAGGGGGCTGCTAGCCCCCTTGACCCCCAGCCCGCTATCCGAGTAGCGAGACCCCCATAAACTCTGCGAGGCTCGCGATATATCCAAGTCCCCCTCCAAAACACAACGCACATATACTTCACATTGAGTTCGCATGACCGATTTGACCCGTCAATCGGAGGTTCCCTCGCTCTAAAGGCGAGGGGTAATTAATGGTAACTTAATCCACGGCTGCCGGAGATTCGGATCCCCACAATCATTAAACTCCGGCCTATCCTAGGCAGAGGGAATCTGTAGTACGCCTGACAAGCGACGCGTACTCCCATCTCAATGGGGTGACGAAAAATACCCTATAGATTCTGGCACGCCCGGTGGGACAAATCTCTCCACCCATATTTCGGGTTAAATATCCATGCAAACTCAATCAACATATATATTGATTGCTTGTGCTGAAATCATGCTTCTTTGTGCAGGTTAACGACTTTCGACTGCAATCTTCGAACGCAACAAAATGTCTCCAAGGATCAGCTTAGCTCTCGACACAGCTCCCATCTATTACACGATGAGATGGACGCCAGGACGGTCCTCCCGGCCAGTCTCGGGCGACAGTAGGAGGAGCTGTCGCTACCATTCGGCTCTATTCTGTTAGTACCAGATAAAGCCATCTCAGCTCCTCAAGCTCCGGTGACAGACAAACCGGCCTCGAAAGATAAGAGGCCAAATGTGGTGGTCTCGAAGGCGCCCCAACCCAAACGCAAGTCGGTATTTGAACGACTTTCCTTGACCCCAGCCGGGGGTGTAGGGTGTTTTTCGTCACCCCATTGAGATGGGAATACGCGCGTGCTTGTCAGGCGTATACTACAGATTCCCCCTGCCTAGGGTAGACCGGGGTTTATTGATTGTGGGGATCCAAATCTCCGGCAGCCGCGGACTAAGCTGCTGTTAATTACCCCTCGCCTTTGGGACGAGGGAACCCCCGATTAACGGGTTAAAATGGTCATGCGAACTCAATGTGTAGTGTACGTGTGTTGTGTTTTGAAAGGGGGGTTTAGATATATCGGGAGCCACGCAGAGTTTTTACGGGGGTCCCGCTACCCGGATAGCGGGCTGGGGGTCAAGGAGGCTAGCAGCCCCTTGCGGGGTGCGGGGCAGCGCCCCGTTAGAAATTTTTTTCTAACAGGGACAGTGTGGCGGAGTATGTGTGTGTGTAAATATGCATACATATGTGTGTATATATATATATATATATATGTATATATATATATAAGAAAGAGGGGGAAAAGGCATCCAAAGGATGCGTGGGGCTAGCGCCTTGAGCGCTGTGCGCTTAGGTGCTGTGCGCTCAGGCGCAAGCGTGCCACGTGTCGGCACGTGGGCATTTTGCGCTCGAGCGCAGTGCGCCTGAGCGCAGCACGCCACGTGTCGGCACGTGGGCGCTTTGCGCTCGAGCGCAGTGCGCCTGAGCGCAAGCGCGCCACGTGTCGGCACGTGGGCGTTTTGCGCTCGAGCGCTGGGCGCTGGCGAGACAAAGGGACTTTTAGTCCCAGAACCAGAAGCTATGCTTCAGAAAGGAAATATTTATTATATATATATATATATATATATATATATGTAAATATATGGAGTTAAACTCCTAAAATGTTTTGGTTGATGAAAGGGATTCTTCCTCTTCCTCCTCTGTTGGCTGGATCTTGATGATCAAGAGATGTGAGATCTAAAAATCTCTCCTTTCTGAGATCTAATGGTAGATCCAAGTTCCCCTTTGTGGGTTTTGTGGTGGAAGGCTTCTTAGTTTTTGAAAAGAAAGAGTAAAACTCTTGATTTAATTCAAAAGAAATGAGAAGGTTTAGAACCTTGGAGAAGGAGCAGGAGGCACAAAAGATCTCAGATCTAAAATTTTTGTGGAGAGAATGAAAAGTATTCTTTATTCATCATCATGTTGCCTTTTATAGGCTTACATATTTACATATATCCCCTTGGGCTTCACAAAAATGGCATTTTGCCTATCCCATGGCTCATGTGCCATTTCATTTTTGCACATAAGCCATGGGCTTACAAAATATTGGCTTTATGCCCATTTTGCATACATTCATGTATAAAAAATTACATAAAAATTATTTATTACAAGATTTTGTTGTTGGCATGGGGAGGCTGGTCGCGGGCTCGACTTGGGTATGGGCCCGCTTGACCTGGGCTTCGGCCCACCTAGCTTGGGGGTTGACCTTGACTTTGACTCGGTCAACCGGGGTGTAAATTTTTACCCCAACAAAGTGCCCCCCATCAATAAATGCACACCGCACATTTGAGTTGTGTGCATGAAATTGATGGATCTTGAAGTTGGATTTCAAGGTAGAACATCATTCCAGGGGCGGAGCATCGTCCCGGGGAGCATCATTCCCGGGGATCGGAGCATCATTCTGATTCGCGGAGCATAATTCCAGAGATCAGAGCATTGTTCCGAAGGGGGGAGCATAATTCCAGGGTTCGGAGCATCGTTCCGAAGGGCGGAGCATAATTCCAGAGATCGGAGCATCGTTCCGAAGGGCGGAACATGATTCCAGAGTTCGGAGCATCTTTCCGAAGAGCGGAGCATGATTCCAGAGTTCGGAGCATCTTTCCGAAGAGCGGAGCATAATTCCAAGGATCGGAGCATCATTCCGATGAGCGGAGCATATTTCCAAGGATCGGAGTATCATTCCGATGAGCAGAGCATGATTCCAGGGGATCGGAGCATCATTCCGAAGGGCGGAGCATGATTCCAGGGTTCAGAGCATCATTCCGATGGGCGGAGCATAATTCCAGAGATCGGAGCATCGTTCTGAAGGGTGGAGCATAATTCCAGAGTTCGGAACATCTTTCCGAAGAGCGGCAGATATTCTGACCGAAGCATAATTTCGATGCAGAGGTTGATTCCCGGGCGAAGCATAATTTCGATGGGGACGACATATACTCCGAGGCGAAGCATGATTTCGACACGGGGTACATTCTGAGACGGAGCATGATTCCAGAGTAGAGCTTGTTGGTTGACTTGATCCCGAGGCGAAACATAATTTCGACAGGGAAGGCAGGTACACCGAGGAGAAGCATCATTTCGACACGGGGTGCATTCTGAGACGAAGCATAATTCCGACATAGAGCTTGTTGGTTGATTTAATTCCGAGGCGGAGCATAATTCCGATGAGGAGGTCGTTGGCTGATTCCGAGCCGAAGCATGATTTCGACACAGGGTAAATTCTGGGACAGAGCATGATTTCGCCGTAGAGGTTGTTGGTTTGATTTGATTCCGAGACGAAGCATAATTTCGACAGGGAAAGCAGGTACACCGAGATGAAGCATCATTTCGACACGGGGTGTATTCTGAGACGAAGCATAATTCCGACGAGGAGGTCGTTATCCCGAGGCGAAGCATGATTTCGACACGGGGTAAATTCTGGGACGAAGCATGATTCCGCCGCAGAGGTTGTTGGTTTGATTTGATTTGGGTTGACATCAGCATTGCTACACTGGGATATGATACCAGGAGCGAATCATCATTTGTCATGAGAGGTGGGGATTGGTTTTTTTTTTGTTTGGCATCAACATCGCTACACTGGAATATGGTACCAGGAGCGAATCATCATTTGCGTTTGCTTATTAGGAAACGATGGCTTAGGAGACAGGTTTTAGGTCCCTATCGCCTAAGACTTTTCAACTTTGTGAGCCGTAAGGGTCTCACAAAGCATTTTCTCCCTACAGGTTGTAAGGATCCCGTAGGTTTATTTTCTCCTTAGGAGTCATGGGGACTCCCAAGTGTGTTGCTCCTTTGTAAGTCGTAAGGATCTCACGCGGGAATTTTTTCCTCACAAAGTCGAGAGGACTTTGCGAGTGCATTTCATCTCTTTTTCATAAGTTTGCGCCCTTTCGGGTTTTCACAAACTCGCCGGCAGTCCTGCTGTTTTTACTCACGGAGCCCTTTCGGGTTTTCATCCGTGCCCATTTTGCTTGTGGACATACCATTTTATTTATTTTATTTTAATCAATTTTTTTTTGTACTTTGAATGCGGTCTCACCAGTAGGACTTGGGAGAGGTTGGGATTGTTTTACGCCCGTGAATTGTATACGGTTTTGCAGGATGTATGATCCAGACCGTAGGGCCGGAAAAATTTTGGGACTTTGTTGGCGTCTGCATCGCTGCACTGGAATATGGTACCAGGGGCGACTCATCATTCGCCGTTGGGGTATGGGATTTGGAATTTGGTTGGCGTCGGCATCGCTGCACTGGAATATGGTACCAGGAGCGACTCATCATTCGCCATTTAGGGATTGGAATTTGGAATTTGGTTGGCGTCTGCATCGCTGCACTGGAATATGGTACCAGGAGCAACTCATCATTTGCCACTTGGGGATTGGGGATCGATGGCTTAGGAGACAGGTTTAGATCCCTATCACCTAAGACTTTTCAATTTTATGGGCCGTGAGGGTCCCATAAAAGCATTTTCTCCCTACGAGTCGTAAGGATCCCGTAGGTGCATTTTCTCCTTAGGAGTCGTGAGGACTCCTAAGTGTGTTTTTCCTTTGTGAGTCGTAAGGATCCCACAAAGGTTTGTTCTCCTCATGTATGGACACATGAGTGGGTCTTCTCAATGGAGCATAATTCTAAAGGCGGAGGCCAGCCGCGTAATTGGTGATTGCGGTGGGGCATGGGTATGCTGAGAATTATTTGAGCCCATGGATTGTATACGGCAGTCAATTTGGGGACTGGCCGTAGGGCTGAAAGAATTTTGGGAAACTGGATATTTTTTTTTGTTTTCGTTTTTGTTTTACCGCGATTGCTCTATCATTTCAGCTTTTCTTATCGCGAAGATCGCGATTGCCCTATCATTTCGGCTTTTATTCGCGGTTGCCCCATCATTTCGGCTTTATTTTCATCTTTATTTTACTCGCTGATTTTTATTGCGAGTTGCCCTATCATTTCGGCTTTTCTTTATTTTCCTTTTATTTACACATTTTTTTTATTTACACATTTTTTTTACATTCCCAGTTTAACGACTTAGAGGTCGACTGTTCCCAGTTTAATGACGTGGTGGTCGACTGTTCCCAGTTTAATGACGTGGTGGTCGATTGTTTTCAGAGAAAGGCAGATGTCTGAGATAATCGGTTTCACGAAGAACTTCGGTCTCCATTTGTATGAAATTGGCGGTTGCAGCTTGACTGTTTGTTAACATGCCTTTGGACAGTTCTATCTCTCCTGCCTTGTATTGCTTTTCGACCCAATCTTTGAAGACGAAGCAGTCCTCAATGGCATGACCTATCACTCTGTGATAGGGGCAGTATTTGGGGTCGTCGGTCATATTCGCTTCCTGCGGTCTTTTTGACTCTGGCAGTTGTAGACCGTTCTTCAGGGCGTCTTTGAATATTTTACGGATTTTGTCCCTTCTGAAGGAATAGACCTTATCCGGCTTCTCTTTCAGTGGAGATTCTCCTCCCTCTCCGAACATTAGCTTCCGAGGCTGGTTGGCGCTAGGTCCGCTCATCCCTTGCTTATTTCGGTTAGCCGAAGTGTTGAAAGATTCAGAATCATCGGAGTTTCCGCCTTTGCGATTATCGTCCTTCCGGTTTCTCCAGGACCTATTGTTATTTTGAGAATCCGAGGAGGACTCCTGTTTTGAGTGCTCCAGCATCTGGAATTTCCTGGTCAGCTCTTGGAATGTTTTGAGACCCGCGATGCATAAAAACGGGGCCATCCAATTGTTGAGATTTCCGACGAGGAGACTGACAGATTGGTCCTGCTCTATCGGCGGTTCGCATTTGACGGAGAGATTGCGCCATCGGGTTATAAAATCCGTGCTCCTTTCGTCGCTCTTGGGCTTGGTCCTTACGAGCTCGGCAATGGTAATCTTATCGCTGACGCTCATGAACCTCTACCGAAACAGAGACTCCATTTGGACAAAAGTTATGACGGAGCCATCCGGTATTCTCGCGTACCAGTCGAAAGCAACATCGGTCAAGCTATTAACGAACTGGCGGAGGAGAAGCGCATCATTGCCCCCAGTATTCCCGCATGAGGCTTTGAAGTGGGCGATATGCTGATTCGCATTTCCCGTCCCATCGAATCTTCCGAATTTGGGGATGACATAGCCGCTAGGAAATTCTACCAAATCATACTGAGCAGGATATGGTCTCCCACTACTGCTGATATCTTTTTGCGCTTCGGCTTCGGCCACCAATGTTTTGACTTTGCTGGCAACCAAATCCATGATTTGATCTTGAGTTAGCGGGCTACTGTCATCGGTAGCCAAGACATTTCCCGAGATAGGATGCGACTGGTTTTCATGTAGTTCTCCCACTTTTGGATTTGAGGGAATAGGCGTCGGCTGCTTTGGGACACCATTTCCCGGTTCACGAGCAAAGCCCTCCGCTTGATTGGGCGGCTGAGAGGCAAGTCGGGCCGTGAGCCGCATCACGACATTCGTCAAGTCATCGATTTTGGAGTAGAGTTTGTCCATCTCCTTGTCTTTGTTTCTGAGCTGCTTTTGGAGCTCTTGAAGCAGCTCTTGCTCCGCGGTCCTGGGGCGGAAAGTCGGCTCTTCTTCGCTTTCCGAGCCCGACTCCTCATGGACCGAAGGGTCTTTCCGCATATCGTCCTCATCAAGAGGGTTTTCATCACCCAGCAGAGGCGGCTGTTCTTGGGAAGCGGCCACCACATTCAAGCCAGATTGGGTTTGAGATGTGGTAGCCCCGTCCTTGCTCTTGCTGCGCGTGCCCACCGTGTAGACAGTGTGGACCACATACCCAGCCATTTCCTCATCTTCGGCGGGGTAACCCTGTTCTTCGAACCTCATGAGGTTCAGCCTGGCAGGAGCCCTAGCCCTTTTGTTGGCTCTATATCTGAGCCTTTTCTCCCTCAGCTTCTCGATTTCGAAGGCTTGGCGGGCATCCGCTACCCGGGAAGCCATTGTGAGTTGATCAGCGGGGAGCTTAGAGAAGACACCCGATCGAGCATTTGTCAGGGGCGCCGCTGGAGCTTGCTCGGGACGCATTGTAGCTTTGTTGGTGTTGATGGCCTTGCCCCCAGGTGGGGCCAAGGAAAGTCGTTCAGATACCGACTTGCGTTTGGGTTGGGGGGCCCTTGAGATCACCACATTTGGTCTCCTGCCTTTCGAGACCGGTTTGTCTGCCACCGGGGCTTGAGGAGCTGGGATGGTACCAACTGGCATGAACATAATAGAGCCGAATGGTAGCAGCGGCTCCTCCCATTGTTGCCCGAGACTGGCCGGAAGGACCGTCCTAGAGTCTATCCTCATCGTGTAGGAGACGGAAGCTGAGTTCATCATCGAAGACATCGTCGGAAGGTGATTGCTTGAAAATCTGCATGAAAAAGCATTATTTTTAGTATAAATACAGGTATGTATATTGATTGAGTTCGCATGAACGCTTAACCCGAAATATGGGAGGAGAGATTGGTCCCACCGGGCGTGCCAAAATCTGTAGGGTGTTTTTCGTCACCCCATTGAGATGGGAATATGCGCGCGCTTGTCAGGCGTATACTACAGATTCCCCCTGCCTAGGGTAGGCCGGGGTTTATTGATTGTGGGGATCCAAATCTCCGGCAGCCGCGGACTAAGCTGCCGTTAATTACCCCTCGCCTTTGGGGCGAGGGAACCTCCGATTAACGGGTTAAAATGGTCATGCGAACTCAATGTGCAGTGTACGTGTGTTGTGTTTTGAAAGGGGGGTTTAGATATATCGGGAGACACGCAGAGTTTTTACGAGGGTCCCGCTACCCGGATAGCGGGCTGGGGGTCAAGGGGGCTAGCAGTCCCCTTGCGGGGTGCGGGACAGCGCCCCGTTAGAAATTTTTTTCTAACAGGGACAGTGTCGCGGAGTATGTGTGTGTGTAAATATGTATACATGTGTATATATATATGTATATATGTATATATATATATATATAAAAGAAAGTGGGGAAAAGGCATCCAAAGGATGCATCGGGCCAGCGCCTTGAGCGATGTGCGCTTGGCGCAGTGCGCTCAGGCGCAAGCGTGCCACGTGTCGGCACGTGGGCATTTTGCGCTCGAGCGCAGTGCGCCTGAGCGCAAGCGCGCCACGTGTCGGCACGTGGGCGCTTTGCGCTCGAGCGCAGTGCGCCTGAGCACAAGCGCGCCACGTGTCGGTACGTGGGCGCTTTGCGCTCAAGCGCAGTGCGCCTGAACGCAAGCGCGCCACGTGTCGGCATATGGGCTCTTTGCGCTCGAGCGCAGTGCGCCTGAGCGCAAGCGCGCCACGTGTCGGCACGTGGGCGCTTTGCGCTCGAGCGCAAGCGCGCCACGTGTCGGCACGTGGGCGTTTTGCGCTCGAGCGCTGGGCGCTGGCGAGACAAAGGGACTTTTAGTCCCAGAACCAGAAGCTATGCTTCAGAAAGGAAATATTTATTATATATATATATATATGTAAATATATGGAGTTAAACTCCTAAAATGTTTTGGTTGATGAAAGGGATTCTTCCTCTTCCTCCTCTGTTGGCTTGATCTTGATGATCAAGAGATGTGAGATCTAAAAATCTCTCCTTTATGAGATCTAATGGTAGATCCAAGTTCCCCTTTGTGGGTTTTGTGGTGGAAGACTTCTTAGTTTTTCAAAAGAAAGAGTAAAACTCTTGATTTAATTCAAAAGAAATGAGAAGGTTTAGAACCTTGGAGAAGGAGCAGGAGGCACAAAAGATCTCAGATCTAAAATTTTTGTGGAGAGAATGAAAAGTATTCTTTATTCATCATCATGTTGCCTTTTATAGGCTTACATATTTACATATATCCCCTTGGGCTTCACAAAGATGGCATTTTGCCTATCCCATGGCTCATGTGCCATTTCATTTTTGCACATAAGCCATGGGCTTACAAAATATTGGCTTTATGCCCATTTTGCATACATTCATGTATAAAAAATTACATAAAAATTATTTATTACAAGATTTTGTTGTTGGCATGGGGAGGCTGGTCGCGGGCTCGACTTGGATATGGGCCCGCTTGACCTGGGCTTCGGCCCACCTAGCTTGGGGGTTGACCTTGACTTTGACTCGGTCAACCGGGTTCGGGTTAAATATCCATGCGAACTCAATCAACATATATATTGATTGCTTGTGCTGAAATCATGCTTCTTTGTGCAGGTTAACGACTTTCGACTGCAATCTTCGAACGCAACAAAATGTCTCCAAGGATCAGCTTAGCTCTCGATACAGCTCCCATCTATTACACGATGAGATGGACGCCAGGACGGTCCTCCCGGCCAGTCTCGGGCGACAGTAGGAGGAGCTGTCGCTACCATTCGGCTCTATTCTGTTAGTACCAGATAATGCCATCTCAGCTCCTCAAGCTCCGGTGACAGACAAACCGGCCTCGAAAGATAAGAGGCCAAATGTGGTGGTCTCGAAGGTGCCCCAACCCAAACGCAAGTCGGTATTTGAACGACTTTCCTTGGCCCCAGCCGGGGGCAAGGCCATAAACACCAATAGTGCAATAAAGCGTCTTGAGCAAGCTCTAGCGGTGCCCTTGACAACATCTCAATCTGGTATCTTCTCTAAGCTCCCCGTCAATCGACTCACGATGGCTTCCTAGATGACGGATGCCCGTCAAGCCCTCAAAATCGAGAAGCTAAGACGGAAAAGGCTTAGATATATAGCCAACAAAAGGGCTAGAGCTCATGCTAGGCTAAACTTCATGAGGTTCCAATAACAGGGTTACCCCGTTAAAGATAAAGAGATGGCTGGATATGTGGTCCACGCTGTCTACACGGTGGGCACACACAGCAAGAGTAAGGATGGGGCCACCACATCTCAAATCCAATCTGGTATGAATGTGGCTGTCACTTTCCAAGACCAGCATCCTCCAGAAGGTAATGAAAATCCTCCCAGTGAAGTTGATAAGAAGAGAGATCCCTCGGTTCATGAGGAGTCGGGCTCGGAAAGCGAAGATGAGTCAATCTTCCATCCCAAGAACGCAGAGCAACAACTTCTCCAAGATCTCCGAAAACATCTCAGAAGCAAAGATAAAGAGATCACCAAGCTCTACTAAAAAATTAACGACTTGACGAATGTCGTGATGCAGCTCATGGCTCAAGTTTCCTCTCGGCCGTCCAAATAAGCGCAGGGTTCTGCTCATGAACCGGGAAACGGTGTCCCGAGATAGCCGACGCTTATTCCCTCAAATCCAAAGGTGGGCGGACCGCATGAAAGTCGGTCGCATCCTATCCCGGGAAATATCTTGGCTACCGATGACAGTAGCCTGCTAACTCAAGATCAAATCATGGATTTGGTTGTCAACAAAGTCAAAACATTGGTAGCCGAAGCCGAAGCGCAAAAAGATATCAGCGGTAGTGGGAGACCATATCCTGCTCAGTATGATCTGGTAGAATTTCCTAGTGGCTATGTCATCCCCAAGTTCGGAAGATTTGATGGGACGGGAAATGCGAATCAGCACATCGCCCACTTTAAAGCCTCATGCGGGAATACTGGGAGAAATGATGTGCTTCTCCTCTGCCAGTTCGTTAATAGCTTAACCGATGTCGCTTTCGATTGGTATGCTAGCATATCGGATAGCTCCGTTACTACTTTCATCAAAATGAAATCTCTGTTCTGACAAAGGTTCATGAGTGTCGGCGATAAGATTACCGTTGCCAACCTCGTAAGGACCAAGCCAAATAACAACGAAAGCAGCATGGATTTTATAACCCGATGGCGCAATCTCTCCGTCAAATGCGAACCGCCGATAGAGCAGGACCGATCTGTCGGCCTCCTCATCGGAAATCTCAACAATTGGATGGTCCCGTTTCTATACACCGCGGGTCTCAAAACATTCCAAGAGTTGACCAGGAAGGTCCAGATGTTGGAGCGCTCAAAGAAGGAGTCTTCCTATGATTCCCAAAATAACAATAGGTCCTGGAAAAACCGAAAGAACGATAATCGCAAAGGCGGAAATTCCGACGATGCTGAATCTTTTAGCACTTTGGCTAACCGAAATAAGTAAGGGATGAGCAGCCCTAATGCCAACCGGACTCGAAAGTCAGTGTTCGGAGAGGGAGGAGAATCTCTACTGAAAGAGAAGCTGGATAAGGTCTATTCCTTCAGAAGGGACAAAATCCATAAAATATTCAAAGACGCCCTAAGAAACGGTGTACAATTGGCAGAATCAAAAAGACCGCAAGAAGCGAATATGACCGACGGCCCCAAATACTTCCCCTATCATAGAGTGATAGGTCATGTCATTGAGGACTGCTTCGTCTTCAAAGATTGGGTCAAAAAGCAATACAAGGCAAGAAAGATAGAACTGTCTAAAGGCTTGTTAACAAACAGTCAAGCTGCGACCGCCAATTTCATACAAACGGAGACCGAAGTCTTTCGTGAAACTGATTCTCTCAGACATCTGCCTTTCCCTGAAAACTGCTGACCACCACGTTGTTAAACTGTGAACGATTGACCACCACGTCATTAAACTGGGAACAGTCGACCACCACGTCGTTAAACTGGGAACGTCGACCTCTAAGTCGTTAAACTAGTAATGTAAAAAAATGTGTGTAAATAAAAAAAGGAAAAAAAAACCGAAATGATGGGGCAACTCGCAATAAAAATCAGCGATTAAAATAAAGATGAAAAATAAAGCCGAAATGATGAGGCAACCACGAATAAATAGCCAAAATGATAGGGCAATCGCGACCTTCGCGATAAGAAAAGCTGAAATGATAGAGCAATCGCCGTAAAAAATACGTCCCAATGGCGAATGATGAGTCGCTCCTGGTACCATATTCCAGTGCAGCGATGCAGACGTCAACCAAAACTCAAATCCCCGAATATCCCAATGGCGAATGATGAGTCGCTCCTGGTACCATATTCCAGTGCAGTGATGCAAAAGCCAACCAAAATTTCAAGTCTCTGAATGTCCCAACGGCAAATGATGAATCGCTCATGGTACCATATTCCAGTGCAGTGGTGCAGATGCCAACCAAAATCCAAATTCCCAAATGACGAATGATGAGTCGCTCTTGGTACTATATTCCAGTGCATCGATGTAGACGCCAACCAAAATTTCAAGTCTCTAAATGTCCCAACGACGAATGATGAGTCGCTCCTGGTACCATATTCCAGTGCAGCGATGCAGATGCCAACAAATTCCTAAAATTCTCCCAGCCCTACAGTTGGTCCCCAAGTTGACTACCGTATACAATCCACGGGCTCAAATAATTCTCATCACACCCATGCCCTACTGCAATCACCCATCCGGCGGCCGGTCTCCGTCCTTGGAATTATGCTCCATTTGGGAAGACCCACTCATGTGTTCTCATGATACATGAGGAGAACAAAACTTATAGGATCTTCACGACTCGTAAGAAAACACCTTCGTGGGATCCTTACGACTCACAAAGGAAAAACACACTTGGGAGTCCCTACGACTCCTAAGGAGAAAGTACACCTACGGGATCTTTTCAACTCGTAGGGAGAAAATGCTTTTATGGGACCCTTACGGCACATAAAATTGAAAAGGCTTAGGTGATAGGGATCTAAACCTGTCTCTTAAGCCATCGTTTTCCAATAGGAAAATGCAAATGATGAGTTGCTCATGGCATTATTCCAGTGCAGCAATGCAGATGCCGACCCAAAAACCAATTCCCAAATCCTCCCGGGGCAAATGATGAGTTGCTCTTGGCATTAATCTAGTGTAGCAATGCAGATGCCGACCCAAAAACCAATACCCAAATCCTCCCGGGGTAAATGATGAGTTGCTCTTGGCATTATTCCAGTGCAGCAATGCAGATGCCGACCAAAACCAAAATCCCTAAATCCTCTCATGGCAAATGATGATTCGCTTCTGGTACCATATTCCAGTATAGCGATGCTGATGTCAACCCAAATCAAATCAAATCAACAATCTCTACGTCAGAATCATGCTTCGTCTCAGAGTGTACCCCATGTCGAAATCATGCTTCGCCTCGGTGTATCTACCTTCCCTGTCGGAATTATGCTTCGACTCGGAATCGGCCAGCGAGACTTCGTGCCGTCGACCGTCCATGTCGTAAAGGGCAGTGCTGGATTCCCACAAAGCGGGAACTAAATCACTCCATGCCGGGGAAACGTCTACCACGGACGCACCGTCTCGGAAACGCGTCAAGCGTCGACCGTCCATGTCGTAAAAACGGCAGTGCCTGCTTCCCACAAAGCAGGAACCAAATCACTCCGTGCCGGGGAAACGTCTACCACGGACACTCTGCCTCGGAGACGCGTCAAGCGTTGGCCGTACATGTCGTAAAAAGGGCAGTGCCAGCTTCCCACAAAGCAGGAACCAAATCACTCCATGCCGGAGAAACGTCTACCACGGACACTCCGTCTCGGAGACGTATCAAGCATCGGCCGTCCATGTCATAAAAAGGGCAGTGCCAGCTTCCCACAAAGCGGGAACCAAATCACTCCATGCCAGGGAAATGACTACCACCGACGCTCCGTCTCGGAGACACGTCAAGCGTCGACCGTCCATGTCATAAAAAGGGCAGTGCCAGCTTCCCACAAAGCGGGAACCAAATCACTCCGTGCCGGGGAAACGTCTACCATGGACACTCCGTCTTAGAGACGCGTCAAGCGTCAACCGTCTATATCGTAAAAAGGGCAGTGCCGGCTTCCTACAAAGTGGGAACCAAATCACTCCGTGCCAGGGAAACGTCTACCACGGACACTTCGTCTTGGAGGCGCGTCAAGCGTCGACCGTCCGTATCGTAAAAAGGGCAGTGCCAACTTCCCACAAAGCGGGAACCAAATCACTCCGTGTCGGGGAAGCGTCTACCACGGACACTCCGTTTCGGAGACACGTTAAGCGTCGACCGTCCATGTCATAAAAAGGGCAGTGCCGGATTCCTACAAAGGGGGAACAAAATCAAGTTGCCTCCACGTGAAAGAAAATCCATCAATTTCATGCACACGACTCATATGTGTGGTGTGCATTTATTGATGGGGGAACTTTGTTGGGGTCAAAAATTGCACCCCAGTTGACCACGTCAAAATCAAAGTCAATCCCAAATCAGGTGGGCCCAAGCCCAGGTCAAGAGGGCTCATCCCCAAGTCGAGCCCCGCGGACGACCTCCTCCATGCCAAAATAAAAATTATGTAATAAATAATTTTGATGTAATCTTTATGGGTATAAAGCCAGATTTTTGTAAGCCCATGGCTCATATGCAAAAGAAATGAGCACATGATACATGGGATGGGCAAAATGCCATTTTAAAAAGCCCAATGGGCTATATGTAAATGTGTAAGCCTATATAAGGCAACATGATGATGAAATAAAGAATAACTTTTTTCTCTCTCTCAAAATCTAGGGTTTTGTGCATCCTTCTCTTTCCTCATGGTTCTAAACCTTATTCCCCTTTTCAATTAAATCAAGAGTTTTACTCTTCCTTTTCCAAAATTAAATAGTTTTTCACCACAAAACCCACAAAGGGGAACTCAGATCTTCCATCAGATCTCAAAAATGGGAGATTTTTAAATCCCATCCCCTTTTCTCCAAGATCCGGCCAACAGAGAGGAGGAAGAAGGAGACCTATCTCCAAAGACCCCATTTTGGAAAAGATCCAAGGCTCAAGGGAGAAGAAAGGGGTCCCTTTGAGCATTTACAAAGATTTCTTGGAGTTTAACTCCACAAATCAAAACTTCTGGGAGTTTAACTCCATATAAAAAAGTCTTTCTTTCTAGAAGTTCAACTCCAAAAGTCAATCGGGAGTATAACTCCCTGTACAGGGGCTAAGCCGCTTTTTCCCACTGGCGTCTAGCGCCTGCGTGCCAGGCACGAGATGCACCGGCGCCGGCGCTCGTGTGCCAGGCACGTGAGGCGCGGGCGCCCAGTGCCCGCATGTCAGGCACGTGAGGCGCCGGCGCCCAGAGCCCGCGTGCATACACGTGAGGCGCTAGCGCCTGCGTGCCACGGACGTGAGGCGTCGGCTTCCCGGTGCCCACGTGCCATGCACGTGAGGCCCCGGCACCCGCGTGCCATGCACGTAAGGCGCCGGCGCCAATCGCCCGCGTGCCACGCACATGAGGCGCCGCTACCCAGCGTCTGCATGCCACGCACGTGAGGCGCTGGCCCCCACGCGTCCTTTGGATGCTTTTCCCCCTTTTATATATACGTGTATATGTATATATATAGACACACATACACACTCCACGACACTGTCTCTGTTAGAAAAAAATTTCTAACAGGACGCTGCCCTGCACCCCGCAAAGGGGCTGCTAGCCTCCTTGACCCCAGCCTACTATCCGAGTAGAGGGACCCCCGTAAACTCTGCGAGGCTCTCGATATATCCAAGCCCCCTCCAAAACACAACACACGCATACTGCACATTGAGTTCGCATGACCAGTTTGACCCGTCAATCGGAGGTTCTCTCGCTCCAAAGAAAGGGGGTAATTAACGGTAGCTTAGTCCGCGGCTGCCGGAGATTCGGATCCCCACAATCATTAAACCCCGGCCTACCCTAGACAGGGGGAAGCTGTAGTATGTCTGACAAGCGACGCGTACTCCCATCTCAATAGAGTAACGAAAAACACCCTAGAGCACAGTTTATGTGCTTTCTCAAAACGAACTTAGGGGTCTCGGAACCGAGAAAGAAAACAAAATTTGTGGAAGAAGTCTCTTATAACTCGGGAGACTTAATAAAAAATTACATCGCTTCAAAAAGGAGAAAACATATTCATTTATACAATTTGAGTTTTTCGGCATTGTAAGGCCGAAGAAACTTTCGTCCCCTATTGTCTTGCAAGCGATATGCTCCACCGGGCAATGCTTCTACTATGAGGAATGGGCCGTCCCATTTTGGGGAGAATTTGTGTAGCCTTGTTTGGTCTACGAACTCATTCCTTCATAGGACTCGATCTCCTGCCTTGAAGGCGCGATGCTTGACTTGGACGTTGTAATAGCGAGCAGTTTGTTATTGATAGGCGGCCGCTCTGATTTGTGCTCGGTCCCGTTTCTCTAGTAAGATATCCAAGTTGGTCGGGAGCACCGAGGTGTTAGTTTCATCATCGAAGTGTTCGACTCTGTAGCTGGGCAATCCGATCTCCGTGGGGACCATGGCCTCGGTGCCGTAGGAGAGGCTGAAGGGGGTTTCTCCCGTGGGTGTCTTCCTTGACGTTCGCAGTGCCCACAGGACCCGAGGTAGTTCCTTGACCCAGCCGCCTTGCGTTCCTTCTAGACGGGCTCGAAGACCACGGATGACGCCTCGGTTTGCTACCTCTGCCTGCCCGTTGCATTGAGGATGGGCAACCGCAACAAACTTCATCAATATGTGGTGCTCGCTGCAAAACTCTTTGACTTTGTCATTCTCGAAGTTGTTTCATGGTCGATGATGATGCATCTCGGGATCCCAAATTGGGTGATTATGTTATTTTGCAGGAACTTTATAGTAAAGGCGGCATCTGGTTTTCTTATAGGGATGACCTCTATCCACTTTATGAAGTAGTCTACCACGACGAGAATGTACTTGTGTCCTCCCGTGCCGGTGGGAAGTTGGCCCACCATGTCTATCCCCCATTATGCGAACGACCAAGGGGAACTAAGGGTCGTTAGCTCGGTAGCGGGGAGACGAGGTATGCTGCCGTGGAGTTGGCAGCTTTTGCATCTTCTGACAAGCTTCTCGGCATCTTGGTGTATGCTCGACCAATAATATCCTTGGAGCAGCGTCTTCTGGACCAAGGTGCGGGCCTCTTGATGTGCCCCCGACTCCCTCATGTATCTCTCGTAGAACATAGTCGGCTTTGTGGTGTCACAGCCCAAATTTAGGCACGTGACCGGCACTTAAACCACGTGACGTCAACAGATGTAACGCAATTTAAGTAAGCCGAAAACCCATAAATCTAAACCATCAAAAGAAGTAAGTGATAAAAATATTGTTAAAAACATTTGGAAATCTCAATTAAAAATCTTTAAATTTAAATTTATTTTCTTAAAAATTTTGGCAGCACATCCTTTGTAAAAACGAGCTCCGAAACAGGTACAAACATAGAATATAAATAAAGCATCTCCAAACGGGAGCAAATCGCGCCCAAAGGCGGAAACAACCACCACAAACTTATATACGACGCCGTAGCGAAGAAAGAGACAATATAAATGAAAAACAACATAAAGAGATAAACTACATAATAAAGGCCGGCTCTTACGAGCACAACATCCAGAATCACAAAATATACAATATCGTCCTTACAACTCGTCTCTAAGTCAATACATGAAAGTGGTAGATGGAGAGTACTAGATACAATAAGATATACAATGGATAAAATTGGATAACCGCAACCCACCTATAGCAAAAAGGCTCACAGCCAACCGTAACGGTATCCGCTGAAAAAGATACAATAAGAAGCCCTGCCGCGACTACTCTGAGGGTCAAGCCTGCAAAACACTGTGGCACAACGGGGGTGAGTTTCCAACTCGTGAATAGTAAGTAACATCATACAGATAATCACAGGTGTGCACGAACAGCGATAATCTATAACATGCAATCTGATAGCATAAGTATGGAAATATGGATATGCAATAATCATGATCAAGGTACTCCATCAGGTACTACAAATACATGAAGCAATGCATATCAAATAACTACTGAGTGTGGGATAAAACATATCATCATCAATGAATAATCATTGTGGAAAAACCCGGTGTCCATCAACGACACCCCAAATCCCAATACCTCAGGCGTCGTCACTCTGATCGGCCCTCATATCTGTAAATCTCATGGAACCTGAGTGCCCAATATCGACACTCGAAATATCATGAAAAACCCGTGTCCAACATCGACACGTAAATCCACATAACTCAGGCTCCGTCAGTCCGGATCCGCCCATAGGCTCCGTCAGTCCGGATCGGCCCATATCCATCTCACTACTCCGGTCGGTATCCTCCGAATAACTGCCAGGTCCAACCAATCACCGGTAGGTAGTAGTCCCTCTGCCAGGCTCATCGTCTACTGCATAACATCCCTTTCTTGCCCCGGGGTACCATACCGGGTCGACCATAAACCCGCAAACGGATCATCCAACTCCTTAAATTGGGTTTCTAACATAATCTCAGAACCGAGAAAACTCATAGGGGACGCATCGAAATATCATATCAAGAGAAACCGGGTTTTCAAAATAATGCATACTTTCTTGAAATATCACCACGGTTCTCAAATCCATAAATCACATGAAATCCGTATCTTAATGCGTAAATCCATGAAATATGATGTATGCAACATAGAACAGTAATATGAGCATATCAAGGAAAAACTGCTCTTTTAAATGAATTCAGTTTTTTAAATATATCACGCGGTTCCCAATTTCTCCAAAATTAGATGCAACATCATATAAAGGTGTACATGTAGCTATGTATGCACGATGCATTTCATATGCGCAATAGAACAAGAATCAACGTCTCAATGTCAATAAAGAATACAATATCCCATATGCGTATAGCTTGTGCGTGTCATGGCAATTACCGACGGTGTGGGTGTAGCATACAATTTAGTGCTCGTGCAACATAAACCGTCAGTAATGGTGCAGTGTCCACTAGGTACTAAGTCAAGGCACAACAAGTAATGGTATGCAATGATGCTCATGCACAATCAATATATATGCATATAAACATGCGGCTATAATATCATATCCAGCCCTGACGCTTAACGCCATACGGGCAATTTCCCCGTAGATGTTAAATCTACTCACCGATGATCTCGAGCTAGGTAAATCCAACCACCCGCTTTCCCTTCTTCGTAGCGTCTGAAGTCCCCGCACTCTCCCCTAATATCACACAAAACATAGCAAGTGCCACTTAGAAATCGACCAATAATACGTACAAACTACGTTTAGACCGACACACCGACTCTAACAACCTCTCAAGTGTTCGCTTAGTGGCTAACGTATGTCGCGCCATTCTAAATCAAACCTAAGTGCAGCGAGCTACACAAACAACGCGAACTGTGTCGGATATCGTAACGCACGTAGTCGAAACACTAAAAACTAATAATTTGATCCCAGATTTTTCCTATTGTCAAAACATAAAAATCTAGCAGTACCAAACACCCAAAATACCTACAGACAGCTACCCTACAAACCATGGCCCCCAGGCCCCTAAAAATCTAAGCTCGCCGGAATTTCATCAAGAGTCGCCGGCCAAAACTGGTAAGATTGGGTTCGGGCTTCAGGTGAACACTCAGGGCCTCTAGTACAACACTACCACACTGCTGGATTTTCCAGTAACAATTCGTGGTCGTAGCAGATTACAGTGACCCTAAAACGACACTAAAAATACGATATGTGCACAAAACTATAACTTGAGTGTTCTAAACTACAACTACTAAACAACACAACAATATAAACACCTAATTAACAGTTAGAGACCATTACCTTTCCACACTTGCTCAAAAACTCCAGCTTTCCATGCTCCAAGTCATCTTAGTGGCTTATCTTGACTTTGTGAAGGGTTTTAGTGAGGTTTTGTGAAGATTTGCTTGGGTTTGTGATGATTTTTTGGTAGGGTTTCATTTTGAGGTGATGAGGGAAAATGAGATGAAGAATATGTGAGAATGAGAGAATGAGAGTGTATGAGGGTTAAGGAAAATGAGAGTGTGAGAGTGGAATGTGAAGGAAATGAGAGTGTGAGGTTAGAGTGAGCCATGCGCCCTTCTCTCTCCTCATTAAATGATCACCATGCTTCATCATTTGCATGTCAACCCCCCCCCCCCCTCTCTCTCAAGTCAACCAAATTCAAACCCCTTTTATTTTTAAAAGCTAAATAACTAAATAATTACATAAAACTTAATGGAATGGGATTAAGGTATCATGGCTACTTAAGTATAGTTAACCCTAGGTTAACATACACAAGTGTGTGCAAGCCCGAAATAAATAATAATAAAATATTAATTAATTTTTATAAAATATATGAAAACTATATTGGTAAATTTTTTACTAAAAATCCACATTGTCGCTTAATTAACACTAATCGCATTCTAAGGTGTTACAATCTTCCCCCCTTAAAGAAATTCGTCCCCGAATTTAAAATTTTACTATGCGTACCTTCAAAAAGATAAGAGAATTTCTTCCGCATCTCGCTCTCGGCTTCCCAAGTGACCTCTTCACTATTCGGGCCACGCCAAAGAAGTTTCACAGATGGAAAGACCTTTGACCGAAGTTTCTTCACCTGCCGATCCAATATAACTACCGGCTGCTCGGTTGTAACACCCGAGCCCAATGCTACTAATTTCAGTTACCGTTTGAACGTAGTGGGGCACTTATTTCATTTATCTTGCTTGATTGTTACTTATTGTAATTTTACCCCGTCAATTCAATTCTGCATATAACAATTTATGGCATCTAAAATAAAATTAAAAATATTCATCTTGGCCTACTTGACACCCCTAACCCTGTTGTAGCGTCCGTGCATCGTGTTCTCGTCCCGTTCAGTGAAACGGGCGAGTTTGGACGGCTACGCGCTCGTACGTGTGTCCGTTTTGGGGGTATGATGTATGATTGTAAAATACTTCATTTTCAATTTTGGATCCCGCCTAAAATTTTATTATTTCAATTTCAAATTTTTGGACCCGACCCGGGCGCAATTTGGAAATTTTTTACTTTGCGCCAAAATCCCAAATTCTAATATATTTTAACCGTCGAATATTTTAGTTTAACCTAATAATATTTTATACTTATAAATCTTTTATATAAGTTTTCCCTAACCACTTATCCCTCTCTTCAGCCAATCAAAACCTTCTTAGTCCCGTGGGCCCCACCTCCTCTCTCTTCTCTCTCTCTATCTCTCCTCTCTCTCTCCCCGTCTCTCTCTCTCTATCTCTCCTCTCTCTCTCTCTCTCCATTTTCTCTCTCTCTCTCTCTCCTCTATATATTCCCTCATCTTCCTTCTCTTTTCTTTTTCACGTAACCAAAACCCAGCCCCAGCGAACCCTAGCCGCCGTGCCCCTCGCCGCCGCAGCCCCAACGCCGACACCACCATCACCAGCATCGTCGCCTCCTCGCCCTCGACCAATCCACCGCGCCTCCTTCCTCATTTCCCTTCTTCCCGTGCACCCTGCACCTTCACCGCGGCCACCTGCACCCCCTGCACGCGTTCGCGCCGCCGTGAGTCGCCGCCGGTGACCCCATCCCCGTTCCCCCGGCCTCGCAAGCACCCCTCGGTGAGTTTCACATCCCCTCACCTCCTCCTTTCTTCTTTTCTTTCGCTGATCTGGTTCTTGATCTGGAAACTTCTTTCACTGTTATCGTAGGCCACCGCCGGAGCTCCGTCGACGTGGTCGACCGTCACCACCCGTCCCACAGACCATTGTAAGCCTTCCCTTCTCCATCCTCCTTCCCTTTCTTCTTTATTTCCCTTTCTTTTCTTGTTGCAACTCTTGAGATTCACTGTTTTGTATCTCGCCGGATTCCGGCCGTGCCGGCGACGCGTCCCGACGTTCCAGCGTGGTACCCCGACCCGTGTGGTTCCACTGTTCGTCGTTTGGGTTCATTTCGTGAACCGTGCGCCCGTCGCGAGTTTTCCCCGCCGACGTTTTACGTTCCGTTTTCCCGATTCGCGACCCGTCGAGGCAAGTACCCCTTGCTACATGCTAAACAATATTTACATACATATTAATGACACCCTAACCTATAAATTTAACTTTGGTACGATCATTTCTATTTTTCGTGTTCAATGTTGTTATATAACATTTTATCTTTCAAACTTGGAACCTATATATGTAAATATCATTGCACCAATGAAGTCTTAACTTGGTAACATGATTAAACGGTTATAATTGTCTTACTGCATTCTCATAATGTTGAAATCATCTCTGTGACACAATTGATAACTATACTGCTAATTGAATGAATCTGCCTATTGCTTAATTCATTGCTTATATCATGTTGTTGATACCTATGCTTGATTATATAATTGATTGTGAGTACACCTATGATATCGCTTGCTTCTTGACCTGTCTTGTTACCTACATATTGATTGACCCGACATGGTACCGTATACTGCTTGACTTGACATGATGTACCATGACCTGACCCGTTACCTGATCTTGTGTCTAATGCCAACAAACCTGACATGTAGTCCTCATGGACCGTTCCTGTTGTCTATCCAGACAAACATGTTTACCTGATCCTGTGTTGGCATTAGTTTCTTGATTTCGGGATACCTGACTTGACTTACTCATATAACTTGGGGGTATGGGGAAATCAAAGGTGAAACCTGACTTGTAACTCAACAGTTCAATACTACTGAGTGTACACATTCCTGTTTGGTGCCTAGCGGCATGTCTCAGTTTCAGCCCGAGAATATTGAGGCCGTGGTCCCGGGTATGTACGGGATACTACTGAGTATACACATTCCTGTTTGGTGCCTAGCGGCATGTCTCGGTTTCAGCTCGAGAATATTGAGGCCGTGGTCCCGGGTATGTACGAGATACTATTGAGTTACATCGATGATTCATCAATTTGGTTTTAAAGACTTTAGAACAGAGAACCTGATAGAACAGTCCAGTTTACCCACAGCACACTACCCTGCACTGCTCTGATTCATATTATTGCTACCCTTGCTTTATTCATGTTTATATTCGCATTGCCTGTTTATTATGTTATTACTTGATGACTTGACGCGCTGACGTCTGGGTTTTGCATAGCCCTGATTCTGTACCGCTGTCGCAGCCCGAGCAGGAGTACTTCAGCCGACAGGCTGAGCTGGGAGTGTTAGCAGTAGTTAGCTTTTCTTTACTGCATTTTATTCCTGATGTGAGCCCGCATTATGGGACATACATTCCAGTTATTTTGTATTGGATCTTTCGCTTCCGCATTTATTTATTCTTGACTCATGTTATTGTAAGTCCGCGGGGGCGCCCCGGCCGTCGATCTGACGCCGGAAACGCGGAAACAAAAAACTTTGCAAAACTTACAACCGGCACCACCGCGCACTTTTCACCCAGATCGGGCCATTAACCCAGCTAACTAGCAAATAAGAAAAGAGTAGAGAAGTTATACCAAGCGATCCTTGTCCTTCGGTCTTCATCTCCACTCCGATCTCCTGCGGAATGTTCGTCACCTCCTTGCTCGTCGGAAAGGCACCACGTAGCTGGAATCTTTTACGGGCTCCCACCTCTTGACCGAGGCAACTCGGGCACGAAGTTGGCTAGCCGACGCGTCCAAAGGATGCTGTAGAATAGTGTAGTAGCCATGTCTCTTTGGGGTTTATGAGGTTGCCATTTATGGAGGAATAGAGAATGAACCATGGAAAGAGCTTTGGAATTTTGGCTAGCAAGAGAATGGAAAATGAGATGAAGAGAATGTTTCACCTAAAAAATCAAGCTCTCTCATTCTTACCCCTTAAAAGTGGCCGGCCAAACTCCTTGATGGAATGAGGAGAGAGATACAACAAAGGCAAAAATCAATATGTGAAGATAATTATCAAATTATCTCACATCAACCACTAATCAAAGCTAAATCAAAACCCCATCACCAAAAAGCAAAGGAAATGACCATAATGGAATCTCATCATGATAAAGGCACAAATGCAATAAAGCCCTCACAAAAGAGTTATTTGCAAACTGCAAATAACCCCCTCCATCGATAAGTCCGGCCGCGAAAGAACAAAGAAAAACCGGCCGGAACGGAATGCAAACTGGCAACCTCAGAAAACTGATCCCGTAATAAATTACAGGAAAACCCTCGCTACTGGATATACATGCCCGCATTTGTATTCCCACTGAACACAAATGCAAAGAGACAAAACTACACTATCTAAAACTAGAATCCGGCTTAAGCCAAAGCCGGCTAGTAGAAACCGTCCGATCACGATCCGTGCAATACCGCACGTATCTGATCGAACCCTGCCATATCTCCATACGGCCTCTACAGCGTTTCGCCCGAAACTTGAGTAACTGTGTGTGGTGGACTCTAAAGACTCGTCAATACTATGGCTGTGGATTTAACCACTAGCACGTCAGAGGTATAAGCCAATACGTGACGGGCTACCAGGTCTGTCCACTTCTATAATTGCAATCACGTACCTGCGATCCAATAATTGACTCTGAGGGCACTATCTCCAACAATCTCCCACTTGCACTCAAGGCTAATTATTGCGATGTCGCATACTCACAGCCCGTGTGATACCGAACACCCAACTCCTCTACTAGTCAGTCTCACAAAGCTCGTTTGTGAAACTATTGCGTTCGAGGAATAGCCTCAGTGAGTGGATCCGCTCTGATGTTTCTTTCTAGGTCTCTCTATATCTCAAGTTCGCGGAGAAAGCTATCTCCCGAAATGAGCAATACCTGTCTTAGAATGTCTGGATGTCTGATGGGACCTAGCTCATAAATGAACTCCAAATCCAAACTTCTTAGACTGTATCGTCAACTGAACTTAATCAGTATCCTGCGCCATGCCTTCCCTCAGTATCCACCTGGACCAACTGTCCAAAATGCTGCCCCTCGTCAGAGGGAAAACTATAACTCTGACAGCCACTCTGTCATCCAGGTCACCTTGGAAGCCTGGAATGATAACTGTCTCCCGAAGGAGAATACTGTTATCATATCCCTAGAACATCCACTTATGTTCTAAAATTGCTTCCGATTGTTTCTCCAGGATTGGATCAATATCCACTTATTGCACCTACTGCAAGAACAACATCTGGTGTGGTACTTGACATCTCATGATTGACTCAATTGCCTAAGCAAGTGATCTGCCAATCATGAACATCCCTCTCCCTTTTAGTCTGTAAGACACCTTTAGAGAGGGTGACTCCATTACCTGCAGGTACACCACCGTGCCAGGAGTCGTCCATTCTAAATACTCTTAGAATGCTGTCTAAGTACCCAGATTGGGAAACCACCCAAATCTAGATCTAAAACCATAGATCTAGTAACCAGAATGTACGATATAAGATCCAATTCCTATATGGAGAAACTACTGTGTGACGACCAAAGTATAACCGATCGTAGTATAGGAATATCACTTCCTACTCTGTGTATGTCATCCAAATACCAGGAGATCACACCCTACTACCTTCTTAACAGATCCATCCCCATTCTGATGAAGTCAAACCTATGAATGTCACATCAGAAATAGATGATCTATCTCCGCTATATCTGCTTTAGTCTATAAATAGACATAAGCCACTTGTCCACCATGCTTCCGCTGCTCCCACTGACCACGACAACCCTCTGGCAGAGTCATATACACGTACGCTTCTGAAGCTAGTTCAGAACGACGCTATACTCATTCTCCTGCCGGGTCTCACAGTCTGGAACAACAGTAATGGAAAGTCTGGGTAAACAAGAACCTCCCTGCCACCGTCCTTGAGCATACCAAAGTACCTCTCGAGTGCCTGAGGTTACCCACCATATCCGCGGAGTGGCCAATGGAATGTCAAACCAGATTGAATCTTTAGGTTCTTATCAAATCTTTAGTAATCGTTTGCGGTTCTAGAATCACTTCCAGCTCTACCATACTCCCACTACTGTTTTATGAAAAAATCCATTTTTATTAAAGCTGTGGCGAGTCTAGAACAATATCACTATTGATCTTCCAGATAGTAGAAAGTCAACCCTCGTCATAGCCCGGGTCAACCCACAAACAGCCATTACAGAAACGTGCCTTGAGTTGTCCAGTGTCTGGTTTTAAGCATAAGCCGGACAACTCCCCGTACCTTAACAATGTCAAGATATGAACTGTTCTATATCCAATATAGAAACAGAGGCACTGATTTAATTGAACCAGATTCAAATCATGCAGCTGTCTCCAGTGCATGTCTACTAAATGGAAAGAGGCCGATCAGCATTACTCAACTTAGGAATACTTCCAATTATGAGTAACCTGAAAGAGAAGCAAGTTCTCTTAACCATTACTATCAACTGAATACCATACACAAGTATCTACATCTTCGATCACCTTGAAGAATCCTGATACTTGCCATACCTGGTTCTCTACTTTATTCTTATACCTATAACTCCTCAAAAATTTAGACCCTGTGTTTCTACGAAACACATGTCTAAGAACTAGGGAAGTCATAAGTAAACAGAATATAGTACGAGGACCAACCCCTCTGTCCTAATGGACACTGGACAATATACAATACTCTGCACAAGTCCCTTGAGTCAAATGACTCATTCACTGTGTGTCGTAGGTTGAAAACTGTACTTATGGTAAAGAAGAATTACACCGCTTGTTCAATGCTCCTTACCTAACCATCCACTGGTATAGGTAAATGTCATAAACATAATTTCAAAAAGGTATGTCTCACTCTATAAAAATAGACGTACAGATATATCAATTTGAAATTGGTGCACAACAATGGATATTCAAAACCAAATATTTGCCGACCGACAAACAACCCAGGCGACTTCCTCAAATATCACCAATTACAACGAATCCCGATATAATGAGGATAATCACCTAATTCCCAATAACTTACTCCCACTCATCATCTGTAAAACCATACAGATGTGAGAATCCATCCTGGTAAATACATACCCTGGAGCAAGTGTCTAATTGGGAAATCAGTTTTCTTTTAACAGTACACAGTGAAACTGAAACATTGAAATGTTTCGATGGGGTATCCCGGTATTCCTAGTAATGCCTCTTCTATCATCCAGATTCACGACTGTAACCTTATAATTCTTTGCCACCTCTCCAAATCCCTTTATATGTCTTTAGTCATTACCTTCTGCACACCCCTTTAGGCCAAATGGTTTTCTTCCTTCCCTACCGTTCGGCACCAGCCTATGGTTTGGAAGAAGACTATCCAATAGGCAAAAAGGGTGTACTGTCCTAGTCCTAGGAGCACTCGCGACGCGAGAGAAGGTGAAGATAAAAGACACCTGAATGTACTTTATTCCTATTTCTCCTGAACCAGGATCCATCCCCGAACTGGAACAAGTTCCTTTCGAGTTCGTATATAACCATACGATGGATTATCCAATAAACTGGGATCTTCGTAGTGATACGGAGTGTCCTAGAGAAATACAAAGGTGATTTAGGATTGGCGAAGAAATACTTGGTTTGATCGTGAATAGCAGTCGCAATTTACTTTGCCCTCTTACTAATCCCTTGCTTTGTCTGAACTTAATACCTTCTACACACCTGTTTAGGCTAATTGGCTTTCTTCATTCCCTACCGGTCGGCACCAGCCTAAGGTTTGGAAGAAGACTATCCAATTTGCGTAATAGGTGTACTATCTCCTAAACCAAGGAGTACTCGCAACCTGAGAGAAGGTAAAAGGAAAAGACAACCGAATAGTCCTATTCGTTTTCTCCAGAACCGGAAACCATCCTCGAATTCCTTCGAGTTCATATATAACCATACGATGGTTTTGTCCAATGGAAGTGGACGTTCGTAGTAGTACGGGGTGTCCTGGAGAAAAGGGTAAAAGTAGGAGTGGCAATGAGGTTTGCAACTCTGACAATCCAAAAGCCAGTGTTAAGAAGGTTCGGTCAACTTGGTCACTGAGTCATAGTCTAGGGTCGGGTCAATGGTCGCTGCCAAAGAGAGAGAGAAAAGAAACACTCAGCGTGCACTCTAACCTAGATCAGAATGGTTATCACTTTATCTAATCTGGAAACCTCCCACTGTAACGTCAAATTCTTCCCCAAACCTGAAAGAAGAATTAGCCGGGATCACCCGAGGAGTAAACTAACTCATCAGTGGGAATCGGGATCCAACTATCATCGCATGATAACGTGACGGAATCCGCTCACGTTATCACACTCCAGAAGGTATGCGCATATCTGGCAAGTTTCAGTTCTTTTGAAACTCCCGATGTGGATTTTTGCCCCATGCTCTTATGACCTTGACTTTGGCCAACATATCATAAGTCACATGTCAAGTTCTACCCGTCATTATCCAGGTTAATTTGAACCCACCCGTACCTACCCTTGACTTTGGCCAAAATGGCAGTACGACTGTCCCAAACCAACGCATCTATCTATGCTGCATATGAATACCCAACAGCTACCAAACACTGTGCCTTGACTTTGGCCAACATACACAGCTTGAATACTATTAACTATCCATATGAAACGACGGAGGGCTACGAATGGTTTCTGGCGAAAACCTTTAACGTAATGAACTTGATATCGTTGAAGGAACATGATAGCTTTTAAAAATATAGTGATGAAAACCTTTGCTAAAGAGGTCACTCCCGGTGAAGGGATCTCGGCTCTTTCCTCGTCGACTGAGGAGCAGGATATTCCAACTGAATACCACGATGCAAAACAAAAGAGAACGCCCTTGCAATAACAGCTTTTTGAAAAAGTGTTCCAACAACATCAGAATAGGTTTGTTTAGCTTGCATTGATCCGAATCAACGCAGTCCCATCAATTGATCACACCACAAAAGAACGAAAATAATGATGTACGTATATGCCATCCGCATTCGCCACTGGGTCCCGTCATCACCCGTTAGGTTACTTAACTAACGACAGAGCGGGGACTGGACTAGCACGGATGCAAAACATATACACCATCTACTAGTATATATATAATATATAATTTTCGCTCAAGGCGTGATAAAATGCAACAACACAGATCAATACAGATATCTGGGATCCCCGGGTTTCACAGAGCCGCTACTGAAACCCGAAGTTCGCCTGGTCGTGTGGATAGCCTGTGCAATGAAATCCTAGACCCCTACGGGCGCGGCAAGTTACCCGCCAAAACCTGAAGCGAGGCAGCCCCCTTCAGCAACGTGAATGGACCACCCAGCACTTCACGGAATCCGGTAACTTGGGCACCCCTCCTGGGTCAACCTGTACCCCCTACGAGTGCGGCGAATAGCCCGCCAATTCTAGAGTAAAGCCCCCTCCGTCTCAATGCCATGAGATGCGGGCCCGTTGCCCTCTAGAACCCGGCTATCCGTGCACCCCTCCGCGGGGTAATCCTAGTACAGAAAGTAAAATATACATACAACGGGTACATCGACCGCAACCTGGTCGTGCCCCAAAATAATAATACAAACAGGCAGTGACGGCAGTCCACATGTCGGACGCTCGCCCCGCAATATCAAATGTACATATAAAACAAAACTGTATTAACATTGCATCCAGGCTATCCCCCATGACCGATCCGCAACACCACAGCACAACACAGAACATCAACGTGAATGTCACGTTCGCAAATCCGTCTAAAAGGGCTATAGCAGATAGACTGGATTTACCGATCGAGTGACATTCACGGTCGCAGATATAATGTAAACACTGTGAACTAGCATGTTTAAAATATCCGATCGAACAAATTCTATCAAGTGAGTCCTAAGCAGTACTGTAGCACTTACAGAAAATCTGGGCCCAAAAATAATATCCCAAAACCCCTATTTTTAACTCAGAAGGAATCTGCAAAATTTTGGTCAAGTGATCAATCAAAAGCGCCGCGGAACCGCGGCCCAAGCATGGGTTTGGCCGCGGTTCAGCGGCGGTTTGGAGAGATCGCGCCACCAAATTTTCACAGATTGCTTCTATATCCATGCACAGTATTCTGAGACAACCTGAAAAATTTTTGGAGCAGAAAAAATTTCGACAGAAAACACATGTGCATACAAAATACGGTTTTTAGGGAATTTTGTTCGATCGAGTACTAAACATACAAGAGCAAGCTAGGCATGGTTAATGGCGTGGCTCTGATACCAATGTAAGTCCGCGGGGGCGCCCCGGCCGTCGATCTGACGCCGGAAACACGGAAACAAAAAACTTTGCAAAACTTGCAACCGGCACCACCGCGCACTTTTCACCCGGATCGGGCCATTAACCCAGCTAACTAGCAAATAAGAAAAGAGTAGAGAAGTTATACCAAGCGATCCTTGTCCTTCGGTCTTCGTCTCCACTCCGATCTCCTGCGGAATGTTCGTCACCTCCTTGCTCGTCGGAAAGGCACCACGTAGCCGGAATCTTTTACGGGCTCCCACCTCTTGACCGAGGCAACTCGGGCGCGAAGTTGGCTAGCCGACGCGTCCAAGAGATGCTGTAGAATAATGTAGTAGCCATGTCTCTTTGGGGTTTATGAGGTTGCCATTTATAGAGGAATAGAGAATGAACCATGGAAAGAGCTTTGGAATTTTGGCTAGCAAGAGAATGGAAAATGAGATGAAGAGAATGTTTCACCCAAAAAAATCAAGCTCTCTCATTCTTACCCCTCAAAAGTGGCCGGCCAAACTCTTTGATGGAATGAGGAGAGAGATACAACAAAGGCAAAAATCAATATGTGAAGATAATTATCAAATTATCTCACATCAACCACTAATCAAAGCTAAATCAAAACCCCATCACCAAAAAGCAAAGGAAATGACCATAATGGAATCTCATCATGATAAAGGCACAAATGCAATAAAGCCCTCACAAAAGAGTTATTTGCAAACTGCAAATAACCCCCTCCATCGATAAGTCCGGCCGCGAAAGAACAAAGAAAAACCGGCCGGAACGGAATGCAAACTGGCAACCTTAGAAAACTGATCCCGTAATAAATTACAGGAAAACCCTCGCTACTGCATATACATGCCCGCATTTGTATTCCCACTGAACACAAATGCAAAGAGACAAAACTACACTATCTAAAACTAGAATCCGGCTTAAGCCAAGGCCGGCTAGTAGAAACCGTCCGATCACGATCCGTGCAATACCGCATGTATCTGATCGAACCCTGCCATATCTCCATACGGCCTCTACAGCGTTTCGCCCGAAACTTGAGTAACTGTGTGTGGTGGACTCTAAAGACTCGTCAATACTATGGCTGTGGATTTAACCACTAGCACGTCAAAGCTATAAGCCAATACGTGACGGGCTACTAGGTATTGACCAAAAGGGACGTCGATGAGCGAACTCATCCTGACACCCTACTGAGCCTGTCAGTGACAATATCCGTACAGTCCGGTCCGTTCGTCTATGAGTATCGCATGGCGGGCCTAGGGATTTGGTAAAAGTCAGACCCCCAATAGCGGTACAAGTCGTGTCGGAGTGTAGCCCAGAACACCCTGAGATACTACTGGAATACCTACCAGTAAATCTCCTGCCTTGGCCAAGGACTTTTCATGTTCTGGCTCTCCTAGACACAGCGCGACCTCACCCCCAATACCGGGAGAGACGAACCCCTGCAGATCCGCTCACTGCCTCCATGTGGCTCGGGACTGTACCCAACTAAAACCTGTTTGCACGACTCCTTTGAGCCGTGGTAGGGTAGTAATCAAAGCACAGTAGGAACTCACACGAGACAAATGACGATCTCAGGTCGATGAACTAACCTGTACACATGTCACCAGGGAACTGCTATCTGACGTCTGGTATAATCCCAACTAGCAGGTTCCCGGCGAGTCCTGTCCGGTGTACTCATAACCCAATGAGCACCTGTATACATCTTAGGTGAACCAACTGACACCAGTGGCTTGTGAGACCGGCCACCGCCCCTCGTCGGGGTCTCGACTGTATACACTAGTCTACTCTGGAGAATCGATGCCCTGTCTCGAAACTCCCACGACTAGGGACCTTTTAAGGATGTGCTTATAGACTCCAGCTCTCACTTATATGATCGCCCTCATACCGCTGGTAGTCAAGCAAGAATCCTAGGGGCTCTATCAACGTGTAATAGCGACTCATAAGGTCACCTAAAGCAGTACACGATGATAAAGATAAACCAGATAGCATACTATCATCTTGAGTAAGACTGTCCTACCGGGATAGGTCCTCCCTCAATCATTGCAATCACGTGCCTGTGATCCAATAATTGACTCTGAGGGCACTATCTCCAACAGTTATCTTGGATTATGGACATGTTTTAGATAGTTTTATTTTGTTCTTGATATCTCTACAACCGTAATGTGACTGTGGATGGATACTTCCTACCCACAGGTAGCATAGTTGGCTATGTCACGTGCCCATTTTAGCGTACTCTGGGAAGCGGGGCGTGACATCGGTGAACGAAAGATCGCGCTTTAGCTGAACGGTCTGGTGCTGAATCATGTGAGAAGGGTCATGAAGGTACTTGCGAAGCATCAATACATGGAATACGGGGTGAACATCCGGAAAACTGGGTGGAAGTGCCAAACAATAGGCAACGGTACCAACTTGCTCAAGGATCTCAAAAGGACCTACAAATCTGGGACTAAGCTTTCCTTTCTTTCCAAATCTCATCACGCCCTTCATCGGAGAAATCCGTAGGAATACATGATCCCCCACTGCGAACTCAAGCCTGCAACGACGACGGTCGGCATAAGACTTCGGTCTGCACTGGGCTGCTCTCATCCTATCCTGAATCAACTAAATTTTATCCGTAGTTTCTTGAACTAGCTGGGGTCCCAAAATCCCGCTCTCATTGAGTTCGGTCCAACAGACTGGTGATCGACACTTTCTACCATACAAATCCTCAAAAGGTGCCATCTCAATCGACTTCTGATAACTGTTATTGTAGGAGAACTCTATCAATGGCAAGTGACGATCCCAACTGCCACTAAAATCAAGTACGCACGCACGAAGCATATCCTCCAGAGTCTGTATAGTCCGTTCTGACTGACCATCGGTCTGCAGATGGAAAGCGGTGCTAAAACTCAACCTGGTACCCAAAGCTTCCTGAAGCTTCTGCCAAAGACGACTAGTGAACTGGGTACCCCTGTCGGATACGATGCATGTGGGAATACCGTGCAAATGCACAATCTTATCAATGTACAATTGAGCATGTTGAGCATAACCGAAAGCGGTCTTCACTGGAAGGAAGTGAGCCGCTTTCGTCAACCGGTCAACAATCACCCAAATGGAGTCATACCCTCGACTGGACCTGGGTAGACCCGCAATGAAATCCATGGAGATCTGTTCCCATTTCCACTCCGGAATGGGTAAAGGCTGCAACTCTTCTGCCGGTCTCTAATGCTCAGCCTTGACTTGCTGACAAGTCAGACATCTCAAAACGAAATCCGAAACATCACTCTTCATCTCTGTCCACCAGTAGATATCTCTCAAGTCACGATACATCTTGGTGGAACTTGGGTGAACACTAAAAGCTGACTGATGTGCCTGCTCTAGAATCTCGCGTCTCAACCCATCGGTATCAGGTACACACAATCGAGTCCCAAAACGTAGCACATCCTGGTCATCAATCTCAAACTCCAAATCTCTACCCTGCCGAACATGCTCAAGAATCTCAAACAAACGGGCATCGTCGGGTTGTGCCTCACGAATACGATCAAGTAGAAGTGGACAGACGCGGACGTGAGCAAGCTGTCCCCCAGTGGAAGTGAACTCAAACTGTACTCTGCTTTCGCACAAGATCTACCAATCTGCAGAAGACTGTCTCTGAACTGCGCTCAACTGGGACAAATCACCCCCGGGCCTACGACTCAAAGCATCAGCTACCATATTTACCTTGCCCGGGTGATAAAGGATCTCACACTCATAATCCTTCACAAGCTCCATCCAAAGACGCTGTCTCAAATTCAGATCCCGCTGCTGGAAGATGTACTTTAAACTCTGGTGGTCTGTGAAAATCTGACACGGCTCCCTGTACAAGTAGTATCTCCAAATCTTAAGCGCAAATACCACCGCGGCCATCTCAAGATCATGAGTGGGATAATTCTGCTCATGCTTTTTCAACTGCAGGGAAGCATAAGCGATAACTCTACCATGCTGCATCAATACACAACCGAGTCCCACTCGAGAAGCATCACAGTAAACGACAAAGCCGCCCGATCCAGAAGGTAAAGATAAAACTGGTGCAGTCGTCAACCGAGTCTTCAACTGCTGAAAACTCAGCTCGCATGCCTCAGTCCAAAGAAAAGAAACCCCCTTCCTGGTCAGTCCGGTCAGCGGTGCAACGATACTCGAGAAGTCCTACACGAAACGGCGGTAGTAACCGGCTAAGCTCAAAAAGCTGCGGACCTTTGTCACTGATACAGGTCTGGGCCAAAGCTGTACGGCCTCGATCTTCCTCGGGTCCACACGAATACCGTCTCCCGTAACCACATGACCTAGGAAGTCAACACTATCAAGCCAGAAGGCACACTTCGAGAATTTAGCAAACAGCTGGTGCTCTCTCAATGTCTGTAAAGCAATCCTCAAGTGTTGCTCATGCTCCTATCGACTCTTGGAATAAACCAGAATGTCATCAATAAACACAATAATAAACTGGTCGAGGATCGGCATGAAAATCCGGTTCATCAAATCCATGAACGCCGCTGGGGCATCGGTGAGTCCGAACGACATCACTAAAAACTCATAATGCCCGTAGCACGTATGAAAAGCAGTCATCAGAATGTCATTCCAAACCCGCAACTGATGATAACCTGATCTCAAATCAATCTTGGAAAAATTTCCCGCACCCTAGAGCTGATCAAAAAAATCGTCAATGCGAGGTAAACGATACCTATTCTGCACCGTCACTCGGTTCAATTGAAGATAATCAATATACAACCTCAAACTATCGTCCTTCTTCTTGACGAACAGAACAGAAACTTCCCAAGGCAAAACACTAGGATGCACAAGTCCCCTATCAAGCAACTCTTGCAGCTGATCCTTAAGCTCCTTAAGCTCCAGCGGGGCCATCCGGTAAGGCGGTATAGAAATAGGCTCCGTGCCGGGGATCAAATCAATGCAAAACTCAATCTCACGCTCTGGCGGCAATCCAGGTAACTCATTGGGAAAACGTCGGGAAACTATCTCACAATAGGAACCTGGTCCAACAAATCTACCGTGGCTCTAGTATCTCGTATGAAATCCAAAAATCCCCGACATCCCCTCCTCAAAAGCTGACTAGCGCAAAGGGCTGAAATCAAACTGTGAGGGGCAACACCACGGTCCCCCTACACAACAAGAACAAACTCGCCGGGAAAATAAAATCTGACTGTCTTCTCACGGCAGTCCACAAACGCGTAGCACATGGCTAACTAGTTAATGCCCAAGAGAACGTCGAAGTCCAACATCTCAAGAAAGATCAAGTTGACAGACGAATCTCTATTTCCAATACGGAAGACACACGACCGAAACACGTGTCGCGCAACAAAAGACTCGCCAACACGAGTAGTCACGTATTTACTGCCGAAAGACGCGAACGGGACGTTGGGACGTCTCGTCTGAATTTCGAGGGCAGATGCTATTTGGTTTTATCTGTCCACCTCTCCGAAGATGCTAGGTTGATTTATGGCACCGTATATCGGAGGTTTGGACAGATGCGGCCGTTGTAGCAGACTTTGTCAGATTCCCCCTCGCTTGCAAGGGCTTTTTTGATTGTGAGGACGCTTTTCCCTGCAGGCGCAAGCTCCTGCAGTTAATTATGTTATCGGGTTACGATAACCACTTTCTCTTTCTCCAAAAGTTCACTTCGTGTCGTGTGTATTTATTTTATTTTTGGTTGCCCGTGGATTGTATACGGAGACTAATTTTTGTTGTCGTCCGTAGGGCGTGGATTAGTCCAAATCCGTATTTTCATAGATTTGGGTTTGGTTGATTTAAGGATCGTTAACCTTTTTTAAGATTAAGATCAACTTAAATGTTTGTTAAGCATACGTTAGTCTAAGTTTTAGACTAAGATCTACTTAACAGGGGTCTAGGATCATTTTTGATCCAACGAAAGAGCATTTGGGCTCTATCGTTTAAGTTTAGGGATATTACGCTCCGTCATTAGTTTTGGGACATTGCGGTCTATCGGGTTTAAAGACATCATAGTCTATGGGGTTTAAAAACATCAAAGTCTGTGTTTAAAAACATCATAGTCTATGGGGTTTAAAGACATCATAGTCTATACGGTTTGGTTTAACAGTTTGGGGATGCACCAAAAGTTATTGGTTACTGGGACCCTCCATCTCTCTGAAGACGTTGAAGAATTACAACGACATGTATCAAAGGAGTGAAGAGATGTACCCTTAAACCAATGTCCCGACTGAGGGGGGATGGGATGAACATCATTTTAAATGCCATCTGTTAGGAGCTCATTAGCTATCTTTGGGACTGAGATCGATTTTGGGGACCCTGAACATGAGGGGCTCAATTGATTGTTCTCGGGAGATTTGGTCTAAGTTTGGCTAATATTGGCCTTTCATAGTGTTAAACACTAGTATGTGCTCAGCGCTCATATGCTCCCACGTGAGGCGCTTGAAATAGTGTTAAACACTAGAAATTGGGGTGCTCACGTATGGCACATGAGGTGCTTAAAGTTGGGCGCTACCTCTTTTATTCTCTTATTCTGGTGCTAAGCACTGTTGGGTCACGTGAGATCACGTGAGGCGCCCCAGAATGGGAACTGTCTTGGGTTTATTCCCCTTTTCTCTTTTATAAGTACTAAGCACTTCTCAGGGGTCACGTGGGGTCACGTGGCTAGATCTCAGTCTTCCCTTTTTTGTTCCTCAAAGGTGCTCACGTGGGAACACGTGAGCTTTTATTGTGTAGCATTGAACACTAATATGCATGGAGCTCTGGACCTGAGTTTTGTGAATTTCAGGTCCCTTATTTTTATAAGAATTAAATTCTTTTATAGGGTTAAACCCTAGTTTTATCAGAGGAATTAAATTCCTATATCTTTTTGGTAAGAATTAAATTCTTTAAACTTAGTTCTTTCCCCTAGGTTTGGATCTACATAACAGAATCTCACCGAAGAGAATTAAATTCTCAACTTGTGGGGAGATCTGCTTCTGCAGATCCCAACCAGAGGAAAAACTAAGTTTATTCAGCTCCCATACGCTTTGCATATGAGCGCTCACGTGTTTTACACGTGAGACCAAATTTTGAGGACTCTCTCCTCTTTTTTATAAGGGAATAAGTAGCTCTTAGCCAAAAATTTTGGCGGGAACAAATACTCCCCCTACTTTGTCCACGTAAGTATGTACGTGGGTGAAGTAGTGCAGAGTTATGCATGGCAATAGAATTGAGGGCTTAGGGGACAAGTTTAGAGTTCTTGTAGCCTAAGACTTTTTTCATCTTCATGAGCTGTAAGGGTCTCAAGAAAGTTTTTTTCTCCCTACAAGTCGAGAGGATCTCGTAGGTGCAAATTCTCCCTAGAAATCGTGAGGATTTCTAAGTGTTCATTGCCTCCATGAGTCGTAAGGATCTCACTCGGGTATTTTTCCTTACGAATCGTGTGGACCCATAAGTTGCTTCTTTATTTCATTGGCGAATGTGGTTTTGGCAAATGTGGCCCGCAGATAGTCCATCTTGACCTCCTTGTAGAGCAGCGATAGCTTAGGAAATAGGGTTAGGATCTGCCGCCTAAGACTTTTCAATTTTATAAGTCGTGAAGGTCTCATAAAGGCTTTTCTCCCTACGAGTCGAGAGGATCCCGTAGGTGTCTTTTCTCCTTAGGAATCATGAGGATTCTTAAGTATATATTTTCTCTCGAGAGTCGTAAGGATTTCACAAGAGAATTTTTCTCTTTTACGAGTTGAGAGGATTCGTAAGTGGTTGTTTCTTTCCTTGTCGAGATTCGACTTTGGAGAGTGTGGCCCGTGAATGGTATACAATGGCCCATCATGGACCGACTTGCAGGATCCCAGTGCTTAGGAAACATGTCCTTATCCCCATTACCTAAAGTTTTCCCCTACGAGTCGATACAAATCGAGAGATCAATGGTTGACTTGTTTCGCTTTCTGCGGTGTCGGGTTGACTTTCTCCGCTTTCTGCGGTGTCGGGGTTGACTTACTCCGCTTTCTGCGGTGTCGGATTGACTTTCTCCGCTTTCTATGGTGTCAGGGTTTCACTTTCTTCGCTTTCGGCGTGTCAGGGTTTGACTTTCTCCGCTTTCGGCGGTGCCGGTTGACTTTCTCCGCTTTCTGCGGTGTCAGGATTGACTTTCTCCGCTTTCGGCGGTGTCGGGGTTGACTTTCTCCGCTTTCGGCGGTGTCGGGGTTGACTTTCTCCGCTTTCTGCGGTGTCGGGGTTGACTTTCTCCGCTTTCGGCGGTGTCGGGGTTTGACTCTAGGTTGTCTGTGAACCGTGGAGTCTTAGAACTAGAGACTTTGCCGTGGCTCCAATTGGTGGTGTCGCGTCCGTATCCTGTTAGAACGAGGAGGAACGCCGTTGTGGGTCTCCAGGCTGTAGATGTGGCCGTCGAGATTTGGAACTAGGAACTTTGCCATGGCTCCGCTTCGTTGCGACTCTAAGGTCGGTTGTTAACGTCACGTATGGATTCAGTTGGAGTGAGAAAAAACGTCGTTGTTGATTTTTTAGGCTGTAGATATTGCCGTCGAGATCTGACTCTCCCTTTGACAGAGTCTGGTGGGGAAATATGGTTCCCTTTTCGATTATGCCCATGGATTGTATACAGGGGTCAGTATGGACTCACCTGTAGGGCAAAAGTTTCAACTTTTTTTTTGTTTTTCTTTTTGCGATACTCTATCATTTCAGCTTTTTATATCGCGAAAGTCACGATTGCTCAATCATTTCGGCTATTTTCCACGGTGCTCAATCATTTCGGCCATTATTACTTTTTTTTCTTTTTCTTTACCCGCTGCTTTTTATTGCGAGTTGCCCAATCATTTCGGCTATTTTCCGCGGTGCCCAATCATTTCAGCTATTTTTTTTACTCGTTGCTTTTTATTGCGAGTTGCCCAATCATTTCGGCTACTTTTGTATGCGTATATTTTACTCACTGATTTTTATTGCAAGTTGCCCCATCATTTCGGCAATTTCATATGCATTTTTGGCTCGCCGATTTTGTTGCGAGTATGGTACTCAAGACCTGATACCAATCTTAGCATCAGCATCGCTGCGACTGAAATATTGCCATGAGCAAATAATCATTTGCCTTGGAGGGACTTGGAATTTAATACCGATTTAGGCAACAACATCGCTGCCACTAGGATATTACCAGGAGCGAATCATCATTTGCCTTTGTCAGTTCGTACAAAGGTGGCTTAGCAAACAGGTTTAGGATCCTGTCGACTAAGGCTTTTGATTTCATGATCCGTGAGGGTCTTATGAAGGTATTTCTCCCTACGAGTCGTGAGGATCTCGTAGGTGTGTTTTCTCCTTAGGAGTCATGAGGATTCCTAAGTATACGTTCTCTTATATGTCGTAAGGATCTCACAAGAGTGTTTTCTCCTTATAAGTCGAGAGGACTTACAAGTGTTGTTCACCACATGAGGAAATTCCTTGTCGTTGGTGGGACTTGGTGAGGGAACGTTTATTTGTGCCCGTGGATTGTATACAAGGGTCGATATTGAACCGCTTGTAGGGCAATCTGGGGAATGTGATGGCTTAAGAACAGGTTCAGATCCATGTAGCTTAAGGCTTTTGAATCTTATAAGCCGTGAGGGTCTCATAAGAGGGTTCTCCTTACGAATCGTAAGGATCTCGTAAGTGTAATTTCTCCTTAGGAATCGTGGGGATCCTTAAGTGAGTTGCTCCTTTGTGAGTCGTAAGGATCTCACACTGGTATTTTCTCCTTACAAGGTCGAGAGGACCTTGCAAGTGTGCATGAATTTTTTACGAGTCGCGCCCTTTCGGGTTTTCACAAACTCGCCGGTAGCCATACTATTTTTACTCACGGAGCCCTTTCGGGTTTTCATCCGTGCCCATTTTGCTTATGGACGTACCGTTTTTTTTTTGTTTTTTTAGCCGCGTTACCCTAAGGATGCAGTGGTTCGTAATAATTGTTTCCTCAATCAGAGCAAAGCTCTGTTCAACTTCTAAGGCTGGAAATGAAGCGACGCTTCTGCTTTCCCCAATCAGAGCAAAGCTCTGCTTTGAATTTCAAAATTCAAAAACTGAAGCAACGCTTCAGATCCTGCGCGCTGCGCGCCACGTGTCAAAAGCAGACACGTCAGCGCCAGGAGCGCTGTGCCCTAAGAAGCGCACTCCAATCAGAGCAAAACTCTGTTTCAAAATTCAAATTTTAAAACTTGAAGCAACGCTTCAGATCCAGCGCTCCGCGCTGCGCGCCACGTGTCAAACACAGACGAGCTAGCGCAGTTGCGCTGCGCTGCGCGCTACGTGTCAAACACAGGCGCGCTAGCGCAGTTGCGCTGCGCGCCACGTGTCAAACATAGGTGCGCTAGCGCAGTTGCGCTGGGTTCTGCGCTGCGCGCCACGTGTCAAACGTACGTGCGCTCGCTCCAAGTGCGCCAGCACTGGAATTAAAAGAATTCCCAACCGTTAGATCAAAAGATCTAATAATAATAAATTATTAATTAATAAGAATTAAAATTCTGTTATGGAAAGATTTTTTCAATCTTATTAAAACAAGAAGATTATCTTCTGTAAAAACAGGAGCCTTAGGATCAAAGATCCAACGGTGGGAAATATTCCCAAATCAATCAGAGAAAGATCTCTTCAACTAATTTAACAAATCAATTGGCACTATATAAAGGCCCCAAGACTTCAAGTCTCATATAGAAAAAACTCTCTAAAAACTTTGAGAAAAACTCAAAAAAGAAAGAAAGGCAAGCCTTTGAAGAAAGAAGATCATTTTCTTCATCTCTAAAGGTAAAAAAAAAACAATATGTCCTTGAATAACAGAGATGGAGTCATCTCATTAAAAAAGAAGAACCCTCTTCTAAAAAGATCAGAGATCTAAGAACAAGATCAAGGTCTTCAATAAAAAAGAAAAAGATCAAAAAGATCAAAAAGATCTAATTATAAAAAGACTAAAAGAATTACTTTTACTTCACAGATCTTTTGATCTATAAAGGCAGAGCCTTTTATCAAAATAAGAACTTTTGTTCTTGGATCTTGAGGCAAAGCCTGATTAGAAGAACATAAAAGTTGTTCTGTGATCTTGAAATCGATCAGATGCGCTTTGTGCTATTGAAAAGTTCCTTGCACTCATGAATTGCGCCCTTGCGCTCATTGGACCGGCGCACAGCGCCAAAACTTGCCACATGTCAACCAGAGACACAATCTGCGCTTTGCGCTCCTGAAACAGAGCGCTGCGCTCATAGACTGGAGCTCAGCGCCAAGCGCTCCACGTGTCGCTTGCTGGCGCGCCAACAGACTAGCGCAAAGCGCTCATAGATGGAAAGCGCAAATGCGCTAACGAACCAGCGCCTAGCGCGACACGTGTCACCCTCGTGTACGCTAGCGCAATACGCTCTTCAATTGGCGCAAAGCGCCTGACGCGCCACGTGGCGCACTATAAGAACACCACTTTGTTCCTGATAAATGCTATGCATTTAATTCCAGACAAAATGCCAGAGCCCAATGCTTGGCATTATTAAAAGGGCAGAGCCCAATGCTTGGCATTATTAAAGGGGCAGAGCCCAAACAAAGGCCTAACAGGCAGAACAAAAAATAAAATGTTGAACACATTTTTAACTGGACTTAGCCCAATTCTGGCCATAAGTCCTCAATTTAAATTGAATTGAGCTCATCTGCTCTTTCAATCAATTTACACCCGGTTCGAGGGTATATCTCTTCACTCCTCTGATATCTGTCGTTGTAATCCTTCAACGTCGTCAGAGAGGTGACGGGTCCCGACAACCATACATTCTACGGACTGTGGGGTCCTAAACTCATGGACTATGATGTCCTTAACCTCGACCGTGATGTCTTAAAACTAACATCGGACTGTGAGGTCCTTAAACTCATGGACTATGATGTCCTTAACCTTGACCGTGATGTCTTAAAACTAACGTCGGACTGTGGAGTCCTTAAATCCACGGACTATGATGTCCTTAACCTCGACCGTGATGTCTTAAAACTAACACCGGACTGTGAAGTCCTTAAGCTCACGGACTATGATGTCCTTAACCTCGACCGCGATGTCTTAAAACTAACAATGGACCGTAATGTCCTTAAACTGATTCTCGACCGCAATGTCATTAAACTAAACAACAGAGCCTAATTGCTCTCTTGTAGATCTAAACGATCCCGTTAAGTTGATCTTAGTCTAAAATTAGACTAACGTGTCCTTAACAAACGTTTAAGTTTATCTTAGCCTCAAATAAGGTTAACGTATCCTTAAACACAACCCTCCAAACCCAAATCTAAGAAAGATACGGATTTGGACTAGTCCACGCCCTACGGAAGACAACATAACTTAGTCTCTGTATACAATCCACGGGCAACCAAACACAAAACAAACACCCACGACACGAAGTGACCACATGGAGAAGGAGAAAGTTGTTACCGCGATGCGGTAGCGTAATTAACTGCAGGGGCTTGCGCCTGCAAGGAAGAGCGTCCCCACAATCAAAACCCCCTCAAACGAGGGGGAATCTGACGAAGTCTGTTACATCGGCCGCATCCGTTTAAACCTTCGATACATGGTGCTATAAATCAACTTGGCATCTTCGGAGAGGTGGACGGATAGCACCAATTAGCATATGCCCCCAGATTCAGGAAAGACGTCCAGTCTTCCAGGCTTCCGGCGGTGAACAGATTCTGGCACGCCCGGTGGGACCTTTTTCTCTTTCCACTCCACACTTCGTGTGTCGTATTCGCGAACCAATCGCGGTTTGCTAATGGTTACCCTTGGGTTTCGAGGTACTAAGATTTGTCATTTTGCTTGCTGCAGAAAGCAAAGAATCAATGGCGTCCACTTGTGCAAGATGTTCCTACTGCAACTGCAACATACGCTCCGCCTCACCTGGAGGTGTAGCTTACGGACCCCAAGCAGCTTCCCTATTCACGATGCCCGTGGAACAGGTTACTCAAGCCACCACGGGGTTGTTTTTCGGGACCATGCTCCCTACAGCAAGCTTCACTGTTCCCGTGCCCGTACCAGAAGCTCCCAAGAAGTCGGTCTTCGATTGACTTACAGCTACTGCGGCCCCTCTTAATGGGTCATCCAGCACCAGCGCCTCGATCTTCTCCAGATTGGGCCAAAATTCCTGTGGGCCCACAATGAAGCCTGCAATCCCAGAGAAGGTTATTCCAAAGAAAGTAACCAACCCTGCTCTTGAAGTCGTCAAGGAGGCTTCTCCTGCCAAGGGGTCGGTCTTTACAAGACTGACCGTCCCAACTCCCGCTCCTGCTACTCAAAAGACATCAGTCTTTAATAGGCTGACACCGGCAACAGCCCCTTACCTGAACAGGGGGCAAGACAAGGCCATCCCCATCACCGAGTCAACTCCATCAGCTCGACATGCTCGACGTCGCCACTGGCGCCGAGTGAGGAAGGCCGGAGGCAACTCCCCTTCTGGGCTAACTCCACCAGCCCCGATGGCGGAAATTAATACTGCTGTTCCAACTGGGAACAACTTTGAGCTGCTAAATAAGGTGCGTAGGAATTCTCCTACCGCCGTACTGAAAAGATCTCCTCCTCCGGTGGAGAATGTTGCGGAAACAAAGCCAGATCAGTCCCCTCAACGGCTGTCCTCCAAGATCTACAAGGTCTGGCGGCAGGTCCGAAACTCGGTGGTTGATCAAGATAACCCTCGCCGACAAAAAAGGGCGAAGGTTCAACAAGAAGAGAGCCATCCTGTCAAGCCACGAAAAGATATCTGGGTACCCACCGCGACGGCCCCCTCAACTTCGACCGCTCATAAGAAGAGAAGGCCGGAGAAGATCCCCGTGTCTGCAACAAATGTCAAAGACACCGAGCCCAAACGCCCTAAGTCTGGGGGCATGGTGATGCATACTATTTACATGGCATCCGGGAAGGAGGATAGCCGCGCTTCTACAGGCCACCGACCACTCACCCGATCCATCACAAGAGCCCAGGAACAGCAGCAGCAGAAGCTCCAGGAGATGCTGACTGCGATGGCCGCACTCACCGGGCCAAAAAAAAGCCCGGAGGCGTCATCGGAACAATGTCGCGAACACGAGACTGATGCTGAATTCCTTCGTAGAATGCTCGAAAAGAAGGACAAGGAGGCTGCAGAACAAGCGGCTAATATAAAGCAAATGGCTCTTCTGTTTCAAGACATGGTGGGCATGATGATCCAGCCGGATCCCCCAGCTGAAGATCCTCCGATTATCCTCGAAGACGACAGAGGAGAGACGTCAAATCCACCTCCGACTCTTTCAACAGCCAAAGAGGAAACAATCTCTAAGGCCGCCCTGGATGATTATATTGCTCAACAGATACGAGTTCACCAGGCAAATGAAGCGGCTGGCAAGGTCGTCAAAACTGGGCGACCATATCCAGGCCGGTATGACGAGATAAAATACCCGCCGGGATACACGATCCCCAAATTCCACGTGTACAAGGGGACGGGCAATCCCCACCAGCACGTCGCCCAGTTCAGAGCTCTGTGCGGCAACACCGGGGGAGATGATAAGCTTTTGCTCCGTCAATTCGTCGGCAGCTTGTCGGAAACGACGTTTGAGTGGTACTCCGAACTTCCAAACGACTCCGTCAAAACTTTCGCGGAAATGGAGTTATTGTTCACCCAGCGATTCGCGAGCGCAAGTGAACGCACCCCGATAACAGCATTGATCAATGCAAGGGTGAAGCCGGGCGAAACTTGGGTTCAATACGCAATCCGATGGCGAAATTTGTGGTCGAAGTGCGAACAACGCATCGAAGAAACACCAGCGGTGGGCATGTTCGTGGACACCCTAGACCCTCATGCAACTATTTCACAGTTCATGATGTTCTTTAAGCCGACCACGTTCCAGGCTTTAATCGATAAGCTAGCCCAGATGGATCAAATGGGTCACAGACCGTCTCCCCTGAAGCCGGAACCGCGGAACGACAAGGGTAAAGGGAAGGCAACCTTCATTGCGAACACCCAACAGCAGCCCAGTGCCCCAAAGCTAGCAGATCAATTGGAAGAGAGACGACGCTATTACAATGAGAAAACGGAGCGTCCTTACTCATTCCCACGGGACAAAATGAAGAGATTGTTCGAGCTGGCGGTACGCAACAGGCTTATCAACTTACCAAATCCAAGGAGACCACCGCAACCCAGCGAAGTAAATAATCCCAATTATTGCCCTTACCACCAAACAGTAAGCCATCCGATCGAGGATTGCTTCGTCTTTAAAGGATGGATCGAAGATCAATACCTACAAGGCAAGTTTGCGCTGTCCGAGAAGTGGAAAGTAAACCCACCACAGCCGCACACTCCTAAGAAGACGGACACACCGGGGGCAACGCGCTCTTTTGTTGAAGAAGCTCCGTGGGAGGTCGTGCTTTCAGCCAAAACCAAAAGGATGCTGAATGATCTTCAGACATGCTCGGCGATCAGGTGGAAGAACCCACTAGAACCCCAGATTATCGAAGGGATGCTGAAGCCGCGCCCAACTCCAAAGATTGGTGGTGATAGCCAAAGTGCTCACACCCAGCCGCCGAAATCTTCGAAAAAGAAGAAGAAATCCAAGAAGCCCGTGAAGCCTGGCGACAAGCGCACGGACCTACAGAAGAAGATTGACACACTGGAAGAGTATAACCAGAAGGTGTGGACTCCCATCACGCTCCAAGAGTTCCTCAGCCACGTCCTTGGGGACGAAGATGATGGAGAAGAATCGTCGGACGAATCCGAGGATCACGTCGCAAGTTGCCATATGATCTCTCATTCATCACTAGACAATGAAGAAGCTCCCTGCTCTAAGAGACCGGGAGCAGGTCCCGAGACGGAACTTCTATGGCCGTCAGACGAAATGATCGACGCCTTCCTGAATGAGATTCATCTGAAAAGTAAAGCCGAGCGGGAGCGTGAGATGGCCATATTTGAAAGAGCCAAACGTCGGCGACTGGACGAAAGAGTCGAGACACTCCCGCCGAATCAAGGAACATCTGTCGCGAACAAAAACAAGTTCAAGAAGAGGAAAAGGTTTGCTAAAGCCATATGAATGGGAATGAAGCTACCACCCTCTGAAGGAAACACTCCTAGTGAAACAGAAACACATCCTCACTACTGCTTATATCATCGAAAGATTTCACACCCTACCGAAGAATGCGACGCTTTTAAAAGATGGTGGCAGGGATATGTTGTTCACCGGCAACATTTTAAGCGGATGAAACGCAAAACTCATCGGGAGCAGAGAAGTACGACCGATGAGCATAAAAGAAATACCGATAACTGTCGCATGGTCAACACCGGGGGATCGCAGATTCTCACTTTCGGAAGCGACTCTGACGAAGAGATGGCTCTTGGCCCCCTCTTTAAAGAATCCAAGTTGGGGAAGGAGGACGAACCGAAGGCCTGTGAAAACATTCAGCTGCGCAATCGCACGCTTCCAGAAAAGAATCTCGGATCCACGAGTAGAAAAGATAAGGGAAAAGAAAAGGTCTCCGAGGATATCGCCCTGGATGACCAAGTCATGAAAGAGCTGACTGCCAAGGACCCGCCAAAGAAGAACAAGGTGGACTACAACGTTCTGGCACACTTGAGGAAGTTACCCTCGCAGCTCAGTATTCTCGACGCCCTTCTACTATCCAAAGAAGCAAGAGATTCATTGATCAAGGCGCTACAAGAGCCGGAGCAATTCCAAGCTTTCCTCGCCGAAGAAAAGATGAAGGACGAGCTGGAAGAAGTATACACAGCCGATATCACCTTCGGTGACGAGGATCTCCTCCTTGGGACGTGCGAGCATAACCGTCCCCTCTATGTCTCAGGGTACTGCCACGATATAAAGATATGCAAAATCCTGGTCGACAATGGGTCTTCCGTCAATCTCCTCAACATGCGAGTGTTGAAGGAAATCTGTATGAGCGTCCAGCATCTCGCTCGTGATAAAATCACCATCTCTGGTTTTGACTCCCAGTCATCGCGGACTCTCGGGTCTGTGATATTGACATTACGATTCGGGTTACTTGTCACGGATATTAAATTTCATGTCATTGATGCCAAGACATGCTATAACGCTTTGCTCGACTGGCCTTGGTTACACGAGTACAACATCATCCCTTCTACACAATATCAGTGTATGAAATACTTTAAGATGGTCTCAAGTATACCGTAACGAGAGAGCTGAACCCATTCTCCGTGAATGAAGTCCGTAAGTACGAAGATGCAAAATACTTCTTGCCAGATTTCGAGGACATAGAGAGATGTCGCAAGCCGGAGAACAAAGCTATCACCACCATTCCTGTCTTCGGGAGTGATACTGAGGAAGAGGGAGAGATAGTTTATCCAGGCCCGCCCCAATACAACAAGCCAGGATTGTCCGGTCCCATGTTGATCTTTGGCCGTGACTCGGAAGATGAGGTCTATGCTATATTCTCCGCTCGGCCTTCAATACAAACATTTGCTGATGAAGAGCAAAGTTTGCAAGTTGCCATGGTTCCGCCCAAACATCATAAAGAGCTAGACGTTCTTGACACCTACAGTGTGGAAGAGATGCAAACATTTTACGTCCCTCCCAGGCGAAAAGGTGATCCTATTCTACCGATCCGGGGAAACCAAAGTGGAGAAAGAAATCTGGCACGGCGCGGATTCTACACTTGACAGGCCCCAACCCATCCGTTTGACTAGATATTAAGAGGCTATTGAAACACCAAGGGATACCCTTCAAACAGACCGCTCGAAAAGCTAAGTTCTATGACAGGATCTGGAACGTTCCCGGAACTCAGCACAAGTTGCCTAACGGGAGAATGGAAGCGATCGGGCTTGGATATGTTCGGTCCAAGAAACGGGAGCTACTCCGCGACTGCTATGTCGTACATGACTTTGATGAAGAAGGAGATGCTCTGTGGGAAGATGCTAACCCTGAACCAGAAAGAGTCCCCGACGTGAAAATGCCCAGTCCGTCGTTCGAAGAACAAATGGACAAGCTTATAAGGGAAGCAGGTCAGAAGGTTCGAGATGACCATAATCGCGAAATGGCCATCTATGAGAAAGCAAGGACGCAACGCCTTCTTCAACAGGCTGCGAAAGATGAAAATGCCCCTCCCTGTCAACCTGTTGTAAAAAAGGCCCGACGCAGAGGCAGAAACAAGTCAAAAAGCGGAAAAGGTATTTAGCAACGACAAATCGGGACCAAAAAGTCACGCGAGCGGGAATCGAGCGGTCCGGATTTGTCCTTTATGAAGAAAATGAGTCGAGCATACTCTTTTCCTCAAGACAAGACAAAGAAGATACTTGATCTTGCCATAAGACATCAAATGCTTACACTCCCGGAGTCCAAGCACCCTGAGCAAGCTAACGAGATCTATCATCCATACTATTGCTTTTATCACCGAGCAATAGGACACCCTCTCGAAAACTGCTTCACCTTCAAGAACTAGGTCGAAGACCAATATCAGCTCGGCAAGTTTGCTCTATCCAGCAGTTGGAGGATAAATCCCCCACAGAAGCATGAACCCAAAGCCACGAGAGTAGAACCAGATCCACATCGGTCTTGGAAGCGAGCTCGTACTTGTCATATGATAACGCTATCAGAGGAAAAACCCCGAGAATATGGATGATCTCCCCTGGTGCTTCGAAAACAATGATGACGAGGTGATCTCAGAGTTTCCACCGGCGCCAAAAGAGCTGGAAGATGGAATACACACTACTGCAGATAACCTCAAGAAAATTGATCTGGGGACGACAAGCGACCCGCGGCCGATATTCGTCAGTGAGCTGCTATCTGAAGAAAGGGTGGCTGCGTTAAAAGTCGTGCTTATGCAGCATAGAGATTGCTTCGCATGGAACTATTCCGAAATGCCAGGATTAGATCCAGAGATTGCGGTCCATAGATTGGCAATATCCTAAGACGTCAAACCAGTCAAACAAGCACCGAGAAGAATGCGGCTCGAGCTTGAGATGAGCATTAACACCGAGGTCAAGAAGCTAATCGATTCTGGCTTCATCTAAGAGGTTCAGTATCCTGATTGGATCGCCAACATCGTCCTAGTGATGAAGAAGAATGGGACAGTGCGCATATGTGTGGACTTTCGGGATCTCAACAAAGCCTGCCCGAAAGACGACTTCCCAGTGCCAGTCACTGAGCTGATGATAGATAACACGTCCATTCACGAAGTTTTCTCCTTCATGGACGGCTCATCGGGATATAATCAGATAAAGATGCATCCCGAGGACCAGAAATATACCGCTTTCCGGACCCCTTTGGGTATATTCTTCTATAAGGTAATGCCTTTCGGTCTAAAGAACGCTGGTGCCACCTATCAGAGGGCCATGACGAAGATCTTCGATGACCTTATACATCAAATCGTCGAATGCTACATTGACGACCTCGTGGTTAAAAGCAAATCATACGAGGAACATCTCGAGCATCTGAAGATTGTATTTCAACGTCTTCGGCAATACAACTTGAAGATGAACCCTCTCAAATGTGCGTTCGGAGTTTCCTCGGGCAATTTCCTAGGATTCATTGTCCGACACCGAGGCATCGAGATAGATCCGTCAAAGATCAAGGCGATCATGGAAATGCCCCCGCCAAGGACTCTCAAACAGTTGCGGTCTCTCCAAGAAAAACTCGCGTATATTCGGCAATTTATAGCCAATCTCTCCGGCAAGTGCCGCCCCTACAGTCACTTGTGAAAAAGGGAACCCCGTTCGTCTGGGATCAAAAATGCCAAAGCGCACTGGACGAAATCAAGCAATACCTGCAGAATCCGCCGGTGCTAGCCGCTCCAGTCAAGGGAAAACCTCTCATTCTTTATACAACGGCTCTCGAAGGTTCTTTAGGCGCGCTGTGGGCACAAGAGAATGACCAAGGGAAAGAAAGAGCTCTCTACTATCTGAGTCAAGTTCTACTGGGGGCAGAAAACAATTTGATGGTGCTCCTTCAGATGTTGTCTTCCGTAGATCTCGCGGTGAACTTAGCTGATTATCCTTCGTTGCGTGTGGGTCTCAATGGGTTTTTGGAGGAGGAGGTGAGGTGTGGAAGCTGTCGCCGAGTACCTGCAAAGAAGTCCCGGGGTGGTTTGGTACCACCGAGGACCCTTCGACGCTCAAGTTAGTGATGAGATCCGAGCAAAGAAACGGCGTAAAGTGTAAAGAATTGCTTACTTGACCCCTCTGTGATGGGTTTTTTTTATAGTGGAGGCAGCACGCAGTAGAAGGCGTGAGAATCTCGCCGGCAGTTACGCTCCCGACGTCACGACCGCGTAAAGAGCGGATAGCCCATTAATGGGGATCGTGATGGCATGGAACGCGGGATGTTGCTGGCGGAGAATCTGAGCATGGCGAGATTTGCGGAGCGGCGGTTGCATCTGTGAGCGGTACTGTTGGTCGGTCGGAGGACCGAGGAAGATGGCCTCGGTTGGGGAGCTCGGGAACGAGCGAGAGGGCCGAGGATTCTTGGTCCTGTGGCAGCTCGGGGCAAGCTGAAAGGCCGAGGAGGCCAATTTCCAAGGGCTCTGAGGAGAGCCAGCTTGCGCTTGCAGGTTGGGCACAGGGGTGGCCTGGTCGGCCCCTGTGGGCCCTTTCTTCTGAGTTCTGGGACACTTCATCTGCCACGTGTCCTTTTCTGCTGCGTTGCCAATATAGAGCATCATCATTATCCCCCCACTCTTGTCCCGACCAGCTGGTGGGTCGGGTCAAGAGTGGACTACCGGGCGGCCCAGGGAGAGCTCCCTCCTAAGATTTTGTCGGGACGCGTCCTCAGGCTGTCGGCTGCCTTTTCTGCCAGCTAATCAGGGCTAAATCTCTGCATTTAAGGAAGGTGCGCCAGTTCATGCATCCCGTCACTGAAGCGACTGTCCGCATGTCAAGCGTCGGTTGGCTGACGCGACATGTGCAGACCTGCGGCGTCTGTTGGGTAGGAGGATGCCCGCTGGGGATGCGCCGAGTAGGAAGGAACTCGGCGGCCTCACGATGAGGGCTTCAGACCATCAGCATCTGATGGGCAGGAGGATGCCCGCTGGGGATGCGCAGAGCAGGAAGGAACTCGGCGGCCTCACAATGAGGGCTTGAGATCCTCAGCATCTGATAGGCAGGAGGATGCCCGCTGGGGACGCGCCGAGCAGGAAGGAACTCGGCGGCCTCGCGATGAGGGCTTCAGACCATCAACGTCTGGTGGGCAGGAGGATGCCTACCGGGGATGCGCCGAGCAGGAAGGAACTCGGCGGCCTCACGATGAGGGCTTGAGATCCTCAGCATCTGATGGGCAGGAGGATGCCCGCTGGGATGCGCCGAGCAGGAAGGAACCCGGCGGCCTCACGATGAGGGCTTGAGATTCTCAGCATCTGATGGGCAGGAGGATGCCCGTTGGGGATGTGCCGAGCAGGAAGGAACTCGGCGGCCTCACGATGAGGGCTTCAGACCATCAGCGTCTGGTGGGCAGGAGGATGCCCGCTGGGATGCGCCAAGCAGGAAGGAACTCGGCGGCCTCATGATGAGGGCTTGAGATCCTCAGCATCTGATGAGCAGGAGGATGCCCGCTGGGGATGCGCCGAGCAGGAGGGAACCCGGCGGCCTCGCGATGAGGGTTTCAGACCATCAGCGTCTGTTGGGCAGGAGGATGCCCGCCGGGGATGCGCCGAGCAGGAAGGAACTCGGCGGTCTCGCGATGAGGGCTTCAGACCATCAGCGTCTGATGGGCAGGAGGATGCCCGCCGGGATGCACCGAGCAGGAAGGAACTCGGCGGCCTCACGATGAGGGCTTGAGATCCTCAGCATCTGATGGGCAGGAGGATGCCCGCTGGGGATGCGCCGAGCAGGAAGGAACTCGGCGGCCTCATGATGAGGGCTTGAGATCCTCAGCATCTGATGGGCAGGAGAATGCCCGCTGGGGATGCGCCGAGCAGGAAGGAACTCGGCGGCCTCGCGATGACGGCTTCAGACCATCAGCGTCTGTTGGGCAGGAGGATGCCCGCCGGGGATGCGCCGAGCAGGAAGGAACTCGGCGGTCTCGCGATGAGGGCTTCAGACCATCAGCGTCTGATGGGCAGGAGGATGCCCGCCGGGATGCACCGAGCAGGAAGGAACTCGGCGGCCTCACGATGAGGGCTTGAGATCCTCAGCATCTGATGGGCAGGAGGATGCCCGCTGGGGATGCGCCGAGCAGGAAGGAACTCGGCGGCCTCATGATGAGGGCTTGAGATCCTCAGCATCTGATGGGCAGGAGAATGCCCACTGGGGATGCGCCGAGCAGGAAGGAACTCGGCGGCTTCGAGATTACGGCTTCAGACCATTAGCGTCTGATGGGCAGGAGGATGCCCGCTGGGGATGCGCCGAGCAGGAAGGAACTCGGAGGCCTCACGATGAGGGCTTTGATCCTTGACGCTGGAGGGGCCGTGAGAGGCCTGCGAAGGATGGCCGAGCAGGGTAGCTGCTCGGTGACTCTTGGCGAGGGCTTTGATCCTTGACGCTGGAGGGTCCTTGAGAGGCCTGCGAAGGATGGCCGAGCAGGGTTGCTGCTCGGTGCCTCTTGGCGAGGGCATGGATCCTTGACGCTGGAGGGGCCCTAATAAGCCTGCAAAGGATGGCCGAGCAGTGTAGCTGCTCGGTGCCTCTTGGCGAGGGCCTCGATCCTTGACGCTGGAGGGTCTCTGAGAGGCCCGCGAAGGATGGCCGAGCAGGATAGCTACTCGGTGCCTCTTGGCGAGGGCTTTGATCCTTGACGCTGGAGGGTCCCTGAGAGGCCTGCGAAGGATGGCCGAGCAGGGTAGCTGCTCGGTGCCTCTTGGCGAGGGCTTTCTGATCCCCGGCGTTGCTGTAGGGAAGCTACCCGTCAGGGATAGCCGAGCGAGGGATCCTCGGGCTCGACTGCCTCTGGGAGGACTTTCTGATCCTTCAGGATGGGGACCGAGCAGGGTTACTGCCCAGTGCCTCTTAGCAAGGACATTGATCCCTGTCGGTTGTGGTAGGAAGCTACCGGCCGGGGATAGCCGAGCAAGGACCCGACTGCCTCTGGGAGGACTTTGGTTCTTGGCGCGGGAAGAGCTATAGGGCTGTAAGAAGCCTACCAAGGACCCTTGGCTGGGCAGGGTTATTGCCCAGTGCCTCTTGGCGAGGGCTTTTGTCCTGAAGGATAGCCGAGCAGGGTAGCTGCTAGGCTGCCTCTTAGTGAGGGCTTAGATCCATGGGCGAGGTGGCCCTCGAGCCGCCGTGGCGAGCCCCCTCTGTGCGACCCCGTCAAGGGAGGGGGTGTCGGTCTATTCGGCCAGCGAGGGCGTTGATGACGGTCGCCGGAGGAGGTTCACCCGCGCCTCCGGTGAGGGGGAGGCGGCGGCTGGTATCTGGATCTTCAGGGTGATCGCTTGCCATGGGGATGGAGATCGGAAGTGGAACACCCGAGTTCACTTATACTAATTCCAGTTCCGCATTTACTTATCCGTGGTCTTTCTTGATTTGGCGTGGTTGGGTGCGAATTGTATTTCTACTTATTACTTTGCATTCGACCCGACCCGCTTAATTGAATCTGCGTGACTCTTATTTGTAGTTTATCTTGACTGGTTGCATGGGCTGTTGCATTTCATAATTTAGTTTATATTGGCATTCTATCTTGTATCACTTCTGTTGCATATAACAATTTATATCACAGAAAATAAATGAAAATTGCATTTCATAGCCTGCATGATACCCCAAACCCTGTGGTAGCATCCGCGTATCTTGTTCTCGTCCCGTTCAGTGAAACGGACGCGTTTGGATGGCTACGCGCACGTACGTGCATCCGTTCTTGGGGGTACGCATTTTCGTTACCTGAGTGCTTGTTTTAAAATTTGGACGTCGTATATATTTTTCATATTTTTGATCTGAATTTTTAGACCCGACCCGGGCATATTTTGGAGTGAGTTTGTATTTGCCAAGATCTCAAAACGGGTCAATATTATAATATTATAATATTATTTTCTTTTAACATTTTCGTTAACTAAAAATATATTTTTTTCTAACTTAAAGATTATTCTCTCTCTCTCTCTCTCATCCAGATCTCTCTCTACCTCCTTTTATCTCTTAGAATCTCTCTCTCTCTCCTCTCTCATAATTTCTCTCGCCCTCTCTATATTTTCTCTTCTACCTTTCATTTTAACAGGGAACACCTAAACTTAACCTAGCAGCCGCCGCCTCTTTGCCGTCGCCCACAGCCGACGTCGCCTCCACCTTGTCAGCCACCTCTCGACTCCTCTTCCTCCTCTCTCGTCTCGCCAACCCTGACGAGGACCACGTTCCCATCACGATCGCCACAACCGAACCCAACCTCATCGCCGACCTTGCGTCACCGTCGTCGACCGCTTCTCTACCTCGCCTCCTCTCCTCCTCGACTACTTCAACCTCCCTTCACCCTCGTCGCCAACAATCATCTCGCCCGCACCTTTCTTCCTCGGCCAGCCTGCACCCAGAACGTCGCGTCGCCGATCCCGACTCGACAGCCGAGCTTCGACTTCACCACAGCCATCATCCTCTTCATCTCCCCATAAACTCACCCGAGAAACCATCTCCCCTAGCCTGCATCTTCCTTCACCAAGCACCTATCAAAACTACCTTCGACTGCATCACCCTGCGCGCACCTCGCCAACCCCGTTTACTCCATCATCGACGAGCCCCTGCAACTTCCAAGCACCCGATCGCCTCCACCTACTGCCGACTCCTCTTTCAACTCTAAACCCAATAGAAACCCTAGCTCGAGCAACCCATGGTGCCACCTTCTTCCTTCACCGAGACCCTCACCGGTGAGAACCCATCGGTGCAGAACCCCATCACCAAGTGCAACCCAATCGAGTAGTGCTAACCGGGCCAACTCCAGCGACCACCATCGCCTTCGCCGTGCCATCGTCTCCATCTCTTTCTCTCAAACCAACACCTTGTTGAGATCCGACATCTGGTCTCCGCGGTCGCAGCAGCAGCGAGAACCGAGGCTCCAGTGTGTGACCTGCAATTATATGAACGTTGTGATGATTTCTCTGCCTCTAGATCTCCATTCCGTCAATGTTCGTGTTTGCGCGCAAATTGTTCGACGGAATGCCCCAGTGGAGTTTTTCCGTAGTTTTATCGCGTTCTTACTGCGTGACGTATGTCTGTGGATCCCCGAGGCAAGTTAATCTTGCTACATGCTATTCAGATCATTATATACCTATCCTATTATATATCATACCTGTAGTTAAGGATGTCACTCCATGCATCATTTTATAACATTTCGACGGTCTGTTTGCATCTGTTCACATTATTTCAGATTTAGCATTTAGGAACTAACTATTGCCTTTAGTTTGCTGAAACCCACGTAATCACATTTATATGTTAGAACTCATAATTACAATTGTCTATAGCCACATTACCATTTTGTAGTTTTACCCTATCAGACGACCGATTGCATACATTTAGCCTTGTTCATATTCAGTTGCACCTATAGATTGTTTCAATACATATTTATATGATTTTTATCATCCACCTGTGTAACACTGCATTCCTGAAATGCTAATACCAATATTTAAATACTAACTGATAACTGTGCATCTACATACCTTAATCTGTACCTGATTGCATTTCACGTTATAAGTTCCAGCTTGTTGATTCTATTAGTGTTGGAGATAGTGCCCTCAGAGTCAATTATTGGATCGCAGGTACGTGATTGCAATGATTGCGGAGGACCTATACCGGTAGGACAGTCTTACTCGAGATGATAGTATGCTATCTGGTTTGTCTTTATCAGTCGTGTACATGTTCAGGTGACTGATTACATGTTACACTTTGATAGAGCCCTTAGGATCTTGATTTACCACCAATTGTATGATGGCGATCATATACGTGAGAGTTGGGTGGTTTATACGCATATCCTTAATTGTGGTCCCTAGTCATGGGAGTTTCGAAACAGGGCATCGATACTCCGGAGTAGACTAGTGTATACAGTCGAGACCCCGACGAGGGGCGGTGGCCGGTCTTACAAGCCACTGGTGTCAGTTGGATCACCTAAGATGTATACAGGTGCTCATTGGGTTATGAGTACACCGGACAGGACTCGCCGGGAATCTGCTAGTTGGTATTATACATATCGTCAGATAGCAGTTCCCTGGTGACATGTGTACAGGTTAGTTCATCGACCTGAGGTCGTCATTTGTCTCGTGTGAATTCCCACTGTGCTTTGATTTCTACCCTACCACGGCTCAAAGGAGTCGTGCAAACAGGTAGTTTTTGGGTACAGTCCCGAGCCATATAGAGGCACGCGAGCGAATCGGCAGGGGATTCGTCTCTCCCGGTATTAGGGGCGAGATCGTGCTGTGTCTAGGAGAGCCATTACACAAAGCCCACGGCCGTGGCAGGAGATTTACTGGTAGGTACTCCAGTAGTATCTCAGGGTGTTATTGGGCTACACTCCGACACGACTTATACTGCTATTGGGGGTCTGACGTTACTAGCCCCTTAGGCAGATATGCGATACTCATAGACGAACGGACCGGACTGTATATACATTGTCACTGTTAGGCTCAGTAGGGTTTCCGGATGAGTTCGCTCATCAGCCTCCCTTGAGGTCAGTCCATGGGCAGCCGTTACGCATAGCTAGTACCGCTGACGGTTTGTGGTTAAACCTACTGCCAGGGTACTGACGAGTCATTAGAGTTCCCCACAGACAGTTTCCCAAGTTCGGGCGAAACGTTGTAGAGGCCGTATGGTTTTATGGCAGGGTTCGGAAAATGCACGTGCGTTTACGCACGTGTCAGATTTCGGGCAGATAATACTGGTCGGCTTTGGTTTAAGCCGGATCCGAGTATTATATTGAGTAGATATAATATCTTTGTCTCAGTTGCATTTGTATTCGGTCGTAATACAAATGCGGGTATATTTATACAGTTACGGGGTTATCCTGAAATTCGTTTCGGGATCACTTTTGGAAGTTGCCAGTTTCCAGTTTTCTATCAGCCGTCTTTTAACATTCGGTTAAAGACGGATTTATCTTTTCTTGAGATGAGTGTGGAAGGTTCTAGAAGTTTCTAGAAGAGGTGACTAGGTTGAATGGTGTTATTGTTTCATTGGTTGCTTTCTTTGTGTTCACACTAGATATTTATTTGTGTTCACACTAGATATTTATTTGTGTTCACACTAGATATTTTCTCTTGTGGTCACTCTCCTCTCTCCTACACTCACCCCCCACCTCCTATAAAGATGGCCGGCCCCTCCCCTCTCTCTTACACACTTGATGGTTGTGAAAAGATTATGATAGTTTTGGGGTGTATGGAAATTTCATTGCTCATTTCATTCCATCACCCGAATCAATTGGCAACTTCATTAACCGTTCGTCCATAGCTTTGGACAGAAATTTCATTGCTCATTTCATTCCATCACCCGAATCAATTGGCAACTTCATTAACCGTTCGTCCATAGCTTTGGACAGAACGAGACAAAGTCTTCTACTCATTCTCTAAATCAATCTTGGTCGTCTCTTTTAGCAAACTTGACGACCGAGTTGCCTTGAGTCAGAGGCGGGAGCCCGTTTAAAGAATCGTTGACGTGGTGCCACCTGGACGAGCAGATCGGAGATCGAAGAGATCGGAGCAGCCGCAACGGAGCGTGGGATGATGGTTAAAGAACGAAGGACTCGGATCGTTCGGTATAACCTTTCTACACTCTTTACAGTTTGTTAGTTTAGCAATAATGGCAGATCTGGGTTATAGTATACAATAGCGCTAGTTAAAAAGTTTTTGTTCCGCATTTGGCGTCTGTAGACGGCCGGGACGCTACCGTAGACTTACAGTGGTATCAGAGCCTCACCATTTTGCTTTACTAACTTGTGCTAACACGTTTAAAATATCGATCGAACCGGATATCGAAAACCGCAAAATTCAAGTTCACAGTTTCTGTTGATTTTTAAAGGGTTCTAAAAATTATTCTACATATCACAGAAAGTTGTGCAGGGTTTTCTAAGAACACCGTACAAATTTGGGCACATGATTCGACAAGACTGCCGCGGAATCGCGGTCAAACCTATGGTTTGACCGCGCATCCGCGGCCATTCTGTGAGATCATGCCCCCAAATTTGCTCAGTAGCTTCTATGTTGGAATTTGAGGTTTTTGGTATATATCTTTTGGGCCCAGATTTTGTTACTGTTCAACAGATGTTCGTGGGGCCCATTTCGTGATTTTTAGTCGATCGAAATTTAAACATGTTAGATTACAGTGCTTACATTATATCTCCGACCGGGAATGTCATTTGATCGGTAAACCGCGTCTGATTGCTATAGTTCTTTTAGACGGGTTTGCGAACGTGACATTCGCGTTGATGTTCTGTGTTGTGCTGTAATGTTGCGGATTTGTCGTGGTGGATAGCAGTGTGCAATGGTAGTGCAGTTTGGATTTATTTGTACATTTGATATTGCGGGGCGAGCGTCCAACATGTGGACTGCCGTCACTGCCTGTTGTATAATATTCTTTTGGGGCACGACCAGGTTGCGGTCGATGTACCTGTTGTACATATTTTTCATTTCTGTACTAAGTTTTACCCCACGACGGAGTGCACGGATAGCCGGGTTCTGGAGGGCAACGGGTCCGCATCTCATGGCTTTGAGAGGCAGATAGGCCTCACTCTAAAATTGGCAGACTATTCGCCGCACTCGTAAGGGGTACAGGTTGACCCAATGAGGGATACTCTGTAGGGTTCCTAGTGTAACGTCTTCAAAATAATAAAATATGATTTTTAGGAAATTTTATAATTTAATATTATTTTAATGAATATTTTAATATTCTGGTATAATTAAATACAGATAAATGGGGAAAAATTATGGAAAATTCTAAAATAAGGTATTTTAAGGAATTGCTTCGTTTTCTGTGCATGCCCCCATTTCCTCTAGTTTTGACCCTGAGTATGTCTAGTTTTGACTGATTCCATCTAGGGTGAAATCTGGGTTGATTTTCCTATGTTGGTGTATAATTTGGGACTTGTTTTAGCATGGATTTTGGTATTTGGTGATTCATTCCTGTCGGGTGGCGTTTGGACGTCAACGACAAGTGGATTTTGATTGTGTTTACATGCGAGTCGATAGGTTTTTACCTATGCGGGTAGCGTGTGCTATTTTGGTTTCCGATGTGATTTTCATGTGCTTTAGCATTGTGATATACTTGTAGGTACCCCGCGTGATGTTGAGGCAAAGGAGGTGAAGATAGCGACATCGGCTTTGGCACACGAGAAGCAATGTGAGTAGATTTATATCTGTGGGGAGAAGTCGGGTGGATGGCGTATAGCACCCCCGCAGTCCGTGGTGATGTATACGAATACGTATACACACGAATATTTATTATGTGTTGTTTAGGGTTATTGATGGTAATAATGATATTTTGATGATAAGAATATATTGGTTTAGTTTAGTGCGAACCCTAGAGTAGTGGTTGCACTCACACATACATTTACACACATACTTGCATTCATTCTTTCATTTATTAGAGTGCATATGATTGTGCGTATATCTACACATGGGTATGGGACTATGTGTTTATATACTGGATTTGAGGATAGTATTTGGGATTTGAGATGAGTCGATGAGATTGGGCTTGAGGCCAGGAGATCGGTGATGTGATTTGGTTCGTATTGAGATACGACACGATGTTTTAGCGGGTCTTTTGACGTAGTGATTCTTACATCTGCATGCATACATAGAGGGTATCAATATTGTACTAAACGTAGATCAGTACCCCGATCATGACATTTGATAAAGAGGATACCAGATAAATAGTATGATGAATGTGATATTGACCCGTACCCAGATTTGGGATGCCGTACGACGGATTTACGTACAAGCTATATTTTGATGATTGATCCGCACTCTTGACTTGGGATGTCTGATTATTGATAGGGTATCGGATATGATATTATTGAGGCGGGATCACCGACTAATATATATACATGTATGTATATGTATCGACTCAGATGTTAGGCGGTTTCCTCACCCGTAGCTCTACTTGTTAGTTCAGCCGTATAGTTTAGGATGGTTGTTAGATTAGATTAGACTCCTACCTATTTCAAAAACTAACGAATCGTGGGTATTTTAAAAGACAGCCCAAGGGATCCTACGGATATTTCAAAAGACGTATCTTTTCATAAAAACATCGTAGCCCCTATTTTCAAAACCCCATGATTCGTGTTATTTCAAAAGGCACCAATTGTAGAGGTTATTTTAGATTAATGCAGATTAGTTATAGTTGCGTCTAGTATTCAGCTTCCGCTCATTATTGTGGTTCGCATCGCATCGCATGCTTATATTATGTTTCATACTCCATTATTGATGTTATGCTGTTAGGACACCAGCACCATTACCGATGATGCGTATGTACCACGTACACTTACTTGCCGGCTCACACACATCTTCATCGGTAATTGCCATGTCACGTACACCTTAGAAAATATTATTGCATCGACATAGGTTAGCTAATAATTTAGACATGATATTAGTGTACTTGCCTTATATGCTAGATTAGACATTGTAATTATTAGTTGTTACATCATGCATGTTATTATTCATGGATTTTTATGCCTGTATGCACTGTTTACATGCTATTGAGGATTGGATTCGGATTTCCATGAGATTTTCTGGATTTGGGGGAAAACCGCAAAACTTATATAAACTTCTTTTCTCTCTTTAAAATGAAAAGTGCGGTTTTCCCATGATGTATGAGTCGTCCACCATGAGTTTGCTGATGGATTTGGAAACCCGATTCGAGGAGACGGATGAACCGTTTCGGGTACATGGTGGACCCGGTAAGGTGCCCCGGGGCAAGAAGCGCGTGGTGATGACGATGTGAGCCTGGCAGGGGAGCACTACCTACCGGTGATTTTACCCGACGCGTCGGATATCCGGAGGATACCGTCGTGGTCTTGAGATGGATGGTAGGGGCCGGTCTGGACTGACGGCGCCCTAGATATTATGATTGAGACATTGGGATTTCGAGATTTCGAGGTACAGAGACTGTGATACAGAGATATCGAGATATTGGGATTACGTTTTGTGCCGATGCTAGGCACTGTTTTATGCTGATTTCATTATGATACCTCAACTAAAAATACAAGGGAAATCTCACTAAATTATGAAAACAGTTTCTTCATTTACATGTATTCTGCTTTCATGCATTCATACCTCATATTCATGACATACTATTACCTGAGGCACTAGCACGAGCACTTGGCACTACATTCACGTATAGAGATTACATTGCCAGTTTAGCATGCTTCAGCTTTATTCATATTGAGGTTTCTTTATATCTGATCGTATTGACCTAGGTTGGGTCATGCATTCGATCTCTGCTTGTAGATATCTTTCTATTCACGAGTTGGCAACTCACCCCCGTTGTGCCCCAGTTCTTGCAGGTTTGCCGTACAGTTCTATAGCGGCATTTCTGGCACACTGCTTCCTTTTGGGTGATTTGCTTGGATAGGTGGGTTCTTTTGTATCAGAACCGCCGTTGTATTTATATTATTCATTGTATCTAGAATATCCATCAACCAAAACTCGTATATTGTTTCAGACCTAGACTAGTGATGTATTATTCGACCATAGAGTCGCGCTTAGTAGTGTTGCGGTTTTCTTGTTGCTTTTGAGCTTTCTTTTGGATTTGATCCTCGCCACTTGGCGTTGTATATTATTGTTGCATGTGTGGTGGTGACCGTCGATTGACGAAGAGCTAGCTCCCGCTTGGGGATGCCTTTATCATTGCATATATTGTTATCCTTGTTATACCCCATTCGGGGCCAGTTTTACAAAAGAAACTCTGCCGAAATTTTTAGAAAAGACTGTACTGTTTTTAAAAATGCATATTCGGCTTAGTTATTTAAAAACCTTGATTTCAAACATGTTTTTCTTCACTTCTTTAAACCAGTTTCTTTACTTATTCTTAAAAATGGTTTTAGATTTCTGGGCTTTTGGCTTACTTGGATCAGATGGAGTCATATAGACTTCATATGGTTCAAGGGCCAGTCACGTGCTCTTTCGGGTCGTGACAAAGTTGGTATCAAAGCGCTAGGTTGACCTTGGTTCGAGTCTAAGTTTGACTATGTGGAGCCTAGGGCGTTTATATATATACGGAACTTAGGCTTGACCTTACGGAACTTAGACTTGGTCGAGGGGGTATTAGACCCGAACTTTCGTCGTGTAGGATGACCCTTGGTTGATGGAATAGGTAACTAAAGTAGAGTGACGTACCGTTGGTATGTTCCGCGGCATACTTACGACACGCCACTCCGCTTAAGGAACCTTAGGATGTACATATTTTCGAGATCAGTGATCCTCTTTATATCCAGGATTATACATCCATTTGAGATCCCCGATTCTATTAGTTTCATGATCATACCTTTATTGATGCTGTTCCTTCCCATGATCATGTATCCACTTTGGATCTGTTGTTTCCTTTCTTGCCATTGATGTGCTCTCCTTGATACTCGATTGAGGTTCCTGTCACCATGTTTGAGGGCAGTTTGGGCTGCTGCTAGGGTTACGGCCGGTGTGAGCTCGTTTGGTACGAGGGCCGACCATTGTGTTTTCTGGTGACATGGGAACGTCTCGAGTTAGTGTTGGTGATTGTGACCTCTAGTGGAGGCGAGTGCTTGGTCTTGCACCGGATGATCGGGCCATTGTTAGAGCTGCCAGTTGAGAGAGGACTGTTGATGTACAGCATACCTTAGAGATTGTGATGTCGCCTACCGTGCAGACAGATGGACCAGCTGTTGCTGAGATTGACAGGATGTCGCTTCCGAAGCTTACGAGCTGAGATTGCCGTAGCTTTCAGGCAGATATGAGACAGATGACAGCTAGTCTACCCGATTTGAGAGACGAAGGTGATTCGTCCGATTTTGCGCCGGAGCGGGCCCTGATGAGTTGAAGATTTCCAGTGTGGAGAGTCTTACTCAGATCTAGAGCAGACCGACTCAGAGATGACCGCCTATGTATTGCCTTTCCTGGAGGATTGAGGCGCTGTTCGGCGTACAGGCGAATAAGCCAGTTGCTGCTGCAAATGACGAGATGTCGCCCAGATGGTTGGAGCTACTGCAGCGTGAGCATATACTTAGAGAGATGATAGCGAGTCGCTAGTCATCTGAGGATGAATGACTAGGACAGGTGGTTCGTTTGTTTACCGATGCGAGGTCATCAGATAGATTGTTTCCAGCTAGAGACGACTTCACGCAGGTTCGTTGAGAGTCGATAGAGACGATCGAATGTCAGGAGCCCATTTTCCAAGTTTAAAGTATACGGAAAGACATGCAGGTGATTCTATGGACTCTCTAGAAGAATGAAACCCTAACTCGACTTAATGACCGTGTGAAAGCCTTTGAACCTTCGGGTTTGCGGCGGTTCCTCGGCGCCATTAGTGAGGCTTGGGTTTGCCCTTCTACGGCTGGACCACCGACGCTGTGGCATGTACTCGATACTATTAAACTGTACCCATGATGTGATCTCTTGGGGGATTATGAGGATCTGACGAGTCGATCGGATGGTTCGACATCTTTCGGATATCGTGATGGGACACTGCTTGGGAGACTCCAGATGCGAGCGTAGCCGTCGGAGCGCAGTTCGTGTAGCCATGATGAGTTAAGTCCGAATCAGTCGACATTGAGCAAGGTGGAGTAAAGAGTTCGTACGAGATTTCGACGAGATGACGTCCCACTCCGCTGACATTAGAGATGTGATATGCACCCCGAGGCGTGGTATATGGATGTATCTTCCAGAGAGAAGCGCGATAGGTATGCAGCCGTTCCGGAATAAGCTTTAGCTTCAGCATTGGATGATGACTTCCGGGCATTTCGGCAGGATTGAGATTTGAGAAAGGAACCTCGACAGGACCTTTCTGGAGTACGTTACGAGAAGACCTAGACCAGGAGTGGTCGTATTGCGCACACCCAGCAGGACAGAGTTCGGCATTGTCGACGAGGTAGTTGACCATGTTCGGATAAATGAACTTACCCAGATGCGTTGCAGATTGATCAGGGACGGACGAGTGATGAGTATTCCTCCGATGGTTGGGACGTGTTCCCGAGGACCTGTTCGGCCTGACATCCTCTACAGAATGATGAAGCTACAGAATATGCGATTTCGAGTCCGTGCGAGAGACTTCAGATTGACCGTGGCCGAGAACAGTGCAGTGCGTAGTAGCTTGGCGTGACGTCATAGTGGACGACGATAGAGACAGTTGGAACAAGAGGTTCGTGTGAGACACTGATGAGCTGTCATTGCTTCCCGTCGAGACTAGAGACCTGATATGCTTACAGAGACGTTGGAATGTGACCAGTTTCCGAGAAAATATTGTGCTGAGGACACAGGTGTTTTTGAGCGAGAAGAGGTTGTGCAGGAAGCCAGCCTCTGTACAGATCGGCATAGGCATGATCGGAAGAGACCTTGAGCAGGATTCCTTCCAGGACATTGCTGCAATGATGTTTGCACCCAGGATCAGATGTGTGACGTGCTTTCAGAGAGCCAGAGGCCGACGCCAGTGATACGCTGCCTTACGAGCGGTCGTGAGGATTGACCGAAAGGTGACCAGGAAAGTGCCAGAACGGAATCGTTCCTGTCAGTACTCCTGACCGGGCCGATGAGCCGATGGATTGCGAGATTGGTAATCTACAGGAAAGATCAGGAACCAGAGGCAGAGGACGCCAGCCGCGAGCAAGAGGCAAGTAGATATCTTGCGCAGCTAGCATCGGATGTTCCGGTACCTTCTCGACCCTGAAGGATGGTATACCGACGACGGTAATTATGATTTGTGATTTTGTGATTTGATTATCACGTATCCGTTGCTTTGGATTTCGGTATTTTGGGCGATCTATTCACATGATTTAGTCTTGATGACTGAGTTTCATGATATTTGATTTTGTGCACCATGGTTGCACCTACTGGGTATTTATACCTTGTACATAGTTATTACTCTTGAGCTGTTGATTGCGATTTCATGCCTATTTTATACTGGTGATTTGATTTACGCTTCCAGCAGAGTTTCATGTAATTTTAGTGTTTTGATTTTGCACTCGGTATAGCTTATATGTGCTTGTAGTGTATCGATATGTGTTTTGTGCCCGCAGCTGCACACGTTTATGATTTTCTTCATATCTGGATACACTTGGTGTTGCTGCTTACGTATTTGAGTTATTGCTTGGTATTTGTGCATGGGATGCACCAGTTCTATACTTCGTGCATTTGTCGCACCAGTTTTATGTTTCTTGCGTTTATCGCATCAGATTTATATTTCGTGCCTTTGTTGCACCGGATTTATATTTTGTGCATTACGATTGCACCTGACTTCGATTTGATGCCTTTCGGTATGTCGATTTTGATTGTGATATTGATGTGGATTCTTGCACTCCGTGCTTTTGACTGGACTTACGCATATTCGACGTTGCTATTGGATTTTGTGATTCCGTGCATATTGAGTGCGCAGGGTCTAGATTTTCATTCGTGCATGATGGATGCACCGATTTGGATTTTCGCGCATGTTGGGCGCATGTTTTGAGATACGATTTTGGGGCACACCAGATGCACTAAATCGAGATTCTTCGTGCATGTCAGATGCACCTGTTTTGGCTGCCAGGCACACGTTGCCTATGACAGATGCTTCGTGCACACCCGTTGCACCTAGATGTTGTTTTGTGCACATGTTTAGCACATATATGGATTTTGATTTCCGTGCGCACCAGACGCACAGGGTGGTGTTATGTGATTTTTGGGATTTATTCCTTTTGGAGCAGTACATTTTTATGATGTTGGATATTTGCTTTCATACTGAGCAGGACTAGTCAGTGGGCAGTACCTGGATATATTTTGCATGCATCGATAGTTATCGAAGGGATTTCCGAAAAGCGAGCTATAGTCTCAGTATATACCTACGTGTCCGATATGACACGAAACGTTTTAAAAACAAGGAAACCCTTCTAAACTGTTTTCAAAACGGCGGAACGTACCTATTAAACAAAGGATATATATACACATATATAGTTATTTTCTTATGAGAAACGTCCGCCACTGTGCAGTGTTACGCGCATCGCACAGCGACTTAAAAAGATTTGGCATACATTTGCATCAGCTATTTACATGTATAGATTGGATGTCTACATGTATAGTCTTGGTCCATATCATATTGATTTTGTATTGGATTTGACATTGTGTCGTTACCATGACTCCGATGATTGCGGATGCTTGATGGAGTGTTGCTTTTGAGTTATCTGCTCAGTACTCATGCGCATGCATTGCGCTATGATGTTTTATGTATAGATGATTTCGGAGCCCCGATGACTTGGAATTTGTATTGAAATATTTTAGTATTTGGGGGTTTAAATTTAAATTCGGGGACCGAATTTCTTTAAGGGGGGTAGATTGTAACGTCTTCAAAATAATAAAATATGATTTTTAGGAAATTTTATAATTTAATATTATTTTAATGAATATTTTAATATTCTGGTATAATTAAATACAGATAAATGGGGAAAAATTATGGAAAATTCTAAAATAAGGTATTTTAAGGAATTGCTTCGTTTTCTGTGCATGCCCCCATTTCCTCTAGTTTTGACCCTGAGTATGTCTAGTTTTGACTGATTCCATCTAGGGTGAAATCTGGGTTGATTTTCCTATGTTGGTGTATAATTTGGGACTTGTTTTAGCATGGATTTTGGTATTTGGTGATTCATTCCTGTCGGGTGGCGTTTGGACGTCAACGACAAGTGGATTTTGATTGTGTTTACATGCGAGTCGATAGGTTTTTACCTATGCGGGTAGCGTGTGCTATTTTGGTTTCCGATGTGATTTTCATGTGCTTTAGCATTGTGATATACTTGTAGGTACCCCGCGTGATGTTGAGGCAAAGGAGGTGAAGATAGCGACATCGGCTTTGGCACACGAGAAGCAATGTGAGTAGATTTATATCTGTGGGGAGAAGTCGGGTGGATGGCGTATAGCACCCCCGCAGTCCGTGGTGATGTATACGAATACGTATACACACGAATATTTATTATGTGTTGTTTAGGGTTATTGATGGTAATAATGATATTTTGATGATAAGAATATATTGGTTTAGTTTAGTGCGAACCCTAGAGTAGTGGTTGCACTCACACATACATTTACACACATACTTGCATTCATTCTTTCATTTATTAGAGTGCATATGATTGTGCGTATATCTACACATGGGTATGGGACTATGTGTTTATATACTGGATTTGAGGATAGTATTTGGGATTTGAGATGAGTCGATGAGATTGGGCTTGAGGCCAGGAGATCGGTGATGTGATTTGGTTCGTATTGAGATACGACACGATGTTTTAGCGGGTCTTTTGACGTAGTGATTCTTACATCTGCATGCATACATAGAGGGTATCAATATTGTACTAAACGTAGATCAGTACCCCGATCATGACATTTGATAAAGAGGATACCAGATAAATAGTATGATGAATGTGATATTGACCCGTACCCAGATTTGGGATGCCGTACGACGGATTTACGTACAAGCTATATTTTGATGATTGATCCGCACTCTTGACTTGGGATGTCTGATTATTGATAGGGTATCGGATATGATATTATTGAGGCGGGATCACCGACTAATATATATACATGTATGTATATGTATCGACTCAGATGTTAGGCGGTTTCCTCACCCGTAGCTCTACTTGTTAGTTCAGCCGTATAGTTTAGGATGGTTGTTAGATTAGATTAGACTCCTACCTATTTCAAAAACTAACGAATCGTGGGTATTTTAAAAGACAGCCCAAGGGATCCTACGGATATTTCAAAAGACGTATCTTTTCATAAAAACATCGTAGCCCCTATTTTCAAAACCCCATGATTCGTGTTATTTCAAAAGGCACCAATTGTAGAGGTTATTTTAGATTAATGCAGATTAGTTATAGTTGCGTCTAGTATTCAGCTTCCGCTCATTATTGTGGTTCGCATCGCATCGCATGCTTATATTATGTTTCATACTCCATTATTGATGTTATGCTGTTAGGACACCAGCACCATTACCGATGATGCGTATGTACCACGTACACTTACTTGCCGGCTCACACACATCTTCATCGGTAATTGCCATGTCACGTACACCTTAGAAAATATTATTGCATCGACATAGGTTAGCTAATAATTTAGACATGATATTAGTGTACTTGCCTTATATGCTAGATTAGACATTGTAATTATTAGTTGTTACATCATGCATGTTATTATTCATGGATTTTTATGCCTGTATGCACTGTTTACATGCTATTGAGGATTGGATTCGGATTTCCATGAGATTTTCTGGATTTGGGGGAAAACCGCAAAACTTATATAAACTTCTTTTCTCTCTTTAAAATGAAAAGTGCGGTTTTCCCATGATGTATGAGTCGTCCACCATGAGTTTGCTGATGGATTTGGAAACCCGATTCGAGGAGACGGATGAACCGTTTCGGGTACATGGTGGACCCGGTAAGGTGCCCCGGGGCAAGAAGCGCGTGGTGATGACGATGTGAGCCTGGCAGGGGAGCACTACCTACCGGTGATTTTACCCGACGCGTCGGATATCCGGAGGATACCGTCGTGGTCTTGAGATGGATGGTAGGGGCCGGTCTGGACTGACGGCGCCCTAGATATTATGATTGAGACATTGGGATTTCGAGATTTCGAGGTACAGAGACTGTGATACAGAGATATCGAGATATTGGGATTACGTTTTGTGCCGATGCTAGGCACTGTTTTATGCTGATTTCATTATGATACCTCAACTAAAAATACAAGGGAAATCTCACTAAATTATGAAAACAGTTTCTTCATTTACATGTATTCTGCTTTCATGCATTCATACCTCATATTCATGACATACTATTACCTGAGGCACTAGCACGAGCACTTGGCACTACATTCACGTATAGAGATTACATTGCCAGTTTAGCATGCTTCAGCTTTATTCATATTGAGGTTTCTTTATATCTGATCGTATTGACCTAGGTTGGGTCATGCATTCGATCTCTGCTTGTAGATATCTTTCTATTCACGAGTTGGCAACTCACCCCCGTTGTGCCCCAGTTCTTGCAGGTTTGCCGTACAGTTCTATAGCGGCATTTCTGGCACACTGCTTCCTTTTGGGTGATTTGCTTGGATAGGTGGGTTCTTTTGTATCAGAACCGCCGTTGTATTTATATTATTCATTGTATCTAGAATATCCATCAACCAAAACTCGTATATTGTTTCAGACCTAGACTAGTGATGTATTATTCGACCATAGAGTCGCGCTTAGTAGTGTTGCGGTTTTCTTGTTGCTTTTGAGCTTTCTTTTGGATTTGATCCTCGCCACTTGGCGTTGTATATTATTGTTGCATGTGTGGTGGTGACCGTCGATTGACGAAGAGCTAGCTCCCGCTTGGGGATGCCTTTATCATTGCATATATTGTTATCCTTGTTATACCCCATTCGGGGCCAGTTTTACAAAAGAAACTCTGCCGAAATTTTTAGAAAAGACTGTACTGTTTTTAAAAATGCATATTCGGCTTAGTTATTTAAAAACCTTGATTTCAAACATGTTTTTCTTCACTTCTTTAAACCAGTTTCTTTACTTATTCTTAAAAATGGTTTTAGATTTCTGGGCTTTTGGCTTACTTGGATCAGATGGAGTCATATAGACTTCATATGGTTCAAGGGCCAGTCACGTGCTCTTTCGGGTCGTGACACCTAGGCACTCTAGTGGAGTCTCACAAGTGATCAAACACGACCAATTTAAATTTTTCAAGTGCCTACAAACCCTAATACGGATCGTTAACTAGATAAATAGGCGAAACAAGCAAGTAAACGGAAATGTATTTAAAGGAAAGTGACTACAACCTTTGTAGATCCTGTCCACCACCTCCTAGGCTCCGTGATGAAGTCCCCTCGCTGTCCAAATCGTATCTTGGGCTCTAGCGTCGGCTTCATCGGAGGAAAAACGGGCTAGGTCATCGACGACGTGCCGAAGATGATCTACGTCGAGGCATCACTAGATCAAGCTCCACCTTCATCAAGCCATGAAAACTTGTGAAGGAAACACCCTATACTACTTGGCAAGAGGTAGAGGATGAAGAAATAGGAAGTGGGTAGACTTTAGTTTTGGATTTCTCACTAGTTTTCATCACTTGCCATTGGAGTAGCAAGCTTTCTTCATGGAAGAAGAAGATGAAGAAGAAGAAGAAGATATGATAAGTGATTTAAAAATAGATAATAAAATGAATACTTATCATTTCTTCAACCATGGTTTAGTGTAGAGATTTAACTAAGGTTAGATGAGTGGTTAGGGTTAGGCATGAGACAAGAATGGTGACTAAGTCAATGCTTCATGAATCTTCAACTAAAAACAAAACTAGCAACCATTCTTATCTCTTTATCTTTTCTAAATGAAATAAATAAAACAAATAAATAGATAAATGAATAAAGAAAAGAAATGATACCCTAACCACTAACTAACCATGGTTTAATACTTTACACAAAACCAAGCTAGAATGTATCATCAAACATGATACAATCATGTGCACAAAAAATATATCACATATACAATGTGCACAAACCAAGTGAGTAAATCCATTTAAAGTGAACCAATACTAGTTAATGCAAAGTGATATATCAAATATAAAATTATACATTAAATCATTAAATCAACACTTGATTTAACGATCCGGTCATATCGCATATAACCGACTAGTATCCTATGTATCGGCTTATCGAATCAATCCTTGATTCGATAACTAGGTTATATCGCATACAACCATTCGACACATACATCGCGAGAATGAAATACGGTATCACATACACGCATTATTCTCGGTCCCGCACATATCTCATATGCGCTCCTATTTCGTTTCGCTTGAGCCAGGAAACCTCTGTGTAGGACTCTAAAGACTCGTCAATACGCCGGCAGCAGGTGATGATCATATCAAACACCCACAAGCCGCAAGAGGTCTGCTAAACGTAACGGCCACCCGGGTATTGAGCGATCAGAAGATCGACGAGCAAGCCCGCTCACACTCCTGTGAATCCAACCAGTAACACTTACCGTATAGTCCGGTCTGTTCGTCTGATATGTCGCATATCTCGCCTAGGGGTGGTAAACGTCAGACCCCAGTAGCTTGATAAGTCATGCCGACGTGAGGTCCATAACATTCGTGAAACTACTGATAACTCTTACCAGTATATCACTGCAACCCTGGCCAGGGATTTCCTGTTATGGCCAGTCGAGCATAGCGCAACATCAACCCCCAATACCGGGAGAGACGAATCCCCTCCTATCGCTCATTGCCTCCATGTGAATCGAGACTGTACCCAAAAACCACCTGTTTGCACAACTCAGTAGAGCCGTGGTAGGGTGGAAATCAAAGCACAGTGGGAGACACACAAGACTCTATGACGATCTCGGGTCAACAGACTAAGCTGTACCAGTGTCACCAGAGAACTGCCATCTGACGTGAGGTATAATACCATCTGGGAGTTCTCGGCGAGTCCGTTTAGTATACCCAGTCTCCACTGAGCACCCGTATACCATCTTCGATATCAAACACCAATGGATATGGGATCATCCATCGCCCATCGCATGGGTCGAGAAGATATACGCTAGTCTACTCTGGAATATCGATGCCCCGTCTCGATATTCCCTCGACTAGGAACAATAAAGGATGTACTCATTGACTACCCAGGCCCCACTAGTATGATCTTCATCATAGTCCTGGAAGTCGAGTACACATCCTAAGGGCTTTATCAACATGTAATCAGAGAGACAGAAAGTATACATGTTAAGATAAAGAGCAACCAGATAGCGTACTATCATGTCGAGCAAGAATGTCCTACCTATATATATCCCAGCATCCACTACAATATACATCCAATGTACAGTAATGGCCTCTAGGGCATACATATAACTAACAATCTCCCACTTGCACTAGGGCCATCTGTAGCAGTGGTTGCAGTATCTAATACTCAACCATCCCATATGAGTCTCTCTCTGGGATAAGGCCTTCGTGAGTGGATCCGCCGTGTTGTCCTCTGAGTCTACTCTCCTAACCTCGATCAACCTGGAGATCAACTATCTCCATGATCAGGTGATGCTGCCTCAGAATATGTCTGGGTCACTGATGGGACCAGGGTTCCAGGGCCGAAGCCACACTTCCATTGTCATACAATGGTAGGAACCCAGTTCATCTTATGAACCAATATACACCCAAACTGCCTCTTTGGTAGTATCTTCAATAGCGATGTTACCAGCCTTTATCGTCTAGTTTGCCACAGTATCTAGCTTGGAACTCTTCCAACATACCGTCCCTTTACTGAGGGTAAAGACAATGCCCGTGACTGACATTCAGTCGTCTTTATCACCCTGGAACTCTTCCAGTGATTCTCCCCAGGATCGATTGATACCATCTCACTACATTTAGTGAGAATCCTAGCATCCAATTACATCTATCTCATAGATGAAAACTCAGGATTTAGGAGGTATCACTTTGATCCTATTTGGAGAATCCTAGTGATAATAGGAGATTGACCGATCGTAGTATAGGAAACTCTCTTCCTATCAAGAGTATGTTGTCTACGTACAATACGAAGATGACCACCTTACTCTCTACTACCCTTTTGTATATACATGGTTCGTCTACCATTTTGATGAAGTCAAACACTTTGACTATCACATCAAAACAGACGTTCCAACTCCGTGATGCCTGCTTCATTATGTAAAGCAACTTGCACACGTTTCCGCTGCTCCCACTGTTTACGAAGCTCTCTGGCTGTGTTCTTATAGACGTTCTCTTCTAAATCATTATTTAGAAAAGTAGTCATGGCACCCAACCGCCAGATATCGTAGTCATGGTATGTAGCCGTGGTAAGTAGGATCTGGATAGACTTAAGCATAGCTACTGGAAAAAGGTTTCATCATTATCCACGCCTGGTCGATGACGAAAACCTTTAACAAGTCTAGCTTTGAAAGTCTCAACTTTTCCATCTACACCAAGTAATCTTCTCAAGATATACTTGCTCCTGATGGGGATTTAACCCTTCAGATATAGCAGCTAAAGTCCATACTTTGCTGGTGTACATGGATTCCATCTCAGATCGCTAAGCATCCAGCCATTCTTACAGAGTCCCTACTCTCGATGGCCTGCTCGAAACTAGTTGGGTCATCATCTTATGATGCATTCCTCTCTCCCACTGTCATCGAGAAACCAAGGTATCTCTCAGGCGGATGAGGAACCCTACTAGATCGGCGGAGAGGCTGAGGTTCGTCGGGAACTATAGAATCCTTTGGTTCTGTTAAATCATCAACTGCAGTTTTGTATAGCTGGAACCTTTCCAGTTCTACAGAACTGATCCTGCCTCGATCTTGTCCGGATTTTGCTTTAAACATAGGCCGGACAACCCCAAATCTTAACTAGCTTAAGACATGGGCTCTTCCCATACCATATCTCATATGGAGTGGTAGGCACTGATTTGATTCAAACCTAATTCAATATGTATGCAGCTTCTCAAGTGCATAACACCCAAAAGGAAACAGGTAACTCAGTAATACTCATCATAGAGCACACGATATCTAATATTGTGTGATTGCTCCGCCCCGATACACCGTTGTGCTGTGGTGTATTCAGAGGAGTAACACTGAGAGAAAATCTCATTCTCCTTTAGAATAGTCCAGGAATTCTATGCACAAGTATTCTCCTCCCTGATCTTATCATAGGACATAATACTTATACCCGTATTTTGGTTCTCTACTTCTAACTTATATTCTGTGAATATCTCAAAAGGTTCGGACTCATGTTTCAACAGGAACATATGACTGAATCTTGAGAGATTATCAGAGAACGTAATGAAGTATAAAGAACCAGTCTTGGCATGTGTAGACAGGAGACCTTACATACATCATAATGTATCAGTCCCAAGAGTTTACTAACTCTTTCTCTGTTTCCAATAAACAGAGCTATGGTCATCTTATCTTTGTGACATGACTGGCAAGTTTCACAAGATGTAAATTCAAACTGATTTAAATATACATCTAAATGTAACTTCAGCTAGTCGGGTCGCATTGATATGACCTAGTCTACAATACCTCAAGAAGAATTTGTTCATTTCTGAACTCTTCCTCTTGTGTGTGTTTAGTATACAAGGAACTGTAGTTTGATTTAGAACGTCAATGCTTTTAGATAACGTGCCTGAACCGATCAACTTTTGATATAGGAAATGTTCAAAACATTATCCATCAATACAAAATTATATCCTTTCTTTACTAATAAAGAGACTGATATGATTTTGTATATCAGGTTCGGTATCTAATAGCATTTGTTCAGAATCAATGTACTGGTAGTACAGGGTGACAGTGACCAACAGACTTGGCTGCAACACTTGCCCCGGTTTCTGTCTCATGAAACTTATCACCCGTTCTCAGTTTTTCTACCTTTTTGTAGCCCTATGTAACAGCTTACATATCTGGGATCCTGATCCGGTATCATATACCCAGGATTCAGAGGATACTGAGAAACAGTTCTTTGTAATGAACATACCCGAAGGAGATGCATCATATGCACTTTCTTCGTTTGGGCGGCATAGGAAATCTGGTATTCCCCTATTTCCTGCTCGGTCTTATAACAATTATAAGTCGGAGCGGGACCAACGTTCCCCAGCTCAGTATAACAAGCGGGTTCGGTCAATACATCCATATTATTATCTTGATTAAGGCGTGATATGGTCGCTACCTGGAGAGAGAGAGAAGAAAACACTCAGCGTGCGCTCTTGCAAGATCAGATTGGTTATTTATTTTATCTAATCAGGATGGCTCCCACTGTTTTTATCAAATCTTCCTTCAAACCTTAAAAGGAAAGACTAGCCGGGATTAATTACACTCTACAAGTTCGCCAATCTTTCAGCCAGGCCAGTGTCGGTACTTTGAGGGTGGTTCCCCGTGCTTTCGCACGGACCTAATTACTGTAAACCTCATTTTCCCAGAGGCGTAACCCCGTTGACACCTTTCTAGACACCTACTTGATCGGCTAATTGCAAAGTGCAAAACTCTCCCAGGAGTAACAATTACTCGCAGTGGGTATCGGGATCCAACTATCATATAGAAGGTATGCAATCTCATTGCAAATTTCAACACTTGAAACTCCCGATAAAGGTTTTTACCCCTAGCACCTATGACCTTAACTATGGTCAACAAATCATAAGTACTAGTCAAGTTCTACCCGTCATTTCGTGATTAATTAGACCCACCCACATGACCCTTAACTAAGGTCAACAAAGTCACGCGACTGTCCTAACTAATCGCATCATATGCGGTGTAGGAAGACATCACTTAGCTACCGTACACTGTGCCTTAACTAAAGTCAACAAACACAGCACGAATACTAAGTACTCTACTTCCTAAAATGACGGAGGGTTGCGGCTGGTTTTTATGAAAACCTTTAACGCTTTGAACTTGATCTCGTTGCAGAATCAAATGGTTTTTAAATGGAATGTTTTTGAGGCTTTTCTAGTTTTGCTAAAGGGGTCACTCCCGGTGAAGGGATCGTCGGCCCTTTCCTCGTCGAATGAGGTGCGGGATATATCGTATATATCACTGTGCAAAGCGGAAACTATAGAAGCTATCAAAGACAAACCGAGGGTTGTAGCATCTGCCAGTTATTGCTAAAGGAGTCACTCCCGGTGAAGGGATCTCGGTCCTTTCCTCATTGAATAAGGTGCAGGATGTTCTATAATGAACACCGCGATGCAAAGCAAGAACTGTAGCTACCTGTTTTCATTTTGAAATTCGATTCCACAACATCAATTAGGTTTATTTTCTTTCATTAATCTCATTAATGAATATCCCATCATTTAATTCCACCTAATCATCACAGATAAATATAACGTACGCTTATGCCATCCGCATTCGCCTCGATGTCCCGTCTGCACCGTTAGGTTAGGTAACTAACGGCAGAGCGAGGCAGGGCTAGCGCGGGTGTAAAACATAAGTAACGTCTATATAATATATCATATATACTATATACTACATCTATCTGAACAGAGCACAGAACATCGCATGATCACATCACAGATAACGCAGCAGAAAGTATCATATGAAATATTGGATATACTAGGACGTCCGTGTTTTCAATACGAGCCAGTATAAAACACGGATTCCACGGTCGTGATGAATAGCCAATCCCACACCCCAAGACCCCTACGAGAGCGGCAAGCAACCCTACCAATTCTAGGGTTAGGAGACCTGGACTCGACTCCTCGAGTTGGTCTCCCACTGGACCCCAGAACCCGGTTACTTGTGCTCCCCTCCTTGGGTCTATCCTAGTGCAGAAAAGTAAATAATATACATCAACGGTGACATCTTCCGCAACCTGGAAGTGCCCCAATAAAAGAATATTACATACAAGTTTTTACATGAATGAAAATGAAAAACACTCATCTCACATAAAAACCCCCCGGCTATTCAAACACGACGATCCAATATAACATATCCAGCAACACATAACATCACATGTCATCAACGTAAGTAAATATGTGCATCCCAATTGTCGTTGACATATAGCAACGAAACCGGCGATATCATATATTACACTTACGGTCACAGAAAAGAAAGTGTAAAACTACAACAGTTGGAATCCGCAACCACCTCAGACATCGCATGCCTGACCAAATGAATTACTTAGACATCGCATGCCTAACAATTATAAACCCCGCATTTTAGTCTCATTATCGAAAACACTTTTCAATATCAAGTCGGGCAATTCAACAGGATTCCCGACGTTCTGATCAAATGCTCGTCGCAAACTTCAGTAGACGGCCGCACCCCCGATGCCGTCGACGAAGTGCACCAAGGCGGAACACCGCTACCGCGAGCACCCGAACGGATGCTTTCGGCGATGGGGTTCTCCTACAGTCACTTGGTCGGGGCTATGGGGTGAGGCTGTCTATTAAGTTTACCTGGCGAGTATCCGCGTATGCTACGTGATTGCGACGGACTTTTGATCACATCAAAATTCCGTGGCAACCGATCAAGTGAGACTAAACTGCTATGTTTATAACATTCATTCAAGTCATCTCATAACTCTTTGCGAATTCCAAGTATTGTATCACATTCCGGATAAATAGAAAATGCTAGACTTTTCGATCGAACAATCGAACACCCAAGTTCTCCCGATACTACTCAACACATGAAATAAGTCTAACAACATTCAGTTCGTGCCTCAGTACCAACGGTCCAGCCGTAGAAGGGTCAAGCCAACGCCTCACATGTGGCACGCCGTACTGCCCCAAACCCGAAGGTTCAAAGGGCAGTTCAAGACGGTCACATAATCGAGTTAAGGTTTGTTGTCTTCTAGAGGGTTCATCGCGTTACTTGCGCTACTTAGAACGTCGTTAAACTACGGAAAAATCCAACACTTGGAAATTTCCTGACAGGGGAAAAGTTGGGTATTTATATCCGGTTGAACTTTTTAACATATTCTAAAAATATCCGGAAAAGCACACAGATAGAATTAGACAATCCGATCGATACACCGAGTCCCTGATATAACCCAGAAAATTCAACTCTTTAAAAAAATATTAAAAATTCCCAGAAACACCAACAATAAACTATAGGAATTACTGTGGAGAAAAAAGTGCCAGAGGAGATCATCATGCCGCGGAACCGCCGCATTAGGCATGTATATGCTGCGGTTCCGCCACGCAATGAACGATTCAGAGCCCCCGTTTTAAACAGTAATTCTTAGAATATTTCACTGAGGTTTCTGAATATTTTTAATCGGGAAAAAACCCAGTTTTTCAAAATTGTCCAGAGAGCACGTTAAAATCGGGTTTTCGGGTCGATCGGACTTCTAACTCCGTCTAGACTTCGTCTAAGGCTCTAGCTAGGCTCTGATACCACTGTAGGGTTCCTAGGCACTCTAGCGGAGTCTCACAAGTGATCAAACACGACCAATTTAAATTTTTCAAGTGCCTACAAACCCTAATACGGATCGTTAACTAGATAAATAGGCGAAACAAGCTAGTAAACGGAAATGTATCTAAAGGAAAGTGACTACAACCTTTGTAGATCCGGTCCACCACCTCCTAGGCTCCGTGATGAAGTCCGCTCGCTGTCCAAATCATATCTTGGGCTCTAGCGTCGGCTTCATCGGAGGAAAAACGGGCTAGGTCATCGACGACGTGCCGAAGTTGATCTACGTCGAGGCATCACTAGATCAAGCTCCACCTTCACCAAGCCATGAAAACTTGTGAAGGAAACACCCTATACTACTTGGCAAGAGGTAGAGGATGAAGAAATAGGAAGTGGGTAGACTTTAGTTTTGGATTTCTCACTAGTTTTCATCACTTGCCATTGGAGTAGCAAGCTTTCTTCATGGAAGAAGAAGATGAAGAAGAAGAAGAAGATATGATAAGTGATTTAAAAATAGATAATAAAATGAATACTTATCATTTCTTCAACCATGGTTTAGTGTAGAGATTTAACTAAGGTTAGATGAGTGGTTAGGGTTAGGCATGAGACAAGAATGGTGACTAAGTCAATGCTTCATGAATCTTCAACTAAAAACAAAACTAGCAACCATTCTTATCTCTTTATCTTTTCTAAATGAAATAAATAAAACAAATAAATAGATAAATGAATAAAGAAAAGAAATGATACCCTAACCACTAACTAACCATGGTTTAATACTTTACACAAAACCAAGCTAGAATGTATCATCAAACATGATACAATCATGTGCACAAAAAATATATCACATATACAATGTGCACAAACCAAGTGAGTAAATCCATTTAAAGTGAACCAATACTAGTTAATGCAAAGTGATATATCAAATATAAAATTATACATTAAATCATTAAATCAACACTTGATTTAACGATCCGGTCATATCGCATATAACCGACTAGTATCCTATGTATCGGCTTATCGAATCAATCCTTGATTCGATAACTAGGTTATATCGCATACAACCATTCGACACATACATCGCGAGAATGAAATACGGTATCACATACACGCATTATTCTCGGTCCCGCACATATCTCATATGCGCTCCTATTTCGTTTCGCTTGAGCCAGGAAACCTCTGTGTAGGACTCTAAAGACTCGTCAATACGCCGGCAGCAGGTGATGATCATATCAAACACCCACAAGCCGCAAGCGGTCTGCTAAACGTAACGGCCACCCGGGTATTGAGCGATCAGAAGATCGACGAGCAAGCCCGCTCACACTCCTGTGAATCCAACCAGTAACACTTACCGTATAGTCCGGTCTGTTCGTCTGATATGTCGCATATCTCGCCTAAGGGGGGTAAACGTCAGACCCCAGTAGCTTGATAAGTCATGCCGACGTGAGGTCCATAACATTCGTGAAACTACTGATAACTCTTACCAGTATATCACTGCAACCCTGGCCAGGGATTTCCTGTTATGGCCAGTCGAGCATGGCGCAACATCAACCCCCAATACCGGGAGAGACGAATCCCCTCCTATCGCTCATTGCCTCCATGTGAATCGAGACTGTACCCAAAAACCACCTGTTTGCACAACTCAGTAGAGCCGTGGTAGGGTGGAAATCAAAGCATAGTGGGAGGCACACAAGACTCTATGACGATCTCGGGTCAACAGACTAAGCTGTGCCAGTGTCACCAGAGAACTGCCATCTGACGTGAGGTATAATACCATCTGGGAGTTCTCGGCGAGTCCGTTCAGTGTACCCAGTCTCCACTGAGCACCCGTATACCATCTTCGATGTCAAACACTAATGGATATGGGATCATCCATCGCCCATCGCATGGGTCGAGAAGATATACGCTAGTCTACTCTGGAATATCGATGCCCCGTCTCGATATTCCCTCGACTAGGAACAATGAAGGATGTACTCATTGACTACCCAGGCCCCACTAATATGATCTTCATCATAGTCCTGGAAGTCGAGTACACATCCTAAGGGCTTTATCAACATGTAATCAGAGAGACAGAAAGTATACATGTTAAGATAAAGAGCAACCAGATAGCATACTATCATGTCGAGCAAGAAAGTCCTACCTATATATATCCCAGCATCCACTACAATATACATCCAATGTACAGTAATGGCCTCTAGGGCATACATATAACTAACATGCTCAAGCTACCGGATTCCGTGAAGTGCAGGGTGGTCCATTCACTTTGCTCTACGGGGCTGCCTCGCTTCAGGTTTTGGCGGGTAACTTGCCGCACCCGTAGGGGTTTAGGTTTCATTGCACAGGCTATCCACACGACCAGGGGAACGTCGGGTTTCAGCAGCGGCTCTGTGAAACTCGGGGATCCCAGATTATCTGTATTGTTCTATGATGCTTATTACTTTTGTAATGTTGCATATTATCACGCCTGGAGCGATTATTGTATATTGGTTTATATACTATTAGATGTTGTATATGTTTTACACCCGCGCTAGTCCAGTCCCCGCTCTGTCGTTAGTTAAGTAACCTAACGGGTGATGATGGGACCCAGTGACGAATGCAGATGGCATATACGTACATTTTATTTTCGTTCTTTTCTGATTTGATTGATTGATGGGACTGCGTTGATTCTGATCAATGCAAAGGAAAACAAACCTGTTTGCAGTTGTTGGAACAAATTTAAAAGGTGTTATTGCAAAGACGTTTTCTTTTGTTATGCATAGCGGTATTCAGTGGAATATCTTGCACCTCATTCGACGGGGCAAGGGCCGATATCCCTTCACCGGGACTGACCCCTTGGGCAGAAGTTTGCGTCAGTGTAATAACTTCACTATAGTCGATTACAAGTTGCTTTGCACCGCGGTATTCAGTGGAATATCCTGCACCTCATTCCATGAGGAAAGAGCCGAGATCCCTTCACCGGAAGTGACCTCTTTAGCAAAAGGTTTTCGCCACTATATTTTAAAAAGCTATCAGGTTCCTTCAGCGATATCAAGTTCGTTATGTTAAAGGTTTTTCGCCAAAAACCAGCCGTAGCCCTCCGTCACTTCTTTTGGGTATTCAGTAGTATTCAAGCTATGTATTTTGACCAACGCCAAGGCATAGTGTTTGGTAGCTGCTGGGTATTCATTTGTTGCATAGATAGATGAGTTGGTTTGGGACAGTCGTTCTGCCATTTTGGCCAACGTCAAGGACATGTGCGGGTGGGTTCAAATTGACAAGATAGTGACGGGTAGAACTTGACATGTGACTTATGACATTTTGACCAATGCCAAGGTTATAAGAGCATGGGGCAAAAATCATATCGGGAGTTTCTAAAGAAACTGAAACTTGCCAAGTATGCGCATACCTTCTGGAGTATGAGTAACGTGGATGCATTCCATCACGTTATCATGCGATGAGAGTTGGATCCCGATTCCCACTGATGAGTTGGTTTACTCTTCGGGTGATCCCGATTGATTCTTCTTTCAGGTTTGGAGGAGAATTTGACAGGACAGTGGGAGGTTTCCGGATTAGATAAAGTGATAACCATTCTGATCTAGGTTAGAGTGCACACAGAGTGTTTCTTTTCTCTCTCTCTCTTTAGCAGCGACCTTTGACCGACCCTAGACTATGACTCAGTGACCAAGTTGACCGAACCTTCTTAAAATACTGGCATTTGGATTGTCTGAGTTGCATAAGTCATTGCCACTCCTTCTTTTACCCTTTGCATTTCTAGAACACCCCGTATTACTACGGACATCCACTTCCATTGGATAGATCCATCGTATGGTTATATACGAACTCGAAGGGACTTCTTCGAGGATGGATCCAGGTTCAGGAGAAATAGAATTGGTTTATTCAGTTGTCTTTTATTATCACCTTCTCTCAGGTTGCGAGGGCTCCTTGGTTTAGGAGAGTACACCTATTACGCTTATTGGATAGTCTTATTCCAAACCATAGGCAGGTGCCGAAAGGTAGGGAATGAAGAAAACCAATTAGCCTAAGTAGGGTGTGCAGAAGGTAATACGTAAAGAAAAAATAAAGGGATTAGAAAGAGGGCAAAGTAAATTGCGATTGTTATCATTCACGACCAAACCGCGTACATCGTCGCCACTCCTACTCCACCTTTAAAAGAATAAGGTATTATTATTCAGTTGTCTTTTATCATCACCTTCTCTCAAGATGCGAGTACTCCTTGGTTTAGGAGGGTACACCTATTATGCTTACTGGATAGTCTTCTTCCAAACCATAGGCTGGTGCCGAACGGTAGGGAAGGAAGAAAACCATTTAGCCTAACAATGGTGTACAGAAGGTAATGACTAAAGACAAATAAAGGGATTTGGAGAGATGGCAATAAAATATACGGTTGAAGTCATGAATTGGATTATGGAAGAGGCATTGCTATGAATACCAGGATACCCCTACGAAACATTTTCATGTTTCAGTGCATTGTTAAAGGAAAACTGTTTTCCCGATTAGATACTTACTCCAAGGGTATGTATTTACCAGGTTTCATTCTCATATATTACAGATGATGAGTGGGAGTAAGTTATTGGGAATTAGGTGATTATCCTCATTATATCGCAATTCGTTGTAATTGGTGATATTTGAGGAAATCGCCAGGGTACAGTTTTCAACCTACGACGCTCAGGTTTTGAGTTGTTCAACTCAGCGGACTTATACAGAGTATTGTATGTTGTCCAAGTGTCCATCAGGACAAAGGGGTAGGTCCTCGTACTATGTTCTGTTTACTTATGACTTCTCTAGTTTTTAGACAAGTGTTTCGTAGAAATACAAGGTCTAAGTTTTGAGAAGTTGTGGGTATAAGAATAAAGTAGAGAACCAGGTATCACAAGTATCGGGATTCTTCAAAGAGATCGAAGATGTAGATTCTTGTGATTGGTATTCAGTTGATAGTAATGGTTTTGAGAAACTTGTTTCTCTTTCGGGTTACTCATAATTGGATGGATTCCTAAGTTGAGTAATGCTGATTAGCCTCTTTCCATCAAGTTGATATGCACTGGAGACAGTTGCATGATTTGAATCTGGTTCCAATTAAATAAGTGCCAAAGTTTCTATATTGGATATAGAATGGTTCGTACCTTAAAAGATGTTAAGGTACAGGGAGTTGTCCAGCTTATGCTTAAAACCAGACTCTGGATAACTCAGGGCACGTTTCTGTAATGGCTGTTTGTGGGTTGACCCTGGCTATGACGAGGGTTGATATTCTACCATTTGGAAGATCAATAGTGATATTGTTCTTGACTCGCCACAGTTTTAGTAAAATGGATTTTTTCAGAAAACAGTAGTGGGAGTATGGTAGAACTGAAAGTGATTCCAGAACCGCGAACGATTACGGAAAATTTAATAGGACCTATATATTCAATCAGGTTTGACATTCCAATAGCCACTCCGCAGATATGGTGGATAACCTCAGACACCCGAGAGGTACTCCGGTAGCCTCAAGGACGGTGACAGGGAGGTATTTATGTACCCAGACTTGACACTACTGTTGTTCCAGGCTATGAGACCCGGTAGGAGGGTTGTTGTGGTCAGTGGGAGTAGCGGAAGCATAGTGGGAAAGTAGCTTATGTTTATTTATAGACTAGAGCAGTTATAGCGGAGATAGATCATATAATTTTGATGTGACAGTCATGGGTTTGACTTCAATCAGAATAGGGGATGGATCTGTTAAGAAGGTAGTAGGGTGTGATGTCATGGTATCTGGATGACATATACAGAGTAGGAAGTAAAATTCCTACACTACGATCGGTTGTACTGTGGTCGTCACATAGTTGTTTCTCCAGACAGGATATGAATATAATATCAGACATTCTGGTTTCTAGATCTATGGTTTTAGATCTGGATTTGGGTAGTTTCCCAATGTGGGTACTTTGACAGTATTCTAATGGTTTTTAGAATAGCTGACTCCTGGCATGGTGGTGTACCTGCAGGTGATGGAGTCATCCTCTCTAAAGGTGTCTTACAGACTAAAGGGGAGAGGGATGGGCATGATTGACAGATCACTTGCTTAGGCAACTGAGTCAATCATGAGATGTCACGTACCACACCAGATGTTGTTTTTGCACTAGATGCAATAAGTTTGTATTAATCCAATCCTGGAGAAACATAAGGAAGCAGTTTTAGAACATAAGTACATGTTCTACGGATTTGATAACGGCAGCCTCCTTCGGGAGACGGTTATCATTCCAGGCTTCAAAGGTGACATGGTTGACAGAGTGATTGTCAGAGTTATAGTTTTTCCTCTGACGAGGGACAGTATTATGGACAGGTGGTCCAAGAGGATACTGTGGGAGGCTTGGTGCAGGATACTGATTAGGTTCAGTGATCGATGCAGTCTAAGAAGTTTGGATTTGGAGTTCATTTATGAACTAGGTCCCATCAGATATCCAGACATATTCTAAGACAGGTATTACTCGATTCGGGAGATGGTTTTCTCCGCGAACTTGAGATTAAGAGAGATATAGAAAGAAACATCTGGGCGGATCCTTTCACTGAGGCTATTTCTCGAACACAATAGTTTTACAAACGGGCTTTATGAAACTGATTAGTAGAGGAGTTGGATGTTCGGTTTCACACGGGCTGTGAGTAGTCGACATCGCAATAATTAGCCTTGAGTGCAAGTGGGAGATTGTTGGAGATAATGCCCTCAGAGTCAATTATTGGATCACAGGTACGTGATTGCAATGATTGCGGAGGACCTATACCGGTAGGACAGTCTTACTCGAGATGATAGTATGCTATCTGGTTTGTCTTTATCAGTAGTGTACATGTTCAGGTGACTGATTACATGTTACACTTTGATAGAGCCCTTAGGATCTTGCTTTACCACCAACTGTATGATGGCGATCATATACGTGAGAGTTGGGTGGTTTATACGCATATCCTTAATTGTGGTCCCTAGTCATGGGAGTTTCGAGACAGGGCATCCATACTCCGGAGTAGACTAGTGTATACAGTCGAGACCCCGACGAGGGGCGGTGGCCGGTCTCACAAGCCACTGGTGTCAGTTGGATCACCTAAGATGTATACAGGTGCTCATTGGGTTATGAGTACACCGGACAGGACTCGTCGGGAATCTGCTAGTTGGTATTATACATATAGTCAGATAGCAGTTCCCTGGTAACATGTGTACAGGTTAGTTCATCGACTTGAGGTCGTCATTTGTCTCGTGTGAGTTCCCACTGTGCTTTGATTTCTACCCTACCACGGCTCAAAGGAGTCGTGCAAACAGGTAGTTTTTGGGTACAGTCCCGAGCCACATGGAGGCACGTGAGTGGATCGGCAGGGGATTCGTCTCTCCCGGTATTGGGGGCGAGATCGTGCTGTGTCTAGGAGAGCCATTACACAAAGCCCACGGCCGTGGCAGGAGATTTACTGGTAGGTACTCCAGTAGTATCTCAGGGTGTTATTGGGCTACACTCCGACACGACTTATACTGCTATTGGGGGTCTGACGTTACTAGCCCCTTAGGCAGATATGCGATACTCATAGACGAACGGACCGGACTGTATATACATTGTCACTGTTAGGCTCAGTAGGGTTTCCGGATGAGTTCGCTCATCAGCCTCCCTTGAGGTCAGTCCATGGGCAACCGTTACGCATAGCTAGTGCCGCTGACGGTTTGTGGTTAAACCCACTGCCAGGGTACTGATGAGTCATTAGAGTTCCCCACAGACAGTTTCCTAAGTTCGGGCGAACGTTGTAGAGGCCGTATGGTTTTATGGCAGGGTTCGGAAAATGCACGTGCGTTTACGCACGCGTCAGATTTCGGGCAGATAATACTAGTCGGCTTTGGTTTAAGCCGGATCCGAGTATTATATTGAGTAGATATAATATCTTTGTCTCAGTTGCATTTGTATTCGGTCGTAATACAAATGCGGGTATATTTATACAGTTACGGGGTTATCCTGAAATTCGTTTCGGGATCACTTTTGGAAGTTGCCAGTTTCCAGTTTTCTATCAGCCGTCTTTTAACATTCGGTTAAAGACGGATTTATCTTTTCTTGAGATGAGTGTGGAAGGTTCTAGAAGTTTCTAGAAGAGGCGACTAGGTTGAATGGTGTTATTGTTTCAATGGTTGCTTTCTTTGTGTTCACACTAGATATTTATTTGTGTTCACACTAGATATTTTCTCTTGTGGTCACTCTCCTCTCTCCTACACTCACCCCCACCTCCTATAAAGATGGCCGGCTCCTCCCCTCTCTCTTACACACTTGATGGTTGTGAAAAGATTATGATAGTTTTGGGGTGTATGGAAATTTCATTGCTCATTTCATTCCATCACCCGAATCAATTGGCAACTTCATTAACTGTTCGTCCATAGCTTTGGACGGAACGAGACAAATGTAAGTCTACGTTAGCGCCCCGGCAGTCTACAGACGCCAAATGCGGAATAAAAACTTTTAAACTGGCGCTATCGTATACTTTAACCCGGATCTGCCATTATTGCTAAACTAACAAACGGTAAAGAGTGTAGAAAGATTGTACCGAACGATCCGAGTCCTTCGTTCTTCAACCATCATCCCACGCTCCGTTGCGGCTGCTCCGATCTCGTCGATCTCCGATCTCCTCGTCGAGGTGGCACCACATGATCGGTTCTTTAAACGGGCTCCCGCCTCTGACTCGAGGCAACTCGATCGTCAAGTTTGCTAAAAGAGACGACCAAGAATGATGTAGAGAATGAGTAGATGACTTTGTCTCACTTCGTACAAATCCGTGGACGATCGGTTAATGAAGTTGCCGAGGGAATCGGGTGATGGAATGAAATGGACTGTGAAATTCCATACACCCCAAACTATCATAATCTTTTTCTACAAATGAAATCAACAACCATGAGAGAGAGAGGAGGGGGCCGGCCTTATATAAAGAGAGGGGGGTGACCGTAGGAGAGGGGGGGTAACCTTAAGTAAATATCATGTGTGAACTCATGGAAAAATCAAGCATAAATATCTTTAAGCAAAACAAGAAATGGTTGATATCAAAGCATGAGTCACACGACACCTCACCCAATCTAGAACCTTCTAGAACCTTCTAGAAGCATGACTCACTCTCATCCAAGAAAAGATAAATCCGTCTTTAACCGAATGTTAAAAGACGGCTGATAGAAAACTGGAAACTGGCAACTTCCAAAAGTGATCCTGAAACGAATTTCAGGACAACCCCGAAACTGTATAAATATACCCGTATTTGTATTACGACCGAATACAAATGCAACTGAGACAAAGATATTATACCTACTCAATATAATACTCGGATCCGGCTTAAACCAAATCCGACCAGTATTATCTGCCCGAAAAATAACACGTGCGTAAACGCACGTGCATTTTCCGAACCCTGCCATAAAACCATACGGCCTCTACAACGTTTCGCCCGAACTTGGGAAACTGTCTGTGGGGGACTCTAATGACTCGTCAGCACCCTGGCAGTGGGTTTAACCACAAACCGTCAGCGGCACTAGCAATGCGTAACGGCTGCCCATGGACTGACCTCAAGGGATGCCGATGAGCGCACTCATCCGGAAAACCCTACTGAGCCTAACAGTGACAATGTATATACAGTCCGGTCCGTTCGTCAATGAGTATCGCATATCTGCCTAGGGGGCTAGTAACGTCAGACCCCCAATAGCAGTATAAGTCGTGTCGGAGTGAAGCCCATTTACACCCTGAGATACTACTGGAGTACCTACCAGTAAATCTCCTGCCATGGCCATGGACTTTGTGTAATGGCTCTCCTAGACACTGCACGACCTCGCCCCCAATACCGGGAGAGACGAATCCCCTGCCGATCCGCTCACGTGCCTCCATATGGCTCGGGACTGTACCCAAAAACTACCTGTTTGCACGACTCCTTTGAGCCGTGGTAGGGTAGAAATCAAAGCACAGTGGGAACTCACACGAGACAAATGACGACCTCAGGTCGATGAACTAACCTGTACACATGTCACCAGGGAACTGCTATCTGACGATAGGTATAGTACTAACTAGCAGATTCCCGGCGAGTCCTATCCGGTGTACTCATAACCCAATGAGCACCTGTATACATCTTAGGTGATCCAACTGACACCAGTGGCTTGTGAGACCGGCCACCGCCCCTCGTCGGGGTCTCGACTGTACACACTAGTCTACTCCGGAGTATCGATGCCCTGTCTCGAAACTCCCACGACTAGGGACTACAATTAAGGATATGCATATAAACTACCCAACTCTCACGTATATGATCGTCATCATACTGTTGGTAGTAAAGCAAGATCCTAAGGGCTCTATCAAAGTGTAACATGCAATCAGTCACCTGAACATGTACACGACTGATAAAGGCAAACCAGATAGCATACTATCATTTCGAGTAAGACTGTCCTACCGGGATAGGTCCTCCGCAATCATTGCAATCACGTACCTGCGATCCAATAATTGACTATGAGGGCACTATCTCCAACAATCTCCCACTTGCACTCAAGGCTAATATTGCAATGTCGACTACTCACAGCCCGTGTGAAACCGAACATCCAACTCCTCTACTAATCAGTTTCACAAAGCCCGTTTGTAAAACTATTGTGTTCGAGAAATAGCCTCGGTGAGTGGATCCGCCTAGAAGTTTCTTTCTGTATCTCTCTTAATCTCAAGTTCACGGAGAAAGCCATCTCCCGAATTGAGTAGTACCTGTCTTAGAATATGTCTGGATATCTGATGGGACCTTAGTTCATAAATGAGCTCCATATCCAAACTTCTTAGACTGAATCGATCACTGAACCTAATCAGTATTGGGCACCATGCTACCCACAGTATCCTCTGGAACCACCTGTCCATAATACTGTCCCTCGTCAGAGGGAAAACTAAAACTCTGACAATCACTCTGTCATCCATGTCACCTTTGAAGCCTGGAATGATAACCGTCTCCCGAAAGAGGCTGCCGTTATCAAATCCATAGAACATGTACTAATGTTCTAAAACCGCTTCCTTATGTTTCTCCAGGATTGGATTAATACAAACTTATTGCATCTAGTGCAAAACCAACATTTGGTGTGGTACTTGACATCTCATGATTGACTCAATTGCCTAAGCAAGTGATCTGCCAATCATGCACATCCCTCTCCCCTTTAGTCTATACGACAGCTTTAGAGAGGGTGACTCCATCACCTGCAGGTACACCACCATGCTAGGAGTCAAAAAAAAACCATTAGAATATCTGTCAAAGCACCCACATTGGGAAACTACCCAAATCCAGATCTAAAACCATAGATCCAGAAACCAGAATGTCAAATATTATATCCATATCCTGTCTGGAGAAACAACTGTGTGACGACCACAGTACAACCGATCGTAGTATAGGAATTTTACTTCCCACTCTGTGTATGTCATCCAGATACCATGACATCACACCCTACTACCTTCTTAACTGATCCATCCCCTATTCTGATTGAAGTCAAACCCATGACTGTCACATCAAAATTAAATGATCTATCTCCGCTATAACTGCTCAAGTCTATAAATTGATATAAGCATCTTGCCCACTATGCTTCCGTTGCTCCCACTGACTACGACAACCCTCCTACCGGGTCTCATAACCTGGAACAACAGTAGTGTCAAGTCTGGGTAGATAAGAACCTCCCTGTCACCGTCCTTGAGCCTACCGAAGTACCTCTCGGGTGTCTGAGGTTACCTACCATACCTGCGGAGTGGCTATTTGGAATGTCAAACCTGATTGAATGTATAGGTCCTATTAAATTTTCCGTAATCGTTCGCGGTTCTGGAATCACTTCCAGTTCTACCATACTCCCACTACTGTTTTCTGAAAAAGATCCATTTTTACTAAAACTGTGGCGAGTCAAGAACAATATCACTATTGATCTTGCAAATGGTAGAATATCAACCCTCGTCGTAGCCAGGGTCAACCCACAAAACAGCCATTACAGAAACGTGCCCTGAGTTATCCAGTGTCTGGTTTTAATCATAAGCTGGACAACTCCCCGTACCTTAATTTCTTTTAAGGTACGATCCATTCTATATCCAATACAGAAACTTTGGCATTTATTTAATTGGAACCATATTCAAATCATGCAGCTGTCTCCAGTGCATATCAACTTAATGGAAAGAGGCTAATCAGCATTACTCAACTTAGGAATCCATCCAATTATGAGTAACCTGAAAGAGAAACACGTTTCTCAAAACCATCACTATCATCTGAATACCAATCACAAGAATCTACATCTTCGATCTCTTTGAAGAATCCCGATACTTGTGATATCTGGTTCTCTACTTTATTCTTATACCCACAACTTCTCAAAACTTAGACCTTGTATTTCTACGAAACACTCGTCTAAATACTAGAGAAGTTATAAGTAAACAGAACATAGTACGAGGACCTATCCCTTTGTCCTGATGGACACTGGACAACATACAATACTCTGTATAAGTCCGCTGAGTTAAACAACTCAAAACCTGTGCGTTGTAGGTGGAAAACTGTACCCTGGCGATTTCCTCAAATATCACCAATTACAACGAATTCCGATATAATGAGGATAATCACCTAATTCCCAATATCTTACTCCCACTCATCATCTGTAAAACCATACAAATATGAGAATGAAACCTGGTAAATACATACCCTTGGAGTAAGTGTCTAATCGGGAAAACAGTTTTTCCTTTAACAATGCACTGAAACATGAAAATGTTTCGTAGGGGTATCCTGGTATTCATAGTAATGCCTCTTCCATAATTCAATTCATGACTTCAACCGTATTTTATTGCCATCTCTCCAAATCCCCTTTATTTGTCTTTAGTCGTTACCTTTTGTACACCATCGTTAGGCTAACTGGTTTTCTTCCTTCCCTACCGTTCGGCACCAGCCTATGATTTGGAAGAAGACTATCCAGTAAGCATAATAGGTGTACCCTCCTAAACCAAGGAGTACTCGCATCTCGAGAGAAGGTGACGATAAAAGACAACTGAATAATACCTTATTCTTTTTAAAGGTGAAATAGGAGCGGCGATGAAGTACGCGGTTTTGGTCGTGAATGATATCAGTCGCAATTTTCTTTGCCCTCTTTCTAATCCCTTTATTTTGTCTTTACATATTACCTTCTGCACACCCTACTTAGGCTAATTGGTTTTCTTCATTCCCTACCTTTCGGCACCAGCCTATGGTTTGGAATAAGACTATCCAATAGGCGTAATAGGTGTACTCTCCTAAACCAAGGAGCTCTCTTAACCTGAGAGAAGGTGATAATAAAAGACAACTGAATAAACCAATTCTATTTCTCCTGAACCTGGATCCATCCCCGAAGAAGTCCCTTCGAGTTCGTATATAACCATACGATGGCTCTATCCAATGGAAGTGGATATCCGTAGTAATACGGGTGTTCTGAGAAATTCAAAGGGTAAAAGAAGGAGTGGCAATGACTTATGCAACTCAGACAATCCAAAAGCCAGTATTTTAAGAAGGTTCGGTCAACCTGGTCACTGAGTCATAGTCTAGGGTCGGTCAAAGGTCGCTGCCAAAGAGAGAGAGAGAAAAGAAACACTCAGCGTGCACTCTAACCTAGATCAGAATGGTCATCACTTTATCTAATCCGGAAACCTCCCACTGTCCTGTCAAATTCTCCTCCAAACCTAAAGAAGAATCAATCGGAATCACCCGAAGAGTAAACCAACTCATCAGTGGGAATCGGGATCCAACTCTCATCGCATGATAACGTGATGGAATACATCCACGTTACTCATACTCCAGAAGGTATGCGCATACTTGGCAAGTTTCAGTTTCTTTAGAAACTCCCGATATAGTTTTTGCCCCATGCTCTTATAACCTTGGCGTTAGGTCAAAATGTCATAAGTCACATGCCAAGTTCTACCCATCACTATCTTGTTAATTTGAACCCACCCGCACATGCCCTTGGCGTTAGGTCAAAATGGCAGAACGGCTGTCCCAAACCAACTCATCTATCTATGCAACAATTGAATACCCAGCAGCTACCAAACACTATGCCTTGGCGTTAGGTCAAAATACATAGCTTGAATACTACTAAATACCCAAAAGAAGTGACGGAGGGCTACGGCTGGTTTTTGGCGAAAAACCTTTAGCGTAGTGAACTTGATATCGCTGAAGGAACCTGATAGCTTTTTAAAATATAGTGGCGAAAACCTTTTGCTAAAGAGGTCACTCCCGGTAAAGGGATCTCGGCTCTTTCCTCGTGGAATGAGGTGCAGGATATTCCACTGAATACCGCTATGCAAAGCAACTTGTAATCGACTATAGTGAAGTTATTACGCTGACGCAAACTTCTACCCAAGGGGTCAGTCCCGGTGAAGGGATATCAGCCCTTGCCCCGTCGAATGAGGTGCAGGATATTCCACTGAATACCGCTATGCATAACAAAAGGAAACGTCTTTGCAACAACACTTTTTAAATTTGTTCCAACAACTCAAACATGTTTGTTTTACTTTGCATTGATCAGAATCAACGCAGTCCCATCATTTAATCACACCAGAAAAGAACGAAAATAAAATGTACGTATATGCCATCCGCATTCGTCACTAGGTCCCGTCATCACCCGTTAGGTTACTTAACTAACGACAGAGCGGGGACTGGACTAGCGCGGGTGTAAAACATATACAACATCTAATAGTATATAAACCAATATACATAATCGCTCCAGGCGTGATAGTATGCAACATTACAGAAAAGTAATAAGCATCACAGAACAATACAGATATCTGGGATCCCCGAGTTTCACAGAGCCGCTGCTGAAACTCGACGTTCCCCTGTCGTGTGGATAGCCTGTGCAATGAAACCTAGACCCCTACGGGTGCGGCAAGTTACCCGCCAAAACCTGAACCGAGGTAGTCCCCACAGCATAGTGAATGGAACACCCGGCACTTCACGGAATCCGGTAAATTGAGCACCCCTCCTTGGGTCAACCTGTACCCCCTACGAGTGCGGCGAATAGTCTGCCAATTCTGAAGTGGGGTCCCTCTGCCTCTCAAAGCCATGAGATGCGGACCCGTTGCTTTCCCGAACCCGGCTATCCGTGCACTCCGTCGCGGGGTAAAACCTAGTACAGTAATGAAAAATAGTACAATAGGTACATCGACCGCAACCTGGTCGTGCCCCAAAAAGAATATTATACAACAGGCAGTGACGGCAGTCCACAAGTTGGACGCTCGCCCCGCAATATCAAATGTACAAATAAACACAAACTGTACTACCATTGCACACTGCTATCCACCACGACAAATCCGCAACATCACAGCACAACACAGAACATCAACGCGAATGTCACGTTCGCAAACCCGTCTAAAAGAACTATAGCAATCAGACGCGGTTTACCGATCAAATGACATTCCCGGTCGGAGATATAATGTAAGCACTGTAAACTAACGCGTTTAAATTTCGATCGACCAAATATCAAAAAATGGGCCCCACGACTTACTGGTGAACAGTAACAAAACCTGGGCGCAATTGATATATACCAAAAATCACAAAATCCAACACTGAACACACTGACAAAATTTGGGAGCACGTGCTCCCCACGTGGCCGCGGATGCGCGGCCAAACCATGGGTTTGGCCGCCCTTCCGCGGCAGCTTGGAGGGATCACGACCCCAAATTTTGTCGTGACTCTTAAAATTCCCTGCACGGATTTTTAAGACATGCAGAAATTGATTTTGAGACCATTTAAAATTAACAGAACTGTCGAGCTAGGATTTTGTGTTTTTCGATTTTCGGTCGGATCGATATTTTAAACGCGTTAGCACAAGTTAGAATAGCAAAATGGTGAGGCTCTGATACCACTGTAAGTCTACGTTAGCGCCCCGGCAGTCTACAGACGCCAAATACGGAATAAAAACTTTTAAACTGGCGCTATCGTATACTTTAACCCGGATCTGCCATTATTGCTAAACTAACAAACGGTAAAGAGTGTAGAAAGATTGTACCGAACGATCCGAGTCCTTCGTTCTTCAACCATCATCCCACGCTCCGTTGCGGCTGCTCCGATCTCGTCGATCTCCGATCTCCTCGTCGAGGTGGCACCACATGATCGGTTCTTTAAACGGGCTCCCGCCTCTGACTCGAGGCAACTCGATCGTCAAGTTTGCTAAAAGAGACGACCAAGAATGATGTAGAGAATGAGTAGATGACTTTGTCTCACTTCTTCCAAATCCGTGGACGATCGGTTAATGAAGTTGCCGAGGGAATCGGGTGATGGAATGAAATGGACTGTGAAATTCCATACACCCCAAACTATCATAATCTTTTTCTACAAATGAAATCAACAACCATGAGAGAGAGAGGAGGGGGCCGGCCTTATATAAAGAGAGGGGGGTGACCGTAGGAGAGGAGGGGGTAACCTTAAGTAAATATCATGTGTGAACTCATGGAAAAATCAAGCATAAATATCTTTAAGCAAAACAAGAAATGGTTGATATCAAAGAATGAGTCACACGACACCTCACCCAATCTAGAACCTTCTAGAACCTTCTAGAAGCATGACTCACTCTCATCCAAGAAAAGATAAATCCGTCTTTAACCGAATGTTAAAAGACGGCTGATAGAAAACTGGAAACTGGCAACTTCCAAAAGTGATCCTGAAACAAATTTCAGGACAACCCCGAAACTGTATAAATATACCCGCATTTGTATTACGACCGAATACAAATGCAACTGAGACAAAGATATTATACCTACTCAATATAATACTCGGATCCGGCTTAAACCAAAGCCGACCAGTATTATCTGCCCGAAAAATAACACGTGCGTAAACGCACGTGCATTTTCCGAACCCTGCCATAAAACCATACGGCCTCTACAACGTTTCGCCCGAACTTGGGAAACTGTCTGTGGGGGACTCTAATGACTCGTCAGCACCCTGGCAGTGGGTTTAACCACAAACCGTCAGCGGCACTAGCAATGCGTAACGGCTGCCCATGGACTGACCTCAAGGGATGCCGATGAGCGCACTCATCCGGAAAACCCTACTGAGCCTAACAGTGACAATGTATATACAGTCCGGTCCGTTCGTCAATGAGTATCGCATATCTGCCTAGGGGGCTAGTAACGTCAGACCCCCAATAGCAGTATAAGTCGTGTCGGAGTGAAGCCCAATTACACCCTGAGATACTACTGGAGTATCTACCAGTAAATCTCCTGCCATGGCCATGGACTTTGTGTAATGGCTCTCCTAGACACTGCACGACCTCGCCCCCAATATCGGGAGAGACGAATCCCCTGCCGATCCGCTCACGTGCCTCCATATGGCTCGGGACTGTACCCAAAAACTACCTGTTTGCACGACTCCTTTGAGCCGTGGTAGGGTAGAAATCAAAGCACAGTGGGAACTCACACGAGACAAATGACGACCTCAGGTCGATGAACTAACCTGTACACATGTCACCAGGGAACTGCTATCTGACGATAGGTATAGTACTAACTAGCAGATTCCCGGCGAGTCCTGTCCGGTGTACTCATAACCTAATGAGCACCTGTATACATCTTAGGTGATCCAACTGACACCAGTGGCTTGTGAGACCGGCCACCGCCCCTCGTCGGGGTCTCGACTGTACACACTAGTCTACTCCGGAGTATCGATGCCCTGTCTCGAAACTCCCACGACTAGGGACTACAATTAAGGATATGCATATAAACTACCCAACTCTCACGTATATGATCGCCATCATACTGTTGGTAGTAAAGCAAGATCCTAAGGGCTCTATCAAAGTGTAACATGCAATCAGTCACCTGAACATGTACACGACTGATAAAGGCAAACCAGATAGCATACTATCATTTCGAGTAAGACTGTCCTACCGGGATAGGTCCTCCGCAATCATTGCAATCACGTACCTGCGATCCAATAATTGACTATGAGGGCACTATCTCCAACAACAAAGTCTTCTACTCATTCTCTACATCAATCTTGGTCGTCTCTTTTAGCAAACTTGACGACCGAGTTGCCTCGAGTCAGAGGCGGGAGCCCGTTTAAAGAATCGTTGACGTGGTGCCACCTGGACGAGCAGATCGGAGATCGAAGAGATCGGAGCAGCCGCAACGGAGCATGGGATGATGGTTAAAGAACGAAGGACTCAGATCGTTCGGTATAACCATTATACACGCTTTACAGTTTGTTAGTTTAGCAATAATGGCAGATCCGGGTTATAGTATACGATAGCTCTAGTTATAAAGTTTTTGTTCCGCATTTGGCGTCTGTAGACGGCCGGGGCGCTACCGTAGACTTACAATTAGTACACATGCTTGTTCTGTATGCCATGATTATGCTAGTTTTATTTTGAGCACCCACATGATATCTTGTACACTCCTGACATGACATGACACCTCTGTACATTACCTGACCCGACATGGTACCGTACACTACTTGACTCGACCTGATGTACCATGGCTTGATCCGTTACTTGATCTCGTGTCTAATGCCAACAAACCTGACATGTAGTCCTCACGGACCGTTCCTGTTATCTGTCCAGACAAACCTACTCTTACCTGATCCTGTATTGGCATTAGTTCTTGATTACTGAATACCTGACTTGACATACACAACTTGGAGGTATAGGGAATTCAAAAGTGTAAACTAAAGTGTAACTCAAAAGGGTATTACTTGATCCGTGGTCCCGGGGGGTAACGGAACAGAGTCATTCATGACTCTTACATATTCCTGATCCGTGGTCCCGGGGGGTAACGGGACAGAGCCATTCGTGACTCTTACATATTCCTGATCCGTGGTCCCGGGGGGTAACGGGACAGAACCACTCTTGGTTCACATATTCCTGATCCGTGGTCCCGGGGGGTAACGGGACATATCCTTTGAGTTACATGGAGGATTACTCAAATTGATTTCAAAGACTTGAGAGTAGATAACCAACTGACCAGTTTAGTTTACTCACTGCACGCTACCTTTCACTGCTCTGATTTAGATTGCTTTACACTTGCTTTACTATTTATGATTATACTTGCATGTCTTGCTACCCTATCTACATATTGTTGCTTGATGTTATGACGCGCTGACGTCTGGGTTTTGCATGGCCCAGATCCTTCTACCTTTGTTGCAGACTGATCAGGAGTATTGCCGCTGTTAGACCGAGCGGTGAAGTTCCTGTCGGTATGTAGTTTTACTTTCCAGGTGTTTCATTATTGTATTTTTGCTTCCGCATATCATTATTTCTTGACTCATTCATTCTGGCTCATGGACATGTACTAGATAGTTTAGTTTACTTTCCTGTTCTTGATATCTCTACAGCCGTAATGTGACTGCGGAGGGATTTTTCCTATCCACAGGTAGCATGGTTGGTTATGTCACGTGCCCATCTTAGCGTACTCTGGGAAGCGGGGCGTGACATGGTTCTTTTGGTATCAGAGCCTAGGATATAGGTTAATCGGGTTTGATTCTTTTGTAGTTGCGTATTGGACCCAATACACGAATCAGAATACTCGTGATTAGGAACATGTCCTGCCACCTTGTTATCGTAATTGTTGAATCATATCCTTCTCTTGATCCTTTGTTTGGGCGATATGCAAACCACCTTGCATTTTGACCTGAAGTCCTTTTGGTTCTCTATTGTTTCTCTCTGTTTCTTGATTCTGATACTAGGATTTGAGCGACTTGGGTGGAGTTATGTAATTGTGCCCATGAACTGCAACATGGCTACAACGCGGTACTCTATTTAAGTAACTCGGAGTCCTAGTCTTAATTCACTTCCTTATTCCATGATCATTATAATGCCTTGCTTCTCTCGGTTTCATTGCTTGCCAGTTCTTGTTTTATCGCCAGCTTGAATTATATTTACCGTGCTTAATCCTCTTCAGTATCTTGACTTCGGATGAAGTCACCTCGGTATCTTACTTGTTCTTGTTTTTCCCCACATTAGGATTATTCGATCCTGGTGCATCCCTGGGTTGATGTCGTCTTGGAAATGGATTTTCGCGGCACTTTTCACGCTCATATTGATTGTAAGGAAGGGAAGGTGATTCTCCAGATTCCCGGACATTCGGAAGTTGTTTTGCTGGAGGAAGCAGTTCTGTCGGGCCAGTCGAGTTAGGGCTAGGCCGACAAACAAGGTTATTTCGTCAATGGCAATGGATAAGGAAGAAGCGCCGGCTATGTTTGAGAGTTTCATGAAGACATATCAGGTTTACCGCCAAGGCGAGACGTGGAGTTCGCACTTGAACTTGTTCCTGGTGCAGCGCCAATCTCAAAAGGCATTTTACCCGATGGCACCGGTGGAGTTTGAAGGAGTCAGGAAGTAGGTTACAGAATTAGTTGAGAAGGGTTGGTTTCGCCACAGCAACTTAACTGGGGAAGCTCCAGTTCTTCTAGTAAAGAAGAAGGTTGACACAGGGAAGGCGTGCATTGATTATCGAGGATCAAACCGAGTGATTATTATGAACTAGTACCCGATCCCTCGCATTGGAGAAGCGTTTAGTGGCGCGAGGGTATTCTCGAAGTTGGATTTGCGGTTCGGATATCATCATGTCCGAGTTAAATCAGAGGATATCTGCAAGACTGCGTCCCAAACTCAATATGGACATTACGAATATTAGTGATGCCCTTCGGAGTAATGAATGCACCGGCAATATTTATGAACTTGATGAACCGAATCTTTTCGCCATCCTTGGACCAGTTTATGGTGGTGTTCATTAAAGATATTCTGGTCTACTCGGGGAGTATTGAAGAGCATGCAAAACACTTGAAGCTCGCACTGCAGACAGTGAGGCAAGAAAGATTTCATGCAAAGGTGAGCAAGTGCAAGTTTTGGATTGAAGAAGTAAAGTTTTGGACATATCGTAGCTAGAGATGGAATCGCCGTTTACCTAGGGAGGATTGCAGCAGTTCAAGACTGGCCGATTCCGAAGAACGTTGTAAAGATCAGAATTTCCTGGACTTGCGAGATACTATTGAAGGTTCGTGAAGAATTTTCACTCGTTTGGCTGAACCTCTGACCAAGCTTACGCACAAGAAAGTACCATTGGTGTGGACAAATATGTGTGCATCAGTTTTGAGGCATTGAAGCAAAGGTTGATAACCACTCTTGTTTCAACCGTGCCAGACAATTCTGGAAGATTGGTGATTCACAGTGACGCATCTGGGAAAGGTTTGGGATGTGTATTGATACAGCATAAGAAGGTTGTAGCGTACGTATCGAGACAGTTGAAGTATCACGAGAAGAATTACCCAACTCATGACTGGGAGTTAACAGCTGAGATTTTTTCTTCGCTTTGAAGTGTTGGAGACGCTATTTATTGGGCGAAAGGGGTCGAAGTTTTCACAAATCAGAGAAGCTTGAAGTATGTGTTCACGCAGAAGGAGATTAATATGAGGCAAAGTAGAAGGGTGGAGCGGATGGCTGACTACGATCTTGATCTTAAGTACCATCCGGGGTAAGTTAATGTTGTACAGGATGCGCTCGGTCGGTTACCGGTCATTCAGATGTGGACTACGCAGATTAAACTCGTTGAAGACTTTCGAAGATTTGTTGGGAGGTTGTGCTACCGTATTTTTCGGGATTGTTGATGCAGCTGCAGGTACAATCGTTGTTGGTCGAGAATTATTAAAGCAGAGCAACCGCAGGACCCTAGTCTACGAAAGTTCGAGAACAGGTTGAAGCCGGACTACGAACAGATTTACTGATTCATGAAGATGGTTCGTTGTGATAGTTGTTTGTGTGTACCAATGAAGATATTCGCGAAGAAGTTATGAAGGAGGCACACAGTTACACGTATCCCGCACATCCAGGAGGCACGAAGATGTACCGAGATATACGACATCATTTTTGGTAGGAAGGCATGAAACAGGAGATTTCCTATTTGTGGCAGAATGCTTAGTGTGTCAGCAAGTTAAGGCTGGACATCAAAGGGTTGCTGGTTTATTGCAACCACTTCAGATTCCTCAATGGAAGTGGGAACATATAACCATGGATTTCGTGACAGCTTTACCGCGGAGTCCAAAAGGCAACAATGCAGTTTGGGTGATTGTCGATCGATTGACCAAGACAGCGCATTGCATACCATTTCGAGTTGGTCAATCAACAGAAGCTTGGGCAGAACGGTACATGCAGGAGATTGTAGGATTGCATGGAGTACCGATGAGCATCATGACCGACCGTGACACCCGTTTCTTATAGCATTTCTGGAGGAGCTTACAGGAAAGTTTAGGGACTCGATTGGAGTTTAGCACCGCTTATCATCCTCAAACCAATGGCCAGTCAGAAGGAACGATCCAAACTCTTGAAGACATGTTGAGAACTTGCATGTTGGACTTCAAGGGTTCGTGGGAGGATCATCTACACTTGGTGGAGTTTTGTACGACAACAGCTTTCAGGAGATTATTCATATGGCTCCAGTCGAAGCATTTTATGGTCGCAAGTGTCGTTCACCTGTTGTTGGGATGATGTCGGGGAACGAAGATTGTTGGGACCAGATTTGGTTGTGCAGACAGTTGAGAAGGTTTATATTATCCGGAATCATATGAAAGCAGCACAAGACCGACAGAAGAGTTGGGCAGTTGCATCGAGAAGACCTCTAGAGTTCGCTGTTGGTGATTTAGTATTCTTGGAGACGTCACCGACTAGAGGGGTGATCCGTTGCAGAAGTCGAGGAAAGTTTAGTCCTCGATTCGTTGGACCTTTTAAGATTTTGGGGCGTAAAGGAGAAGTGGCGCATCGTTTGGTGGTACCGCAATCTTTGGAGAATGTTCATGACGAGTTTCTTGTATCTCAACCCCGTAGGTAAGCTCGAGAGGAAATACATGTATTGGATCTTTCGGAGATGACGGTACGAGAAGTGTTAATCTTTGAGGAGCGACCGAGGTCAATTGTGGATCGATGAGAAGGGTTCTTGAGAACGAGGTAATCACTGTTGTGCTTGTTTCCTTAAAGTAATAGCTCGTATGGAGGACCAACTTGGGAACGAGGAGATGAAATCCGGCAGAAGTTTCCACATCCGTTCTTGAAATTTCTTGTTTGTTGATCCTTTCTTGTTTTTGGAATTTCGAGAACGAAATTCTTTTGTAGTTGGGTATATTGTAACACCCGAGTTCACTTATACCAATTCCAGTTCCGCATTTACTTATCCGTGGTCTTTCTTGATTTGGCGTGGTTGGGTGCGAATGGTATTTCTACTTATTACTTTGCATTCGACCCGACCCGCTTAATTGAACCTGCGTGACTCTTATTTGTAGTTTATCTTGACTGGTTGCATGGGCCGTTGTATTTCATAATTTAGTTTATATTAGCATTCTATCTTGTATCACTTCTGTTGCATATAACAATTTATATCACAGAAAATAAATGAAAATTGCATTTCATACCCAGCATGATACCCCAAACCCTGTGGTAGCATCCGCGTATCTTGTTCTCGTCCCGTTCAGTGAAACGGACGCATTTAGATGGCTACGCGCACGTACGTGCATCCGTTCTTGGGTGTACGCATTTTCGTTACCTGAGCGCTTGTTTTAAAATTTGGACGTCGTATATATTTTTCATATTTTTGATCTGAATTTTTAGACCCGACCCGGGCATGTTTTGGAGTGAGTTTGAATTTTCCAAGATCTCAAAACGGGTCAATATTATAATATTATAATCTTATTTTCTTTTAACGTTTTCGTTAACTAAAAATATATTTTTTTCTAACTTAAAGATTATTTTCTCTCTCTCTCTCTCTCTCATCCAGATCTCTCTCTACCTCCTTTTATCTCTCAGAATCTCTCTCTCTCCTCTCTCATAATTTCTCTCGCCCTCTCTATATTTTCTATTCTACCTTTAATTTTAACAGGGAACACCTAAACTTAACCTAGCAGCCGCCGCCTCTTCGCCGTCGCCCACAGCCGACGTCGCCTCCACCTTGTCAGCCTCCTCTCGACTCCTCTTCCTCCTCTCCCGTCTCGCCAACCCTGACGAGGACCACGTTCCCGTCACGATCGCCACAACCGAACCCAACCTCGTCGCCGACCTTGCGTCACCGTCGTTGACCGCTTCTCTACCTCGCCTCCTCTCCTCCTCGACTACTTCAACCTCCCTTCACCCCCGTCGCTAACAATCATCTCGCCCGCACCTTTCTTCCTCGGCCAGCCTGCACCCAGAACGTCGCGTCTCCAATCCCGACTCGACAGCCGAGCCTCGACTTCACCACAGCCATCATCCTCTTCATCTCCCCATAAACTCACCCGAGAAACCATCTCCCCTAGCCTGCATCTTCCTTCACCAAGCACCTATCAAAACTACCTTCGACTGCATCACCCTGTGCGCACCTCGCCAACCCCGTTTACTCCATCATCGACGAGCCCCTGCAACTTCCAATCACCCGATCGCCTCCACCTACTGCCGACTCCTCTTTCATCTCCGAACCCAACTGAAACCCTAGCTCGAGCAACCCATGGTTCCACCTTCTTCCTTCACCGATACCCTCACCGGTGAGAACCCATCGGTGTAGAACCCCATCACCAAGTGCAACCCAATCGAGTAGCGCTAACCGGGCCAACTCCAGCGACCACCATCACCTTCTCCGTGCCATCGTCTCCATCTCTTTCTCTCAAACCAGCACCTTGTTGAGATCCCACATCTGGTCTCCGCGGTCGCAGCAGCAGCGAGAACCGAGGCTCCAGTGTGTGACCTGCAATTATATGAACGTTGTGATGATTTCTCTGCCTCTAGATCTCCATTCCGTCAATGTTCGTGTATGCGCACAAAGTGTTCGACGGAATGCCCCAGTGGAGTTTTTCCGTAGTTTTATCGCGTTCTTACTGCGTGACGTATGTCTGTGGATCCCCGAGGCAAGTTAATCTTGCTACATGCTATTCACATCATTATATACCTATCCTATTATATATCATACCTGTAGTTAAGGATGTCACTCCATGCATCATTTTATAACATTTCGACGGTCTGTTTGCATCTGTTCACATTATTTCAGATTTAGCATTTGGGAACTAACTATCGCCTTTAGTTTGCTGAAACCCACGTAATCACATTTATATGTTAGAACTCATAATTACAATTGTCTATAGCCACATTACCCTTTTGTAGTTTTACCCTATCAGACGACCGATTGCATACATTTAGCCTTGTTCATATTCAGTTGCACCTATAGATTGTTTCAATACATATTTATATGATTTTTATCATCCACCTGTGTAACACTGCCTTCCTGAAATGCTAAAACCATTATTTAAATACAAACTGATAACTGTGCATCTACATACCTTAATCTGTACCTGATTGCATTTCACGTTATAAGTTCCAGCTTGTTGATTCTATTAGTACACATGCTTGTTCTGTATGCCATGATTATGCTAGTTTGATTTTGAGCACCCACATGATATCTTGTACACTCCTGACATGACATGACACCTCTGTACATTACCTGACCCGACATGGTACCGTACACTACTTGACTCGACCTGATGTACCATTGCTTGATCCGTTACTTGATCTCATGTCTAATGCCAACAAACCTGACATGTAGTCCTCACGGACCGTTCCTGTTGTCTGTCCAGACAAACCTGCTCTTACCTGATCCTGTGTTGGCATTAGTTCTTGATTACTGAATACCTGACTTGATAAACACAACTTGGGGGTATGGGGAAATCAAAATTGTAAACTAAAGTGTAACTTAAAAGGGTATTACTTGATCCGTGGTCTCGGGGGGTAACGGGACAGAGCCATTCGTGACTCTTACATATTCCTGATCCGTGGTCCCGGGGGGTAACGGGACAGAGCCATTCGTGACTCTTACATATTCCTGATCCGTGGTCCCGGGGGGTAACGGGACAGAACCACTCTTGGTTCACATATTCCTGATCCGTGGTCCCGGGGGGTAACGGGACATATCCTTTGAGTTACATGGAGGATTACTCAAATTGATTTCAAAGACTTGAGAGTAGATAACCAACTGACCAGTTTAGTTTACTCACTGCACGCTACCTTTCACTGCCCTGATTTAGATTGCTTTACACTTGCTTTACTATTTATGATTATACTTGCATGTCTTGCTACCCTGTCTACATATTGTTGCTTGATGTTATGATGCGCTGACGTCTGTGTTTTGTATGGCCCAGATCCTTCTACCTTTGTTGCAGACTGATCACGGGTATTGTCGCTGTTAGACCGAGCGGTGAAGTTCCTGTCGGTATGTAGTTTTACTTTCCAGGCGTTTCATTATTGTATTTTTGCTTCCGCATATCATTATTTCTTGACTCATTCATTCTGGATCATGGACATGTACTAGATAGTTTAGTTTACTTTCCTGTTCTTGATATCTCTACAGCCGTAATGTGACTGCGGAGGGATTTTTCCTATCCACAGGTAGCATGGTTGGCTATGTCACATGCCCATCTTAGCGTACTCTGGGAAGCGGGGCGTGACAGGAAGGCCAACTTTGTTTTTTTTATGGAGTTTCGGTTCCCACAGACGGCGCCAACTGATGGAGCTCCTTTTCGGACCTCCTTCAGATGTTTTCTTCCGTAGATCTCGCGGTGAACTTAGCTGATTATCCTTCGTTGCGTGTGGGTCTCAATGGGTTTTTGGAGGAGGAGGTGAGGTGTGGAAGCTGTCGCCGAGTACCTGCAAAGAAGTTCCGGGGTGGTTTGGTACCACCGAGGACCCTCCGACGCTCAGGTTAGTGATGAGATCCGAGCAGAGTAACGGCGTAAAGTGTAAAGAATTTCTTACTTGACTCCTCTGTGATGGGGTTTTTTATAGTGGCGGCAGCACGCAGTAGAAGGCGCGAGAATCTCGCCGGCGGTTACGCTCCCGACGTCACGCCCGCTTAAAGAGCGGATAGCCCATTAATGGGGACCGTGATGGCGTGGAATGTGGGATGTTGCTGGCGGAGAATCTGATCATGGCGAGATTTGCGGAGCGGCGGTTGCATCTGTGAGCGGTACTGTCGGTCGGTCGGAGGACCGAAGAAGATGGCCTCGGTTGGGGAGCTCGGGAACGAGCGAGAGGGCCGAGGATTCTTGGTCCTGTGGCAGCTCGGGGCGAGCTGAATGGCCGAGGATGCCAATTTCCAAGGGCTCTGAGGAGAGCCAGCTTGCGCTTGTAGGTTGGGCACAGGGGTGGCCTGGTCGGCCCCTGTGGGCCCTTTCTTCTGAGTTCTGGGACACTTCATCTGCCACGTGTCCTTTTCTGCTGTGTTGCCAATATAGAGCATCATCACAATTATTCTCCCATCGAAAAACACTGCCTGACGTTGATCTTCGCAATAACGAAGCTCAGGCACTATGCGTTGGCGCATGAAGTCTGTCTCATATCGAAGGTGGATCCTCTTAAATTCTTGATGTCGAAAGCCATATTGACGGGGCGACTCGCTAAATGAGCCCTGCTCTTTATGGAGTTATCGATAACTTATCGACCTCTTAAAGCAGTGAAAGGCCAGGCCATCGCCGATTTCCTCGCTGAACATCCGATACCGGCCGATTCCCCTTTGAATTGCGAACTGCCAGACGAACATGCATTTGATGCGATCGACGGTGGTGGTAGCTGGTGGGAACTTTATTTTGATGGAGCGTCTTCCATGAAGAAGCGCAAACAGAACGCACCTATAATCAAATCAGGGGTAGGCCTTATCTTCGTGACCCCACAAGGGGGAATAATGCGATTCGCCTTCTCCTTGACAGAGCCGAGGACGAACAATGAAGCCGAATACGAAGATTTGATAGCAGGCCTCGAGATCGCCATCGACATGGGAATTGAAAACCTCCTCATATACGGAGACTCCCAACTGGTCGTCAGTCAAGTAAACGGCGACTACCAGACGTGCAAGCCAGAGCTGGTAAAGTATGGCGAGAGAGTACAACAACTGCTGACTCAAATTCCCTCCTACATGCTGGAAAGCATACCGCGTGCAGAAAATAGCAAAGCGGATGCACTAGCTAAGCTCGCTAAAGAACTGGCCGACGAGAACCTCGATGACGTGAGGATCATTGTGCAAAGCCGTCGAGTTCTTGCACCGGCAGAAATATCTCCGGGGTTGTCCGAAGAAAAAGGAGCGACTGAGCAAATGGCTATGCAAATAAAGGACCAAGAAAAGGCTGAGGATTGGAAAAAAGTCTTTATAGACTACTTCAAATCCCGTCGAACGCCTGAAGATGCATCCTCAAAGCATCAGCTCATGAAGCGAGCCCTATCTTCGCTTTCGTCAATGATACTCTGTACAAGAGGTCATTTGACTCTCTATGGCTAAGATGCCTGGGACCTGAAGAGGCAAAAAGAGTCGTCCAAGAAACTCATGACGGACTTTGCGGTTCTCACCAAGCCGGCCCGAAGATGAAGCTAAAGATCAAACGGATGGGTTATTATTGGCCAACGATGATCCAGGACTGCCTCGAGTATGCGTAGCAATGCCACTCGTGTCAGATCCACGGGGACTTCATCCATCAGCATCCAAATCCTTTACATCCGACAGTGGCTAGCTGGCCGTTCGAAATGTGGGGAACTGACATAATCGGCCCCATCGAGCCAACGTCATCCAGAGGACATCGATTCATTCTAGCGACGACTGATTACTTCTCTAAATGGGCGGAAGCAGTACCATTAAGGGAAGTGAAGACGGATAATATCCTCCACTTCTTCAAGACGCACGTCATTTATCGGTTCGGAACTCCGGGACGGATCATCTCCGATAATGGGCCAGCCTACAGAAGCCATAAGATCAGCCGCTTCGCACAACAGCACAACATAGACTGGAGATACTCCTCAGTTTATAACCCCCGAGCTAACGGTCTAGCTGAGGCTTTCAACAAAACCTTGACAAAGATCGTAAAAAAGACGGTGTCTTGAAATAAGAAGGACTGGCACGAGAGACTGCATGAAGCTCTCTAGGCGTATCGAACTACGTTCAAGACGGCCACAAACACAACGCCGTACGCGTTGGTATTCGGTACAGAAGCGGTACTCCCCCTCGAGATAGAGTTACCCTCTCTACGAGTGGCAGTCCATTATGAGCTAACGGACGAAGAGAATGCTCACCTTCGGCTTGAGGAGCTTGATGCCCTTGATGAAACCCGGCTCATAGCGCAACAAAATCTGGAGGCTTATAAAGCGAAGATGATGCGCTCTTACGAAAGATTGACTAGGCCGAGGACATTCCGCCAAGCCGAACTCGTGCAAGTGGTCAAAAGACCTATGATCCCCAATCACGCCAAGCAGGGAAAATTCGAGCCGAAATATGAAGGCCCGTACATCACAGACAAGGTCTACCAGGGTGGAGCCTATCTACTCATGGACATGCATGATGAGAGACCTTTCAGGCCAATAAACAGTCGCTTCCTGAAGAAATACTACGCTTGACGAGTCACGGCCTAGGTCAATGATAGATGACGACGACTATGTCCTCTCGCTATCTTCCTAAGCCCAAACTCTATAAGTAGTAACTGGCTTACTTTACAACGGACTGAAACGTTCTTAAACTAACAGCGGACCGAAATGTCCTTAAACTAACAACGGACCAAAACGTCCTTAAACTAACGGTGGACCGAAACGTCCTTAAACTAACGGCGGACCGAAACGTCCTTAAACTAATAACGGACCACTATGTCCTAAAACTAACCGTTGACCGAGATGTCGATAAACTACGGTGGATTGCAGCGTCCCAAAGCTGATACAACAAAAAAAAGAATAAAAAAAAGATAAAAGAAAACGGTATGTCCATAAGCAAAATGGGCACGGATGAAAACCCGAAAGGGCTCCGTGAGTAAAAACAGCAGGGCTACCGGCGAGTCTTGTGAAAACCCAAAAGGGCGCAACCTCGTTAGAAAAAAAAGAAAAGAATAAAGAAAAAGAGAGAAAAGAAAACGTTATGTGCATAAGCAAAATGGGTACGAATGAAAACCCGAAAGGGCTCTGTGAGTAAAAACAGCAGGGCTACCGGCGAGTGTTTGTGAAAACCCGAAAGGGCGCAACCTCGTTAAAAGACAATTGAAGGGTCCTCTCAACCTTGTGAGGAGAAACCACCCGCGTGAGATCCTTACGACTCACAAGGGAGCAACACACTTAGGGATCCCCACGATTCCTAAGGAGAAATTGCACTTGCGAAATCCTCACGACTCGTAAGGAGAACTCTCTTATGGGACCCTCACGGCTCATAAGATTTGAAAGTCTTAAGTTACAGAGACCTGAACCTGTTCTTAAGCAACCCCCACAACCTCCGATACTGCCCTACAAGCGGCTCAACGTTGACCCTTGTATACAATCCACGGGCGCGAATAAACATTTCCCTAACCAAGTCCCATCCGTGACTAGGGATATGTTCGCACGGTGAGCAACCCTTGTGAGTCCTCTCGATTTATAAGGGGAAAACTCTCTTGTAAGATCTTTACGACTTATAAGAGAACATATACTTAGGAGTCCTCACGATTCCTATGGAGAAAACACACCTACGAGATCCTCACGACTCGCAGGGAGAAATACCTTTATGAGATCCTTACGGCTCATGAGGTCAAAAACCTTAGTCGACAGGATCCTAACCCTGTTCGCTAAGCCACCTTTGCTCGGTATCGACAGAGGCAAATGTTGATTCGCTCCTGGCAATATCCCAGTTGTAGCGGTGCTGATGCCGAAATCGGTGTCTAATCCCAAGCTTGCGGCAAAAAGCTAGCGAGCCACACATGCATACGAAATAGCCGAAATGATGGGGCAACTCGCAACAAGATCAGCAAGTAAAAATATATGCATGAAAAACGGTCGCTTCCTGAAGAAGTACTACGCTTGACGAGTTACGACCTAGGTCAATGATAGATGACGACGACTATGTCCGCTCACTATCTTCCTAAGCCCAAACTCTATAAGTAGTAACCGACTTACTTTACAACGGACCGAAATGTCCTTAAACTAACGACGGACCGAAACGTCCTTAAACTAACGGCGGACCGAAACGTCCTTAAACTAATGACGGATCACTATGTCCTAAAACTAGCTATTGACCGAGATGTCGAGAAACTACGGCGGATTGCAGCATCCCAAAGATGATATAAAAAAAAGAAGAATAAAAGAAAAAAAGAATAAAAAAAACGGTATGTCCATAAGCAAAATGGGCACGGATGAAAAACCCGAAAGGGCTCCGTGAGTAAAAACAGCAGGGCTACGGGCGAGTGTTTGTGAAAACCCGAAAGGGCGCAACCTCGTTAGAAAAAAAAAAGAATAAAAAAAAAGAAAAAACGGTATGTCCATAAGCAAAATGCGCACGGATGAAAATACGAAAGGGCTCCGTGAGTAAAAACAGCAGGGCTACGGGCGAGTGTTTGTGAAAACCCGAAAGGGCGCAACCTCGTTAAGAGACACTTATAGGGTCCTCTCGACCTTGTGAGGAGAAATCACCCGCGTGAGATCCTTACGACTCATAAGGGAGCAACACACTTAGGGATCCCCATGATTCCTAAGGAGAAATTACACTTACGAGATCCTCACGACTCGTAAGGAGAATCCTCTTATGAGACCCTCACGGCTCATAAGATTTGAAAGTCTTAAGCTACAGAGACCTGAACCTGTTCTTAAGCAACCCCCACAACCTCTGATACTGCCCTACAAGCGGTGCAACACGGACCCTTGTATACAATCCTCGGACGCGAATAAACATTTCCCTAACAAAGTCCCATCCGTGACTAGGGATATGTCTACACGGTGAACAACCCTTGTAGGTCCTCTCGACTTATAAGGAGAAAACACTCTTGTAAGATCCTTACGACTTATAAGAGAACATACACTTAGGACTCATCATGACTCCTAAGGAGAAAACACACCTACGAGATCCTCACGACTTGTAGGGAGAAATACCTTTGTGAGACCCTTACGGCTCATGAAGTCAAAAGCCTTAGTCGACAGAATCCTAACCCTGTTTACTAAGCCACCTTTGTCCGACATCGACAGGGGCAAATGATGATTCGCTCCTGGCAATATCCCAGTTGTAGCGGTGCTGAAGCCGAAATCGGTGTCTAATCCCAAGCTTGCGGCAAAAAGCGAGCGAGCCACACATGCAAACGAAATAGCCGAAATGATGGGGCAACTTGCAACAAAATCAGCAAGTAAAAATGCATGCATGCAAAATAGCCGAAATGATTGGGCAACTCGTAATAAAAAGCAGCGAGTAAAAATAAAATAAATAGTCGAAATGATTGGGCACCGCGAAAAATAGCCGAAATGATTGGGCAATCGTGACCTTCGCAATATAAAAGCTGAAATGATAGAGTATCGCGGAAAGAATTGAAAAAAATATTAAAAAGATAAAATTTATGCCCTACAGGTGATATCACAGTAGTCCCTGTATACAATCCAGGGGCGCAAACAAAGAAGGAATCACACTCATCCCCCCCAGGTTTCATCCGAAGAAGAAGCCAAATCTCGATGGGTCACAGATAGCCTGGAGATCATCTCAACATTCGTCTCAGCAGACACAACATCAAATAAATCAGAAACGGCGGCAACTCCCGGTTCCATGACTCGGCGATGTACAGATGACCGAGAGTCAAATCCCAACTCCGTGAAATGCGGATATGATCAACAAAATTCCTGGTCACGTGGAACGCGGATAACGTCACTTCTGACCCCGTGGAAAACGTCCAGAGCGGATCCTGGTCCTCGCAGAGCACGGCAGTGAACTCGTGTGAAGCATCCAGAGCGGAGCCTAGTCCTCGCCGAACACGGCAGTGAACCCGTAGGAAGCATCTAGTGCAAAATTCCTGGTCACGTGGAACGCGGATAACGTCATTTCTGACCCCGTGGAAAACGTCCAGAGCGGATCCTGGTCCTCGCAGAGCACGGAAGTGAACCCGTGTGAAGCATCCAGAGCGGAGCCCAGTCCTCGCCAAACATAGCAGTGAACCCGTGAGAAGCATCTAGTGCAAAATTCCTGATCACGTGGAACGCGGATAACGTCACTTCTGACCCCGTGGAAAACGTCCAGAGCGGATCCTGGTCCTCGCAGAGCACGGCAATGAACCCGTGTGAAGCATCCAGAGCGGAGCCTAGTCCTCGCCAAACACGGCAGTGAACCCGTGGGAAGCATCTAGTGCAAAATTCCTGGTCATGTGGAACATGGATAACGTCACTTCTGACCCCGTGGAAAATGTCCAGAGCGGATCCTGGTCCTCGCAGAGCACAGCAGTGAACCCGTGTGAAGCATCCAGAGCGGAGCCTAGTCCTCGCCGAACATGGCAGTGAACCCGTGGGAAGCATCTAGTGCAAAATTCCTGGTCATGTGGAACACAGATAACGTCACTTCTGACCCCGTGGAAAATGTCCAGAGCGGATCCTGGTCCTCGCAGAGCACGGCAGTGAACCTATGTGAAGCATCCAGAGCGGAGCCTAGTCCTCGCCGAACACGGCAGTGAACCCGTGGGAAGCATCTAGCGCAAAATTCATGGTCACGTGGAACACAGATAACGTCACTTCTGACCCCGTGGAAAACGTCCAGAGCGGATCTTGGTCCTCGCAGAGCACGGCAGTGAACCCGTGTGAAGCATCCAGAGCGGAGCTTAGTCCTCACCGAACACTGCAGTGAACCTGTGGGAAGCATCTAGAGAAAAATTCCTGGTTACGTGGAACGCGGATAACGTCACTTCTGACCCTGTGGAAAACGTCCAGAGCGGATCCTGGTCCTCGCAGAGCACGTCAGTGAACCCGAGTGAAGCATCCAGAGCGGAGCCTAGTCCTCGCCGAACACGGCAGTGAACCCGTGTGAAGCATCTAGAGCAAAATTCCTGGCTACGTGGAACACGGATTATGTCACTTCTGACCCCGTGGAAAACGTCCAGAGCGGATCCTGGTCCTCGCAGAGCATGGCAATGAACCCGTGTGAAGCATCCAGAGTGGAGCCTGGTCCTCGCCGAACACGGCAGTGAACCCGTGGGAAGCATCCAGAGAAAAATTCCTGGCTACATGGAACGCGGATTATGTCACTTCTGACCCCGTGGAAAACGTCTAGAGCGGATCCTGGTCCTCGCAGAGCACGGCGGTGAACCTGTGTGAAGCATCCAGAGCGGAGCCTGGTCCTCGCCGAACACGGCAGTGAACCCATGGGAAGCATCCAGAGAAAAATTCCTGGCTACATGGAACGCGGATTATGTCACTTCTAACCCCGTGAAAAACGTCTAGAGCGGATCCTGGTCCTCGCAGAGCACGGCAGTGAACCCGTGTGAAGCATCCAGAGCGGAGCCTGGTCCTCGCCGAACACGGCAGTGAACCCGTGGGAGGCATCCAGAGCAAAATTCCTGGCTACGTGGAACGCGGATTATGTCACTTCTGACCCCGTGGAAAACGTCCAGAGCGGATCCTGGTCCTCGCAGAGCACGGCAGTGAACCCGTGTGAAGCATCCAGAGCGGAGCCTAGTCCTCGCCGAACACGGTGGTGAACCCGTGGGAAGCATCTAGGGCAAAATTCCTGGTCTCGTGGAACGCGGATAACGTCACATCTGACCCCGTGGAAAACGTCCAGAGTGGATCCTGGTCCTCGCAGAGCATGGCAGTGAACCCGTGTGAAGCATCCAGAGCGGAGCCTGGTCCTCGCCGAGAACGACAATGAACCCGTGTGAAGTATCCAGAGTAAACATTGGACTGGGAGTCCTTAAATCCACGGACTATGATGTCCTTAACCTTGACCGTGATGTCTTAAAACTAACATTGGACTGTGGAGGCCTTAAATCCACGGACTATGATGTCCTTAACCTCGACCGTGATGTCTTAAAACTAACATTGGACTGTGGAGCCCTCAAATCCACGGACTATGATGTCCTTAACCTCGACCGCGATGTCTTAAAACTAACATCGGACTGTGAGGTCCTTAAACTCACGGACTGTGATGTCCTTAACCTCGACCGCGATGTCTTTAAACTACGGTATCGTAGAATACGTCCAGAGCAACCCTTAACTCCATGAAATGCGGATAAGGATAACTTCACCCATCACTTGCGGGTCCTCACAATTCGTAAGGGAGTAAATTCTCTTGTGAGATCCTTACGACTTTCAAGAGAAAACGCACTTAGGAATCCTCACGATTCTTAAGGAGAAATTACACCTACGGAATCCTCTCGACCGGTAGGGAGAAAATTGTTTATGAGACCCTCACGGCTCATGAAGTTGAAAAGTCTTAGGTGACAGATTCTAACCCTGTTTTCTAAGCCACCACCGCCCTACAAAGAGCACAAGACTAACAGCTATATGCTACCTACAGATCGCACTCGCTAAAATCACATGGCAACAACACAGCAAAGAAAAGAAAGCAACAAGGAGAACATCTGATTTCCATTTAATTAAGCGTTCGAGGCATACCCCATTCATGCATGTGCGAAAGACTTAGAACATGAAATAAAACACGCTAAAATGAGAAATTTGCCATTCATATTGCAAAAAGATTCTTACAATTATGAAAACAATAAACAAAAACATTATTAAAATAATTACAATGGCAAAACCTCAGATCCAGGGCATGGATTGAGGAACTCAAAAGTGACTTTGTCCAGAATTTTCCAGGCCTGGCGAACCATCCTAGTATGCTTTCTTTCGCGATCGCAAGCGTCGGGATCCCCACGGATGTCCTCCACCCTCCGTTAGGCAGCAAGTATGGTAGACTATTGAAAAGCCTGGTGTAGGAGATCGACAAGATTGTCTCGCCGTCTTTTTGAGATTAGGCTCATCAGATACACCGAGTGCACCTTATCCTCAGCGACATCCAATGCTCTAAGCGGCACGCCGGTACAGAATAGAGGGAGCGCTTCCCAGATCGCTCCCACAATAAGCTTCAGGAGAGGGGAACGTCGAGGAAGCAGTTGACCATTGTATGCGTCAAAGAGACTCATAATTTCCGCACACTCGGCGTTTGTGAATTCTTGATTCTGAGAACGGCCAAGTCGGCGGATGTCTCTGTAAGATATAATCTCGTCGAGATCGTACATGTGAGCGTCCATTACTCCTGTAAAAGAAAATCAACAAAATTAGCAGACGACTGATTAAGCAATTTCTGATTCAAAACAGGCACAGGAAATTAAACTCCTCGAGAGCAATGCTCTACAGACAGGAGTGACACCTGTCAAAATCAATTATGAAGGGAATTTAAAGAAATCCCCCGAGAACATTGAGAGCTTTGCTCTGAAAAGATGATATAATTCATCAAAAATTAAAATTCCATCTTTAATCTTCAAGATCCGTGAAAAACTCTCAAGAGTTCTTCTATATAATTTGAAAGGAGCAAAGCTCCATTAATGAATTAAGAAACCACAAAAAAATCTTTTTAGAGAGCAGAGCTCTATTAATAGAACCATAATAGGGTTCTCTTTAGTTATCTTTAGATCTCTTTAGACCTATGGAGCAAAACTCTGCTAAATGAAACCCTAAATGGGTTTTCTTTAGATCAAAGATCTATAAAGAGCAAAGCTCTGTTAATGGGTAGAACCCTGGTTTATTAAAAGTTTTAAACTATACTTAAGTTTTGGAAGAGTTTTACTCTTGAAAAGTTTTTAAAACTAGAGAGCAATGCTCTGAATAAGAGAAAATTCTCAAGAAAGAGGATGAAAATCATCTAAGGGACCAAAGGTCCTATTTATAGGTATTGAGAGCCGTTTCAACTCCCCAAAAGTTAATCCGACGACCGAGATGCTACCACCGCCGCACTCACGTTTGGGGCCACGTAAGCGCAACGGTGATGGGGCATTTGTTTCCCCAATCAGAGCAAAACTCTGTTCAACTTCCAAGGCTGGAAATGAAGCGACGCTTCTGCTTTCCCCAATCAGAGCAAAGCTCTGCTTTGAATTTCAAAATTCAAAAATTGAAGTAACGCTTCAGATCCTGCGCGCTGCGCGCCACGTGTCAAAAGCAGACACGCCAGTGCCAGGAGCGCTGCGCCCTAGGCAGCGCACCCTAATCAGAGCAAAGCTCTATTTCAAAATTCAAATTTTAAAAGATGAAGCAACGCTTCAGATCCAGCGCTCCGCGCTGCGCGCCACGTGTCAAACACAGGCGCGCTAGCGCAGTTGCGCTACGCTCTGCGCTTCACGCCACGTGTCAAACACAGACGCGCTAGCGCAGTTGTGCTGTGTTCTGCGCTGCGCGCCACGTGTCAAACGTAGGTGCGTTAGCGCCAAGTGCGCCAGCACTGGAATTAAAAGAATTCCCCACCGTTAGATCAAAAGATCTAATAATAATAAATTATTAATTAATAAGAATTAAAATTCTGTTATGGAAAGATCTTTCCAATCTTATTAAAACAAGAAGATTGTCTTCTGTAAAACAGGAGCCTTAGGATCAAAGATCCAACGGTGGGAAATATTCTCAAATCAATCAGATAAAGATCTCTTCAACTAATTTAACAAATCAATTGGCACTATATAAAGGCCCCAAGACTTCAAGTCTCATATAAAAAAACTCTCTAAAAACTTTGAGAAGAACTCAAAAAAGAAAGAAAGGCAAGCCTTTGAAGAAAGAAGATCGTTTTCTTCATCTTTAAAGGTAAAAAAACAATATGTTCTTGAATAACAGAGATAAAGTCATCTCATTAAAAAAGAAGAACCCTCTTCTAAAAAGATCAGAGATCTAAGAACAAGATCAAGGTCTTCAATAAAAAAGAAAAAGATCAAAAAGATCTAATTATAAAAAGACTAAAAGAAGTACTTTTACTTCACAGATCTTTTGATCTATAAAGGCAGAGCGTTTTATCAAAACAAGAACTTTTGTTCTTGGATCTTGAGGCAAAGCCTCCTTAGAAGAACATAAAATTTGTTCTATGATCTTGAAATCGATCAGATGCGCTTTGCACTATTGAAAAGTGCCTTATACTCATGAACTGCGTCCTTGCGCTCATTGGACCGGCGCACAGCGCCAGAACTTGCCACGTATCAACCAGAGACACAATCTGCGCTTTGCGCTCCTGAAACAGAGCGCTGCGCTCATAGACTGGCGCTCAGCGCCAAGCGCGCCACGTGTCGCTTGCTGGCGCGCCAACAGACTAGCGCAAAGCGCTCATAGATGGAAAGCGCAAATGCGCTAACGAACCAGCGCCTAGCGCGACACGTGTCACCCTCGTGTACGCTAGCGCAATGCGCTCTTCAATTGGCGCAAAGCGCCTGAAGCGCCACGTGGCGCACTATCAGAACACCACTTTGTTCCTGTTAAATGCTATGCATTTAATTCCAGACAAAATGCCAGAGCCCAATGCTTGGCATTATTAAAGGGGTAGAGCCCAAACAAAGGCCTAACAGGAAGAACAAAAAATAAAATGTTAAACACATTTTTAACCGGACTTAGCCCAATTTTGGCCATAAGTCCTCAATTTAAATTGAATTGAGCTCATCTGCTCTTTCAATCAATTTATACCCGGTTCGAGGGTACATCTCTCCACTCCTCTAATATCTGTCGTTGTAATCCTTCAACGTCGTCAGAGAGGTGACGGGTCCCGACAACCATACATTCTACGGACTGTGGGGTCCTTAAACTCATGGACTATGATGTCCTTAACCTCGACCGTGATGTCTTAAAACCAACATCGGACTGTGAGGTCCTTAAACTCATGGACTATGATGTCCTTAATCTCGACCGTGATGTCTTAAAACTAACGGCGGACTGTAGAGTCCTTAAATCCACGGACTATGATGTCCTTAACCTCGACCGTGATGTCTTAAAACTAACACCGGACTGTGAAGTCCTTAAACTCACGGACTATGATGTCCTTAATCTCGACCGCGATGTCTTAAAACTAACAATGGACTGTAATGTCCTTAAACTGATTCTCGACCGCAATGTCATTAAACTAAACAACAGAGCCCAATTGCTCTCTTGTTGGATCTAAACGATCCCGTTAAGTTGATCTTAGTCTAAAATTAGACTAACGTGTCCTTAACAAACGTTTAAGTTGATCTTAGTCTCAAATAAGGCTAACGTATCCTTAAACACAAAACCCCCCAAACCCAAATCTAAGAAAGATACAGATTTGGACTAGTCCACGCCCTACGGGCGACAACATAACTTAGTCTCCGTATACAATCCACGGGCAACCAAACACAAAACAAACACCCACGGCACGAAGTGACCACATGGAGAAGGAGAAAGTTGTTACCGCGATGCGGTAGCGTAATTAACTGCAGGGGCTTGTGCCTGTAGGGAAGAGCGTCTCCATAATCAAAAACCCCTCAAACGAGGGGGAATCTGACGAAGTCTGCTACATCGGCCGCATCCGTTTAAACCTTCGATACATGGTGCCATAAATCAACTTGGTATCTTCGGAGAGGTGGACGGATAGAACCAATTAGCATCTGCCCCCAGATTCAGGCAAGACGTCCAGTCTTCCCGGCTTCCGGCGGTGAACAATAGTTTAAAGACGTTTCGGTCCGTAGCTAGTTTTAGGACATTTCGGTCCGTAGTTTTCCATGTTTGGGACAGGCTATCGTTGGATACTACTTTTAAAGTCTTGACTCAAGAAGATAACGAGCGGACATAGGCGTCGTCATCTATCATTAACATGAGCTTTGACTTGTTAGGCATAGTATTTCTTAAGGAATCGACCGTTTATTGTCCGGAAGGGTCTTTCGCCATACATATCCATGAGTAGGTAGGCCCCACCTTGGTAGACCTTGTCTATGATGTACGGGCCTTCATAATTCGGCTCGAATTTCCCCCGTTTGACACGATTGGGGATCATAGGTCTTTTGACAACTAGCACGATTTCGCCTTGGCGGAATATTCTCGGCCTAGTTAGTCTTTCGTATGAACGCGCCATCCTTGCTTTATAAGCCTCCAAGTTTTGCTGTGCCATGAGACGAGTTTCATCGAGGGCATCGAGCTCTTCAAGTCGAAGATAGGCATTTTCTTCGTCTGATAGCTCGTAATGAACCGCCACTCGTAGAGAGGGTAGCCCTATCTCGAGGGGGAGTACCGCTTCTGTGCCGAATACCAACGTGAATGGCGTTGTGTTCGTGGCCGTCTTGAACGTTGTCCGATACGCCCAGAGAGCTTCATGCAGTCTCTCGTGCCAGTCCTTTTTATTATTGGACACCGTCTTCTTTATGATCTTTGTCAAGGTTTTGTTGAAAGCCTCAGCTAGACCGTTAGCTTGGGGATTATAGACCGAAGAGTATCTCCAGTCTATACTATGCTGCTGTGCGAAGCGGCTGATTTTGTGACTTCTGTAGGCTGGCCCGTTATCGGAGATAATTCATCGAAGAGTGCCGAACCGATAGATGACGTGTGTCTTGAAGAAATGGAGGATGTTCTCCGTCTTCACTTCTCTTAGCGGTACTGCTTCTGCCCACTTAGAGAAGTAATCAATTGTTGCCAATATGAACCGATGTCCTCTGGATGACGCTAGTTCAATAGGCCCAATTATGTCGGTTCCCCACATTTCAAATGGCCAAATAGCCACTGTTGGATGTAGCGGGTTCGGATGCTGGTGGATGAAGTCTCCATGAATTTGGCACGAATGGCACTACTTCGCGTATTCGAGGCAGTCCTAATCATCGTGGGCCAATAGCAGCCCATCCTTTTGATCTTCAGCTTCATCTTTGGCCCAGCTTGATGAGAACCGCAGAGTCCATCGTGAGTTTCTTGGACGACTCTCCTCGCTTCTTTCGGTCCCAGGCATCTCAGCCACAGAGAGTCGAACGATCTCTTATATAAGGTATCATTGACGAAGGCGAAAGACAGAGCTCGTTTCATGAGCTGATGTCTTGAGGATGCATCTTCCGGCATTTGATGGGATTTGAAGTAGTCTATAAAGACTTCTCTCCAATCTTTAGCCTTTTCTTAGTTCTCTATTTGTAGGGCCATTTGCTTGGTCGCTTCCATTTCTTCAGACGACTCCGGGGTCATTTCTGCTGGTGCAAGAACCCGACGGCTTTGTACAACGATCCTCACGTCATCGAGGTTTTCGTCAGCCAGTTCTTTAGCGAGTTTGGCTAATGCGTCTGCTTTGCTATTTTCTATACGCGGTATGCTTTCCAGGACGTAGGAAGGGATCTAAGTCAGCAATTATTGCACTCTTTCGCCGTATTTTATCAACTCCGGTTTGCACGTTTGATAGTCGCCGTTTACTTGACTAACGACCAGCTGCGAGTCTCCGTATATGAGGAGATTTTCGATTCCAATGTCGACAGCGATCTCAAGACCTGCTATCAAAGCCTCATATTCTGCTGTATTGTTTGTCCTCGGCTCTTTTAGGGAAAAGTCAAAGCGCATTAACCCTCTTTGCGGAGTCATGAAGATGAGGCCTACCCCATATTTGATTATGGGGGAGCTGTGCTTTCGCTTCTTCAAAGAAGATGCTCCGTCGAAATAGAGTTCCCATTGGGCATCACTCCCTCCTTTCTTCCTGTCAATCATGTCAAACGCGTGCTCGTCTGGCAATTCGCAATGTAAGGGTGAATCGGCAGGTATCGGGTGCTCAGCGAGGAAGTCGGCGATGGCCTGGCCTTTCACTGCCTTGAGAGGTCGGTATGTTATCGAAAATTCCATTAAGATTAGGGCCCATTTAGAGAGCCGTCCTGTTAGTATGGCTCTCGACATCAAATATTTAAGAGGACCCACTTTTGATATGAGATGGACCTCATGGCCAAAGCATAATACCGAAGCTTCGTTATAGCGAAGATTAACGCCGAGCAGTGTTTTTCGATAGGGGAGTAGTTGTTTTCTGCCCCCAGGAGAACTCGGCTCAAATAATAGAGGGCTCTCTCTTTCCATTGGTCGTTCTCCTATGCCCATAGCGCGCCCAAAGAACCTTCAAGGGCGGTTGTGTACAGGATGAGGGGCTTTCCCTTGACCGGAGTGGTCAGTACCGATGGGTTCTGCAGGTATTGATTGATTTCGTCACGGGGTCCCCATCTTTATTAGATGGTTGTAGGGACAGCATTTGCCGGAGAGATTAACTTGGAGTTTAACAGCTGTTTAGGCATTAGTATCGCTACAACTGGGATATTGCCAGGAGCGAATAATCATTTACCCATATCGATTTGGAAAAAGAAGGCTTAGTAAATAGGGTTAGGATCCTGTCGACTAAGACTTTCGACTTTACGGGCCGTAAGGGTCTCATAAAGGGTTTTCTCCCTATGAGTCGTTTGGATCTCGTAGGTGTATTTTCTCCTTAGAAGTCGTGAGGACTCCTAAGTGGTATTTTCTCTTATAAATCGTAAGGATCTCATAAGAGTGTTTTCTCCTTATAAGTCGAGAGGACCTACAAGTGTTATTCACTATATGCGTACATTTCTTGCCATTTGTAGAACTTGGCAAAGAAATATTTATTCATGTCCATAGATTGTATACAAGGGTCAATATGGACCGCCTGTAGGGCAATTTGAGAGATATGACGGCTTAAGAACAGGTCTAGATCCCTGTAACTTAAGGCTTTTGAATCCTATGAGCCGTGAGGGTCTCACAGGGGGGATTATCCTCACGAGTCGTGAGGATCTTGTAAGTGTATTTATTTTAACGAGGTTGCGCCCTTCCGGGTTTTCACAAGCTCGCCGGCAGTTCGGCTGTTTTTACTTACGGCGCCCTTTCGGGTTTTCATCCGTGCCTATTTTGCTTGTGGACGTACCGTCTTTTTTTTTTGAGTGGAGTATTCCACTAGATTATCGGACCTGTTTATAAGACCCTTAATATCCTTCCTGTCCTTTGAGAAGAAAGGACCATTCTACATAGAGATTCTTCCGCCAGTGAGAAATATGCCCTATGTGTATATCTCGGGGGAACAAGTACCCAAACCGTAGCTATTTTGGCGATAGGTTGCTTCAGAGCCGCTTATTTTTGTTGAGCGTAGGCAACAAACGCCATCTTGCCTCCGCTTTTCACTCGTCATCATCGGATGAGAAAGAGTCTTGACCTATTTGATCTAATCGAGCCATTTTATCCATGAGTTCTTAGAAGGTCGTCTGCTTGAAGAGGGCTATGTACGAGGACGCCTTTGAATTTGGGTCAAGTGTGGCTATGAGCATTCCCATGGCTGCAACTTCATCGATGCGTTACTTGTATTTGACCAGAGATTTCGCCATCGGGTAACATATTGAACCCAAGAATCACTCGGTCTAACCCTTTCGTTTACCAGCGCCGTCACGGTAGTATGTTCGTTCTTATTAGCGAATCCCTGACAGAAGAGCGTATCCATTTCGTTAAAGCTCTTCACGAAATCATTTGGGAGTTTCGCATACCATATGAAAGCGATGCCTGCTAGACCGCTGACGAACTGTTGGAGGAGTGGTATAACATTCTCTCCAGTGTTACAACACATGGATTTAAATCGCGTGATGTGCCGGTGAGGATTCCCGGTTCCTTTGTATATGTGTAGTCGGAAGTATGTATTCTGGCGGATACTGTATTTGATCGGAGCAATATCATTCTCTCCAGTGTTACAACACATGGATTTAAATCGCGTGATGTGCTGGTGAGGATTCCCGGTTCCTTTGTATATGTGGAGTCGGAAGTATGTATTCTGGCGGATACTGTATTTGATCGGAGCAAGCCGAATACGGTCAACCAGCCTTGATCGGCCTATTTGATGCTTCATTGGAATAGTGAGTTTTGATTCGTTGAGCGATATATGTGGCCAGCTTTTCTTTTATGAATCATTTCCTCCTTAGCCGTTGATGAGATTTGCAGAGGATTTAAAATGTCATCCTTATCTTTAAAACCGACTACCGGCTGTTCATTTGTCAGTGGTTCCAATTGAACCATCATTCTAGCCATATTCTGAATCAGAAGGGCCATCTGGTTCATTTTAGTGGACATTTCTGCCGCTTCTGTATCTCCCTTTTTCATAGCGTGCTTTAGGAAATCAATATCCGACTCCTTCTTTATTCTTTCTTCGGGTGCGTCCTCGGGATTTTTCTTAGGCGATAGATTACCGTTTGCTGCCGCCTAAGCAATCATCTCCTACAGCTTCTCACGTTGCAGTCGAACTTTTGTCAGGGACCGAGTTTGAGGTCGATGAGTAGTAGAATCTCGAACTTCGTCTTTGGAATTCACCACATATACTATGTGAACTATCATGCCCCCAGGCTTAGGGTGTTTGGAGTTTTGCCCTTTGGAATTTACTTCGGGAACTTGAGCTTTATTGGGCCTCTCCTTTTTGTGAAAAGCTGCTTTAGTTTTGGGAGAAATCACTGTATCAGGATCCGTCTCGGGATGAGTTCCCTTCACCCGCTTCCATATCTTATATATAGATGAGGAAAGTTGTTTTAGGGAGCGAACTGGTTTCTTCTCTCGTGGGATCTCTGTGGGTTGCGGAGATTCCTTCAATATTACGGTAGGAGAATTTTGTTTGACCCTTCACAAAAGTTTGAAGCCGTTCCCGGTTGGAATAACAACATTCACCACTGGGGTTGAAACAGGACCATACGAAGAACTGCCCCAGCTCATTTTGTATTATGCCGATATCGATGTTGACCGTTTCTTACGGCCGGAATTTGATTAGCCTCAGGATTTTGCTGAGCCTGCCCCCTGTTTCCTTTGAGATTTTGAATATTCTGCCCCCTGCATCGACCTTGGTCCTTGGCAGGTGCCGGTTGTTTGAGGAATGATTCCGTCGGCCAAGCTGCATCTTGGGGAGCCAGCCTGTGGAAGATAGACTTCTTCTAGGCTTCCTCCCACGGCGTTGAGGCACCAAGGGTGGGAGGTGGGAGTATCGACCTAAATCGAAGCCCGTTGATTTCTTGAAGAGCCGGATTGCAGAGATTTGAGACTGCAAGTGACCCATACTTGACTCCACCAGATATGACAGAGCCTGAGTTGCTAGGGTAGAATCAAACGCCATTCTTCATAGAGACGAAACACCAGCTTCAGTATCTCATCACCCAAGGGCAACCATAAACATATATACCGCGATTATTTGATCGCGGAAAAACACGACACACGAAGTATGGAGTGGAAAGAGGAAAAGGTCCCACCAGGCGTGCCAGAATCTATTTAACGCCGAAAAACGCGACCGGGACGTTGGGTAACTCGCCTGAATTTCGGTGGTAGATGCTATTTAGTTTTATCTGCCCACCTCTCCGAAGATGCCAAGTTGATTTACGGCACCGTATATCGGAGGTTTGGACAGATGCGGCCGTTGTAGCAGACTTCATCAGATTCCCCTAGCTTGCGAGGGTTTTTTGATTGTGAGGACGCTCTTCCCTGCAGGCGCAAGCCCTTGCAGTTAATTTCGTTATCAGGTTACGATAACCACTTTCTCCTTCTCAAAAAGTTCACTTCGTGTCGTGTGTATTTTTTTTTTATTTTTGGTTGCCCGTGGATTGTATACGGAGACTAATTTATGTTGTCGCCCGTAGGGCGTGGATTAGTCCAAATCTGTATTTTCTTAGATTTGGGTTTGGTTGATTTAAGGATCGTTAACCTTTTTAAGATTAAGATCAACTTAAATGTTTGTTAAGGATACATTAGTCTAAGTTTTAGACTACGATCTACTTAACGGGGGTCTAGGATCATTTTTGATCCAACGAAAGAGCATTTGGGCTCTATCGTTTAAGTTTAGGGATATTACGGTTCGTCATTAGTTTTGGGACATTGTGGTCCATCGGGTTTAAAGACATCATAGTCTATAGGGTTTTAAGACATCATAGTCTGTGTTTAAAGACATCATAGTCTATGGGGTTTAAAGACATCATAGCCTATAGGGTTTTGGTTTAACAGTTTGGGGATGCACCAAAAGTTATTGGTTACTGGGACCCTCCATCTCTCTGAAGACATTGAAGAATTACAACGACATGTATCAGAGGTGTGGAGAGATGTACCATTAAACCAATGTCCCGACTGAGAGGGGATGGGATGAACATCATTTTAAATGCCAACTGTTAGGAGCTCATTAGCTATCTTTGGGACTGAGATTGGTTTTGGGGACCCTGAACATGAGGGGTTCAATTGATTGTTCTCGGGAGATTTGGTCTAAGTTTGGCTAATATTGGCCTTTCATAGTGTTAAACACTAGTATGTGCTCAGTGCTCACGTGCTCCCACGTGAGGCGCTTGAAGTAGTGTTAAACACTAGAAATTGGGGCGCTCACGTGTGGCACATGAGACGCTTAAAGTTGGACGTTTCCTCTTTTATTCTCTTATTCTAGTGCTAAGCACTGTTGGGTCGAGATCACGTGAGGTGCCCCAGAATGGGAACTGTTTTGGGTTTATTCCCCTTTTCTCTTTTATAAGTACTAAGCACTTTTCAGGGGTCACGTGGCTAGATCTCAGTCTTCCCTTTTTTGTTCCTCAAAGGTGCTCACGTGGGAACACGTGAGCTTTTATTGTGTAGCATTGAACACTAATATGCATGTAGCTCTGGACCTGGGTTTTGTGAATTTCAGGTCCCTTATTTTTATAAGAATTAAATTCTTTTATAGAGTTAAACCCTAGTTTTATCAGAGGAATTAAATTCCTAAATCTTTTTGGTAAGAATTATATTCTTTAAACTTAGTTCTTTCCCCTAAATTTGGATCTACATAACAGAATCTCACTGATGAGAATTAAATTCTCAACTTGTGGGGAGATCTGCTTCTGCAGATCCAAACCAGAGGAAGAACTATGTTCTTTGAGAAGAGTTAAACTCTTGGTTTGAGAATTAAATTCTCTTTTTGTGGGAGCTTTTGAGAGGGGTTCCTCTTCTTCAGACAATTAAAATCTCTCTCTATTTTTCTTCCCCCCTCCCTCTGTGTGTTTTCTCTCTCCTCCCCTTGCTCCTATTTATATGAGAAGCAAAAGAATCAATTTGTTAAGGGAATCCCTCATTGAGAGATCATGATTGATTTCATGATCTTTTAGATCAATCGGTGAATTTTATTCACCGTTGGATTTTTAATCCAAAGGTCTTTGTTTAACAGAGAAAATTTCTTGTTTGTTTAACAAGATTATGAATATCTTGTTAGTTTTGACAAGATTAGAATTTTATTCTATCATATCGTTTTAGTTTAACAAAATCAGAAATATATTTTCTTAATATAGAATTTAATTCTATCATATAGATATCTCGTTAGTTTAATAAGATAGAATTTTATTCTAACATAGAATTCTGATCATATGAATATCTTGTTAATTTAACAAGATTAGGAAAATATTTTCCTATGATAGAACTTTATTCTACCAGATGATCACCGTTGGATCTTTGATCCAAAGGTCCTCTGTTTAACAGAGAAAACCTTTTTAGTTTGAGAAAGATCAAGAAAATATTTTCCAAAATAGAATTTAATTCTAGAATTTGATAGGAGCATTTTAAATTGGGGCGCTCACATACTTTGCATGTGAGAGGCAAGAGAACTCATGTGTTTAACACGTGACCCCTGTTGTGGGTTTTAGCCTGTTTATGTTCAGCTCTCATATGCGCTCACGTGTTTTACACGTGAGGCATGTTTGGCCATTGGTGATTTACGTTCAGCGCTTATATGATTTGCTTATGAGCGCTCACGTGTTTTACACGTGAGACCGGTTTGGCCCTTTAAGTTTATTTTATCTAGCGTTCATATGCAAAGCATATGAGCGCTCACGTGTTTAACACGTGATGCTTGTTTGGCCCTTAATTGTTTTATTCAGCGCTCATACGCTTTGCATATGAGCGCTCACGTGTTTTACACCTGATGCCTAATTTTGAGGACTCTCTCCCCTTTTTATAAGGGAACAAATAGCTCTTAGCCTAAAATTTTGGTGGGAATATCACGACAAGCGGCTGATCTAGCAAACAAGACCCTCGGCCCAACCTCGGCACGAAGTGTGTAGAAACATACGAGTGCGTAAATCTCGGATCAAACAAAACGTGTGCATCGAAAGAACATACAGAAAGAGTATCTGAAACCACTGCATTGGACGACTGCGCTTCCTGATAAGTCAAAGCAAATACTCGAGCCTGCCCTCTACCGGCAACTAGCTGTCCTCCGCCTCTGCCTCCCTGTCCTCTATGAACAAACCCTTCGCGACCATGACCTCTCTGAGCATAAGTCTGACGCGGAGCAACAACAAGCGCAAGAGGCAACGCTCTCTGAGGTGGAGAAGGTGGTAAGGTAACATGTGATACGGCTGCCTCGTCCTCACGTGGCTCAGTACAATCTCTGACGCGATGATAAAAACTCTCTCACCGGAAACATCCAGAAGATGACTGATGACCCTCCTGAGGATAGGAGCTAAACAACTGGACTCATCCCAAGCCTCTGCTACTCCCACGACCTGAACGAAATCTATCGCGGCGTCTAAACATCTGTCTCTGGGCTGATACACCAGTACGAACCCTTTTCGGTTCCGGAATGACCGAAGTCTCAGAAAGACACTCCTCAACCAGTAGGGATGCGTCCACTGCTACTGCATATGTGTCACAATGTTGGGCCCTGATAGCGAGGAACAACTGGGTAAGCAGGCCTCGTACAAATCTCTTGATCCGCATCTCCTCAGTGTCTACTAAATATGGAGCATACACAGATAACTGGGTAAACTGAACATCGTACTCTGCCACCTGTAATGACTCAAAACTGCGAGCTCGAGCATCCCTGACGCTCTGCGGAAGAAAACGGGCAAGAAAAACTGTCACAAACTCGGCCCAGGTCATAGGAGAAAGACCTGCGGCTCTGCCCTTCTCTAAAGACTCGCACCAGGTCTGGGCAAGACCCTCCAAACGAAAACTCGCGAACTCTACCCATCTCGCATCGGAGCATCTCAGCGAACGACAGATCCTGCCCATCCGATCTATAAATGACTGGGGATCCTCAGCTGCATCAGTGCCGGTGAAAACCAGAGGCTTCAGTCTCATGAACTCAGATAATGATACGGTGATAACCTTTGTAGCGGTAAGTACGATTGCCTGAACCGTAGGCACCATCACGGTCCCCATAACAGGTGGGACAACCTCCTGTCTCTGCGCTCGACTGGCTTCAACTAACGACCCCATCATCTGGCGCAAATCCTGTATACCGGTCTCTACCATAGTAATATGATCTATCGAAGGTGGATCAATCTACTCCTGTGGAATAGGAGCATCGCGCTGGTCAGTCCTCGTCTCCGACGAGCCTACCCTGACCTCGGCTCTCACGGTCTCTCTCTGCGCCCTCGTAGTCTTCGGCGGCATAATGGCTGGAAATGAAAACATGATTCGATAAGAACATAGGAATCAAATCATAGTGATGTATATAATCACGGAAGGAATTTCAACCAAAAGTCATAAGGTCACTTAGGCGGAGTACTGTGTCGTAAGTATGCCGCGAAACATACACACTCTACGTCACTCTGCTTAAACTACCTACTCCATCATACCAAGGTCATCCTACACTCCGAAAGGTAAAACCTAGCACTCTGATACCAACTTTGTCACGACCCAAATTTAGGCACGTGACCGGCACTTAAACCACGTGACGTCAACAGGTGTAACGCAATTTAAGTAAGCCGAAAACCCATAAATCTAAACCATCAAAAGAAGTAAGTGATAAAAACATTGTTAAAAACATTTAGAAATCTCAAGTAAAAATCTTTAAACTTAAGTTTATTTTCTTAAAAATTTCGGCAGCACCTCCTTTATAAAAACTAGCCCCGAAACAGGTACAAACATAGAATATAAATAAAGCATCCCCAAACGGGAGCAAATCGCGCCCAAAGGCGGAAACAACCACCACAAGCATATGTACGACGCCGTAGCGAAGAAATAGACAATATAAATGAAAAACATCATAAAGAGGTAAACTACATAATAAAGGCCGGCTCACACGAGCACGACACCCAGACTCACAAAATATACAATATCGTCCTCACAACTCGTCTCTAAGTGAAAGTGGTAGATGGAGAGTACTAGATACAATAAAATATACAATGGATAAAATCGGATAACCGCAACCCACCTACAGCAAAAAGGCTCACAGTCAACCGTAGCGGTATCTGCTGAAAAAGATACAATAAGAAGCCATGCCGCGACTACTCTGAGGGTCAAGCCTGCAAAACACTGTGGCACAACGGGGGTGAGTTGCCAACTCGTGAATAGTAGGTAACATCATACAGATAATCGCAGGTTTGTACGAACAACGATAATCTATATCATGCAATCTGATAGCATAAGTATGGCAATATGGATATACAACAATCATGATCAAGGTACTCCATCAGGTACTAAAAATACATGAAGCAATGCATATCAAATAACTACTGAGTATGGGATAAAATATATCATCATCAATGAATCATCATTATGGAAAAACCCAGTGTCCATCAATGACACCCCAAATCCCAATACCTCAGGCGCCGTCACTCTGATTGGTCATCATATCTATAAATCTCATGGATCCTGAGTGCCCAACATCGACACTCGAAATATCATGAAAAAACCGTGTCCAACATCGACACATAAATCCACATAACTCGGGCTCCGTCAGTCCGGATCGGCCCATGGGCTTCGTCAGTCCGGATCGGCCCATATCCATCTCACGACTCCGGTCGGTATCCTCCGGATAACCGCCAGGTCCAACCAATCACCGGTAGATAGTAGTCCCTCTGCCAGGCTCATCGTCTACTGCACAACATCCCTTTCTTGCCCCGGGGTACCATACCGGGTCCACCATGAACCCGCAAACGGATCCAACTCCTCGAATCGGGTTTCTAACACAATCTCAGAACCGAGAAAACTCATGGTAGACGCATCGAAACATTATATCAAGAGAAACCGGGTTTTCAAAACAATGCATACTTTCTTGAAATATCACCACGGTTCTCAAATCCATAAATCACATGAAATCCGTATCTCAATGCGTAAATCCATGAAATATGATGTATGCAATATAGAACAGTAATATGAGCATATCAAGGGAAAACTACTCTTTTAAATGAATCTAGTTTTTAAATATATCATGCGGTTCCCTATTTCTCCAAAATCAGATGCAACATCATATAAAGGAGTACATGTAGCTATGTATGCACGATGCATTTCATATGCGCAATAGAACACGAATCAACGTCTCAATGTCAATAACGAATACAATACCACATATATGTATAGCTTGTGCGTGTCATGGCAATTACCGACGGTGTGGGTGTAGCATACAATTTAGCGCTCGTGCAACATGAACCATCAGTAATGGTGTAGTGTCCACTAGGTACTAAGTCAAGGCACAACAAGTAATGGTATGCAATGATCCTCATGCACAATCAACATATATGCATATAAACATGCGGCTATAATTTCATATCTAGCCCTGACGCTTAACGCCATACGGGCGATTTGCCCGTAGATGTTAAATCTACTCACCGATGATCTCGAGCTAGGTAATTCCAACCACCTGCTTTCCCTTCTTCGTAGCGTCTGAAGTCCCCGCACTCGTCCCTAATATCACACAAAACATAGCAAGTGCAACTTAGAAATCGACCAATAATACGTACAAACTACGTTTAGACCGACGCACCGACTCCAACAACCTCTCAAGTGTTCGCTTAGTGGCTAACGTGTGTCGCGACATTCTAAATCAAACCTAAGTGCAGCGAGCTACACAAACAACGCGAACCGTGTCGGATATCGTAACGCGCGTAGTGAAAATACTAAAAACTAACAATTTGATCCCAGATTTTGCCTACTGTCAAAATATAAAAATCCAGCAGTACCAAACACCCCAAAATACCTACAGACAACTACCTTACAAACCACGACCCCCCAGTCCCCTAAAAATCTGAGCTCGCCGAAATTTCATCAAGAGTCGCCGGCCAAAACAGGTGGAATTGGGTTCGGACTTCAAGTGAACACTCAGGGCCTCTAGTACAACACTACTACACTGCTGGATTTTTCAGTAACAATTCGTGGTCGTAGCAGATTACAGTGACCCTAAATTGACACTAAAAATACGATATGTGCACAAAACTATAACTTGAGTGTTCTAAACTAGAACTACTAAGCAACACAACACTATAAACACATAATTAACAGTTAGAGACCATTACCTTTCCACACTTACTCAAAACCCCTAGCTTTCCATACTCCAAGTTATCCTAGTGGCTTATCTTGACTTTGTGAAGGGTTTTAGTGAGGTTTTGTGAAGATTTGCTTCGGGTTTGTGATGATTTTTTGGTAGGATTTTAGTTTGAGGGGATGAGGGAAAATGAGATGAAGAATATGTGAGAATGAGAGAATGAGAGTGTATGAGGGTTAAGAGAAATGAGAGTGTGAGTGGGATGTGAAGGAAATGAGGATGTGAGGTTAGAATGAGCCATGCCCCTTCTCTATCAAGTCAATCAAATTCAAACCCCTTTTATTTTTAGAAGCTAAATAACTAAATAATTACATAAAACTTAATGGAATAGGGTTAAGGTGCCATGGCTACGTAAGAATGGTTAACCCTAATTAACCCTAAGTTAACATGCACAAATGTGTGCAAGCCCGAAATAAATAATAATAAAATATTAATTAATTTTTATAAAATATGTGAAAACTATTTTGGCAAACTTTTTACTGAAAATCCGCATTATCGCTTAATTAACACTAATCGCATTCTAAGGTGTTACAGTGGGGGTCGATGCATCAGAGCAGGGGATGAGTGTACGATTTATTGTAAAGGTTTCCATTGCTCCAGATAAAATGACGAGCTTTTGCTCGAAGGCGGCATGCCTCTCCTCGGTCTTCTGGAAGTGTGCCATCTTTCAGGAATTCCACGAGGGGCTTCCTCCAATCTTGGCCTTCCTTCTGAGTCGTGTATACTTGGAGTGTTACCTCTCCGTCCTCCATGCTGGGTCGTGGTAACACTTCGAAGAGGATATTCCTCTTATGGTTGGCCGTATAGGAAGAGGCGAGCTTGCTCAAAGCGTCAGCTTGGATGTTCAAATTCCGGGGAATCTGCTCCACCTGGACTTCGTCGAAATTTTTGCGAAGTCTTTTTACCTCGGCTGGGTACTTTATCATGAGCGGTTTCAGGGCCTCGAAACGCCCGGTTACCTGGCCGATGACTAGTGCGGAGTCGCTGCGGACTCTGATGGTCTTCAGCCCCACCCCAGATGCAATTCGCAGTCCTGCTAGTAGAGGTTCGTATTCTGCGACGTTGTTTAATGCCCTGAACCCGAGCTTTTGGGAGTATTCTAATTCTGGTTCATTTAGGCCATGGATGATCAAGCCAGCCCCTCCCCCTTCCTCAGTAGAGGATCCGTCCATGTATAGCACTCAGTCAAGGATGGGGTCGGATACTTCTTCGACCTACGGACGCGGTTCGGGGCCTTGTTCTGTCGTTCTGCCTTTAATGGGAATGGTGCACTAGGCAACAAAATCGGCTCACACCTGCGCTTTAATGGCTTGCCAGGAGCAGTACCTGATATCGAATTGGTACAATTCCCACCTCCATTTTTCCAGACGAGCTGATGACTCGGGGGAGGCGAGGATAGACCCTAAAGTTCGCTCGGTGAGGACGAGGATTGTGTATGCTTGCAAGTAATGTCGGAGTTTCCTGGAAGTGACGACAAGTGCCAGAACTATCTTCTCTATGGCAGGGTATCTCGTCTCTGCATCCTTGAAGACATGGCTCAGGTAGTAAACCGGCTTCTGCACACCATTAACTTCCCTGACGAGCACCGGGCCTGCAGCTTGATCAGAGACCGCGAGGTATAACAATAGCTCATCGCCTTCGACTGGTCGAGTGAGTAGAGGAGGAGTCGCTAGGTCCGTCTTGAGCTGCTCAAAGGCGTTATGGCATTCCTTGGACCATTCGAACTTGGGAATCTTCCTTAAGGCTTTAAAGAATGGTAGGCACTTTCCCCGAATCTAGACATGAAGCGACTCAGGGCAGCGACTCTCCCGGTGAGGCACATGATCTTCACATTACTCTTGGGAGTTGCTATGTTAAGGATGGCGTTGATCTTTTCTGGGTTTGCTTCGATTTCTTGGTAGGTTACCATGAACCCGAGGAATTTCCCATTGGTGACTCCAAACGCGCACTTAGCCGGATTGAGTTTCATTTTATATTTGCGCAGGACGTCGAATGTCTCGCCGAGGTCTTTGGTGTGCTCCGTCGAAGAGACGGATTTCACTAGCATGTCGTCGACGTAAACTCCTATGTTTCTCTCGATCTGCGGCTTAAACAGTCTATTGACGAGGCGCTGATATGTAGCCCCAGCATTCTTAAGGAAGAAGGGCACTACTTTGTAGCAGTATACCCCCCGATCCGTGGTGAACGCGATAAGTTCTTCATCTGCCGGATTCATCCAGATCTGATTGTAACCGGAAAACGCATCCATGAAGCTAAGTAATTCATGGCCGGCTGAGCGGTCCACTAACTGGTCTATCCGAGGGAAGGGATAGTTGTCTTTGGGGTAGGCCTTGTTCAGATCTATGAAGTCGACGCACATGCGCCATTTCCCGTTCGCCTTTTAGACCATGACTACGTTCGCCAGCCACTCCGAGTAGTCTAGGTTTTAGATAAAATTGGTGGCGAGCAATCGATCCACTTCGTCCTCTATCGCCCTTTGCTTAGCCGGTGGAAAGCTTCTCTTCTTTTGCCGGACGGGCTTTGCTTTTGGGTCGACCCCAAGCTTGTAGGAGATCACTTTGGGGTCGATCCCGGGCATATCCACGGGGGTCCAAGCGAACACATCCGATTTGTCTCGAAGGAACCGTATCAAGTCCTCGCGGTGGTCCTCGGTTATGAGAGAGCTAATTCGGACGGTCCGGTCGTCGACCCCTTCGATAAGGGGGACTTCCGTCGGTACTTCTACTAGGGATCCTCGGACTTCCCTTTGGTCGTCGTGTGTGTCCAGAGACCCCGGGAAATCACACGCATCTTCAAAATCGTTGCACGTCTCTCCGGCGGATGACACGGAGGCGAGACAAACCCTATCAATTTGCTGGTTCCCGTAGGCCCGACCTATCCCCCCTTGGTCTAATAGAAATTTGATCGCAAGGTGGTAGGTCGAGATTTGAGCCCGGAGGGCGTTTAATGTCAGACGCCGCAGGAGGATGTTGTAGGATGAGGGGATCTTAGCGACGATGAATTCCACAGGTACGGTCCTCGTATGGCATGCTTCTCCGATGTTGAGGAGGAGTGTGACCACTCCCTCGGCCGGGATAGAGTGGTTGGTAAACCTTGAAAGGACGTGGGCCGTAGGTCGGACGGTCCCAACCCCTACGCTTGAAATGGTCATAGAAGAGGATGCCTGCCAAGCTCCCGGAATCGACGAATATCCTCTGTACCTCATAACGGTGGACTCGGGCTGTTATAACGAGATGGTCGTTGTGAGGCAAGGATATATCGTGGAGGTCTTCATCGGTGAAGACGATGGGATTGGCCGTCCTGCACTTCTTCTGGGGTGGGTCGCTTGTACCTTGACTGGTAGGAGCTGGCGGTTTTCGCCGGCTTCCTGGGCAGGTTTCAAGATAACGGCCGAGGTAACGACTATGATTTACCCGATCGTTAATTCCCTGGGAGGGAGCTGGTTCTCCTGCTCCCGGTCTACTTGCTGCTTCTCCCGCAGGTACTTCGCCAGGTGGCCAGAGCGGATCAACTCCTCGATGTAGTTACGGAGTTGTTTGCAGTTTTCGGTCGGGTGACCCTGCGACCTATGGAAAGCGCAGTACGGGCCCCGGCTATGCTTAGCCGCTCTTTGGGTGACTAGTGGGAGCTTAAAGAATCTCTCGCATTTCACTTCCTCCAATAGCTCGGTTTGGAAGATGTTTAGGGGAGTGTACTCCTGAAACCTCGAGGTATAAGGTTTCGGGCGACCGTCCTTCTTTTTTTTCCTCCCGGTCCCTTTTCTTTTTGTCGGGTTGGTCAGCCCGGGGCAGGTTTGAATTTACCTCGGCCTCGAGCTGGATCTCCCGCTTGGTCCAGGCTTTCACCTCGGCCATGGTCTTAGGTTGCACAAATGCAAAAGAGTTAAGCCATTCTTTGTGCCTAAGACTCGACCTCAGCGCGGTGATGATCGTTTCATCGTGGTGCTCGGGGACCTTAAGGAGAGCGTTGTAGAAACGAGTGACGTATCCTTTAAAGGATTCTTTGTCCCCGCTCTTTATGGTGAACATGCAGTCGAAAGTTCTCTTTTGACGTCGATTCCCGACAAACTGGCCGAGGAATTGGGTGACCAGCTCATCAAAGGTCGAGATGGAGTATGGCGTGAGTCCTCGGAATCAATCCCGGCCAGCCCGGATGAGGGTGGCGGGAAAAGCTCGGCATTGGGCCGCGTCGGAGTTATCCTGGAAGCTCATGCCCACCGTAAACGCGTTTAGGTGGTCCTTCGGGTTGGATTTCCCATCGAAGAGGGCCACCTTGGGCGGTTTGTTCCTGGAGGAGATGTCCTCGGCGAGCAGCTCTTCCGTGAAGGGCTTTGTCAGGGAATCGGTGGAGTATCGGGCCCCTTCGCCGGATGTTTGGTCGTACCGGCATATGCCCTCGATTTTCTTCTCGAGGGCCTCGAGTCGGTGGTGGTAACCCGAGGATTCTGCGTAGTCGGAGTGGTATCTATTCCTGCTCCTGGTCTGCGTCAAGGTGCGGCTTCGATTCCGCTCTATCAGGTGTCTTAAATCCTCGGGCGATGCCATTCTCGAGTAATTCCTGCGCTCGTCATTCACATGACCCCAACGAGAGTTGGGCCATCGATCATGCCTGGAAGAAGGCGAGCTGACCGACACCTCCTCAGGGGAGAATGCGCGGTGAGCATTGGAGTAACGGCCCGGCCTTTCACGGGACCACGGCGTGAAGCTTTCTGGCGCCCAGCGGGTCATGGAATCAATCACCGCATGTGGGTTGAGGTGGCCGGAATCGGCCCCCCGGTGCTTGGTGTCGCTGTGATGAGGGTGAGGGAGATCGAGGGCTTGAGAGTGCTCGTCCGTCTTTCGGTGTACGTCGTTATCCCGGGGAGGGGGAGCCACGGTCTGGTGGGTAGGGCCCGCCTCTTGAACGCGGACGAGGGCATCCACCATCGAGGTGAGCCTGACTATCCGGACGGATAAGGCGACGATGGCATTGGGAGGAGGAGACGAGCCGCTCCCGCCTCCGTTGTAGGGGAGGCGGCGACTTGTACTGGGATGATCACGGTTCTCGCTCGCCATTAGGTCAAAAGCGGAAGATCAACTTTGATGAGTGGAAGAAACTTTCGAAGTTCCCACAGACGGCGCCAAATGATGGAGGGCTGGATCTCCTTCAGATGTTGTCCTCCGTCGATCTGTCGCGAGCGTTGCTGGACGGTTGAGATTGGATTTGGAGGATGTCTCCTAGAGCGTGCGGATCTCAATGGGTTGAATTTGAGGTGGAAACCGAGCTACCTGCAAATAAGTCCCGGGATGGGTGACCACCGTAGGACCCTCCGACGATCAAGTTAGCCGAGGAATTTGAGCAGAGTAGGGGCTTATTGGATTCAAATTGTCTTACCGGAGTCGTCTGAGAGAGGGGTTTTATAGTGGTCGCATGGAGCGAGCAGGCGCGAGATCTTCGCCTTCGGTTATGCCCCTGACGTCGCGCGTGCGTGAATGATGGGATCCCTTCATTAATGACGGGATACGCTCATTAATAGGGAGATGCGCCAGCGTGGGATGTGGGATGTGGGGCGGCGGTTATCTCGCTCTGGCGAGATACGCGGAGCCGTTGCGGAGGCGCTAGGGCTATGCAATCTCAGTTGATCGGAAGAGACCGAGGAAGCTCGACATGCTTGGAGCTCGGAGACGAGCGGGAGGCCAAGGAAGCTCGGCATGCTTGGATAGCTCGGAGGTGAGCGAGGAGATCGAGGAAGCTCGGAGATGAGCTGTTAGTAGTCTCCTAGGTAAAGGTGGAATGTCTTCAGGGGGGTCTCCCGAAAGGTCAGGACGTTCTCCGAGAAAGAGCCCCGGGGAATGTCCCCAATGCGGCTCATTTATTCCACCCCCGTAGAGTCCGGGATACGTCATCTGCCACGTGTCATAATCTGAGGAGACACCACTTGTGAGCATCATCATTAAACATTTTATTCTCAAAGAATTAGGTAAAATAAAAGAAACAAACCCAAAAACCCAAAATGCGAGTCTTCGTCTTCATTTGTCATTATGTAGCTTGTATACCGACTCGTTTTGATTTTTACGGACTCCAATCTTTATATTAATGTTTAATCTTTTGAAGTCCAAACTTATCCTCCAACATCCTTTGAATATAATATTGTTGCTCTTTCCTCCGTCCTCCATCAAATACTTCAAATAGTGATCTGCAAAAACTAAGTATATTATAGAGCAATTTTTTGTCGATAATCAAAATCTATTCAGGTGAGACCAATAATCTCTCCCTTTTTTGATTATTGACAAATTATTAATGTGATACATGATACATTACAAATAAAAGCAAAATATGTATTATCACAATTTTTCTCCCCCCTTGGCAAAATAAAGAAGGGTAAAATTTTGTATAGAGGAAAAATAAATTAAAACTACCACTTCAATGTGCATAAGTTATAAGAGTTTGAGGAAAATATCTAGATTTCTCCCCGTCAACTTTTTCCAAATAAAAAAAATAAAGAATAATATATCAAATAAAATATTTTGCTCAAACCTTTTTTCAAAAACAAGTTATATATAAGAATAGGCTTTGAACATATATGAAACAATTGTCAATTAGAATTAGTCATATGTATATATAAGATCCAAAACCACATTCTAAAATCAAAACTGGTATGAGTCATTTTAAAATAGATAAAGTTTTGAGAACTACCGATAAATATCTCAGAAAGATATATATAATTAAAGCATATGAGAGTTGTATGAATAAAACCATATAAATACCATTATGCTCCAGGAAACCACATAATCAAATGATCAACCACAAAATGCAATCAAAAAGTAAGCTTTGAACATCCAAAAATAATTTTAATTATTTACTTAAGATGTAAAATCATTTGGTACCATTCTTACCATAAAACCCACTAAACAGAAATAAATAAAAACTCACGATCATTTAAATGATCTTTCTGTCTTTGTTTTAAATCCTATTCATCCCTAATTTGCAATCTAATTAAACATATATCATAAAATTATAAAAATTAATAATAAATGCAATAATATAAAGAGAGATATGAGCAAACATAAACACGATGATATAAGTCTAGACCTCCCTTAAAGACCCCATCTTTAAGATTTTCCAAAGCTTTCACTATTGTTGCTCTTTTGACCGGGTAGAATAAACATTTACAATTTACAATCTACCTCTTCTCAAGAGACTACAAATATACACTGATGGAAATCTCCCTAATTGATAATAGGAGTTGTCGTTCACAAATTTTCTCACTTCTAGAGGGTCTAAAGCTTAGCGGAGTTGATGAATCATAAGAGTGTATGAATGAAAATAAGAAGCTTAAACTCTTAGAATTTTTCTAAGTACTAGTAATGAAAGAGTATTTTGGTTTTGTCTTCTTCTTCAAAACAAAGCAAGCTTGCAAAATTTATAGCATCAACGAGTTTAGCTGTTGCAAACAAATTCAAGCACAGCTGTCACCATCAACCATTTTTTGATAGTGATAGAAGACGGAGCAATTTGAAAAACTTTGTATGTTGTTTGAAAAATATTTTCAAATAATAGTGACGTCTATATGAAAGAAATTAATGCTGTTGAAAATTTGCTACAGTTTGAAATATTTTTCAAAAGCTGTCTTGGATAAAGACAAACATAATTAAAACCATAGTCATAAATTCGCCGTTCGGGAATAATTCGGCGAGGTCGAAAATTCGGATTCGGAGAACTATTCGGAAAAAATCGGCAGGTATTCGGGAAAGATTCGGTAAGTGTTCGGGAAATGTTCGGGAAGGATTTCGAGCAATAAATTAATATATGAGACGCTGGGTTTTGATTTTGTGAATTATTTGCAGTTTTTTGAATTATTCGCTGTTTTTTCACATAATTCGGGAATAATTCGTGAATTATTCGCGAATAATTCGCGAATTATTTGGCCAGTTCGGCAATGACGAATAATTCGGCAAATAATTCGTTTGATCAAAAATTCGCGAATTATTCGCGAATTCGGCGAATAATTCGCGAATTATGTGACTATGATTAAAACCAAAGAGACTCTTTTCTCAATAAATCATGCATTATAGGTGGTACCACCACAAAAACAAAGAAACTATGCATGATCTAACATAAATTAATATTTCCTTATAGCTTAGTTAGTTAATTGCAATTTTAAAATATCAAATCTTATCCGAATATTATGCAAAAATAATATTTAGAGTCAGTATGTTACCGTGAATTTATTGACACTAATTTTTCATCCGATGAAATAGTAATTTTAAACTCATTTTCTAATATACTAAAATTATTTTTAGTTAAATAATTATTAGAAAATAACAAAGGTGTCCGAAAACCATGAAACATATTTTTCAAGCTTTGGAAAAATTCAGTCATTATAATGATATATAATTTATCAACTTTTATGCATCATAAGAAAATGATATTTTGAATAAAAAAATTGATGCGAAATACTATGCGATGTTGTGTGTGCAACTCCCTGGCTTTTTAGTCCCTTTACATTTGATTCTTAAAGAATTAGGTAAAATAAAAGAAACAAACCCAAAAACCCAAAATGCGAGTCTTCGTCTTCATTTGTCATTATGTAGCTTGTATACCGACAAGTCTTGATTTTTACGGGCTCCAATCTTTATATTAATGTTTAACCTTGTGAAGTCCAAATTTGTTCTCCAACCTTCTTTGGATATATCATTGTAGCTCTATCTTCCATCCTCCATCAAATGCTCTAAATAGTAATTTGCAAAAGCTAAGTATAATATGGAGTAATTTCTTGTCAATAATCAAAATCTAATTAGGTGAGACCAACATTGATGAATTGTGATCATACAGCCTAACAACTCATACACTAAATTCTTAATTACCACCTGTGCAGGGTGCGTAGATACTTCGTTCCTCAAGGTGTCCGAATCCTGACGGTCTGGATTCACACATCAAGTTACCCATTCGAGCGCATCAATTTTCTCTTCGATTTGTAGCAGCTTGAAATAAGGGTCCAACATGATTACATTTTTTTCCTCATTATTTTTCTACCTGACGCGACCTGGATTGCGCCAAGATGTTATCTTCTGTTGATCCGCTGATGGCGGCGATGGGTGGCTGAGATTGGATCTGGAGGCTGTCGCTCCTGAAGCGTGTGGATCTCGATGGGTTTGAGGTTGTGGTTGCCGAGCTACCTGCAAAGAAGTCCCGGGGTGGTTGTACCACCGAGGACTCTCCGGCAGTCAAGTTAGACTAAAGATCCAAGCAGAGTAACGGCTTAGTGGAGTAAAAATGGCTTACTTGAACCGTCTGAAGAAGGGGTTTATATAGCGGTGGCAGCAGGCAGGGCAGACGCGAGAATCATGCCGGCAGTTACGCTCCCGACGTCACGCCCGCATGATAAACGGGATCTCCCATTAATGGTGAGACAGGCTCGTTAATGGGGGATCGTGATGGCGTAGAACGTGAGATGTGGCCGGCGAATATCTCGTGCATGGCGAGATTCGCGGGATGGCGGTTGCGCCTGTGAGCTGTGCTGTTGATTGGTCGATGAGGCCGAGAAAGATGACCTCGGCGGGAGAGCCGAAGTATCTTAGTTCTGAAGTAGCCCGGAGACTCGGCCTGTGATAGCTCAGAGTAGAGCAAAGGGACAGTTGGCTTGGCTACTGAGGTGCTCGGGGGAAAGGAGTGGGGTGCAACCTCGGAGACAGGGTTTGAGGAAAGCCCCCACTGTAGTATACTGGTTCTCCCTCCGTGGCCCTCAGGGGCCTAACTGGCTTACGCATGTGACACGTCATCCGCCACATGTCATGATCAAAGGAATTACCGTTATTGAGCATCATCATTAGTCCCCCACTCTCGTTCCGATCTATTCGTGGGTCGGGTTGAGAGTGGACTGCTTGGTTCTTTTTGTGCGGCTTGGCGCTGGTAATTCCTCGTGGTGGATTGTTCGGGGATGACACGGCGTTCTTGTTGTCGCGCATCAAGTATAAATCGAACGAAGGACGAGTGTGGGAAGGTCGGTATCCTCCCTTTGCCAGAGTTGAGGCGCTGATCGCGCGTTGAGTATGAGTTTATTCGGCTGGTCTTGGATCCGTGTCTTTGTAGGGTAGGAAGCTACCCGCTGCGGATGCGCCAAGCAGGAAGCTACTCAGCGGCCTCGCGATGAGGGCTTCAGATCCTCAGCATCTGATGGGCAGGAGAATGCCCGCTGGGGATGCGCCGAGCAGGAAGGAACTCGGCGGCCTCACGATGAGGGCTTGAGGTTGTTCTCCGCCTAAAGACGCGATCGGAACGTTGTGATGTCCGGGCCTGAATTCCAAGGGCAGATGCTAATTGGTGCTATCCGTCCACCTCTCCGAAGATACCAAGTTGATTTATGGCACCATGTATCGAAGGTTTAAATGGATGCGGCCGATGTAGCAGACTTCGTCAGATTCCCCCTCGTTGAGGGGTTTTTCGATTGTGGGGACGCTCCTCCCTGCAGGCGCAAACCCCTGCAGTTAATTACGCTACCGCATCGCGGTAACCACTTTCTCCTTCTCCAGATGGTCGCTTCGTGTCGTGGATGTTTGTTTTGTTTTTGGTTGCCCGTAGATTGTATACGGAGACTAATTTATGTTGTCGCCCGTAGGGCGTGGATTAGTCCAAATCCGTATTTTCTTAGATTTGGGTTTGGGGTTGGGTTTAAGGATACGTTAGTCTCATTTGAAATTAAGATCAACTTAAACGTTTGTTAAGAATACGTTAGTCTAATTTTTAGACTAAGATCAACTTAACGGGATCGTTAAGGACACGTTAGTCTGATTTTAGACTAAGGTCAACTTAACAGGATCATTTAGATCCAACAAAAGAGCATTTGGGCTCGATTGTTTTAGTTTAGGGACTTTGCGGTCCATTAGTTTAAGGACATTACGGTCCAATGTTAGTTTAAGGACATCTCGGTCCATGGGTTTTAAAGGACCCCACAGTCCGAGGTTAAGGACATCATAGTCCGTGAGTTTAAGAACCCCGCAGTCCGAGGTTAAGGACATCATAGTCCATGGGTTTAAGGACCCCACAGTCCGAGGTTAAGGACATCATAGTCCATGGGTTTAAGGACCCCACAGTCCGTGAAATGTTTGGTTGTCGGGACCCGTCATCTCTCTGAAGACGCTGAAGGATTACAATGACATATATCAGAGGGGTTCAGAGATGTACCCTTAAACCGACGTGAGTTGGTTGAAAGATCTGTAGTCCAATTTGGGGCTAAGATCTGTTAAAATATTTATGAGCAGATGGGCTCAATTAATATGAGTTAAGAACTTATGGCCAATCTTGGGCTAAGTCCAATCAGGTTAAAATGTTTAACATTTTATTTTGGGCTGTTGAGCCTTTATTTGGGCTTGGCCCTAACAGTGTTTTTGTCTTTTACTGAATATTGAGCATTCCTCATAGCCTTAGGCTTATTAAAGAACAATTTATGTTTCATCAGCGCGACACGTGGCGTGCTTGGCGCTTTGCGTCAGTCAAAGAGCGCAGTGCGCTTCTGCCGAGCAGCGCACACGTGAGGGACACGTGTCGCGCTTGGCGCTGAGCGCCAAATGATGGGCGCATTGCGCCAGTTTATGAGCGCAGAGCGCTATTAGTTTAATGACGCACACGTGATTGACACGTGGTGCGCCTGGCGCTGAGCGCCAGCCCATGAGCGAAGTGTGCTATTTCAAGAGCGGAAAGCGACACGTGTCGCGCTCGGCGCTGAGCGCCATTCTAAGAGCGCAGAAACGCAGTTCAAGAGCGCAAAGCGCGGTTCAAGAGCGCAAAGCGCGGTTCCAGAGCGCAAAGGTGCATATGATCAATTTTGTGATCTAAAAAGAGACTTTGTCTCGAGATTCTAAGAACAAAAGTTCTTGACTCTCTTATGTTGATGAAAGGCTTTGTCTTTATGGATCTATGATCTGTGAAGAAGAAGTAAATTCTTCTTTTATTTTATGATGAGATCTTTTGATCTCTCTTTGAAAAGACTTTGGTCTTTGTAGATCTATGATCTTTTAAAGAAGTGAATCCTTCTTTTTAAATTATGAGATCATCTCTATGTTCATCATCATCATCTTTTTACCTTGAAGAAAGTTTTCTTCTCCTAAGAGCTTGCTCTTTTTCTTTGAATTTCTCAAAGTTTATCAGGAGGTTTCTCTCTATGCTTCTGTATCTCTCTCTATTTCTGTATGTGAGACTTGAAGTCTCGGGGCCTTTTTATAGGGCAGCCAGTTTGTTCAATCAGTTAAGGAGATCTTTTCTCCAATTGATTTGGGGAATTTCCTATCGTTGGATCTTTGATCCAAGGGCTTCTGATTTACAGAAGGAAATCTCCTTGTTTTTAACAAAATTGATAAATCTTTCCATACGGAATTTATTCTGATTAATTAATGATTTATCATTATTACTAGATCTTTGATCTGACGGTAGGGAGCTTTTAGTTCCAGCGTTAGCGCACCCGTGCTTTGCACGTGGTGCGCTGCATAAAGGGTAGCGCACATTGCGTTAGCGCACCTGTGCTTGACACGTAGTGCGTTGCTTGGAGCGCAGCGCACCTAGCGCTAGCGCACACGTGGTGTGCTGCTTAGAGCGCAGCGCACCCAGCGCTAGCGCCCACGTGCTTTGCACGTGGTGCGCTGCTTAGGGCACAGCGCACTTGGCGCTGCATCTGAAGCGTTGCTTTATTTCAAAATTTGAATTTTGATTAGAGCTTTGCTCTGATTGGGGGAAACAAATGCCCCCCCACCGTTGCGCTCACGTGGCCCACATGTCAGTGCAGCAGTAGCAGCATCTGCGCCCTCGGATCAACTCAGAAGTTGAAACGGCACTCAATGCCTATAAATAGTACCTTTGGCCCTTAGGATGATTTCTGTTCATCTTCCTTCTTGTTTTCTGAGAATTTTTATTCTCCCACAGAGCATAGCTCTTCATCTTAAGAATTTTCTTAAGGACAGAACTCTGTCAAAATTTAGGTAAAGATTAAGTCTTTTAATAATCTAGGGTTTTACCCATTAACAGAGTCTTGCTCTTCATAGAACTTTGATCTAAAGAAAACCCTTTTAGGGTTTCATTAACAGAGCTTTGCTCTCTTGGAATCATAGATCTAAAGAGATCTTTTTCATGGTTTCTTAACCCATTAATAGAGCTTTTCTCTCAAAGAACTCTTATAGTTTGTTCATAGATCTTGAAGATCTCAGAATTTTAATTCATATATAAAAAATTGATTTCAATTTTTCTGATGGATTATTCCATCATTTTTTCCAGAGCAAGGCTCTTGAGGAATTTTTATTCCTTCATCATTAGAGTTTGACAGGTGTCACTCTGTCACAGAGCACTGCTCTCAAGGGGAGATTTACTCCTTAGCCCGAGGGGTTTTCTCATTAAATGAGAATCACTTGAGGATTTTCTCATTTAATTGACAGTCTCATCAAATGATGAGGCTGTTTTATTAATGATGAACTGTCATCTAGATTTTGTGGGCCCTCTTTGGTCCCTCTCTACTGCATTGCAGTGCGGTACAAATTTTAAAGTACCAACTGTCAGAATTTAAATTATAGCACTGACAGTTGACTTTTGTCCTCTTTCGCGCAGATGACATGTCTTTCGATCGTTTTTTTCCCATTCGTTCGTTCAGAGGGAGGATTCCCTGGAGTGCCTGTGGACCGGGAAGTCTTAGCATTGATCAGAGATCATGACCCGGAACATAAGAATCTTCATCTCTGGGGGACATGGTACAATCAAATTATTAAGGGTCGGCAGAGCTTTTCGTGCACGGTACCCTCAGAGCCCATCATGGCGATCCATTACGCCGACCCACCTCTGGTGAACTATACGGTGGAAGAAGTCAACTGGACTTCGGGAGGTCTTCTTCAGCCTGCTATGGCTTCGATACTCGTTCAGCCTCCAATGGCTTTGGATACCCTGGGGCGACGTATTTGTCAAGGCGAGGCGCGCCCGTGGGGACAACCATATATGATTGACCTAATTCCTCGTCATCCAGCTGGCTATCTGCAATGGGCCCGCTATATTCTGTCAGCGAAGAAATCGCAGTTGCTGAGACTTGGGTTGTATCCCGCAATTTATGCTTCTCTCTTCCAGTATTCTACGCTTCCCGCCTGGTGGGTTAAGGCCTTTCTGGAGCAGTGAAATATTCCTACTCACACCTTCCTTTTGCTGAACCAAGAAGTATCAATCTCCTTACAGAAATTTGCAGAAGTTTCTGGCTTACCAGTTATGGGGGAGCATTATGAGGAACTGCTTCCTACGGATGAATACGTTTTTGGTACTAAGTCAGTGATGACAGGCCTTACCCGGAGAACGCCATTCAACACCAATTCCCTAGTTTGATCAAAATGTTGAATATTTATGAGGGCCTTTTCCTCGAATCTGGGAGCCGCAGGGTTAATTTCGAGGATTCCATCGTTCGTTTTCTCCACCCGGAAGTCCTCTCGAAGGAGGCTGCTAAACTCGCCAAACTTGACGATCCTTTCGGTTTAGGTTTAAACAACCTGCCAATGGCGGAGGCAGATCAAAAGAGTTTCTTCCTTCCCAACACCCCAGTCGTTTCTTTTGCGGAGGTTGCAATCCCTGGGATTGATGAAGAAACGTTCTTTTTGGGGTTTCTTAGGTTATGGCTGAGCTGGTTTGCGCTTCCGATGCACCCTCGCCGTATGAGGCCGTCTGTCTTCTACCCAGCTCACCGAATGGTTATTGGGGTGAAAGTGGCTGTCGGGGTTGCCGGGTTAGCTCATTTGTATTACGGCCCCAGCCAAGCGGCGGATACTACTGAACCAGGAGTGCATCATGTGAACTTCTCGATGCTTTACTTCATGTCATGGCTTGAGCTACATGCACTTGGCGTTTTCGGTATCCATAAAAGGCCTTCCTTCTACGACAGGTGCGGCTTCCCCCGGATTATGAGATTAGTCGATGCATCTATTGTAAATCCGTCACCGCGGGAAGCTATGGGTTTGCTCTTTCGTCCTCGCACGGTTGGAGATGGCATGACCTTTACCGACAAGATTCTGACTATCGTCAAAGAGTCCGCAACAACGGTGCAGCCATTGCGGGACATTTTTAAAGATGGAGCCTCTGTTTTGAAAGCTCGGGAAATCCTTCATTTATATTCCATCAGACCGGGCTTTCTAGTGTTTAGGCAAAATGATGCGGCGTTATTCATGAGATACAATCCGCATCGTTTCGCCCAGTAGCTGAGCTATGATCAGGGAGTCCCGCTTGAGGCTTTCTTGTTAGAACCCGCTGCCACCGAAGAGGGAATGCGAAATGCGCTACATCATTTTATGCTCGTGAACACAGGGTCCAACTTCTTCATTAGTGAACCGAGCTGTCTCCCGAAGGCCCTTAATGTGTACGTGGCCTGGTATCAGCATTCAATGGGCGCCGTCATCAGGGAGGAGAACCGACTGCTGCTCGATCGCAAGGGTGCACCCCCTGCCGGTGATCGAAACGTCCCTCTGAAGTGACGGACCATTGTCCGTCCTCCCTTAAGAGAAGATGCCGTGATCGAAGTCCCGCGTGACAGGCCCGAGCTACTGATACCCCGTGCTCCCGTGGAAACGGTGACTGTAGCTTCCCTTCAGTCTGGTGTGGGTTCAGATATCGGGACTCGTCGTCCCAAAGTACCCACCAAGCGTAAGCTTGTGCTAGCTGTGACCGGAGCTCGCTCGCAGAAAAGGAAGAAAAAGTTGATCCTCTCTGCCGACGTTGTACTCGGCCAGGAGCCTCATGCTCCTTATGGCGAGGGCCTGAGCGAGTATGGAACAAACGGGGGTCTATTCATGCCGCCAGATGATACTGATCTGGAGGCTGCCATTGCAGCTTCTGAGCAATTGGCAAGCCACAAAGCGGGACTGGCCATCCTCGCGCAATCAAGTAACCATCAGCTGTACCTTTCGTCATTGCATCATATTTTTATCATCATGTTTTGACTGACACTTTTCCCTTTTTTAACAGGCATTTCCACCGAAGAAGCTCTCGCAGCTTCTCTCAAGACCTTTGAGGAGGAGGAAAGACTTCGCGCATCCTTAGGCATCGGTATATTTTGGTTCACCGCGTCTCCACTCCCGTTTCTTATGGGTAATCTGACCCCTTCTTCGTCTGATCGCAGGGACTACAATGCCAATCCCGCAGGCTGACGCGGAGATGATTCCAGGGCCGGCTATCGAAGTCCCGACCTCCTCAGCACTGCAAAAAGAGGCTTTTCTTAAGCAACCGATGACGGATGCCATAACGGCTCCAGAGGTAGCTCTTGGCACGGACAATGACGTCCCGTTGACGGAGGTCTTGAGAAGATCCGCTCTCACGGCCTGGATGGAAAGGAAACGTAGAATGCGCGCAGAAAGGGAGCGTAACGCTGCCTTGGCCGCGGGTGCAGGTTCAAGCGCTGCTACCCCTACCCCTGCTCCTTCAGAGGATGCTTCGGCCGCCTTGTCTACCGCCCACAGACAGGCAGCACGTGCAGCTCGGGAAGCAGTCGAAAGACCGACCCAAGGTAACGTGACATTGAGTTCTTTTTGTCAAAATTTTAATTTTCAGATTCTCATATATCCTATCCTGCAGGGCCGAGTCTTGATGAGGTAGCGGTAGGTGAGATGGCTGCAATCGTCGAGCCTGAGGTAGCCACTCTTTCTCAAGAGTCTGGCACTGCCCCAATCGCCACTCTTTCCCCCTGCGGTTCTCTGCCATCTCCTGGCGTCGCGAGCGTTACGACGGCTCTCGTAGAGTCAGGGGATGAGGCTACGGGTGGCGAGACCATTCCGTTGGAGGAGGGTGAGGCAGTCACTGCATCCAGGGATGCCCTTGTTGCGGTCTTGACCGGCGACTTACCAGGTAGATTTTGGGTCATTGCTTTCCTTTTCATTCTGCAATCCCTTTCAATCTCTCCTGACAGTACTTCTTTCGCTTCTAATGCAGGCGTAGCGAGCGTTGAGATTGTGCCACCCGAGGAAGTATCGCCAGTTGCTACTTTGATGGTGGCCGCCCCTTTGCCTTCTCTCGTATCCTCTCAAATGCTGGAAGGTACGGACTTGTGACCCATCGGTTTCATTGTGGGCAATATAATTTATGCACTGACATCGCAACACTACATCCTTGCAGGAGTCATTTTTGATCACTTGTATCAGGTGCTGCATCCCCATTTCTCCTTCCAGTTGGAGATTGCCTCATCCAGTGGCACTTGTGGGTACAACCTTTAGCTAACGTCTTTTCTTTTCTTTTACAGGCCGTCAAGTCATTGCTAACCCCTCTTCGTTTTGACTGCAGCACTCCAGATTGAAGGAGGAGACGAAAGATCCGTTGCACCACCGGTACTCCCGGCCTTGCCACCTGACGCAGCCGGTATAGTAAACTGCATTGTTCATGTAGCTTCTCTATTTTTTTTAACTGTTGTTTGACTACGATTTGTTTTGCAGCAGTGACACCGACTCCAGCCCCTTTCGAGTCTCGAGTTGTAATGCCAGCACGCCCCTTTTCTCGATGTCCCTCTTCAAAGGGCGCTGTGAATAGTCTGCGTATGTTAATCGATCAACTCGAGGAGCATGACACGGGACTCCTGCCCTTGCTGCAGATTTTGCTGCTGAGGTTAATCCATGTTGGCGACGCTCGTGCACTTTCATAGTGAAGGCGTCATGGAGTCCTGGGTTAATCACTGCAGAAAAATCGAGGCCTGTCTGCATGAGCTCGAGGTCGGACGTCCTGCCCCCGAAGTCTTGGCTGTGAACTCCCAGCAGGATGCATGGGTCGAGCAGAGCACCCCTTACTTCCGCCATCTTGAAAAAGAAGCCGCTTTAAGGCGTAAGGAACGCGAGGAGACTTTAAGCGAATTTGCTCGATTGCATGCTCAAGTTGATGCAAACGCTGCACAGCTGAAAGCTATCTTCGAAAGCCTTCTATGATGTATTTCTGACGGGTTAACACTGAGGCAGAAGCTCGACCTCATTGAACGGGATGCGCAGAGTCGTGGGGCGGCTCAGCAGGTCATTGATGAGCAACTTTCATCCTACTTGCAGCAACGGGCTCAAGTTGAAGCGGAATTGGCCGCGGCAGCTGACCGTGAAGAGGGGCTGAGGGGAGTACGCGAGCAACTGATTGGCCTACTGAAAACGCCTCCCTCCCAATAGTTGTTCTTGTACCAATTTGTAAATTTCGAATAATATGTATCCATTTTTTATTCTTTCATATGATGTATTTTGTACCCAATTGAATTTATGAATAAATGATACATTTCTTTCGTAATATCTTGTGTCATCTCTTGCTTTCTTCTTTTCTTTGTTACCGGCATGTCACTTTAGTAAGCGTAGCCTGCAGATGATAGAGAGAGCATTCCGTTTTGAATTCTTCGAGAGGTAGCGATGGCTTAGGAAGCAGGTTCGAATCTGCTGCCTAAGGCTTTTCAACTTCATGAGCCGTGAGGGTCTCATAAAGACTTTTCTCCCTACGAGTCGAGAGGATCTCGCAGGTGTATTTTCTCCTTAGGAATCGTGAAGATTCCTAAATGGGTTTTCTCTTGAGAGTCGTAAGGATCTCACAAGAGAGTTTTCTTCCTAAGTGATTGATGGGGTTGACATTATCCGCATTTCACGGAGTCAGGAGTTGCTCTGGGCGTTTCCCACGGGGTCAAGATTGACATAAGCCATGTTCCACGTGACCAGAATTTGCTCTGTATGCTTCCTATGGGGTCGGATTGACAAAGCCGTGTTCCGCAAGGACCAGAATCCGCTCTGGACATTTTCCACGGAATCAGGATTGACATAGGTCGTGTTCTACGTGACCAGAAATTTGCTCTGGATACTTCCCACGGGGTCAGGATTGACATAGCCGTGTTCTGCGTGGACCAGGATCCGCTCTGGACGCTTCCCACGGGTCAGGATTGACATAGGCCGTGTTCCACGTGACTGTTCCCCTCCGAAGGACGGTGCGACATGGCGTCTCGCCTGAAATTCGGGGCAGATGCTAATTGGTGCTATCTGTCCACCTCTCCGAAGATGCCAAGTTGATTTATGGCGCCATGTATCGAAGGTTTGAACGGATGCGGCCGATGTATCAGACTTCGTCAGATTCCCCCTTGCTTGAGGGATTTTTGATTGTGGGGACGCTCTTCCCTGCAGGCACAAGCCCCTGCAGTTAATTACGCTACCGCATTGCGGCAACAACTTTCTCCTTCTCCAGATGGTCACTTCGTGTCGTGTGTGTTTGTTTTGTGTTTTGTTACCCGTGGATTGTATACGGAGACCGAGTTATGTCATCGCCCGTAGGGCGTGGACTAGTCCAAATCCGTATTATCTTAGATTTGGGTTTGGGGGTTTGGTTTGAGGATACGTTAGCCATACTTGAGGCTAAGATCAACTCAAACGTTTGTTAAGGATACGTTAGTCTAACTTGAGACTAAGATCAACTTAACGGGATCGTTTAGATCCGACAAAAGAGCATTTGGGCTCCATTGTTCCAGTTTAGGGACATAGTGGTCCATCGTATGTATGGCCGTCGGGACCCGTCACCTCTCTGACGACGTTGAAGGATTACAATGACAGATGTCAGAGGAGTTCAGAGATGTACCCTCGAACCAGAGTTAATTGGGGGAGATTCATAGCCCAGTCTGTTTGAAGGATTAAGGATACGTTAGCCATATTTAAGGCTAAGATCAACTTAAACGGGATCGTTTAGATCCGGCAAGAGAGCATGCGTAGCTCTATTGTTCCAGTTTAGAGACATTGCGGTCCATGGGTAGTTTAAGGACATTGCGGTCCATGGGTAGTTTAAGGACATTGCGGTCCATTGTTAGTTTTAAGACATCTCGGTCAAGGTTAAGGACGTCGTAGTCCGTGGGTTTAAGGACCCCACAGTCCATTGTTAGTTTTAAGACATCTCGGTCAAGGTTAAGGACGTCGTAGTCCGTGGGTTTAAGGACCCCACAGTCCATTGTTAGTTTTAAGACATCTCGGTCAAGGTTAAGGACGTCGTAGTCCGTGGGTTTAAGGACCCCACAGTCCATTGTTAGTTTTAAGACATCTCGGTCAAGGTTAAGGACGTCGTAGTCCATGGGTTTAAGGACCCTACAGTCCATTGTTAGTTTTAAGACATCTCGGTCAAGGTTAAGGACGTCGTAGTCCATGGGTTTAAGGACCCTACAGTCCATTGTTAGTTTTAAGACATCTCGGTCAAGGTTAAGGACGTCGTAGTCCATGGGTTTAAGGACCCCACAGTCCACTGTTAGTTTTAAGACATCTCGGTCAAGGTTAAGGACATCGTAGTCCATGGGTTTAAGGACCCCACAGTCCACTGTTAGTTTTAAGATATCTCGGTCAAGGTTAAGGACGTCGTAGTCCATGGGTTTAAGGACGCCACAGTCCATATCAATATGTGGTCATCGGGACCTGTCACCTCTTTGAAGACATTGAGGGATTACAATGCCAAGTATCAAAGGAGTGAAGAGATGTACCCTGGAACCGGAGTGGATTAAATAGTCCTTGGCCCAATTTGGGATCAAGACCAATTAATTATGTTATGAGCCCATTAGCCCAGTTAATTACGAATTGAGGACTTATGGCCAGCTTGGGCTAAGTCCAATCATGTCTGGAATATTGGCTTCCTGTTGGTCCATTGAAGGAGAGACTTTGTTTCTGGCCATTTAGCCAATTGGGCCAATGCCTAGTGTTAAACACTACAAACCAATCAGCGTTGAACACTGGGAATGAGATTGACAAGTTAGTGTTTAACACTAAAAGATAATGGGTGTTAAACACCAGCAACAAGGCTTTCAAATTAGTATTAAACACCAAAACAGATCAGTGTTAAACACTGGCAACGGAGATCTTAAATTAGTGTTAAACACTAAGGTAATCAGTGTTGAACACTGCAAATAAAGTTCTTTGATTAGTGTTGAACACTAAGGCCCAACAGTATTTTAACACTGGATTCGGGAGTTCCAATTTAGTGTTAAACACTAAGGCAAGAGGGGTCACGTGGCAACACGTGAGAGCGCCCTCCCTTCATTTGTTCTTCTGAGGAGATCGCATTTTTTTTGGAGCATCACGTGTCATCACGTGACGGGTGTCTAAATGAGGTATGTTAAAGCTTCTGCTAAGGGTCACGTGGGTCACGTGAGGCACTGCTTCAAAGGGCTTTCTATAGATCTTTTGGGGGGGGTCACGTGGTGACACGTGACCCTTCTTTTCTGTAGTTGTTAGAAGATCTGTTAATCCCTTTCAGGAATTAAATTCCTCGTAGGGTTGAACCCTGACAATAATTTCAAAGGAATTAAATTCCTAGTTTCTTTTGAAGAGTTGAACTCTGAATTTTCTGTAGGAATTAAATTCCTCATATATATGAAGAACCGAATAGGGTTAAACCCTAATAAAAGCTTTGGGGAATTAAACGCCCACTCTCTGTTAAAGAATTATGATTAAGGGAATTAAATTCCCGTTGTTTCAACAGAACTAAGTTCTTAATTAGGGTTAAACCCTGTTTCTTTTCATTCTGAAGGAATTAAATTCCCATAACACAGGGTCAAGCCCTAATTTAATTTAAAAGGAATTAAATTCCTATAGTTCTGTGAGAATTAAATTCTCGTGCTTGCATTCCCTCTCTATGCTTTGGATCTGCATGGCAGGATCTCAACCCATTGAGAATTAAATTCTCAACTTCAAGGGGAGATGTGCACTTTACAGATCCTCCATCCAAGAGAGAAGAAATGTGTCCTTCTGTTTTATATCAGAGTTAAACTCTGTTGAGAATTAAATTCTCTTTCTTTCAAAAAGCCTTCCCTTTCTTACCTAGGGTTTTCTTTTGCAGAAGATCCAAATTCCTCAAAGTATCCAGGCTTTCTCTCCCTTTTCTTCCCTCTGCGTAGCCCCCTTTTTTTGTCTCTTGGCTCCTATTTATAGGAGAAGCAGCCGAGTCGATTAGTTTTTTTGACGAATCTTCATTGAGAGATTTAATTTGCATCCATCATTCGTTTTGGACCTTTGGATTATTAGGTGAATTTTATTCACCATTGGATTTCAAATCCAGGGATTCTCCTTTGTTATTTCTGTTAGATTTGAAGGGGAAATCTTTCCAAATTCGAGATTTTCCCATAGATAGATGATATTTAATCACCTCTGAATCTTTAATTCAATCGATTGCTTTTGGAAAGATTTGAGAGGTCTTTCTCAGAATTTAATTCTGTTAACAAATGGGCTTTGAAGTCGGTCACGTGTGGCCACGTGACCCTTGGTCATGTGTGGGCACGTGACCCCCTTGGAACGAGCCTTCCTCTTTCTTTTTGCGCTCTGTCTTCTGGTTGCTGCTTAACCGTCACGTGCCACCACGTGACCCCTGGTCACGTGTGAGCACGTGACCCTTGTCTGGACTCTTTTTCTTGGTTTAGCGGGAGAACAAATCTGCTGCTTTTGATTATCACGTGCCAACACGTGACCCTGGTCACGTGGGAGCACGTGACCTCTTCTGAAGCCTTTTCCTTGATCTGATCAGGGAACCGGTTTGCCTTTGAAGCCGCTTTTAATTGTCACGTGCCAACACGTGACTCAGGTCACGTGGGAGCACGTGACCCTTTCTGAAGCCCTTTTCTTTGATGTAGTTGGGAAACTGAACTTGCCTTGCCGATACTTTTAGGTGTCACGTGCCAACACGTGACTGCTGGTCACGTGTAAGCACGCGACCCTCTTCTGAAGCTTTTTCCATAAGCTTTTTTGATTTTAAATCAGGAAAAAAATGCCCCCACAGCGTTGTTCTCACGTGTTCGCACGTGAGTGCAACGCTGTCACCTTTTGTGACCGTTGGATTCCTCTAGGGATCTGGGAAGATGAAACGTCTCCATTTCCTTCTATAAATACCCATGTCCCTTCAGAAGAGCCTTCACTTTGCTCATCTTCTTCCTTTGAGAACTTTCTTTAATTGCAAATGCTATCATCACTTTCCTGCGCATAAGACCTTTTTGGGCATTATGAATGTTCATGCGATTGCAAATGCTATTATTATTTTTTTTGAATACTCATATGATTGCGAACGCATGCTTGAAATATGTCGGAAATCTTTCTTGTTGCCTTTCATGTCAGGTGATGTGAGTGCGTTTTAGATCGATTATTCCCGTCGACTGGAAGCCCATTTATACGGACTTGTAAATGTCTTGTTTCCAAGGCCGCGGTCACGAAAGCGAGCTTACGTGGCCTGATAGAGCGACACGTAGCGAACATATTGTTGTGCGAGAAAAGGGCTCGGCCGTAAATTTTCGGAGAGGGAGCTAGCTTCCAAGGCGCTGAGCGAGCTTCGCGCCACTCTTATCGCCATGGCCAACAAAGCGTATGAACTCTGGCGGTTTCTTCAGGAGTCTATCAGGGAGGTGGTGACTCTTGATAAAGCTGCTACGTTCACTCGTGAGAGGGTCGAGGCTCATAAGGTCACCGAGAAAGAGCTCGAAGCTCGGCTTGCTTCGTATCAGGTTCAGCAAGCTCAGGCGGAGGCTCGTCTTCTGGAGATCTTGCGTCATGAAGCCGTGGCTCAGCAACAGAATGATGAGCTGGTAAAATTGCTGCATCGCCCGCCGGCTTGAGGACTTGTATCTTTTCTCCTTTTTTGTACATACTCATGGATGAGAGCATCTTTCTTTTTTTTGTTTCTTTCATGAATTGTACTTTGTATCCATTTTGGTTTATGAATAAAAGATACATTTTTTTCTTCTCACTGGTGTGTCCTCTTTTCATTGAATGTATTCTGCGGATATTCTATCTTGATCTCCTTGCAGGACGGCGATGGCTTAGGACTCAGGGTTAGGATCTGCTTCCTAAGGCTTTTGCATTTTATGAGACACGAGGGTCTCACAAAGAGTTTTTCTCCCTATAGATCGAGAGGATCCCATAGGTGTAAGTTCTTCTTAAAAATCGTGAGGATTCTTAAGCGGGTTTTCCCTTGAGAGTCGTAAGGATCTTACAAGAGAGTTTTTCTTCCTTACAGGTCGTGAGGACTTGTAAGTGCTGGATGTGGCCACCCTTGTCCGTGTTTTACGGAGTCAGGGGTTTCTCCAGGTATTGTAGTTTAAAGACGTCACGTTCAAGGTTAAGGATCTCATAGTCCGTGGATTTAGGGACTCCACAGTCCGATGTTAGTTTTAAGACATCACGGTCAAGGTTAAGGACCTCATAGTCCGTGGATTTAGGGACTCCACAGTCCGATGTTTGGTTGCAGGGACCCGTCACCTCTTTGAAGACATTGAGGGATTACAATGCCAAGTATCAAAGGAGTGAAGAGATGTACCCTTAAACCAAGGCAAAATCCGTAGGGAATCGGGGTGGTTGATCGTTAGTTTGAAGACATCACGGTCGAGGTTAAGGACATCATAGTCCGTGGATTTTAAGGACTCCACAGTCCGGTATTTGCTCTGGATGCTTCACACGGGTTCACTGCCGCGCTTGGCGAGGACCAGGCTCCGCTCTGGGCGTTTTCCGCGGGGTCAAAGAGTGACGTTATCCACGTTCCATGTAACCAGGAATTTTGCACTAGATTCTTCACACGGGTTCACTGCTGTGCTCGGCGAGGACTAGGCTCCGCTCTGGATGCTTCACACGGGTTCACTGCCATGCTCTGTGAGGACCAGGATCCGCTCTGGACGTTTTCCACGGGGTCAAAGAGTGACGTTATCCGCGTTCCACGTAACCAGGAATTTTGCACTAGATGCTTCACACGGGTTCACTGCCGTGCTCGGCGAGGACTAGGCTCCGCTCTGGATGCTTCACACGGGTTCACTGCCGTGCTCTGTGAGGACCAGGATCCGCTCTGGACATTTTCCACGGGGTCAAAGAATGACGTTATCCGCGTTCCACGTAACCAGGAATTTTGCACTAGATGCTTCACACGGGTTCACTGCCGTGCTCGGCGAGGAATAGGCTCCGCTCTGGATGCTTCACACGGGTTCATTGCCGTGCTCTGCGAGGACCAGGATCCGCTCTGGACATTTTCCACGGGGTCAAAGAGTGACGTTATCCGTGTTCCACGTAACCAGGAATTTTGCACTAGATGCTTCACACGGGTTCACTGCCGTGCTCGGCGAGGACTAGGCTCCGCTCTGGATGCTTCACACGGGTTCATTGCCGTGCTCTGCGAGGACCAGGATCCGCTCTGGACGTTTTCCACGGGGTCAAAGAGTGACGTTATCCGCGTTCCACGTAACCAGGAATTTTGCACTAGATGCTTCACACGGGTTCACTGCCGTGCTCGGCGAGGACTAGGCTCCGCTCTGGATGCTTCACACGGGTTCACTGCCGTGCTCTGCGAGGACCAGGATCCGCTCTGGACGTTTTCCACGGGGTTAAAGAGTAATGTTATCCGCGTTCCACGTAACCAGGAATTTTGCTGATTGTATCCGCATTTCACGGGATGGAGGTTTGACTGTTGGCGATATGTATACCACCGAGCCATGGAACTGGGAGTTGCCGATGTTCCGCTTAGCTTGAAGTTGTGTCCGTCGTTACGAGACGAATGTTGGGGTGATCTCTAGGTCGCTTGTGGCCCGTCGAGATTTAGCTTCTTTCTTTGGTGAAACCTGGGGGGGGGAGGTATGTTCCCTTTTTGTTTACGCCCCTTTTTTTTATATTTTATTTCTTTTTCCGCGATGCTCTATCATTTCAGCTTTTATATCGCGGAGGTCGCGATTGCCCCATCATTTCGGCTATTCTTCGCGGTGCCCAATCATTTCGGCTATTTATTTATTCTCTACTCGCTGCTTTTTATTGCGAGTTGCTCCATCATTTCGGCTATTTTTCATGCATACATTTTTACTTGCTGCTTTTTATTGCAAGTTGCCCCATCATTTCGGCTATTTTGCAGGCATGTGTGGCTTGCTAGCTTTTTCGCCGCAAGCTTGGATTTTAGACACCGATTTCGACATCAGCACCACTACAACTGGAATGTTGCCGGGAGCGAATCATCATTTGCCTTTGTCGATGTTGAACAAAGGTGGCTCAGCAAACAGGGTTAAGGGTCCTGTCGACCAAGGCTTTTGACTTCATGAGCCGTGAGGGTCTCACAAAGGTATTTCTCCCTACAAGTCGTGAGGATCTTGCAGGTGTATTTTCTCCTTAGGGATCGTGAGGACTCCTAAGTGTGTGTTCCTCTGTAAGTCGTAAGGATCCTATAAGAGGGCTTTCTCCTTATGGGTCGAGAGGACCTACAAGGGTTGGACTTTGCAGGGGAAATGTTTATTCGCGCCCGTGGATTGTATACAAGGGTCAGTATTGAGTCCATTGTAGGGCAATATTGAAGGTTGTGGAGGATTTGCTTAAGAACAGGTTTAGGTTTCTGTAACTTAAGACTTTCAAATCTTATGAGCCGTGAGGGTCCCATAAGAGAGTTCTCCTTACGAGTCGTGAGGATCTCGTAAGTGTATTTTCTCCTTAGGAATCGTGAGGATCCCTAAGTGTGTTGCTCCTTTGTGAGTCGTAAGGATCTCACGCAGGTGGTTTCTCCTTACAAGGTCGAGAGGACCCTATAAGTGTCTTTTAACGAGGTTGCGCCCTTTCGGGTTTTCACAAACACTCGCCGGTAGTCCTGCTGTTTTTACTCACGGAGCCCTTTCGGGTTTTCATTCGTGCCCATTTTGCTTATGGACACACCGTTTTTTATTCTTTTTCTCTCTTTTTTTTTTATCTCGTCAGCCTAAGGATGCTGCGGTAGTAGTTTAGGGACGTTTCGGTCCGTCGTTAGTTTAAAGACGTTTCGGTCCGTTGTTAGTTTAAGGACGTTTCGGTCCATCGTTAGTTTAAGGACGTTTCGGTCCGTCGTTAGTTTAAGGACGTTTCGGTCCATCGTTAGGGGAAGGCCAGCTGCTGCTTGTAAAGTCTGAGCTTAGGAAGATAGCGAGCGGACATAGTCGTCGTCATCTATCATTGACCCAGGCTGTGTCTCATTAAGCATAGTATTTCTTTAAGAAGCGGCCGTTTATTGGCCTGAAAGGCCTTTCACCGTGCATGTCCATGAGTAGATAGGCTCCACCCTGGTAGACCTTGTCTATGATGTACGGGCCTTCATAGTTTGGCTCAAATTTTCCCCGCTTGGCACGATTGGGGATCATAGGTCTTTTGACCACTAGTACGAGTTCGCCTTGGTGGAATGTCCTCGGCCTGGTCAATCTTTCGTACGAGCGTGTCATCTTTGCTTTGTAGGCTTCTAGATGTTGTTGCGCTATGAGCCGGGTTTCGTCGAGGGCATCAAGCTCCTCAAGCCGAAGGTGAGCATTTTCTTCGTCCGTCAGCTCGTGGTGGACTGCCACTCGTAGAGAGGGTAACTCTATCTCGAGGGGGAGCACTGCTTCCGTCCCAAATACCAACGCGTACGGCGTTGTGTTCGTGGCCGTCTTGAATGTAGTTCGATAAGCCCAAAGGGCTTCTTGCAGCCTCTCGTGCCAGTCTCTCTTATTCCGGGAAACGGTCTTTTTTATGATCTTCGTCAAGGTCTTATTGAAGGCCTCGGCCAGACCGTTAGCTCGTGGGTTGTAAACTGAAGAATATCTCCAGTCTATATTGTGCTGCTGCGCGAAGCGGCTAATCTTATGGCTTCGGTAGGCTGGCCCATTATCGGAGATAATCCGCCGTGGGGTTCCAAACCGATAGATGACGTGCGTCTTGAAGAAATGGAGGATATTCTCCGTCTTCACTTCCCTCAGTGGTACTGCTTCTGCCCATTTGGAGAAGTAATCAGTTGTTGCCAGGATAAAACGATGTCCCCGGGACGATGCTGGCTCGATGGGGCCGACTATGTCAGATCCCCACATTTCGAATGGCCAGCTAGCCACCGTTGGGTGTAGGGGATTCGGATGTTGGTGGATAAAGTCTCCATGAATCTGGCACGAGTGGCATTGCTTCGCATACTCGAGGCAGTCCTGGATCATCGTGGGCCAGTAGTAACCCATCCGTTTAATTTTTAACTTCATCTTTGGGCCTGCTTGGTGAGAACCGCAAAGTCCGTCGTGAACTTCCTGAATGACTCTTTCTGCTTCATCAGGTCCTAAGCATCTCAGCCATAGAGAATCAAACGATCTCTTGTATAGAGTATCGTTGACGAAAGCGAAAGATAGAGCTCGTTTCATGAGCTGATGTCTTGAGGACGCTTCTTTGGGCATTCGGTGGGACTTAAAGTAGTCTATGAAGACTTCCCTCCAGTCCTCAGCCTTCTCACGGTCTTTTATTTGTAGGGTCGTCTGCTCAGTCGCCCCCTTTTCTTTATATAATTCCGGAGGTATTTCTGCCGGGGCGAGCACTCGACGGCTTTGTACCACGATTCTTACATCATCGAGGTTTTCGTCCGCCAGCTCTTTAGGCAGTTTGGCCAACGCGTCTGCTTTGCTGTTTTCCGCACGCGGTATGTTCTCCAAAGTATAGGAGGGAATTTGGGTCAATAGTTGTTGCACCTTTTCGCCGTACTTCACCAACTCCGGTTTGCACGTTTGGTAGTCACCATTTACTTGACTAACGACCAGTTGAGAATCCCCGTATATAAGGAGGTCTTCAATTCCCAGGTCGATGGCGATTTCGAGGCCTGCTATCAGAGCTTCGTATTCAGCTTCATTGTTTGTCCTCGGCTCTGTTAAGGAGAAGGCGAAGCGCATTATCCCTCCTTGTGGAGTTGCAAAGACGAGGCCTATCCCTGATTTGATCATTGGGATACCTTGTTTCTGTTTCTTTACGGAGGACCCTCCATCAAAATAGAGTTCCCATCGGGTGCTACCGCCGCCAATCGCATCAAATGCATGCTCGTCCGGCAAATCGCAGTTCAGAGGAGAATCGGCCGGTATCGGGTGCTCAGCGAGGAAATGGGCAATGGCCTGGCCTTTCACTGCCTTGAGAGGTTGATACGTTATCGAGAACTCCATCAAGAGCAGGGCCCATTTAGCGAGTCGTCCCATCAATATGGCTTTTGACATCAAGTATTTAAGGGGATCCACCTTTGAAATGAGACGGACTTCATGCGCCAACGCATAGTGCCTGAGCTTTGTTATCGCGAAGATTAACGCCAAGCAATGTTTTTCAATGGGAGAGTAGTTGCTTTCTGCCCCCAGTAGAACTCGACTTAAATAGTAGAGTGCTCTCTCTTTCCCCTGATCGTTCTCTTGTGCCCATAATGCGCCCAAGGAACCTTCGAGGGCGGTCGTATAAAGAATGAGGGGTTTTCCCTTGACCGGCGCAGCCAACACCGGAGGGTTCTGCAGGTACTGCTTGATCTCGTCTAGTGCACCTTGGCATTTGTGATCCCAAACGAATGGAGTTCCCTTTTTCATCAGGTGGCTGTAAGGACGGCATTTGCCTGAAAGATTGGCGATAAATCGCCGGATGTATGCGAGCTTCCCTTAGAGAGACCGCAACTGTTTGAGGGTTCTTGGCAGAGGCATTTCCATGATCGCTTTAATCTTTGACGGATCTATTTCAATACCTCGGTGTCGAACGATGAATCCCAGGAATTTGCCCGAGGAGACTCCAAACGCGCATTTGAGGGGATTCATTTTCAAATTATATTGCCGAAGGCGTTGAAATACAGTCTCCAGATGCTTTAAATGCTCTTCGTATGACATGCTCTTTACTACGAGGTCATCGATATAGCACTCGACGATGTCATGTATGAGGTCGTCGAAGATCTTTGTCATGGCCCTTTGATAGGTAGCGCCAGCGTTCTTTAGACCAAAGGGCATAACCCTGTAGCAGAATATACCCAAAGGGGTCCGGAAAGCGGTGTGCTTCTGGTCTTCGGGATGCATCTTTATCTGATTGTATCCTGACGAACCGTCCATAAAGGAGAAAACCTCGTGAGTGGACGTGTTATCTATCATTAGCTCGGTTACTGGTACTGGGAAATCGTCCTTTGGACAGGCTTTATTGAGATCCCTGAAATCCACGCATATGCGTACCGTCCCATTCTTCTTCATTACCGGTACGATATTGGCGATCCAATCGGGATATTGAACTTCTTGGATAAATCCAGAATCGATCAGCTTCTTGACTTCGGCGTTGATGCTCATCTCAAGCTCGAGTCGCATCTTTCTTGGCGCCTGCTTGACTGGCTTGATATCTGGGGATATTGCTAATTTATGCACAGCAATCTCCGGATCTAATCCTGGCATCTCGGAGTAGTTCCACGCGAAGCAGTCTTTATGCCGTAGAAGCACGTTCTTTAATGCAGCCACCCTTTCTTCAGATAGCAGCTCGCTGACAAATGTCGGTCGCGGGTCATCTGCCGATCCCAACTCAATCTTCTTGAGGTTATCTGCAGTAGTATGTATACCATCTTCCAGTTCTTTCGGAGCTGGCGGAAATTCTGAGATCACCTCATCATTGCTGTTCTCAAAGCACCAGGGAAGGTCATCCATGTTCTCGGGCTCTTCTTTTAATAACGTAATCATATAACAGGTGCGAATCCGCTCCCAGGACTGAGGTGGATCCGGTTCTGCTCTTGCGGCCTTGGGTTCGTGCTTTTGTGGCGGCGTTACCCTCCATCCGTTGGATAAAGCGAATCCGCCCTGTTGGTACTGGTCCTCGACCCAGTTCTTGAAGGTGAAGCAGTCTTCGGTAGGATGTCCTATGGCTCGGTGATAAGAGCAATAGCTCAGACGAGAAGCCTTGTTAGCTTGCTCAGGGTGTCTAGACTCTGGAAGCGCGATCATTTGATGTTTTAAAGCTAGCTTGAGTAACCTCTCCATCTTGTCTCGGGGGAAGGAGTACGCTCGACTCATCTTCTTCATGAGGGACAAATCCGAGCCGTACAATACCCGATCACGTAACCCTCTAATCCTGCGTCGTTGTTGTCGGCTCCTCTTTCCGCTTCTTGATTTATTTCCGTCTCCGCATCGGGCCTTTCGTACAACGGGTTGACAAAGACGAACATCTTTGTCTTTTGCAGCCTGTTGAAATAGACGTTGCGTCCTGGCCTTCTCGTAGATGGCCATTTCGCGGTTGTGGTCTTCCTGAGCTTTCTGACCCACTTTCCTGATAGGCTTGTCCATTCGTTCTTCAAACGACGGACTCGGTTCTTCAATCGCGGGGTCTAGTTTTGATGAGGGGTTGGCATCTCCTGATAGGGCGTCCTCTTCTTCATCAAAGGTATATATAGCGTAGCTGCTGTGAGCCCGTTCCCGTTTTCCGGTTCGCGTATCCAAGCCCGAGTGTTTCCATTTTCCCGTTGGGCAATTTGCGTTGAGTCCCAGGGATATCCCAAATCTTGTTGTAGAACCGAGCCTGCCGAACAGTCTGTTTTAAGGGTACTCCTTGGCGCTTCAATAGCTTCTTTAATCCATTTGTATAGTATCTGGGCAGACGGATGGGTTGGAGCCTGTCGAGTGTAGCATCCGCGCCATGCCAGATCTCTTTCTCTATTTTCGACTCTGAGGATCAGTAGAATAGGATCACCTTCTCACCCCTTTGCCTGGGAGGGACGTAAAATGTTTGCAGGTCCTGCACATTGTGAGCTTGAAGCGTGTCGAGATCCTTGTTGTTCTCGCGGTACCATGGTGATTTGCAAACTATGATCATCGCTAGGGTGTGCTTGTATTGACAGCCGATTGGAGAACACGGCATTAACTTCATCTTCTGAATCACTTCCGAAGACCAACATGGGGGCGGGCGTCCCCAGGTTGTTGCGTTGAGATGGCCCTGCATAAACTATCTCTTCCTCTTCTTCGGTATCGCTCCCGAAAACAGGGATGGTGGCGGCGGTTTTGTTTTCCGGGTTGCGACACCTTTCTGTATCCTCGAAATCTGGCAAAAAGTACTTCGCATCTTCGTATTTGCGGACTTCGTTCATGGAAAATGGGTTCAACTCACCTGTTACGGTATACTCGAAACCATCCTTAAAGTACTTCATACACTGATGTTGCGTAGAAGGGATGATGTTGTACTCGTGTAGCCAAGGACGGCCGAGCAAGGCGTTGTAGCAGGTCTTGGCGTCGATGACATGGAATTTGATGTCTGTGACGAGAAGTCCGAAGCGTAATGTTAGTATCACAGATCCGAGAGTCCGTGACGATTGTGAATCGAAACCGGAGATAGTAATTTTGTCACGAGCGAGATGTTGCACACTCATGCAGATTTCCTTCAACACCCGAACATTAAGGAGATTGACGGAGGATCCATTATCCACCAGGATCTTGCCTATCTTGATATCATGGCAGTATCCAGAGACATATAGGGGACGGTTGTGGTCGCACGTCCCGAGAAGGAGGTCTTCGTCACCGAAAGTGATGTTGGCCGTATGCACTTCCTCCAGTTCATCCTTCATCCTTTCAGTGGCGAGGAAGGCTTGGAATTGCTCAGGTTCTTGTAACGCCTTAATTAGTGAGTCTCGCGCTTCTTTTAATAATAGGAGGGCATCGAGAATGCTAAGCTGAGAAGGTAGTTTCCTTAGGTGCGCGAGGATGTTATAGTCCACCTTACCCTTCCTAGGAGGGTCTTTGGCAGCCAGCTCTCTCATGACTTGGTCATCTAAAGTGATATCTTCAGTGACCTTTTCCTTTCCCTTATCTTTTCTACTCACGGGCCCGAGATTCTTTTCTGGGAGTGTGCGATTGCGCAGCTGAATGTTCTCGCAGGCCTCCGATTTCTCCTCCTTCCCTAAAACGGATTCTTTAAAGAGAGGGCCCAGAGCCATTTCTTCATCAGAGTCGCTCCCAAAGGTGAGAACTTGTGACCCCCCGGCGTGAGCCATATAACAGTTGCCAGTAGTTCTGTTGTTCCCATCGACAGTACTTCTTCGCTCCCGACGGATCTTGCGTTTCATGCGCTTAACATGTTGCCGACGAGCAACATATCCTTGCCACCATATCTTAAAGGCGTCGCACTCCTCCGTGGGGTGTGAGATTTTCCGATGATATGCGTAATAATCAGGGTGCCTCTCCACCCCATCGTGTGTGTTTCCTTCCGAGGGTGGTAGCTTCATCCCCATTGACATGGCTTTGACAAACCTTTTCCTCGTCTTGAATATCTTCTTGTCTACTTCGGATGCCTTTCGCTCTGGCAAGGGTAGTTCAACTCTTCCGTTCAGTCGCCTGCATTTGGTTCCTTCTGACGCTGCCATCTCACGCTCCTGATCCGCTTTACTCTTTAGACGAATCTCGTCTAGAAAGGCATTGATCATTTCATTTGTCGGCCACGCACGCTCTGGTTCAGGCTCTACCTCCAGCTTCTTAGTGCCAGGAGTTTTCCCATCATCGGCAAACGAGTGGGAGATTACGTTACAACTCGCCACATATCCTTCGGATTCATCCGACGAGCTCTCTCCATCATCTTTCTCTTGAAAGATGTGGTTGAGGAACTCTTGCAGTGTGACAGGAGTTCGCGCCTTTTGATTGTTTTATTCCAGCGCGTCGATTTGCTTCTGCAAGTTCGTGTGCTCGTTTCCAAGCTTCACTGGCTTCTTGGATTTCTTCTTTTTCTTCGAAGATTTTGACGGTTGGGCGTGAGTATTTGGGCCCTTAGCGCGAGTCTTCGTAGTTGGGCGGGGCTTCAACATTTCTTCGATAATCTGAGGTTCAAGAGGGTCCTTCCATTCGATCGCAGGGCACGCATGAAGGTCTCTCAGCATTCTTTTGGTTTTAGTTGATAGCACGACCTCCCATGGAGCTTCTTCAATAAAGGAACAGGTTGCCCCCGGTGTATCTGCTTTCTTAGGAGTATGCGGCTGTGGTGGGTTTACCTTCCACTTTTCGGATAGTATAAACTTCCCCTGGAGGTATTGATCTTCAATCCATCCTTTGAAGATGAAGCAATCTTCAATCGGATGACTTACCGTTTGATGGTAAGGGCAATAGTTAGGGTTATTCACCTCGGTGGGTTGCGGCGGTCGTCTTGGATTTGGCAGGTTTATAAGTCTGTTACGTGCTGCCAGCTCGAATAACCGTTTCGTCTTGTCTCGTGGGAACGAGTAGGGACGCTTCATCTTCTCATTATAATACCGGCGTCTTTCTTCCAGTTGATCTGCCGGTTTCGGGGCGTTAGGTTGCTGTTGGGCATTCGCGACAAAGGTTGCCCTTCCTTTACCCTTGTCATTCCAAGGTTCCGACTTCGGGGGAGGTGGTCTATGACCCATCTGGTCCATCTGAGCCAACTTGTCGATTAAAGCCTGGAATGTGGTTGGCTTAAAGAACATCATAAACTGGGAGATAGTTGCGTGAGGGTCTAGGGTTCCCACGAACATGCCCACTGCTGGTGCTTCCTCAATGCGTTGCTCGCATTTCGACCACAAATTCCGCCAGCGTATAGCATACTGGACCCAAGTTTCGCCTGGTTTTACCCTGGCGTTAATCAATGCCGTTATTGGAGTGCGTTCGCTGGCGCTTGCGAATCGCTGAGTGAATAACAACTCCATTTCAGCGAACATTTTGATAGAATCGTTCGGGAGTTCCGAATACCATTCGAACGCTGTTTCTGATAAGCTGCCCATGAACTGGCGAAGCAACAGTTTATCATCACCGCCGGTGTTACCGCAGAGGGCCCGGAACTGGGCAACATGTTGATGGGGATTGCCGGTCCCCTTATACACGTGGAATTTTGGTATCGTATAGCCTGGCGGGTATTTGATTTGGTCGTACCAGCTTGGATATGGCCGCCCCATTTTTACGATTTGACCAGCTGCCTCAGTCGCATGATGAACCCGGATTTGCTGGGCTATGTAGTCAACCAAGTCAGCCTTAGAGATTGCCTCCTCCTTGGCCGTTGAGAGGGCTGGTGGTGGATTTGACGTTTCTCCTCGGTCGTCTTCAAGAACGATTGGGAGATCCTCGGCGGGTAAGTCCTGTTGGATCATCATTCCTATCATATCTTGGAAGAGAAGGCCCATACGTTGTATGTTGGCTGCTTGTTCGGCAGCCTCTTTGTCTTTCTTCTCCAGTATCCGGCGAAGGAATTCAGCGTCGGTTTCTTCCTCCTGGCGTGCGTCTGGGGACGTTTCTGGGTTTTCTTTTGGCCCGGTAAGTGCGGCCATAGCATTCATCATTTCCTGAAGCTTTTGCTGTTGCTCCTGGGCTTTCGTCACGGATCGGATTAGCGGTCGGTGGCCCGTAGAAGTGCGGCTTTCCTCCTTTCCAGAAGCCATATAAACAGTGTGCACCACCATGCCCCCAGACTTAGGGCGTCTGGGCTCAGTGCTTTTAGCCGTCGTTGCAGGCTGGGGGATCTTCTCTGGCCTCCTCCTTTTATGAACCATGGAGGTTGAGAGGGCCGTTGAGGTGGGCGTCCAGACAGCCTTTTGGGGTTTAGCCTGGTGACCAGCTTCCGGTTGGATTTTCAGCTTCTTGTGCTGGCGGGAGAAGTTTGGATCGATGATCGAGTCTCAGGACTGCCGCCAAACCTTATAGATTTTGGAAGACAGCCGTTGAGGGGATCGGGGCTGTTCTGATTTTATTTCCACAACCTTTTTTAATGGGGGAGGAGACCTTTTTAGCACTGCAGTAGGGGAATTCCTTCGCACCTTATTTAGCATTTCGAAGCTGTTCCCAGTTGGAACAGCAGCATTAACTTCTGCCATCGGGGCTGATGGAGTCAACCCGGAGGGGGAATTACCCCTAGCCTTCCTTACTCGGCGCCAATGGCGACGTCGAGCGTGTCGAGCGGACGGCGTTGGGTCAGCGGTAAGAATGGTTTCGTCTTGCCCCCTGTGTGGGTGGGGGGTCGCTGTTGGTGTTAGCCTGTCAAAGACCGATGTCCTTTGGGCAGCAGGAGCGGGAGCTGAAGCCGTCAATCTTGTAAAGACCGACTTTTTGGCCGGAGAAGCCGCCTTGGCGATTTCGGGAGCAGGAGCGGCCACTTTCTTAGAAGCAGCCTTCTCTGAGATTGTAGGCCCCATGATGAGTTCGCAGGATTTCTGGCCCAATCTAGAGAAGACCGAGGCGTTAACGTTGGGCGACTCATTGAGAGGAGCCGCGGTAGGGGTAAGACGATCAAAGACCGACTTCTTAAGAGCTTCCTTTGTCAGCACCGGCGCCGCGAAGCTTGTTGGTGGGAGTATAGTCCTAAAGAACAATCCGGTAGTGGCCTGAGTCACCTGGTCCATCGGCATTGTGAATAACGAAGCAGCTTGGGGTCCGTAGGCTATACCTCCTGGCGAGGCAAAGCGTTGGTCGCAATTGCAGTCTGAGCAGTTGGAGGATTTCGCAGATGTAGAAGCCATCGATCCTTTGCTTTCTGCAATAAGCAAGACGCCAATTCTTAGTATCTTGAAACCCAAGGGCAACCATTAGCGAACCGCGATTGGTTCGCGAATCACGACACACGAAGTGTGGAGTGGAAAGAGGAAAAGGTCCCACCGGGCGTGCCAGAATCTGTTCCCCTCCGAAGGACGGCGCGACATGGCGTCTCGCCTGAAATTCGGGGCAGATGCTAATTGGTGCTATCCGTCCACCTCTCCGAAGATGCCAAGTTGATTTATGGCGCCATGTATCGAAGGTTTGAACGGATGCGGCCGATGTAGCAGACTTCGTCAGATTCCCCCTTGCTTGAGGGGTTTTTGATTGTGGGGACGCTCTTCCCTGCAGGCGCAAGCCCCTGCAGTTAATTACGCTACCGCATTGCGGTAACAACTTTCTCCTTCTCCAGATGGTCACTTCGGGTCGTGTGTGTTTGTTTTGTGTTTTGTTGCCCGTGGATTGTATACGGAGACCGAGTTATGTCGTCGCCCGTAGGGCGTGGACTAGTCCAAATCCGTATTATCTTAGATTTGGGTTTGGGGGTTTGGTTTGAGGATACGTTAGCCATACTTGAGGCTAAGATCAACTCAAACGTTTGTTAAGGATACGTTAGTCTAACTTGAGACTAAGATCAACTTAACGGGATCGTTTAGATCCGACAAAAGAGCATTTGGGCTCCATTGTTCCAGTTTAAGGACATAGTGGTCCATCGTATGTATGGCCGTCGGGACCCGTCACCTCTCTGACGACGTTGAAGGATTACAACGACAGATGTCAGAGGAGTTCAGAGATGTACCCTCGAACCAGAGTTAATTGGGGGAGATTCATAGCCCAGTCTGTTTGAAGGTTTAAGAATACGTTAGCCATATTTAAGGCTAAGATCAACTTAAACGGGATCGTTTAGATCCGGCAAGAGAGCATGCATGGCTCTATTGTTCCAGTTTAGGGACATTGCGGTCCATGGGTAGTTTAAGGACATTGCGGTCTATGGGTAGTTTAAGGACATTGCGGTCCATGGGTAGTTTAAGGACACTGCGGTCCATGGGTAGTTTAAGGACATTGCGGTCCATGGGTAGTTTAAGGACATTGCGGTCCATTGTTAGTTTTAAGACATCTCGGTCAAGGTTAAGGACGTCGTAGTCCGTGGGTTTAAGGACCCCACAGTCCATTGTTAGTTTTAAGACATCTCGGTCAAGGTTAAGGACGTCGTAGTCCGTGGGTTTAAGGACCCCACAGTCCATTGTTAGTTTTAAGACATCTCGTTCAAGGTTAAGGACGTCGTAGTCCGTTGGTTTAAGGACCCCACAGTCCATTGTTAGTTTTAAGACATCTCGGTCAAGGTTAAGGACGTCGTAGTCCATGGGTTTAAGAACCCCACAGTCCATTGTTAGTTTTAAGACATCTCGGTCAAGGTTAAGGACCCCACAGTCTATGGGTTTAAGGACCCCACAGTCCATTGTTAGTTTTAAGACATCTCGGTCAAGGTTAAGGACGTCGTAGTCTATGGGTTTAAGGACCCCACAGTCCACTGTTAGTTTTAAGACATCTCGGTCAAGGTTAAGGACGTCGTAGTCCATGGGTTTAAGGACCCCACAGTCCACTGTTAGTTTTAAGACATCTCGGTCAAGGTTAAAGACGTCGAAGTCCATGGGTTTAAGGACCCCACAGTCCATATCAATATGTGGTCATCGGGACCCGTCACCACTTTGAAGACATTGAGGGATTACAATGCCAAGTATCAAAGGAGTGAAGAGATGTACCCTGGAACCGGAGTGGATTAAATAGTCCTTGGCCCAATTTGGGATCAAGACCAATTAATTATGTTATGAGCCCATTAGCCCAGTTAATTACGAATTGAGGACTTATGGCCAGCTTGGGCTAAGTCTAATCATGTCTGGAATATTGGCTTCCTGTTGGTCCATTGAAGGAGAGACTTTGTTTCTGGCCATTTAGCCAATTGGGCCAATGCCTAGTGTTAAACACTACAAACCAATCAGTGTTGAACACTGGGAATGAGATTGACAAGTTAGTGTTTAACACTAAAAGATAATGGGTGTTAAACACCAGCAACAAGGCTTTCAAATTAGTATTAAACACCAAAACAGATCAGTGTTAAACACTGGCAACGAAGATCTCAAATTAGTGTTAAACACTAAGGTAATCAGTGTTGAACACTGCAAATAAAGTTCTTTGATTAGTGTTGAACACTAAGGCCCAACAGTATTTTAACACTGGATTCGGGAGTTCCAATTTAGTGTTAAACACTAAGGCAAGAGGGGTCACGTGGCAACACGTGAGAGCGCCCTCCCTTCATTTGTTCTTCTGAGGAGATCGCATTTTTTTTGGAGCATCACGTGTCATCACGTGACGGGTGTCTAAATGAGGTATGTTAAAGCTTCTGCCAAGGGTCACGTGGGTCACGTGAGGCACTGCTTCAAAGGGCTTTCTGTAGATCTTTTGGGGGGGTCACGTGGTGACACGTGACCCTTCTTTTCTGTAGTTGTTAGAAGATCAGTTAATCCCTTTCAGGAATTAAATTCCTCGTAGGGTTGAATCCTGACAATAATTTCAAAGGAATTAAATTCCTAGTTTCTTTTGAAGAGTTGAACTCTGAATTTTCTGTAGGAATTAAATTCCTCATATATATGAAGAAACGAATAGGGTTAAACCCTAATAAAAGCTTTGGGGAATTAAACGCCCACTCTCTGTTAAAGAATTATGATTAAGGGAATTAAATTCCCGTTGTTTCAACAGAACTAAGTTCTTAATTAGGGTTAAACCCTGTTTCTTTTCATTCTGAAGGAATTAAATTCCCATAACACAGGGTCAAGCCCTAATTTAATTTAAAAGGAATTAAATTCCTATAGTTCTGTGAGAATTAAATTCTCGTGCTTGCATTCCCTCTCTATGCTTTGGATCTGCATGGCAGGATCTCAACCCATTGAGAATTAAATTCTCAACTTCAAGGGGAGATGTGCACTTTACAGATCCTCCATCCAAGAGAGAAGAAATGTGTCCTTCTGTTTTATATCAGAGTTAAACTCTGTTGAGAATTAAATTCTCTTTCTTTCAAAAAGCCTTCCCTTTCTTACCTAGGGTTTTCTTTTGCAGAAGATCCAAATTCCTCAAAGTATCCAGGCTTTCTCTCCCTTTTCTTCCCTCTGCGTATCCTCCTTTTTTTGTCTCTTGGCTCCTATTTATAGGAGAAGCAGCCGAGTCGATTAGTTTTTTTGACGAATCTTCATTGAGAGATTTAATTTGCATCCATCATTCGTTTTGGACCTTTGGATTATTAGGTGAATTTTATTCACCATTGGATTTCAAATCCAGGGATTCTCCTTTGTTATTTCTGTTAGATTTGAAGGGGAAATCTTTCCAAATTCGAGATTTTCCCATAGATAGATGATATTTAATCACCTCTGAATCTTTAATTCAATCGATTGCTTTTGGAAAGATTTGAGAGGTCTTTCTCAGAATTTAATTCTGTTAACAAATGGGCTTTTAAGTCGGTCACGTGTGGCCACGTGACCCTTGGTCACATGTGGGCACGTGACCCCCTTGGAACGAGCCTTCCTCTTTCTTTTTGCGCTCTGTCTTTTGGTTGCTGCTTAACCGTCACGTGCCACCACGTGACCCCTGGTCACGTGTGAGCACGTGACCCTTGTCTGGACTCTTTTTCTTGGTTTAGCGGGAGAACAAATCTGCTGCTTTTGATTATCACGTGCCAACACGTGACCCTGGTCACGTGGGAGCACGTGACCTCTTCTGAAGCCTTTTCCTTGATCTGATCAGGGAACCGGTTTGCCTTTGAAGCCGCTTTTAATTGTCATGTGCCAACACGTGACTCAGGTCACGTGGGAGCACGTGACCCTTTCTGAAGCCCTTTTCTTTGATGTAGTTGGGAAACTGAACTTGCCTTGCCGATACTTTTAGGTGTCACGTGCCAACACGTGACTGCTGGTCACGTGTAAGCACGCGACCCTCTTCTGAAGCTTTTTCCATAATCTTTTCTGATTTTAAATCAGGAAACAGTGACCGGGAATTTGCTCTGGATGCTTCCCGCGGGGTCAGGATTGACATAGGCGTGTTCTGCGAGGACCAGGCTCCGCTCTGCACGTTTCCCACGGGGTCAGGATTGACATAGGTCGTATTCTACGTGACCAGGAATTTTCTCTGGATGCTTCCCACGGGGTCAGGATTGACATAGCCGTGTTCTGCGAGGACCAGGCTCCGCTCTGGACGTTTCCCACGGGGTCAGGATTGACATAGACCGTGTTCTACGTGACCAGGAATTTTCTCTGGATGCTTCCCAAGGGGTCATGATTGACATAGGCGTGTTCTGCGAGGACCAGGCTCCGTTCTGGACGTTTCCCACGGGGTCAGGATTGACATAGGCCGTGTTCTACATGACCAGGAATTTGCTCTGGATGCTTCCCACGGGGTCAAGATTGACATAGCCGTATTCTGCGAGAACCAGGCTCTGCTCTGGACGTTTCCCATGGGGTCAGGATTGACATAGGCCATGTTCTACGTGACCAGGAATTTGCTCTGGATGCTTCCCACGGGGTCAGGATTGACATAGGCGTGTTCTGCGAGGACCAGGCTCCGCTCTAGACGTTTCCTACGGGGTCAGGATTTACATAGACCGTGTTCCACATGACCAGGAATTTCCTCTGGATGCTTCCCACGAGGTCAGGATTGACATAGCCGTATTCTGCGAGGACCAGGCTCCGCTCTGGACGTTTCCCACGAGGTCAGGATTGACATAAGCCGCGTTCCACATGACCAGAAATTTGCTCTGGATGCTTTCCACGGGGTCAGGATTGACATAGACCGTGTTCTGCGAGGACCAGGATCTGCTCTGGACGTTTCCCATGGGGTCAGGATTGACATAGGCCGTGTTCCACGTGACCAGGAATTTGCTCTGGATGCTTCCCGCGGGGTCAGGATTGACATTGCCGTGTTCTGCGAGGACTAGGCTCCGCTCTGGACGTTTCCCACGGGGTCAGGATTGACATAGGCCGTGTTCCATGTGACCAGGAATTTGCTCTGGATGCTTTCCACGGGGTCAGGATTGAAATAGACCGTGTTCTGCGAGGACCAGGATCCACTCTGGACGTTTCCCACGGGGTCAGGATTGACATAGGCCGTGTTCCACGTGACCAGGAATTTGCTCTGGATGCTTCCCATGGGGTCAGGATTGACATTGTCGTGTTCTGCGAAGACCAGGCTCCGCTCTGGACGTTTCCCACGGGGTCAAGATTGACATAGGCCGTGTTCTACGTGACCAGGAATTTGCTCTGAATGCTTACCACGGGGTCAGGATTGACATAGGCGTGTTCTGCGAGGACCATGCTCCGCTCTGGACGTTTCCCACGGGGTCAGGATTGACATAGGCCGTGTTCTACGTGACCAGGAATTTGCTCTGGATGCTTCCCACGGGGTCGGTTTGACATAGCCGTGTTCTGCGAGGACCAGGCTCTGCTCTGGACGTTTCCTACGGGGTCAGGATTGACATAGGCCGTGTTCTACGTGACCAGGAATTTGCTCTGGATGCTTCCCACGAGGTCAGTATTGACATAGCCGTGTTCTGCGAGGACTAGGATCCGCTCTGGACGTTTCCCACAGGGTCAGGATTGATATAAGCCGTGTTCTACGTGACCAGGAATTTGCTCTGGATGCTTCCTACGGGGTCAGGATTGACATAGCCATGTTCTGCGAGGACCAGGCTCCGCTCTGGACGTTTCCCACGGGGTCAGGATTGATATAGGCCGTGTTCCACGTGACCAGGAATTTGTTCTGGATGCTTCCCACGGGGTCAGAATTGACATAGCCGTGTTCTGCGAGGACCGGGCTCCGCTCTGGACGTTTTCCACGGGGTCAGGATTGACATAGGCCGTGTTCCACGTGATCAGGAATTTGCTCTGGATGCTTCCCACGGGGTCAGGATTGACATAGCCGTGTTCTGCGAAGACCAGGCTCCGCTCTGGACGTTTCCCACGGGGTCAGGATTGACATAGGCCGTGTTCCACGTAACCAGGATTGGTTGACTTTATCCGCATTTTACGGAGTCGGAGGTTGACTCTCGGTCATCATCTGGTGTTTCATGAAAAGATCGAATATCTTCTTTGTCTTGTCTTGAGGAAAAGAATATTCTCGACCCATCTTCTTTATAAGAGACGAATCTTGGTTGCTCGATTCTCGATCGCGTGGCTTCTTTGTCCCGCTTTGTCGCTGTCGAACGCTTTTCTCGTTCTTTGGTTTATTTTTGCCTCTGTGTTGGGACTTTTGTATGACGGGCTGGCAACGAAGGGCATCGTCACTTTCTGCAGCCTGCTAAAGGAGGCGCTGCGTCCTGGCTTTCTCGTAAATGGCCATTTCGCGATTATGATCGTCTTGAACCTTTTGACCCGCTTCCCTTATAAGCTTATCCATCTGTTCTTCGAACGACGGACTTGGTATTTTCACCATAGGACCTCGTTTTGGTTCAGGTTTAGTATCTTCCCACAGAGCATCTCCTTCCTCATCGAAGTCATGTATGACGTAGCAATCGCGGAATAGCTCCCGTTTCTTGGATTGAACAAATCCAAGCCCGATCGTTTCCATTCTCCCATTGGGCAACTTTCGTTGAGTTCCGGGGATGTTCCAGATCCCGTTATAGAACCGTTCTTGTCGAGCAGTTTGCTTGAAGGGTATGCCTTGACGCCTCAATAGCCTTTTTAATCCTTCTGTGTAGTATCTAGGCAGACGGATGGGCTGGAGCTTGTCATGTGTAGAATCGACACCATGCCAAATTTCTTTTTCCATTTTGTTCTCCGTTGATCGATAAAAGAGGATTGCCTTTTCATCTCTTCGCCTGGGAGGGACGTAGAACGTCTGGAATTCCTGCACATTATAGATATCAAGTGCGTCGAGCTCTTTGTAATGCTCTTGTGGAACCATGTCAATTTGCAAACTCCGATCATCGCTAGCGAGGGCTTGCATTGATGGCCGAGCGGAAAATACAGCGTTGACCTCATCTTCCGAGTCGCAGCCGAAGATCAACATAGGGATGGACAGTCCCGGCTTGTTGCATTGGGGCGGCCCTGAATAAACTATTTCTTCTTCCTCCTCGGTATCACTCCCGAAGACCGGAATAGTGATGATAGCTTTGTGCACTTCTTCCTCGGTATCACTCCTCGGTATCATCCGATGTTTCACGTTCCGAGGAGGAGATCTTCATCGCTAAAGGTGATATCGGCTGTGTGCACTTCTTCCAGCCCGTCTTTCATCTTTTCTTCGGCAAGGAAAGCTTGGAATTGCTCGGGCTCTTGCAGTGCCTTGATCTGCGAAGGTAGCTTTCTCAAGTGTGCTAGAACGTTGTAATCCACCTTGCTTTTCTTTAGCGGGTCCTTGGCTGTCAGCTCTTTAACAACTTGGTCATCTAGGGCGATATTCTCAGGGACTTTTTCTTTACCCTTATCTTTTCTATTTGACCCACTGTTCACGGGACCGAGATTCTTTTCGGGCAGCATACGATTGCGCAGCTGAATGTTCTCACGGTTCTTCGGTTCTTCCCCTTTTCCTGAGGTGGATTCTTTAAAGAGAGGGCCAAAAGTCATTTCTTCATCAGAGTCTCTCCCGAAGGTAAGAACTTGCGATCCCCCAGCGTCGACCATGTGACAGTTGCGGGTAGTTCTTTTACGCTCCTCGGTCGCATTTCTTTGCTCCCGACGAGTTTTGCGTTTTATCCGCTTGAAATGTTGCCGGTGAGCAACATATCCCCGCCACCATCCTTTAAAAGTGTTGCACTCTTCGGTGGGGTACGCAATCTTTCGATGATATAAGCAGTAGCTAGGATGTATTTCCGCTTCACCGGGAGTGTTTCTTTCGGAAGGTGGCGGCTTCATTCCCATCGATATGGTTTTGGCGAGCCTTTTTCTCGTCTTGAACCTGCTTTTATTTGCGGCGGATGTACTTTGATCTGGTGGGAGTGTTTCAACCCTTTCATCCAGTCGCCGGCGTTTGGCTTTTTCAAATATGGTCATCTCACACTCTCGAGCAGCTTTGCTTTTAAGAAGAGCTTCGTCCAGGAATGCATCAATCATTTCGTCTGATGGCCCTAGAAGTTCCGGCTCAGGATCTGCCCCCAATTTCTCTGCATAAGGAGCTTCTTCATCGTTTATTAACGAGTGGGAGATCACATGGCAGCTTGCCACATAATCTTCAGGCTCATCTGACGAGTCTTCTCCGTTGTCGTCGTCTCCGTCCTCAAGGACGTAGCTGAGAAATTCTTGGAGTGTGACTGGAGTCCGCGCTTTTTGATTATATTATTCCAACGTGTCAATCTGTGTAACGTTTCAGAAATCGTTTTGTGAATGTTTCCGTTTTAGGGCAAAATTGTCGGTATTTTCCGTTTTAACCCGATTTCGATCAAACTTCCGTAGAAACTTACCGGCACCTTTTTTAGCTAAAATAAAGCTTGTGTACGAACTTTAGGGGTATTTGGGAGGTTTTGGTCCAATTTGAATTTTTCCCAATTTTAATGTTATTTTAATGCGGTATTCACATTTTGGGAAATTTCTCTTTAAGCTATCTTTTCTTCAATTATTCTTGTGTAAACCTAAACAACATAATGTCTAGTTTATTGTGTGGACTAGGATTAAAGGATTTAAGAAAAAGAAAAGAAAAGAGAGATGCATGCATGTGTGTATGTGTAATGTGAATGCATTTAGTGCATTAAATGTTGGAAATTGCTAGAAAATTCCCTTCTCTCTCTCTACATGGCCGAGCTCTCCCTCTCTCTATTGCCTTGTGCATTATTTTCTCTCTTTTCCTCACTAAAACCTTCACAAATCCATCTCTTTTCATCCAAAGTTCACAAAAATCCCACTTTTTCTTCATTTTTCCCTCTTGCTTGCTTTGGAGCTAGGAAAGCTTGGATGTTTGGCTTCTTTGGTTTAGGTATTGTTATTTTACTGTTCTTTATGTGTTTTCAGTATAGCTTTGCTTGTTAGTTCAGTTTAGATTAGTTAAAGTTAGGTTTTTGTGCGAAATATCGTATTTTAGTGTCGGTTTGTGTAGTTTGTTCGTGTCTTGTAGCTGTTATTAATATATATATTTGGTTTAAGAAATTCATGTTAGGGTTAAATTTTGTTAAATGTTTAGTGTTCATTTGAAGTGTTAATTTGTGTTTTGGAGATGATTAACCAAGTAGGAAATGTTAATTTTTGTTAATGAACACGTTGTTTAATTATGCAATTAGTTTACTAGGTTTTTGCTAAAACATAATTAGCGAGTGTTAAAAATTTAGGAATGGTTTAGATAGCTTAGATAAGCTATTTTAAGGTGTTTGTAATCGCTAGAGATGCATTAGCTTGAAACTAGTGCGAAATATTGCGATAGGTTGCTTACTAATTTTCGTGGTTTTTCCGACGTGCGTTCGATTGGTTGTTGCGAGATTATATCTATTGTATTCCTCGTAATTCTTGTGTTGTGTTGCGCGATCGGGACGATCGGGGCCCAGACTTGGTGTTTTGTAGTTTAGCGACCCCAATTGGGGTTTTTGGGCCGGTATCGTGCGCGATAGATGCGCTAAGCGCGCAGTGTAATTTTCCGGGCGTTTTCTTCGCGTTTCGTTGTCTTTTCGTCATTGTAGGATTTTTTCTTATGTGATGTGTTTGTGAAATTTTAGGTTCGCAAGCGGGGACTTCGGACGCTACGACAAGGGGAAAACAGGTGGTAGGCTTCACCTAGCTTGGAGCGTTGGTGAGTAGATTTAACATCTACAGGGGAATCGCCCGCATGGCATTATGCGTCTGGGCTAGAGATTTTAACTTGCCGTATATTCTATGTCATGTTTAGAATTGCGTATTTACCCTATTAATTAGATGTAGTTTTCCTGGACTGGTAGTAGTAGGACACTGCATATATTATTGACGATTTATGTTGCACGAGCACAGGTTGTATGCTACACACACCGTCAATAATTACTATGTCACACACAATCCACTTATAGATGTTATATTGCTTGGTTAGGGACATTGTGACATTGATTCATATTTCTTATCGCATTTGACATATAGTTACCTGTATATCTATAGGGTACTGTACCATTAGTGATAGGTACATACACACCTAAGGACATAGCTACAGGTGTGCTTTACATTTCATACTTCACATATACCTGATAGGTATATCACATCATTACAAATAGGTAGATACCTATATTTTCTGCTATACCTTCATTTTCTGCTATACCTTCATGTGTTTACATATATCTGGTTATAGCTATGTATTTACCCTTATTGTTGTATCATTAAGAATTGGAGATATTAGGAACCGCATGATATTTATATTAACTGGTTGCAGTTAATTAGCGGCTTTTCCTTTATACGCTTACATTACAGTTTTTATGTTGCGTATACTTTATTCATGGATTTTCGTATTGTTATATGGATTTTTCAGGATGTTTTCTGGATTCGGGAACCGTGGGAGTTCATGAAATTATGCATTATTTGAAAAACTCGGTTTCCTTGATATGATATTTTAGCAGCAACCATGAGATTTATCGTTTACGATGTGTATACCCCACGCGAGGAAAGGAAGGATCCGTGTGCGGGTACATGGTGGGGCCCGGAGGTACCCTGAAGCAAGAACGATGTCGTGGTGTCAGGCGATGAGGCTTAGGGGAACCATACTATCCGGTGACAGGACCAATGACTCAGCGGCTATCATGTGGATACCGATGGGAGTCATGTACGTATGGATACGTCGAGAGGCGAGGGTCAGAGCTAGGCACTCGAGCTTTCGGGATAGAGTATGATACGTACCTATCAGGGGGCCAGTCATGGAGACAGCACCTGATGGATCAGTATTTCTGTGTCGATGCTTGGCACATTGGTTTCATGATATTTCTAATTACTCCTTTGTATATATAACAGGGGATTGAGCCGCTGTTATATATACCCTTACACCAATATTAGTGGAATGAGACGCTAATATATGTGTATTGACCTCATCATATTTATTTATGTCATTATATTTAGGATGTTAGAATTTTGCCAGAGAATTGATTCGGGATATAAGAGATTCATTTGAGATTGGATACTGGATATATATATGAGATATACTTGATGTTGTACATTCGATATATGTGAGATATACTTGATATTGTACATAAGAGATATGTGAGATCCACTTGATGTTGTACATTCGATATATATACGAGATATACTTGATATTGTGCAGTTGAGGAGATGTGACACTTAGATGATATGAGAGCCAATTTGGGGGCTGATTTGAGGAAGTGGGATTTGAATTGTCTTGCTGGATTGTGATCCTACCACGATGTCAGGATTCCGTGGAAATGACATACTTCACTCCATACCCCACCTTTATCTATTTGTGCACAGCTTCATGTATTAGTAGTACCTGTTAGAGTACCTTTCATGATTATTGCACATTTACATTCTCATATCCCTATCGCATGATTATTGCATACTGTTGTCCTATCATTATTGATTTATATATATTGGTTGTACCTGCTAGTGTACTTTCCATTATTCTGCATTCATATGACATGTTATTACTGGTAATTGCATATCTTAGATTCACGCATTACGTGCATACTTGCGATTACCTGCATATGTTATTTACTATTCACGAGTTGGCAGCTCACCCCCGTTGTGCCACAGGTATTGCATGTGTTTCCCCAGAGTAGTCGAGGCAGGCTATTCACCTATCTATCATCTTTTGCTCCAGATACCGCATCGACTCACAGTGTGCCATTTGCTTAGGTGGGTTTTAGTGGTTATCTGTATTTTGTATTGTATATTCGTTGTATATTGTACTCTCCATCTACTACTAGTATGTTGTGACTTAGAGACTTGATGAGGACGATATGGTATATTATTGTGGATTTGTTGCTTTTTATACAGTTTCCTTTCTTTTGTCTCTTATTTCTTCGCTACGGCGTCGTATATCTGTTGTGGTGTTTGTTTTCCGCCGTTGGGCGTGGATTTTTTGCTCCCGTTTGGGATGCTTTACTTTATATTCATGTTGTACCCATTTGGGGGTTAGTTTTTACAAAAGGGGTGCTGCCAAAATTTTAAAGAAAAAGTGGACTCTTTTAAAGAATTTGGGTTGTGATTTCAAACGTTTCAAAAACTTTTATTATCTTTTCCGTATTTTCATGGTTTAGATTTCTGGGTTTGGCATTCTTTTACTGCGTTACGTCTGTAGGCGTTGCGTAGTATTAGGGCCGTCACGTGCCAATTTCGGGTCGTGACAAAGTTGGTATCAGAGCGTTAGGTTTTACCTTTCGGAGTATAGGATGACCTTTGTATGATGGAGTAGGTAGCTTAAGCAGAGTAACGTAGTGTGTGTATGTCTGCAGCATGCTCACGATGCGGTACTTCGCCTAAAGTGCCTAAGTATAAATTGCTTGAAATTCCTTCCTTGATGATTCATATCCTTGTGATTCGATTTCCGTGTTCTTATCGAATCCTATCTCTATTTATATCCTTGCCACCGATGACTATGGGGACTCAGAGTGATGCAGCGAGGGCCGAGGTCAGAGTTAGCTCGGGTGAGACGAGCACTGACCAGGATGGCACTCTTGTTGCACAGGTACAGACGGATCAGCCTTCGACAGAGCAGATCGCTAGGCTTGTGGAAGAGATGCAGGACTTGCGCCAGACGATGAGATCATTAGTTGATGCCGTTCGAGCGTAGCGACAGGAGGTTGACACCCCTGTTACTCATTTGTTCCTTGGGATCAGCATGCAGCAGTCCGTCACCTACGTAGCACCAGTGGATGTAGCCCCAGTCAACGAGACACGTATTCCAGAGACTTTGCGAGTTCCAGGACAGTGGAGGACCCGTACCGGTGTGCCAGTCCAGGGACAGAGGCCTAGTCGTCGAGACAGTTTTCGTGACCGTCATGGGAGTGGCAGAGGCTTAGGACGAGGTCAGTCGTTCAGCTCTCATCCCCAGGAGGGCCAGCAGCCGTCGTATGGATGTTTTCGATGCGGGAGCCTTCATCACTTCATCAGGGATTGTTCCTTAGCGCCGCGTCAGAGTCGTGTTCTCAGAGGTCGTGGGCGCGGAAGGTTTGCTCAGAGGGATCAGTCTGGCAGAGGAAGTGTTTTGACAGTTCCGGGTAGAAGGCTGACACAAGGGTTTGTTTCTACTCATCGGGACTCACAGGCGTCCAATGCAGGGTTTTCAGGTATCCTTAATTTACATGTTCTTTTGATGTACTTGTTGGTTTTTCACTCTTTGTGCCGTGGATGGGACGAGGATCGTGTTAGCTAGATCAGTCGTTTTGTTGTGTTAATTTCTGTCAGCGATTCTTTTGTTGCGCGACACGTATTTCAGTCGTATGCCAAACGGTGAGGAGATTTTGCCGTCATTGGATCCTTCTAGAGATGTTGGATTTGACGTTTTCCTGGGCATGGATTGGTTAGCTATGTGTTAGGCGTCTGTGGACTACCGTGAGGAAACAGTCAGGAATTGTTTTCCCGGCGAGTCAGTTCTTGTTGTGCAGGTGGATAGTTGTGCCGCCTCTCACAGCTTGAATTCTGCCTTTTCCGCTAGTCAGCTTTGGAGGAGATGTCGTGGATTCTTGGCGTTCATTCGTGATACCGAAGCCACAGTAGATTTGTTGGACCGGTTTTCTATCGTGCAAGAGTTTTCCGACGATGTTCCAAGGGAGCTAGTGAAGCTTAGGGAGCTTAAGGATCTGCTGCAGAGTTGTTGTTGGGGAGTTTTGTGTGTCTGAGTGTTTCGCCTTAAGGAGCTCCTATTTCTGTTCGTCAAGGAGAAGGACGGCAGTTGAGGTTGTGAATTGATAGATCGTCAATTGAACCAGCTTACGGTGCGGTTAGGTATCATTTACCTCGCTTTGATGATTTCTTCGATCGGCTCCTAAGTGTGAGACTTTTTCTAAGTTGTTAGGGATCATGTCATCATCGTTGCGGGTTCGGAGTGATGGCATTCCGAATACTGCTTTTGTGCGTGCTACGGGCAGTTTGTGTCTTGGTGGTGTCGTTGGACTCGCCAATGCCCTAGCAGCATTCGTAGATATGATGAACCAGATTTCTTCAGGCCGTTCCTAGACCAGCTATTGTTGTGTTATTGACTACATTCTGGTCTATACTTTGTGTCTTGAGGAACAGGAGCAGCACTTGAGGATTTGTTTTGCAGACATTGGGAGAGCCCCAGCTGTTTGCTAGATTCTTGGAGTGTTCCTTTAGGCTTGTTTGTGTTGACTCCAAGGTCTTGTAGTTACGGGAGACGGTTTCGTATGGTTCCGAGGAAGATCGAGACCGTACAGCTTAGGCCCAGACTTGTGTACGGACAGAGGTCCTTTGATTTTGGGCTTAGCAGGTTTTTACCACCGTTTCGTGCAGGATTACTAGCGTATTGCTGCACAGTTGACTGGAATGACCGGAATGGAGGTTCTTTTCTTTGGACTGAGGCATGTGTACGGAGTTTTCGGCAGTTGGAGATTCGGTTAGCAACTGCATCAGTTCTTTGCTTTTGGTTCGGGCGACTTTGTGATTTAACTGTAATGTTTCACGAAAGCAGCTCGATTGTGTACTGATGTGACACTATAGAGTTATCAATTTGCTTCCCGTCAGTTGGAGGAAGTACTAGCAGGATATCCCACTCATGATCTGGAGATGGCCGCGGTGGTTTTGCGTTTGAGATCTGGAGACACTACTTGGTTGAGAGTCGTGTCAGATTTTCCACGGACCACCAGAGCTTAATGTACATCTTCCTGCAGCGGGTTTTGATTGTTGAGACAGCGCCGTTGGATGGAACGTGTGGAGGATTGTGTTTTTGAGATCCTTTATTACCCTTGGCAAGGAGATTGTGGTAGTTGATGCTGGAGTCGTAGGCCCGGGGTTAGTTTGTTCCAGTTGTGCGCAATCAGAGATAGTCTTCTGCAGATTTACAGTTCTTGTGCGATCGTGGAGTACAGCTTAGGTTCGCCTCTACTGAGGGGACAGCTTGCTCATGTCCGCGCCCGACCACTTTTCCTTAATCGCTTTCGCGAGACACTGCCCGCCGACGCTCGTTCGTTAGAGATACTTGAGCATACTCGGCTGGGTAATGATTCGGAGTCTTTGATTGTGACAAGGGTGTGCTAAGTTAGGAATGCGTTTGTGTACCGGATATTATCGGGTAGAGACGTGAAATCCTAGAGTTGGCATATCTGTCAATTCTCTGTATTCATTCAAATTCCACCAACATTGATGTGACTTGTGAGATAGTTACGGGTGGGCAGGAATGTAAAGAGAAATTTCAGGTTTCGTTTCAAGGTGTTTGTCTTGTTGTGTGTTTTGGGTTGAGCATCTGAGATCGGCTGGAGAGTTGCAACCTTTAACCGTTCCGAAGTGGGAATGGGGGCAAATTTCCACGAATTTCGTTATGGGTATACCCAGGTTTAGTCAGGGTGTGTCTCCATTCGGATGCTTGTTGTCCAGTTTTACTCAGTTTGCTTAGTTTTTCTTTGTTAAGTTGTGCGTTGCACGGAGTTCCTTCGAGGGTCGTGTCCAATGAAGGCACCCTGTTCGCTTGCCGTCTTGGGCAGAAGCTTCAGGAAGCCTTGGGTACTGGTTAAGCGTTAGCTCCATCTTTCCATCTGCAGGATGATGGGTTTGTGAGAGCGGGCTATACCAGACTCTGGAGGATATGTTTGTGCGTTCGTGTTGTTGTTGTCGGCAGTTGGGATCGTCACTCGCCATTGTTAGGATTCTCCTTCGATAGTTGTTATCAGGAGACACTCCAATTGGCAACCTCTAGTGTCACGACCCAAGAATGGCCCGTGACGGCCCTAATACTACGCAACGCCTAAAGACGCAACGTAGTAAAAGAAAGCCAAAACCCAGAAATCTAAACCATAAAAATACGGAAAAGATAATATAAGTTTTGAAATATTTGAAATCGCAACCCAAATTCTTTAAAAGTCTTACTTTATTTCTTTAAAATTTTAGCAACACCTCATTTCTTTTTATAAAGACTAGTCAATATGAATACAACAGAAGAATAAGGACAGTAGAGAAAAAGCTGTATATATAAAGACATCAAATCCACCATAATACACACTACGTCCTCACCAAGTCTCTATGTCAATAATACAACAGTAGATGGAGAGTACAATACAACGAAGGTACAATATATATAATACAGATAACCGTCTAACCCACCTATGCAAAAGGGTACTGTGAGCTGATGCGGTATCTGTAGCAAAAGATGGTAGCTGGATAGCTGGATAGGGGAATAGCCTGCCTCGACTACTCTGGGGAAAAACCTGAAACACCTGTGGCACAACGGGGGGTGAGTTGCCAACTCGTGAATAGTATAAAACATATACAGGTAATCGCAGGAATATACGTACAGCATGAATCTAAGATATGCGGTTACAATAATAATATATCATGCAATTCTGAAATAGGGAGAGTATACTAGCAGGTACAATCAATATGTGAAGCAATGATGGCATGATAGTAGTATGCAATGTCTATGCAATAGAGATATGAGAAAGCAAATATGCAACTATCATAAGGGTACACTACCAGTACTACCAATATATGAATCTGTGCATAAGATAGGTAATGGTGAGGTGTAGGGTGGAATATGTCATTTTCCACGGAAACCTGACGTCGTGGCAGGATCACAATCCACCAAGATACTCCAATCCCAAATGCTCAAACCAGGTCCCACATTGGACACTCACATCAAATAAGTCTCACATCTCCTCAATGTACAATGTCGAGTAATCTCCTATATCCCGAATGTACAAGTCACCAATCACATAGGTATATCCAATGTCCAAATCCCAATGAATTACCTAGTATCCCAAGTCCAATCTCAAGTAAGTTTCTAGCATCCTAAAGGTAAATATATGTACAGAAATAAATATGATGGGGGCAATACACATATATTAGCGTCCCATTCCACTAATATTGGTGTAAGGGTATATATAACAACGGCTAAGTCCCCTGTTATATATACAAAAAGGGGTTAAAGAAATATCATGAAACCGTGTGCCAAGCATCGACACAGAAATCCTCGTATATGGGGCTCCGTCAGTCCGGATCAGCCCACGGGGTCCGTCTGCAGTGTCGGCCCTCGGCCTCGACAGTACAGGTCATCCCGTATCCATCTCTCTACTCTGGCCAGTAGCCTCCAGACAACTGCCAGGTCCAAACAATCACCGGTAGGTACTCGCCCGCCTCCAGGCTCAATCGGCAAACCCATCGATCTTCTTGCCGAGGGGGAACCATACCGGGCCCCACCATGTACTCTCATACGGCAACCACACATCGTATGGAGCATAAAATCAGCACCGATAAAACTCATGGGGGACGCTCGAAATATCATATCAAGGAAACCGGGTTGTTACATGTATGCATAATTTCATGAACTCCCGCGGTTCCCAAATCCCGAAAACATCATATAAAATCCAGATAAACAATGCACAAATACAGGAATAAATGTATGCGATATATCTGAATGCGAGCAGGTAAACACAAGTATATAGCTGAACCAGATGTATGCGAAATCATGATAAGGTACAGCTAAGTAACATCAGTAAATGTGAATATGCGACAACAACTGAATATGTATCTAACATACAGGTGTAGCAAAGTATAGGTATCTACCTATAAGAACTGATGTCGTATACCCCCCTGGGTATAAGTAACATATGTAGGAAATCCCTCCCGGTATAAGTAAAATATGTATGAGGTATACCTGTAGCTGTATCGCAAAGTGAAAATATACCTATCACTAAAGGTATGATACACTATAGGTATACCGATAAACTAGATGTCAAGTGTGGCAAGCAATGGTAGCTATAAGGGGTAGTGTGTGACATGGCAATTATTGACGGTGTGTGTGTAGCATGCAATCCGTGCTCGTGCAACATGAACCGTCAATAATGTGTGCAGTGTCCTACGGCTGCTAGTCACAGTATATAGCTATATCTAGGAAATGCAGTAAATGCGCAATTCTACAATGACGTAGAATGTGCGACAGGAATTTGAATCCTAGCCCAGACGCATAATGCCATGCGGGCGATTCCCCTGTAGATGTTATATCTACTCACCTAAACTCCACGCTGGGTGAATCCCATCATCTGCTCCCCCTGTAGCCGTGTCCGTAACCCCTGTCTGCAAACCTGTAAATACGACAAGAAATCATATATAAGTCAAATATCCCGCGAAACGCGATATCGAAACGAAACGAGAAACTCGCGTCGCGAACTAAACGCGCGTGTGCACGATATGCTGAATCGTGTGTGTACGCGTCTAAAAACCATCGCGACACGCCGCGATACGCTGGATCACAGAGCCTACTCGCGTATCGCGCAAACACAACTAAACACAAAAACGATATATAGTCCCAGATTTTCCTACAGGTACAATATTACAAAACTAGACATGCCAATGATCTAGAAAACATAGCAGGGAGCCCTACACCAAAACCCCAACACCTAAGCTCCCCACTGGGCCGCAAATTGCGGCCAAAACAAGGAAATTGGCGGCCAGGTTAGGGGTAGGGTGGCTCGTCTTCTGGTGGTGTCATCTATACCTAGTGTACATGCTCCAGTTTCCTCAATATTGTTCTGCAAGGTCCGGGTCTATAGCAGATCACAAATGTCCAGTATATCACTTAAAAACGACAATTTGCACAATTAACAAACCTTATGGTATTTTAGTGTAATCTGGGGATTTCTCAGTTGAAGTGGCCTTATTAGCACTAAATTTACCTAGGGTAGCTAACCAAATCAACAATTTACCAAAAATCCACTTAAACACCATAATCTAGCACAATTTAGCTAATTTAGCACTAAACGACACCAAACCATACACCATAAGCAAGTTAGGGATTTGGGGTCCAGAAATATACCCAATTGGACCCTAGTGAGCAGGTGAAGAAGTGTGTGGGGGAGATGAGGCTGCTGCAGATGCTGCTGCTGATGTTGCTGCTCTTGTTGCTGTTGTTTTTTGTTGTTGTTATTGTTGCTGTTGTTGTGTTGTTGTAGTTGTTGATGATGAAGCTGCTACTGCTGCTCCTGCTGCTGATGATGATGATAGTGATGATGAGGTTGCTGCTGCCCCCAGCTGCTGCTGCTGCCTCTCTCTCTCTCTCTCTCTCTGTTGCTGCTGCTGCTCTCTCTCTCTCTGTTGCTGCTGCTGCCAAAGATGCTGATGGTGTGTGTGAGTGAGTGTGTGTTTGAGTTTGAGAGAGAGAATGAGAGAATGAAAGTGAGAAAGGAAAAATGAGGCAACAAACACACACACCCTTCTCTTTCTCTTTCCTCAATTGAGAAGCATGGCTTGGCCATGTAGCACCATGCCTCCCTCTCTCTCAAAGTCAAACCAAACAAAATATTTAAAACCTTAATAAAATTCCTTTTCATTAAAAACAACCATGCACTACAATTAAACCTAAAAGCACTTAAACAAAAATAAGCTAACTTAAAGAGAATGGGTTAACCTATCAAGCTTGCTAAACATGGTCTAACCCTATCTCTAAACCCTAGTTGACATGCACAAGTGTGTGTGTGCCTAACAAAAATATAATAAAATACACATTAAATAAGATAAAATATTTAAAAACCAATTTGGTAAACTTTTTATTAAAAACCACATTTTAAAATATAAATAGCTACAAAACACATTCTAAGGTGTTACAATCTCCCCCCCTTAAAAGAAATTCGTCCCCGAATTTAAAATTTATACTGTTACCTGCACCTTCAAAAAGAAGATTAAAATCCTCAAGTCTCGCTCGCAGCCTCCCCAGTGACTACCTCACTATACGGCTATGTCCAAGAAAACCCTTCACAGATGGCAAGACCTTTGACCGACGTTTCTCCACCTGTCGAGCCATTAACACACATGGCTGCGGGCGAACGAAAGATCGCGTCCAGCTAAATGGTCTGGTGCCAAATCATGTGAGAAAGGTCATGAAGGTAATTGTAAAATATCATCACAAGGAATACGGGGTGAAAATCCAATAATCTGGGCGGAAGTGCCAAGTTAAAGGCAACGAAACTAACTCGCTAATAGAATCTCAGAAGGACCTAAACCCTGGGATAAGCTTCCCAGAATCCAACACGTCATTCATCGGAAAGTCCATAGGAATCCATGACTTGCCACTGCGCACTCAAGCCTGCGACCAACACAGTCGCATAAAACATCTGTTTGCAATGGACAGTTGTCATCCTGACCTGAACACAACTGGACTATCTCCGAATTCTCTAGACATAGCTGGGGTCCAAAATCCTACTTACGCAGAGTCAGAAAACAACAGGCTGGCGATCGACACGATCTAACCCCTAAGCCTAAGGGTGGCCAATTGGAGTGTCTCCTGATAACAGCTATCGAAGGAGAACCCTAACGATGGCGAGTGACGATCCCAAGCTGCTGACGACCAACAAACAAACCAACACACAAACTTAACAAAACAACTGAGCAAACTGAGTATAACCGGATGACAAGAATCCGAATGGAGTCACACCCTAACTAACTGGGTAGAAACCTTAACGGAATTCATGGAGATCTGCTTCCATTCCTACCTCGGAACGGTAAAAGATTGCAATTCTCCAGCCGGCCTCAGATGCTCGACCTAAAGCACACAACAAGACAGACACTTGATACGAAACCTGAAACTTCTCTTTACATTCCTGTCCACTCGTAACTATCTCACAAGTCACGCCAAAGCTGGTGGAACTTGAATGCATAAGGAGAGTTGACAGATGTGCATGCTCTAGGATTTCACGTCTCTACCCGATGAAACCAGGTACACAAACGCGTCCCTAACTTAGCACATCATTGTCACAAATCAAGGTCTCCGAATCATTTCCCAGCCGAGTATGCTCAAGTATCTCTGACGTACGAGCTTCGACGGGCAGTGTCTCGCGAAAACGATTTAAGGAAAGTGGTCGGGCGCGGACATGAGCAAGCTGTCCCCTCCGTAGAGACGAACTAAGCTATACTCAACGATCACACAAGAACTGTAAATCTGCAGAAGACCATCACAACAATCCAAATCTGCTGCAGGAAGATGTGCATTAAGCTCTGGTGGTCCGTGGAAAATCTGACACGACTCTCCAACAAGAAGTGTCTCCAAACTTCCAACGCAAAACCACCGCGGCCATCTCCAGATCATGAGTGGAATATCCTCCTCGTACTTCCTCCAAATGTAGGGAAAGCAAAAGAGACGACTCTGTAGTGTCACATCAGTACACCCTCGAGCCCACTCAAGAAACATTACAGTTAAACAACAAGGTCGCCCGAACCAAAAGCAAAGAAGGACTGATGCAGTTGCTAACTGAATCTTCAACTGCTGAAAACTCCGTACACATGCCTCAGTCCAAAGAAAAGAAACCTCCTTTTGGTCAATTCAGTCAACGGTGCAGCACTACTCTAGCAATCCTGCATGAAACAGCGGCAAAAACCTGCTAAGCCCAACAATCTGCGGATCTCCGTCCTACACACAAGTCTGGGCCTAAGCTGTACGGCCACGATCTCCCTCGGAACCATACGGAACCGTCTCCCGTGACTACAAGACCTAGGAGTCAACACAAACAAGCCTGAAGAAACACTCTGAGAATTTAGCAAACTGCTGGTGCTCTCCCAGCATCTGCATAACAAATCCTCAAGTGCTACTCCTGTCCCTCAAGACACATTAAATAGACCAGAGTGTCGTAAATAACACAACAGAAACTGGTCGAGGAACGGCCTGAAGAAATCTGGTGCATCACATCTACGAATGCTGCTAGGACGACAGTGAATCCAACGACTCACAAAAACACACAAGGCCCGTAGCACGCACAAGGCAGTCTTCGGAATGCCGTCACTCCGAATCCGCAATGATGATGACCTGATCCCAAACAAACTTAGAGAAATGTCTCGCACTCTGGAGCTGATCGAAGAAATCATCACGGCGAGATGAAGGATACCTATCCGCACCGTAAGCCGGTTCAATTGACGATCCGTCGATACACAACCCTAAACTGCCGTCTTCCTCCTCGAAGAACAGAAATCGGAGCTCCCAAAAGCGAAACGCTCAGACCCACAAAACTCCCCAAACCAAAACTCTGCAGCTGATCCTTTAGCTCCCAAGCTCCGCCGGCTCATCCGGAACAACGTCGGAAAAACTCTCGCATGAAAAGAACCCGGTCCAACAATCCCACGGCGGCTCCGGTATCACGAATGAACGCCAAGAATCCACGCCATCTCCTCAGTAGCCGACTAGCGAAAAAGGCTGAATTCAAGCTGTGAGAGGCGGTACAACTATCCACCTGCACAACAAGAACTGACTTGCCGGGGAAAACAAAACCTAACTTGCTTCCACACGGTAGTCCACAGACGCCTAGCACGTAGTTAACCAGTCCGTGCCCAGGAGAACGTCAAATCCGACATCTCTAGAAGGATCAAAACGACGGACGAATCTCTACCTCCTATCCGATTGGCACAAAACTGAGATACGTGTCGCGCAACAAAAGAATCGCTGACAGAAGTTAAAACAACTACGACTAATCTACCCAACCACGGTACAAGCAAGAAACGAGCAATTACACCAAGAGAAAATATAACTCAAGGGTACCTGAAAACTCCACATTGGACGTCTGCGCGTCCCGATGAGTAGAAGCAAACTCCTGTGTCTGCCCTCTACTCGCAGCTGGATGAACTCCTCTGGTAGCCTGAGCCCTCTGAGCGAATCTTCCACGTCCACGGCTTCTCTGAAAACGATCATGACGAGGTGCTAAGGAACAATCCCTGACGATGTGCTGAAGGCTCCCGCATCGAAAACATCCACGTGCTGACTGTTGACCATCCTGGGAATGGAAGCTGAACGACTGTCCTCGTCCTGAGCCTCTGCTACTCCCGCGACGGCCACGAAATCTGTCTCGACGACCGAACCTCTGTCTCTGGGCTGGTACGCTGGTACGAGTCCTCCACTGTCCTGGAACTCTCTGAGCCTCTGGAATGTGTGCCTCGTTAACTGGAGCTGCAACCACTGGTGCTATGTAGGTGACGGACTGCTGCATGCTGATCGTAAGGGACAGCTGAGTAACAGGGGTGACAACCTCCTGTCGTAGCTCCCGAACGACGTCAACTAAAGAACTCATCGTCTGGCGGAACTCCTGCATCTCTACCAAAAGTCTATCCATAGTATAAGTCGTAGGCTGCTCCGTCTGCACCTGTGCAACTAGAGTGCCATCCTGGTCAGTACTCGTCTCACCCGAGCTAACTCTGACCTCGGCCCTCGCTGCATCGCTCTGAGTCCCCATAGTCATCGGCGGCAAGGCTATAAATAGATACAAGATGAGATTCGATAAGAATGAGAAAGTCGAATCTCAAAGATATGAATCATGAAGGAAGGAATGTCAAGCAAATTGTACTTAGGTCACTTAATGCAAAGTACCGCGCTGTGGGTATGCTGCAGACATACACACACTACGTTACTCCGCTTAAGCTACCTACTACATCATACTAAGGCCATCCTACACTCCGAAAGGTAAAACCTAACGCTCTGATACCAACTTGTCACGACCCAAGAATGGCCCGTGACGGCCCTAATACTACGCAACGCCTAAAGACGCAACGTAGTAAAAGAAAGCCAAAACCCAGAAATCTAAACCATAAAAATACGGAAAAGATAATATAAGTTTTGAAATATTTGAAATCGCAACCCAAATTCTTTAAAAGTCTTACTTTATTTCTTTAAAATTTTAGCAACACCTCATTTCTTTTTATAAAGACTAGTCAATATGAATACAACAGAAGAATAAGGACAGTAGAGAAAAAGCTGTATATATAAAGACATCAAATCCACCATAATACACACTACGTCCTCACCAAGTCTCTATGTCAATAATACAACAGTAGATGGAGAGTACAATACAACGAAGGTACAATATATATAATACAGATAACCGTCTAACCCACCTATGCAAAAGGGCACTGTGAGCTGATGCGGTATCTGTAGCAAAAGATGGTAGCTGGATAGCTGGATAGGGGAATAGCCTGCCTCGACTACTCTGGGGAAAAACCTGAAACACCTGTGGCACAACGGGGGTGAGTTGCCAACTCGTGAATAGTATAAAACATATACAGGTAATCGCAGGAATATACGTACAGCATGAATCTAAGATATGCGGTTACAATAATAATATATCATGCAATGCTGAAATAGGGAGAGTACACTAGCAGGTACAATCAATATGTGAAGCAATGATGGCATGATAGTAGTATGCAATGTCTATGCAATAGAGATATGAGAAAGCAAATATGCAACTATCATAAGGGTACACTACCAGTACTACCAATATATGAATCTGTGCATAAGATAGGTAATGGTGAGGTGTAGGGTGGAATATGTCATTTTCCACGGAAACCTGACGTCGTGGCAGGATCACAATCCACCAAGATACTCCAATCCCAAATCCTCAAACCAGGCCCCACATTGGGCACTCACATCAAATAAGTCTCACATCTCCTCAATGTACAATGTCGAGTAATCTCCTATATCCCGAATGTACAAGTCACCAATCACATAGGTATATCCAATGTCCAAATCCCAATGAATTACCTAGTATCCCAAGTCCAATCTCAAGTAAGTTTCTAGCATCCTAAAGGTAAATATATGTACAGAAATAAATATGATGGGGGCAATACACATATATTAGCGTCCCATTCCACTAATATTGGTGTAAGGGTATATATAACAACGGCTAAGTCCCCTGTTATATATACAAAAAGGGGTTAAAGAAATATCATGAAACCGTGTGCCAAGCATCGACACAGAAATCCTCGTATATGGGGCTCCGTCAGTCCGGATCAGCCCACGGGGTCCGTCTGCAGTGTCGGCCCTCGGCCTCGACAGTACAGGTCATCCCGTATCCATCTCTCTACTCTGGCCAGTAGCCTCCAGACAACTGCCAGGTCCAAACAATCACCGGTAGGTACTCGCCCGCCTCCAGGCTCAATCGGCAAACCCATCGATCTTCTTGCCGAGGGGAACCATACCGGGCCCCACCATGTACTCTCATACGGCAACCACACATCGTATGGAGCATAAAATCAGCACCGATAAAACTCATGGGGGACGCTCGAAATATCATATCAAGGAAACCGGGTTGTTACATGTATGCATAATTTCATGAACTCCCGCGGTTCCCAAATCCCGAAAACATCATATAAAATCCAGATAAACAATGCACAAATACAGGAATAAATGTATGCGATATATCTGAATGCGAGCAGGTAAACACAAGTATATAGCTGAACCAGATGTATGCGAAATCATGATAAGGTACAGCTAAGTAACATCAGTAAATGTGAATATGCGACAACAACTGAATATGTATCTAACATACAGGTGTAGCAAAGTATAGGTATCTACCTATAAGAACTGATGTCGTATACCCCCCTGGGTATAAGTAACATATGTAGGAAATCCCTCCCGGTATAAGTAAAATATGTATGAGGTATACCTGTAGCTGTATCGCAAAGTGAAAATATACCTATCACTAAAGGTATGATACACTATAGGTATACCGATAAACTAGATGTCAAGTGTGGCAAGCAATGGTAGCTATAAGGGGTAGTGTGTGACATGGCAATTATTGACGGTGTGTGTGTAGCATGCAATCCGTGCTCGTGCAACATGAACCGTCAATAATGTGTGCAGTGTCCTACGGCTGCTAGTCACAGTATATAGCTATATCTAGGAAATGCAGTAAATGCGCAATTCTACAATGACGTAGAATGTGCGACAGGAATTTGAATCCTAGCCCAGACGCATAACGCCATGCGGGCGATTCCCCTGTAGATGTTATATCTACTCACCTAAACTCCATGCTGGGTGAATCCCATCATCTGCTCCCCCTGTAGCCGTGTCCGTAACCCCTGTCTGCAAACCTGTAAATACGACAAGAAATCATATATAAGTCAAATATCCCGCGAAACGCGATATCGAAACGAAACGAGAAACTCGCGTCGCGAACTAAACGCGCGTGTGCACGATACGCTGAATCGTGTGTGTACGCGTCTAAAAACCATCGCGACACGCCGCGATACGCTGGATCACAGAGCCTACTCGCGTATCGCGCGTATCGCGCAAACACAACTAAACACAAAAACGATATATAGTCCCAGATTTTCCTACAGGTACAATATTACAAAACTAGACATGCCAATGATCTAGAAAACATAGAAGGGAGCCCTACACCAAAACCCCAACACCTAAGCTCCCCACTGGGCCGCAAATTGCGGCCAAAACAAGGAAATTGGCGGCCAGGTTAGGGATAGGGTGGCTCGTCTTCTGGTGGTGTCATCTATACCTAGTGTACATGCTCCAGTTTCCTCAATATTGTTCTGCAAGGTCCGGGTCTATAGCAGATTACAATTGTCCAGTATATCACTTAAAAACGACAATTTGCACAATTAACAAACCTTATGTTATTTTAGTGTAATCTGGGGATTTCTCAGTTGAAGTGGCCTTATTAGCACTAAATTTACCTAGGGTAGCTAATCAAATCAACAATTTACCAAAAATCCACTTAAACACCATAATCTAGCACAATTTAGCTAATTTAGCACTAAACGACACCAAACCATACACCATAAGCAAGTTAGGGATTTGGGGTCCAGAAATATACCCAATTGGACCCTAGTGAGCAGGTGAAGAAGTGTGCGGGGGAGATGAGGCTGCTGCAGATGCTGCTGCTGATGTTGCTGCTCTTGTTGCTGTTGTTTTTTGTTGTTGTTATTGTTGCTGTTGTTGTGTTGTTGTAGTTGTTGATGATGAAGCTGCTACTGCTGCTCCTGCTGCTGATGATGATGATAGTGATGATGAGGTTGCTGCTGCCCCCAGCTGCTGCTGCTGCCTCTCTCTCTCTCTCTCTCTGTTGCTGCTGCTCTCTCTCTCTCTATTGCTGCTGCTGCCAAAGATGCTGATGGTGTGTGTGAGTGAGTGTGTGTTTGAGTTTGAGAGAGAGAATGAGAGAATGAAAGTGAGAAAGGAAAAATGAGGCAACAAACACACACACCCTTCTCTTTCTCTTTCCTCAATTGAGAAGCATGGCTTGGCCATGTAGCACCATGCCTCCCTCTCTCTCAAAGTCAAACCAAACAAAATATTTAAAACCTTAATAAAATTCCTTTTCATTAAAAACAACCATGCACTACAATTAAACCTAAAAGCACTTAAACAAAAATAAGCTAACTTAAAGAGAATGGGTTAACCTATCAAGCTTGCTAAACATGGTCTAACCCTATCTCTAAACCCTAGTTGACATGCACAAGTGTGTGTGTGCCTAACAAAAATATAATAAAATACACATTAAATAAGATAAAATATTTAAAAACCAATTTGGTAAACTTTTTTATTAAAAACCACATTTTAAAATATAAATAGCTACAAAACACATTCTAAGGTGTTACATCTAGGTTTAGACAGGTCGTGTCGATCACCAGTCTGTTTTCTGACTCTGCGTAGTAGGATTTTTGGATCTCAGCTAGTCTAGAGACTTCGGAGATGATCCAGTTGGTTCAGGTCAGGATGAGAGTAGCCCAGTGCAGACAGAGGTTTTATGCCGACCATGTTGGTCGCAGACTTGAGTTCACAGTGGGAGATCATGTATTCCTACGGATTTTCCGATGAATGACATGTTGAGTTTTGGGAAGCTTATCCCAGGATTATAGGTCCTTTTGAGATCCTTTAAGCGAGTTAGTTTTCGTTGTCTTTAATTTGGCACTTCCGTCCAGATTATCGATGATACACCCCATTTTCTTTGTGTTAATACTTTGCAATTACCTTCATGACCTTCTCACATGATTCAGAACAGACCATTAGTTAGGACTCGATCTTTTCGTTCACCAGGAGCCATGTTTGTTAGTGGCTCGGCAGGTGGAGAAACTTCGGTCAAGGGTCTTGCCATCTGTGGAGAGTTTTCTTGGACGTAGCCGTATAGTGAGGAGATCACTCGGGAGGCTGCGAGCGAGATTTGGGAGTTTTGTACTCTTCTTTTTGAAGATACGCTTAGTGAAAATTTTAAATACGGGGACGAATTTTTATAAGGGGGGAGATTGTAACGTTTCAGAAATCGTTTTGTGAATGTTTCCGTTTTAGGGCAAAATTGTCGGTATTTTCCGTTTTAACCCGATTTCGATCAAACTTCCGTAGAAACTTACTGGCATCTTTTTTAGCTAAAATAAAGCTTGTGCGCGAACTTTAGGGGTATTTGGGAGGTTTTGGTCCAATTTGAATTTTTCCCAATTTTAATGTTATTTTAATGCGGTATTCACATTTTGGGAAATTTCTCTTTAAGCGATCTTTTTTTCAATTATTATTGTGTAAACCTAAACCACATAATTTCTAGTTTGTTGTGTGGGCTGGGATTAAAGGATTTAAGAAAAAGAAAAGAAAAGAAAAGAGAGATGCATGCATGTGTGTATGTGTAATGTGAATGCATTTAGTGCATTAAATGTTGGAAATTGCTAGGAAATTCCCTTCTCTCTCTCTACATGGCCGAGCTCTCCCTCTCTCTACTGCCTTGTGCATTATTTTCTCTCTTTTCCTCACTAAAACCTTCACAAATCCATCTCTTTTCATCCAAAGTTCACAAAAATCCCACTTTTTCTTCATTTTTCCCTCTTGCTTGCTTTGGAGCTAGGAAAGCTTGGATGTTTGGCTTCTTTGGTTTAGGTATTGTTATTTTACTGTTCTTTATGTGTTTTCAGTATAGCTTTGCTTGTTAGTTCAGTTTAGATTAGTTAAAGTTAGGTTTTTGTGCGAAATATCGTATTTTAGTGTCGGTTTGTGTAGTTTGTTCGTGTCTTGTAGCTGTTATTAATATATATATTTGGTTTAAGAAATTCATGTTAGGGTTAAATTTTGTTAAATGTTTAGTGTTCATTTGAAGTGTTAATTTGTGTTTTGGAGATGATTAACCTAGTAGGAAATGTTAATTTTTGCTAATGAACACTTTGTTTAATTATGCAATTAACTTACTAGGTTTTTGCTAAAACATAATTAGCGAGTGTTAAAAATATAGGAATGGTTTAGATAGCTTAGATAAGCTATTTTAAGGTGTTTGTAATCGCTAGATATGCATTAGCTTGAAACTAGTGCGAAATATTGCGATAGGTTGCTTACTAGTTTTCGTGGTTTTTCCGACGTGCGTTCGATTGGTTGTTGCGAGGTTATATCTATTGTATTCCTCGTAATTCTTGTGTTGTGTTGCGCGATCGGGACGATCGGGGCCCAGACTTGGTGTTTTGTAGTTTAGCGACCCCAATTAGGGTTTTTGGGCCGGTATCGTGCGCGATAGATGCGCTAAGCGCGCGGTGTAATTTTCCGGGCGTTTTCTTCGCATTTCGTTGTCTTTTCGTCATTGTAGGACTTTTTCTTATGTGATGTGTTTGTGAAATTTTAGGTTCGCAAGCGGGGACTTCGGACGCTACGACAAGGGGAAAACAGGTGGTAGGCTTCACCTAACTTGGAGCGATGGTGAGTAGATTTAACATCTACAGGGGAATCGCCCGCATGGCGTTATGCGTCTGGGCTAGAGATTTTAACTTGCCGCATATTCTATGTCATGTTTAGAATTGCGTATTTACCCTATTAATTAGATGTAGTGTGCCTGGACTGGTAGTAGTAGGACACTGCATATATTATTGACGATTTATGTTGCACGAGCACTGGTTGTATGCTACACACACCGTCAACAATTACTATGTCACACACAATCCACTTATAGATGTTATATTGCTTGGTTAGGGACATTGTGATTCATATTTCTTATCGCATTTGACATATAGTTACCTGTATACCTATAGGGTACTGTACCATTAGTGATAGGTACATACACACCTAAGGACATAGATATAGGTGTGCTTTACATTTCATACTTCACTTATACCTGATAGGTATATCACATCATTACAAATAGGTAGATACCTATATTTTCTGCTATACCTTCATTTTCTGCTATACCTTCATGTGTTTACATATATCTGGTTATAGCTATGTATTTACCCTTATTGTTGTATCATTAAGAATTGGAGATATTAGGAACCGCATGATATTTATATTAACTGGTTGCAGTTAATTAGCGGCTTTTCCTTTATACGCTTACATTATAGTTTTTATGTTGCGTATACTTTATTCATGGATTTTCGTATTGTTATATGGATTTTTCATGATGTTTTCTGGATTCGGGAACCGTGGGAGTTCATGAAATTATGCATTATTTGAAAAACCCGGTTTCCTTGATATGATATTTTAGCAGCAACCATGAGATTTATCGTTTACTGTCACGACCCGAAAGAGCACGTGACTGGCCCTTGAACCCTATGAAGCCTATAGGACTCCATCTGATCCAAGTAAGCCAAAAGCCCAGAAATCTAAAACCATTTAAAAAGTAAATAAGGAAAACTGGTTTTTAGAAGTAAAGAAATCGTGTTTCAAAAATCCAAGTTTTTAAATAACTAAGCCGAATATGTATTTTAAAAATGTGTAACTTTTCCTGAAAATTTCGGCAGAGTTTCCTTTGTAAAAACTGGCCCCGAACGGGGTACAACAAGAATAATATATATAACATGATAAAAGGCATCCCCAAGCGGGAGCTAGCTCTTCGTCAATCGACGGTCACAACCACGCAAGCAATAATAATATACAACGCCAAAGGGCGAGGATCAACTCAAAAGAAACTCAAACAGCCAGAAAACCGTAATACTACAAGCGCGACTCTAAGGTCGAAATAATACAACACTGTTTTCTAAGTCTGAAACAATATACAAGTTTTGGTTGATGGAAATTTTAGATACAATAAATGATACATGAACAATGGCGGTTCTGATACAAAAGAACCCACCGATCCAAGCAAGTCACCCATAAGGAAACAGTGTGCCAGAAATGCCGCTATGGAATCTGTACGGCAAAAACCTGCAAGGATTGGGGCACAACGGGGGTGAGTTGCCAACTCGTGAATAGAAAATATCTACAAGCAGAGATCGAATGCATGACCAATCCTAGGTCAATACGATCAGATATAAATAAACCTCAATATGAATAAAGCTGAAGCATGCTAAACTGGCAATGTAATCTCTACATGAGTGTAATGCCAAGTGCTCGTGCTAGTGCCTCAGGTAATATCATGTCATGAATATGAGGTATGCTCAATGCAATCAAGTCTGTATACACGTGGATCCCGTCCACTCGTCACCCAATGACAATAACCATCATGCATGTAAAAATCATCAGCATATGCATGGAAATATGAGGATATAAACCACCTGTGTCCCTCGCGACACGTCAAAATCATGGAACCGGAGTGCCCAGCATCGGCACTCGAAAACATCATGAAAATTGTGCCCAGCATCGGCACGTAAATCCTCATATATCGGGCTCCATCAGTCCGGATCGGCCCACAGGCTCTGTCTGCGGTATCGGCCCTCGGCCCCGGCAGTACGCCATATCCAACTATCGACTCCGGTCGGTATCCTCCGGATAACCGCCAGGTCCAACAAAATCACCGGTAGGTACTCGCCCGCCTCCAGACTCAATCGGCAAAGCTCATCGATCATCTTGCCGAGGGGAACCATACCGGGTCCACCATGTACCCGCAATCGGCTCGTCCACTCCTCGATTCGGGTTACACATGTCGCTCTCAGCACCGAGAAAACACATGGTGGACGCACTGAAATATCATATCAAGGGTAACCGGGTTTTCAAAACAAATACATATCCTCTTTGAAAACACCCACGGTTCCCAAAAACCAGAAATATCATGGAAACAGCATATCTCAATGCGTATAATTAGAAAGCAGCATGTAGTATGCGACATGTAAAGAAAGGTATGCATATCATCATGTTATGCAAGGATTATATACTGAATGCAATAGTACTACAGTGTAGTGACATGGCAATTATCGATGATGAGTGTGTGAGCCGGCAATAAGTGTACGTGGAACATATGCATCATCGATAATGGTGCTGGTGTCCTAGCAGCATGACTGAAATATAACCACAGTATAAGCGATGCAATACAAACAGCATGAATGTGCGGAATCAAGTAATCAACGCAAAAGTAAGGAATCTACACCAATATGTACATGTCATGCAGCCTTGCCTTTTGAAATAAGACGAATCAGGGCTTTTGGAAAAACAAGGGCTACGGTGTTTTAAGAAAAGATACATCATTTGAAAATATCCGTATGACCCTTCTGCCTATCTTTAAAATATCCCCGATTCGTTAGTTTGAAATAGGTATGACTCGGTCCAGTCTAATGTCTACTAAGTAATCTAGACAGGAGGGGTAAGAAACCACCTAATCTAAGTCAATATATATAGATATGATAGTCGGTGATCTCGCCTCAATAACATATCGTAAGATATCCTCAAGTCATGAGTGCGGATCTATCATCAATATCGGCTCGTACGGTAGATCGTCGTACGGCATCCCAATAGCTGGGTAGGGGTCAATATCACACTACCTCATCACATATCAGGTATCACTATCATCAGATCGCATAATCTGGGGTACTACTCTAAGTCTAGTACAAATCGATACCATCTATAAAAATGTGAATGCGGGTAAAGCACATGTCCAAAGGCCCGCTAAAACTATCATATCGCACCTCGAAGACAAGCTATGTCACATCGCCGATCTCACGGCCTCACATCAAGTATCATCTCAAACCACGTATCGTCCTCAAATCCCGTATATAAACACATAGTCCCATACCCATGTGTAGATATACGCACCATCATATGCACTCTAATAAATGAAAGAATGAATGCAAGTATGTGTGTAAATGTATGTGTGAGTGCAACCACTACTCTAGGGTTCGCACTATACTAAACCAATATATTCTTATCATCAAAATATCATTATTACCATCAATAACCCTAAACAACACATAATACATATATGTGTGTATACGTATTCGTATACATCACCACGGACTGCGGGGGTGCTATACGCCATCCACCCGACTTCTCCCCGTAGATATAAATCTACTCACCTTGCTTCTCGTGTGCCAAAGCCGATGTCGCTATCTTCACCTCCTTTGCCTCAACATCACGCGGGGTACCTACAAGTATATCACAATGCTAAAGCACATGAAAATCACATCGGAAACCAAAATAGCACACGCTACCCGCATAGGTAAAAACCTATCGACTCGCATGTAAGCACAATCAAAATCCACTTGTCGTTGACGTCCAAACGCCACCCGACAGGAATGAATCACAAAACACTAAAATCCATGCTAAATCAAGTCGTAAATCATACACCAACATAGGAAAATCAACCCAGATTTCACCCTAGATGGAATCAGTCAAAACTAGAAGTACCCAGGGTCAATACTAGAGGAAATAGGGGCATGTACAGAAAACGAGGCATTTCCCTCTTGATCTGGCCGCAAATTGCGGCCAGAATGGAGAAATTGGCGGCCTCAAAGTGGAGTGGGGAGCTAGGGTTTGGGGTGATGGTTCTCTGGTGCCTGCACATCTCACTGTTAACTCAGTTTCATTTTTAGGGTCTCGGGGTAATAGCAGATTCTTAAAAACAGTGACAGATTTCCAGTTTTTTTCCGAAATCGGTTCCGTAATTCCGTATTCTGGTTCCAATTCCAGGTTTGGGTCAAATTTAGCATCACACAAGGGATTCTAAGGTCACCACGATCCTCAATTTCATCTTAAGTTTCAGTTTTACCCTAAACCCTAACTTGAATTCTCCAATATCCACAAACATCACAATATTGATATGAAACTAGTATAGATACACAAGGAATTGAAATACTACTCTATAGGTGCAGAAATTACCTCCTTTGGCAACTCAAGAAAATTCTTGAGTTGCTCAAAGTCCTCCAAATCAAATCTTGCTAGGTTCAATGTGAAGCTAGTGAGCTCGGGAACACTTTTTGTGAAGTGGGAATGAGGTTTTGGCTTGGTTTTCATGATGGATCTAGGGTTTCATGAAGAGGGTGAGAGTGAGGAAGAGGGCAGCAGCAGCAACAAGGGAGAGGGGAGAGAAAATGAGAAGGGAAAATGATGAAGGAAAGGGTCAAAAAGGTGGGGTTGACTTGGTCTCTCTCTCTTTCTCACTCATTACCTACCCTTTTTCCTTTTCTTTTCCTTTCTAAACTCTTCTCACTTGAATAGTAGACCCAAAAGAAAAACCATGGCCAAAGAATGTAACCCAAGTGTAACAAGTGTGGAAAATGATGTGCAAATTTTTGCACAAAAATGCTAAAAATCCAATTAGCGATTTTTAATCGCGATTAACACTAAATTAGCATATAACTAATCTTAAAAACTTTAAAATGGCATAATTCCTTAAAATACCTTATTTTAGAATTTTCCATAATTTTTCCCCATTTATTTGTATTTAATTATATCAGAATATTAAAATATTCATTAAAATAATATTAAATTATAAAATTTCCCAAAAATCATATTTTATTATTTTGAAGACGTTACAATCTACCCCCCTTAAAAAAATTCGGTCCCCGAATTTAAGTTTAAAACCCCCAAATACTAAAATATTGCAATTCAATTTCTAAGTTATCGGGGCTCCAAAATCATCAACACATAAAACGTCACAGCGCAATGCCTGCGCATGAGTACTGAGCAGATAACTCAAAATCGAAACTCCGTCAAGCATCTCGCAATCATCGGAGTCAAGGTAAAGACACAAATGTCAAATCCAATACAAAACCAATATGATATGGATCAGACTATACATGTAGACATCCAATCTATACATGTAAATAGCTGATGCAAATGTATGCCAAAATATATCCAGGTACTGTCCTCTGACTAGTCCTGCTCAGTATGAAAGCAAATATCCAACATCATAAAAATGTACTGCTCCAAAAGGAATAAATCCCAAAAATACACATAACACCACCGTGTGCGTCTGGTGCGCACGGAAATCAAAATCCATATATGTGCTAAACATGTGCACAAAACAACATCTAGGTGCAACGGGTGTGCACGAAGCATCTGTCATAGGCAACGGGTGTGCCTGACAGCCAAAAATCCAGTGCATCTGACATGCACGAAGAATCTCGATTTAGTGCATCGGGTGTGCACCAAAATCGTATCTCAAAACATGCGCCCAACATGCGCGAAGATCCAAATCGGTGCATCCATCGTGCACGAATGAAAATCCAAACCCTGTGCACTCAATATGCATGGAATCACAAAATCCAATAGCAACGTCGAATATGCGTAAGTCCAGTCAAAAGCACGGAGTGCAAGAATCCACATCAATATCACAATCAAAATCGACATACCAAAAGGCATCAAATCGAAGTCAGGTGCAACCGAAATGCACAAAATATAAATCCGGTGCAACAAAGGCACGAAATATAAATCTGATGCGATAAACGCAAGAAACCTAAAGCTGGTGCGACAAACGCACGAAGTATAGAACTGGTGCATCCCATGCACAAATACCAAGCAATAACTCAAATACGTAAGCAGCAACACCAAGTGTATCCAGATATGAAGAAAATCATAAACGTGTGCAGCTGCGTGCACAAAATACATATCGATGCACTACAAGCACATATAAGCTATACCGAGTGCAAAATCAAAACACTAAAAGTACATGAAACTCTGCTGGAAGCGTAAATCAAATCACCAGCATAAAATAGGCATGAAATCGCAATCAACAGCTCAAGAGTAATAACTATGTACAAGGTATAAATACCCAGTAAGTGCAACCATGGTGCACAAAATCAAATATCATGAAACTCAGTCATCGAGACTAAATCATGCGAATAGATCGCCCAAAATACCGAAATCCAAAGCAACGGATACGTGATAATCAAATCACAAAATCACAAATCATAAATACCGTCGTCGGTATATCCTCCTTCAGGGTCGAGAAGGTACCGGTACATCCGACGCTAGCGGCGCAAGATATCTACTTGCCTCTTGCTCGCGGCTGGCGTCCTCTGCCTCTGGTTCTTGATCTTTCCTGTAGATTACCAACTCGCAATCCATCGGCTCATCGGCCCGGTCAGGAGTGCTGACAGGAACGATTCCGTTCTGGCACTTCTTTGGAAATCTCTCGGTCAATCCTCACGACTGCTCGTAAAGCAACACATCTCTGGCACCGACCTCGGGTCCTCTGAATGCACATCACACATCCGATCCTGGGTGCAACTCTTATTGCAGCAGTGTACTGGAAGGAATCCTACTCCAGGTCTCTTCTGATCTTGCCTAAGCCAAACTGTAAGGAGGCTGGTACTCTGGCGTAATCTTTTCTCGCTCTCTGGACCTCTGCGTCCTTAGTACAACATCTCCTCGGAAGCTGGTCGCATCTCTGCGCCTCTGTATGCATGTCCGGCCTTTAATCTTAACGGGGTGTAGTAACAGCTCGTCTGCCTCTCGCACGAACTCCTTGTCCCGCTTGCCTGTATCATCGACCATTCGACGTCGCGTCTTATCTGCGCACTGCAATGTCCTCGGCTACGGTCCACCCGAAGTCTCTAACACGGACTCGAAATCACGAACTCAGTATCTTCATCACTCAGTAGAAGATATCTAGCCGAACACGTCCTCAGCGTGCATATCGCATCTCTGATGTCAGCGGAGTGAAACGTCAACTCGTCGAAATCTCGTGCGAACTCTTTACTCCACCTTGCTCCAATATCGACTGATTCGGACTCATCTCATCGTGGCTACACGGACTGCGCTCCGACGGCTATGCTCGTATCTGGAGTCTTCCAAGCAGTGTCCCATCACATGATATCCGAATGATGTCGAATCATCCGATCGACTCTTCAGAACCTCACAATCCCCCCAAGAGCTCAACGTCTCGGGTACAATTTAATAGTATCGAGTACATGCCACAGCGTCGGTGGTCCAGCCGTAGAAGGGCAAACCCAAGCCTCACTAATGGCGCCGAGGAACTGCCGCAAACCCTAAGGTTCAAAGGCTTTCACACGGTCATTAAGTCGAGTTAGGGTTTCATTCTTCTAGAGGGTCCATAGAATCACCTGCATGTCTTTCCGTATACTTTAAACTTGGAAAATGGGTTCCTGACATTCGATCGTCTCAATCGACTCTCAACGAATCTGCGTGAAGTCGTCTCTAGCTGGAATCAATCTACCTGATGACCTCGCATCGGGGTAAGCGAACGAACCACATGTCCTAGTCATTAATCCTCGGTGACTAGCGACTCACTATCACATCTCTAAGAATATGCTCATGCTGCAGTAGCTCCAATCATCTGGGCGATATCTCATCACTCGCAGCAACAACTGGCTCATTCGTCGGTACGCTAAGCAGCGCCTCAACCATCATGAATAAGCGATATATCAACAGTCATCACATCCTGGCTGGCCTCTATCAGTGGCTCAATCCTCTGGTACCGTTCAGCACAACCGGAAAATCTCGCAACAGCGATCTGTCAAACGCTCAAAGTGCGGAAACACAAAATACGAAGCCTCAATGCAACCGTATGCCTCTGGAATCACGCCCCGGTCAGCCCTCGTCCGCGACGAGCTCATGCTGACAACTCGAGCCGTAGCTCACTCTGCCCGTGCAATCGCGGCAGCAAAACCACAACCAGTATCGATGAAGATAGATCATAGGAAGGAATATGACACAATGCAAGGAAATGTACAACCTAAGGTTTCTTAAGCGGAGTGGCGTGTCGTAAGTATGCCGCGGAACATACCAACGGTACGTCACTCTACTTTAGTCACCTATTCCATCAACCAAAGGTCATCCTACGCGAAGAAAGTTCGGGTTTAATACCCCCTCGACCAAGTCTAAGTTCCGTAAGGTCAAGCCTAAGTTCCGTATATAAATAACGCCCTAGGCTCCACATAGTCAAACTTAGACTCGAACCAAGGTCAACCTAGCGCTCTGATACCAACTTTGTCACGACCCGAAAGAGCACATGACTGGCCCTTGAACCCTATGAAGCCTATAGGACTCCATCTGATCCAAGTAAGCCAAAAGCCCAGAAATCTAAAACCATTTAAAAAGTAAATAAGGAAAACTGGTTTTTAGAAGTAAAGAAATCGTGTTTCAAAAATCCAAGTTTTTAAATAACTAAGCCGAATATGTATTTTAAAAATGTGTAACTTTTCCTGAAAATTTCGGCAGAGTTTCCTTTGTAAAAACTGGCCCCGAACGGGGTACAACAAGAATAATATATATAACATGATAAAAGGCATCCCCAAGCGGGAGCTAGCTCTTCGTCAATCGACGGTCACAACCACGCAAGCAATAATAATATACAACGCCAAAGGGCGAGGATCAACTCAAAAGAAACTCAAACAGCCAGAAAACCGTAATACTACAAGCGCGACTCTAAGGTCGAAATAATACAACACTGTTTTCTAAGTCTGAAACAATATACAAGTTTTGGTTGATGGAAATTTTAGATACAATAAATGATACATGAACAATGGCGGTTCTGATACAAAAGAACCCACCGATCCAAGCAAGTCACCCATAAGGAAACAGTGTGCCAGAAATGCCGCTATGGAATCTGTACGGCAAAAACCTGCAAGGATTGGGGCACAACGGGGGTGAGTTGCCAACTCGTGAATAGAAAATATCTACAAGCAGAGATCGAATGCATGACCAATCCTAGGTCAATACGATCAGATATAAATAAACCTCAATATGAATAAAGCTGAAGCATGCTAAACTGGCAATGTAATCTCTACATGAGTGTAATGCCAAGTGCTCGTGCTAGTGCCTCAGGTAATATCATGTCATGAATATGAGGTATGCTCAATGCAATCAAGTCTGTATACACGTGGATCCCGTCCACTCGTCACCCAATGACAATAACCATCATGCATGTAAAAATCATCAGCATATGCATGGAAATATGAGGATATAAACCACCTGTGTCCCTCGCGACACGTCAAAATCATGGAACCGGAGTGCCCAGCATCGGCACTCGAAAACATCATGAAAACTGTGCCCAGCATCGGCACGTAAATCCTCATATATCGGGCTCCATCAGTCCGGATCGGCCCACAGGCTCTGTCTGCGGTATCGGCCCTCGGCCCCGGCAGTACGCCATATCCAACTATCGACTCCGGTCGGTATCCTCCGGATAACCGCCAGGTCCAACAAAATCACCGGTAGGTACTCGCCCGCCTCCAGACTCAATCGGCAAAGCTCATCGATCATCTTGCCGAGGGGAACCATACCGGGTCCACCATGTACCCGCAATCGGCTCGTCCACTCCTCGATTCGGGTTACACATGTCGCTCTCAGCACCGAGAAAACATATGGTGGACGCACTGAAATATCATATCAAGGGTAACCGGGTTTTCAAAACAAATACATATCCTCTTTGAAAACACCCACGGTTCCCAAAAACCAGAAATATCATGGAAACAACATATCTCAATACGTATAATCAGAAAGCAGCATGTAGTATGCGACATGTAAAGAAAGGTATGCATATCATCATGTTATGCAAGGATTATATACTGAATGCAATAGTACTACAGTGTAGTGACATGGCAATTATCGATGATGAGTGTGTGAGCCGGCAACAAGTGTACGTGAAACATATGCATCATCGATAATGGTGCTGGTGTCCTAGCAGCATGACTGAAATATAACCACAGTATAAGCGATGCAATACAAACAGCATGAATGTGCGGAATCAAGTAATCAACGCAAAAGTAAGGAATCTACACCAATATGTACATGTCATGCAGCCTTGCCTTTTGAAATAAGACGAATCAGGGCTTTTGGAAAAACAAGGGCTACGGTGTTTTAAGAAAAGATACATCATTTGAAAATATCCGTATGACCCTTCTGCCTATCTTTAAAATATCCCCGATTCGTTAGTTTGAAATAGGTATGACTCGATCCAGTCTAATGTCTACTAAGTAATCTAGACATGAGGGGTTAGAAACCACCTAATCTGAGTCAATATATATAGATATGATAGTCGGTGATCCCGCCTCAATAACATATCGTAAGATATCCTCGAGTCATGAGTGCGGATCTATCATCAATATAGGCTCGTACGGTAGATCGTCGTACGGCATCCCAATAGCTGGGTAGGGGTCAATATCACACTACCTCATCACATATCAGGTATCACTATCATCAGATCGCATAATCTGGGGTACTACTCTAAGTCTAGTACAAATCGATACCATCTATAAAAATGTGAATGCGGGTAAAGCACATGTCCAAAGGCCCGCTAAAACTATCATATCGCACCTCGAAGACAAACTATGTCACATCGCCAATCTCACGACCTCACATCAAGTATCATCTCAAACCACGTATCGTCCTCAAATCCCGTATATAAACACATAGTCCCATACCCATGTGTAGATATACGCACCATCATATGCACTCTAATAAATGAAAGAATGAATGCAAGTATGTGTGTAAATGTATGTGTGAGTGCAACCACTACTCTAGGGTTCGCACTATACTAAACCAATATATTCTTATCATCAAAATATCATTATTACCATCAATAACCCTAAACAACACATAATACATATATGTGTGTATACGTATTCGTATACATCACCACGGACTGCGGGGGTGCTATACGCCATCCACCCGACTTCTCCCCGTAGATATAAATCTACTCACCTTGCTTCTCGTGTGCCAAAGCCGATGTCGCTATCTTCACCTCCTTTGCCTCAACATCACGCGGGGTACCTACAAGTATATCACAATGCTAAAGCACATGAAAATCACATCGGAAACCAAAATAGCACACGCTACCCGCATAGGTAAAAACCTATCGACTCGCATGTAAACACAATCAAAATCCACTTGTCGTTGACGTCCAAACGCCACCCGACAGGAATGAATCACAAAACACTAAAATCCATGCTAAATCAAGTCGTAAATCATACACCAACATAGGAAAATCAACCCAGATTTCATCCTAGATAGAATCAGTCAAAACTAGAAGTACCCAGGGTCAATACTAGAGGAAATAGGGGCATGCACAGAAAACGAGGCATTTCCCTCTTGATCTGGCCGCAAATTGCGGCCAGAATGGAGAAATTGGCGGCCTCAAAGTGGAGTGGGGAGCTAGGGTTTGGGGTGATGGTTCTCTGGTGCCTGCACATCTCACTGTTAACTCAGTTTCATTTTTAGGGTCTCGGGGTAATAGCAGATTCTTAAAAACAGTGACAGATTTCCAGTTTTTTTCCGAAATCGGTTCCGTAATTCCGTATTCTGGTTCCAATTCCAGGTTTGGGTCAAATTTAGCATCACACAAGGGATTCTAAGGTCACCACGATCCTCAATTTCATCTTAAGTTTCAGTTTTACCCTAAACCCTAACTTGAATTCTCCAATATCCACAAACATCACAATATCGATATGAAACTAGTATAGATACACAAGGAATTGAAATACTACTCTATAGGTGCAGAAATTACCTCCTTTGGCAACTCAAGAAAATTCTTGAGTTGCTCAAAGTCCTCCAAATCAAATCTTGCTAGGTTCAATGTGAAGCTAGTGAGCTCGGGAACACTTTTTGTGAAGTGGGAATGAGGTTTTGGCTTGGTTTTCATGATGGATCTAGGGTTTCATGAAGAGGGTGAGAGTGAGGAAGAGGGCAGCAGCAGCAACAAGGGAGAGGGGAGAGAAAATGAGAAGGGAAAATGATGAAGGAAATGGTCAAAAAGGTGGGGTTGACTTGGTCTCTCTCTCTCTCACTCATTACCTACCCTTTTTCCTTTTCTTTTCCTTTCTAAACTCTTCTCACTTGAATAGTAGACCCAAAAGAAAAACCATGGCCAAAGAATGTAACACAAGTGTAACAAGTGTGGAAAATGATGTGCAAATTTTTGCACAAAAATGCTAAAAATCCAATTAGCGATTTTTAATCGCGATTAACACTAAATTAGCATATAACTAATCTTAAAAACTTTAAAATGGCATAATTCCTTAAAATACCTTATTTTAGAATTTTCCATAATTTTCCCCATTTATTTGTATTTAATTATACCAGAATATTAAAATATTCATTAAAATAATATTAAATTATAAAATTTCCCAAAAATCATATTTTATTATTTTGAAGACGTTACATTTACGATGTGTATACCCCACGCGTCGAAAGGAAGGATCCGTTTGCGGGTACATGGTGGGGCCCGGAGGTACCCCGAAGCAAGAACGATGTCGTGGTGTCAGGCGATGAGGCTTAGGGGAACCATACTATCCGGTGACAGGACCAATGACTCAGCGGCTATCATATGGATACCGACGGGAGTCATGTACGTATGGATACGTCGAGAGGCGAGGGTCAGAGCTAGGCACTCGAGCTTTCGGGATAGAGTATGATACGTACCTATCAGGGGGCCAGTCATGGAGACAGCACCTGATGGATCAGTATTTCTGTGTCGATACTTGGCACATTGGTTTCATGATATTTCTAATTACTCCTTTGTATATATAACAGGGGATTGAGCCGCTGTTATATATACCCTTACACCAATATTAGTGGAATGGGACGCTAATATATGTATATTGACCTCATCATATTTATTTATGTCATTATATTTAGGATGTTAGAATTTTGCCGGAGAATTGATTCGGGATATAAGAGATTCATTTGAGATTGGATACTGGATATATATGTGAGATATACTTGATGTTGTACATTCGATATATGTGAGATATACTTGATATTGTACATACGAGATATGTGAGATCCACTTGATGTTGTACATTCGATATATATACGAGATATACTTGATATTGTGCAGTTGAGGAGATGTGACACTTAGATGATATGAGAGCCAATTTGGGGGCTGATTTGAGGAAGTGGGATTTGAATTGTCTTGCTGGATTGTGATCCTACCACGATGTCAGGATTCCGTGGAAATGACATACTTCACTCCATACCCCACCTTTATCTATTTGTGCACTGCTTCATGTATTAGTAGTACCTGTTAGAGTACCTTTCATGATTATTGCACATTTACATTCTCATATCCCTATCGCATGATTATTGCATACTGTTGTCCTATCATTATTTCTTTATATATATTGGTTGTACCTGCTAGTGTACTTTCCATTATTCTGCATTCATATGACATGTTATTACTGGTAATTGCATATCTTAGATTCACGCATTACGTGCATACTTGCGATTACCTGCATATGTTATTTACTATTCACGAGTTGGCAACTCACCCCCGTTGTGCCACAGGTATTGCATGTGTTTCCCCAGAGTAGTCGAGGCAGGCTATTCACCTATCTATCATCTTTTGCTCCAGATACCGCATCGACTCACAGTGTGCCGTTTGTTTAGGTGGGTTTTGGTGGTTATCTGTATTTTGTATTGTATATTCGTTGTATCTTGTACTCTCCATCTACTACTAGTATGTTGTGACTTAGAGACTTGGTGAGGACGATATGGTATATTATTGTGGATTTGTTGCTTTTTATACAGTTTCCTTTCTTTTGTCTCTTATTTCTTCGCTACAGCGTCGTATATCTGTTGTGGTGTTTGTTTTCCGCCGTTGGGCGTGGATTTTTTGCTCCCGTTTGGGATGCTTTACTTTATATTCATGTTGTACCCATTTGGGGGTTAGTTTTTACAAAGGGGGTGCTGCCAAAATTTTAAAGAAAAAGTGGACTCTTTTAAAGAATTTGGGTTGTGATTTCAAACGTTTCAAAAACTTTTATTATCTTTTCCGTATTTTCATGGTTTAGATTTCTGGGTTTGGCATTCTTTTACTGCGTTACGTCTGTAGGCGTTGCGTAGTATTAGGGCCGTCACGTGCCAATTTCGGGTCGTGACAATCTGTTTTTGCAGGTCCGTGCACTTGTCACCAGGCTTCACGGGCTTTTTGGTCTTCTTCTTCTTCTTCGAAGACTTTGATGGCTGGGTGTGAGCGCTTTGGCTATCACCACCAATCTTTGGAGTTGGGCGCGGTTTCAGCATTCCCTCGATGATCTCGGGTTCCGGTGGATTTTTCCACCTAATCGCCGGACATGTTTGGAGATCCTTCAGCATTCTTTTAGTCTTGGCTGAAAGAATGACCTCCCATCGAGCTTCTTCTACAAAAGAGCATGATGCCCCCGGTGTGTCTATCTTTTTGAGAGCGTGTGGCTGGGGCGGGCTTACTTTCCAATTCTCGGACAGTGCGAACTTGCCCTGTTGGTATTGGTCTTCGATCTAGCCTTTAAAGACGAAGCAATCTTTAATTCGATGGCTTACTGCTTGATGGTAGGGGCAATAATTGGGACTATTAGCCTCACCAGGTTGCAATAGGCGTTTTGGAGTTGGCAAATTAATTAGCCTATTGCGCACCGCTAGCTCGAACAATCTCCCCGTTTTGTCCCAGGGAAACGAATAAGGACGCTTTATTTTCTCATTATAGTATCGTCGTCTCTCATCCAGGCGATCCGTTAATTTTGGACCACTAGGCTGCTGTTGAGCATTGGCGACGAAGGTCGCTTTCCCTTTTCCTTTTTCATTCCGCGGCTCCGGCTTCAAAGAGGAAGGCCTGTGGCCCATCTGATCCATTTGAGCCAGTTTGTCAATCAGGGCTTGGAAGGTGGTGGGCTTGAAAAACATCATAAATTGTGAGATGGTCGCTTGAGGGTCGAGAGTGCCCACGAACATGCCCACTGCAGGTGCTTCTTTGATGCGCTGCTCGCATTTCGACCATAAATTCCGCCATCGTATTGCGTATTGAACCCATGTCTCTCCAGGTTTCACCCTGGCATTGATCAATGCCGTTATTGGGGTGCGTTCACTAGCACTCGCGAAACGCTGGGTGAATAGTAGCTCCATCTCTGCGAAGGTTTTGACATAATCGTTTGGAAGCTCCGAATACCACTCGAACGCCGTTTCCGACAAGCTACCAACAAACTGACGGAGCAGAAGTTTATCATCACCTCCGGTGTTGCCGCACAAGGCTCTGAATTGAGCGACGTGCTGATGCGGATTTCCCGTCCCTTTATATACATGGAATTTAGGGATCGTATATCCCGGCGGGTACCTTATTTGGTTATACCAGCCTGGATATGGTCGCCCATTTTTAACAATTTGGCTGGCCGCTTCATTCGCCTAGTGAGCTCGTATTTGCTGAGCGATGTAATCATCCAGGGCAGCTTTGGAGATGGTCTCCTCTTTGGCTGCTGAAAGAACCAGAGGAGGGTTCAATGTCTCCCCTCTGTCGTCTTCAATGATAATCGGGGGGTCTTCAGCTGGTGGTTCCGGCTGTAACATCATCCCGGCCATGTCTTGGAACAAAAGAACCATTCGTTTTATGTTGGCCGCTTGTTCCGCGGCCTCTTTTTCTTTCCTCTCGAGCATTCTTCGAAGGAATTCAGTATCAGTTTCTTGTTCCCGACGCTGCTCTGAGGTCTCGGGAGTTTCTTTCGGCCCAGTGAGTGCGGCCATTGCAGTCAACATCTCCTGAAGTTTCTGCTGCTGTTGTTCCTGAGCCTTCGTTATCGATCGGGTAAGCGGTCGATGACCCGTGGAAGCACGGTTTTCCTCTTTTCCGGAAGCCATATAAACGGTATGTGTTACCATGCCCCCAGACTTGGGGAGTTTAGATTCAGCGTCTTTACGGTTCGCCGCGGTCATAGGGGCTTTCTCCGGCCTCCTTCTCTTGTGAGCGGCTGATGTTGAGGGAGCCATTGCAGCGGGCACCCAGACGGCTATCGCCTTTTATGGCTTGACAGGATGGTTTTCTCCTTATCGAGCTTTAAGCTTCTTTGATCGGCGAGAGTAGTCCTGGTCAATCACCGATTCCTGGACCTGTCGCCAGACTTTATAAATTTTGGAGGACAGCCGCTGAGGGGGCTACTCCGGCTTCTTTTCTGTAGTAATCTCCATAGGTGGAGGAGATCTCTTCAGTACGGCAGTCGGAGAGTTCTTGCGAACCCACCTAAGCGGTTCAAAGCTGTTCCCAGTTGGAACAGCAGCATTGATTTCCACCATGGGAGCTGGTGGGGTCAGTCCAGAAGGAGAGCTGCCCCTAGCCTTTCTTACTCAGCGCCAGTGACGACGGCGAGCATGTCGTGTGGATGGAGTTGGTTCAGCTGTAGGGATGACATCCTCATACCTCTTGTTTTGGCGAAGGGTTGTCGCCGGCGTCAGCCTCTTGAAGACCGATTTCCGTTGAGAAGCAATGTCCAATCTGTCAAAGACAGACCTCTGGGCGGGGGAAGCAGCTTTGATGACTTCGCCTAGAGCGGGAGCTGGAACAGCCAACCTCGTGAAAACTGACTTCTTGGCAGAAGAAGCTTCTCTAATAATTTCATCCGCTTGAGCCGGGATGGCTATCCGCTTTAGGATGGCTGCTTCAGGTATCGCGGGTTTTTTGGCGTTCTGGCCCATTCTGCACTGAAGCAGTGGAGTTGGGCGACCAGTTGAGAAGGGCCGCAACTGTGGTAAGTCGATCAAGGACCGACTTCTTTGGGGCTTCTTACACTAACAGCGGGGCATTGAAGCTCACCGTTGGGATCATAGTCCCAAAGAATAGCCCAGTGGTGGCCTGAGTTACTTGCTCCACCGGCATCTTGAACAGTGAGGCCGCTTGGGGCCCGTAGGTTACACCTCCAGATGAGGCGGAACGGGAGTTGCAGCCGCAGTTGGAGCAATTGGAGGCCATTTCTTTCTTCTGCACAAGAGCAAAACCAAATCTTAGTACCTCGAACCCAAGGGCAACCATATCAAACCGCGATTCGTTCGCGAACACGACACACGAAGTGCAGAGTGGAAAGAGGAAGAGGTCCCACCGGGCGTGCCAGAATCTGTTCTCCGCCGAAAGACGCGACCGGGACGTTGTGATGTCCGGGCCTGAATTCCGAGGGCAGATGCTAATTGGTGCTATACGTCCACCTCTTCGAAAGTGCCAAGTTGATTTATGGCACCATGTATCGAAGGTTTAAACGGATGCGGCCGATGTAGCAGACTTCGTCAAATTCCCCCTCGTTGAGGGGTTTTTTTATTGTGGGGACGCTCTTCCCTGCAGGCGCAAGCCCCTGCAGTTAATTACGCTACCGCATCGCGGTAACCACTTTCTCCTTCTCCAGATGGTCACTTCGTGTCGTGGATGTTTGTTTTGTTTTTGGTTGCCCGTGGATTGTATACGAAGACTAATTTATGTTGTCGCCCGTAGGGTGTGGATTAGTCCAAATTCGTATTTTCTTAGATTTGGGTTTGAATTTGGGGTTGGGTGTAAGGATACGTTAGTCTCATTTGAAATTAAGATCAACTTAAACGTTTGTTAAGAATACGTTAGTCTAATTTTTAGACTAAGATCAACTTAACGGGATCGTTAAGGACACGTTAGTCCGATTTTAGACTAAGGTCAACTTAACAGGATCATTTAGATCCAACAAAAGAGCATTTAGGCTCGATTGTTTTAGTTTAGGGACTTTGCGGTCCATTAGTTTAAGGACATTACGGTCCAATGTTAGTTTAAGGACATCTCGGTCCATGGGTTTTAAAGGACCCCACAGTCCGAGGTTAAGGACATCATCGTCCGTGAGTTTAAGGACCCCACAGTCCGAGGTTAAGGACATCATAGTCCGTGAGTTTAAGGGCCCCACAGTTCAAGGTTAAGGACATCATAGTCCATAGGTTTAAGGACCCCACAGTCCGAGGTTAAGGACATCATAGTCCATGGGTTTAAGGACCCCCTAGTCCGTGAAATGTTTGGTTGTCGGGGCCCGTCACCTCTCTGAAGACGCTGAAGAATTACAACGACATATATCAGAGGGGTTCAGAGATGTACCCTTAAACCGACGTGAGTTGATTGAAAGATCTGTAGTCCAATTTAGGGCTAAGATCTGTTAAAATATTTATGAGCAGATGGGCTCAATTAATATGAGTTGAGGACTTATGGCCAATTTTGGGCTAAGTCCAATCAGGTTAAAATGTTTAACATTTTATTTTGGGCTGTTGAGCCTTTATTTGGGCTTGGCCCTGACAGTGTTTTTGTCTTTTACTGAATGCTGAGCATTCCTCATAGCCTTAGGCTTATTAAAGAACAATTTATGTTCCATCAGCGCGACACGTGGCGCGCTTGGCACCAGTCAAAGAGCGCAGTGCGCTTCTGCTGAGTAGCGCACACGTGAGGGACACGTGTCGCGCTTGGCACTGAGCGCCAAATGATGGGCGCATTGCGCCAGTTTATGAGCACAGAGTGCTATTAGTTTAATGACGCACATGTGATTGACACGTGGTGCGCCTGGCGCTGAGCGCCAGCCCATGAGCGCGGTGCGCTATTTCAAGAGCGGAAAGCGACACGTGTCACGCTCGGCGCTGAGCGCCAGTCTAAGAGCGCAGAAGCGCAGTTCAAGAGCGCAAAGCGCAGTTCTAGATCGCAAAGGCGCATATGATCAATTTTCTGATCTAAAAAGAGACTTTGTCTCAAGATTCTAAGAACAAAAGTTCTTGACTCTCTTATGTTGATGAAAGGCTTTGCCTTTATGAATCTATGATCTGTGAGGAAGAAGTAAATTCTTCTTTTATTTTATGATGAGGTCTTTTGATCTCTTTTTGAAAATACTTTGGTCTTTGTAGATATGATCTTTTAAAGAAATGAATCCTTCTTTTTAAATTATGAGATGATTTTATCTCTATGTTCATCATCATCATCTTTTTACCTTGAAGAAAGTTTTCTTCTCCTAAGAGCATGCTCTTTTTCTTTGAATTTCTCAAACTTTATCAGGAGGTTTCTCTCTATGCTTCTGCATCTCTCTCTATTTCTGTATGTGAGACTTGAAGTCTAGGGGCCTTTTTATAGGGCAAGCTGGTTTGTTCAATCAGTTAAGGAGATCTTTTCTCCAATTGATTTAGGGAATTTCCCATCGTTGGATCTTTGATCCAAGGGCTTCTGATTTACAGAAGGCAATCTTCTTGTTTTTAACAAGATTGATAAATCTTTACATACAGAATTTATTCTGATTAATTAATGATTTATTATTATTACTAGATCTTTGATCTGACGGTAGGGAGCTTTTAGTTCCAGCGCTAGCGCACCCGTGTTTTGCACGTGGTGCGCTGTTGAAAGGGCAGCGCACATTGCGTTAGCGCACCTGTGCTTGACACGTAGTGCGCTCTTGGAGCGCAGCGCACCTAGCGCTAGCGCACACGTGGTGTGCTGCTTAGAGCGCAGCGCACCCAGCGCTAGCGCCCACGTGCTTTGCACGTGGTACGCTGCTTAGGACGCAGCGCACTTGGCGCTGCATCTGAAGCGTTGCTTCATTTCAAAATTTGAATTTTGAATAGAGCTTTGCTCTGATTGGGGGAAACAGAGGTCCTCAGCGTCTGATGGGCAGGAGGATGCCCGCTGGGGATGCGCCGAGCAGGAAGGAACTCGGCGGCCTCACGATGAGGGCTTCAGATCCTCAATGTCTAATGGGAAGGAGGATGCTCGCTGGGGATGCACTGAGAAGGAAGGAACTCGGTGGCCTCACGATGAGGGCTTGAGGTCCTCAGCGTCTGATGGGCAGGAGGATACTCGCTGGGGATGCGCCAAGCAGGAAGGAACTCGGCGGCTTCGCGATGAGGGCTTCAGATCCTCAGCGTCTGATGGGCAGGAGAATGCCCGCTGAGGATGCACCTAGCAAGAAAGAACTCGGCGGGCTCACGATGAGGGCTTGAGGTCCTCAGCGTCTGATGGGCAGGAGGATACCCGCTGGGGATGCGCCGAGCAGGAAGGAACTCGGCGGACTCGCGATGAGGGCTTCAGATCCTTAGCATCTGATAGGCAGGAGGATGCCCGCTGGGGATGCGCCGAACAGGAAGGAACTCGGCGGCCTCATGATGAGGGCTTGAGGTCCTCAGCGTCTGATGGGCAGGAGGATGCTCGCTGGGGACGCGCCGAGCAGGAAGGAACTCGGCGGCCTCTCGATTAGGGCTTCAGATCCTCAGCGTCTGATGGGAAGGAGGATGCCCGCTGGGGATGCGCCGAGCAGGAAGGGACTCGGCGGCCTCACGATGAGGTCTTTTGATCTCTGGCGTCGTGGGGTAGGGAACTACCAGCCGGGGATAGCCGAGCAGGATAGCCGCTCGGCTGCCTCTTTGTGAGGGCTTTGATCCTTAGCGCGGGAGGGCCGTAAGAGGCCTACTAAGGACGAGCCGAGTAGGGTTACTACCTGGTGCCTCTTGGCGAGGGCTTTGATCCCTGGTTCATTGGTGTAGGGAGCTACTAGCCAGGGATAATCGAGCAAGGGCGGGCCCGGTTGCCTCTTGCGAGGGCTTTGATCCTTAAGGACGGGCCGAGCAGGGTTACTGCCCGGTGCCTCTTGGCGAGGGCTTTGATCCCTGGTTTGTTGGGATAGGGAGATACCAGCCAGGGATAACCGAGCAAGGACGGGCCCGGTTGCCTCTTGGCGAGGGCTTTGATCCCTAGTTTGTTGGGGTAGGGAGCTACCAGCCAGGGATAACTGAGCAAGGGCGGGCCCGGTTGCCTCTTTCGAGGGCTTTTCATCCTTAGCGCGGGAGGGACCGTAAGTGGCCTACTAAGGATGGCCGAGCAGGGTTACTGCCCGGTGCCTCTTGGCGAGGGCTTTTTGTCCTTAAAGATGGCCGAGCAGGGTTACTGCCCAGTGCCTCTTGGCGAGGGCTTTGATCCCTGGCGTTGTGGGGTAGGAAAGCTACCAGCTAGGGATAGCCAAGCAGGATAGCTGCAGGGCTGCCTCTTGGTGAGGGCTTCGATCCCTGGCGTTGTGGGGTAGGGAAGCTACCAGTCAGGGATAGCCGAGTAGGGTAGCTGCAGGGATGCCTCTTAGTGAGGGCTTCGATCCTTGGCGCTGGAGGGGCCGGGGGAGGCCTGCCAAGGATGAACCAAGCAGTTAACTGCTCGGTTGCCTCTTAATGAGGACTTAGATCCCTGGCATTGTGGGGTAGGCGAGCCACCAGCCAGGGATAGCCGAGCAGGGTAGCTGCAGGGTTGTCTCTTGGTGAGGGCTTAGGTCCTTGGCGCTGAAGGGGCCGTGGGAGGCCTGCCAAGGATGAGCTAAGCAGTGAAGCTGCCCAGTTGCCTCTTGGTGAGGGCTTTGATCCCTAGCGTTGTAAGGTAAGGAGCTACCCGCCAGGGATAGCCGAGCAGGGTAGCTGCTCGGCTGCCTCTTGGTGAGGGCTTCGATCCTTAGCGCTGGAGGGGCCATGGGAGGCCTGCTAAGGATGGACCGAGCAATGAAGCTGCTCAGTTGCCTCTTGGCGAAGGCTTTGATCCCTGGTGTTGTGGGGTAGGGAGCTACCCGCCAGGGATAGCCGAGCAGGGTAGCTGCTCGGATGCCTCTTGGTGAGGGCTTCGATCCTTAGCGCTGGAGGCGCCGTGGGAGGCCTGCTAAGGATGGACCGAGCAGTGAAGCTGCCCAGTTGCCTCTTGGCGAGGGCTTTGATCCCTGGCGTTGTGGGAGTAGGGAGCTACCCACCAGGGATAGCCGAGCAGGGTAGCTGCTCGGCTGCCTCTTGGTGAGGGCTTCTATCCTTAGCGCTGGAGGGGCCGTGGGAGGCCTGCTAAGGATAGATCGAGCAGTGATGCTGCTCAGTTACCTCTTGGCGAGAGCTTTGATCCCTGGCGTTGTGGGGTAGGGAGCTACTAGCCAGGGATAGCCGAGCAGGGTAGCTGCTCGGCTGCCTCTTGGTGAGGGCTTCAATCCTTGGCCTCTACTGTTGGAGACCTGTGTCTGGCCGCGGTCCGGGCTCCTTAGGTCCTCTGGCGAGGTAGTCTTCGAGCTTCCGTGATGAGTCCCATCCGTGCGACCCCGTCGAGGGAGGGGGTGTTGGTCATGTCTGGGAGCAGGCGAACTGACCGACATCTCCTCGGGAGGGACATGAGCACGTAGGGGCTCGGGGCGAGGCACTCGGGCGACAGACCTCGGCGCCGACGCGGGTTGCAGAATGTATTGGCCCGGGAGATCTGCGGCTGTGGGAGGTAACGAGGCGGTGGTCGGCTGTACCGACGCGAGCAGAATCTTCTCTCCCTCTGTAGGGGTCCCGGTCCCGAGACGGGGGAGCGACGACCTGGGGATCTTGCCCTGCCGTTTGGACGCGGATGAGCGCCTCCACGAAGGACGCGAGTCGGTCTATTCGGCTAGCAAGGGCGCTAATGGCATTCGGCGGAGGAGGTTCGTTCGCGCCTCCGTTGAGGGGGATGCGGCGGCTGGTGCTTGGATCGTCGTGATGATCGCTCGCTATTAGATTGAGATCGGAAAGTGGACTTTGTTTTTGTGGAATCAAGGCTTTCCCACAGACGGCGCCAGCTGACACGACCTGGATCGCGCCAAGATGTTACCTTCCGTTGATCTGCTGATGGCGGCGATGAGTGGCTGAGATTGGATCTGGAGGCTGTCGCTCCTGAAGCGTGTGGATCTCAATGAGTTTGAGGTTGTGGTTGCCGAGCTATCTGCAAGGAAGTCCTGGGATGATTGTACCACCGAGGACCCTCCGACGGTCAAGTTAGACTAGAGATCCGAGCAGAGTAATGGCTTAGTGGAGTAAAAATGGCTTACTTGAACCGTCTGAAAAAAGGGTTTATATAGCGGTGGCAGCAGGCAGGGCAGGCGCGAGAATCACGCCGGCAGTTACGCTCCCGATGTCACGCCCGCGTGATGAGCGGGATCTCCCATTAATGGAGAGACAGGCTCGTTAATGGGGGATCGTGGTGGCGTGGAACGTGGGATGTGGCCGGCAGATATCTCGCGCATGGCGAGATTCGCGGGATGGCGGTTGCGCCTGTGAGCGGTGCTGTTGATCGATCGATGAGGCTGAGGAAGATGACCTCGGTGGAAGAGCTCGCGGACGAGCGGAGGAGCCGAGGTATCTTGGTTCTGCGGTAGCCCGAAGACGAGCTGAGAGGGCCGAGGAGGCTCGGACCTGTGATAGCTCGAGGTAGAGCAAAGAGACAGTTGGCTTAGCTGCTGAGGTGCTCGGGGGCAAGGAGTGGGGTGCAACCTCGGAGACAGGGTTTGAGGGAAGCCCCCACTGTAGCATATTGGTTCTTCCTCCGTGGTTTTCAGGGGCCTAACTGGCTTACGCATGTGACACGACATCCGCCACGTGTCATGATCTAAGAAATTACAGTTATTGAGCATCATCACTACCCAAAAGTTGTAAAACTTTCTTTAAGTTTCTATCTTGAGATGAACCATGAATGCATTGGTTGGATATTAACGGTTTTTTAATAAATAAAAAGGTGAATTATTGAACTTCTTTCAGCCTCTTGTTTTGCCGATACTCATAGTGTTTTCCTGCCGCTGGTAGTTTTCAAGTATTATTTTGCAAATTTCCTTGGTGCACTTTTTTCTAACTTTGAAATTGTTATGTTCTCAGCTCTAGGCTTTTCTTCGAAACGAACCTTTGTCATTCTCGTCACAAGAATTTACACAAATGACGGGATCTGCGAGCGCCGGTATTTAAGTTGTAGCCTCCAGAACAACAACCAAAGATATTGGCTACAAGATTATTTGAGAAGGCAACCAAGGGAAATTAAGAAAGTTTCCTGATGTAATTAATAAATTTTGGTTGTAAACAATTTTTATCTTTATTAGTAGGGTTGACATGCATGTATATACAAATAAATGTATGTAACAAAATCAAATGAATAAGAAATATTTTCAAGAATTATGCAAGATTGTTTGTGATCAAGGTAAAATTGGATTTCTCTGTGTACGTGATGAGTATCTTAAATGTTACTCTTTGATCTCTTGTAGTAGCATTAGCATTTTCCCTTTTTGATTAATTTATTATTTGATTTTTAGTATAAGTCATATTCTTGTTATTATAAATTTATGTGTATACATGATTATCATATATACTTTTTTGACTTAAAACGAAAGCTTAATAAAAAAAACCCCGCGTTTCATTAAAGGAGATTTTAACGAAATAACAGAAAAAAGAAAAAACAGGAAATAAAGCAGCAAATGTACGGACAAGAGGAACAAACCCCAGACAAGCCAAATCCAGAATCAGGGAACAAACCCCGCGTACACAAATTGGCACTCGGTCCCACAAGGCAGAAGAAAACGCTAAAACAAAGAACCGCAGACAAAGGAACCCTAATGTAACGACTCTAATTTCACAGTACGAATTTTTTTAAAATTAATATACAGAAAGGAGTTTGCACGTCTGAGCACAATTTAAAAGTTATACTTACTTAAAAACAACAAGAAAGCACTTGTAGCTCATTGGTAAAGCCTTGCACTGTTTTGACGTAGCTTTTGTGTTTGAATCCTATCAGCCATATATTATATCTATTGATTTTTCTTTTAAACTTTTTGAAAAGCCAAAAGTTTACACGTGCAATACACGTAAAAATGAAAAGTCGGATAAAACAAACATGTGCAAAATATCATATGAACAGAGAGGGACAAGTGGCACAAATCCATAGTCCCACCCCTCCCAAACGAATGGCGAGATCGATCAAAAGACCGGCGCCGACGGGCCTCCCTTGGTGAAAATCCCCCGTATTTTGCACACATGGCTCTTGGCCTACCTCCACACTACCCCAGTACTGTTTGATTATCATGCATTTATCCAGAAAGTGTTAATTCACCTTTTAATCCAAATTTTAATGATTTAAATTTTTTCTTTAATCACCAAAACCCTAATTTTACCCTATAAATACAACCCCATACCCTAACCCTCTTCATTCTGAAATCCTTGTTAAAAATTCTCAAAAATTTCCAAGTCAAAAAAAAGTACAAGTGGAGTTAGCTCAAGATCACTTTTCGACGAGGATTCGAGACGTTCCTGGCGACTCCGCGACACCACGACAATCTCAATCCCTTCCTCCCTCTATTCTTAACCCACACAACCTGTAAGTCCCACCTCTCTTCTTCTCTTCTTACCTTAAAATGATCTCTTTTCAAATCACGTCGGTAAATGGAGTTATACCGATCTTTAATTCTATACTCTTTAAAACTACAACTTTTCTTAAGAACCACTTATCCATATAATTATACCTTGCTTGTTAAACATTAACTAATATTTAGAAACAAGTTTCATTTTAAAACTCCATGTAAAACAACTTTTATTAAGCTCTTACGTTTAAATACATTGAAGTTTACATATGACATCTTTATATACTTTTGTTTAGCATACCATTAGAAAATCTCACGAGATAATGACCAACCTCTCACAAACACACATCTTGACATAGCACGATTCGCTTGAAACCAATATCATGTGGCAAAATACGACTTTTCAAATAAATAGCTTAAACTATTAAAAACCAGATTTCTTTAAATTGTGTATTTAATTCCTTTCGATTATGCCTCCACAACCCATTTTGGATAACCCGATAGGAATCGTGCAGATTATCGCACGTCCTCGGGACTAGTAGAGCGAGATGCAGACCTCCTCACAGAGCATACGATCTCGATGGAATTTTAATACAATTTTTAAGAAAAACGAGAATTTCTATTTAATAATAAAAATTTATTTTTAATAATTATATAAATATTATCAAATCACACATTTTCAATATATAATAAATTCCATGTTTTCTAAACAAAATAAAAGAATTACAAGTTTCACGATAATACCATTAAGAATCAATACAAGTCAAGTTTACAGTAAAATACCTTGAACTATTCAAGCTAGGTATATATTCACTAGAATACCTCACTTTTTAAAAGTTACATTCATGAAAACTTTAAATACGATAAATAAATACTTGAGGTTTATTTTGAAAGTATATTTAAAATATTTTTTCATAAAAACCCCTCAAGTTATATAAAATTACATTAAGGACCCTAGTAAATATAGGTTTAAGCGGGACAAATTCTCTTGAGCCTCAAGGAGCCGGAGAAAGTGGGTGCTTGCCTATTTAAGGTAGAAAACTAAAACGGGGTTATCAATGGTAATTATTTTGGAAAAAAACACAAATCCTACAGTCCATGTGCAGTAGTTACCGATAACACCAGAACCTAAGTCAGGATCCAATTTTGTTTAAAGTGTCTAACTCAATCTGAGTCTCAGTCTAATCTGAATACAATCTAAAACCTGGATACAATCCAAACATAACTCCAATGCAATATGAATCCAATATACCAAACATGAACCCTTGAAGTTGAACATGAATACCAGAACAAAACCAGAACATGCAACATGACTTGACTTGACCGAACCATGACTATATCTTGAACTTGACTACATGACTATCCGTTTACATCCTGATCCGTTTACATGAACAACTTATATCATGATCTTTGCAAGTCTGGTAACTACAAATCAATACAATCAATACAATATACACTACGGGATTTAAAGGGGTAGACTGGTACGGAATGTGTTAAAAGTAGCACAATGATGGTCACTAAAAGACACCTACATGAACATCATGTGCCGTTGTCCCGTGGGTTTTGACGGGGCCTTGTAATACGAGTTACCATAGTCCACGGGATAAGTTGGACTCCTCTCGTATACACTGATACCTTCTGTACCAAGCTATAAACAACTACGTTAACATAACAAACAGATAATTTACCAGCTGTGTTCTCTTTACTTGTCTATTCCATTCTATCTTTTGGAACTTACCGAGCGCTAGTTCGCTCACGACATTCATTTCTCTTCTTTTTTTGGAATGTTGTTAGGAGGATCCGACTCTCAGGAGATCGAGTCCAGCCAGGACGATTTGGAGCAGTTTACAGAGGAGCCAGAGTTCTAATTCCTGCTTGCACTTATTTTTCTTTCAGTTCATATGCCATTGTTTACGCATCACTTTCTTTCATTGTACTTTACTTTTCAGTTGAATGTAAAGAATGGTTATCAATAAAAGTCGTTGTTTTATTACATATCTTGTCATTCTTGTGCTTTACATTTATATTGCTTATTTACGCTTAACGTGTTTACCTCTAAGTAAATACGTCGCGACCCACCACGTCTCCTTCCCCATACACTGGAAAGCGGGGCGTGACACCTAATCTTCCAAAGAGTAGGCACAAAGTTACATCTAACTTCGCCGTAATTAAGCACTTTGGTGTAATTAAGCACTTCAATTATCATATAATCTAGCTAGGTATATATAAGGCTTTGGTGTAAGAAATTAAATATATAGGTATGAGATTCTGTAAAATCACTGTTGTCAAATAATGATGCCAATAACAATCTATTTGTAGATAATCTATTTATTGCGGCAAGACGATCACGAAGATATGCAAACGATAGAGAAGAAACCATAAAACAAACCACAAGCAAAGAGGAAATGAAAGTACTAACCAAAAGATAAAGGCGAAGCTTTTATTAATCAACGAATATTGATGAGTACAAAACCGATGGACGAATTACAAATCCGTCAAAAAACCCTAGTTCTGACAAATAACAAAAGGGTTCTCTCAAAATATCACAAAAGCTATCTCAAAAGCTATCAATCCCTAAGGTTACAATATATATAGTATTCTATAGGCATGATCAAGATAACTAATTTTTCAACTAACAAATATTCGATCCATGGCGACGGCAGACGTCTGATGAAGGAAGTGCATACGTCTACCCAAAAATCTTCAGAATTAATAGAGCGTTCCCAGACGTCTGAAGAAGGATCTTCAGACGTCTGGTCTTGAGACTTCGATAATACAGAACGTTCGCAGACATCTGATAAGTTCTATGCAGACATCTGCCCAATATATGCAAAACATACAGAGCGTCGATAGACATTTGAAGTTTTTGCTTCAGACATTTATCCCCTTACTAACAGATAAACCTGAATCTTGAACAACTCTGAGATTGTGTCGAATCAACAGGGAAACTTAATAGGGATGGGAATCGAAGGCATACACAACAAATCTCCACGTTGTCTCGCATTCCCACAAATTCCTCCATAACATTAATAATAGCCCCGCCTTCACCACAAAACCCTTAAAGGGCGCAATGAGTGCGACGCACTCCAATTAAGTTCAACAATATTCAAACTTAACAATCGAAAGAGGCTTCTTCAATATGTCGGCCGGATTATCCGCTATGCCAATCTTCTTCACAATAATCTCTTCTTTTTCAACGACTTCCTGAACAAACCAGTACCATACATCAATGTGCTTCGTCCTGTCATGATGCATCTGGTCCTTCGTCAAGTGAATCGCGCTTTGGCTATCACAATAGACTATTATGGTATTGTTTTGAATACCAAGTTCCGAAAATAGTCTCTTGAACCATATCGCTTCCTTAACGGCCCTATCAAAGGCCATATACTCAGCCTCCGTCGTATACAACGCTACCATAGAGAATACATAACCGGTGATCGATTTTCGTCTGTCGAGATCACCCGCATTTCGTTGTTCCTTCCAAACACCAACCCCACATCAGACGTACCTCACAGGTATTGTAAAATCCATTTCACGGCTTACCAATATTCTTTACCAGGAGATGCCATATAGCGACTAACAACACTAACTGCATATGAAATGTCGGATCGGGTACAAACCATGGCATACATAATGTTGCCTATCGCACTCGAATAAGGAACATTCGACATATACTTAATCTTATCCTCTGTTTGCATTGATGAATGAGCTGAAAGTTTGAAATAAGCAGCCAACGGAGTACTTATAGATTTAGCGTCTGCCATGCCAAAACTTTCTCAACGTATCGCTGTTGAGACAAGTAAAGTTTTCCTCCCTTACGATTATGTCTAATTTTCATACCAAGTATTTTCTTAGCCACTCCCAAATCATTGGTCTTGAACTTGCTTTTCAATTGTTCCTTCAAATTCTGAATATCAACCATATATCTTGCTCGTATCAACATATCATCAACATAAAACAATAAATATATGAAAGAGCTATCAACGAGCTTCTTACAATACACACAACTGTCTCCTTTACTTCTCGTAAACCCAATATCTATCATGAAGGAGTCAAATTTCTTATACCAACGTCTAGGTGGCTGCTTCAAACTATAGAGAGACTTCTCTAGCAAACAAACGTGGTCTTCCTTACCTTCAACTTCAAAACCTTCGGTTTGTTGCATGTAAATCTTCTTTAGCAAATCGCCATCCAAGAATGTGGTCTTCACATAGAGCTGCTCGAGCTCCAAATCATGCATAGCTACCAAACCGAGCAAAACACGTATAAAAGTATGTTTTACAACCGGAGAAAATACCTTATTGAAGTCAACTTTCTGAACCTGCGAATAGCCTTTAGCTACCAACCGTGCCTTATATCTCGTATCCAAAACCCTTGGTCTCTTTCCTTCTTCTTGAAAACCCGCTTGCAGCCAACTACTTTCTTTCCTCTTTCGGTCTTCACGAGCTTCCATATCTGGTTCTTATGAAGAGACTCGATCTTTTCATTCATAGCGACTGGCCAACAAGCTGACTCATCGGATGAGATAGCTTCTTGATAGCTCGTCGGCTCGCTGGTATCAACCGTCTCTGCAACAAACAGCGCATACGCCACTAGATCATCGTAGCCATATCTCTGTAGTAGTCTAATGTCCTTTTTTGTCGGTCACGAGCGAGTAAATACTTATCATCTTGGGACTGCTCATCTTAAGCTTCAACAGACAATGGTGAAGGAGAGATCGCCTGCGAACCCAAGCTTTCACCTACTTCAATTTCAATGTCTGGCCCATCCTTTCTTGAATCGTATTTTCTTAGAGATTCTACAATCTTCGGCTTCAACATAGCAGATTCATCAAAAGTCATTTCTCTGTTAATCATAAATTTTGACGACTTAGGATTCGAACACCGCAACCTATAACCTTTGACGCCATAGCATAACCAAGAAATATGTACTTCTTCGCTCGAGAATCCAACTTGCCTTCATGGCAATGTGCATATGCGGCACAACCAAACACTCGAAATGTAGAATAATCGGCGTGCTTCCCAGACCATACCTGCTCCGGTATTTTACTAACCAGCGGTGTATGAGGTAACCGATGCACAATGAAGCATGTCATTGTTCCCTCATGAAATATCAGGAAAAACCCCAATGGGGCATCACGTGCTCACACATGACCAAGAGTCACGTGCTGACACATGATGGCTTCCTGAGGGCTCTGTTATAATAGAATTGAATTCTAATCAACAGGAGTCACGTGCCCACATCTGATGGGCCTTTAAACCCACTGAAAGGGATTAAAAGATATAATAAAACGGCAAGGAAAAACCCCAATGGGGCATCCCGTGCTCACACATTGTTGGGGTAAAATTTACACCCCCGTTGACCGAGTCAAAGTCAAGGTCAACCCCAAGCTAGGTGGGCCCAAGCCCAGGTCAAGCGGGCCCATGCCCAAGTCGAGCCCGCGGCCAGCCTCCCTATGCCAACAACAAAATCATGTAATAAATAATTTTTATGTAATTTTTTTTTATACATGAATGTATGCAAAATGGGCATAAAGCCAATATTTTGTAAGCTCATGGCTTATGTGCAAAAATGAAATGACACATGAGCCATGGGATGGGCAAAATGCCATTTTTGTAAAGCCCAAGGGGCTATATGTAAATATGTAAGCCTATAAAAGGCAACATGATGATGAATAAAGTAATACTTTTCATTCTCACAAAAAAAACCTAGGGTTTGTACATCTTTCCCTTTTCTGAAGGTTTCAAACCTTTTTCTTTTTTTGAATTAAATTAAGAGTTTTACTCTTCCTTTTCAAAAACAAGATAGTTTTTCACCACGAAATCCATAAAGGGGAACTTGGATCTGTCATCATATCTCAAAAAGGAGAGATTTTGAGATCTCACATCTCTTGATCTTCAAGATCCAGCTAACAGAGGAGGAAGAAGAAGAACCCCTTCCATTAACCCCAAAAACACACTTAGGAGTCCAACCCCACTCTGATTTCTCTTCCGAGAATCTTTTTTTAGGCTAAAAGCCTCTTTTTCTCACCGGCGCTCAAGCGTAGAGCGCCCACGTGCCGACACGTGGCGCGCTTGCGCTCAAGCGCAGAGCGCCCACGTGCCAGCACGTGGAGCGCTCGCACAACAGCGTCCTGCCCTCGAGCGCAGAGCGCCCACGTGCCGACACGTGGCGCGCTTGCGCTCGAGTTCAAGTCGCCCCAGTGCCGACACGTGGCGCGCTTGCGCTTAAGCGCGCTTGCGCTTAAGCGCACAGCGCTCTAGCGCAAGTCGCCCCCGTGCCGACACGTGGCGCACTTACGCTCCAGCGCCCAGCGCTCAAGCGCAAGTCGCCCCCGTGCCGACACGTGGCGCACTTGCGCTCGAGCGTCAGGCGCTGAAGCGCAGAGCGCCCACGTGCCGACACGTGGCATGCTAGCGCCTGAGCGCATAGAACCTAGGCGCACAGCGCCCAAGGCGTTGGCCCCACGCATCCTTTGGATGCCTTTTCCCCCTCTTTCTTTTATATATATATATATACATATATACATATATATATATATATGTACACACATATGCATACATATGTGCACACACACATACACCACGACACTTTCCCTGTTAGAAAAAAATTTCTAACGGGGCGCTGCCCCGCACCCCGCAAGGGGGCTGCTAGCCCCCTTGACCCCCAGCCCGCTATCCGGGTAGCGGGACCCCCGTAAAAACCCTGCGGGGCCTCCGATATATCCAAAAACCCTCCAAAACACAACAGTGCACATTGAGTTCGCATGACCAGTTTAACCTGTCAATCGGAGATTCTCTCGCTCCAAAGGCGAGGGGTAATTAACGGCAGTTTAGTCTGCGGCTGCCGGAGATTCGGATCCCCACAATCATTAAACCCCGGTCTACCCTAGGCAGGGGGAATCTGTAGTACGCCTGACAAGCGTGCGCGTATTCCCATCTCAATGGGGTGACGAAAAACACCCTACAGATTTTGGCACGCCCGGTGGGACCAATCTCTCCTCCCATATTTCGGGTTAAGCGTTCATGCGAACTCAATCAATATACATACCTGTATTTATACTAAAACTAATGCTTTTTAATGCAGATTTTCAAGCAATCACCTTCCGACGATGTCTTCGATGATGAACTCAGCTCCCGTCTCCTACACGATGAGGATAGACTCTAGGACGGTCCTTCCGGCCAGTCTCGGGCGACAATGGGAGGAGCCGCTGCTACCATTCGGCTCTATTGTGTTCATGCCAGTTGGCGCCATCCCTGCTCCTCAAGCCCCGGTGGCAGACAAACCGGTCTCGAAAGGCAGGAGACCAAATGTGGTGATCTCAAGGGCGCCCCAACCCAAACGCAAGTCGGTGTCTGAACGACTTTCCTTGGCCCCAGCTGGGGGCAAGGCCATCAACACCAACGAAGTTACAACGCGTCCCGAGCAAGCTCCAGCGGTGCCCTTGGCCACTGCTCGATCAGGTGTCTTCTCTGAGCTCTCCTCTGATCAACTCACAATGGCTTTCCGGGTAGCGGATACCCGCCAAGCCTTCAAAATCGAGAAGCCGAGGGAGAAAAGGCTCAGATATAGAGCCAACAAAAGGGCTAGGTCTACTGCCAAGCTAAACCTCATGAGGTTCGAAGAACAGGGTTACCCCGCCAAAGATGAGGGGATGGCTGAATGTGTTATCCACACTGTCTACGTGGTGGGCGCGCGCAGCAAGAGCAAGGACGGGGCCACCACATCTCAAATCCAATCTGGCTTGAATGTGGTTGCCACTTCCCAAGAACAGCCGCCTCCGCTGGATGATGAAAACCCTCTCGATGAGGCTGATAGGCAGAGAGAGCCCTCAATTCATGAGGAGTCAGGCTCGGAAAGCGAAGATGAGCCAACTTTTCAGTCCTAAGACCGCAGAGCAGCAACTTCTCCAAGAGCTCTGAAAACAGCTCAGAAGCAAAGATAAGGAGATGGCCAAGCTCTACTCAAAGATCGACGACTTGACAAATGTCGTCTTACGGCTTACGGCCCAACTTGACTCTCAGCCGCCCAATCAAGCACAGGGCTCAGCTCATGAACCGGGAAACGGTGTCCCAAGACAGCCGACGCCCGTTCCCTCAAATCCAAAAGTGGGCGGACCGCATGAAAATCAGTCGCATCCTATCTCAGCAAATGTCTTGGCTACCGATGACAGTAGCCCGCTAACTCAAGATCAAATCATGGATTTGGTTGCCAACAAAGTCAAAACCTTGGTAGCCGAAGCGCAAAAAGATATCAGCAGTAGTGGGAGACCATATCCCGCTCAGTATGATCTGGTAGAATTTCCTAGCGGCTATGTCATCCCCAAATTCGGAAGGTTCGATGGGACGGGAAATGCGAATCAGCACATCGCCCACTTCAAAGCCTCATGCGGGAATACTGGGGGCAATGATGCGCTTCTCCTCCGCCAGTTCGTTAATAGCTTGACCGATGTTGCTTTCGACTGGTACGCGAGCATACCGGATGGCTCCGTCACCACTTTTGTCCAAATGGAGTCTCTGTTTCGGCAGAGATTCATGAGCGTCAGCGATAAGATTACCATTGCCGAGCTCATAAGGACCAAGCCCAAGAGCGACGAAAGCAGCACGGATTTTATAACCCGATGGCGCAATCTCCCCATCAAATGCGAACCGCCGATAGAGCAGGACCAATCTGTCAGTCTCCTCGTCGGAAATCTCAACAATTGGATGGCCCCATTTCTATGCACCGCGGGTCTCAAAACATTCCAAGAGCTGACCAGGAAAGTCCAGCTGCTGGAGCGCTCAAAGCAGGAGTCCTCCTCGGATTCCCAAAATAACAATAGATCCTGGGAAACCGAAAGGACGATAATCGCAAAAGCGGAAATTCCGGCGATTCTGAATCTTTTAACACTTCGGCTAACCGAAACAAGCAAGGGATGAGCGGGCCTAGTGCCAACCAGCCTCGGAAGCCAGTGTTCGGAGAGGGAGGAGAATCTCCACTCAAAGAGAAGCTAGATAAGGTCTATACCTTCAGAAGGGAAAAGATCCGTAAAATATTCAAAGACGTCCTGAAGAACGGTCTACAACTGCCAGAGTCAAAAAGACCGCAGGAAGCGAATAGGACCGACGACCCTAAATACTGCCCCTATCACAGAGTGATAGGTCATGCCATTGAGGACTGTTTCGTCTTCAAAGATTGGGTCGAAAAGCAATACAAGGCAGGAGAGATAGAACTGTCCAAAGGCGTGTTAGTAAACAGTCAAGATGCGACCGCCAATTTCATACAAACGGAGACCGAAGTTCTTCGTGAAACTGATTCTCTCAGACATCTGTCTTTCTCTGAAAACAATCGACCACCACGTCATTAAACTGGGAACAGTCGACCTCTAAGTCGTTAAACTGGGAATGTAAGAAAAAAATGTGTGTGTGTATAAAAAATGTGTAAATAAAAGAAAAATAAAGAAAAGCCGAAATGATGGGACAACTCGCAATAAAAATCAGCGAGTAAAATAAAGATGAAAATAAAGCCGAAATAATAGGGCAACCGCGAATAAATAGCCGAAATGATAGGGCAATCGTGATCTTCGCGATAAGAAAAGCTGAAATGATAGAGCGATCGCGGTAAAAAAAAACAACAAAAAAAGAGAAAAGAAAAAAAACGGCGAATGATGAGTCGCTCCTGGTACCATATTCCAGTACAGCGATGCAGACGCCAACCAAAATCCAATTTCTCAAAATTCTTCCGGCCCTACGGCTAGTCCCCAAATTGACTGCCGTATACAATCCATGGGCTCGAATAATTCTCAGCATACCCATGCCCCACCGCAATCACCAGTTACGTGGCTGGTCTCCGCCTGTGGAATTATGCTCCATTGAGAAGACCCACTCATGTGTCCTCACGATACATGAGGAGAACAAACCTTTGTGGGATCCTTACGATTCACGAAGGAAAAACACACTTAGGAGTCCTCACGACTCCTAAGGAGAAAATACACCTACGGGATCCTTACGACCCGTAGGGAGAAAATGCTTTTATGGGACCCTCACGGCCCATAAAATTGAAAAGTCTTAGACGATAGGGATATAAACCTGTCTCCTAATCCATCGCTCCCCAATCCCTAAATGGCGAATGATGAGTCGCTCCTGGTACCATATTCCAGTGCAGCGATGCAGACGCCAACCAAATTCCAAATTCCAATCCCTAAATGGCGAATGATGAGTCGCTCCTGGTACCATATTCCAGTGCAGCGATGCAGACGCCAACCAAATTCCAAATTCCAATCCCTAAATGGCGAATGATGAGTCGCTCCTGGTACCATATTCCAGTGTAGCGATGCAGACGCCAACCAAATTCCAAATCCCATACCCCAACGGCGAATGATGAGTCGCTCCTGGTACCATATTCCAGTGCAGCGATGCAGACGCCAACAAAGTCCTAAAAATTTTCCGGCCCTACGGTCTGGATCATACATCCTGCAAAACCGTATACAATCCACGGGCATAAAATGATCCCTACCTCTCCCAAGTCCTACTGGTGAGACCGCATTCAAAGTCCAAAAAAATTGAAAAATAAAATAAAATAAAATAAATAAAATGGTATGTCCATAAGCAAAATGGGCACGGATGAAAACCGGAAAGGGCTCCGTGAGTAAAAACAGCAGGACAGCCGGCGAGTTTGTGAAAGCCCGAAAGGGCGCAAACTTGTGAAAAAGAGATGAAATGCACTGGCAAAGTCCTCTCGACTTTGTGAGGAAAAAATTCCCGCGTGAGATCCATACGACTCACAAAGGAGCAACACACTTAGGAGTCCCCACGACTTCTAAGGAGAAAATACACCTACGGGATCCTTACGACCTGTAGGGAGAAAATGCTTTGTGAGACCCTTACGGCTCACAAAGTTGAAAAGTCTTAGGCGATAGGGACCTAAAACCTGTCTCCTAAGACAGCGTTTCCTAATAAGCAAACGCAAATGATGATTCGCTCCTGGTAGCATATTCCAGTGTAGCGATGCTGATGCCAAACAAAAAACCAATCCCCAAATCCTCTCATGACAAATGATGATTCGCTCCTGGTACCATATCCCAGTGTAGCAATGCTAATGTCAACCCAAATCAAATCAAACCAACAACCTCTGCGGCGGAATCATGCTTCGTCGCAGAATTTACCCCGTGTCGAAATCATGCTTCGCCTCGGGATAACGACCTCCTCGTCGGAATCATGCTTCGTCCCAGAATACACCCCGTGTCGAAATGATGCTTCGCCTCGGTGTACCTGCCTTCCCTGTCGAAATTATGCTTCGTCTCGGAATCAAGTCAGCTAACAAGCTCTGCGCCGGAATCATGCTCCGTCACAGAATATACCCCGTGTCGAAATCATGCTATACCTCGGAATATTTGCCTCCCTTGTCAGAATTATACTTCGCCTAGGAATCTACCTCTGCATCGAAATCATGCTTCGGTCAGAATGTCTGCCGATCATCGGAATGATGCTCCGATCTTTGGAATTATGCTCCGCCCATCGGAACGATGCTCCGATCTCTGGAATTATGCTCCGCTCTTCGGAAAGATGCTCCGAACCCTGGAATTATGATCCGATCATCGGAATGATGTTCCGATCTCTGGAATTATGCTCCGCCCATCGGAACGATACTCCGATCTCTGGAATTATGCTCCGCTCTTCGGAAAGATGCTCCGAACTCTGGAATCATGCTCCGCCCTTCGGAATGATGCTCCAAATCCTTGGAATCATGCTCCACCCTTCGGAATGATGCTCCGAATCATGGAATCATGCTCCGCTCTTCGGAATGATGCTCCGACCCTGGAATTATGCTCCGCAAATCGGAATGATGCTCCGACCCTGGAATCATGCTCCGCTTTTTGGAATGATGCTCCGACCCTGGAATTATGCTCCGCAAATAGGAATGATGCTCCGATCTTTCGGAATGATGCTCCGACCCTGGAATCCTGCTCCGCTTTTCGGAATGATGCTCCGACCCTGGAATTATGCTCCGCAAATCGGAATGATGCTCCGATCCTTCGGAATGATGCTCCAACCCTGGAATCATGCTCCGCTCTTCGGAATGATGCTCCGATCCCTCTGGAACGATGCTCCGCTCTTCGGAATAATGATCCGATCTCCGGAATCATGCTCCGCCCTTCGGAATGATGCTCCGATCCCTGGAATCATGCTCCGCCCTTCGGAATGATGCTCCGATCTCCGGAATCATGCTCCGCCCTTCGGAATGATGCTCTGATCTTGGAATTATGCTCTGCGCTTCGGAATGAAGCTCCGATCTTCTCCGATCCCCGGGAATCATGCTCTCCGGGATGATGCTCCGCCCCCGGAATGATGTTCCACCTCGAACTTCAGCTTCAAGATCCATCAATTTCATGCACACAACTCAAATGTGCGGTGTGCATTTATTGATGGGGGGCACTTTGTTAAGGTAAAAATTTACACCCCCGTTGACCGAGTCAGAGTCAAAGTCAAGGTCAACCCCAAGCTAGGTGGGCCCAAGCCCAGGTCAAGCGGGCCCATGCCCAAGTCGAGCCCGCGGCCAGCCTCCCTATGCCAACAAAAAAATCATGTCATAAATAATTTTTATGTAATTTTTTTTTATACATGAATGTATGCAAAATGGGGCATAAAGCCAATATTTTGTAAGCTCATGGCTTATGTGCAAAAATGAAATGGCACATGAGCCATGGGATGGGCAAAATGCCATTTTTGTAAAGCCCAAGGGGCTATATGTAAATATGTAAGCCTATAAAAGGCAACATGATGATGAATAAAGTAATACTTTTCATTCTCACAAAAAAAACCTAGGGTTTGTACATATTTCCCCTTTCTGAAGGTTTCAAACCTTTTTCTTTCTTTGAATTAAATCAAGAGTTTTACTCTTCCTTTTCAAAAACAAGATAGTTTTTCACCACGAAACCCATAAAGGGGAACTTGGATCTGTCATCAAATCTCAAAAAGGAGAGATTTTGAGATCTCACATCTCTTGATCTTCAAGATCCAGCTAACAGAGGAGGAAGAAGAAGAACCCCTTCCATTAACCCCAAAAACACACTTAGGAGTCCAACTCCACTCTGATTTCTCTTCCGAGAATCTTTTTTTAGGCTAAAAGCCTCTTTTCCTCGCCAGCGCTCAAGCGCAGAACGCCCACGTGCCGACACGTAGCGCGCTTGCGCTCAAGCGCAGAGCGCCTACGTGCTGGCACGTGGCGCGCTCGCACAACAACGCCCTGCGCTCGAGCGCAGAGCGCCCACATGCCGACACGTGGCGCGCTTGCGCTCAAGCGCAAGCGCAAGTCGCCCCAGTGCCGACACGTAGCGCGCTTGCGCTTAAGCGCACAGCGCTCTGGCGCAAGTCGCCCCCGTGCCGACACGTGGCGCACTTGCGCTCAAGCGCCCAGCACTCAAGCGCAAGTCGCCCCCGTGCCGTCACGTGGCGCACTTGCGGTCAAGCGCCCAGCGCTCAAGCGCAAGTCGCCCCCGTGCCGACACGTGGCGCACTTGCGCTCGAGCGTCAGGCGCTGAAGCGCAGAGCGCCCACGTGCCGACACGTGGCACGCTAGCACCTGAGCGCATAGAACCTAGGCGCACAGCGCCCAAGGCGTTGGCCCCACGCATCCTTTGGATGCTTTTTCCCTCTCTTTCTTTTATATATATATATACATATATACATATATATATACACACATATGCATACATATGTGCACACACATATATCCAAAACCCCTCCAAAACACAACACTGCACATTGAGTTCGCATGACCAGTTTAACCTGTCAATCGGAGGTTCTCTCGCTCCAAAGGCGAGGGGTAATTAACGGCAGTTTAGTCCGCGGCTGCCGGAGATTCGGATCCCCACAATCATTAAACCCCCGCCTACCCTAGGCAGGGGGAATCTGTAGTACGCCTGACAAGCGTGCGCGTATTTCCATCTCAATGGGGTGACGAAAAACACCCTACACACGTGACCAAGGATCACGTGCTGACACGTGATGATTCCTTAGTTCTTTAAAAAACAACAGAATTAAATTCTGGTTAAATGCTTAATTGGGGGAGTCACGTGTCAACACGTGATGGGATCCTAAGATCTTTGAGATAATAGAATTAAATTCTAATTAAGGGAAATCAAAAGCCTTAATATTTTCCTAGATCTTTCCAAACAAAAAGATGGTGCTCTGTAAAATGGAGCACCGTTGGATTAAAAATCCAAGGGTGATTAAAAATCACTAATTTATGGAAAGATTTTATACAAGGAAAGATTTCCTTAAAATTTGCCAAGAATAACAGATAAAATATCTTTTGGATTAAAAATCAGATGGTGAATAAAATTCACTGGATGATCTAAAAGATCGTGTTGGTTACAAAAAACAGCCAAAATCTTTCAATGAAATCTTGACTAAACAAATTGATTCTTTTCTTTCTCCTATAAATAGGAGCCAAGAAGAGAAGAAAAGGATCGTTGGAATTTTTTTTAAGAGAAATACAACAACAGAGAGAAAAAAGAGAGGAGAATTTAATTCTCAAGAGAGAAAAAAAGATTTCTTCAAAAGAGAAAAGAAACCCTAGGTGAGAAAAGGGGAAAGATATCTAAGCTCCATAAGACAAAAGAGAATTTAATTCTCAATTCAAGAGTTTAACTCTTCTGAATAAGAACTTAGTTCTTCCTTTGGTTGAAGATCTGCAGAAGCAGATCTCCCCACAAGTTGAGAATTTAATTCTCAGCGGGGAGATTCTGCCATGCAGATCCAAAACTCAGAGGAAGAATTGAGTTTAAGGAATTTAATTCCCCCAAATTCATAGGAATTTAATTCCTCCAAATGAAACTAGGGTTTAACCTATATGAGAATCTAATTCTCCCAAACTCATAGGAATTTCCAAATAAAACTAGGGTTTAACCCTACATAAGAATTTAATTCTTCCATATACATAGGAATTTAATTCCTCAAAACAGAATTAGGGTTTAACCCTACCAAAGAATTTAATTCTCAAACAAAGGACTCAAATTATCCATGCATGTAAACGTAGTCACGTGGCAACACGTGACCCTTCTTTTAATGATCAGAAAAGAATGAATGAGACATGGTCACATGCCCCCACATGACCCTCAAACAGATTCCTCAAAATGGGAAAGAAAAAGCTTGGAGGCAATGCCTCACGTGCTCACACATAACCCTCAAAACAAAAGGGAACAAATCCAAGAGCAGAATCAATTTTGAGCGCCCTCACGTGTCCCCACATGACCCCTAATAAACACTTTAATAATCAATGCATGGGTACCCATCATGTGCCCACACGTAATGGCCTGAAGACCAAAAGTGTTTAACACTTATCTGAATATTCTGATAACAAAATAAAGGAGGTCTGGCCCCATCTTCAGGCGCCTCACATGACCCCATGTGACCCCTTCCTTTCTAGTGTTTAATACTATTTTGAGCATTTTGTCCCCAGTGTTTAACACTGTTTTCAATACATCACGTGGGGACACGTGACCGAACACTATTTTCAAACCAAGCTTATCCCAAATTGACTAAGTTTTCCAGAGGCAAATTTCCCCTTCAAACGAACCTTAAAATCCAGAGCCATGATGAATGGTTAGTGCTCAGCCAAAGACAAAATGTTGTCAGAGCCCCAAACCCTCGCTCAGCATTGCTAAATAATGGAGGGCTGAACCCAGACAAATGTTCAACAGTCCCAACAAAAGTCCAACATTTCAAACCAAATTGGACTTAGCCTAAGTTGGCCATAAGTCCTCAATTCAGATTTAACTGAGCCAATGTGCTCATAATCGAATTAATTGATCTTAGTCCTAAATTGGACTACAGATTTCCCAATCAAAATCGGTTCAAGGGTACATCTCTTTACTCCTCTGATATTTGCCGTTGTAATCCTTCAACGTCTTAAGAGAGGTGACGGGTCCCAACAACCATACATTCCATAGACTATGACGTCTTTAAACTGGACTGTGGGGTCCTTAAGCCCATGGACTATGATGTCCTTAACCTCGGACTGTGGGGTCCTTAAGCGCATGGACTATGATGTTCTTAACCTTGGACCGTAATGTCCTTAAACTAATCGACTGCAATGTCCCTAAACTAAGCAATAGAGCCCAAATGCTCTCTTGTTGGATCTAAATGATCCCGTTAAGTTGATCTTAGTCTAAAATTAGACTAACGTATCCTTAACATACGTTTAAGTTGATCTTAGTCTCAAATGAGACTAACGTATCCTTACACCCAACCCCCAACCCCAAATCTAAGAAAATATGGATTTGGACTAATCCACGCCCTACGGACGACAACATAAATTAGTCTTCGTATACAATCCACGGGCAAGCAAAAACAAAACAAACACCCACGACACGAAGTGACCATCCGGAGAAGGAGAAAGTGGTTACCCCGATACGGTAGCATAATTAACTGCAGGGGCTTGCGCCTGCAGGGAAGAGCGTCCCCACAATCAAAAACCCCTCATCATGAGGGGGAATCTGACGAAGTCTGCTACATCGGCCGCATCTGTTTAAACCTTCGATAGATGGTGTCATAAATCAACTTGGCATCTTCGGAGAGGTGGACGGATAGCACCAAATAGAATCTGCCCTCGAAATTCAGGCCGGACGTCCAACGTCCCGGTCGCGTCTTTCGGCGGAGAACAGATTCTGGCACGCCCGGTAGGACCTTTTCGTCTTTCCACTCCACACTTCGTGTGTCATGTTCGCGAGCGAATCGCGGTTTGACATGGTTTCCCTTGGGTTCGAGGTACTAAGATTTGGTTTTGCTCTCGTGCAGAAAAAAAATGGCCTCTAACAGCTCCAGCTGCAACTGCAACTCCCGTTCCACCTCATCTGGAGGTGTAACCTACGGGCCCCAAGCGGTCTCCCTGTTCAAGATGCAGGTGGAGAAAATAACTCAGGCTACCTCTGGGTTGTTCTTCGGGACCATACTCCCACCCATGAAATTCAGTGCCCCGCTGCCATTGCAGGAAACCCCAAAGAAGTCGGTCTTTGATCGACTTACCACTACTGCGACCCCTCTCAACGGGTCGTCCAGCTCCAACGCCTCAGTCTTTGACAGACTGGGCCAAAGCTCATTTGAGCCCATGAAGAAGCCCACGATACCGGAAAGAGTTATCCCTAAGCAGTAGCCATTCCTGCTCATGAAGTCGTTAAGGCGGCTTCTCCTGCCAAAGGGTCGGTCTTCACAAGACTGACTGTGCCGGTTCCTGCTCCAGGCGAAGTCTTCAAAGCTGCTTCCCCTGCCCAGAGGTCTGTCTTTGACAGATTGGACACTGCTTCTCAACGGACATCGGTTTTCAAGAGGCTGACAACGACAACTTCTGACCAACACAGGGGGGCATGAGGAAGACACCCCTATAGTCGAGACAATCCCAACGGTTCGACAAGCTCGACGTCGCCACTGTCGCCGAGTAAGGAAGGCTGGGGGCAACTCTCCTTCTGGACTGACTCCGCCGGCTCCAATGGTGGAAATCGATCATGCTGTTCCAACTGGGAACAGGTTCGAACCGCTTAGGAGGGTTCGCAAGAACTCTCCAACTGCCGTGCTGAAGAGATCTCCTCCACCCGTGGAGAATGCTACAGAAAAGAAGCCGGAGCAGCCCCCTCAGCGGCTGTCCTCCAAAATTTACGAAGTCTGGCGACAGGTCTAGGAATCGGTGATTGACCAGGACTACTCTCACCGGCCAAAGAAGCTTAAAGCTCGGCAAGAAAAGAGTCATCCCGTGGTACCACAGAAGATGTCATCCGTCTGGGTGCCCGCTGCAACGGCTCCCTCAACTTCAACCGTTCACAAAAGAAGGAGGCCGGAGAAAGCCCCTGTGACCGCGGCGAACCGCAAGGACGCTGAACCTAAACGCCCCAAGTCTGGGGGCATGGTAACACATACCGTTTATAAGGCCTCCGAAAAAGAGGAAAGCCGTGCTTACACGGGTCATCGACCGCTTACCCGATCGATAACAAAGGCTCAGGAGCAGCGGCAGCAGAAACATCAGGAGATGCTAACTGCAATGGCCGCACTCACGGGGCCGAAAGACAATCCGGAGACCTCAGAATAGCGTCAGGAACAAGAAACTGATGCTGATTTCCTCCGAAGAATGCTCGAGAGGAAAGAAAAAGAGGCCGCGGAACAGGCGGCCAACATAAAACGAATGGCTCTTTTGTTCTAAGACATGGCCGGGATGATGTTACAGCTGGAATCTCCAGCTGAAGAGCCCCCGATTATCATTGAAGACGACAGAAGGGAGACATCGAACCCTCCTCAGGTTCTTTCAGCAGCCAAAGAGGAGACCATCTCCAAGGCCCTCTAGATGATTACATTGCTCAGCAAATACGAGCTCACCAGGTGAATGAAGCGGCCGGTCAGGTCGTTAAGACTGGATGACCCTATCCAGGCTAGTATGACCAAATAAGGTACCCGCCTGGATATACGATCCCTAAATTTCATGTATATAAAGGGACGGGGAATCCGCATCAGCACGTCGCTCAATTCAGAGCCTTGTGCGGCAACACCGGAGGTGATGATAAAAATCTGCTCCGCCAGTTTGTTGGTAGCTTGTCGGAAACGGCGTTTGAGTGGTATTCGGAGCTTCCCAACGACTCCGTCAAAACTTTTGCAGAGATGGAGTTGCTATTCACCCAGCGTTTCGCGAGTGCTAGTGAACGCACCCCAATAACGGCATTGATCAACGCCAAGATAAAGCCTGGAGAAACACGGGTTCAATACGCAATACGATGGCAAAATTTATGGTCGAAATGCGAGCAGCGCATCAAAGAAGCGCCCGCAGTAGGCATGTTTGTGGGTACTCTTGACCCTTAAGCGACCATCTCCCAATTCATGATGTTTTTCAAGCCGACCACATTCCAGGCCCTGATTGACAAACTAGCTCAAATAGACCAGATGGGTCATAGACCATCTCCTCCAAAGACGAACTCTCGAAATGAAAAAGGGAAAGGAAAAGCAACTTTCGTCGCCAATACTCAACAACAGCCGAGCAACTTAAAACCGGTTGTTTGCCAGAACAACGTGCATCCACGCCCATCCCTCGTGGAGAGACTGGGACGTCCTTACTCGTTTTCCCAGGATAAAACGAGGAGACTGTTCGAGCTGGCAGTGCGCAATAGACTCATCAATCTGCCGGATCCAAAACGTCCGTTGCATCCAGGAGATGTCAACAATCCTAATTACTGCCCTTACCACCAAGCAGTAAGCCATCCAATCGAAGAATGCTTCATCTTCAAAGGCTGGATTGAGGACCAATACCAACAAGGCAAGTTCGCATTATCCGAAAACTGGAAGGTGAACCCGCCACAACCTCATGCCCCTAAAAAGATAGACATGCCGGGAGCATCGTGCTCATTCATAGAGAAAGCCCCATGGACCGAAAAGTCCGTAAACTAGAAATTTGCCTCAAATACGGCAACGGCGGACCGCAATGTCCTAAAACTTGCGACGGACCGAAACGTCGTTAAATTAACGATGTACCGCTATGTCCTAAAACTGGCTAATGACCGAAACGTTGTTAAACTACTACCAACCCGCGCCGTCCCCAGGCTGACGTGGTGTTAAAAAAACGGTATGTCCACAAGCGAAATGGGCATGGATGAAAACCCGTAAGGGCTCCGTGAGTAAAAACAGCAGGCTACCGGTGAGTTTTGTGAAAACCCGAAAGGGCGCAATCTCGTTAAAAGACACTTGCAAGGTCCTCTCGACCTTGTGAGGAGAAAATGCCTGCGTGAGATCCTTACGACTCACAAGGGAGCAACACACTTAGGGATCCCCACGATTCCTAGGGAGAAATTACACTTACGAGATCCTCACGACTCGTAAGGAAAACCATCTTATGAGACCCTCACGGCTCATAAGATTCAAAAGCCTTAAGCTACATAGATCTGAACCTGGTCTTAAGCCATCACAATCTCCAATGCTGCCCTATAAGCAGTTCAATGCTGACCCTTGTATACAATCCACGGGCACGAATAAACATTTCCCTAACAAAGTCCTACCAGCGACTGGGGATATACCCATACGATGAACGACTCTTGTAAGTCCTCTCGACTTATAAGGAGAAAACACTCTTGTAAGATCCTTACGACTTACAAGAGACCATACACTTAAGACTCCTCAGGATTCTTAAGGAGAAAACACACCTACAAGATCCTCACGACTCGTAGGGAGAAATATCTTTATGAGACCCTTACGGCTCATGAAGTCAAAAGACTTGGTCGACAGGATCTTAACCATATTTGCTAAGCCACCTTTGTTCGAACCGACAAAGGTAAATGATGATTCACTCCTGGCAATATCCCAGTTGTAGCGATATTGATGCCTAAATCGGTATCAAATCCCAAACTCGCAGCGAAAATTCAGCGAGCCACAAATGCATATGAAATAGCCGAAATGATCGGACAACTTGCAACAAAATCAGCAAGTAAAAATATATGCATACAAAATAGCCGAAATGGTTGGGCAACTCGCAATAAAAAACAGCGAGTAAATAAAAAAAATAGCCGAAATGATTGGGCACCGCGAAAAATAGCCGAAATGATTGGGCAATCGCGATTTTTGCGATATAAAAAGCTGAAATGATAGAGCATCGCGGAAAGAATTAAAAAAAATGAAAGAATAAAACTTTTTGCCCTGCAGGTGAGGTCACATTGACCCCTGTATACAATCCATGGGCACAAACAAGAAGGGAACCATATCGTCCCACCAGGCTTCGTCGAAGCGAAGCCAAATCTCGACGGTTCATATACAACCTAAAGACAATCTCGACATTCGTCGCAATATTGCAGACACAATGTCAACAAATGAAGCGAAGGAAGATCCCTAGCTTCAGGGTCTCGACGTGAACATCGACAACTTAGAGATCAACACCGGCATTCTTCCTCCCTCCAATCGGATCCAGACCCAATGTCAACAACGGCGTTCCCGCGCAGTCCAGCTGGATGCAGATGCAATGTCAACAAAAGACCTCATGGTCGAAACAAAACGGAGTGATGGCAAAATCCCAGTTCCACCTCAGCATTCATCTCGTTACACCAGACGCAATGTCAACAACGGCGTTCCCCCGCAGTCCAGCAGGATGCAGATGCAACGTCAACGAAAGACCCCATGGTCGAAACAAAGCGGAGTGATGGCAAAATCGCAGCTCCACCTCAGCATTCGTCTCGTTACACCAGACGCAATGTCAACAACGGCGTTCCCCCGCAGTCCAGCAGGATGCAGATGCAACGTCAATAAAAGACCCCATGGTCGAAATAAAGCGGAGTGATGGCAAAATCCAAGCTCCACCTCAGCATTCGTCTCGCTACACTAGATGCAATGTCAACAACGGCGTTCCTTCGCAGTCCAGCAGGATGCAGATGCAACGTCAACGAAAGACCTCATGGTCGAAACAAAGCGGAGTGATGGCAAAATCCTAGCTCCACCTCAGCTTTCATCTCGTTACACTAGACGCAATGTCAACAACGGCGTTCCCTCACAGTCCAACAGGATGCAGATGCAACGTCAACGAAAGACCTCACGGTCGAAACAAAGCGGAGTGATGGCAAAATCCCAGCTCTACCTCAGCATTCGTCTCGTTACAGCAGACGAGATGTCACCCCAGCGTTCTTCCTTCAGCAGGACTCAGACACGACAATCAAATGACGGAGCTACGGAAAAGTCCCTAGTTCCAAACCTCGACGGTTCACCCGCAACCTAGAGACAACCGCGACATTCGTCTCGATACAACAGACGCAATGCCAGCAAACGAAGCAAAGGCAATATTCCTAGCTTCAGGGTCTTGACGGCAACTCATATAAAACTTGAAAGACTATTGGAGATCACCCCATACCAGCGCGGAGTGGTCACCACCTCGACGTTCGTCTCGTTACGGTAGATGAGATGTCACCCCAGCGTTCTTCCTCCAGCAGGACTCAGACGCAACAATCAAATGACGGAGCCACGACAAAGTCCCTAGTTCCAAACCTCGACGGTTCACCCGCAACCTAGAGACAACCGCGGCATTCATCTCGATACAGCAGACGCAATGCCAGCAAACGAAGCAAAGGCAATATTCCTAGCTTCAGGGTCTTGACGGCAACTCATATAAAACCTGAAAGACTATCGGAGATCATCTCACGCCAGCGCGGAGTGGTCACCACCTCGACCGTGAGCTCAGTTATACCAATCTCTGTTTGTCTGTGGTATTTTTATTGATTTATCTTGTTTGGATGCGAATGGTAGTTTACTTTTACATTGCATTCGACCCGACCCGTTTGCTTGAACTGGTTGATTCATATTTATAGATTACCCTGACTTGTTATATAGACACGTGCATCTCATGTATACTGCATACTGACATTTTATCTAGTATCGCATCTTTTGCATATAACAATTTAAATCACGTAAAATCATTTAAAATTGCATTCCATGGCCTGCTTGGCACCCCTAACCCTGTGGTAGCGTCCTTGCATCGTGTTCTCGTCCCGTTCAGTGAAACGGACGTGTTTAGACAGTTACGCGCACGTACGTGCGTTCATTCTTGGGGGTATGCTTTTTAATTATAAAATCCTTCATTTTAAATTTTGGAGCTTGCAGATAATTTTTATATTTCAAATTCAAATTTTGGACCCGATCCGGACGCATTTCTGAAATATTTTGTATCCCGCCAAATTTTATTTAATTTTGAATTTCCTTAAGAAATTTCCCCAGCTCTAAAAATATTCTGCTGTTAGCATAAAGATTCATTAAAATATTTAAATCTTTTAAATTTTCTTTCCTTAACCATTTACTCCCCCGCGAGCCAATCACAATCCATTATTTGCGCCTGGGCCCCACCGTCTCTCTCTTCCTCTCTATCCTTTCTCTTTCTCTCTCTCTCTCTTTCTTTCTCTTTCTCCTTCTCCCTCCTCCCTCCTCCGCTGCTCTCTCTCTCTCCCTTCTCTTTCTCTCTCCCCTCGCATCCACTCTCTCTCCTCTCGCGATCACTATTCCCTTCTTGGATCCCATCACCGCCTCTCCCCTACCGTCACCTCCCTTCATTGTATTTGCTTCTTCCCTCGTTAAAACCCACAGCTTCCCTTCTTCCTTTAACCCAATAACCCGTCGCTCGCCCCTCGCCGCCACCATCTCAATCTCCCCTCGATCTCGTTTCCACCGCGGGTGCCTCGTCTTCATCGTCGCCAACTCCTCCTTCCTCAGCTAACACCAGGCACTATCTCTCCGTTCATCCTCGATGCCCTCATCTCTCTCTTCTTAATATTCTCCTCCTCCTTCCAAAAACCCACCGAAGCCCAGCGTCCATCGATCTCGCACCACCACCACAAACACCACCGCCATCTCTCTCAATCTCGATACTTCTCCTTCATCGTCACCTCCTCCTTCAACCACACTCAACCCTCAACTCCAACCTCGACCGCATCTCCTTTCACCGCAACCTGCATCTCACCACCACCACAAGCCCTTCACCTTCAAACCTATCATCTCCTTCCTCCACCCGCAACCACCGAGACCGATCGTTCCGCAGCAACCCAAACCCATCACTTTCATCGTTGCCTCCTTCCTCTCATCCACCACCACCCCATCACTATCGCTTGCACCCATCTCCTTCACCACCGAGGACATCCATCACCAACCGCCGGCAGCATCTCATTTCCCTCTTCAAACCCCAACGTCATCAACCTCACCATCCTCAACAGACCCTGAACCACCGATGACCTCCCTCCAGTTTCACCATTGCAGCCACCAATCCCCTACTGCCGATGTCCTCACCTTGCCTGCACTGAATTCGAACCTTGAGCACACAAACTCTATCGCCATCTTGTCTTCATCACCGAGTACACTATCGCGGCAGCACCTGAGTCGAGGCCCTTGCTACCACAGCCTAGCACAATCGAGATCCAGAAACCGAGCCCAGATTCTAGTCGTAGTTCAAGTCCTGATCTTTTATCGCATTAGGTTCTTATGTCGTCATGTTGTTTACCTGATCATCGTCTCCAGGCAAGTACACCTTGCTACATGCTAAATAATATATATACATATACATTGATGGCACTCTAAACCCGTAGTTTAACTTTAGTACCATAATTTCCCCTTTTCATGTTCAATGTCGTGTTATATCATTTTAGCTTCCAAACTTGAAACCTACCGTTTGCAATTACTTTATTAAACCTAATAACCACATTTATATGTTTTAATCACATTTTCACTATTGACATAGCCTATGGCATTCTCTCTATAGTTTTACTCCATTCGGACACTCGTGTGCATTTAACCTATATTAGCTGTGATTTCATCCATTGAACCTATATATAAATCATTGCATCCCTAAAATTTCTTAATACTTGTTAACATGATTTAACGGCCATAATTGGCATACTGTATTCTTATAATGTTGAAATCATCTCTGAAACACAACTGATAACTGTACTGCTAATTAATTGAATCTGCTTTATTGTTTAATTCATTGCTTAGATTTTGTCATTGATAACCATGCTTGATTACTTATAACCATGATTATGCTAGTCGATATGGAGTATTCACATGTTATCTTGTATACCCAGACATGACTTGCTACATATATTACCTGACCCGACATGGTACCGTACACTACTTGACTCGACCTGATGTACCATGGCTTGACCCGTTACTTGATCTCGTGTCTAATGCCAACAAACCTGACATGTAGTCCTCACGGACCGTTCCTGTTGTCTGTACAGATAAACCTGCTCTTACCTGATCCTGTGTTGGCATTAGTTCTTGATTACTGAATACCCGACTTGACATACACAACTTGGGGGTATGTGGAAATCAAAAGTGTAAACTAAAGTGTAACTTAAAAGGGTATTACTTGATCCGTGGTCCCGGGGGGTAACGGGACAGAGCCATTCGTGACTCTTACATATTCCTGATCCGTGGTCCCGGGGGGTAACGGGACATATCCTTTAAGTTACATGGAGTATTACATTAATTGATTTCAAACAAACTTTAGAGTAGACAACCCAGTAGCACAGTTTAGATTGATCACTACACGTCACATACACTGATACACTTCACTGTTATACATCCCTGTTGACTTGTTACTATTTATGATTCATGCCTGCATATCTCGTGTATCCTGTTCATTTATTATTGCTTGATGTTATGACGCGCCGACGTCTGGGTTTTGCATGGCCCAGATCCTCTACCTTTGTTGCAGACTGATCAGGAGTTTTGCCGCTGTTAGATCGAGCGGTAGGGATCATGTCGGTATCCAGTCTTACTTTCCAGGTGTTTATTTGATCTTTTGCTTCCGCATACTATAGCATTTCTTGACTCTTTCACTCTGGCTTATGGACATGTACTAGATAGTTAGTTTACTTTCCTGTTCTTGATATCTCTACAGCCGTAATATGACTGTGGAAGGATTTTTCCTAACCACGGGTAGCATGGTTGGCTATGTCACGTGCCTATTTTAGCGTACTCTGGGAAGCGGGGCGTGACATAGTTCTTTTGGTATCAGAGCCATAGGTTAGTCGGGTTGATTCTTTTGTAGTTGGGTATTGTACCCAATACACGAATCAGAATACCCGTATTTAGGAAACATGTCCTGCCACCTTGCCGTTTTACCGTTTTTGAATCAAGTTCTTCCTGATTATATCTTGTACGATGTGCAAACTTCCTTTGCATATCAACTCGAAAACCTGATTCCTTGTTATCTCTTGGGCTTGGGCGACTTGGGTGGAGTTATGTAATTGTGCCCATGAACTGCAGCATGGTTACAATGCGGTACTCTATTTAAGTAACTTGGAGTCCTGGTCTTGATTCACTTCCATGTTCCTGTTAGTGTATATGCCCTAGAGGCCATTACTGTATCATACTAGTTTGTATATTACTTAATGGATGCTTGGGATATTCACCTTGTATATACAATCTTGCTCAAAATAGTAGTATGCTACTTGGTTTGTCTCTACTTCAATGTGTACTTGTGTTTATTTTACTATATCACTTATACGCATTAGTGGAGCCCTTAGGATCTTTGCTTGATTACCAGCGTTGTGATGGCAGTCACACTAGTGGGGGCTGGGTAATCTATAAGCACATCCTTATACAGGTCCCTAGTCGCAGGACTATCGAGATAGGGCATCGATACTCCGGAGTAGACTAGCGTATGCGCTTCTCATCCCAGTGTGGGAGATGGTCTGTCCCGCAGCCATCAGTACGTCGTACTGGAGATAGTATACGGGTGCTCGTTGGGTTACGAGTACACTGGACAGGACTCGTCGGGAACTGATAGGTTGGTATTATACCTATCGTCAGTCATCAGTTCCCAGGTGACATGAGTACAGCTTAGTCCGCTGACTTGACACTGGCACTTCGCCTCGAGTGTGTTCCCACTGCACTTTGATCACTACCCTACCACGGCTCAAATGAGTCGTGCAAACAGGTGGTGGTTGGGTGCAGTCCCGAAGCACTTGGAGGCAGTGACGGTTAGACAGGATTCGTCTCTCCCGGTATTGGGGGTTGACATCGCGCTGTGTCTAGGAGAGCCATTACACGAGTAGTCCCTGGCCAGGGCAAACGAGATATACTGGTAGGTTTCCAGTGTTATCTCAGGGTGTTTTGGGCTTCGCTCCGGCACGACTTGTACCGCTATTGGGGGACTGACGTTTACCGCCCCCTAGGCCCGCCATGCGATGTATCAGACGAACAGACCGGACTGTACGGAGAATGTCACATTCAGACTCAGTAGGAGTTCAGATGGGGTTTCACCTCGTCAGCCTTCTTGTCGACATCTACCTGGGGACCGTTACGCACAGCTAGTGCCGCTTGCGGTCTGTGGTTAAACCCACTGCCAGCGTAGTGTCGAGTCTTTAGAGTCCCACACAGAGGGTATTCGCCTATGGGCAAAACAGAGTAGAGGTCGCATGGTTTTGCGACAGGGTTCGTTCCCATCCGCGCACTTGTGCACGTTTGGAGTCCGGACGGATTATACTGGCAGGCTCTGGTTTGAGCCAGATACCGGTATATGTTTTGTGGGTTGCTTTTATATCTTGGTGTTCTTGTTCCTCGGAACGAGAATACAGGTGTGTATGCACAGTTGCTTGAGGCGGAGGATGAGTTTTTTTATTAGGGTTTCGGAACGGGTGCGTATGCACAGTTGACAGTTATCATTTTCCAAACCCTAATGGATTTATGGATTATCTAATTATAATAGTAATTAAATGAGAATTTTGTCATGGTTGATTTTGTTGACTAGTTGACCATGGTTGACTTGTTGACCATGGTTGAATGTTGACCACCATCATGCTTTAAAAAGTCCTCCTTGATTTATGCTTACATTTCATTAAATGAAGCATGGTAGTGGTCATTCCAAATTACCATCAACTATTCTCATTTTCAATTATTATTATTAGATAATTCTTTTTCTTTTGCATTATGGTTGCAAGATAGAATATGATAGCTCATTCTATCATATTGATTCTCTCTCCTCATTTTTCATCTTCTTCTTCCTCTTGAAAAGAGAAACCTTCTCATGTGTTGAGAATCATTCTCTTTAGAAAGAAAAGCAAACCCTAATCTCTCTCTACTCATTCTAGGATGAAGGTTTAGCAAACCGGAAACCCTAGTTCACTCAAAGATCGAGGAAGAGCCCAAAGTCGAACCTTCGAGGTGGATCCATCTTCGACGGGAGAAGGCGACGTAAGGAGAACCATCAACCTCTACAAAGTTTGAAGACGAAGGAGTTCAAGTTTAGGTATAACCATCTTCCATAGTAGCTAACTCTCTTTAGCTAGAATACTAGTTTTAGTTTAGACAACGATCCCGACCATGTTTAGTCCATGTTGCCTCTTGCGATAAAAATTCGTCTTTTATACCGTTTCCGCCTCCCCGTAAGCACCGGGGGTCGCAATATGGACTTACAGTGGTATCAGAGCCTAACTAAACTTAAACTAGCTTGGTAGTGAAGTGTGACGAAGTTCGGAACCGTAAAAAAAAAAAAAACCCAAAAACCGTATTTTTCCAAAACCTGAGTTTCTGTTGAAATTTTTTGGGCTCGAAATGAAAAACTTTATATTTGTAAATTCATCTCAGGGTTTTTTAAAGACACCCATGAAAAACGACACAGAGATTCATCGAAGCCGCCGCCCTTCCGCCGCGTGAGCCTTCTTGGCCGCCGCGGAACCGCCGCGACTTGATGTCCTCTCTGCATCGTTTTTCGTGCAGTATCTTTCTGTGTTGATTTTGGGATTTTTAAGATATATATTATATGCCCAGATTTTCCAGAACTAAAATTTACTTTTGGGGGCCTATAATTCCGTATTTTTCCGAACTTCACTGCACTTTGACTATGATGGTTATATCTGTGATGTTTGCATGTATTGAACGTCGACTAATCGCTATAAGACGATTAGTCGGGGTTATACATGATCTGTAATGTGCTGGAATGTGTATATAAATATGTTGGATTGTCGCGGGTGAATAGCCGGGGATTGTGAGACGAGAGTTTTCTTTTCTTGCGATTCATTGTAAATGTAAATTGATGTAATAATTATTATTTGTTTGGCCGCACAACCGGGTCGGGGTTGTAGCCGTCATTGTATAATTCTTTTACTGTTTTTGCTCCTAGGATAGACCCATGGAGGGGTGCCCAAACTACCGGGTATGCCGAAGTGTCGAGTGGCCTACTCATGGAGATGAGGGAGGTTGCTACGCTTCGGGTACTTGGCGGGTAGTTTGCCGCACCCGTAGGGGTCTTGGGTGGGGTTTTGGCTATTCACCGCGACCGTGTTATCTGTTTTTTGTTACAGGCTCGTACAAATTACAGATTACTAGTATATCCAATGTATTTATCTGTGATCTGAAATGTTTATCATTGCTTTCTATTTAGGCGTTGCTTATGTTTTACAGACGCGCTAGCCCAGCCCCCGCTCTGTCGTTAGTTAAGTAACCTAACGGGTAATGACGGGGCCCAGTGGCGAATGCGAATGGCATAAGCGTACGTCATATTTTGGTTGTTTTCTGCAATGGTAGGATTTAAATGATGGGACGCATTAAAAGTACTAATGCAAGAATATCACGCATTAAAAGAACTAATGCAAGATAATAAACCAAGTTAAAGTCGTTGGAACACTTTCGAAAAACCACTCGGTTCTTTTCAAAACCAACTTTTAAATGCGGAGTTTGAGCCACTCCTTTTAAAAGCTATCTCGTTCCATCGACCAAATCAAGTTCACTACGTTCACGGTTTCGCCAAAACCATCCGTAGCCCTCCGTCGTTTCACATGAATAGTCAATAGTATTCAAGCTGTGTTTGTTGGCCAAAGTCAAGGCATAGTGATTGGTAGCTATTGGGTATTCATGTGCAGCATAGATAGATGCGTTGGTTTGGAACAGTCGTACTGCCTTGTTGGCCAAAGTCAAGGGTGGGTACGGGTGGATTCAAATTAACCTGGAGAACGACGGGTAGAACTTGACATGTGACTTATGATTTGTTGGCCAAAGTCAAGGTCATAAGAGCATGGGGCAAAAATCCACATCGGGAGTTTCATAAGTACTGAAACTTGCTAGATTTGCATACCATTTGGAGTGTGGTGATTCTGGTAGGATTCCTTCAGTTTCGTCACGCGATGATATTTGGATCCCGATCCTACTGTGAGTATATGCTACTCCTCGGGAAATTTCTCACTTAACGATCAATGCTATAAACCTAGTAGGTGCCTAGAAAGGTGTTAGCGGGGCTACGCCCCCAGGGAAAAGAGGTTCTTTAATTAAGGAACTTCGCGAAAGCGTTGGAAAACCTCCCTCGAAGTACCAACACCAGCCTGGCTGAACGGTTAAGCAAGTATTGTACGGTGGGATTGATCCTGGCTAATTCTTCCTTTATGGTTTGAGGAGGGATTCGAGAAACAGTGGGAGCCATCCTGTTTAGACAAACTAAAAACCACTCTAAACTTGCAAGAGCATCATGCTGAGTGTTTCTTCTTCTCTCTCCAAATTGCAGCGACCAATCAACATGACTGGACTTAAGTTACTCCTAGATAAAAACAAGCTGACAGGGCCAAACTACAAAGATTGGCTCAGGAATGTCAAGATAGCAATCACTTATGACAAGCTGGGGTATCTTCTTACCACCAAAGCTCCCCCTGTCCCTGGTCCAACTTCCAGCGTCGCGGATAAGGAAATCCGCAAGACTTGGGAGATTGATAGCGCGAAGGCCAAGTGCCTCCTGCTTGCCTCGATGGACAACGAACATCAGAGGAGGCATGAGAATATGGACATGGAGTCCATATTGCTTCATACAAAAGAACTGTATGGAGAGCAATCACGTATCGCAAGATACGAAGCGTCGAAAAAGTTGTTTTCGACAAGAATGGCCGTCGGATCATCAGTAGCCGAGCACGTGCTAAAGATGATCGGCTACATTGAGGAGCTCGCTGACCTGGGGATCACATTGGAGAGTGAGCTATATACGGATATAGTTCTCCAGTCCCTTCCTTCCACTTACGCCCAGTTTATAATGAACTTCAACCTACAAGAAAAGGAGGTTGAACTTTCAGAGCTCCTCAACCTGCTGAGGAGCGCAGAGGGCACCCTACAGAAAGGTAGGGAAACATCCACTTTGTTTGTAGGAGGACCATCTTCTTCTAGGTCCAAGGCGAAAGCCAAGGGAAAGAAGAAGAAAGCCCCCGCCAAACCAAGGGGCGGTGTTAGTAAAGTGGATACGAAGGGAAAAGGTAAAGCAACAAAGATAGCGGGGAAGCTGGTGGATAAGGAAGAATGCTTCTTTTGTCATAAGAAAGGACACTGGAAGAATGATTGCAGGGCCTGGAAGGCCAGAACACAGGAATTGAAGCAGGTTGCAGCTTCAGCTTCAGGTGTGTATGTTATTGAAAACTGTCTTTCAATAAACTCTACTTCCTGGGTATTGGATACCGGATCAGGATCTCATATCTGTAATTCTTTGCAGGCGTTGAGAAACCGTAGGGTTTTGAAGGCAGGTGACATGACCCTCAGAGTTGCGAACGGAGCTAGCATGGATGCTAAAACCGTGGGGGACTATCACCTGGGAATGTCAGATGGACATGTTTTGGTTTTGCGTAATTGCTTTTTTTGTACCCAACGCAACTTGTAATATCATTTCTGTATCTTTAGTTTCTAAAGAAGGTTATGAATTTGCGTTTGTAAGTAATGTTGTAAACATTCGCCTTAATCAAGTTTTGATTGGGTCAGGTACTTTGAGTAATGGTATATACGTATTGAACCAACCACAGATTTTCAATGTCCAGAATACACACAAAAGAAAGTCTCCAGAAATAAACCAGACTTTCTTATGGCATTGTAGATTGGGTCACATCAATGAGAGAAGGTTGACGAAGTTACATACAGAAGGGTATTTGAATGCGTTCGAATATCAGTCGTATGCCACTTGTCAATCCTGTCTCAAGGGAAAGATGACAAAGACTCCGTTTACTGGACATGGAGAAAGAGCGAGCGAGCTCTTGGGACTCGTACACAGTGACGTGTGCGGTCCAATGTCTACACATGCCCGAAGCGGACATTCTTACTTCATTACTTTTACGGATGACTTCTCAAGGTACGGTTATGTCTTCTTAATGAAACATAAGTCCGAGGCCTTTGGAAAATTCCAGGAGTATAAGAATGAAGTAGAGAAACAGACCGGCAAAAGTATTAAGATTCTAAGATCGGATCGAGGTGGAGAATACTTAAGTGCCGAGTTCCTGGACTATTTAAAAGAGAACGGAATTCTCTCTCAGCTTACTCCTCCATACACCCCGCAACATAACGGTGTATCGGAGAGACGGAACCGCACCCTATTGGATATGGTGCGGTCCATGATGAGTAACGCTGAGTTGCCGCGATCATTCTGGGGATATGCGCTAGAATCAGCCGCATACCTTTTGAACCGAGTTCCGACTAAGACTGTGCCTTCCACACCATATGAAATGTGGTGTGGGAAGAAACCCTATCTTAAGCACATTAAGACATGGGGATGTCCGGCTTTTGTCAAAAAGCAGCATGCGGACAAGCTCGAGGCACGCTCAGTACAGTGCAAGTTTGTGGGGTTTCCAAAGAACTCAAAAGGATATTTCTTCTACTGTGAAGAGGAACAAAAAGTTCTTGTTTCTCGTCATGCCTACTTCTTGGAAACTGAGTTTTTGGAAAACCAGATAAGTGGGAGCACAGTAGAACTGGAAGAAGTTCCAGAACCACAGACTGTTACTGAAAGTTTGGTGGAACCAGAGGGTTCAACAGAACAGGACATTCCTATGCCGCTCCGCAGAAGTAGTAGGCAGTCTCATCCGCCAGAGAGATACTACGGTTTTCTCATAGACGGGGATAGAGAGGATCGCATCATAGATTATGATGAGCCTACTAGCTTCCAGCAGGCCGTTCAAAGCGTTGACTCAGTGAAATGGCTGGATGCAATGCGGACCGAAATGGAGTCCATGTACACCAACAAGGTATGGACGTTGGACATTGCTCCAGACGGGGTAAAACCCGTAGGATGCAAGTGGATCTTCAAAAGGAAGATTGGTGTAGATGGACAGGTTGAGACCTATAAAGCTAGGCTGGTAGCAAAGGGTTTTCGTCAAAGACCTGGCTTGGACTATGACGAAACCTTTTCTCCAGTGGCCATGCTGAAATCCATTCGGATCCTTCTTGCCATCGCTGCCTTCCACGATTATGAGATCTGGCAAATGGACGTAAAGACAGCTTTTCTAAATGGAAATTTAGAGGAGTGTGTCTATATGGACCAGCCAGAGGGCTTCATTCAGAGTGGGAGCAGCGGAAAGGTGTGCAAGTTGCTTAAGTCCATCTATGGACTAAAGCAGGCATCGCGGAGTTGGAACATCTGCTTTGAAGAGACGGTCAAAGAATTTGGTTTTATCAAGAATCCAGATGAACCATGCATCTATAGTAGATTTGTAGCGAGAACTGTAGTATTCCTCGTTTTATACGTGGATGACATTCTCTTAATGGGAAATGACATTCCTATGCTACAATCTGTCAAGGGGTTCTTGTCACACAGGTTCTCCATGAAAGACCTGGGTGATGCCTCATACATCCTGGGGATCCGGATCCATCGTGATAGATCCAAGAGGATATTGGGACTTTCTCAGTCCAGGTACATCGACACCATAGTGAAGAGATTCAGTATGGAAGATTCCAAGCGCGGTAACCTACCGGCTTGTCACGGGATCACCCTCTCTAAAGAGATGTCTCCCAAGACTGATTTGGAGAGGGATCGCATGTCTATTATACCCTACGCTTCTGCGGTAGGCTCTATAATGTATGCGATGTTATGTACCAGACCGGATGTAGCTTATGCACTGAGTGTGGTAAGCCGGTATCAGTCAAACCCTGGGGAGAAACACTGGATAGCGGTAAAGAACATTCTCAAGTACCTGAGAAGGACTAAGGAGATGTTCTTGGTGTATGGCGGAAAAGACCTCCAGATCGAGGCCTTTGCTGACTCCAGCTTCCAGAGTGACAAGGATGATTCCAAGTCCATGTCGGGCTTTGTCTTTACCCTCAATGGAGGGGCGGTGTGTTGGAAGAGTTCCAAACAGGAAACCGTTGCAGACTCGACGATGGAAGCGGAATACATCGCTGCATCTGATGCCGCAAAAGAAGCTGTCTGGATCAGGAAGTTCTTGAAAGAACTTCAAGTGGTTCCGTCCATTGTTGATCCAATACCTCTGTATTGCGACAACAATGGGGCTATAGCTTTAGCGAAGGAACCCAGGTCCCATCAGAGATCCAGGCACATCTTGAGGCGGTACCACCTGATCAGGGAGATCGTGGATCGCAAGGAGATCGAGGTTCGGAGAGTTGCTTCAGAAGACAACACTGCAGATCCATTCACCAAGGCCCTGCCCCAGACTCAGTTCGAGCGGCTGATCGAGATGATAGGTCTTCGATACGCCAGTACATGGCCTTAGTGCAAGTGGGAGATTGTTAGTGTATATGCCCTAGAGGCCATTACTGTATCATACTAGTTTGTATATTACTTAATGGATGCTTGGGATATTCACCTTGTATATACAATCTTGCTCAAAATAGTAGTATGCTACTTGGTTTGTCTCTACTTCAATGTGTACTTGTGTTTATTTTACTATATCACTTATACGCATTAGTGGAGCCCTTAGGATCTTTGCTTGATTACCAGCGTTGTGATGGCAGTCACACTAGTGGGGGCTGGGTAATCTATAAGCACATCCTTATACAGGTCCCTAGTCGCAGGACTATCGAGATAGGGCATCGATACTCCGGAGTAGACTAGCGTATGCGCTTCTCATCCCAGTGTGGGAGATGGTCTGTCCCGCAGCCATCAGTACGTCGTACTGGAGATAGTATACGGGTGCTCGTTGGGTTACGAGTACACTGGACAGGACTCGTCGGGAACTGATAGGTTGGTATTATACCTATCGTCAGTCATCAGTTCCCAGGTGACATGAGTACAGCTTAGTCCGCTGACTTGACACTGGCACTTCGCCTCGAGTGTGTTCCCACTGCACTTTGATCACTACCCTACCACGGCTCAAATGAGTCGTGCAAACAGGTGGTGGTTGGGTGCAGTCCCGAAGCACTTGGAGGCAGTGACGGTTAGACAGGATTCGTCTCTCCCGGTATTGGGGGTTGACATCGCGCTGTGTCTAGGAGAGCCATTACACGAGTAGTCCCTGGCCAGGGCAAACGAGATATACTGGTAGGTTTCCAGTGTTATCTCAGGGTGTTTTGGGCTTCGCTCCGGCACGACTTGTACCGCTATTGGGGGACTGACGTTTACCGCCCCCTAGGCCCGCCATGCGATGTATCAGACGAACAGACCGGACTGTACGGAGAATGTCACATTCAGACTCAGTAGGAGTTCAGATGGGGTTTCACCTCGTCAGCCTTCTTGTCGACATCTACCTGGGGACCGTTACGCACAGCTAGTGCCGCTTGCGGTCTGTGGTTAAACCCACTGCCAGCGTAGTGTCGAGTCTTTAGAGTCCCACACAGAGGGTATTCGCCTATGGGCAAAACAGAGTAGAGGTCGCATGGTTTTGCGACAGGGTTCGTTCCCATCCGCGCACTTGTGCACGTTTGGAGTCCGGACGGATTATACTGGCAGGCTCTGGTTTGAGCCAGATACCGGTATATGTTTTGTGGGTTGCTTTTATATCTTGGTGTTCTTGTTCCTCGGAACGAGAATACAGGTGTGTATGCACAGTTGCTTGAGGCGGAGGATGAGTTTTTTTATTAGGGTTTCGGAACGGGTGCGTATGCACAGTTGACAGTTATCATTTTCCAAACCCTAATGGATTTATGGATTATCTAATTATAATAGTAATTAAATGAGAATTTTGTCATGGTTGATTTTGTTGACTAGTTGACCATGGTTGACTTGTTGACCATGGTTGAATGTTGACCACCATCATGCTTTAAAAAGTCCTCCTTGATTTATGCTTACATTTCATTAAATGAAGCATGGTAGTGGTCATTCCAAATTACCATCAACTATTCTCATTTTCAATTATTATTATTAGATAATTCTTTTTCTTTTGCATTATGGTTGCAAGATAGAATATGATAGCTCATTCTATCATATTGATTCTCTCTCCTCATTTTTCATCTTCTTCTTCCTCTTGAAAAGAGAAACCTTCTCATGTGTTGAGAATCATTCTCTTTAGAAAGAAAAGCAAACCCTAATCTCTCTCTACTCATTCTAGGATGAAGGTTTAGCAAACCGGAAACCCTAGTTCACTCAAAGATCGAGGAAGAGCCCAAAGTCGAACCTTCGAGGTGGATCCATCTTCGACGGGAGAAGGCGACGTAAGGAGAACCATCAACCTCTACAAAGTTTGAAGACGAAGGAGTTCAAGTTTAGGTATAACCATCTTCCATAGTAGCTAACTCTCTTTAGCTAGAATACTAGTTTTAGTTTAGACAACGATCCCGACCATGTTTAGTCCATGTTGCCTCTTGCGATAAAAATTCGTCTTTTATACCGTTTCCGCCTCCCCGTAAGCACCGGGGGTCGCAATATGGACTTACAGTTCCATGATCATTGTACTACCTTGTCCCTCTCGGTTTCATTGCTTACCAGTTATTGTTTTATCGCCATCTTGAATCATGTTTACCGTGGTTAACCCTCTTCAGTATCTTGACTTCGGATGAAGTCATCTTGGTATCTTACTCGTTCTTGTTTTTCCCCGCGTTAGGATTATTCAACACTGGTGCATTTCCTTGTTTATTGTTGTCTTGGGAATGGGATTTCGCGGCACTTTTCATGCTCATATTGATTGTAAGGAAGGGAAGGTGATTCTCCAGATTCCCGGACATTCGGAAGTTGTTTTGCTGGAGGAAGCAGTTCTGTCGGGCCAGTCGAGTTAGGGCTAGGCCGACAAACAAGGTTCTTTCGTCAATGGCAGTGGATAAGGAAGAAGCGCAGGCTATATTTGAGAGTTTCATGGAAGTGTTTGAAGACATATCGGGATTACCGCCGAAGCGAGACGTGGAGTTCGCAATTGATCTTATTCCTGGTGCAGCGCCAGTATCTAAAGCGTATTATCCAATGGCACCAGTGGAGTTGGAAGAAGTCAAGAAACAGGTTGCTGAATTGCTTGAGAAGGGTTGGATTCGAAGCAGTAACTCGCCTTGGGGAGCTCCAGTTCTTCTAGTTAAGAAGAAAGATGGCACAAGAAGGATATGCATCGACTATCGGGAATTAAACCGAGTGACTATTATGAACAAGTACCCGATCCCTCGCATTGGCAAAGTGTTTGAGCAGCTTAGTGGCGCGAGGGTATTCTCGAAGCTGGATTTACGGTTCGGATATCATCAGGTCCGAGTTAAATCAGAAGATATTTGCAAGACTGCGTTCCGAACTCAGTATGGACATTTCGAGTATTAGTGATGCCCTTCGGAGTAACGATTACACCGGCAATATTTATGGACTTGATGAACTGAATCTGTTCACCATTCTTGGATCAGTTTTAGTAATGGTCATTGAGGATATTCTGGTCTACTCAGGGAGCGAGAAAGAGCGTGCAGAATACTTGAAGATCGCACTGCAGACATTGAGGCAAGGAAGAGTGTATGCGAAGATGAGCAAGCGCGAGCTTTGGCTGGAAGAAGTAAAGTTTTGGGACATATCGTAGCTGGAAATGAAATCTCCGTTTACTCAGGGAAGATTGCAGCAGTTCAAGACTGGCCGATTCCGAAGGATGTTATAAAGATCAGAAGTTTCTTGGACTTGCGGGATACTATAGAAGGTTCGTGGGGAATTTTGCTCGTTTGGCTGAGCCTATGACCAGCTTACGCATAAGAAGGTACCATTTGTGTGGACGAATAAGTGTGCGTCAGCCTTTGAGGCGTTGGAGCAAGGTTTGATAACCGCTTTTGTTTGAACCGTGCCAGACAGTTCCGGAGGATTGGTGTTTCGCAGCAACGCATCTGGGAAGGATTGGGATGTGTTTTGAGGCAACCTAGATGGGTGGAGCTGATGGCTGACTACGATCTTGATCTTAACTACCATCCGGGAAAAGTTAGGGTAGTACCGGATGCGCTTAGTCGGTGGCCAGCAATTCAGATGTTGACTACACAGAAGGAGGTTATGGAAGACTTTTGGAGTTTCGAATTGGAGATCGCGCTACCGCATTCTTCAGGACAGTGATGCAGCTGCAAGTACATTCGTCATTGATCGAGAGTAATAAGCAGCGCAGTCGAAGGACCCAAGATTGCAAAAGTTTCGAGAATAGGTTGAAACTAGACTTCGAACGGACTTATTGATTCATGAAGATGGCTCGTTACGGTATGGTAGTCTTCGTGTGTGCCAAAGGAAAATATTCACGAAGAAGTTATGAAGGAGGCACACAGTTCAGCATATTCCGTACATCCAGGAGGCACAAAGATGTACCGTGATCTACGACAGTATTTCTGGTGGGAAGGCATGAAACGGGAGATTGCCCGCTTTGTAGCAAAGTGCTTGGTGTGTCAGCAAGTTAAGGCTGAACATCAACGGGTTGCTGGTTTATTGCAACCACTTCCGATTCCTCAGTGGAGGTGGGAACATATAACCATGGATTTCGTGACGGCTTTACCGCGGAGTCCAAAAGGCCACAATACAGTCTGGGTGATTGTTGATAGTTTGACCAAGGCAGCTCATTTCATCCCTTTTCAAGTTGGTCAATCAACAGAAGTTTTGGCAGAACGGTACATGCAGGAGATTGTAAGATTGCATGGAGTACCGGTGAGCATCGTGTCCGACCATGACACTCGTTTCTTATCACACTTTTGGAGGAGCTTACAGGAAAGTTTGGGGACTCGATTGAAGTTTAGCACAGCTTATCATTCTTAAACAGATGGCCAGTCGGAGAGAACGATCCAAACTCTTGAAGACATGTTGAGAGCTTGCATGTTAGACTTCAAGGGTTCATGGGAGGATCATCTACATTTGGTGGAGTTTTCTTACAACAACGGTTTCCAGGCAGCTATTCAGATGGCTCCATCGAGGCTTTATATGGTCGCAAGTGTCGTTCACCGTTTGTTGGGACGATGTTGGTGAACGAAGGTTATTGGGACCATATTTGGTTGTGCAGATAGTTGAGAATGTTAATACTATTTGGAATCATATGAAAGCAGCACAAGACCGACAGAAGGAGTTGGGCAGATACGTCGAGAAGACCTCTAGAGTTCGCCGTGGGTGTTTTGGTATTCTTGAAGATATCACTGACTAGAGGGGTGATTCGTTTCGGAAGTCGAGGAAAACTTAGTCCTCGATTCGTTGGACCTTTTGAGATTTTGAACGTGTTGGAGAAATGGCATATCGTTTGGTGTTACTACAATCTTTGGAGAATGTTCATGACGTGTTTCATGTATCTCAACTCCGTAAATATGTTCGAGATGAAACACACGTGTTGCATCTTTCGGAGCTGACTGTCCGAGAAGATTTGACTTTTGAGGAGCGACCGATATCGATTGTGGATCGAAGAGAAAAGGTTCTTAAGAACAAAGTTATACCTCTTGTACTTGTTTCTTGGAGTAATCGCTCAGATGGAAAATCAATTTGGGAATGAGAAGATGAAATCCGGTAGAAGTTTCCACATCTATTCTTGTAGTGTGTTGATTGTTTATCCTTCCTTGTTCTTGGAATTTCGAGGACGAAATTCTTTTGTAGTTGGGTATAATGTAACACCCGAGCTCAGTTATACCAATCTCTGTTTGTCTGTGGTATTTTTATTGATTTATCTTATTTGGATGCGAATGGTAGTTTACTTTTACATTGCATTCGACCCGACCCGTTTGCTTGAACTGGTTGATTCATATTTATAGATTACCCTGACTTGTTATATAGACACGTGCATCTCATGTATACTGCATACTGACATTTTATCTAGTATCGCATCTTTTGCATATAACAATTTAAATCATGTAAAATCATTTAAAATTGCATTCCATGGCCTGCTTGGCACCCCTAACCCTGTGGTAGTGTCCTTGCATCGTGTTCTCGTCCCGTTCAGTGAAACGGACGTGTTTGGACGGCTACGCGCACGTACGTGCGTTCGTTCTTGCAAAATCATTTATGGCACCGTGTATCGAAGGTTTAGACGGATGCGGCCGATGTAGCAGACTTCGTCAGATTCCCCCTCAGGGTGAGGGGTTTTTGATTGTGGGGACGCTCTTCCCTGCAGGCGCAAGCCCCTGCAGTTAATTACGTTACCGCGTCGCGGTAACAACTTTCTCCTTCTCCAGAATTTCACTTCGTGTCGTGTATGTTTGTTTTGTTTGTGGTTGCCCGTGGATTGTATACGGAGACTAAGTTATGCCATCGCCCGTAGGACGTGGATTTGTCCAAATCCGTATTTACTTAGATTTGGGTTTTGTGTTTTAGTTTAAGGATACGTTAGCCATATTGAGGCTAAGATCAACTTAAACGTTTGTCAAGGATACGTTAGTCTGATTTGAGACTAAGATCAACTTAACGGGATCGTTTGGATCCGACAAAAGAGCATTTGGCTATTATTCCAGTTTAGGGACGTAGGGGTCCATATTCCAGTTTAGGGACGTAGGGGTCCATGTTCCAGTTTAGGGACGTGGGGGTCTATCGCCAGTTTAGGGACGTGGTGGTCTATGTTCCAGTTTAGGGACGTGGTGGTCCATCATTAGTTTAAGGACGTTTCGGTCCGACATTAGTTTAAGGACGTTTCGGTCCATATTCCAGTTAAGGGACATAGGGGTCCATGTTCCAGTTAGGGACGTGGTGGTCCATCATTAGTTTAAGGACGTTTCGGTCCGACATTAGTTTAAGGACGTTTCGGTCCACGAGTTTAAGGACCCCGCAGTCCATATACGTGTGTGGTCGTCGGGACCCGTCTCCTCTCTGACGTCGTTGATGGATTATAACGACGGGTGTCAGAGGAGTTCGGAGATGTACCCTCGAACCGGTAGTAAATTGATTTAAGAGAGCAATCTTGCTCAGTCAATTTAATTTGAGGACTTACGGCCAAAATTGGGCTAAGTCCAGTTGAAAATGTTCAACATTTTATTTGCTTTTGCATTGCATTTATTTTTATTTTATTTGGGTTCTACCCATAAAGGATGCGAAGCATCAATTTGTTTTGGGCTCTGCCCTTTTTTTCTAAAATGCATAGCATTCTTATTATTTTGCTTGGGCTCTGCCCATTTATAAATGATGCAGAGCATCAATTTAATTAGGCATGCTTGGTCTTTTTGATTTGGGCCTGGCCCTTTAAGAAATGCCTTGCATTTGTCAGGCGCTTTGCGCCAGTCAGAGAGCGCAAGCGCTTGTAGTGTTGACACGTATCGCGTAAGCGCAGTGCGCTGCGCTAATGCGCTGCGCCTGCGCTGCTGACGCGTGGCGCGCTCTGGTGGCTTGCGCCAATCTAGGAGCGCAACAGCGCAGTTTGCAAGTGCAAGGCACTATGATTTAAGAATCTTTTAGATTTAAGAACCAATGGTTCATAAAAGAAGTGCAAAGCACTATTCGTTTCCTTGATCTAATTTAGATCAAAGAAAAACAAGTTTTTCTTTTTATTTCAGGAACCAAAGGTTCATAAAAAGTGCTGAGCATTATTTTATTTTATTTTATTTTTATTGAAGATCATTGATCTTGTTTTTAGATCTATGATCTGTTCATAAGAGAACTTTCTCTTTTTCTAAAGGTTTTTACCTTTTTGTTCTTGAGGAGTTTTTCAGAGTTCTCTTTTTTTTAGAAAAAATGTTCCTCCTCTTTGAATTGAGGTCTAGGGTCCTTTTTATAGTGCCCATAAATTAGTTAAATTTGTTAAAGAGATCTTTCTCTGAGTGATTTGGGGAATCTCTCTCACCGTTGGATCTTTGATCCAAAGGCCTCTGCTTTGCAGAAGAAAATCTTCTTGTTTTAACAAGAACAGAAAGATTTCTTTAAATCTCCATTCTGTTTTGCGCAACTCCCCAGCGCTTGACGCGTGTCGCGCAGCGCAGCGCTTGCGCAGCTGTGCTTGCGCAACTGCGCAGACACGTGTCGCGCAATGCAGCGCTTGCGCAGCTGTGCTTGCGCAACTGCGCAGACACGTGTCACACAGCGCAGCGTTTGCGCAACTGAAACGTTGCTTCCTTTACTTTTTTGTTTTAAACAGAGCTTTGCTCTGATTGGTTGCGCTGCCTCGGGCGCTGCGTGATGCGTCTGCGCCAGACACGTGGCGCCCTGCGCTCAGCGCAGAGCATCCGAAGCGTTGCTTCAATTATTTTGAATTTTTGAAATTCAAACAGAGCCTTGCTCTGATTGGGGGAAACAACAACTGATAACTGTACTGCTAATTAATTGAATCTGCTTTATTGTTTAATTCATTGCTTAGATTATGTCGTTGATAACCATGCTTGATTACTTATAACCATGATTATGCTAGTCGATATGGAGTATACACATGTTATCTTGTATACCCTGACATGACTTGCTACACATATTACCTGACCCGACATGGTACCGTACACTACTTGACTCGACTTGATGTACCATGGCTTGACCCGTTACTTGATCTCGTGTCTAATGCCAACAAACCTGATATGTAGTCCTCACGGACCGTTCCTGTTGTCTGTACAGACAAACCTGCTCTTACCTAATCCTGTGTTGGCATTAGTTCTTGATTACTGAATACCTGACTTGACATACACAACTTGGGGGTATGGGGAAATCAAAAGTGTAAACTAAAGTGTAACTTAAAAAGGTATTACTTGATCCGTGGTCCCGGGGGGTAACGGGACAGAGCCATTCGTGACTCTTACATATTCCTGATCCGTAGTCCCGGGGGGTAACAGGACAGAACCACTCTTGGTTCATATATTCCTGATCCGAGGTCCCGGGGGGTAACGGGACATATCCTTTGAGTCACATGGAGGATTACATTAATTGATTTCAAACAAACTTTAGAGTAGACAACCCAGTAGCACAGTTTAGATTGATCACTGCACGTCACATACACTGATACACCTCACTGTTATACATCCATGTTGACTTGTTACTATTTATGATTCATGCCTGCATATCTCGTGTATCCTGTTCATTTATTATTGCTTGATGTTATGACGCGCTGACGTCTGGGTTTTGCATGGACAAGATCCTCTACCTTTGTTGCAGACTGATCAGGAGTTTTGCCGCTGTTAGATCGAGCGGTAGGGATCATGTCGGTATCCAGTCTTACTTTCCAGATGTTTATTTGATCTTTTGCTTCCGCATACTATAGCATTTCTTGACTCTTTCACTCTGGCTTATGGACATGTACTAGATAGTTAGTTTACTAAACTGTTCTTGATATCTCTATAGCCGTAATGTGACTGTGGAAGGATTTTTCCTAACCACAGGTAGCATGGTTGGCTATGTCACATGCCTATTTTAGCGTACTCTGGGAAGGGGGCGTGACACCCTAGTTCCAAACCTCGACGGTTCACCCGCAACCTAGAGACAACCGCGACATTCGTCTCGATACAGCAGACGCAATGCCAGCAAACGAAGCAAAGGCAATATTCCTAGCTTCAGGGTCTTGACGGCAACTCATATAAAACCTGAAAGACTATCGGAGATCATCTCACACCAGCGTGGAGTGGTCACCACCTCGACGTTCGTCTCGATACAGCAGACGAGATGTCACCACAGCGTTCTTTCTCCAACAGGATTTGGACACGCTAAAACAAACGAAGCGAAGGCCAAATTCCAAGCTTCAGGGTCTTGACGGCAACTCATATAAAACCTGAAAGATCATCGCATACCAGCGCGGAGTGGTCACCACCTCGACGTTCGTCTTGATACAACAGACGAGATGTCACCACAGCGTTTTCCTCCAGCAGGATTCAGACGCGACAATCAAACAACGGAGCCACGGCAAAATCCCTAGTTCCAAACCTCGACGGTTCACCAACAACCTAGAAACAACCGTGACATTCGTCTCGATACAGCAGACACAATGCCAGCAAACGAAGCAAAAGCCAAATTCCTAGCTTCAGGGTCTTGACGGCAACTCATATAAAACCTGAACGACTATCGGAGATCATCCCACACCAGCGCGGAGTGGTTATGACTCATCGGGGCTCCCCAAACTGAGCCTAACCTCAAGTAAAAAACGGTATGGCAAAATTCCTAACGCTTGCTCTTCCGATGGTCAAACTGCCTAGGAAGATTGCTTGAAGATGTCTTGTCCAATCCCCGAAAGGATCAGAGACATGACAGTCGCAAGGCTACTCGAACAGCAAGATTGCCTATCGAGGGATACATCAGTCAACGCGACGATACGACAGGCAAAACCCTAGTACCACAGACCCTAACGGACCTCTTTCGTAAAGAGCAGAGGTTAACTGTGACGTTAGGACATTCTTGCGAGAACTTCTCGACTCGTCTCGACTCGTGAGGAAATTAGTGTCTTTGCGAGAACTTCTCGATTCGTCTCGACTCGTAAGGAAAAGCCTTAGGCAATGGGAATAAGGACATGTTTCCTAAGCACTGGGGCCCTGCAAGTCGGTCCAAAATGGACTCTTGCATACTATTCACTGGCCACACTCTCCAAAGTCGAATCTCGACAAGGAGGGAAACAACCGCTTACAGGTCCTCTCGACTTGTAAGAGGGAAAATTCTCTTCTGAGATCCTTACGACTCTCAAGAGAAGAACACACTTGGGAATCCTCACGATTCCTAAGGAGAAATTACACTTACGAGATCCTCATGACTCGTAAGGAGAAATACCTTTATGGGATCCTCACGGCTCATAAAGTTGGAAAGCCTTAGGAGGCAGATCTGAACCTGACTCCTAAGCCATTGCTGTCCTACAAGGAAATCGAAATAGATTATCCACGCCCATCCCTCGAGGAGAGACTGGGACGTCCTTATTCGTTTCCTCAGGATAAAACAAGGAGACAGTTCAAGCTGGCAGTACCCAACAGACTCATCCATCTGCCGAATCCAAAACGTCCGTTGCAGCCAGGCGATGTCAACGATCCAAATTACTGCCCTTACCACCAAGCAGTAAGCCATCCAATCGAAGATTGCTTCGTCTTTAAGGGATGGATCGAGGATCAGTACCAACAAGGCAAGTTCGCGTTATTCGAAAACTGGAAGGTGAACCCGCCACAGCCTCACACTCCTAAGAAGACAAACACACTGGGGGAAACATGCTCTTTTGTTGAGGAAGCTCCATGGGAGGTGGCTCTTTCGGCCAAGACCAAAAGGATGCTAAATGATCTTCAGACGCGCCCGGCGATTAGATGGAAGAACCCGTTGGAACCTGAGATCATCAAGGGGATGCTGAAGCCGCGCCCAATTCCAAATATCGGTGGTGATAGCCAAAGCATTCACACCCAGCCGTCGAAATCTTCGAAAAAGAAGGAGAAATCCAAGAAGCCCGTGAAGCCTGGCGACAAGCGTACGGATTTGCAGAAACAGATTGACGCGCTGGAAGAGTATAACCAGAAGGCGCGAATTCCAATCACGCTCCAAGAGTTTCTCAGCCACGTCCTCGAGGACGAAAACGATAGAGAAGACTCATCAGATGAATCTGAGGACTACGTAGCAAGTTGTCATGTGATCTCTCACTCCTTGATAGATGATAAAGAGGCTCCTTACACAGAGAAGCTGGGGGAAGATCCTGAGCCAGAACTTCTAGGACCATCAGACGAAATGATTGATGCATTCCTGAACGAAGCCCGTCTTAAAAGCAAAGCTGATCGAGAGCGCGAGATGGCCATATTCGAGAAAGCCAAACGCCGGCGACTAGATGAAAGGGTCGAAACACTCCCACCAGATCAAAGTACATCCGCCGCAAATGAAATCAGGATCAAGACAAGGAAACGATTCGCCAAAGCCATATCAATAGGGATGAGGCCGCCCACTTTCAGAAAAAATTCTCCTGGTGGTATACATTTTGATGAAACGGACGTACACCCTAATTTCTGCTTATATCATCAGAGGATCGCACATCCTACTGAAGACTGCAACTCCTTTAAGTGTTGGTGGCAAGGATATGTCGCTTATAGACAACACGTCAATAGAATAAAGCGGGAAGCTCGTAGACAGCGAAAAAATACGACAGATGAGCATAAAAGAGTTGCCGGCAATTGTCATAGGGACGAGCCCGGGGGATCACGAGTTCTCTCCTTTGGAAGCGATTCTGATGAAGAAGCCTCTCTCAACCCTCTCTTTAAGGAATTCATTTCTAAAACAAAAGAATTGGAGAGTTGCGAGAATGTTCAGCCGTACAATCTCACGCTACCCGGAAAGAATCTCGGACCCGCAAACGACGGAGCAAACGAAAAAACGGCCTTTGTTGCCAACACTCAACAACAGCCGAGTAACCCGAGACCATTTTGTCGTCAAAACAACAAGCCGCGACACCTCAATGAGAAGTTGAAACGTCCTTACTCGTTTCCCAAAGATAAAACAAAGAGATTGTTCGAGCTAGCAGTGCGCAGCGGGCTTATCACTCTGCCAGATCCAAAACGTCCATTGCAACCAGGTAACGTTAACAATCCTAGCTATTGTCCCTACCACAGAGTAATGGGTCACCCACTCGACAATTGCTACGTCTTCAAAAACTGGATTGAAGACCAATACCAACAGGGCAAGTTCGCGCTACCCGAAAAGTGGAAAGTAAACCCGCCACAACAACATGCTTCGAAAAAGGTGGATATGCCGGGGGCATCATGCTCGTTCATAGGGAAGGCTTCCTGGACCAAAAAGTTCGGGAACTAAGAATCCGCCTCAAATATGGCAACGATAGACCGAAACATCATTAAACTAACGATGGACCACTATGTCCTAAAACTGGCTGTGGACCGAAACGTCCTTAAACTAACGATTGACCGAAACGTCGCATCCTCAGGCTGGCGTGGTTAAAAAAAAAACAAAAACAAAGAAAAAGAAAAAAAAACGGTATGTCCATAAGCAAAATGGGCACGGATGAAAACCCGAAAGGGCTCCGTAAGTAAAAACAGCAGGGCTACCGGCGAGTCTTGTGAAAAGCCGAAAGGGCGCAACCTCGTTAGAATAAAAAAAAAGAATAAACAAAAAAAAAGGAAAAAAAAAAGAAAACGGTATGTCCATAAGCAAAATGGGCACGGATGAAAACCCGAAAGGGCTCCATGAGTAAAAACAGCAGGGCTACCCGCGAGTGTTTGTGAAAACCCGAAAGGGCGCAACCTCGTTAAAAGACACTTACAGGGTCCTCTCGACCTTATAAGGAGAAACCACCCGCGTGAGATCCTTACGACTCACAAGGGAGCAACACACTTAGGGATCCTCACGATTCCTAAGGAGAAAATACACTTGCGAGATCCTCACGACTCGTAAGGAGAACTCTCTTATGGGACCCTCACGGCTCATAAGATTTGAAAGTCTTAAGTTACAGAGACCTAAACCTGTGCTTAAGCAACCCCCACAACTTTCGATATTGCCCTACAAGCGGCTCATATTGACCCTTGTATACAATCCACGGGCACGAATAAATATTTCCCCAATAAAGTCCCATCCGTGACTAGGGATATGCTTATACAGCAAACAACACTTGTAAGTCCTCTCGACTTATAAGGAGAAAACCCTTTTGTAAGATCCTTACGACTTACAAGAAAACATGCACTTAGGAATCCTCACGATTCCCAAGGAGAAAACACACCTACAAGATCCTCACGACTTGTAGGGAGAAATACCTTTGTGAGACCCTTACGGCTCATGAAGTTAAAAGCCTTAGCCGACAGGACCTTTAACCCTGTTTACTAAGCCACCTTTGTTCGGTATCGATAGAGGCAAATGATGATTCGCTCCTGGCAATATCCCAGTTGTAGCGATGCTGATGCCTAAAACGGTATCAAATTCCGAGTCCTTCCAAGGCAAATGATGATTCGCTCCTGGCAATATCCCAGTCGCAGCGATACTGATGCCAAGATTGGTATCAGATCCCAAATCCCCTACTCGCGAAAAAAAAATCAGCGAGCCAAAAAAAAATGCATACGAAATAGCCGAAATGATGGGGCAACTTGTAAACAAAATCAGCAAGTAAAAATGTATGCATGCAAAATAGCCGAAATGATTGGGCAACTCGCAATAAAAAGCAGTGAGTAAAAAGAAAAATAGCCGAAATGATTGGGCGCCGCGAAAAATAGCCGAAATGATTGGGCAATCGCGATTTTCGCGATATAAAAAGCTGAAATGATAGAGCATCGCGGAAAGAATAAAAAAAATGAAAGAATGAAACTTTTTGCCCTACAGGTGAAATCACATCGATCCCTGTATACAATCCAGGGGCACAGATAAAGAGGGGACTATACCTTCCCAACAGGCTCCATCAGAAAACGAAGCCAAATCTCGACAGTTCATAGACAACCTAGAGACAATCTCGACATTTGTCGCAATATTACAGACACGATGTCAACAAATGAAGCAAAAGGAAGATCCTGAGCTTCAGGGTCTCGACGTCAACATCGACAACCTAGAGATCACTAACGGCGTTTCTCCTCACTCCAACCAGATACTGACATGACGTCAACAATCGACCTTAGAGTCGCAACGAAATGGAACCATGGCAAAGTCCCTAGTTCCAAATCTCAATGGCCACATCTGCGGCTCGAAGACCAACAACGGTGTGCCTCCTCATTCCAGCAGGACACAGATGTTACACTATCAATCGGAGTGACGGTGAAATCCCAGCTCCACCTCAGCATTCGTCTCGTTACAGCAGACGAGATGTCAACAACAGCGTTCCTTCGCAGTCCAGCAGGACGCAGATGTAACGTCAACAAAAGACCTTATGGTCGAAACAAAGCGGAGTGACGGCAAAATCCCAGCTCCACCTCAGCATTCGTCTCTTTACAGCAGACGAGATGTCAACGACGGTGTTCCTCCGCAGTCCAGCAGGATGCAGATGCAACATCGACGAAAGACCCTATGGTCAGCAAAGCGGAGTGACGGCAAAATCCTAACTCCACCTCAGCATTCGTCTCGTTACAGCAGATGCAATGTCAACAGCAGCGTTCCTTCGCGGTCCAGCAGGATGCGGACGCAGCGTCAACAAAAGACCTTACGGTCAAAGCAGACGAAGCAAAGGCCAAGTTCCTTGCTTCAACGTCTTGACGGTAACTCATATAAAACCGGGAAGACAATCAGAGATCATCTCACACCGGCATGGAGTGGTCACCACCACGACATTCGTCTCGATACAGCAGACGAGATGTCAACTACAGCGTCCTTCCTCCAACAGGATTCGGACACACCAAAGCAAATGAAGCGAAGGACAAATTCCTAGCTTCAGGGTCTTGACGGCAAGTCATATAAAGCCTCAGAGACAATTGGAGATCATCTCGCACCAGCACGGAGTGGTCACCACCTCGACGTTCGTCTCGACACAGCAGACGCAACATCGCCAAAAGGAGTCACGGCAAAATCCCTGGTTCCAAACCTCGACGGTTCACCAGCAACCTAGAGACAACCGCGACATTCGTCTCAATACAGAGGACGCGATGCCAGCGAATGAAGCGAAGGCCAAATTCCTAGCTTCAGGGTCTTAACGGCAAGTCATATAAAGCCTGAAAGACCACCGGAGATCATCCCACATGGAGTGGTCACCACCTCGACGTTCGTCTCGATACAGCAGACGCAACATCACCAAAAGGAGCCACGGCAAAATCCCTAGTTCCAAATCTCGACGGTTCATCAGCAACCTAGAGACAACCACGACATTCGTCTCGATACAGAGGACGCAATGCCAACAAATGAAGCAAAGGCCAAATTCCTAGCTTGAGGGTCTTAACGGCAAGTCATATAAAGCCTGAAAGACTATCGGAGATCATCCCACACCAGCGCGGAGTGGTTATGACTCATCGGGGATCTCCAAAATGAGCCTAACCTCAAGTAAAAAGCGGCATGGCAAATTCCTAGCGCTTGCTCTTCCGACGGTCAAACTGCCAAGGAGGATTGCTTGAAGACGTCTTGTCCAGCCCCCGAAGGGATCAGAGACACGGCAGTCGCAGGGCTACTCGAACAGCACGATTGCCTATCGAGGAATACATCAGCTCATGCGACGGTACGACGGCCAAAACCTTAAGTACCACAGACCCTAACGGACTTCTGTCGTAAAGAGCAGAGGTTAACTGTGACGTTAGGATATTCTTGCGAGATCTGCTCGATTCGTTTCGACTCGTGAGGAAATTGATGTCTTTGCGAGAACTTCTCGATTCGTCTCGACTCGTGAGACAAAGCCTTAGGCAGTAGGGATTAAAAAACCTGTTTCTTAAGCACTGGGATCCTGCAAGTCGGCCCAAAATGGTCTCTTGCATACTATCCACGGGTCTCACTCTCCGAAGTCGAATTTCGACAAGGAGGGGAACAACCGCTTACGGGTCCTCTCGACGCGTAAGAGGGAAAAATTCTCTTACAAGATCCTTACGACTTATAAGAGAAACACACTTAGGAATCCTCACGACTCCTAAGGAGAAAATACACCTACGAGATCCTCTCGATCCGTAGGGAGAAAAGTCTTTATGAGACCCTCACGGCTCATAAAGTTGAAAAGTCTTAGGTGGCAGATCCTAACCCTGTCTCTTAAGCCATCACTGCCCTGCAAAGAGGTCAAGATGGACCATCTATGAGCCACACTTGCCAAAGATACATGCCACTGAAATGGAGAACTTACTCATAAGCGTATAAACTACTCCACTCCAGAGTAAGACATAAAGAGATAAAAGGGTGCGGCTCATGGAGTTAAGGGTTTGGAACTATATCTCTTAAGAGTCAAGATTTGAGTCAATGATAAATGACGACGCTTGTGTCCGCTCGTTATCTTCTCAGATCAAGATCCTGAAAGTTATATACCAATCCGAAACTGGTCATACGTTATGCATTACTTTGCACTACTTCACCCACGTATATACTTACGTGGGCAAAGTAGTGGGGGGCATTTGTTTCCTGATTTAAAATCAGAAAAGCTTATGGAAAAAACTTCAGAAGAGGGTCACGTGCTTACACGTGACCAGCAGTCACGTGTTGGCACGTGACACCTAAAAGTATCGGCAAGGCAAGTTCAGTTTCCCAACTACATCAAAGAAAGGGGCTTCAGTAAGGGTCACGTGCTCCCACGTGACCTGGGTCATGTGTCGGCACGTGACATTTAAAAGCAGCGGCAAAGACCCAATGGTTCCCTAAGCAAATCAAGAAAAAAGGCTTCAGAAGAGGTCACGTGCTCCCGCGTGACCAGGGTCACGTGTTGGCACGTGACACTCAAAACATCAGACTCATTCTCCGGTTAAATCAAGAAGAAGGCTCCATGCCAGGGTCACGTGCTCACACGTGACCAGTTGTCACGTGGTGGCACGTGATAGCTAAACAACAACCAGAAAGCAGAGCGCAGAAAGAAGGAAGAAGGCTCGTTCCAAGGGGGTCACGTGCCCACACGTGACCAAAGGTCACGTGGCCACACGTGACCGACTTCAAAGCCTATTTGTTAACAGAATTAAATTCTGAGAAAAGAACTCTCAAATCTTTCCAAAAGCAACCGATTAAATTAAAGATTCAGAGGTGATTAACTATCATCTATCTATGGGAAAATCTCGAATTTGGAAAGATTTCCCCTTCAAATCTAACAGAAATAACAAAGGAGAATCCCTGGATTTGAAATCCAATGGTGAATAAAATTCACCTAATAATCCAAAGGTCCAAAACGAATGATGGATGCAAATCAAATCTCTCAATGAAGATTCACCAAAAACTAATTGACTCGGCTGCTTCTCCTATAAATAGGAGCCAAGAGACATACAAAAAAGATATATACGCAGAGGGAAGAAAAGGGAGAGAGCCTTGATACTTTGAGGAATTTGGATCTTCTGCAAAAGAAAACCCTTGGTAAGAAAGGGAAGGCTCCTTGAAAGAAAAGAGAATTTAATTCTCAACAGAGTTCAACTCTGATATAAAACAGAAGAACATATTTCTTCTCTCTTTGATAGAGGATCTGTAAAGCGCACATCTCCCCTTGAAGTTGAGAATTTAATTCTCAATGGGTTGAGATCCTACCATGCAGATCCAAAGCATAGAGAGGGAATGGAAGCACGAGAATTTAATTCTCACAGAACTATAGGAATTTAATTCCTTTAAAATAAAATTAGGGTTTGACCCTGTGTTATGGGAATTTAATTCCTTCAGAATGAAAAGAATTAGGGTTTAACCCTAGTTAAGAACTTAGTTCTGTTGAAACAACGGGAATTTAATTCCCTTAATCATAATTCTTTAACAGAGAGTGGGAGTTTAATTCCTTAAAACTTTTATTAGGGTTTAACCCTATTCAGTTCTTCACATATATGAGGAATTTAATTCCTACAGAAAATTCAGAGTTCAACTCTATCCCAGAATATAAATCTTCAAAAGGAAGTAGGAATTTAATTCCTCTGAAATTATTGTCAAGGTTCAACCCTACGAGGAATTTAATCCATGAAAGGGATTAACAGATCTTCTAAACAACTACAGAAAAGAAGGGTCACGTGTCACCATGTGACCCCCCCCCAAAAGATCTACAGAAAGCCCTTTGAGGCAGTGCCTCACGTGACCCACGTGACCCTTGGCAGAAGCTTTAACATACCTCATTTAAACACCCGTCACGTGATGACACGTGATGCTCCAAAAGATGCGATCTTTTCAGCAGAACAAACGAAGGGAGGGCGCCCTCACGTGCTACCACGTGACCCCTCTTGCCTCAGCGTCTAACGCTAAATTGGAACTCCCGAATCCAGTGTTAAAACACTGTTGGGCCGTAGTGTTCAACATTAATCAAAGAACTTTATTTGCAGTGTTCAACACTGATTACCTTAGTGTTTAACACTAATTTGAGATCTCTGTTGCCAGTGTTTAACACTGATCTGTTTTAGTGTTTAACACTAATTTGAAAGCCTTGTTGCTGGTGTTTAACACCAATTATCTTTTAGTGTTAAACACTGACTTATCAATCTCATTCCCAGTATTCAACACTGATTGGTCTTTAGTGTTTAACACTAGGCATTGGCCCAATTGGCTAAATGGCCAGAGGCAAAGCCTCTCCTTCAAGGGACCAACATGAGGACCGATGTCCCAGACATGATTGGACTTAGCCCAAGCTGGCCATAAGTCCTCAATTCGTAATTAACTGGGCTAATGGGCTCATAACATAATTAATTGGTCTTGATCCCAAATTGGGCCAAAGACTATTTAATCCACTCCGGTTCCAGGGTACATCTCTTCACTCCTTTGATACTTGGCGTTGTAATCCCTCAACGTCTTCAAAGAGGTGATGGGTCCCGACAACCATACATCAACACGGACTGTGGGGTCCTTAAACTCATGGACTTATGCGTCCTTAAACCAAGATACGGACTGTGGGGTCCTTAAACCCGTGGACTTATGCGTCCTTAAACTAACGGACTAATGCGTCCTTAAACACACCCATATGGACTGTGGGGTCCTTAAACCCATGGACTTATGCGTCCTTAAACTACCAATGGACCACTATGTCCCTAAACTGGAGATGGACCACTATGTCCCTAAACTGGAGATGGACCACCATGTCCCTAAACTGGCAATGGACCACTATGTCCCTAAACTGGAACAATAGAGCCCCCAAATGCTCTTTTGTCGGATCTAAACGATCCCGTTAAATTGATCTTAGTCCCAAACTGGACTAACGTATCCTTAACAACCGTTTAAGTTGATCTTAGCCTCAAATATGGCTAACGTATCCTTAAACCTTCGAACAGACTTTAGTCCCAAATTGGACTATGAATCCCCCCAATCAGCTTTGGTTCAAGGGTACATCTCTGAACTCCTCTGACACCTGTCGTTGTAATCCTTCAACGTCGTCAGAGAGGTGACGGGTCCCGACGACCATACATGCAATAGACCACCATGTCCCTAAACTGAAAAAATAGGGCCCAAACGCTCTTTTGTCGGATCTAAACGATCCTGTTAAGTTGATCTTAGTCTCAAATCGGACTAACGTATCCTTAACAAACGTTTGAGTCGATCTTAGTCTCAAATATGGTTAACGTATCCTCAAACCAAAACCACAAACCCAAATCTAAGTAAACACGGATTTGGATTAATCCACGTCCTACGGGCGACTACATAAATTAGTCTCCATATACAATCCACGGGCAACCACAAACAAAACAAACACCCACGACACGAAGTGACCAGCTGAAGAAGGAGAAAGTTGTTACCGCGATGCGGTAGCGTAATTAACTGCAGGGGCTTGCGCCTGCAGGGAAGAGCGTCCCCACAATCAAAAACCCCTCAACGAGGGGGAATCTGACGAAGTCTGCTACATCGGCCGCATCCGCTTAAACCTTCGATATACGGTACCATAAATCAACTTGGCATCTTCGGAGAGGTAGACGGATAACACCAATTAGCATCTGTCCCGAATCTCAGGCGAGACAGTCCATGTCTTGGCCGCCATTCGGAGGGGAACAGAACCTCCTTAGTGTGCCTAGGAACCCTACAGTGGTATCAGAGCCTAGCTAGAGCCTTAGGCGATGCGTAGATGATGTTAGAAGTCCGATCGAAACACGAAACCCTAATCCGACCTCTTCTCTGTACAATTTTTGAAAACTGGGATTTTTCCAAATTAAAAATATGCAGAAAAATCAGCAGGGATTTATAAGAAATATTGTGCAAAACGAGCGGCTAACTCCATCAAACCGCCGCGGAACCGCGGCACGAGCATGGCTCGTGCGGCGGTTCCGCGGCCGTACGGAAGCATCCTTCATTGCAATTTGCACAGTAATTCCTATATTGTTGTGCTGTATTTTCTGGGAATTTTTAACTTCTACTCAAGAGTTGAGTTTTCTTGGTTGTATTGGGACTTCGTAGATTCGATCGGATTGTCTAATTTTGTCTATGTGTTTTTCCGGATAATTTTTGAATATGTTAAAAAATTCGACCGGATATAGATACCCACTTTTTCCCCTGCCGGGAAATTCCCAATTGTTGGATTTTTCCGTAGTTTAATGACGTTCTAAGTAGTGTAAGTAACGCGATGGACCCTCTAGAAGACAACAAACCTTAACTCGATTATGTGACCGTCTTGAACTGCCCTTTGAACCTTCGGGTTTGGGGCAGTACGGCGTGCCACATGTGAGGCGTTGGCTTGACCCTTCTACGGCTGGACCGTTGGTACTGAGGCATGAACTGGATGTTTTTAAACTTGTTTCATGTGTTGAGCTGTTTTGGGAAAACTTGGGTGTTTGAATGTTCGATCGGAAAGTTTAACATTTTCTATTTATCTGGAATGGGATACAATACTTGGAATCCACAAGTAGTTATGAGATAACTGATATGAACGTTATAAACATAGCACTTTAGTCTCACATGATCGGTTGCCACGGAATTTTGATGTGATCAAAAGTCCGTCGCAATCTCGTAGTGTACGCGGATACTCGCCGGTAAACTTAATAGATAGCCACGCCCCATAGCCCCGACCAAGTGACTGTAGGAGAACCCCGTCGCTGAAAGCATCCGTTCGGGTGCTCGCGGCAGCGGTGTTCCGCCTTGGTGCACTTCGTCGACGGCATCGGGGGTGCGCCCGTCTACTGAAGTTTGCGACGAGCATTCGATCAGGATTTCGGGAATCTTGTTGAATTGCCCGACTTAATATTGAAAAGAGTTTTCGATAATGAGACTAAAATGCGGGGTTTATAATTGTTAGGCATGCGATGTCTAAGTAATTCATTTGATTAGGCATGCGATGTCTAAGGAGGTTGCGGATTCCAACTGTTGTAGTTTTACACTTTCTTTTCTGTGACCGTAAGTGTAATATGTGATATCGCCAGTTTCGTTGCTATATGCCAACGACAATTGGGATACGCATGTTTACTTACGTTGATGACATGTGATGTTATGTGTTGCTGGATATGTTATATTGGATCGTCGTGTTTGAATAGCCGGGGGGTTTTTATGTGAGATGAGTGTTTTTCATTTTCATTCATGTAAAGACTTGTATGTAATATTCTTTTATTGGGGCATTTCCAGGTTGCGGAAGATGTCACCTTTGTATATTATTTACTTTTCCGCACTAGGATAGACCCAAGGAGGAGGGCACAAGTAACCGGGTTCTGGAGTCCAGTGGGAGACCAACTCGAGGAGTCGAGTCCGGGTCTCCTAACTCTAGAATTGGTAGGGTTGCTTGCCGCTCTCGTAGGGGTCTAAGGGTGTGGGTTTAGCTATTCATCGCAACCGTGGAATCCGTGTTTTATACTGGCTCTTATTGAAAACACGGACGTCCTAGTATATCCAATATTTCATATGATATTTTCTGCTGCGATATCTGTGATGTGATCATTTGATGTTCTGTGATAAATACTGTATATAGTATATATGATATATTATATAGACGTTACTTATGTTTTACACCCGCTCTAGCCTTGCCCCGCTCTGTCGTTAGTTACCTAACCTAACGGTGCACGAGGGGACATCGAGGCGAATGCGGATGGCATAAGTGTACGTCGTATTTATCTGTGATGTTTAGGTGATTTAAATGATGGGACTTCATTAATGTGATTAATGAAAGAAAAGAAACCTAAAGATGTTGTGGGATCGAATTTTCAAAAACAGGTAGCTACAGTTCTTGCTTTGCATCGCGGTGTTCCTTGTAGAACATCCTGCACCTTATTCGATAAGGAAAGGACCGAGATCCCTTCACCGGGAGTGACTCCTTTAGCAATAACTGGCAGATGCTACACCCCTCGGTTTGTCTTTTGATTGCTCCTATAGTTCTTGCTTTGCACAGCGGTATAAATGATATATCATGCACCTTATTCGATAAGGAAAGGGCCGACGATCCCTTCACCGGGAGTGACCCCTTTAGCAAAACTAGAAAAGCCTCAAAAACACTCCATTTCAAAATTCATTCGATCCTACAACGATATCAAGTTCATTACGCAATAGGTTTTCAGAAAAACCTGTCGTAGCCCTCCGTCATTTCAGATAAGTCCTACTTAGTATTCGTGCTACGTTTGTTGACCTCCGTCAAGGCGTAGTGTGCGGTAACTAACTAATATTTATCTGCTTATGCATATGATGCAGATTGGATTAGGGTAGTCGTACGGCCTTGTTGACCTCCGTCAAGGGTCGTGCGGGTGGGTTTGATTCAATCAAGAAATGACGGGTTGAACTTGACTAGTAGCCTATGGTTTGTTAACCTCCGTCAAGGTCATAGGGTGCTAGGGGCAAAATTATCGGGAATTTCAAGTGTTGAAATTTGCAATAAGATTGCATACCTTCTATGAGATAGTTGGATCCCGATACCCGCTGCGAGTAAGAGTTACTCCTGGGAGAGTTTTACACATTACAATTAGCCGATCAAGTAGGTGTCTAGAAAGGTGTCAACGGGGTTACGCCTTTGGGAAAACGAGGTTTACCATAATTAGGTTCGTGCGAAAGCACGGGGGACCTCCCTCAAAGTACCGACACTAGGCTGGCTGAAAAATTGGCGAACTTGTAGCGTGTAATTAATCCCGGCTAGTCTTTCCTTTTAGGGTTTGAAGGAAGATTTGATAAAAACAGTGGGAGCCATCCTGATTAGATAAAATAATAACCAATCTGATCTTGCAAGAGTATACGCTGAGTGTTTTCTTCTCTCTCTCTCCAGGTAGCGACCATATCACGCCTTAATCAAGATAATAAAACGGATATATTGACCAAACCTGCTTGTTATACTGAGCTGGGGAACGTTGGTCCCGCTCCAACTTATAATTGTTATAAGACAGAGCAGGAATTGGGGAATACCAGATTTCCCGTGCCGCCCAAACGAAGAAAGTGCATGATGATGCATCTCCTTCGGGTGTGTTCATTATACAGAACTTTTTCTCAGTATCCTCTGCGTCCTGGGTATGTGATACTGAATCAGGATCCCGCATATGTAATCTGTTACATGGGCTACAGATAGGTAAAGAACTGAGAACGGGTGATAAGTTTCATGAGGCAGAAAACGGTGCAAGTGTTGCAGCCAAGTCTGTTGGTCACTGTCACCCTGTATTACCAGAATACATTGATTCTGAACGAATGTTATTAGATACCGAACCTGATATACAAAATCATATCAGTCTCTTTGTTAGTAAAGAAATGATAAAATTTTGTATTGTTGGATAATGTTTTGAACATTTCCTATATCAAAAGTTGATCGGTTCAGGCACGTTATCTAAAAGCATTGATGTTCTAAATCAAACTACAGTTCTTAGTATACAGAACACACACAAGAGGAAGAGTTCAGAAATGAACGATTCCTTCTTGAGGTATTGTAGACTAGGTCATATCAATGTGACCCGACTAGCTTAAGTTACATTGTAGATGCATATTTAAATCAGTTTGAATTTACATCTTGTGAAACTTGGCAGTCATGTCACAGAGATAAGATGACTATAGCTCTGTTTATTGGAAACAGAGAAAGTGTTAGTGAACTCTTGGGATGATACATGTTGATGTATGAAGGTCCCCTGTCTACACATGCCAAGACCGGTTCTTTGTACTTCATTACATTCTCTAATGATCTCTTTAGATTCAGACATATGTTCCTGTTGAAACACAAGTCCGAACCTTTTGAGATATTCAAAGAATATAAGTTAGAAGTAGAGAACCAAAACGGGTATAAGTATTATGTCCTATGATGAGATCAGGGAGTATAATACTTGTGCATGGAATTCTTGGACTATTCTAAAGGAGAATGAGATTCTCTCTCAGCATTACTCCTCCGTATACACCATAGCACGATGGTGTATCGGGGCGGAGCAATCACACCCTATATGATATGGTGCGCTCTATGATGAGTACTACTGAGTTACCTATTTCCTTTTGGGAGTTATGCACTTATGAAGTAGCATACCTATTGAATAGGGTTCCAATCAAATCAGTTGCCTACCGCTTCATATGTGACATGGAAAGGCAAGAGCCCATATCTTAAGATTTGGGGTTGTCCGGCCTATGTCTAAAAGAAAAATCTAGACAAGCTCGAGGCAAGGTCAGTTATGTAGAACTGGAATGGTTCCAGCTATACAAACTACAGCTGATGATTTGATAGAACCAAAGGATTCAATAGTCACCGACGAACCTCAGCCTCTCCGCCGATCTAGTAGGGTTCCTCACCCACCTGAGAGATACTTTAATTTCTCTATGACAGTGGGAGCGAGGATTGCATCGTGAGATGATGACCCAACTATTTTCGAGCTGGCCATCAAGAGTGGGACTCTGTAAGAATGGCTGGATGCTTAGCGATCTGAGATGGAATCCTTATACACCAACAAAGTATGGTCTTTGGTTGCTTTATCTAAAGGGTTAAATCCCCATCAGGAGAAAGTATATCTTGAGAAGATTACTTGGTGTAGATGGAAAAGTTGAGACTTTCAAAGCTAGACTTGTTAAAGGTTTTCGTCATCGACCAGGCGTGGATAATGATGAAACCTTTTTCCAGTAGCTATGCTTAAGTACATCCAGATCCTACTTGCCACGGCTACAAACCATGACTACGATATCTAGCGGTTGGGTGCCATGACTGCTTTTCTAAATGATGTTTTAGAAGAGAACGTCTATAAGTACACAGCCAGAGGGCTTCGTAAACAGTGGGAGCAGCAAAAACGTGTGCAAGATGTTTTATATGATAAAGCAGGCATCGCGGAGTTGGAACGTCTGTTTTGATGTGTTAGTCAAAGAGTTTGACATCATCAAAATGGTAGATGAACCTTGTATATACAAAAAGGTAGTAGGGAGTATGGTGGTGATCCTCGTAGAGTACGTGGATGACATACTCTTGATAGGGAAGGAGTTTCCTATGCTACGCTCGGTCAATCTCCGCTTATCACTAGGATTCTCCATATAGGATCAAAGTAATACCTACTAAATCATAGGTTTTGGATCTATGAGATAGATCTAATTGGATATTAGGACACTCACTAGTTGTAGTGAGATGGTATCAATTGATTCTGGGGAGAATCACTGGAAAGGTTCCAGGATGATAAGGATGACTGAATGTCAGTCACAGGCATTGTCTTTACCCTATAGTAAAGGGACGGTATGTTGGAAGAGTTCCAAGCTAGATACCGTGGCTTACTAGACGATAAAGGCTGGATACAACGCTACTTAAGATGCTACCAAAGAGGCAGTCTGGGTGTATATTAGTTCATGAGATGAACTTCGTTCCTCCTATTGTGTGACAATGGAGTTGTGGCTTATGCCAAGGAACGCCCGTCCCATCAGTGATCCAGACATATTCTAAGACAGTGTCACCTGATCGTGGAGATGGTTGATCTCCAGGGGATCGAGGTTAGGAAAGCAGACTCAGAGGACAACACGTCGGATCCACTCACAAAGGCCTTTTCCCAGAGAGAGACTTTTATGGGATGGTTGAGTATGAGATACTACAACCACTGCTACAGATGGCCCTAGTGCAAGTGGGAGATTGTTAGTTATATGTATGCCCTAGAGGCCATTACTGTACATAGGATGTATATTGTAGTGGATGCTGGGACATATATAGGGAGGACTTTCTTGCTCGACATGATAGTATGCTATCTGGTTACTCTTTACCTTAACGTGTATATTGATTGTCTCTCTGTTACATGTTGGTAAAGCCCTTAGGATGTGTAGTTGACTACCTGGACTATGATGTGGACCATACTAGTAGGGACATGGTAGTCCATAAGTACATCCTTCAAGGTCCCTAGTCGTGGGTGTATCGAGACGGGGCATCGATATACCAGAGTAGACTAGCGTATACCTTCTCGACCCATACAGATGGGCGATGGATGATCCCATATCCATTGGTGTTTGACATCAAAGATGATATACGGGTGCTCAGTAGAGACTGGGTACACTGGACGGACTCGCCGAGAACTCCCAGATGGTATTATACCTTACATCAGATGGCAGTTCTCTGGTGACACTGGTACAGAGTAGTCTGTTGACCCGAGATCGTCATAGAGTCTTGTGTGATTCCCACTGTGCTTTGATTTCCACCTTACCACGTCCAAGAGGGCGTGCAAAACGGTGGTTTTTGGGTACAGTCCCAAATCATATGGAGGCAATGAGCGATAGGAGGGGATTCGTCTCTCCCGGTATAGGGAGTTGATGTTGCGCTGTGTTCGATTGGCTATAACCGGAAATCCCTGGCCAGGGTTGCTGAGATTTACTGATAAGTGTTACCAGTAGTTTCTCGAACTGTTATAGACCTCATATCGACACGACTTATCGAGCTACTGGGGTCTGACGTTTACCACCCCTAGACGAGATATGCGACATATCAGACGATCAGACCGGACTGTACGGTAAGTGTTACTGGTTGGATTCACAGGAGTGTGAGCGGGCTTGCTCATCGATCTTCTGATCGCTCAATACCCGGGTGGCCGTTACGTTTAGCAGACCGCTTGCGGCTTGTGGGTGCTTGATATGATCATCATCTGCTGCCGGCGTATTGACGAGTCTTTAGAGTCCTACACAGAGGTTTCCTGGCTCAAGCAAAACGAAATAGGAGCGCATATGAGATATGTGCGGGACCGAGAATAATGCGTGTATGTGATACCGTATTCTATTCTCGCGATGAATGTATCGATTGGTTGTATGCGATATGACCTAGTTATCGAATCGAGGATTGATTCGATAAGTCGATACATTGGATATTAATCGGTCATATGCGATATGACCGGATCGTTAAATCAAGTGTTGATTTAATGATTTAATGTATAATTATATATTTGATATATTACTTTGCATTAACTAGTATTGGTTCACTTAAAATGGATTTTCTCACTTGATGTGCACATTGTATATATGATATAGTTTTGTGCACTAGTTTGTATCATGTTTGATGATACATGCAAGTTAGGGTGTATGTTTACTTTAAACCATGTTTAAGTGAATGGTTAGGGTTTTGTTATATTTTCTTAACTATTTATTTTGTTTATTTATTTTTGGGCAAGAAAAGAAATGGTTGCTTCTTTTGTTTGTTTCCTTGAAGCTTCAAGAAACTTTGACCATTCTTGTTTCTTTCCTAAACCTAACCATTCACCTAACCATAGTTTACTCTCTACACTCAACCATGGTTGCATTATGATAAGAGTGACTTGGATTTTCTTTTTAAGATAATCCTTTTTATTCTTTCATCTTCTTGATCTTCATCAAGCTTCATGAAAGCTTTCTCGCTCCAATGGTGCCATGAGAAAAAGAGTGAGAAATCCAATTCTAAAGTGAACCCACTTCCTATTTCTTCATCCTCTACCACTTGCCATGTAGTATAGGGTGTTTTCTTCACAAGTTTCATGACTTGGTGAAGTTGGAGCTTGATCTTGAGTTGCCTCGACGTAGATCATCTTCGGCATCGAAGTCGACGACCTAGCCCGATCATTTCTCCGATGAAATCAACACTAGAGTCCGAGATCCGATGATCGCAGCGAAGGGACATCGTCACGGAGCTATGGAGGTGGAGGACCGGATCTACAAAGGTTGTATTTTCTGTTCACTCTTAGTTAAGTTGTTAACTAGTTGCATATTTCGCCTTAAACTCTAGTCAACGATCGCATTAGGGTTTCTCGGCACCGGAAATTTTTGAATTTGGCATGGTTGATGCCTTGTGGAACTTCCTTAGTGTGCCTAGGAACCCTACACTGCCGGTACGAAGGTCTTCAATCAGAGCTGACAAGGAGTGAAGGCTTAGCTTTGCCATCCGTTCCGAGGCACGTAGAGCATAAGGGCCGGGCGGCATCACGATGCGAGGTTCCAGCGTGGTAAGAACTGGCAAAGCTGTTAAGATTCGTAGAAAACAATCAGCGAGACTCACAAGTAAAGAACAGGTGGAACAACATTGAAACTTTACTTACCCACGGTCATATAAGAAGAGTCTGAAGGCTCCCCAAGCCCGTTAAGAATCTCAACTTCGTCATCAGCCTCCAGAACTGGAGAAGACATCAATATCGTTATATGGGATAATGATAATGCCGTGAAGATGGCGAACAACACTAACCTTGCCCGGAAGATAGGACGATGCGTTGAGGGGATATTGCCTGCGGAGCGGCCATTTTAGCAAACGATGAAAGGATTTTCTGGGAGACAGATCAGCGATAGACGCCGCCAACCCGCGCAATTCTGAAAAGACATAAAGGTTCAGATAATGGAGAGATTATCAAAATAAAATATAGAAGGATACCTTCGATGCTTCTCCCGCTTTGGACTGGAGGGATAGCAGCTTCGGCGGCCTCCTCCATGCCCCCTGGCATGTCATCGGGGACGTGGGCCGGTATAATAACTTCTGGTTGAGGAGTGATTGAAATGATTTAGCGTGCTTGCGCTTTCTAAAAGATAGATCAAAAATATTTATAACCGCAATCAAGAACGGCGTCGCTTTGCAGCTAGCCGGTGAGTACGGGTCGGTCCATAGGGATGTTGTGAATTTCCTAATCGTTCTTACGAGTTAATTCCGAAGGGTGTTCGGAGGTGTTATTAAATCTAAAAACCTAATTAACCTAGGGCAATTATTTAAATCTAAATCTTGCTAGGGTTAGGTTTAAGAATGGTTTGGAAATGTAAATAAATCTCAACGCTTTCTATACCCAGATTAGGATCTAAGAGGAGTTATGGTGATTATCAATAAAGGGGATTGGATCCATTCGGGAAGGTGTTCCTTCCTCTAGGTTCTTGTCCTTCTTTTAGAGATCCTTACCCTAACCTCCATGGAAAACATCACACCCGGGCCTTTATACTACGGTATCACCGCTATCTCGAGGGATAGGGTGCCGTAGGGAGCAGTATGTGCATGTATGCATGGAGTCCTATAGATTCTATGTGATGAGTAAGAAAGGGATGAGAGATCTCATCTCTCAAAAGCCTTTCCCAAAGCTAACATCTAAGGCAAGGAATTAAAATCTAAACTAGGGCAATTAAATAAAACTACTTACTGATGCATCTCTCCAATCATCCATGCAGGGTTGTCAGATCTGAATTTCTGAATGGAGAAGAAACACCGATGCTCTCCAAAAGATTTCTAAATTTTATTCATTAAAGGGAGGCATAAGAATTACAATGATTAGAGTTCCTATTTATAAAGAATAGGAAACCCTAGGGTTACATTTGACCTGCATGTCTACAATTACAAGAATAGCCCTATAAAGACCAGTCAACGCCGCCATGGAATTATGGTAAAAACCATTTTGCATTTGGGCCCTATATGGCCGCGGAACCGCGGTCCCAGCCTTGGTTTGGCCGCGGTTCCGCGGCCAAATTATGGAGTTGGGCTCTGGGCTTTTTGGGTACTGATCTCTGGATCTGTGGTCTTCTTAATTCCTTGGTACTTTTCTCATTGGGCTTCTAGGTTGGTTCCAGATCTCCAGTGAACAATTTGTAGTGAACTTTAAACCTTCGCTTTGAGTCGATATCTTGAATCTTGCTTTGTGAAATGTTTCTTATGTAGTCTTGATCAAGATCTTCTGTTCATTGGTTAAAGTCCACTTTTTCATCGTTTTTACTGTTTTCTGTCCAAGAACCTGTAACCTGTAACATGTAGCAGACATGCGTCAAAAGTACCATTTATTTATAAAAAGAATAAGAATGGGGAATATAATAATGCAATATTCTGGTGTGAACAAATACCCCCAAACTTATCTTTTGCTCGTCCTCGAGCAAAATTATTTTTTTATTCTCGATAAAAATCTAACCTAGCCGCACTTTCGCAGGGAAACGCAATTGCACTGAGCTCGTGCAACAAGCCGTTAAACCTCTAGGTGTCCCTAGTAGGAGGAGTGTTGTCTCCTGAGGGTTTTCAGCGGATTACACCCATAAAATCCTATCAATTTGGCTTTTCGACTTTTGTTCTCCAATTAGGTTTTCTAACAAAGAATTCTATTATCGTCGACCCGCAAATTATCCACCCATATTTTTCACGCTTCCTCATTATTTAACTTAAGATTATATATATCCTGTAGAATTACCTAGCTTTCGGCATTTCTTAAGTTTTCCTTCTAGGGTTACATCTCCACTTAGGAATTTTTATCAACTCTACTAAAGATACAAGTTCTATTTTTCATTCCTTTCTCTTATCTAAACTCTAATCACATATCCCCACGTGTGTGTAAATATCACCCCTACACTTGGAAATTCAAATCAAGCAATCGTACTCCCGTCCATTGTCCAAAGCACTTGTGAAATTTCGCTTTCACATCCTTCATGCGACTGTTAATACTTCTTGAGGTACCAACAACCGATTACAAGATGCGTTGGCACTTTTAAGGCGTACTTCCTAGTTTTGCAACACCCAAGGCTTTTAGCAGTGGCTCCCAAACCAGTTGGTCTAAGGCACTAGGTGATGAAGCACCCTCGCTAAATATTTTTCTATTTTTACAGCCTTAAGTAATCACAAAAACCAGTGTCCATTTTTTTCTTTATCCACTTTTTTTTTTCTTTTTCATTGTGCTAAGGACGTTAGACAAGAGTATTTCAAGGTCTCTTCTACTAATCCAAGTTTCAAGGTGCGTGTTTGTGCATTTTGTAGGGTATACATTTTCAGAATCTAGACTTAAGCTAGGAACTATTTTTCAAAGTTATACTCTAATAAGAACATCAATACTCTTCCTTGTTTCAACTTAGCCCAAGAAGTGAACCCAAAATTTGCCTATTTCTAAATAAACTACAAGGCATATACTTTCTACTGTTAAACTTTAAGGAAGGTTATTTTTAGGGTTTTTAATTCACTAAGTCCAAGATCTAGTTGTTCCTAGCCAGTTGACCTATTTGTCAAACTCTAGTCAAATAAGCCAAAATTGAATACAATAATTTTTATAATTTTTGAAATTTTTCAATTTTTATGGGTTTTCAAATAAGTATGCAAATGCAAAAATATGTATAAATGAATGCGAAGGAAGAAGACGTACCGAGCGTACCCCCAAACTTGAACTTGACAGTGTCCTCACTGTCATGCTAAACCAAGAGGGTCAAAATAACGGCACTCCCCTGTTTATTTATTTATAATTTTTTTTTATATTTTTAATGTTTTGAAATTTTTATTTTATTTTTTATAGAAGAAGAAAACAAAAAATATATATACATATATACAAAGGTTCCCCCCAAACTTAAGTTTGGCCTTACACAAGCCAAAGGTTAACACCAACCATTCAAAAATCTTATCGTGGTAATGGTATAGTTGGTGCAAGAATGGGATGTGGAGGAAAGAAATGAGAAACACGCGAGACCGTGTGGACAGAAGAATGATAGAATATGGTCTCGGTGGGGGAGAAGAATGGCGAAAAGAAGAAGGAAGTGGAATGCGATCTTGAGGGTGTAAATTGAGTGAATAAATTAGCGCAATATGTGATGACCGATATGTTAAAAGCGATTGCGCTAACCTATCAACTCGTCGAGAAATGGGATCAAATCCCTCAAGATTCGCAAGAAAACATGGGTACGTCGAACTTGGTATTTGAGATGAAAGCGTCACGGTCACTTGCACGGTCGGAACAATAGGAAGGACGAAAGGAAGTGAATTAGGGATAATATCATTCTCACCGTAGTAAACTGTGTCGAACTGGAAAGATTCCATCAATGGTTCGAAACGACTGTAAGCAACCGAGTCTGAAGGATAAACTAACTCATCTGAAAATGCAAAGGACTCAAACTCGGGCGGTGAGACTTCAACATCGTCCGAAAAAGTGAAACACTCGTAAGTGTCATCGGCTGTGGGAACTGTGTCAGATTCAAAGGAAAAGTTTTCAAGCTCACAGTCGTCAAGCGTGAAATGAGGCGTGGTCGGAACGATGGAAAAAAGGGAGGGTGATTTAGGTAAAGGTTCAAGAGGATGAATTGAAAAATCCGACACATCAAAGAAAAATGGTTCAACCTCAATATGATCCTCACTACTCTCCTCAATATTATCCTCATAATTCTCCACAATATTCAACTCATCCATGCCATTATCATCAAAATCAAGACGCATATGAGATTCGGGAGAAACATTTAATAACTCGGGATGATGATTTGAACATAAAATTTCAATTAAATCGACAGGTTCATCATCCGAAATATTCCCGGCGTCTATATCCTCAATCAAGTGAAAATCAATTTCTGTAGACACCTCATCAAAAGCATGGATATTTATCGATTTAGGTTCCAGAGTGGAGGTGTAAAGATCGAAAGGATAAGGTGCTGTTTCACTCGAAAGGGGTTCCCCACAATCTGGCAAATCAAACACTACAAATTCGCTCAACTCATCTTTATTTTCAACAGGTGAACTATTTAGGGCAATCGATGGAAAACAGGAGTTGTGGGCTTTAATTAGGTAAGGGTAGGTTTGATTTGAAAATCCTCTCTCATTCTCACTCTGTCCAACTGCCACCTCATACATTGAAAAATTTGGAGCTAGCGGGACACTAGCTACCGGTTCACTAGGTTGCATAAGAGCGGCCATGGACGCTTCCACATTCCTAACCATTTTGTTTGTTGCTGCGATATACGCCTCCAATGCCTCTTCCAAACTAGACTTAGGTGGTGAGGGGGTTTCAGTAAAAGATTCAAAATTGGTTGGATATGTGAAACTCCCTAATGGCTGTGTCGAAACAGTGTCTAGTGAAGGTGGGAAGGTTGGGTATGACTGGTAGGAAGTGGGTTGTTGGGTAGGGGTAGGGTCAACATATGGATAAAAAGATGAATAATCGTGCGGATCCCTAGAACTGGATGAGTGGAGAGGGGTGAAAGATCGACTGCGAGATTGAGCAATATGCTCAGCAATGGACATCGGCCTAGGAGTTACAGCAGGACTTGGAAAAGTGGTGTCAACATATGTAGGTGGTAAAGGTTGACTAGGTTGACACAAAGTGGGTTGAAAAGTCAAACTGTTTCTCCTAGACTCCTCTATGTGATCTTTCAGAGATTTTTTAGGCATGGAGGGATCGTCTTTAAATTGACCGAACACATTGACATATGACGCAAAATTAGGTTCGGGATACCAAAATTCGGCTAATGATTTTTTATGTGGGGTACCCATGTTAGAAGAAGAAAGGTGACAAGAAGGAAGGTTGGATGGTGCAAGGATTTATTTGGGGCTAAAAAATTTTGCAAGCTCTATAAAATATTTGTCCTTGTTATTTTCATTTTTTTTTATTTGGAAAAAATTTTGTTGCAAAAAGATTTTAGAGAAAAGATATGCAACAGCAAAATATTTTATAGAAAAGATATGCAGCAACAAAATATTACTTGCAATTGGTTATTATTTGAAGCATATCACAAGAATCTTTATTTGGAAAGAATTAACAGCAAAATATTTCTTGCAATCAATTTAGTTCAAGCGGGGCCCAAAAATCCTGCACAAGATCGTTATTTGGAAGGGAATATATTTTTAAGGTGCACAAAATCCTGCAGGCATTTCCAGAAAATATATTTCAAAATATACAGAAAAGGAACAGAAAATCTTACAGAAATTTTTTCAGAAGTAGATGCCCCCAGATCGCCGCCCTTACGCGGCAAAAGCGCTCTAACACCGCGGTTCCGCGGTCCTCTTGATGGATCAGATCCCCACAATTTTTTTGGTGCGACGAATCGGCAAGACGGCCGTGTTTCCGCGGTCTAAGGTGGGTATTGGCCGCGGAATCGCGGCGGGTTGGGGGGTTTGGGGCTCCAAAATTTTTGGGCTTCTCTGTTTTTTAAAATCCCTTCTGTTCCGATACCCCTTTTTCTGTTTCGCTTTCTGGAAATTTCCAGATCGTCTTTGTATATCCTGCAAAATTAAAACAACAAAGTATCCTTTCCAAAAATAACAAATTATATATATTTTTATATTTTTTTGATTTTTTTCAGATTTTTATGATTTTTTTTTTTTAATTTTGATTAACCCGAAATTGCGAAAAGGAAATTTCTACGCCATCCCCGGCAACGGCGCCATTTGATTGAAATGATTTAGCGTGCTTGCGCTTTCTAAAAGATAGATCAAAAATATTTGTAACCGCAATCAAGAACGGCGTCGCTTTGCAGCTAGCCGGTGAGTACGGGTCGGTCCATAGGGATGTTGTGAATTTCCTAATCGTTCTTACGAGTTAATTCCGAAGGGTGTTCGGAGGTGTTATTAAATCTAAAAACCTAATTAACCTAGGGCAATTATTTAAATCTAAATCTTGCTAGGGTTAGGTTTAAGAATGGTTTGGAAATGTAAATAAATCTCAACGCTTTCTATACCCAGATTAGGATCTAAGAGGAGTTATGGTGATTATCAATAAAGGGGATTGGATCCATTCGGGAAGGTGTTCCTTCCTCTAGGTTCTTGTCCTTCTTTTAGAGATCCTTACCCTAACCTCCATGGAAAATATCACACCCGGGCCTTTATACTACGGTATCACCGCTACCTCGAGGGATAGGGTGCCGTAGGGAGCGGTATGTGCATGTATGCATGGAGTCCTATAGATTCTATGTGATGAGTAAGAAAGGGATGTGAGATCTCATCTCTCAAAAGCCTTTCCCAAAGCTAACATCTAAGGCAAGGAATTAAAATCTAAACTAGGGCAATTAAATAAAACTACTTACTGATGCATCTCTCCAATCATCCATGCAGGGTTGTCAGATCTGAATTTCTGAATGGAGAAGAAACACCGATGCTCTCCAAAAGATTTCTAAATTTTATTCATTAAAGGGAGGCATAAGAATTACAATGATTAGAGTTCCTATTTATAAAGAATAGGAAACCCTAGGGTTACATTTGACCCGCATGTCTACAATTACAAGAATAGCCCTATAAAGACCAGTCAACGCCGCCATGGAATTATGGTAAAAACCATTTTGCATTTGGGCCCTATATGGCCGCGGAACCGCGGTCCCAGCCTTGGTTTGGCCGCGGTTCCGCGGCCAAATTATGGAGTTGGGCTCTGGGATTTTTGGGTACTGATCTCTGGATCTGTGGTCTTCTTAATTCCTTGGTACTTTTCTCATTGGGCTTCTAGGTTGGTTCCAGATCTCCAGTGAACAATTTGTAGTGAACTTTAAACCTTCGCTTTGAGTCGATATCTTGAATCTTGCTTTGTGAACTGTTTCTTATGTAGTCTTGATCAAGATCTTCTGTTCATTGGTTAAAGTCCACTTTTTCATCGTTTTTACATCGTTTTTACTGTTTTCTGTCCAAGAACCTGTAACCTGTAACATATAGCAGACATGCGTCAAAAGTACCTATTTATTTATAAAAAGAATAAGAATGGGGAATATAATAATGCAATATTCTGGTGTGAACAAGGAGCAGTGGCCGCCATTGCAGGCTCCAGCGAAAAGACGGTAGCCTCGACTACCTGTTCCCTAGTCTCCGGGCCGTCCCCAGAAAGATCCATTGAATCCGCGGCCAATGAAGATGCCTCTTCCGGGGGAGCAAGCACCGGGGGGACGGAAATCACCGATGGGAGCTCCGTGGTAGGAACAACAGTTGTATCGACCCCCTCCACACTCACTAGTGTCTCATCGGGGATATCTGTAGAGTCCATGGTCAAGGCGCGACTCGAACTCAGATCCTCCGCCATTGCCGAAGTCCCTGCAAAGTTTTCACGAGAATAAGGATATATATATATATATATATATATGCAGTATAAAATATTACAAAGAGATATATGAGTATACCAATGCGCAAAGGAGCCTCTAGTATGGATTTTTCAAGCCGGCGTTCCTTCTGGAGGAGGTATGCTCGCCGGGGTTCGTGGGTAGACTCGTAGCCACCGGTCCACAACGAAAGCGCATCTTCGACGTTGGCTGAGATGGGCTGCTTAAGGGCACTCTCGCCTCCTTCTTCCAAAAGACCTATGAATATCCGCCGTCTCGATGGAGGATCTTCATAAAAGATGACGGCAGGATAAGGCCTCTTCGGGATCCTTACATTCTCAGATTCATCCTTTGAGCGTCTTATAGCCTCAGCCAGTTGTGCGGCTTCCTTGGCAGATGAACCCGGGAAAAGCATACCACCATCCGATTCTTGCATGGCTAGTGGTTCATCTTGAAGGATAGGCTCTAATTCCACTAAAAAGTCAAGCAGATTGGTGAACGTCTTCTTTCGCCTCTTGGACCCAGAACTCGCTGCAGAAGACGATCGCCTCTTTCCCCTCAGTGCTTTAGTGCGACGTTGACCCACTTCGCCCTCAATATCCTCACTCGGCGGTGCTACCGATGACGACACCGCCATTGCTGACGCCGCAGCTGATGATGTTGTTACTGACACCTTATTGGCCCTTGATTGTGCTCTAGTGCGCGGCAGCATACCAGCTGTGGGAGTTAGATCCACTTCCGCCGCCTCAGGAATAAGCACGGCACCGGTATCTCTCAAGGGAGGGCAAACCACTGCTCGCGGTCTCGGCGGGACTCCCGTAGCCTGGATCGGAGTAGGAGCCCTATATCCAAGGAGCATTCTCCTCTCCTCAGCAATAATGGGACTGACTCGGTGGAGGTACCAGCCCGTGAAAGACCCCACACATCGAGGAATATAATCAGCTTCAGGAATCACAAAGCGAGAGCCGGTGTTCAGCCGCATGAAGTGATGAGCAGCGTCATGAACAACTTCTGACGATGGGCTGGGCTCCACTGTAAACGCCTCAAAGGGGACACCCTGGTCATATCCCAGTTTCCGAGCAAAGCGGTGTGGGTTGTACCGCATAAAAAGGGGCCGTACCGTTCTGATGAAATACCAGATAACCCAGTCTGATCGAATATAAGTGCATGGCTTCCTTGGGCTTCAGGGAAGGTACTCCCTCTTTCGATGAGTCGCAAAACTGTTGAATCGGTCCTGAAGGAGCAGACAGGACTCGATCGTTGAATACCATCCCGCCCGTATTGGCATAGGGATTAATCAGCACACGAATAGCTCCGGACTGAGTCGGATCAGGAGCAGAAGCATCCACCAACCTTATAAGCCGCGGAAAAGTGTAGGCATCATAAAAGCTGGGTCTCTTATGCGCGGCAAATGCCCCTAGCACGTGCATCTCAATCCATGACGTAAAGTAATGAAGAGAGAAATTTACCACATCCATGCCTGGGGTTGAGGTATTGGCTGCAGCGCTTAGCCCATGATACAGATGCGCTGGCCCCGCAATGCCTACAGCTAGTCGTGTCCCTTCGGCAATGCGATGAGCAGAGTAAATGACCGAGGCTCTCATGAAACGACGGTGCGTGGGAATGGCGAACCAGCTGAGCCAGACGCTGATAAAACCCACGAAGAAAGTCTCTTCATCTATGCCAGGGGCTGCGATCGACTCAAAAGATACAGCCGACAGGATTGGAATGTAGAACTATAGCAAATCCTCTTCTTTAGCCGGTAGCTTATTTAGACCGAACCCGAAAGGGTCGTTGATATTTGCGAACTTCGGAACCGTCTTTGAGAGAGCGTCTCCGTGAAGGAAGCAGTCAATAAAGCTTTTGAAAGTGACACCTTGCTCATCTGATTCTGCGAACAGCTTTTCAAAAATGTCCAGAGTCTTGATTAGACTTGGGTGCTTGTGGCGGGTGGCATTTTCAGTCGACAGGCCGTCAAGCATAGCAGGCTCAGTTCGAAGACATACTCATCAGGAGGCAGCAGTTCTTCATAGAGCGTCCCCCTGACCGGCAACCCCGAGATCTCGCGAAACTCTTCCAGAAAAATTGAAACTTCGCGGTCCTCTAGAAAGAAGGTGTTGGTGGGAAGATTCCATTGATTTAAGAAAGCCTTAACCCACCAGACATGGGGGGACTAATACTGGAAGAGAGATGCGTACACCGCCTGATAGAGACCGACCCTCTGCAATCGCGCACGATGAGCAGACAAGATATAACGAGCCCAGAGAAAGTAACCCGTGGGTTGTCGAGGAGTAAGCCCTATTTTGTAAACCTGACCCCAAGGTTGGGCTTCACCTTGGCAGATACGACGCCCTAAGATGTCTATAGCTGGCACAGGGTGGTTCGGAATTCCAGTTGTTAACGGCTCGAGCCGTCCCGTAGGAGTCCAGTTCAACATCTCCACAGCGAAGGCGGTTCGTGGACGCTCCATCGGCAAAAATGGGTAGGTAAGCTCTATTGGTATCTCGCAGAGAAAGTTGCGGCGACCGCGGATGATGTGCCCGTACCAGGTCCCCCATAAAAGCAAGTGGGTGCAATTAGGGTCATGAGCTCTGATCATCGCCATCGCCTCTTCATCAGACGTTGACTGAGGAAAGACAGCCTCCGAGCGGGTAAAAGGGAAGTACGGAAAAGAAGCCATTGTTCCAGAAATAAAAGAAGGGGAAACTGTTAAGTGGAGCCAACACGTGTATATATATATGTTTATAAATGTATATATATAAAAAGACAGTGGAAGAAAGCGACAAAGGACTTATTTTATGGGATCATTGGTTACAAAAGACATTGGCCCTACAAAATCAAGATGGCGGCTCACTAATAATAAGGCTAAGCAATCATCATGAGAATAAAGGGAAGATTCTCAATGAATTCAAATGACTCTACATATTCCCCCAAAGAGAAACTCATCTTGGATTCCGTGAAAATCAAGTAGAATCTCTACTAAATTTTTTCTTGCAAGAACAACCCAGGATGAAAAAACCCAAGAAGTCTTCTTTTAAGAACTAAGTTCTTTGGAGGAATTAAATTCCTTTTGAACAGAGGAATTAAATTCCCAGAAAACATTTTCAGAGCTAAAAGACTCTTTGGAATGGAATTAAATTCCAGAGAGAAGACAACTATCACCATCAATTCCTGAGATCATAGAAGCCCTAGCAAGAGGAATTTATTATTTAAGGATTGGATTTTTTTTTTTAAAGAACTTGGAAAGATGGGTTCTTGTTAAAGGGAAAAACCCTTGGTGTGGATTTAAAATCTAAGAAGTTGTTCAGCCGTTCGAGATCCTTACCTGAAAAAGAAAATCTTTTGTTGACAGAGTTAAACTCTGAAAATTTTTGAAATAGAGAACTGAGCTCTGAGAAAGAGAATTAAATTCTTAAGGCAAGAACAAGCAAGAAAGAAGATGAAAAGTGGAGGCGCTTCTGAAGAAACCCCTGCATTTATAGGATGTGATGGGAAACGGTTCATCTACCCCCTTCCCTAGGCAGATCCAACGGCCACAAAAGTTACAGCGTTGCACTCACGTCCACTCACGTAGAACAACGCTGTGGGGGCATTTGTTCCCTCCTGAAATATCAGGAAAAACCCCAATGGGGCATCACGTGCTCACACGTGACCAAGAGTCACGTGCTGACACGCGATGGATTCTTGAGGGCTCTGTTATAAAAGAATTGAATTCTAATCAACAGGAGTCACGTGCCCACACCTGATGGGCCTTTAAACCCACTGAAAGGGATTAAAAGATATAATAAAACGGCAAGGAAAAACCCCAATGGGGCATCACGTGTTGACACGTGATGATTCCTTAGTTCTTTAAAAAAACAACAAAATTAAATTCTGGTTAAATGCTTAATTGGGGGAGTCACGTGTCAACACGTGATGGGATCCTAAGATCTTTGAGATAATAGAATTAAATTCTAATTAAGGAAAATCAAAAGCCTTAATATTTTCCTAGATCTTTCCAAACAAAAAGATGGTGCTCTGTAAAATGGAGCACCATTGGATTAAAAATCCAAGGGTAATTAAAAATCACTAATTTATGGAAAGATTTTATACAAGGAAAGATTTCTTTAAAATCTGCCAAGAATAACAGATAAAATATCTTTTGGATTAAAAATCCAATAGTGAATAAAATTCACTGGATGATCAAAAAGATCGTGTTGGTTACAAAAAACAACCAAAATCTTTCAATGAAATCTTGACTAAACAAATTGATTTTTTTCTTTCTCTTATAAATAGACGCCAAGAAGAGAAGAAAAGGATCCTTGGAATTTTTTTAAGAGAAATACAACAACAGAGAGAAAAAAGAGAGGAGAATTTAATTCTCAAGAGAGAAAAGAAGATTTCTTCAGAAGAGAAAAGAAACCCTATGTGAGAAAAGGGGAAAGATATCTAAGCTCCATAAGACAAAAGAGAATTTAATTCTCAATTCAAGAGTTTAACTCTTCTGAATAAGAACTTAGTTCTTCCTTTGGTTGAAGATCTGCAGAAGCAGATCTCCCCACAAGTTGAGAATTTAATTCTCATCGGGGAGATTCTGCCATGCAGATCCAAAACTTAGAGGGAGAATTGAGTTTAAGGAATTTAATTCCCCCAAATTCATAGGAATTTAATTCCTCCAAATGAAACTAGGGTTTAACCCTATATGAGAATCTAATTCTCCTAAACTCATAGGAATTCAATTCCTCCAAATAAAACTGGAGTTTAACCCTACATAAGAATTTAATTCTTCCATATACATAGGAATTTAATTTCTCAAAACAGAATTAGGGTTTAACCCTACCAAAAAATTTAATTCTCAAACAAAGGACTCAAATTGTCTATGCATGTAAACGTGGTCACGTGGCAACGCGTGACCCTTCTTTTAATGATCAGAAAAGAATGAATGAGACATGGTCACGTGCCCCCACGTGACCCTCAAACAGATTCCTCAAAATGAGAAAGAAAAAGCTTGGAGGTAATGCCTCACGTGCTCACACGTGACCCTCAAAACAAAAGGGAACAAATCCAAGAGCAGGATCAATTTTGGGCGCCCTCACGTGTCCCCACGTGACCCCTAATAAACACTTTAATAATCAATGCATGGGTACCCATCACGTGCCCACACGTGATGGCCTGAAGACCAAAAGTGTTTAACACTTATCTGAATATTCTGAGAAAAAAATAATGGAGGTCTGGCCCCATCTTCAGGCGCCTCACGTGACCCCTTCCTTTCTAGTGTTTAACACTATTTTGAGCATTTTGTCCCCAGTGTTTAACACTGTTTTAAATACATCACATGGGGACACGTGACCGCCAGATGTCCTATAGTGTTTAACACTGTTTTCAAACCAAGCTTAGCCCAAATTGACTAAGTTTTCCAGAGGCAAATTTCCCCTTCAACCGAACCTTAAAATCCAGAGCCATGATGAATGGTTAGTGCTCAGCCAAAGACAAAATGTTGTCAGAGCCCCAAACCCTCGCTCAGCATTGCTAAATAATGGAGGGCTAAACCCAGACAAATGTTCAACGGTCCCAACAAAAGTCCAACATTTCAAACCAAATTAGACTTAGCCCAAGTTGGCCATAAGTCCTCAATTCAGATTTAACTGAGCCAATGTGCTCATAATCGAATTAATTGATCTTAGTCCTAAATTGGACTACAGATTTCCCAATCAAAATCGGTTCAAGGGTACATCTCTTTACTCCTCTGATATTTATCGTTGTAATCCTTCAACGTCTTTAGAGAGGTGACGGGTCCCAACAACCATACATTCCATAGACTATGACGTCTTTAAACTGGACTGTGGGGTCCTTAAGCCCATGGACTACGATGTCCTTAACCTCGGACTGTGGGGTCCTTCGGCCCATGGACCGTAATATCCTTAAACTAATCGACCGCAATGTCCCTAAACTAAGCAATAAAGCCCAAATGCTCTCTTGTTGGATCTAAATGATCCCGTTAAGTTGATCTTAGTCTAAAATTAGACTAACGTATCTTTAACATACGTTTAAGTTGATCTTAGTCTCAAATGAGACTAACGTATCCTTAAACCCAACCCCCAAACCCAAATCTAAGAAAATACGGATTTGGACTAATCCATGCCCTACGGGTGACAACATAAATTAGTCTCCGTATACAATCCACGGGCAACCAAAAACAAAACAAACACCCACGACACGAAGTGACCATCTGGAGAAGGAGAAAGTGGTTACCGCGATACGGTAGCGTAATTAACTGCATGGGCTTGCGCCTGCAGGGAAGAGCGTCCCCACAATCAAAAACCCCTCATCATGAGGGGGAATCTGATGAAGTCTGCTACATCGGCCGCATCCGTTTAAACCTTCGATACATGGTGTCATAAATCAACTTGGTATCTTCGGAGAGGTGGACGGATAGCACCAAATAGCATCTGCCCTCGAAATTCAGGCCGGACGTCCCAACGTCCCGGTCGCGTCTTTCGGCGGAGAACAGTCATGTTCACTGCCTCTGCCCAAAATTCATTATCAAACCCTGCATTAGACAACATGCACCACGCTTTCTCCAAAAGAGTCCGATTCATACGTTCCGCGACTCCATTCTGCTGTGATGTGTAGATAACGGTATGATGTCGAACAATCCTTTTGTTTTTTTAGAAATCTCCACCGCAAAACTCTAACCCGTTGTCTGTTCTCGGCCTCTTGATCCGCTTCCCTATCTGCTTCTCAAGTAACGTATTCCATTGCTTGAACGTAGTAAACACGTCACTTTTGTGCTTCAAGAAGTAGACCCAAATTTTCCTCAAAAAATTATCGATGAAAGTAAGAAGGTACTTGGCACCGCTTCCTTTAAAAGTGACTGGAGAGGGTCCCCAAATATCAGAATGGATATAATCTAGAGAACCTTTTGTCTTGTAAACTACCGAACTGAAACTGACTCATTTCTGCTTCTTAAAAATATAATGCTCACAAAACTCCATCTTCGATGTATTATGTCCACATAATAGACTCTGTTTCGACAACTCGGCCATACCTTTCTCACTCATATGTCCGAATCTCATGTGCCATAATCTGGTAGTGTCTGAATCTATCATAGATTTGGATGATGAAATAGCCGCTGATCCGGAAGTTATCGAACCCTACAACGAATATAAGGACCCCTTCTTCAAATCCTTCATCACAACTAGAGCACCTTTGATTACATTCAAAACTCTACTTTCAGCGGAAAACCTGTAACCTTTGTCGTAGAGTGCACCCAAATAAATAAGATTCTTCTTCAAGTCAGATATATGCCTAACTTCCGCCAATATCCTTACAACACCGTCTAATATCTTGATTTGGATCATCCCCTTATCAATAGCTCGACATAAACTGTTGTTACCCATCAAAACCACTCCACCATCAATGGACACATAGGTGGTGAACAAATCTCTATTGGGACACATGTGGTTAGAACAGCCCGAATCCATGATCCATTTATCCTTGGATCGATATGTGTTATCAATAACCACAAGAAGATCTCCTTCTCCTTCCTTCGGTTGAAGACTCCTTCGATTTTTCTTCCTGATTTATCTTGTTCTGCAATTTTGTCGGGCCCTGATCCTTGCTCACGGCACAAAGTACCACATGGAACAAAGTATCATGCCAAAAGGCGAGGGCCACCTCTTAAATCCATGGGGGCCACCTCTTAAATCCGTGGGACCTACTCTAGAATAATGGAATCGGGTCCTCGAAACACAGGGCGAAAGAGAGCGAAATTATATTTTAAATGTAATGATACCACCCTTGATGATGGAGGCGTCTTTGGGGGGTGAACTGGCACTTCGAAGCATGCTCAGGCTAGGGGAATCCTAAGATGGGTGACTTCCTGGAAAGTGGCCCCTTCTCGAGTCCGGTTCGCTCCAAAGGACAAAACCATACGGTTTCGGTTAGAGCAGACGATACCATCTGTATTAAGGTGTGAGGCGTGACATTATGGTATCAGAGCCAGTCCTTCGATTGTAGGTCTGTGGTTCGAGGACGAACTATTATTCTAAGCGGGGAGGATGTCGGGCCCTGGTCCTTGCTCATGGCACAAAGTGACACACGGAACAAAGTGCTACGTCAGGGTCACCTCTTGAATCTGTGGGACCTACTCTAAAACAATGGGATCGGGTTCTAGAAACACAGGGCGAAAGAGGGCAGAACTGTATTATAAATGTAATGATACCACCCTTGAAGACGGAGGCACCTTTTGGGGTGAACTGGCACAGCGTGCTCGGGTTAGGGAAATCCTAGGATGGGCCACCCCCTGGGAAGTGGTTTCTTCTCGAGTCCGGTTCGCTCCAAAGGACAAAACCGTGCGGTTTCGGCCAGAATTGACAATACCATCTGTACTGGAGCGTAACAAATTTAAAGTAATCGACCTTAAAGTACTCTTTTTTTTTAATAATTGCAGGTCAAGTTTTTATTCTTGAACTTCGACCTTGACTTTTTTCTATTACCTTCCAGATCTCTCTTCTCCGCTCACCCTCGAACAAATAAGCCTGAAGATGGACCATCGCCTTCGCTAGAAGTTAACTCTTTGTCTATCCTTAATCATCAAATTTTTTTTAACATCCTTGATCGAGATAGTATCTCATCCACAGACCATGGTGTCACGAAAGTGCTTATATGAGGGTGGAAACGAACATAACAATAGAATATCATGATCTTCATCATCAATCTTAATATCGATCTTACTTAGATCCGTAATAATCGAATTTAACTCACCGACATGAGATTTGATTAGAAAGGCTTCTGACATTCGAAGTGTGTAGAGATACTTCTTCAATAAGAGTCGATTCATGAGAGACTTTTTTTAAATATAACTACTCTAATTTCTGTCACAGATTAGTTGTCGTCTTTTCTACCAAAACTTCTTGCAAAACTTCGTTCGTCGGACACAACTGGATAGTTGTGAGGACCTTTTCATCCAACTCCTTCCAAGCTTCTGAAACAACCCTAATTTTCTTATACACTTTTTCCTATACAAATTTTTTCAACATATTTTTCAAAAATCCACAAAGGGGTATTTTAGCCTGAGCACAAGATTTAGGTAATTATTTTTATTTTTAATTACAAGCTACAAGAATAAAATAACTCCATTTTTAGTGTACAAGAAATTACTTTAAAATTTAATGTATACTTGGAGTATTTACTCTTGCTGCTATCATTTTAAGTAATTAAATAACACAATAATTACAAGAAGGAGCTTGTAGCTCATTGGTAATACCTTACACTGTTGAACCAAGCCACCAGAGTTCGAATCCCAAGCCCCACATATTTTTATATCATTTTGTTTTAAAATTTTTGGGAAGGTCAACGGTCAAACAGCCATAACTCTCAAAATTTATACTGCACAGAAAAATTTAGATACACCAAAATTCCCCCCAGGAGAAACCCCACCCTACGCCACTTCGACTCGGCCGGACGGCCGAGTCGTCAACACGGAATTTCTCCGTGTTGACCTGGTCAACCTTCCTGTATACTTTATTTCTTTGTATCGGTTACCATATTTTCAATAAATCACTTTCATTACAAAATTTAATGATTTTTAATGATTTTCATATATATTTATATTTTTTTTTATCAAAACCCTAGCCTAGCCCTATATAAACACCCCTACCCTCTACCATTTCACCCTACAATTCTAAGTCCACTCTCTAAAATTCTCAAGAGAACACGGTACGTTAGAAAAAGAGCGAGAAGCGAAGCGCTGCCGAAACCGACGACGAATTCCGACGATCGTACTAGGATCCTTGGCGACGTTTCGACGCACCGACAACCTACTACTTTCTTAGCCTCCCTAGCTTGTCCAAACTTGTAAGTCCCACTGTTTCTCTCTCTCTTTTCTTTTAAGAAAAATACGACTTTTTAGAACCCGACGGAAATCGGAACAAACCGATTTCCGATTCGGTTTTTTTACAAAATTCCACTTGTCACCTAATCCATAATATCTAAACATATTCATGATGACTATTAATCACATAAAAACCAATTTAAACAAAGTTTCTCACATGAAATGATAACTTTCTTGTAATATCGTATTCTTTTCATAAAAATACCATAAAGTTTATTTTTCCTCTTCTAATTAATTCCCTCATTCCTAAACATGTTCATCTTGATAAATAAACTTGTAGAAATCAATTTGAACGAGTTTTCACACATGAAATGATAACGTTTTCAAATACCGTATTCTTACACTTAAATACCCTTATGTTTAATTTATCATGTTTAACCCCTAAACATCACAATACCTTAAAATAAGTCACGAGGTAATGACCTACCTCCACACACACGCAAATATAACCTTAATTGATATCGTTAAAATTTAGAATACGAAAATACAAGACTTTTCGCTAAAATACCATATTCTTTATAAACCTTTTCTAAAAGCTTTAAGTTGTACACAATTCTAAAACAAAATCTTTTAAAATGAAAGTACGATTTGTCATGGACATCGATCGTTTATCTAAACTGACTTTGTGGTGTCTAGACAAGTGTGTCAAGGCTAGTGGTTTTTAATTAGGCCCACTATTGTGGTTCCTTCCCACTTACCTGGCACTTACCTGGCCGTAATTGGCGGTGAAGAGGCGATTTGAGGCTTCTAATGACTTATCGTTTAGACCTCAGAAATAGGCTAGTTGGCTTAGGAAACCCTAGAAACTAAAATACGGAAATCTATACCCTTTTACAAATAAATACCTTATATTTAAAACTGTTTTTCTAAATGAATGGTATTTGTTAAACCTATGCAAAGCGCCACTACAACCCACCTTTGGGGAACCCGTTAGGGATAGTACGGTTCATCGTGCACCCACGGGCTAGTAGTGCGAGATTCAGACCTCCACAAGGAGCATTCGGTCTCGAAAGGTTTAAAATATGACATTTAAGAAAAATGAGATTTTTTTGAAAATAAAATATTTATTTAAAATTATTCTTGGATTAATATATATATAATTATCATTTGAACACCTATTTTATTATAAGATAAACTTTCCACTTTTTTCTAAAATTACAAGATTAAAAGTTACATTAAAATACCATGAATTTCAAATAAATCAATTAATACTTTTATTAGGATATATTCACTAGAATAACACAAATAAAATTTACACTCATTATAACTATAAAGACGAATAATAAATACTTGAGGTGTATCTTGAAAACTATACAATAGTACTTTTTACATAAAACCCCCTCAAGTTTTATAAATTACAATAAAAACCCTAACAAATATAGAACTTCAAATTACCTTTCTTTTAGTCTGACTCGGGTTAGAGTCTGACTAATTCTGACTTGAATATAATTCAAGTCAATCTATATTCTTTAATATTCCAACTCAGTATGAACACAGGAATCCCAGAATCCAGTTAACAATCTATATAACTTGACTGAACCGAACCATGGATATATTCCTTTTTACATGTTTTCCAGTATTCCATTTACATGACTCTACGGTTATAACCGTTTCCTGATATCATGGTTTCGGTCAGTCAGTCAATCGATCATGCAATCAATACAATTTTACAAGATAACAATACAAACAAGATATCACGGGATTTAAGGGGTAGATTGGTACGGAAGGTGTTAAAGGTGGCACGAGGTGGTCAGATTAAGACACCTAACCGATATTCTGTTGCTGTTGTACCGTGGCATAAACGGTTCCTTGAGTTCCTGATACCATAGTCTCCGGGGCAAGTGAGACTCCTCTCGTATACACTGGCATCCTTCTGTACCAAGCTACAAAGAACAGCGTTAACACAATACTACAACAATATAACAATATAATACAACTATAATAATATACTCTCTCTCTATCTTACTCTCTATCTATTCTCCTTTTATCTTTGGGACTTACCGAGCGACCTGTTCGCTGACGACATTCTATTTCTTTCTTCTTTGAATGTCGTCAGGTGGTTTGGACCCGGCAGAGATCGAGCCATCACAAGAAGACTTGGAGCAGTTTACTGAAGACCCTGCACAGTAGTTTCATTGTACACTTTTCTTTTCAGTACTTTTTATTTCCTGTTATGCCACTGTTTAGGCATCTTTTATTCCAGTTGTATTTCCTTTCATGCATTGTACAAAGAATGTTAATAAATAAAGGTTGTTGTTCTTTTTATACTCTTGTCTCTTGTGTAATTATTTTTATATTGCTTAGCTACGCTTAGCGTATATACTTCTGAGTACATACGTAGCGGACCTCGTCGCGTCCCCTTTACCGTACACTGGGAAGCGGGGCATGACCATAGTCACAAATTCGCCGTTCGGGAATAATTCGGCGAGGTCGAAAATTCGGATTCGTAGAACTATTCGGAAAAAATCGGCAGGTATTCGGGAAAGATTCGGTAAGTGTTCGGGAAATGTTCGGGAAGGATTTCGAGCATTAAATTAATATATGAGACGCTAGGTTTTGATTTTGTGAATTATTTGCTGTTTTTTGAATTATTCGCTGTTTTTTCACATAATTCGGGAATAATTCGCGAATTATTCGGGAATAATTCGCGAATTATTCGGCCAGTTCGGCAATGGCGATTAATTCGGAGATTAATTCGTCTGAACAAAAATTCGCGAATTATTCGCGAATTCGGCGAATAATTCGCGAATTATGTGACTATGGGCATGACAGGTTTTGTTGGTGGCCCATGCAGGTCAGAGCTGTATGAATCCCTGTCATGCAGTTCTGGTCTGCGTGAACAACCTAAGCAATATAACACAAGAACCAGCAACCAAAACATTCTTTACAATTCTGTCCCTTGAATCTTACAATTTCATATTCCTTGAATCTTATCATTTGAATCTGTCCTAACCCAAATTTTCTTCAGGGTTATGGATTCCCCGAACAACACCAGCACCAATGTCAACAACACACCTCCAACTCCAGCACTACCTCTCACACCAGCTGTTCTTGCACCACCCACTGAGCAAACAATGCTATTTGAGGCGATCCGCAGTCTTCTCGAGGGACAGCAACAACTTCTAAACCGTTCCGAGACTGATGCACCGGGAGTAAAGCAATTCAGGGCTTTACATCCCAAGCAGTTCTCTGGTAAAGGAAGCCCTCTTGAAGCTGAGGAATGGGCACAAAGCATCGAAGACGATCTGGCAGCAGCTCAAGTGCCAGACAACGCTTGGGTCCGTGTAGCAAAACTACAGCTCACGGATAATGCTCGCAACTGGTGGAAGGCGGAAGAAAGCCGTCTAGTACAGCCGATTGAATGGAAGACCTTTCGCGAGAAGTTCGACGCGAAATACTTCTCCGTGACTGCCAGGTTTGCAATGGAGCAGCAGTTTATTCATCCACAACATGGTTCAATGTGGGACAAATCGGTAGATGAATACGATGCTGAATTCACCATGTTAAGCCGATTCGTAGCACACTTGATACCAACGGACGATATCAGAGCCCGTCGCTTTCAACAAGATTTGGACACAGAGATTAAGGCTGCTCTAGCCACAGGAAAGTTTTTGACTCATGAGGAAGCTCTAGAAGCTGCCCGCAGTTATGAGGTAGTGATAAAAGAGAGGGGCAGATCTCAGTCTGCAGGAGTCAAGAGCCCTGCCAACCAGATGGCAGGAGGAGCCTCTTCCAGGCCAACGTTCGAACCCAGGAGAACGGAAGAACCCAATCACCAGCCAAGACCACATTTCTGTTTCCATTGCAAGAGAGATGGACATTTGATAAAGGACTGTAGGCGTGCAAAAGGCCTGTGCCTAGTTTGTGGCGCGTCCAATCACAGAATTGAGACCTGTCCATATAGATACAACTCAGCTCACGCACACACCAACCAACCACAGCGGCCAACCATCCAGGCTCCTGCAACTCGTCCTGCACTACCTGCTCCATCACCTGCACAGCCTGCTCGCCAATTCCAACAGGCAATGAGGGACATGTCTAGAGGGCAGAGAAACAAGCCCCAAAGGCAGAATGTGCCTCCAGCCAGAAGGAATGTACCACGGCGACAAACCTTCACATTAGAAACCGTAGAAGCCGAGACTGTAGGTCAAGGTAACACCAGTAAGCCTTTTTCACCCTTGTATCTCTTTGTTATTTTATACACTATCTATACTACAGTCACCAAACTTCTTTGCACGGTTACACTTTCCTGTTACAAATTTCGAGGACGAAATTTTTATAAGGAGGGTAGAATGTAACAACCCTAATTTTCTTATACACTTTTTCCTATACAAATTTTTTCAAAATATTTTTCAAAAATCCACAAAGGGGTATTTAGCCTGAGCACAAGATTTAGGTAATTATTTTTATTTTTAATTACAAGATACAAGAATAAAATAACTCCATTTTTAGTGTACAAGAAATTACTTTAAAATTTAATGTATACTTGGAGTATTTACTCTTGCTGCTATCATTTTAAGTAATTAAATAACACAATAATTACAAGAAGGAGCTTGTAGCTCGTTGGTAATACCTTACACTGCTGAACCAAGCCACCAGAGTTCGAATCCCAAGCCCCACATATTTTTATATCATTTTGTTTTAAAATTTTTGGGAAGGTCAACGGTCAAACAGCCATAACTCTCAAAATTTATACTGCACAGAAAAAGTTAGATACACTAAAATTCCCCCCAGGAGAAATCCCACCCTACGCCACTTCGACTCGGCCGGACGGCCGAGTCGTCAACACGGAATTTCTCCGTGTTGACCTGGTCAACCTCCCTGTATACTTTATTTCTTTGTATCGGTTACCATATTTTCAATAAATCACTTTCATTACAAAATTTAATGATTTTTAATGATTTTCTTATATATTTATATTTTTTTTTATCAAAACCCTAACCCTAGCCTAGCCCTATATAAACACCCCTACCCTCTACCATTTCACCCTACAATTCTAAGTCCACTCTCTAAAATTCTCAAGAGAACACGGTACGTTAGAAAATGAGCGAGAAGCGAAGCGCTGCCGAAACCGACGACGAATTCCGACGATCGTACTAGGATCCTTGGCGACGTTTCGACGCACCGACAACCTACTACTTTCTTAGCCTCCCTAGCTTGTCCAAACTTGTAAGTCCCACTGTTTCTCTCTCTCTTTTCTTTTAAGAAAAATACGACTTTTTAGAACCCGACGGAAATCGGAACAAACCGATTTCCGATTCGGTTTTTTTACAAAATTCCACTTGTCACCTAATCCATAATATCTAAACATATTCATGATGACTATTAATCACATAAAAACCAATTTAAACAAAGTTTCTCACATGAAATGATAACTTTCTTGTAATATCGTATTCTTTTCATAAAAATACCATAAAGTTTATTTTTCCTCTTCTAATTAATTCCCTCATTCCTAAACATGTTCATCTTGATAAATAAACTTGTAGAAATCAATTTGAACGAGTTTTCACACATGAAATGATAACGTTTTCAAATACCGTATTCTTACACTTAAATACCCTTATGTTTAATTTATCATGTTTAACCCCTAAACATCACAATACCTTAAAATAAGTCACGAGGTAATGACCTACCTCCACACACACGCAAATATAACCTTAATTGATATCGTTAAAATTTAGAATACGAAAATACAAGACTTTTCGCTAAAATACCATATTCTTTATAAACCTTTTCTAAAAGCTTTAAGTTGTACACAATTCTAAAACAAAATCTTTTAAAATGAAAGTACGATTTGTCATGGACATCGATCGTTTATCTAAACTGACTTTGTGGTGTCTAGACAAGTGTGTCAAGGCTAGTGGTTTTTAATTAGGCCCACTATTGTGGTTCCTTCCCACTTACCTGGCACTTACCTGGCCGTAATTGGCGGTGAAGAGGCGATTTGAGGCTTCTAATGACTTATCGTTTAGACCTCAGAAATAGGCTAGTTGGCTTAGGAAACCCTAGAAACTAAAATACGGAAATCTATACCCTTTTACAAATAAATACCTTATATTTAAAACTGTTTTTCTAAATGAATGGTATTTGTTAAACCTATGCAAAGCGCCACTACAACCCACCTTTGGGGAACCCGTTAGGGATAGTACGGTTCATCGTGCACCCACGGGCTAGTAGTGCGAGATTCAGACCTCCACAAGGAGCATTCGGTCTCGAAAGGTTTAAAATATGACATTTAAGAAAAATGAGATTTTTTTGAAAATAAAATATTTATTTAAAATTATTCTTGGATTAATATATATATAATTATCATTTGAACACCTATTTTATTATAAGATAAACTTTCCACTTTTTTCTAAAATTACAAGATTAAAAGTTACATTAAAATACCATGAATTTCAAATAAATCAATTAATACTTTTATTAGGATATATTCACTAGAATAACACAAATAAAATTTACACTCATTATAACTATAAAGACGAATAATAAATACTTGAGGTGTATCTTGAAAACTATACAATAGTACTTTTTACATAAAACCCCCTCAAGTTTTATAAATTACAATAAAAACCCTAACAAATATAGAACTTCAAATTACCTTTCTTTTAGTCTGACTCGGGTTAGAGTCTGACTAATTCTGACTTGAATATAATTCAAGTCAATCTATATTCTTTAATATTCCAACTCAGTATGAACACAGGAATCCCAGAATCCAGTTAACAATCTATATAACTTGACTGAACCGAACCATGGATATATTCCTTTTTACATGTTTTCCAGTATTCCATTTACATGACTCTACGGTTATAACCGTTTCCTGATATCATGGTTTCGGTCAGTCAGTCAATCGATCATGCAATCAATACAATTTTACAAGATAACAATACAAACAAGATATCACGGGATTTAAGGGGTAGATTGGTACGGAAGGTGTTAAAGGTGGCACGAGGTGGTCAGATTAAGACACCTAACCGATATTCTGTTGCTGTTGTACCGTGGCATAAACGGTTCCTTGAGTTCCTGATACCATAGTCTCCGGGGCAAGTGAGACTCCTCTCGTATACACTGGCATCCTTCTGTACCAAGCTACAAAGAACAGCGTTAACACAATACTACAACAATATAACAATATAATACAACTATAATAATATACTCTCTCTCTATCTTACTCTCTATCTATTCTCCTTTTATCTTTGGGACTTACCGAGCGACCTGTTCGCTGACGACATTCTATTTCTTTCTTCTTTGAATGTCGTCAGGTGGTTTGGACCCGGCAGAGATCGAGCCATCACAAGAAGACTTGGAGCAGTTTACTGAAGACCCTGCACAGTAGTTTCATTGTACACTTTTCTTTTCAGTACTTTTTATTTCCTGTTATGCCACTGTTTAGGCATCTTTTATTCCAGTTGTATTTCCTTTCATGCATTGTACAAAGAATGTTAATAAATAAAGGTTGTTGTTCTTTTTATACTCTTGTCTCTTGTGTAATTATTTTTATATTGCTTAGCTACGCTTAGCGTATATACTTCTGAGTACATACGTAGCGGACCTCGTCGCGTCCCCTTTACCGTACACTGGGAAGCGGGGCATGACCATAGTCACAAATTCGCCGTTCGGGAATAATTCGGCGAGGTCGAAAATTCGGATTCGTAGAACTATTCGGAAAAAATCGGCAGGTATTCGGGAAAGATTCGGTAAGTGTTCGGGAAATGTTCGGGAAGGATTTCGAGCATTAAATTAATATATGAGACGCTAGGTTTTGATTTTGTGAATTATTTGCTGTTTTTTGAATTATTCGCTGTTTTTTCACATAATTCGGGAATAATTCGCGAATTATTCGGGAATAATTCGCGAATTATTCGGCCAGTTCGGCAATGGCGATTAATTCGGAGATTAATTCGTCTGAACAAAAATTCGCGAATTATTCGCGAATTCGGCGAATAATTCGCGAATTATGTGACTATGGGCATGACAGGTTTTGTTGGTGGCCCATGCAGGTCAGAGCTGTATGAATCCCTGTCATGCAGTTCTGGTCTGCGTGAACAACCTAAGCAATATAACACAAGAACCAGCAACCAAAACATTCTTTACAATTCTGTCCCTTGAATCTTACAATTTCATATTCCTTGAATCTTATCATTTGAATCTGTCCTAACCCAAATTTTCTTCAGGGTTATGGATTCCCCGAACAACACCAGCACCAATGTCAACAACACACCTCCAACTCCAGCACTACCTCTCACACCAGCTGTTCTTGCACCACCCACTGAGCAAACAATGCTATTTGAGGCGATCCGCAGTCTTCTCGAGGGACAGCAACAACTTCTAAACCGTTCCGAGACTGATGCACCGGGAGTAAAGCAATTCAGGGCTTTACATCCCAAGCAGTTCTCTGGTAAAGGAAGCCCTCTTGAAGCTGAGGAATGGGCACAAAGCATCGAAGACGATCTGGCAGCAGCTCAAGTGCCAGACAACGCTTGGGTCCGTGTAGCAAAACTACAGCTCACGGATAATGCTCGCAACTGGTGGAAGGCGGAAGAAAGCCGTCTAGTACAGCCGATTGAATGGAAGACCTTTCGCGAGAAGTTCGACGCGAAATACTTCTCCGTGACTGCCAGGTTTGCAATGGAGCAGCAGTTTATTCATCCACAACATGGTTCAATGTGGGACAAATCGGTAGATGAATACGATGCTGAATTCACCATGTTAAGCCGATTCGTAGCACACTTGATACCAACGGACGATATCAGAGCCCGTCGCTTTCAACAAGATTTGGACACAGAGATTAAGGCTGCTCTAGCCACAGGAAAGTTTTTGACTCATGAGGAAGCTCTAGAAGCTGCCCGCAGTTATGAGGTAGTGATAAAAGAGAGGGGCAGATCTCAGTCTGCAGGAGTCAAGAGCCCTGCCAACCAGATGGCAGGAGGAGCCTCTTCCAGGCCAACGTTCGAACCCAGGAGAACGGAAGAACCCAATCACCAGCCAAGACCACATTTCTGTTTCCATTGCAAGAGAGATGGACATTTGATAAAGGACTGTAGGCGTGCAAAAGGCCTGTGCCTAGTTTGTGGCGCGTCCAATCACAGAATTGAGACCTGTCCATATAGATACAACTCAGCTCACGCACACACCAACCAACCACAGCGGCCAACCATCCAGGCTCCTGCAACTCGTCCTGCACTACCTGCTCCATCACCTGCACAGCCTGCTCGCCAATTCCAACAGGCAATGAGGGACATGTCTAGAGGGCAGAGAAACAAGCCCCAAAGGCAGAATGTGCCTCCAGCCAGAAGGAATGTACCACGGCGACAAACCTTCACATTAGAAACCGTAGAAGCCGAGACTGTAGGTCAAGGTAACACCAGTAAGCCTTTTTCACCCTTGTATCTCTTTGTTATTTTATACACTATCTATACTACAGTCACCAAACTTCTTTGCACGGTTACACTTTCCTGTTACAAATTTCGAGGACGAAATTTTTATAAGGAGGGTAGAATGTAACAACCCTAATTTTCTTATACACTTTTTCCTATACAAATTTTTTCAAAATATTTTTCAAAAATCCACAAAGGGGTATTTAGCCTGAGCACAAGATTTAGGTAATTATTTTTATTTTTAATTACAAGATACAAGAATAAAATAACTCCATTTTTAGTGTACAAGAAATTACTTTAAAATTTAATGTATACTTGGAGTATTTACTCTTGCTGCTATCATTTTAAGTAATTAAATAACACAATAATTACAAGAAGGAGCTTGTAGCTCGTTGGTAATACCTTACACTGCTGAACCAAGCCACCAGAGTTCGAATCCCAAGCCCCACATATTTTTATATCATTTTGTTTTAAAATTTTTGGGAAGGTCAACGGTCAAACAGCCATAACTCTCAAAATTTATACTGCACAGAAAAAGTTAGATACACTAAAATTCCCCCCAGGAGAAATCCCACCCTACGCCACTTCGACTCGGCCGGACGGCCGAGTCGTCAACACGGAATTTCTCCGTGTTGACCTGGTCAACCTCCCTGTATACTTTATTTCTTTGTATCGGTTACCATATTTTCAATAAATCACTTTCATTACAAAATTTAATGATTTTTAATGATTTTCTTATATATTTATATTTTTTTTTATCAAAACCCTAACCCTAGCCTAGCCCTATATAAACACCCCTACCCTCTACCATTTCACCCTACAATTCTAAGTCCACTCTCTAAAATTCTCAAGAGAACACGGTACGTTAGAAAATGAGCGAGAAGCGAAGCGCTGCCGAAACCGACGACGAATTCCGACGATCGTACTAGGATCCTTGGCGACGTTTCGACGCACCGACAACCTACTACTTTCTTAGCCTCCCTAGCTTGTCCAAACTTGTAAGTCCCACTGTTTCTCTCTCTCTTTTCTTTTAAGAAAAATACGACTTTTTAGAACCCGACGGAAATCGGAACAAACCGATTTCCGATTCGGTTTTTTTACAAAATTCCACTTGTCACCTAATCCATAATATCTAAACATATTCATGATGACTATTAATCACATAAAAACCAATTTAAACAAAGTTTCTCACATGAAATGATAACTTTCTTGTAATATCGTATTCTTTTCATAAAAATACCATAAAGTTTATTTTTCCTCTTCTAATTAATTCCCTCATTCCTAAACATGTTCATCTTGATAAATAAACTTGTAGAAATCAATTTGAACGAGTTTTCACACATGAAATGATAACGTTTTCAAATACCGTATTCTTACACTTAAATACCCTTATGTTTAATTTATCATGTTTAACCCCTAAACATCACAATACCTTAAAATAAGTCACGAGGTAATGACCTACCTCCACACACACGCAAATATAACCTTAATTGATATCGTTAAAATTTAGAATACGAAAATACAAGACTTTTCGCTAAAATACCATATTCTTTATAAACCTTTTCTAAAAGCTTTAAGTTGTACACAATTCTAAAACAAAATCTTTTAAAATGAAAGTACGATTTGTCATGGACATCGATCGTTTATCTAAACTGACTTTGTGGTGTCTAGACAAGTGTGTCAAGGCTAGTGGTTTTTAATTAGGCCCACTATTGTGGTTCCTTCCCACTTACCTGGCACTTACCTGGCCGTAATTGGCGGTGAAGAGGCGATTTGAGGCTTCTAATGACTTATCGTTTAGACCTCAGAAATAGGCTAGTTGGCTTAGGAAACCCTAGAAACTAAAATACGGAAATCTATACCCTTTTACAAATAAATACCTTATATTTAAAACTGTTTTTCTAAATGAATGGTATTTGTTAAACCTATGCAAAGCGCCACTACAACCCACCTTTGGGGAACCCGTTAGGGATAGTACGGTTCATCGTGCACCCACGGGCTAGTAGTGCGAGATTCAGACCTCCACAAGGAGCATTCGGTCTCGAAAGGTTTAAAATATGACATTTAAGAAAAATGAGATTTTTTTGAAAATAAAATATTTATTTAAAATTATTCTTGGATTAATATATATATAATTATCATTTGAACACCTATTTTATTATAAGATAAACTTTCCACTTTTTTCTAAAATTACAAGATTAAAAGTTACATTAAAATACCATGAATTTCAAATAAATCAATTAATACTTTTATTAGGATATATTCACTAGAATAACACAAATAAAATTTACACTCATTATAACTATAAAGACGAATAATAAATACTTGAGGTGTATCTTGAAAACTATACAATAGTACTTTTTACATAAAACCCCCTCAAGTTTTATAAATTACAATAAAAACCCTAACAAATATAGAACTTCAAATTACCTTTCTTTTAGTCTGACTCGGGTTAGAGTCTGACTAATTCTGACTTGAATATAATTCAAGTCAATCTATATTCTTTAATATTCCAACTCAGTATGAACACAGGAATCCCAGAATCCAGTTAATAATCTATATAACTTGACTGAACCGAACCATGGATATATTCCTTTTTACATGTTTTCCAGTATTCCATTTACATGACTCTACGGTTATAACCGTTTCCTGATATCATGGTTTCGGTCAGTCAGTCAATCGATCATGCAATCAATACAATTTTACAAGATAACAATACAAACAAGATATCACGGGATTTAAGGGGTAGATTGGTACGGAAGGTGTTAAAGGTGGCACGAGGTGGTCAGATTAAGACACCTAACCGATATTCTGTTGCTGTTGTACCGTGGCATAAACGGTTCCTTGAGTTCCTGATACCATAGTCTCCGGGGCAAGTGAGACTCCTCTCGTATACACTGGCATCCTTCTGTACCAAGCTACAAAGAACAGCGTTAACACAATACTACAACAATATAACAATATAATACAACTATAATAATATACTCTCTCTCTATCTTACTCTCTATCTATTCTCCTTTTATCTTTGGGACTTACCGAGCGACCTGTTCGCTGACGACATTCTATTTCTTTCTTCTTTGAATGTCGTCAGGTGGTTTGAACCCGGCAGAGATCGAGCCATCATAAGAAAACTTGGAGCAGTTTACTGAAGACCCTGCACAGTAGTTTCATTGTACACTTTTCTTTTCAGTACTTTTTATTTCCTGTTATGCCACTGTTTAGGCATCTTTTATTCCAGTTGTATTTCCTTTCATGCATTGTACAAAGAATGTTAATAAATAAAGGTTGCTGTTCTTTTTATACTCTTGTCTCTTGTGTAATTATTTTTATATTGCTTAGCTACGCTTAGCGTATATACTTCTGAGTACATACGTAGCGGACCTCGTCGCGTCCCCTTCACCGTACACTGAGAAGCGGGGCGTGACAGCTTCCTCCGTCATAGTGGAAGGATTTGTATCCTCCCCAACAGTCGTTTTTCTCAAATTATTTTGAATCAACATGGCAACTATATGGACTTGCCATAAACTGAAACTCACATTTCCATCAAACTTCTCAATATCGAACTTCGTGATTGTCAGAGACATTATGCAGTATCAAACTAAAAACACGATACGTGCTAACGAACCATAAAACTTCAAAATCATGATCTAGGAAGATGGAGAAGAGAACAATAGCGTCGTTACCCACCGTTAACCTAAATCACGATATTGAAAACCTAATGGTTCAAACAAAAGATCCCCAAACAATAATGTCTCTGATACCAGTTTGTTGCGGCAAGACGATTACGAAGATATGTAAACAATAGAGAAGAAACCACAAAACAAACTACAGACAAATAAGAAATAAAGTACTAACCAAATGGCGAAGGCGGAGATTTTATTAATCAACGAATATGGAGGAGTACAAAATCGGTGGACGAATTACAAATCTCTCAAAAAACCCTAGCTCTCACAAATAACAAAAGAGTTCTCTCAAAATATTACAGAAGCTATCTCAAAGGCTATCAATCCCTAGGGTTACAAAATACTTTAATATATATAGTATTCTAGAAATATAATCAAGATAACTAATTCCTCAACCAATAGATATCTGGCCCATAATGACGGCAGACGTCTGATTAAGAAAGTGCAGATGTCTGCCCAAAAGTCTTTAGAATTAATAGAGCGTTTCCAGACGTCTGAACAAGGATCTTCAGACGTCTGGTCGTGAGGTTTCGAAAGTACAGAGCGCTCGCAGATGTTTGATGAGCTCTATGCATACGTCTGCCCAATATATGCAAAACATACAGAGCGTCGACATATGTCTGAAGTTTTATTTTTATACGTTTGCCCCTTGCTTACAGATAAATCTGAATACTGAACAACTCCGAGATTGTGCCGAATCAACAGGGAAACTTAATAGGGATGGGAATCGAAAGCGTACACAACACTATTCATAGTAAACTCCATAATAGAGGTTAATTAGTTCATGTAATTTTAAGTTCAAACTCAGTTTTCTTTTTATTAAGGCTAAAAACAAATCACTTATTTTGGTGGTCCAAAACAACATACTGTAAATGTGTTGAAGATTAGTGTGTGTGTGTGTGTGTGTGTGAGAGAGAGAGAGAGAGATTGGCATTGTATTGGTGTTCGTTTGTTAGGCTTTGATGTAAGAAAATATGAAGGTATGGGATCCTGGAAAACCTTAGCTGTCACGTAATTAAGGAGGCCAATAACAATCTATTTATAGATAATCTATTCATAGTAACTCAACAAGATTAGGAGTTGTAGTAATAGATGAGCAAGATCATTGAGATTTAAGATTTGGTTTAAATATTGGTTGTTCAGGGTTGAAGAGAAAAAAAAATAAGAGCAAAATAAGTATTATAAAAATATTTTTCAACTAGACAGGGTTTAAATGTCTGTTTACATAGTTGAGTGGGTGCAAATGTGCAATTTTTTATCTTTTGAATTTGTTAATTCTTTTTCGGTTTGGTGTGCGTGCGTGTTTGTTTTTTATTTTCTTTTGGGGTTGTGTTCTCTTTTTGATTTGGGGATTGTGCGCCCGCTTATGTGTGTTTGTTCTCTTAGATGCATATATCCCCCACCTCCACCTCCACACACACACACACACCCCAACCTCTTTTTGATTTGGGGATTGTGTGTGTGTGTGTGTTTGTTCTCTTAGATGCATATATCTCCCACCTCCAACCCCCCCCCCCCCCCACCATAAAAAAGGAAAAATCCATATATCGCCATCTTGTTGCTAATGGCCCGTCCCAAAGCCTCCCTCTTCAAACACAAGACATGCACGCATGGTGTTCAATAGATTCCCGTATGCAGGTCTCTAGCAGTTCAAAGAGATTCTAAAAAATGTATGTCTCGAATGGTATGGTGGAGGTAGTGGAGGTTCGCGACGGAGGAGGAGAAGGAGGTTATTCCGGCGGCCATGGATGGCGTGGCATCGGGGCGCTGATTCCACCACTTATTATTGTTCACCAGCTTCTTGGTTTGCGTTGATGGTGTTTGTTTGGAGATAGCTTGAGACTTGACAGGTTTGATCTCTATCAACATTTTTTCTCCTATTATTACTACTAGTTGTTGTTTGTTTTGGTTCATAATCTATTGTAGTGTAAGCTGAAGGAGAAACAAGTGAGGCTATAGATGTTGAGAGCTTGGATATAGACTTGATAAGACGAGCTATAGGACATGTTAATATAGGGTCGACACTCTAGGAGTTTATACCTAATGGTGTAGCTTATGTTAGAAGGCAATTGATAATAAAGGTTTAGGCATCGTTTGGCAACGGGGCTATGGTTTGTGATACCAAGGTTACATGGAGTTTCGAGGCTAAACTCCGAAAACTGTAACCGAGCCTCGTTGGGCAACCAAAATAGAGTTTCTTAGCCCACGGTTTCAAAAGGTTTCGAGGGCTCAAAACCCCTTTTTTTAAAATCCAAAAAGACCGAAGCTTCGCAAAGTTTAAGCCGCTCTTTTTTAAACCCTACTTTTAAACGAAACCATGGTTTCAAGCCTATGTTGGCAAAAGATCCTAAACTTTGCAAAATCACAATATTTGTGAAACCGCGGTTTGCACGTATGCAAACCAAACCAACTTGGGGTTTCGGAAACCTTATTGCTAAACTAGGCCTTAGAAATTTATGTTTGAGATAAAGGTAGAAAATTACAAGTTCTATATATATCATTATGTCAACATTCCAGGAGTTTATGTTAATTGGTGTAGCTTATGGAAAAGGCTGTTGGTATCATGTGGATAGTATAATAGAAAAATAGCCAACATCTGCGGAAGAAACATATATATTAGACAATTAATATTCAAGGTTTGGAAGGCTTTATTTAAGATGTAGAAAATAGTGCAAATTATTATATGTATGTACACGAGCATAGCATGGATAATAATTAAGATTTAGAAAATTATATCTACTATTTTCCTGTGGTAAAAAAAAGTGAATGTGGTTATCATCCTCATAATAAATAACCAATAGGTCGCTACTAGCATTTTGAAAAGAAAAAATAAATCTAAATGTTTTTTTTACGTTGGCCTGCATGTATGAGAAATTCTTTCATGTACCTCCTCCACCACCTCCTCGGCGCCCCGATTCCACGTCATTCACGGCCACCGAAATTCGATCATAATAGGTTGTCGTTAGATCAGTCGCCGAGAAGATGGGTTGGTTTTATTTAATCGAATGAGGTTGACTGGTATTGGATCCAATGAGCATACAATGGGAAGCTTACTCATGTCATGTTCGATGGTAGAATTCTTGCATCAAGGCAACTGCATACATGGTGTAGTGTTGAGAATGAGCAAGAATGCTTTTGTGGCTACTTCACTATTAGATATGTAAAGTGAAATGTGGGGAAATTAGCCATGTCCCATCCTCCTTTGATGAGCTTAGCATTGTAAGTGAAATGTTGCAGGCTGTTCCCAAAATGGCTTCGCCTATGAAGCTTTGGCGCTCTTTAACTGAACGAGATCAGATCGTTGCTCCCCTGATGCTATCACTACGGTTGCTGCTCTTTTAGCTTGTTAACTTTTGGGTATCTATCTGTTCGCAGATCCTGTCATAGCTATGCACTAAAGTGCAATTTTTTACTCGAACGTTTATTTTAGTAATGCTCTTTGAACCTGTATAATAAATGGCGGCACTCGATCTCAGCTCGTCAAATATTTGATGATACAAGCAATAGAAACACAGTGACATGGTGTGCGGTGAACTTTTCAGCAAAATGTTGGAGGAAAAAAATGAAGCCTAATCCCGTAACTTTTACTACTAAGATCAGAGATTTGATGGCAGAAAAAAGTATAGTTAAATCTTTGGGGTCTGGCATCGTAAGCATGGATAATGGTTCCGATCGCATTCACATGCTTTACCAACTCGTCCATCCTTTGGTACCATATATAATTTTTTCCCCTTGAACTTATGACCTTATCACAATTCTCATGCTCTACCAACCCGTCCATCCTTTGGTACCATATATAATTTTTTTAGTCCAATTCTATTACGTTATGGTACTAGGCCTTGATATTAAATCCCAGGTCTGAGTTAGAAACGAAACTCTAAATTAAATTATTTCAAAAAACAATACTTTTTTGTTCACATATTATAAGTTCATCTGAAGAAGAAAAAGAACTATACAGGATCAAAAAATTAAATTAGGGCATGCACTTCCCTTAGTAAATTACTTACTTTTCATATTGAATTGTTGGAAGCCTTGAACACTCGACTGCTACATATGTCTGAAACTTTGAATATTAGATAGTGAATACCAATTCTTGCGCTATTTAGCCAGACGGGTCTATTCCAATAAAGATCGGGTTCAGATAAATAAACGGCATGTTTGTATGTAATCAAGAGGCCAATATGCCCAACCCGATTACAATAATTTTTCTTTTCCAAAGGGCGAGGGTAGAGAGTCCATCTTATAAACCCTTACGAGTATGGAGCACTTTGGTGCAATCTCTCCACCGACGTTTCTAAATAAAACATGTCCTAAATTTAACAGATGTACAATGCACTTTTTTTGCTTTTTTAATAGCATCCAAATACCTTCGAATCCAATAAACAATATTATTCTTTTGTTAATGAGGATCCAATCATGCATATCTAAATTATATCTATAATGCATTGAACACTAAATCATTTATGGTCTTTATTCTATAGATGCATTCTTCATTCACGTATCAAATCTAATTCATGGCACCGTATTTGCAAATGTGATATGTTTTTATGTGAGAGATCTCAAAACATTGCATCTGGAGTGCTCATTCAAAACTTGTTAAATATGATGATTTCTAGATTCATTGCTTGATCATGAATGCTAGCCCTATAAAAGACTTGTGTGGCGATGATTTCTTTACAACACAATGATCGTCGTTGGGTTTCCTCTCCCATGGCGACTCAACAAAGAAAAAAAAATATTGGAGAGGCTCAAAGATGGGGGCAGCTTCCTTTATTTAATGAAGGAAGCTGCATTCTAGTATCCTCTGGTTTGAGGATATCAGAATGCAGTGGACATCAGCATTTGGAGTAAGTATAAACGTTAATTATTTTTTTATTTTCCTTTCTTCTTGATTTTCCTGAATACACATTTTTCATCGTACACTAGAAGCATTATCATCTTCTTCACAACATTGAAGACTTTTTCCATCAAAATGAAACGGTAACGGGGCAAACCTTCCATGAAAGATCTAAATTTCTTTTCCCTACTTGCAGCTTTAATCCTATCCCAATCAATTTTAATTTAGTGCCATTTTTTATTTATATATTTTTAGATATAAGATTATGAATAAGAAAGAAGTTTGGTGCAATCCCGAAAGACCAGTTGAAGTCCTTGAAACATTTTTAGATGAAATACTCTAATAAATGGGGGGAGGGGGGGGTGGGTTTACGCAGGAAATTTTATTTCAATCAAATCATTCAAGAAAACATCAAAGAATAATGGTTTGAGAAGATTAATTATGCCTTTATATGTTAGTCATGTATGTAAACAAGAAAATATTTATGCTGGTTCATCTAGAGAGGGTGAATCTTAGTTAAGTGTGCTTGTTGAGTGTGTTTGTGTGTATATTTGTACATTAGAAGTAGGCTTAAAACTACCAAATGTTTTGTCTCAATTACGAGAAACTACCAAATTCTCTTAAAATTACGAGAAACGACCATAGTTAAAAAATTTATATATTTTTGGGTAGTTTCTTGCAATTATTGATGACGTGCCATCTTATTTATGATAGTTTTTCGTAGTTTTTGAAAGTTTTGTGGTAGTTTCATGTTGTTTTTGAAAGTTTTGTTATAGTTTCTTGTGTATTTTACAAGAACTTAGTGGATTCTCATAATTAGGCCAAAGTATTTAGTAGTTTTTTTTTTGGAATTAAGCCTTAGAAGTAAGAATTATAAACACATCTATGCATTCCATGTATTGTAAATTCACCTGTCTGCTCAACCTTGGTATGTTGGAGTGCTTTAGTTGTACTTAATTAAACGTTTATAATAGATCGTTTTAGGTGTTTATTTTATCCTTTATTTGATATATTATTATAAGGGCAATTTTTTTAGTTGTACCTGTCTTCTCATTTTTCCCGTTTCGACTAACTTAGGGCTTCGTATTTGGTACAAAGCGGTGTCCAAGTGGCTTGCTCGGATAGTACTTGTCGATATTTCCTGCAGAGGCTCCATTCGATCTCCGCTGTTGCTTGAGGTAACCACTCATCCCTCTCACATCATAGATGTTTTCTCAAAAGCTGATAGTTTCCGATTAATGTTTTGCCAAATCTCCTTTGTGCACTTTTTTCCCTTCTAAACGTTGATATTGTTATGTTTAAGGTTAAGGCTTTTCTTAGAAAAGAACCTTTGCCATTGCCGTCGCAGGAATAGACATAAATGGTGCGAACACCAGTATTAAAGCTGCGAGGAGGCTTCAAAACAATTATCAAAGGCAGAATATTTGAGAAGGCGGACAAGGGAAAGAAAGTTCGGTGATGTAATTAATAAACTTTGGTGGGAAAACAATATATCTGTATTAATAGGCGGCCATGTAGATGTATGACTGAGGTTGTTTGTATGTAAAAATCAAATGAATAAGAAATAGTTTCGAAAATTATGCAAGGTGTCTGATTGGTATTAAAAAAAAAATCTCTGTACATGCAAGGGAAAAATGCTTATTTTTATTGTTACTCTTTTAATCCTAGTAGCATTAGTTTTTTTTTTTAATTTATTATTTGCTTTTTAATATAAGTCACCTAATGAGGATAATAACAGTTTATTTATAAATAATGTATTCATAGTAACTCAACGATCTTTTTAACCGAGTAATTGAGGAGGCGGCCATCAACTCCTTGGATTTAAAGATTCACAAACAACCCCCTAAAAATGCATCTCTTCAACAATATCGTGGAGGGCGTGGGGGGTAAGTTGGCCAAGTATCCGACCCGGCCCAATTACTGGGTGAAACAGAAATCGCGCTCTGTTTCTCGAGACCGCGTCAAGCGCGAAGATCGTGGATATCGTGGGAATCGATCTCGTTGATCGTTGAGGAAAATCTGAGCAGTTCAGGAGCGAAGGATACAAGAGAAATGCATATAATAGAGAGAAGAGCGTACCTCTCTCGTTATTGATCAAGAATCGGCTATAATCGGAGCCCCAATTAAAAAGCCCCTATAACCGGCGGCGTCCCATCCTCCCTCCTGCCTTTCAAGTTCGGCACCAACCATTTTCGCCACCGAGATCATCAACCACCGCCACAATCAGCGACAACTGCGCCGACCACGACCCCGACCCCTCGATCCGACCTCGAAGGCGCTCGTTGCTACCTGAAATTAATTTCGATTCTTCGCCGATTCCATTGCAGATTCTTCGATCCCGATTTCGTTGCGATCTTGTTTCTGCTCGTCGCTATACCGATCTCGCATCAATTTTTTTCTAACATCACAACTTTTTTGTATCCGGATTATTTTTTGCTCTTCAGGAAGCGCTAGGGATTTGATCTGCTAAAGGCCTATTCTTTTTGTTTTTGTTTTTTATAATAGTGGCAGAACATGCTTTATATTGTTTTATATTTCTTTTCGTAACAAATGATTCAGCAACACAATTGATATTCCCACTACCACAATAATCTTACGGATATATCTATAGGGACATAAGATTACTCCGTAGGTCTAAATGCCGCATGTGCAAGTCTTCGCTCTGAACATACCCCTACGGAGTAATAGTTGCCCTTAACATAATTTTTATTTAATTTATTGGTGTATAAAATAAAATACGTGTACCTACGAATTTATCCGTAGGGCCTAATAAATACCCCTACGGATATATTCGTAGGGCCAGATAAATGCCCCTACGGAGTAATTCGTAGGGACAAGTTTTATCCCTGACAAAATATATATTTTGTGCCTACGGCGAAATGTGTAAGGGCAAACATTGCCCCTACGGATTAATCCGTATGGACAAAATATAAGGATAATTTATAAAAAAAAGGGGCTTCCCGTTTTTTCCCCGCTTTGTGTACAATAATATATACATCATATAACCAAATACAGAAATATTCATAATCAATATTTCACGCATAATATATAAAAGAAATAAACAAACAGAATACAATATCAATCTAAATCATCGTGGAAAAGCAAACTGTAACATCCTAGTTCATTTATACCATATTTACTTGAGTATTTCTTAATCTTGTGGCTATTCTTGATTATTATTTGTTTTGGTTGTGGATAGTGTTTTGGTATCTGTCTTTAGCATCCGACCCGACCCGCATGTTTGAAACCCGTCTTGGTTCTGAATTACGTCTTATCCTTATTAGTATTAGGACAGAGGATCTGTGCACACATATATGCTCTTTATACATGTATCATATATTTGGCATCTGCATATATTTTATATAATACAATTATAACCAAACATAATATTTTAAATATCTAGCATGGCCTGCATCATACCCCATACCCTATGGCTATATCCTGATATCGTGTTCATGTCTCGTTTAGTGAAACGGGCTCGTTTGGATCGCTACGTGCATAATACGTGTATCCGTTCGTGGGGTATGCATTTTCTTTAACCGAACATTACATTATGGTTTTGGTTGATACGTATATTATCCATATTGTCAAACGAGATTTTTAGACAGGACCCGGATATTTTTTAGGAGTATTTTTGTATTAGCTATAAAACTCAAAATATTTAATATAATATTCTTTATATATTATAACTGTTACTTTATTTATATACACACAGAGAGAGGTTAATGGAGGAAAGGTCGTATAGCATCGGAAAAATGCACCCTCCATGATTTTTTTCGACGATCAACATACATCGCCTTCATCTTTATCATCTAAGATGTGGATACACCAAATTTCATGTCATTATACCATTTTTTCACCGTTGATTTAGTTGGTGCAAAATTAATGGTTTACCGACAATATAACTTTTTACATTGCTAATTCAACGGTGAAAATGGCTGATCGTCGGAAAAAATGGTGGAGATTGTATTTTTTCGACACCATAGAAGAAAATCCCCTCCTATGGCCTATATATATATATATATATATATATATACATATATATATATACATACGCGCGCGCTTTTAAACTAAACAAATCCTAAACAAATCTCAGCATATCTCTGTCTCTCTCCTCTATATATATCATATATATACTATATATATTCTTTTTTTAACCCTAATATTTCAAAACTCACAACCTCTCTCTCTTCCTCACCTCTCTCTTTCCCTGTCTCCGGTGAGAAAACGCCTAACCCACAGCCTCACCTCGCCGTCGCTGCCACCACCCTCGCCTTCATCTCGTCACCACCTCTCTCCTCTACTCTATTATTCTCCCTCTAACCCCGACGGTTCCTGCACACCCGAAACCCCACCCAAGAAACCCACGGCACCCAGACCTCCACCGCCAGAAACGTCGCCATCACCGCCACCACCTTCGTCTCACCGCCCTCGTCCCAATCTCGTCATCACCATCTCCTCTCTCCAACTCCTGACGAGAACCCATTCCCGAGCTCCTCATCAACCCTGCACGCCCTCACCGCAGCCACACCCATCGCCGGATACCTTCACCTCATCGTCACCTCTCGCCTCCTATAACCCAGACCTAAGCCGGAGCACAAAACCCCAGACCTCATTCTTCTTCTTCTTCTCTTTCTTTTCTTGATTCTTGTTGTTCCGGTGATCGCCGGATTCGCGCACGTCGCTGACGATCCGGAGGACCCAGTCGTCGTCCTCATCCAGCGTGGTCATGTCTTTGAGTGGCCTGGTTCAGTTATGTACACATGTGGTTCTCATCGCGACGTTTACCCGACGTCGAACGTGACGTACGCACCCCGTCTTGAGATCCGATCAGGCAAGTTTATCTTGCCACATGCTATGCTACTATATATATATTCATATGAATAAAAATATTACATGTATTTTAATTATGCATCCCATATTATAATTTTACCGTTTTACGATACCCGTACGTATCCATAATGACAATTGCATATCTAATTACATGTCGAAACACCCTGATATCATTTCACTATTATATTAACATGACATGTTATCTAGCTTGCATCATAAGTAGTCATGGATATATATAGGTTATTACAGATAGACATATATATCCTGAAATAGGTTATTACAGATAGACATATATATCCTGAAATCAACATTATACCATGATCCTGATATCGTTTACAGTTTTACATTGGATATCCTTTTGATACATATGCGCCACATGACATGCCATGATACACTACCTGACTTGATACTTGATCTTGTTACTAGTACCAACAATCATGATTTGTTGTCCTAACGGACGTACCCTGTTGTCTGCATAGACAAATTTGTACCTGCTTGATCCTGTGTTGGCATTAGATTCATATTCTCAATACCTGACTTGAACACATAACCTTGGGGGTAAGGGAAAATCAATAATGAGATCTGACTTGTAACTCGACAGTTCGATACTTATACCGATCAGTCTTTACGGGTTAGGCCAACCCCGGGATGCTACTGCTGACATCATTCGTCTTTACATGTTACTTGTTTACTGCCTAGCGGTTCTCGGATTCAGCCCGAGAGTATTGACCGTAGTCCCGGGCATGTATGTTTAGATTACTCATCGCGCTTCACATACACATACACATCTCACTGTTTCATATCTGTGTTTATCATTTATATTCATGTTGTTGATTTATATTCATGCCTGTATATCTGGTTACATCCTGGTTATTACTATTGTTTGATATTATAACGCACTGACGTCTGGGTTTTGCATGGCCCAGTTCCTCTATCTCTATCGTAGGCTGAAAATGAGTATTTTAGCTGTCAAACCGAGCAGTGAGGATTGAGTTTAGTGATATTTAGTTTAGTTCTTCCCGCTATTTTATTTCTTGATGTGGGCCCATATTGGGACGTATTTCTAGATGTTGTTATTTATTGGATTCATCGTTTCCGCTTATATATTTTCTTGACTCTTTATTCTGGCAAATGGACATGTAGTAGATAGAATTTATATTTTTTACTATTCTTGATATCTTATAGACAGCCGTAATGTGACTGTGGAGGGATGATTCCTATCCACAGGTAGCATGGTTGGCTCTGTCACGTACCGTAGTTAGCGCACTCTGGGAAGCGGGACGTGACACAAACAACCACCAATATCGTCAAAAATATATACAATATGTATCAGATAAGTACATACATCCTCAAAAATATAATAAAGCTATCCTGGCTCGGTCCAGCTCCTCCACTTCTGATAATCGCCGTAATCCGGCGCATCTGTTCTCGGTGCAACTCTGAGTCGTCAAAAACTTGACTAATGAAGGAGCGGACTGTGCGGGAGTCTGAGCGGGCTATGGTGCTGTAGGAGTGGTCTACGCAACCGCAGCCAAGGTAGTGGCTTGCGGAGCAGCAGCCGAAGGAGATGCATATGGAGCCGCAGCCGAAATAGCCTGCCAAATCTGTAAAATTTTGTGTGTAATAAACGAGTAAGAACGGTGTATTAGATTTTAGTCGAATTCATATCATTATCAGATTATTGTGAAACCCCAATCTAAGAATACTTAGGGACTTAGGCCTAGTTTGAGTATCTAGTTTGGAAAACCGTAGTTTATTTTAATTAGATAGTTTTATATAAGTATGATTAATCAAAGCTAAGTCTACAACCAAATAAGCTCAGGCTACTAATATTGCATATGCGACTATCTATAATGTGATATAATATTTTACTATTAAGTAATATACGTACCAACATCTCCTTCAACTCCTTGACGGTGGTCTTCAAGACGGCAACATTATGCTCCAGACGTCATTCACGGGGGTAGGGGAAGTAACCGCCGGAGTGGAGACCAACCTCATATGGGCCCTGCTAGGACCCAGTCCCCGGCCTCTCTCCCAACCTCCATGGTGCCCTCTGTGTGCGGCGTCTAGGACTGGGGTCAGTAGTATCGGATCGGTCTGTCTATTAAAATCGATTCCCGATGCCTCCGCCTGCTCCACCATCCGCTCCTACAATCACATTAACCATTAAAATATAAGTATATTATTTAAATTTGAACTTATCAAAACAAAAATTTCATTCGAACTAGAATAAATATTAACACTTACGCAATACTCCTGGGTAGCGGTGTCGGGAAATCAAAGCTCGCCCGTGGCGGGATCTGTCGAGGTGCCGTGGACGACAAAATACGTGGTCAACACGCTCGGTATACCACCATGCGCCAAGGTCTGAGCTCTCTGCAATTCGCCAAAAATTTACATATATTATAAAATAACTCTTAATATTGCATTATATCAAAATAGATCTATTGTAATTTACCGATGACTCCATGGCACGAATAATATTTCTCGAGTCACCTGTGTAACTGAGACGACCCCTCTTTGTCGACTTCCTATTCTCCTTATTTTGATCGGCATGTTTCTGCACAACACAATCAGATTTAGTTTTCTAATTAAGCAACACAAAAAATAAATTATATACTAAATAATGAATTACATTTAAATTACAAAACCTGTTTGCGCTCAGAGTCATAATATTGGCACAAGAGAAGCCATGTATCTACGTCGACTCTGGCAAAGGCCGGAGTATGTAGGAGAGCCTCTCTCTCTGCCTCGTGGGTCGCCAGCCATACCAAATAGCAATCGATCTTCAGCTCTTTCCTATTATATCGGACCTTAGATTGCATGTTTTTCATGAGGCCCGGGTACAAAGCGTGAAGATCGAGCACATTGTCAGGATGATCAGGGCCGGGTAAAGGCCGAAAGTCGTAATCCAACTGCAAATACAAGAAAATAATGTATTTAAATTACAAGTGTTAAATAATAATAAATTTATTGGAGAAGTCAAATGAAAATATATATTAATATCCGAGCCTAATCCTAGAAGAGGGAAAATGATCGCCGGTGCTGATCGCCCCACTCAACATGAAGTGGATATTTCTTTTGGATGCAGCTCTCATCCCCCGTATACTGGCCGAACCTGTCGACATAATCGCCAGTATAGCGATAATCGGGGGTAAGGAAGAGTAGGAATGGTTCCTTCCCCCTATCTTTATCGGGCCTCAGCCTGTGGGACTGATTCGGCCCTCGAGTCCCCCTCTCGGGATGGGGCTACCCTGCATCTACAAGAAATATCAAGACAAGCAATATTAAGACAAAACAGTATTAAGAAATCAAGGATTAACGAAAATTGAAGTGCGATATATACCTCCGGCGACAGCAGCATGAGCCTGGGCCCGGGCAGCAGCACGAGCTGGACGATAGTTCCTCCGGTGAGGAACAGCCGGTTACCCAGACGTGGACGCATCCCATCCAACTAGAAAATAAACATTGATGATAAAATTACATGAAGTTCATGTTTATCCTTAGAGGATATGTAAAATGAATAAATATTTTATATTTATTCATACTAACCTGCAGACTGAGCGAAGGGTACGGAAGTGGCGGGCGTGGTCTCTGTGCCAGATGTGGATGCACCACCTATAATTAGACAATTAAAAATAGATTATATAAGTAATTGCAAAAAGAATGTGTATATATCTATAATATAACATTCTAAATCAATATGCATACAATATAGGATATATAAACATACTCGCAGGTGCGGTGGTGGCCTCTGCCCGAGATGTGGAGGCACCACCTACCGCTAGACAATCAAAAAATGATTATCTAAGTAAGAGCAAAAAGAATGTGTGTATATTTATGATATAACATTTTAAATCAATATACATACACTATAGGATATATAAACATACCTACAGGTGCAGTAGTGGCATCTGCCTCTGATGTGGACGCACCACCAACAGCCAGACAATTAAATATTGACTATATAAGTAATTTTGAAATAAATATGCGTGTATATCTATAATATTACATTCAAAATGAATATGCATGCAATATATCTGGAGGTGTGACAAAGTCCACGCGGAAGGATTCATCCGAAGGGGATACCGATCGGGGTGCAAGACTAGCCCTTTGGAGCTCCCTATACAGCTCCCCGGGCAGCAGAACCGCTCTGCCTCTGCCGTGGCTAGTGCTCCTGCTGCCCCTCGCTGCTCCGGGCGTCGTCATCAGACCTAGATAAGAGTATAATCATTACATATGCATGCAATATATGTATAAATCGTAGAAATGTGAAAACATTACTGATAACCTTTTTCATTTCATACGCATTATACATATTTACTTGGATTTCATCATCGATATCATTTCTAATCCACGTAATTTCACGATCAGCTGAAGACAATCTGTCTTTTGAAACAGACGGTCAGAGCAATCTAAATCTTCTCTCTTCTTCATCCTCATCACTGTCCTCCATACGATCCTCGAATTCTGAGACATCGTAAACATCCTTAGGTTTCTAACGGCATACGACACTCCATCCCGGATGCTTCAAGCACTGCGAGTAGTATACTTGGAATGCTTGATTCGGAAAGATAAATGGATCGTCCTGACCGTAAAATCGAAGTATGTTCACACTAGTCAATCCATATTCATCTTTCCAAGTCCCGAGATTGTTTCTCCACTTATCCATATCGGTTCGTGTATCGTACCAAATACACTAAAATATATAAAACGGTTCTGATCATCCGGAATATTGGATGCCAAGTATGCAATTTAAGTATCCATAATAAATCACAACATCCAATCCTACCATCGCAATCCCACTATTCTGAGTAGTTCAAGATGTTTCTATGTCCTTAACTTCAAATTTGTATCAAAGGACACTGAATCCTTTATAATATGCAAGCTCCATGCTAGGAAACTGAGCTAAACATCTTAAATCTTTCTCTAACGATGCAAACAAGTTCGGATCGTGGATCTGACAAAACAAATTTTACGGCAAATACATAATGATATAAGTTTAGATTAAAACCGGTAGCAATAACATGTTATTCGAACAACTTACATGAGCTGTTGTTTCCCCCAATCAGAGCAAAGCTCTGTTGGAAATTCAAAATTCAAATTTTGAAGCAACACTTCAAATCCCGGGCGCAACGCGCCACGTGTCAGGCGCGGATACATCAGCGCAACGCCCAAAGCAGCGCACCCAATCAGAGCAAAGCTCTATTTAAAGCAAAATTAAAGGAAGCAATGCTTCAGTTGCACAAGCACTGCGCTACGCGACACGTGTCAGCGCAGATGCGCTCGCACAGTTGCGTTGTGCTTTGCGATGCGCTACACGTGTCAGCGCAGATGCGCTGGCGAAGTTGCGCTGCTTGACACGTGTCACGCGCTGGGGCATTTGCGCCAAACAGAATTAAGAATTTAAAGAAATCTTTCTGTTCTTGTTAAAACAAGAAGATTTTCTTCTGTAAAACAGAAGCCATTGGATCAAAGATCCAACGGTGGGAAAATTCCCCAAATCACTCAGAGAAAGATCTTTTTAACAAATTTAACTAATTTATGGGCGCTATAAAAAGGGCGCTATAAAAAGGACCCTAGACCTCAATTCAAAAAGGAGGAACATTTTGGTGAAAAAAATCAAGAACTTCAAACAGAGAAAACTCTAAAGGAATTTCAAGAAGAAAAAAGGTAAAAACCTTTAAGATAGAAGGATTTCTTCTAATAGATCATTGATCTAAGAATAAGATCAATGATCTTCAATAAAAAAAAAGAAGACAAATAAAAATAGTGCTTTGCACTTTTTTATGAACCTCTGGTTCCCTGAAATAAGAAAAACAAGAAAAACTTGTTTTCTTTGATCTAAATTAGATCAAGAAAACAAATAGTGCTTTGCACTTCTCTTATGAACCATTGGTTCTGGAATCTAAAAGATTCTCAAATAATAAAACAGTGCCCTGCACTTGCAAAATCTACAATGTTGCGCTCTCGGGTCGGCGCAAGCCACCAGAGAGCGCCACGTGTCAGCCCTATGATGATCTGCGATATGCGCTTCTAAAAACAGAGCACTGCTCTCATGAATTGGCGCAACTCACCAGAGCGCGCCACGTGTCAGCAGCGCAATAGCGCAGCGCGCTGCGCTTGCGCTCTCCTGAGCGTGACACGTGTCGCCTCCTCATGGACTTGCGCATTGCGCTCCTCAACCAGCGCAAAGCGCCTGACAAGCCATGTGGCATTCTGTCAGACTAATTAATGCAATGCATCATCAAGGGCAGAGCCCAATAAAGAAAGGTCTATCAGACCAAACAAAGTGCTGTGCACAATTAAAAGGGATAAAGCCCAAATAAAAGTCTATCAGACCAAAATAAAATGCTCTGGGCCTAAAAAGCCAGAGAGAATGCTATGCATTATTAAACAGGGGCAGAGCCCCAGTAAAGGCCTAACAAGCCAAATACAAATAAAACGTTGAATACTCTCAACTGGACTTAGCCCAATCGTGGCCGTAAGTCCTCAAATTAAATTGACTGAGCACGGCTGCTCTTTTAAAATCAACTTACACTTGATCCAAGGGTACATCTCTGAACCCCTCTAACATCTGTCGTTGTAATCCTTCAACGTCGTCAGAGAGGTGATGGGTCCCGACGGCCATACATGCAATGGACCACCACGTCCCTAAACTGGAAATGGATCTAGACGATTCTGTTAAGTTGATCTCAGTCTGGAAATTAGACTAACGTATCCTTAACAAACGTTTAAGTTGATCTTAGCCTCAAAAATGGCTAACGTATCCTTAAACCAAAACCCAAAACCCAAATCTAAGAAAATACGGATTTGGACTAATCCACGTCCTACGGGCGACGAAATAAATAGTCTCCGTATACAATCCACGGGCAACCACAAACAAAACAAACACACACGATACGAAGTGAAATTCTGGAGAAGGAGAAAGTGGCTACCGCGATGCGGTAGCGTAATTAACTGCTGGGGCTTGCGCCTGCAGGGAAGAGCGTCCCCATAATCAAAAACCCCTCCAGCGAGGGGGAATCTGACGGAGTCTGCTACATCGGCCGCATCCATCTAAACCTCCGATACACGGTGCCATAAATCAACTTGGCATCTTCGGAGAGGTAAACGGATAAAACCATATAGCATCTGCCCCGAATCTCAGGCAAGACGCCCGAATGTCTCGGCCGCCATTCGGAGGGGAACAGATTCTGGCACGCCCGGTGGGACCTTTTCCTCTTTCCACTCTACACTTCGTGTGTCGTGTTCGCGAACAAATCGCGGTTTGCTGTGGTTGCCTGTGGATTCAAGGTACTAAGGTTTGGTGTCTTGCTCCGTGCAGAAAACAGAAGATCAATGGCTTCAAACTGCACTACCTGCAACTGCAACTCTCACTCCGTCTCTGCTAGAGGAGTGACTTATGGACCCCAAGCAGCCTCTCTTTTCAAGATACCAGTGGAGCAAGCAACTCAGGCCATTACTGGGCTGTTCTTTGGGACCATGCTCCCACCGATGAGCTTCAATGCCCCAATGACGTTGCAAGAAGCTCAAAAGAAGCTAGGTCAGAGCTCCGATGGGCCCATGAAAAAGCCAACAATACCGGAAGATGTTATCCCGAAGCGGATAGCTGTCCCTACTCCAGTTTCAGGCGAAGTCACCAAGGTCGCTTCCCCTGCTCGGAAGTCCGCTTTTGACAGGTTGGCCGTCCCCATTCAATGGACATCGGTCTTTAAAAGGCTAATACCAGCAGATTATGACCAACACAGGGGGCATGAGGAGGCCACCAATACGGTTAGAACAACTCCATCCGCAAGACACGCTCGACGTCGCCACTGGCGTCGAGCGAGGAAGGCTGGGGGCAACTCCCCCTCTGGGATAACTCCGCCAGCTCCAACGGTGGGGACCGATGCTGCTGTTCCAACCGGGAACAGCTTTGAATTTCTAAACACGGTGCGCAGAAACTCTCCTACTGCGGTGCTGAAGCGAACTCCTTCACCTATGGAGAATACTCCAGAGAAGAAGCTAGAGCAGCCCCCTCAACGGCTGTCCTCTAAAATTTACAAGGTCTGGCGACAGGTCCAGGCGTCAGTGATTGATGAAAACTATCTCCGCCGACAGAAAAAGACGAAGGTTCGGCAGGAGAGGGACTACTCAAAGCCATAAAAAGCAACAGCTGGACGGGTGTCTACTGCAGCGACACCCTCAACGCCAATCACTCAAAAGAGAAGGAGGCCGCAAAAAGGCCCTGTGAATATTGCAAACCGTAAAAGCACTGAACACAGACGTCCCAGGTCTGGGGGCATGGTAGTGCACACAGTTTATATGGCTTCCGGAAAGAAGGAAAGCCGCGCTTTGACGGGTCACCGACCGCTCACCCGATCCGTGACAAAGGCTCAAGAACAGCAGCAGAAGCTTCAGGAGATGATGAATGCAATGGCTGCACTTACCGGGACAAAAGAAAACATCCTCGGATGAACGTCAGGAACAGGAAACTGACGCTGAATTCCTTCGCCGGATATTGGAGAAGAAGGATAAAGAGGCTGCGGAACAAGCAGCCAGCATAAAGAAGATGGCCCTCCTGTTCCAAGACATGGTGGGCAGATGATTCAACAAGATCCCCCTGCTGAAGATCCTCCGATCGTCTTGGAAGATGATAGGGGAGAAACATCAAATCCTCCACCGGCTCTGTCAACAGCCAAGGAGGAGGCAATCTCCAAAACTGATCTGGACGAATATATAGCTCATCAGATCCGAGTTCATCAAGCGATTGAAGCAGCCGGTCAGGTCGTAAAAACGGGGCGACCGTATCCGAGCTGGTATGACCAAATCAGTTACCCGCCGGGATATACGATCCCTAAGTTCCACGTATATAAAGGGACAGGGAATCCACATCAGCACGTCGCTCAGTTCAGGGCTTTATGCGGCAATACTGGAGGCGATGACAAATTGTTGCTACGCCAATTCGTCGGCAGCTTAGCGGAAACAACCTTTGAATGGTATTCGGAGCTACCTAACGACTCTGTCAAAACATTTGCGGAGATGGAGCTGTTGTTTACACAAAGATTCGCGAGTGCTAAACGCACCCCGATAACAGCACCGATAAATGCCAGGATAAGACCTGTGGAAACGTGGGTCCAATACGCAACACGATGGCGGAACCTATGGTCAAAATGTGAACAACGCATAGAAGAGGCACCTGCGGTAAGCATGTTTGTGGGCACTCTTGATCCGCAAGCGACCATCTCGCAATTCATGATGTTCTTCACGTCGACCACCTTTTAGGCCTTGATCGACAAATTAGCCCAAATGGACCAGATGGGCCATGGACCGTCTCCTCCAAAACCCGATTCTCGAAATGAGAAAGGAAAAGGGAAAGCGATCGTCGTCGCCAATGCTCAACAACAGCCGAGCAACTCAAAGCCGGTCGTTCGCCAAAACATCGTGCGTCCGCGCCCATCCCTCGAGGAGAGACTAGGACGTCCTTATTCATTTCCTCAGAATAAAACGAGAAGACTGTTCGAGCTGGCAATGCGCAACAGACTCCTCAATCTACCGAGTCCAAAACGTCCGTTGCAGCCAGGCGATCTCAATAATCCCAATTATTGCCCTTACCACCAAATGGTAAGTAACCCGATCGATGATTGTTTCTTCTTTAAAGGATGGATCGAGGATCAGTACCTACGAGGCAAGTTCGCGCTGTCTGAAAGCTGGAAGGTGAACCCACCACAGCCACACTCTCCAAAGAAGACAGACACGCCGGGGGCAACTTGTTCTTTTGTCGAGGACGAAAATGATGGAGAAGACTCATCGAGTGAACCCGAAGAGTGCATAGCGACTTGTCATGTGATCACTCACTCATTGGCAGATGATGAAGAGGCTCCTTGCGCCGAGAAACCGAGGGCGCACCCTGAACCAGAAATTCCGCGGCCATCAGACGAGTTGATCGATGTTTTCCTAAATGAAATTCGTCTGAAAGCAAAAGCCAATCAAGAGCGTGAGATGGCCATACTGGAAAGAGCCAAAGCATTCCCGTCAAATCAAAAGCCATCCACTGCGGATAAAAACAAATTCAAGACGAGGAAAAGGTTCACCAAAGCTCTATCAGTAGAATGAAGCTACCGCCCTCTAAAGAAAATACTCTCGCTGAGGTAGAGATGCACCCTAACTTCTGCTTATATCATCAGAAGATCATACATTCTACCGAAGACTGTGAATCCTTTAACTGTTGGTGGCAAGGGTATGTCGCTCAAAAGCAACACTTCGACAAGACAAAATGTGAAGCTCGTAAACGTCGAAAAAATGCGATAGATGAGCGCAAAAGAGCCGCCAACGATTGTCATACAGCCGACTCCAAGGGATCGCAAATTATCACCTTTGGAAGCGACTATGACGAAGAAGCTACCCTCGACCCTTCCTTCGGGGAATCTATTTCAAAAATGAAGGAATTGAGGAGCTGCGAGAACGTTCAGCCGTGCAATCGCACGCTATTCAGAAAAAATCTCAGTCCCGTAAACAAAGGATCGAGTAAAAAGGATAAAGGGAAAGGGAAAATGACCATCATCGCCAACACTCAACAACAGTCGAGTGGCTCAAGACTGGTCGTTCGTCAAAACAATATGCGCCCACACATATCCATCGAGAAAAGGCTAGGACGTCCTTACTCGTTCCCTCAAGGCAAAACAAGAAGACTGCTTGAGTTGGCAGTGCGCAACAGACTCATCAATTTGCCGAGTCCAAAATGTCCGTTGCGGCCAGGCGATGTCAAAGATTCCAATTATTGCCCTTACCACCAAACGGTAGGTCATCTGATCGAGGATTGCTACGTCTTCAAGAACTGGGTCGAAGACCAATACCAACAGGGCAAGTTCGCGTTGTCCGAAAACTGGAAGGTGAACCCGCCACAACCGCACGCTCCGAGAAAGACTGATACGCCGGAGGCATCATGTTCAGTCATAGAGAAAGCCCCATAGACCGAAAAGTCAATAAACTAGATATTCGCCTCCAATACGGCAACACTGGACCGAAACGTCCTTAAACTAATGATGGATCGCAATGTCCTAAAACTTGCAAACGACCGAAACGTCTTTAAACTACTACCGCAGCATCCTCAGGCGGACGAGATAAAAAAAAAGAATAAAGAATAAATAAATAAATAAATAAAAAAATAAATTAAAAAAAACGGTACGTCCATAAGCAGAATGGGCACGGATGAAAACCCGAAAGGGCTCCGTGAGTAAAAACGGCAGGGCTACCGGCGAGTGTTCGTGAAAACCCGAAAGAGCACGACCTCGTAAAAAAAAAAGAGAGAGAGAAAATAAAAAAAAAAACAAAAAACAAAAAAAAATGGTATGTCTATAAGCAAAATGGGCACGGATGAAAACCCGAAAGGGCTCCGTGAGTAAAAACAGCAGGGCTACCGGCGAGTGTTTGTGAAAACCCGAAAGGGCGCAACCTCTTTAAAAGACACTTACAGAGTCCTCTCGACCTTGTAAGGAGAAACCACCCGCGTGAGATCTTTACGACTCACAAGGGAGCAATACACTTAGGAATCCTCACGATTCCTAAGGAGAAATAACACTTGCGAGATCCTCTCGACTCGTAAGGAGAACTCTCTTATGAGACCCTCACGGCTCGTAAGATTTAAAAGTCTTAAGTTACAGAGACCTGAACCTGTTCTTAAGCAACCCCCACAACCTTCGATATTGCTCTACAAGTGGCTCAACACTAACCCTTGTATACAATCCACGGGCGCGAATAAACATTTCCCTAACCAAGTTCCATCCGTGGCTGGGGATATGTACGTATGATGAACAACCCTCGTAGGTCCTCACGATTTATAAGGAGAAAACCCTCTTGTAGGATCCTTACGACTTACAGAGGAACATACACTTAGGAATCCTCACGACTCCTAAGGAGAAAATACACCTACGAGATTCTCACGACTTGTAGGGAGAAATACCTTTGTGAGACTCTTACGGCTCATGAAGTCAAAAGCCTTAGCCGACAGGACCTTAACCCTGTTCGCTAAGCTACCTTTGTTCGACATCGACAGAGGCAAATGATGATTCGCTCCTGGCAATATCCCAGTTGTAGCGGTGCTGATGCCGAAATCGGTGTCTAATTTCAGGTTTACGGTGAAAAGCCGGTAGGCCGCACATGCTTACGAAATAGCCGAAATGACGGGGCAGCTTGCAAATAAAAAGCAGCAAGTAAAGAAAATGTATGCATGGAAAACAGCCGAAATGATTGGGCAACTCGCAATAAAAAGCAGCGAGTAAAATAAAATAAATAGCCGAAATGATTGGGCACCGCGAAAAATAGCTGAAATGATTGGGCAATCGCGACCTTCGCGATGTGGAAGCTGAAATGATAGAGCATCGCTGAAAGAATAAAAAAAATGAAATGAAAAGTGAAACTTTTTGCCCTACAGGCGATAGCACAGCAATCCATGTATACAATCCAGGGGCACAAATAAAGAAGGAAGCACCCCTTCCCTCCCAACGCTCCATTAGAAAACGGAGCCAAATCTCAACGGCAACATATACGGCCTAAGAATCAACGAAGGCGTTCCTTCGCAGTCCATCAAGATGCAGATACAACGCCAATAAAAGACCTCACGGTCGAAACAAAACGAAGCGACGGCAAAATCCCAGCTTCACCTCAACAATCGTCTCGATACAGCAGACGAGATGTTAACAGCGGCGTCCCTTCGCAGTCCATCAAGATGCAGATACAACGCCAACAAAAGACCTCACGGTCGAAACAAAGCGAAGCGACGGCAAAATCCCAGCTTTACCTCAACAATCGTCTCGATACAGCAGACGAGATGTTAACAACGGCGTTCCTTCGCAGTCCATCAAGATGCAGATACAATGCCGACGAAAGACCCCATGGTCAAACAAGCGGAGTAGCGGCAAAATCCCAGCTCCACCTCGACGATCGTCTCGATACAGCGGACGAGATGTCACCACAGCGTTCTTCCCCCAACAAGGTTCGGACGTGACAAAGCAAACGAAGCGAAGGCTAAATTCCTAGCTTCAAGGTCTTAACGGCGAGTCATATAAAGCCTGAAAGACAACTGGAGATCGTCTCACACCAGTGCGGAATGGTCACCACTTCGACTTTCGTCTCGACACAGCAGACGCAACATCCTCAAACAAATGGAGCCACGGCAAAATCCCTAGTTCCAAACCTCGACTGTTCACCAGCAACCTAGAGATAACCGCGACGTCCGTCTCGATACAGCAGACGAGATGTCATCCCAGCGTTCTTCCTCCAACAGAGTTCAGACGCGACAATCAAACAAACGGAGCCACGGAAAAATTCCTAGTTCCCACCGCGACATTCGTCTCGATACAGCAGACGCGATGATAGCAAACGAAGCAAAGACCAAATTCCTAGCTTCAGGGTCTTGACGGCAACTCACATAAAACCTGAAAGACTATTGGAGATCATCCCATACCAGCGCAGAGTGGTTATGACTCATCGGGGCTCGCCAAATGAGCCTAACCTCAAGTAAAAAGTGGCATGGAAAATTCCTAACGCTTGCTCTTCCGACGGTCAAACTGCCTAGGAAGATTGCTTGAAGACGTCTTGTCTAGCCTCCGAAGGGATCAGAGACACGACAGTCGCAGGGCTACTCGAACAGCACGATTGCCTATCAAGGAATATATCAGCTTATGCGACGGTACGACGGCCAAAACCCTAAGTACCACAGACCCTAATGAACTTCTGTCGTAAAGAACAGAGGTTAACTGTGACGTTAGGATATTCTTGCGAGAAATGCTCGATTCGTCTCGACTTGTGAAGAAATTAATGTCTTGGCGAGAAATTCTCGAAGCGTCTCGACTCGTGAAATAAAGCCTTAGGTAGTAGGCATAAAAGAAGCCTGTTTCCTAAGCACTGGGACCCTGCAAGTTGGCCCAAAACGGCCTCTTGCATACTATCCATGGGTCTCACTCTCCAAAGTCGAATCTCGACAAGGAGGGAAACAACCGCTTACGGGTCCTCTCAACTCGTGAGAGGGAAAAATTCTCTTATATGATCCTTACGACTTATAAGAGAAAACACACTTAGGAATCCTCACGATTCCTAAGAAGAAAATCCACCTACGAAATCCTCTAGATCAGTAGGGAGAAAAGTCTCTATGAGACCCTCACGGTTCATAGAGTTGAAAAGTCTTAGGTAGCAGATTTGAACCTGCGGCCTAAGCCATCGCTATTTCTTGAGGAAACCAAGATGCTTGCTCTATTATCTGTCAACCATGTTTACTAAGGTAGCATGCTGATAATAAAAGGAAGAAGAAGGCGGAGAAATGACATAAGACATTACAAAGAATGTGTATCTTTTATTCATAAACTTGATTGAGTACAAGATACATTGTGTTAAAGGATAAAGAATATACATTTTTATTTACAAGTACAAATGATACAAGAAGGGATAGCTACTGGAGAGGAAGTGTCTTTAACAAATCCGCAAGCTGCTCTCGCACTTCTTTCAGCGCCTCCTCCTGAGTGGCTGCCGCGGCCACTTCCGCTTCCACCTGGGCCCGCTGCTGCAAAAAGGATGAAAGTTGCTCCTCCGCTGCCTTCTGGGCTGCTTCCTGGTTAGGTGCATCCCGCTCGACAACGTCAAGCTGTTGCCTCAGTGATAACCCTTCGGGGAGGCATTGCAGAAGGCCCTCAAAGATAACCTTCAGCCGTGCAGCGTTGGCCTCCACCCGAGCATGCAGTTGGGCAGACTTGCTCGAAGTCTCACCGCGCTCCTTACGCCTTGAAATAACTTCTTGTTCGAGATGGCGGAAGTAAGAAGCGCTCTGCTCAATCCACGCTGCTCTTTGATTGCTGGCGGCTAAGGTCTCGGGAGAGGGACGCATCGACTCCAGCTGATGCAGGCAAGCCTCGATCTCCCTGCAATGGTTAACCCAAGACGCGATGGTGCCCTCGTCATGGAAGTTCACGAGTATCACCAGCATCGGGTTAACCGCCATAGCGAAGTCTGCAGCAGATGTAAGAGTCTCGATGTCGAGTTCCTCGACGTAGTCGCTCAACATGCGCAGACTATTCGCGGTGCCTTTCGAGGACGGACGTCTCAGGAAAGGACCCGCCGGCATTATGATCCGAGGCTCGAAGGGTTCCGAGACCGGAACGACAGCTGGAAAAATAAGATATGATCAGACAACAGTTCAAGAAATAAAAAAGAAGGGAGTTATCAATGTGATAGTTTACTATACCAGCTGCGGCAGATGGCAAGACCGGAAGGGCCGGTGGCGCGGCCAATCTTTCATCCCCTCTTTCAATTTGTAGCACTGTAACCAAGGCGAGAAAAAGTTAGAAATAATTCCCTCACTGAAAAAGAAAGATATCAATTGAAAACCATACTCACCAGCGCCACCGGATGGAAAAGCGAATTCAGATGGGAAGGAGAAGTGTGGGAGCAACACTTGATAGAGATGATCAAAAAACACTCCTGAAAGACACAACAGTATGACTTTAGTATACAAATTATACGTCCGAAAGATAAGATCAATAAGTTGCAAACCCATACCTTCCAACATCTTCGATGGTATGAGAGAGGGCTGAGAGGTGACCACCGCCAAGGCAGCGGTTGAAGGCGCTCCCTCGAGCAATGGGGCATCGGCGCTGGCTGCACCTGCGTTACGAACAAATGTGAACTTGTTAGAAAGGATTGTAAGATAAAAAGGACAGTAACTTGGGATTTACCTGATGAGCTGCCGACCGAAACGGAGGCGACTCTCTCCTCCACCGATATGAGGCCACCGCCCGTGGCCTCATCACCTGACTCAATGGGGGCTGTCGTCGTACTCGCGTGGCCAGGAGACGGTGGAAGACCGTAGACGGGGAGGGCAATGATCGGAGCATTGCCGGACTCTTGAGAAAGAGCGGCTGACTCTTCTCCAAGAGTCGTGCCCATCTCGCCCGCTACTTCTTCGGGCTCGGCGGTCACCGTCGTCTCATCCGCTGCCACCATGAGGTCGCCGGTCCTAAGCGTCTCATCCGCCGCCGCCCCAGGTTCAGTAATAGTGATCATCTCATTTGCCATCACCTCAGGCTCGGCATCAACGACTTCTTCAGGTACAGCTCCCCCAGCCTCCAACTCAGGCTCAGTAACCCTGGCGACGTTGCCCACCGTCGGCTCAGGTTCGGCCGGTGCCTCCTCCTCTGTTTCCTTGGGTTCGATGGTCTCCGCCTCCCCCTCGGTCGGACTTGGCCCTGAAGGATAGAATGTATAAGAACTGACGGTTTTATAATCCTTACAACAAGATTCTGAAAGAAATATTACATGAAGTGGGCTTATCATTAGCTTCCCGAACCGCACGCGCTACCTGTCTGCGTGCGGTAGATACACCGGCCGGGAGCTCTTCAGAAGGAGAAGCAGAGAGAATAATGGTGCTTGGGCCCGCTCCCATGGCCAAAGCGGCTCTGCGCGCCTTCGCCTCGTGCCTCAACCGCTTTCTCTCCTCCCGAGCCGTTGAGACGGATCTCACCAGAGCCTCTTTCATTGAAGCGTCTTCGTCCGTGAACAGGGATGCCTCCAAATTTTTCAAGGCATCCCTCGTCGTTTTATCAAGTTGAGGCTCCCGCGGCAGCCTCGAGGAAGCTGGGACTTCAGTAGAGGACCCGGGGATAGTCCCCACATCAGCTGGCGCAACCCCTGCGATGAAACAAAGGAAGAAAGTTAGATTGGCCATCGGAAAAGAAGACAAAAATTTCTGATAAGGCGATACGTACCAACGCCCATTAAAGCGCGCTTATTCTCTTTCTCCTGGAAGGTTTTCAAAGAAGCAGCGATGGCTTCTTCGGTATTGACCCCTGTTTAAAAAGGAGAAAGCATTAGTCAAAAATAATGAAAAAAATGCGATAAAATGACGAAGGAAGCAACTAATGGTTACCTGACTCAGCGGGTTTACTCAACATCGCTTCGAGCCTCGCTGATCGCTCAGAAGCTGCAATAGCAACCGCCAAATCGGTGTCTGCGGTGTCTACCGAGAAGTCCTTATTGCTGCCATATTCGCTTATTCCTTCAGTAAGAGGGGCCTCAGGCTCTAAACCGAGGATCGCGTCGAAGGAGATGAGCGACTTCTTCTTCTTTTGCCCACCAGCTCTGGATGCACCCGGGGCTGATTTGCGCTTGGCGGACACCTTGGGGCGGCGGGTCCCGATATCCACGCCTGCGACGGACTTCGGCGATACCATATTTACCACCTTCGCTGGAGCACGGGGGGCTGGTGGCGCATCCACAATATCGCGAAGCGGCAATCCGCGCGGAGGGCTCAACACGCGCGGAGGTTCGACTCCAGCACCTTTCAATGGAGGAATGACCGGGGTCCTCGGCTTCAGGGGAGCCTTGCGATCGCCACCGGGAGGCGCACCCTTATGGTCGACCAGCATGCGTTTTTCCATTTGGATAACTGGACCCATAGCATGCGCATACCAGGCCACGTACGAGTTGAGGACCTTGGGGACGCAGCTCGGCTCGCTGATGAAGAAATATGAACCCGTGTTAAGCCGCATGAAGTGGTGCATTGCGTTCTTTATCCCCTCTCGGCTAACCACGGGCTCTTCCAAGAAGGCTTCCATCGGGATCCCTTGGTTGTAGCTCGATTTCTGAGCAAACCGGTGCGGGTTATACCTCATAAAGAGTGCGGTCTCATTCTGCCTGAACACCAAGTAGCCCGGCCGAATGGAGTAGAGATGGAGGATTTCCCGAGCCTTCAATATGGAAGCCCCATCTTTGAAATATCGCGTAGCGACACTACTGACTTGGTGGTCTCTGAGCCTATTGTTATGACCTTACCTAAGAAAGAAGTCTTCGCTCCGACCAGGCGTGGTCGAAGGAGAAGTCCCCTAGCCTCCCGCGGAGGTGCAACTACGATCGAAGCCCCGACCAACCGTATGACCCTCGGGAGTCTGCATCTCTCAAAAAAGGGAGGAATCTTATGGGCGCCGAACACCCCGTGCACGTGCATTTCCATCCAAGAGGTAAAATAGTGCATCGGGAAGTTGGCGGGTTACACCCCAGGCTCATTAGCGTCCGCCGCTACGCTAAGTCCATTATAAAGGTAAGCCAGCCCGGCGATTCCTACTGACAACTGCAAACCAGCCACCATCCGATGCATTGGGTAGAAAACAGATGGCCGCATATGGCGCGGATGCATAGGGAGCGCAAAGCAACATAGCCACAAGCCCAGGAACCCTACAAAAAAAGTCTCCTCATCTATGCCCGGGACGGCAATTTCTGAAAAAGGGACGACGGCGGCATTATGGAGATAAAAGTCTCGGTGGTCATCCTCCGATGTGGGTCGGCGATCCAAACCGAATCCAAAAGGGTCGTCGAGCTGGGCGAACTTCTCGCTCTGCTCCGATAAGAACTCCGGTCGAATAAAACGGGCACTAAAATCTGCAAAACTGACGCCCCGGACGCCCGATTCCAAATAGAGTCCTTCATAGATCTCCAACACCTTAACCAAGCCCGGGTACTGGTGCTGAATAGCGTTCTCCGGTGTCAGGTCGAACACCAGCGGCTTGGTGGCAAAGACATATTCATCGGGAGGAAGCAGCTCCTCGTAAAGCTCTCCCCTCATCGGCAGACCCGAGATTTCAGCAAACTCCTCCAAGAAGATAGAGACTTCCCGGTCCGTCATCAGGAAGGTGTGGGTGGGGATGTTCCATTGCTCGATAAAAGCCTTAACCCACCACGTCGGAGGAGAAAGATACTCAAAAACCGAGACGTAAATGGCCGAGTACAAACCAATCCTCATCAGATGAGTCATTTTCGCTGATAGGATGTACCGGGCCCATTGCAAATATCCGACAGGCGGTCGTGGGATCAATCCAATATTGTAGGCTGTCCCCAAGGGCGTGCTTCACCCTGACAAATTCGCCTCCCTAAAATATCTATCGCTGGCGGCGGCTGCACAGGGATAGCACCAATCGCGGGCTGGAGGAGATCATCCGAATTCTAATTTTTGACCTCCACGGCATACTTCACCGGGGGTTCATCTGCGTAAGGGAGTGAAGATATTGGCTCAGACGGCGTGGCGGAACCGAAACTTCGGCGACCCTGGATGATCTCATTGTACCATCTACCCCACAAGTGAAGGCTCTTGTGCTCGGGGTCATGATCCTTGATGAGTGCGAGCACCACGCGGTCCACCGGTGCCTGGGGAAACCCTCCCTCCGAGCGAACAAACGGAAAAGACGAATTGGCAGACATGTTTCCTGCGAAGAGATAAAAAGTAAACGTCAGTGTTATAATTCCAACGTTCAACATTTTAAAATTTTTACACCACACTGCAATGCAGTGGGTAGGGGGACCAAATGGGGACCCACAAAATCTGGATGACAGTGCATCATTTAATAAGATAGCCCCATCATTGGGTGAGACTGTCAACTAATGAAAAGATCCCCAAGAGAATATTCTCATTGATGGGAAATCCCTAGAGACAAGGAGAAAATCTCCTCTTTCAGAGCAAAACTCTGTCACAGAGTGACACTTGTCAAACTCTGGGCTCAAGGGAATAAAGATTCTTTAAAAGGGAGCCTAGCTCTATAATAATGATGGAAAAATACATCAAAAAGAAATTTTAACTACTGAAGATAAAAATTCGGGATCTTAAAGATCCATGAAAACTTTTAGGAGTTCTTCATTTTCAAGATCAAAAAAAGATCTACATTTGATCCATGAGCAAAGCTCTGTTCATGGGTTAAAACCCATGAACAAGATCTCTGTAGATCTATGAACTTTTGAGAGCAAGGCTCGGTTAATGAAACCTCAAAAGGGTTTTTAGATCAAAGATCTATGAGAGCAAGGCTCTATTAATCAATTTTAATTTAATTTGATTTAATTTTATTATACCTAAGATGGTTTTAAATTCTGAACTCTGGAGTTCTTGGGAAAAAGCAAGAGCAAGGCTCTGAAAATCAAGATTCTTGAAAGTGATAAAAAAAATTACCAAGGACCAAGGGTCCTATTTATAGGCGCTTGTGCCCCTTCAGCTCACCCCTTGATCCAACGGTCAGGAGCTTGTCACCGCTGCACTCACGTGCGTGCCACGTGAGCGCAACGGTGGGGGGCATTTGTTTCCCCCAATTATAGCAAAGCTCTGTTGGAAATTCAAAATTCAAATTTTGAAGCAACACTTCAAATTCCGGGCGCAACGCGCCACCTGTCAGGCGCGGATACATCAGCGCAGCGCCCAAAGCAGCGCACCCAATCAGAGCAAAGCTCTATTTAAAGCAAAATTAAAGGAAGCAACGCTTCAGTTGCGTAAGCACTGCGCTACGCGACACGTGTCAGCGCAGATGCGCTAGCGCAGTTGCGCTGCGCGACACGTGTCAGCGCAGATGCGCTAGCGCAGTTGCGCTGCTTGACACGTGTCACGCGCTGGGGCATTTGCGCCAAACAGAATTAAGAATTTAAAGAAATCTTTCTGTTCTTGTTAAAACAAGAAGATTTTCTTCTGTAAAACAGAAGCCATTGGATCAAAGATCCAACGGTGGGAAAATTCCCCAAATCACTCAGAGAAAGATCTTTTTAACAAATTTAACTAATTTATGGGCGCTATAAAAAGGACCCTAGACCTCAATTCAAAAAGGAGGAACATTTTGGTGAAAAAAAATCAAGAACTTCAAACAGAGAAAACTCTAAAGGAATTTCAAGAAGAAAAAATGTAAAAACCTTTAAGATAGAAGGATTTCTTCTAATAGATCATTGATCTAAGAATAAGATCAATGATCTTCAATAATAAAAAAAAGACAAATAAAAATAGTGCTTTGCACTTTTTTATGAACCTCTGGTTCCCTGAAATAAGAAAAACAAGAAAAACTTGTTTTCTTTGATCTAAATTAGATCAAGAAAACAAATAGTGCTTTGCACTTCTCTTATGAACCATTGGTTCTGGAATCTAAAAGATTCTCAAATAATAAAACAGTGCCCTGCACTTGCAAAATCTACATTGTTGCGCTCTCGGGTCGGCGCAAGCCACCAGAGAGCGCCACGTGTCAGCCCTATGATGATCTGCGCTATGCGCTTCTAAAAACAGAGCACTGCTCTCATGAATTGGCGCAACTCACCAGAGCGCGCCACGTGTCAGCAGCGCAATAGCGCAGCGCGCTGCGCTTGCGCTCTCCTGAGCGCGACACATGTCGCCTCCTCATGGACTTTGTTTACCTCAATCAGAGCAAAGCTCTGTTTAAATTCCAAGGTGGGAAAACAAGCAATACTTCTGTTTTTCTCCAATCAGAGCAAAGCTCTGTCTTGAAAATTAAAAAGAAAATTAAAGTTAAAATAAATGAAGTAGCGTACTCCATAAGAGCTTTAGAGCAAAGCTCTCTTAAAAAAAAAAAAATAAATAAAAAAAAAATAAAAATAAAAATAAAAAAAATAAAAATAAAAAAAATAAAATAAAGAAAAAAAAAATTTTGCGCACTTGCGGCTGCGCAGTGCTGCGCGCGCTGCGCAGTTTTTTTTTAAAAAAAAAATATAATATAAAAAATAAAAATAAAAAAAAAAAAAATTAATTAAAAAAAAAATAACTGCGCTACACGTGTCAGGCGCTGGGAAGTTGCGTAAAAACAGAATGAAGATTTAAGGAAATCTTTTCTGTTTTTTGTTAAAACAAGAAGATTTCTTCTGTAAAACAGAGACCTTTGGATTAAAAATCTGACGGTGGGGAAAATTCCCCAAATCACTCAGAGAATGATCTCTTTAACAAACTTTAACTTATTTATGGGCACTATAAAAAGGACCCTAGACCTCAATTCAAAGGCATCAACATCTTGCTAAAATAAAAGAGAAGAGAACTCTTGAGAACTCTTGAAGAATAAAAAAAAAGGTAAAAACCTTTGAAAGAAGAGAGATTTCTCTTGTGAACAAGATCATGGATCTTCAATAAATAAATAAATAAATAAAAAGTAAAATAAAAATAAAAATAGTGCCTTGCACTTGTTTTATGAACCATCGGTTCTTGAACCTAAAAGGTTCTTAATTTAATAGTGCTTTGCACTTTCATGATTGGTTCTCTGAGATAAGAAAAACAAGAAAAACCTGTTTTTATATCTAAATTAAATAGGGCCTTGCACTTGTTTTATGAACCATCGGTTCTTGAACCTAAAAGGTTCTTAAATTAATAGTGCTTTGCACTTTTATGAACTTTTGATTCTCTGAGATAAGAAAAACAAGAAAAAACTTGTTTTTTCTTAGATCTAAATCAAATAGTGCTTTGCACTTCTTTTTTTGAACCATCGGTTCTTGAATCTAAAAGATTCTCAAATTAACAGTGCTTTGCACAAATGCAATGCATTACTGAGAGGGCCAGGCCCAAATCAAAATGACCTGACAGGCCAAAATAAATTGCAAGGCAATAAATGGGCAGAGCCCAAATAAATTGATACTTTGCATCCTTTATACAAGGGCAGAGCCCAAATAAAATTGATGCCTTGCATCATTCCTAAAAGGGCAGAGCCCAAAACAAATTGATGCCCTGCATCTTTTCTGGGCAAAGCCCAAAACAAATGCAAATAAAATATTGGACATTTTTAAATGGACTTAGCCCAATCGTGGCCATAAGTCCTTAAATTAAATTGACTGAGCAAAATGGCTCTCCTAAATCAATTTACATCCGGTTCGAGGGTACATCTCCGAACTCCTTTGACATCCATCGTTGTAATCCCTCAACGACGTCAAAGAGGTGACGGGTCCCAACGACCACACATCGATATGACTGCGGGGTCCTTAAACTCGTGGACCGAAATGTCCTTAAACTAATAATGGACCGGAACGTCCTTAAACTAATGTTGGACCGAGACGTCCCTAAACTAACATGGACCGAAACGTCCTTAAACTAATATCGGACCGAGACGTCCCTAAACTAACATGGACCGAAACGTCCTTAAACTAATATCGGACCGAGACGTCCCTAAACTAACATCAGACCCCTACGTCCCTAAAACTGGCGATAGACCGCCATGTCCCTAAACTGGCACAATAGGGCCCAAATGCTCTTTTGTCGGGTCTAAACGGTCCCGTTTAAGTTGATCTTAGCCCCAATCACGGCTAACGTATCCTTAAACATTCAAATGAAATATAAAACCCTAAATCAACTTCGGTTCGAGGGTACATCTCCGAACTCCTCTGACACCTGTCGTTGTAATCCTTCAACGACGTTAGAGAGGTGACGAGTCCCGACGGCCATATATTAAATGAGTCACGTTTAAGTTGATCTTAGTCGCAACGTGACTAATGTATCCTTAAACTAAAACACCAAACCCAAATCTAAGTAAACACGGATTTGGACTAATCCACGTCCTACGGGCGACGGTATTACTCAGTCTCCGTATACAATCCACGGGCAACCACAAACAAAACAAACACACGCGACACGAAATGAAATTCTGGAGAAGGAGAAAGTGGCTACAGCGATGCGGTAGCGTAATTAACTGCAGGGGCTTGCGCCTGCAGGGAAGAGCGTCCCCACAATCAAAAACCCCTCAAGCGAGGGGGAATCTGACAAAGTCTGCTACATCAGCCGCATTCGTCTAAACCTTCGATACACGATGCCATAAACCAACTTGGCATCTTCGGAGAGGTAGACGGGTAAAACCAAATAGCATCTGCCCCGAACCTCAGGCACAGACGTCCTAACGTCTCGGCCGCCGTTCGGAGGGGAACAGATTCTGGCACGCCCAGTGGGACCTCTTCCTCTTTCTACTCCACACTTCGTGTGTCGTGTTCGCGAACAAATCGCGGTTTGCTGTGATTGCCTGTGGATTCAAGGTACTAAGATTTGGTGTCTTGCTTTATGCAGAAAACAGAAAATCGATGGCTTCGAACTGCACCGCCTGCAGCGATAACTCTCGCTCCGTCATTGCTGGAGGAGTGACTTATGGGCCCCAAGCGGCCTCCCTTTTCAAAATGCCGGTGGAGCAGGTAACTCAGGCCACCACTGGATTATTCTTCGGGACCATACTCCCACCGATGAGCTTCAATGCCCCAATGACATCGCAAGAAGCTCCAAAGAAGCCGGTCTTTGATCGACTTACCACTGCCGCGACCCCTCTCAACAGGTCGCCCAGTTTCAATACTTCAGTTTTCAACAGACTGGACCAGAACGTCCGCAAACCTGCGATACCCGAAGCTGCCATCCCAAAGCGGATAGCCATCCCGACGCAAACGGATGAAATCATTGGAAAGGTTCCTTCTTCCGAGAAGTCAGTTTTTACGAGGCTGGCCATTCCAGTTGCTGCTCCAGGCGAGATCCTCAAAACTGCTTCCCCTGTCCAGAGGTCTGTCTTTGACAGATTAGACATTACTTCTCAACGGGTGTCGGCCTTCGATAGGCTAGCACCAATAACAGTCTCTCCTCAAAGCAGGGGGTACGATGAATTCACCCTCATAGCTGAAACAACTCCATCCGTAAGACACGCTCGACGTCGCCACTGGCGTCGAGTAAGGAAGGCTGGGGGCAACTCCCCCTCTGGGATAACTCCGTCAGCTCCGATGGTGAGGATCGATGCTGCTGTTCCAATCAAGAACAGCTTTGAACTGCTCAAGAAGGTGCGCAGAAACTCTCCTACTGCGATGTTGAAACGAACTCCTTCACCTGTGGAGAATACTTCAGAGAAGAAGCTAGAGCAGCCCCCTCAACGGCTGTCCTCTAAAATTTACAAAGTCTGGCGACAAGTCCAAGAGTCGGTGATCGATCAAGACTGCCTCCGACGACAGAAAAAGATGAAGGTTCGACAGGGTAAGGATTACTCTGTCAAACCACAAAAAGCAAAAGCTACTTGGGTGCCCACTACAACGGCTCCCTTAACTCCAATCACTCAAAAAAGGAGGCCGCAAAAAGCCCCTGTGTCTTCGGCAAATCGCAAAGACACCGAACACAAACGCCCCAAGTCTGGGGGCATGGTGGTGCACACTGTTTATATGGCTTCTGGAAAGGAGGAAAGCCGCACTTCTACGGGCCACCGACCGCTCACCCGATCCGTGACGAAAGCCCAGGAGCAACAACAAAAGCTTCAGGAAATAATGACTGCAATGGCTGCACTCACTGGGCCAAAAGAAAGCTCTGAAACATCCTCGGATGAGCGTCAAGAACAAGAAACTGACGCTGAGTTTTTTCGCCGGATATTAGAAAAAAAGGATAAAGAGGCTGCGGAACAAGCAGCCAGCATAAGGAAAATGGCCCTCCTCCTCCAAGATATGGTAGGGATGATGTCACAGCCGGACCCTCCAGCTGAAGACCCTCCAATCATTGTTGAAGATGACGGAAGGGAGACATCTAATCCTCCGCCATCTATTTCAGCAGCCAAAGATGAAACCATTTCCAAGACTGCTCTAGACGATTATATAGCCCAGCAGATCCGGATTCATCAGGCGAATGAAGCGACTGGGCAAATTGTTAGAACTGGACGACCGTATCCGAGCTGGTACGACCAAATCAGTTACCCGCCGGGATATACGATCCCTAAATTCCACGTATATAAAGGGACAGGGAATCCGCATCAGCATGTCGCTCAATTCAGGGCCTTATGCGGCAATACTGGAGGCGATGACAAATTGTTGCTACGTCAATTCGTCGGCAGCTTAGCAGAAACAGCCTTTGAATGGTATTCGGAGCTACCTAACGACTCTGTCAAAACATTTGCAGAGATGGAACTGCTGTTTACACAAAGATTCGCGAGTGCTAGTGAACGCACCCCGATAACAGCACTGATAAATGCCAGGATAAGGCTAGGCGAAACGTGGGTCCAATACGCAACACGATGGCGAAACCTATGGTCGAAATGCGAACAACGCATAGAAGAGGCACCTGCGGTAGGCATGTTTGTGGGCACTCTCGATCCGCAGGCGACCATCTCGCAATTCATGATGTTCTTCAGGCCGACCACCTTCCAGGACTTGATCGACAAATTAGCCCAAATGGACCAGATGGGCCATAGACCGTCTCCTCCAAGACCCGATCCCCGAAATGAGAAAGGAAAAGCGATCATCGTTGCCAACGCTCAGCAACAGTCGAGCAACTCAAAGCCGGTCGCTCGCCAAAACAACGTGCGTCCACGCCCATCCCTCGAAGAGAGGCTAGGACGTCATTACTCGTTTCCTCAGAATAAAACGAGAAGACTGTTCGAGCTGGCAGTGCGCAACAGACTCATTAATCTGCCGAATCCAAAACGTCCGTTGCAGCCAGGCGACGTTAATAATCCTAATTATTGCCCTTACCACCAAACAGTAGGTCACCTGATCGAGGACTGCTACGTCTTCAAAAACTGGGTTGAAGACCAATACCAACAGGGCAAGTTCGCGTTGTCCGAAATTTGGAAGGTGAACCCGCCACGACCGCATGCTCCGAAAAATATGGACACGCCGGGGGCATCATGCTCATTCATAGAGAAAGCCTAACGGACCACTACGTCCTAAAACTGGATAACGGACCGAAACGTCCTTAAACTAACAACGGACCGAAACGTCCTTAAACTAACGGCGGACCGCAATGTCCTAAAACTTGCAAATGACCGAAACGTCGTTAAACTACTCCCAACCCGCAGCATCTTCAGGCTGACGTTTTAAAAAAAATATATATATATATATAATAATAATAACGGTATGTCCACAAGTAAAATGGGCACGGATGAAAACCCGAAGGGGCTCTGTGAGTAAAAACAGCACGGCTACCGGCGAGTGTTCGTGAAAACCCGAAAGGGCGCGACCTCGTTTAAAAAAAAAAGAAGAAAAAGAAAAGAAAAAAAAAAGAATAAAAAAGAGAATAAAAAAAAACGGTATGTCCACAAGCAAAATGGGCACGGATGAAAACCCGAAAGGGCTCCGTGAGTAAAAACAGCAGGGCTACCGGCGAGTGTTTGTGAAAACCTGAAAGGGCGCAACCTCGTTAAGAAACACTTATAGGGTCCTCTCGACCCTGTAAGGAGAAACCACCTGCGTGAGATCCTTACGACTCACAAAGGAACAACACACTTAGGGATCCCCACGATTCCGAAGGAGAAGATACACTTGCGAGATCCTCACGACTCGTAAGGAGAACTCTCTTGTGAGACCCTTACGGCTCATAAGATTTGAAAGTCTTAAGTTGCAGAAACCTTAACCTGTTCTTAAGCAACCCCCACAACCTTCGATATTGCCCTACAAGCGGCTCATAATGACCCTTGTATACAATCCATGGGCACGAATAAATATTTCCCTAACAAAGTCCCATCCGTGACTAGGGATATGCTTGTACAGCAAACAACACTTGTAAGTCCTCTCGACTTATAAGGAGAAAACCCTTTTGTAAGATCCTTACGACTTACAAGAGAACATGCACTTAGGAATTCTCACGATTTCCAAGGAGAAAACACACCTACAAGATTCTCACGACTTGTAGGGAGAAATACCTTCGTGAGATCCTTACGGCTCATGAAGTCAAAAGCCTTAGCCGACAAGACCCTTAATCCTGTTTACTAAGCCATCTTTGTTCGGGATCGACAGAGGCAAATGATGATTCGCTCCTGGCAATATCCCAGTTGCAGCGATGCTGATGCCTAAATCGGTATCAAATTCCAAGTCCTTTCATGGCAAATGATGATTCGCTCCTGGCAATATCCCAGTTGCAGCGATGCTGATGCCTAAACCGGTATCAAATTCCAAGTCCTTTCACGGCAAATGATGATTCGCTCCTGGCAATATCCCAGTCGCAGCGATGCTGATGCCAAGATTGGTATCAGATCCCAAATCCCCTACTCATAAAAAAAAATGCATACGAAATAACCGAAATGATGGGGCAACTTGCAAACAAAATCAGCAAGTAAAAATGTATGCACGAGTAAAAAGAAAAATAGCCGAAATGATTGGGCAACTCGCAATAAAAAAAACAGCGAGTAAAAATAAAATAAACAGTCGAAATGATTGGGCAACTCGCAATAAAAAGTAGCGAGTAAAAATAAAGTAAATAGCCGAAATGATTGGGCACCGCGAAAAATAGCCGAAATGATTGGGCAATCGCGACCTTCGCGATATAAAAGCTGAAATGATAGAGCATCGCGGAAAGAATAAAAAAAATGAAAGAATGAAACTTTTTGCCCTACAGGTGAAATCACATCGATCCCTGTATACAATCCAGGGGCACAGATAAAAAGGGAACAATACCTTCCCAACAGGCTCCATCAGAAAGCGAAGCCAAATCTCGACGGTTCATAGACAACCTAGAGACCATCTCGACATTTGTCGCAATATTACAGACACGATGTCAACAAATGAAGCAAACGAAGATCCCGAGCTTCAGGGTCTCGACGTTAACATTGACAACTTAGAGATCACCAATGGCGTTTCTCCTCACTCCAACTGGATGAAGACATGACGTCAACAACTGACCTCAGAATCGCAACGAAACGGAACCATGACAAAGTCCCTAGTTCCAAATCTCAATGGCCACGTCTACAGCCTGGAGACCAACAACGGTGTGCTTCCTCATTCCAACAGGACACAGATGTTACACCATCAAGCGGAGCGATGGCAAAATCCCAGCTTCACCTCAGCATTCGTCTCGATACAGTAGACGCAATGTCAACAACAGCGTTCCTCCGCAGTCCAGCTGGAGGCAGATGCAACGTCAACAAAAGACCTCATGGTCGAAACAAAGCGGAGTAACGGCAAAATCCCAACTCCACCTTAGCATTCGTCTCGTTACAACAGACGCAATGTCAACAACGGCGTTCCTTCGCAGCCCAGCAGGGTGTACATGCAAAGTTAACAAAAGACCCCATGGTCGAAACAAAGCGGAGCGATGGCAAAATCCCAGCTTCACCTCAGCATTCGTCTCGATACAGTAGACGCAATGTCAACAACAGCGTTCCTCCGCAGTCCAGCTGGAGGCAGATGTAACGTCAACAAAAGACCTCACGGTCGAAACAAAGCGGAGTAACGGTAAAATCCCAACTCCACCTTAGCATTCGTCTCGTTACAACAGACGCAATGTCAACAACGGCGTTCCTTCGCAGCCCAGCAGGGTGTACATGCAAAGTTAACAAAAGACCCCATGGTCGAAACAAAGCGGAGTGATGGCAAAATCCCAGCTCCACCTCAGCGTTCATCTCAATACACCAGACGCAGTGTAAGCAAACGAAGCGAAGGCCAAATTCCTAGCTTCAACGTTTTTACGGTAACTCACATAAAACCGGAAAGACAATCGGAGATCATCTCGCATCAGCACAGAGTGGTCACCACCTTGACGTTCGTCTCGATACAGCAGACGAAATGTCAACCCCAGCGTTCTTCCTCCAACAGGATTTGGACGCGCCAAAGCAAACGAAGCGAAGGCCAAATTCCTAGCGTCAACGTCTTTACGGTAACTCACATAAAACCGGAAAGACAATCGGAGATCATCTCGCACCAGCACAGAGTGGTCACCACCTTGACGTTCGTTTCGATACAGCAGACGAAATGTCAACCCCAGCGTTCTTCCTCCAACAGGATTTGGACACACCAAAGAAAACGAAGCGAAGGCCACATTCCTAGCTTCGACGTCTTGACGGTAACTCATATAAAACCGGAAAGACAACCGGAGATCATCTCGCACCAGCACAGAATGGTCACCACCTCGACGTCCGTCTCAATACAGCAGACAAGATGTCACCCCAACGTTCGTCTCGACACAGCAGGCGCAACGCCATTAAGCGAATGGAGCCACGGCAAAATCCCTAGTTCCAAACATCGGCGGTTCACCAGCAACCTAGAGACAACCTCGACGTCCGTCTCGATACAGCAGACGAGATGTCGCCCAAACGTTCGTCTCGACACAGCAGGCGCAACGTCATTAAGCGAATGGAGCCACGGAAAAATCCCTAGTTCCAAACCTCGACGGTTCACCAGCAACCTAGAGACAACCTCGACGCCCGTCTCGATACAGCAGACAAGATGTCACCCCAACGTTCGTCTCGACACAGCAGACGCAATGTCATCAAACAAACGGAGCCACGGCAAAATCCCTAGTTCCCACCGCAACATTCGTCCCGATACAGCAGACGCAATGCCAGCAAACGAAGCAAAGGCCAAATTCCTAGCTTCAGGGTCTTGACGGCAACTCATATAAAGCCCGAAAGACTATCGGAGATCATCCCCACACCAGCGCGGAGTGGTTATGACTCATCGGGGCTCTCCAAAATGAGCCTAACTTCAAGTAAAAAGCGGCATGGCAAATTCCTAGCGCTTGCTCTTCCGACGGTCAAACTGCCAAGGAGTATTGCTTGAAGACGTCTTGTCCAGCCCCCGAAGGGATCAGAGACACGGCAGTCGCAGGGCTACTCGAACAGCACGAATGCCTATCGAGGACTATATCAGCTTATGCGACGGTACGATGGCCAAAACCCTAAGTACCACCAACCTTAACGGGCTTCTGTCGTAAAGAGCAGAGGTTAAATGCGACGTTAAGATGTTCTTGCGAGAAACGTTCGATTCGTCTCGACTTGTGAAAAATTGTCGAGGCGGCTCGACTCGTGAGATAAGGCCTTAGGCAGTGGGCATAAAAGAAGCCTGTTTCCTAAGCATTGGGACCCCGTAAGTTGGCCCAAAACGGTCTCTTGCATACCATCCACGGGTCTCACTCTCTAACGTCGAACTTCGACAAGGAGGGAAACAACCGCTTACAAGTCCTCTCGACTCGTAAGAGGGAAAAATTCTCTTGTAGGATCCTTATGACTTACAAGAGAAAACCACACTTAGGAATCCTCACGATTCCTAAGGAGAAAAACCCGCCTACGAGATCCTCTCGATCCGTAGGGAGAAAAGTCTCTATGAGACCCTCACGGCTCATAGAGTTGAAAAGTCTTAGACAGCAGATCTGAACCTGTGGCCTAAGCCCTCGCTATCTCGTGAAGAAATCAAGAAGCTTACTCTATTACCTGCTAATTGTTACGACATGCTGAGAAAGAGGAAAAGAAACAGAAAGAGCATCCGATTTACATTTGATCAAGCGTTCAAGACACAATCATTCATGCATGGGCAAAAAGACTCAGGACAAAAGATATATAAGACAAGCTGAAAAAAAAAAATTCATTAATATTGCCCGAAGTTCTTACAGTCATAAAAACAATAAACAAAAGTTACAATGGAATAACCTCAGATCCAGAGCATGGATTGAGGAATTCAAAAGCGATCCTATCTATGACTTTCCAAGCCTCGCAGACCATCCTAATGTGCTTCCTTTCGCGAGCACAAGCGTCAGGGTCCCTCCCGATGTCTTCCACCCTCCGACAAGCAGCGAGTATGGCAGACTGTTGAAAGATCTCGCGCAAGAGGTCAATAAAACTGTCTCGCCGTCTCTTCGAGATAAAGTTCAATAGGTACACAGAGTGCACCTTGTCCTCAGCGGCATCCAACGCCTTAAGCGGCACACCGGAACAGAATAGGGGAAGCGCTTCCCAGATAGCTCCCACGATAAGTTTAAGAAGAAAGGAACGTCGGGGAAGCAGTGGACCGTTGTATGCGTCGAAGTGACTCATTATTTCAGCACACTCCTCGTTTGTGAACTCCCAATTTTAAGAGCGGCCAAATCGGCGGATGCCCTCATGAGAGATGATCTCGTTAAGAGCATACATGTGGGCGTTCATTGTTCCTGTGAAAGAGGATCAACAAAATTATCAGAAAGACTAATTAAGTAAAATGATATAATGCACTGAGGAATAAAATGTCATCTTTAACTTCCAAGATCCATGAAGAATTATTAAGAGTTCTTCTATATGATTTGGGAGGTGCAAAGCTCCATTAATGAAATGAGAAAATACAGGGAAAATCTTTTAGAGAGCAAAGCTCTATTAATGGAACTCTAATAGGGCTCTCCTTAGTCTTCTATAGACCCTCTTAGAGCAAAGCTCTACTAAGTGAAACCCTGAATGGGTCTTCTTTAGATCTGGGATTTATTGAGAGCAATGCTCTTAAAATTGATTTAATTTAATTAAAATTAATATTTTTACCTAAAATTCTCTAAAAGTTTGAACTTTTAAAAGTGTTTAAATAAGAGAGCAGGGCTCTGAGTTCTGAAAGTAAAATTTTAGAGATGAGAATCATCTAAGGGACCAAAGGTCCTATTTATAAGTATCAAGTGCCCTTTCAGATTCCAAAAGATGGCGCGACGGTTCGGAGTCTACCACACCTGCGCTCACGTTAGGAAGCCACGTAAGCGCAACGGTGGGGGGCATTTGTTTACCTCAATCAGAGCAAAGCTCTGTTTAAATTCTAAGGTGGGAAAACAAGCAATACTTCTGTTTTTCTCCAATCAGAGCAAAGCTCTGTCTTGAAAATTAAAAAGAAAATTAAAGTTAAAATAAATGAAATAGCGTACTCCATAAGAGCTTTAGAGCAAAGCTCTCTTAAAAAAAATAATAAAATAAAAAAAAATAAAAAATAAAAAAAATAAAAAAATAAAAAAAATAAAAAATAAAAAAATTGCGCACCTGCGCAGTGCGCGCGCTGCGCAGTGCGCGTACTGGGCAGTTTTTTTTATAAAAAAAATATAATATAAAAAATAAAAATAAAAATAAAAAAAATTAATTAAAAAAAAAATTAACTGCGCGACACGTGTCGCGCAGTTGCGCGACACGTGTCAGGCGCTGGGGAGTTGCGTAAAAACAGAATGAAGATTTAAGGAAATCTTTTCTGTTTTTTGTTAAAACAAGAAGATTTCTTCTGTAAAACAGAGACCTTTGGATTAAAAATCTGACGGTGGGGAAAATTCCCCAAATCACTCAGAGAATTATCTCTTTAACAAACTTTAACTAATTTATGGGCACTATAAAAAGGACCCTAGACCTCAATTCAAAGGCATCAACATCTTGCTAAAAAAAAGAGAAGAGAACTCTTGAGAACTCTTGAAGAATAAAAAAAAGGTAAAAACCTTTGAAAGAAGAGAGATTTCTCTTGTGAACAAGATCATGGATCTTCAATAAATAAATAAATAAAATAAAAATAAAAATAGTGCCTTGCACTTGTTTTATGAACCATCGGTTCTTGAACCTAAAAGATTCTTAATTTAATAGTGCTTTGCACTTTCATGATTGGTTCTCTGAGATAAGAAAAACAAGAAAAACCTGTTTTTATATCTAAATTAAATAGGGCCTTTCACTTGTTTTATGAACCATCGGTTCTTGAACCTAAAAGGTTCTTAAATTAATAATGCTTTGCACTTTTATGAACTTTTGATTCTCTGAGATAAGAAAAACAAGAAAAAACTTGTTTTTCTTAGATCTAAATCAAATAGTGCTTTGCACTTCTTTTTTGAACCATCGGTTCTTGAATCTAAAAGATTCTCAAATTAACAGTGCTTTGCACAAATGCAATGCATTACTGAGAGGGCCAGGCCCAAATCAAAATGACCTGACAGGCCAAAATAAATTGCAAGGCAATAAATGGGCAGAGCCCAAATAAATTGATGCTTTGCATCCTTTATATAAGGGCAGAGCCCAAATAAAATTGATGCCTTGCATCATTCCTAAAAGGGCAGAGCCCAAAACAAATTGATGCCCTGCATCTTTTCTGGGCAAAGCCCAAAACAAATGCAAATAAAATATTGGACATTTTTAAATGGACTTAGCCCAATCGTGGCCATAAGTCCTTAAATTAAATTGACTGAGCAAAATGGCTCTCCTAAATCAATTTACATCCGGTTCGAGGGTACATCTCCGAACTCCTTTGACATCCATCGTTGTAATCCCTCAACGACGTCAAAGAGGTGACGGGTCCCAACGACCACACATCGATATGGACTGCGGGGTCCTTAAACTCGTGGACCGAAATGTCCTTAAACTAATAATAGACCGGAACGTCCTTAAACTAATGTTGGACCGAGACGTCCCTAAACTAACATGGACCGAAACGTCCTTAAACTAATATCGGACCGAGACGTCCCTAAACTAACATCAGACCCCTACGTCCCTAAAACTGGCGATAGACCGCCATGTCCCTAAACTGGCACAATAGGGCCCAAATGCTCTTTTGTCGGGTCTAAACGGTCCCGTTTAAGTTGATCTTAGCCCCAATCACGGCTAACGTATCCTTAAACATTCAAATGAAATATAAAACCCTAAATCAACTTCGGTTCGAGGGTACATCTCCGAACTCCTCTGACACCTGTCGTTGTAATCCTTCAACGACGTTAGAGAGGTGACGAGTCCCGACGGCCATATATTAAATGAGTCACGTTTAAGTTGATCTTAGTCGCAACGTGACTAATGTATCCTTAAACTAAAACACCAAACCCAAATCTAAGTAAACACGGATTTGGACTAATCCACGTCCTACGGGCGACGGTATTACTCAGTCTCCGTATACAATCCACGGGCAACCACAAACAAAACAAACACACGCGACACGAAGTGAAATTCAGGAGAAGGAGAAAGTGGCTACTGCGATGCGGTAGCGTAATTAACTGCAGGGGCTTGCGCCTGCAGGGAAGAGCGTCCCCACAATCAAAAACCCCTCAAGCGAGGGGGAATCTGACAAAGTCTGCTACATCGGCCGCATTCGTCTAAACCTTCGATACACGGTGCCATAAACCAACTTGGCATCTTCGGAGAGGTAGACGGGTAAAACCAAATAGCATCTGCCCCGAACCTCAGGCACAGACGTCCTAATGTCTCGGCCGCCGTTCGGAGGGGAATAGACTTGCGCCTTGCGCTCCTCAACCAGCGCAAAGCGCCTGACAAGCCATGTGGCATTCTGTCAGTCTAATTAATGCAATGCATCATCAAGGGCAGAGCCCAATAAAGAAAGGTCTATCAGACCAAACAAAGTGCTATGCACAATTAAAAGGGATAAAGCCCAAATAAAAGTCTATCAGACCAAAATAAAATGCTCTGGGCCTAAAAAGCCAGAGAGAATGCTATGCATTATTAAACAGGGGCAGAGCCCCAGTAAAGGCCTAACAAGCCAAATGCAAATAAAACGTTGAATATGTTAGTGTATATGCCCTAGAGGCCATTACTGTATCATACTAGTTTGTATATTACTTAATGGAAGCTTGGGATATTCACCTTGTATAAACAATCTTGCTCAATATAGTAGTATGCTACTTGGTTTGTTTCTACTTCAATGTGTACTTGTGTTTATTTTAGTATATCACCTATACACATTAGTGGAGATCTTAGGATCTTTGCTTGATTACCAGCGTTGTGATGGCAGTCACACTAGTGAGGGCTGGGTAATCTATAAGCACATCCTTATACAGGTCCCTAGTCGCAGGACTATCGAGACAGGGCATCGATACTCCGGAGTAGACTAGCGTATGCGCTTCTCATCCCAGTGTGGGAGATGGTCTGTCCCACAGCCATCAGTACGTCGTACTGGAGATAGTATACGGGTGCTCGTTAGGTTACGAGTACACTGGACAGGACTCGTCGGGAACTGACAGGTTGGTATTATACCTATCGTCAGTTATCAGTTCCCAGGTGACATGAGTACAGCTTAGTCCGCTGACTTGACACTGTCACTTCGCCTCGAGTGTGTTCCCACTGTACTTTGATTACTACCCTACCACGGCTCAAAGGAGTCGTGCAAACAGGTAGTGGTTGGGTACAATCCCGAAGCATTTGGAGGCAGTGACGGTTAGACAGGATTCGTCTCTCCCGGTATTGGGGGTTGACATCGCGCTGTGTCTAGGAGAGCCATTACACGAGTAGTCCCTGGCCAGGGCAATCGAGATATACTGGTAGGTTTCCAGTGTTATCTCAGGGTGTTTTGGGCTTCACTCCGACATGACTTGTACCGCTATTAGGGGACTGACGTTTACCGCCCCCTAGGCCCGCCATGCGATGTATCAGACGAACAGACCGGACCGTACGGAGATTGTCACATTCAGACTCAGTAGGAGTTCAGATGGGGTTCACCTCGTCAGTCTTCTTGTCGGCATCTACACGGGGACCGTTACGCACAGCTAGTGCCGCTTGCGGTCTGTGGTTAAACCCACTGCCAGCGTAGTGTCGAGTCTTTAGAGTCCCACACAGAGGGCTATTCGCTTTTGGGCAAAACTGAGTAGAGGTCGCATGGTCTTGCGACAGGGTTCGTTCTCATCCGCGCACTTGTGCACGTTTGGAGTCCGGACGGATATTACTAGCCGGCTCTGGTTTGAGCCAGATACTAGTATATGTTTTGGGGTTAGTTTTATCTCATTGTGTTCATGTTCCTCGGAACAAGAATGCGGGTGTGTATGCACAGTTGTTTGAGGCGGAGGAAGAGAATTTTCATTAGGGTTTCGGAACGGGTGTGTATGCACAGTTGACAGTCGTCTTTTTCCAAACCCTAATGAATTTGTGATATATAAATTAATAATATTAATTAAATAAAATTGTGTTATGGTTGGGTTTGTTGACTTGTTGATCAAGGTTGACTTGTTGACCATGGTTGAAAGTTTGACCATTATCATTACATATCAAAGATGCTTTTTGATTCTAGCAAAACCATTTAATGAATGTAATGATAATAGTCATTCCAAACCATCCATCAACTATTTCATTTTTATTATTATTGTTAATTTGATATTCTTTTCTTTTTTGGTTATGGTTGTAGAATGAGAAGGATATTATTTCATTCTATCATAACACTTCTCTCTCCTCTCTTCTTCTTCCTCCTCCTCTAGTTCAAGGAGACTCACTCTCATGTGTTGAGAAACTCTCTCCTTGAGATAAAAACACCCCAAAGCCACTCTATACTCACTCTAGGGTTAGAGGTTTAGCAAGCCAAAGATCCTAGTTCTCTCAAAGTTCGAGAAAGGAGCCCGAAGGTTGAACCCTCAGGTGGATCTATCTTTGACGGAAGAAGGCGACGAGGAAAGCACCATCCAAGCTCTACAAAGGTTTCAAGAAGAAGGAGTTCAAGTGAGGTATAACATCTTTTCCGAGTAGCTAACTCTCTTTAGCTTTGTAGCTAGTTTAGTTTAGAAAAGATCCCGACTTTTGTTAGTCCATGTTGCCTAATGCGCTAAAAATTTGATTTTTATACCGTTTCCGCCTCCCCGCAAGAACCGGGATTGGCAACGTGGACTTATAGTGGTATCAGAGCCTAACTAAACTTAAACTAGCTAAGTAGTAAAGTGTACGGAAGTTCGATCGGAAAAATCACAAAAACCTAAAAGATAAAAACCCTAACTTTCTGTTGAAATTTTTTGTGCTCAAAAGATAAAAAGTTTTACTCCTAAAATTGGCTCAGGGTTTTGTGAAGACACCCACCAAAAACGGTCGCCCGATTCCCTCAAACCGCCGCGGTTCTGCGGCGATAGTATGCATTTGCCGCGGAACCGCCGCCGTTTAGGCTCCTCTCACGACCGGGTTTTGTGCAGTGTTCTTCTGGTAGGGTTTTGGGATTTTTAAGATGGTTTATATGTTCCCAGGTTTTCCAGAAAAGAAATTTGTTTTTGGGGTCCTATAAATCCGTATTTTTGGATCGAACTTCACTATACTTTGACTAATATGTTATATCTGTGATGTTTGCATGTATTGAACGTCGGCTAATCGCTATATGTCGATTAGTCGGGGTTATACATATCTGTGATCTGTGATTGATGATGGTATGTGTATATGAATGCGTTGGACTGTCGCGGGTGAATAGCCGGGGTGGATGTGAGATGTGCTTTTCTTTTTCTTTCATTCATGTAATATGTAAATTGATGTAATATTATTATTTGTTTGGCCGCACAACCGGGTCGGGGTTGTAGCCGTCATTGTATAATTCTTTTTACTGTTTTTGCTCCTAGGATAGACCCATGGAGGGGGTGCACAAACTACCGGGTATCTCGAAGTGCCGAGTGGCCTACTCACGGTGGTGAGGGAGGTTGCTTCGCTTCGGATACTTGGCGGGTAGTTTGCCGCACCCGTAGGGGTCTTGGGTGGGGTTTTGGCTATTCACCGCGACCGTGTAATCCGCTTTTCGTTGCAGGCTCGAATGGATTGCGGATTCCTAGTATATCCAATGTATTCATCTGTGATCTGTAATGTCTATCATTGCTTTACATTTATAACTATTTAGGCGTTGCTTATGTTTTACAGCCGCGCTAGCCCAGCCCCCGCTCTGTCGTTAGTTAAGTAACCTAACGGGTGATGACGGGGCCCCGTGGCGAATGCGAATGGCATAAGTGTACGTCATATTTTGGTTGTTTTCTGCAATGGTAGGATTAAATGATGGGACGCATTAAAAGAACTAATGCAAGAATATCACGCATTAAAAGAACTAATACAAGATAATAAACCAAGCAAAAGTCGTTGGAACACTTTCGAAAAACCACTCGGTTCTTTTCAAAAATAACTTTTAAATGCGGAGCTTGAGCCACTCCTTCTAAAAGCTATCTCGTTCCATCGATTATATCAAAGTTCACTACGTTCACGGTTTTACCAAAACCATTCGTAGCCCTCCGTCGTTTCGCATGAATAGGCAATAGTATTCAAGCTATGTATGTTGGCCAAAGTCAAGGCATAGTGATTGGTAGCTATTGGGTGTTCATGTGTAGCATTGATAGATGCGTTGGTTTGGGACAGTCGTACTGCCATTTTGGCCAAAGTCAAGGATAGGTACGGATGGATCCAAATTAACCTGGATAGTGACGGGTAGAACTTGACATGTGACTTATGATATTTTGGCCAAAGTCAAGGTCATAAGAGCATGGGGCAAAAATCCACATCGGGAGTTTCATAAGTACTGAAACTTGCTAGATTTGCATACCATTTGGAGTGTGGTGATTCTGGTAGGATTCCTTCAGTTTCGTCACGCGATGATATTTGGATCCCGATCCTACTGTGAGTATATGCTACTCCTCGGGAAATTTCTCACTAAACGATCAATGCTATAAACCTAGTAGGTGCCTAGAAAGGTGTTAGCGGGGCTACGCCCCCAGAGAAAAGAGGTTATTTAATTAAGGAACTTCGCGAAAGCGTTGGAAAACCTCCCTCGAAGTACCGACACTGGCCTGGCTGAACGGTTAAGCAAGTATTGTGCGGTGGGATTGATCCCGACTAATTCTTCCTTTATGGTTTGAGGAGGGATTCGAGAGACAGTGGGAGCCATCCTGTTTAGAAAAACTAAAAACCATTCTAAACTTGCAAGAGCATCGTGCTAAGTGTTTCTTCTCTCTCTCCTAATTGCAGCGACCAATCGACATGACTGGACTTAAGTTACTTCTAGATAAAAATATACTGACAGGGCCAAACTACAAAGATTGGCTCAGGAATGTCAAAATGGCAATCACTTACGACAAGCTGGGGTATCTTCTTACCACCAAAGCTCCCCCCGTCCCAAGTCCCACCTCCAGCGTCGCGGATAAGGAAATCCGTAAAACCTGGGAGATTGATAGCGCGAAGGCCAAATGCCTCGTACTTGCCTCGATGGACAATGAACATCAGAGGAGGCACGAGAATATGGACCTTGAATCCATATTTCTCCATACAAAAGAACTGTATGGAAAGCAATCTCGTATCGCAAGATACGAAGTGTCGAAGAAGTTATTTTCGGCAAAGTTGGCCATCGGATCATCGATAGCGGAACACGTGCTTAAGATGATTGGCTTCATTGAGGAGCTCGCGGAACTTGGAACCACGTTGGAGAATGAGCTCTATACGGACTTGATTCTCCAGTCCCTTCCTTCCACTTACGCCCAGTTTATACTGAACTTCAATTTACAAGAAAAAGAGGTTGAACTTTCAGAACTCCTCAACATGCTGAGGAGCGCAGAGGGCACCCTACAGAAAAGTAGGGAAACATCCACTTTGTTTGTAGGAGGATCTTCTTCTTCTAGGTCCAAGGCGAAAGCCAAGGGAAAGAAGAGGAAAGCCCCCGCCAAACCAAGGGGCGGTGTTAGTAAAGTGGATACGAAGGGAAAGGCAAAGGCAACAATGATAGCGGGGAAGCTTGTGGGAAAGGAAGAATGCTTCTATTGTCATAAGAGTGGACACTGGAAGAAAGATTGCAGGGCTTGGAAGGCCAGGACACAGGAACTGAAGCAGGTTGCGGCTTCAGCTTCAGGTGTGTATGTTATTGAAAACTGTCTTTCAATAAACTCTACTTCCTGGGTATTGGATACCGGATCAGGATCTCATATCTGTAATTCTTTGCAAGCGTTGAGAAACCGTAGGGTTTTGAAGGCAGGTGACATGACCCTCAGAGTTGCAAACGGAGCTAGCATGGATGCTAAAGCCGTGGGGGACTATCACCTGGGAATGTCAGATGGACATGTTTTGGTTTTGCGTAATTGCTTTTTTGTACCCAACGCAACTTGTAATATCATTTCTGTATCTTTGGTTTCTAAAGAAGGTTATGAATTTGCGTTTGTAAGTAATGTTGTAAACATTCACCTTAATCAAGTTCTGATTGGGTCAGGTACATTGAGCAATGGTATATACGTATTAAACCAACCACAGATTTTCAATGTCCAGAATACACACAAAAGAAAGTCTCTGGAAATCAATCAGACTTTCTTATGGCATTGTAGACTGGGTCACATCAATGAGAGAAGGTTGACTAAGTTACATACAGAAGGATATTTGGATCCGTTCGAATATCAATCGTATGCCACTTGTCAATCCTGTCTCAAAGGAAAGATGACAAAGACTCCGTTCACTGGACACGGAGTAAGAGCGAGCGAGCTCTTGGGACTCGTACACAGCGACGTGTGCGGTCCAATGTCTACACATGCACGAAGCGGTTATTCTTACTTCATTACCTTTACGGATGATTTTTCAAGGTACGATTATGTCTTCTTAATGAAACATAAGTCCGAAACCTTTGAAAAGTTCCAGGAATATAAGAATGAAGTAGAAAAACAAACCGGCAAAAGTATCAAGATTCTAAGATCGGATCGAGGTGGAGAATACTTAAGTGCCGAGTTCCTGAATTACTTAAAAGAGAATGGAATTCTCTCTCAGCTTACTCCTCCATACACTCCGCAACATAACGGTGTATCGGAGAGACGGAACCGGACCCTATTGGATATGGTACGGTCCATGATGAGTAACGCTGAGTTACCGCGATCATTCTGGGGGTATGCGCTAGAATCAGCTGCATACCTTTTGAACCGAGTTCCTACTAAGACTGTGCCTACCACACCATATGAAATATGGTGTGGGAAGAGGCCCCATCTCCGTCACATTAAGACTTGGGGAAGTCCAGCTTTTGTTAAAAAGCAGCATGCGGACAAGCTCGAGGCACGCTCAGTACAGTGTAAGTTTGTGGGATATCCAAAGAATTCCAAGGGATATTTCTTCTACTGTGAAGAGGAACAAAAAGTTCTTATTTCTCGTCATGCCCATTTTCTAGAACACCAGTTCTTAGAAAAGGAAATAAGTGGGAGCGCAATAGAACTGGAAGAAATTCCAGAACCACGAGCTATTACTGAAAGCTTAGTGGAACCAGAGGGTTCAAAAGAACAGGACATTCCTACGCCGCTCCGCATGAGTAGTAGGCAGTCTCATCCGCCCGAGAGATACTACGGTTTTCATAGACGGGGATAGAGAGGATTGCATCATAGATTATGATGAGCCTACTAGCTTCCAGCAGGCCGTTCAGAGCGTTTACTCGGTAAAATGGCTGGATGCAATGCGGACCGAAATGGAGTCCATGTACACCAACAAAGTATGGACGTTGGACATTGCTCCAGACGGGGTAAAACCCGTAGGATGCAAGTGGATCTTCAAAAGGAAGATTGGTATAGATGGACAGGTTGAGACCTATAAAGCTAGACTTGTTGCAAAGGGTTTTCGTCAAAGACCTGGTTTGGACTATGACGAAACCTTTTCTCCAGTGGCTATGCTGAAATCCATTCGGATCCTTCTTGCCATTGCTGCCTTCCACGATTATGAGATTTGGCAGATGGACGTAAAGGCCGCTTTTCTAAATGGAAATTTAGAGGAGTGTGTCTATATGGATCAGCCAGAGGGTTTCATTCAGAGTGGGAGCAGCGGAAAGGTGTGCAAGTTGCTTAAGTCCATCTATGGACTAAAGCAGGCATCGCGGAGTTGGAACATCTGTTTTGATGAGACGGTCAAGGAATTTGGCTTTATCAAAAATCCAGATGAACCATGCATCTATAGTAGATTTGTAGCGAGAACTGTAGTATTCCTCGTTTTATACGTGGATGACATTCTCTTAATAGGAAATGACATTCCTATACTACAATCTGTCAAGGGGTTCTTGTCACACAGGTTCTCCATGAAAGACCTGGGTGATACCTCATACATCCTGGGGATCCGGATCCATCGTGATAGATCCAAGAGGATATTAGGACTTTCTCAGTCCAGGTACATCGACACCATACTGAAAAGATTCAGTATGGAAGATTCCAAGCGCGGTAACCTACCGGCTTGTCACGGGATCACCCTCTCTAAAGAGATGTCTCCCAAGACTGATTTGGAGAGGGATCACATGACTATTATACCCTACGCTTCTGCGGTAGGCTCTATAATGTATGCGATGTTGTGTACCAGACCGGATATAGCTTATGCACTGAGTGTGGTAAGTCGGTATTAGTCAAACCCTGGGGAGAAACACTGGATAGCGGTAAAGAACATTCTCAAGTACCTGAGAAGGACTAAGGAGATGTTCTTGGTGTATGGCGGAAAAGACCTCCAGATCGAGGCCTTTGCTGACTCCAGCTTCCAGAGTGACAAGGATGATTCCAAGTCCATGTCGGGTTTTGTCTTTACCCTCTATGGAGGGGCGGTGTGTTGGAAGAGTTCCAAACAGGAAACCGTTGCAGACTCGACGATAGAAGCGGAATACATCGCTGCATCTGATGCCGCAAAAGAAGCCGTCTGGATGAGGAAGTTCTTGAAAGAACTTCAGGTGGTTCCGTCCATTGTTGATCCAATACCTCTGTATTGCGACAACAACGGGGCTATAGCTTTAGCGAAGGAACCCAGGTCCCATCAGAAATCCAGACACATCTTGAGGCGGTATCACCTGATCAGGGAGATCGTGGATCGCTAGGAGATCGAGGTACGGAGGGTCGCTTCAGAAGAAAACACTGCAGATCCATTCACCAAGGCCTTGCCCCAGACTCAGTTCGAGCGGCTGATCGAGATGATAGGTCTTCGATACGCCAGTACATGGCCTTAGTGCAAGTGGGAGATTGTTAGTGTATATGCCCTAGAGGCCATTACTGTATCATACTAGTTTGTATATTACTTAATGGAAGCTTGGGATATTCACCTTGTATAAACAATCTTGCTCAATATAGTAGTATGCTACTTGGTTTGTTTCTACTTCAATGTGTACCTGTGTTTATTTTAGTATATCATCTATACACATTAGTGGAGCCCTTAGGATCTTTGCTTGATTACCAGCGTTGTGATGGCAGTCACACTAGTGGGGGCTGGGTAATCTATAAGCACATCCTTATACAGGTCCCTAGTCGCAGGACTATCGAGACAGGGCATCGATACTCCGGAGTAGACTAGCATATGCGCTTCTCATCCCAGTGTGGGAGATGGTCTGTCCCACAGCCATCAGTACGTCGTACTGGAGATAGTATACGGGTGCTCGTTGGGTTACGAGTACACTGGACAGGACTCGTCGGGAACTGACAGGTTGGTATTATACCTATCGTCAGTTATCAGTTCCTAGGTGACATGAGTACAGCTTAGTCCGCTGACTTGACACTGTCACTTCGCCTCGAGTGTGTTCCCACTGTACTTTGATTACTACCCTACCACGGCTCAAAGGAGTCGTGCAAACAGGTAGTAGTTGGGTACAATCCCGAAGCATTTGGAGGCAGTGACGGTTAGACAGGATTCGTCTCTCCCGGTATTGGGGGTTGACATCGCGCTGTGTCTAGGAGAGCCATTACACGAGTAGTCCCTGGCCAGGGCAATCGAGATATACTGGTAGGTTTCCAGTGTTATCTCAGGGTGTTTTGGGCTTCACTCCGACACGACTTGTACCGCTATTAGGGGACTGACGTTTACCGTCCCCTAGGCCCGCCATGCGATGTATCAGACGAACAGACCGGACCGTACAGAGATTGTCACATTCAGACTCAGTAGGAGTTCAGATGGGGTTCACCTCGTCAGTCTTCTTGTCGGCATCTACCCGGGGACCGTTACGCACAGCAAGTGCCGCTTGCGGTCTGTGGTTAAACCCACTGCCAGCGTAGTGTCGAGTCTTTAAAGTCCCACACAGAGGGCTATTCGCTTTTGGGCAAAACTGAGTAGAGGTCGCATGGTCTTGCGACAGGGTTCGTTCTCATCCGCGCACTTGTGCACGTTTGGAGTCCGGACGGATATTACTAGCCGGCTCTGGTTTGAGCCAGATACTAGTATATGTTTTGGGGTTAGTTTTATCTCATTGTGTTCATGTTCCTCGGAACAAGAATGCGGGTGTGTATGCACAGTTGTTTGAGGCGGAGGAAGAGGATTTTCATTAGGGTTTCGGAACGGGTGTGTATGCACAGTTGACAGTCGTCTTTTTCCAAACCCTAATGAATTTGTGATATATCAATTAATAATATTAATTAAATGAAATTGTGTTATGGTTGGGTTTGTTGACTTGTTGACCAAGGTTGACTTGTTGACCATGGTTGAAAGTTTGACCATTATCATTACATATCAAAGATGCTTTTTGATTCTAGCAAAACCATTTAATGAATGTAATGATAATAGTCATTCCAAACCATCCATCAACTATTTCATTTTTATTATTATTGTTAATTTGATATTCTTTTCTTTTTTGGTTATGGTTGTAGAATGAGAAGGATATTATTTCATTCTATCATAACACTTCTCTCTCCTCTCTTCTTCTTCCTCCTCCTCTAGTTCAAGGAGACTCACTCTCATGTGTTGAGAAACTCTCTCCTTGAGATAAAAACACCCCAAAGCCACTCTCTACTCACTCTAGGGTTAGAGGTTTAGCAAGCCAAAGATCCTAGTTCTCTCAAAGTTCGAGAAAGGAGCCCGAAGGTTGAACCCTCAGGTGGATCTATCTTTGACGGAAGAAGGCGACGAGGAAAGCACCATCCAAGCTCTACAAAGGTTTCAAGAAGAAGGAGTTCAAGTGAGGTATAACATCTTTTCCGAGTAGCTAACTTTCTTTAGCTTTGTAGCTAGTTTAGTTTAGAAAAGATCCCGACTTTTGTTATTCCATGTTGCCTAATGAGCTAAAAATTTGATTTTTATACCGTTTCCGCCTCCCCGCAAGAACCGGGGTTGGCAACGTGGACTTACAGAATACTCTTAACTGAACTTAGCCCAATCGTGGCCGTAAGTTCTCAAATTAAATTGACTGAGCACGGCTGCTCTTTTAAAATCAACTTACACTTGATCCAAGGGTACATCTCTGAACCCCTCTGGCATCTGTCGTTGTAATCCTTCAACGTCGTCAGAGAGGTGATGGGTCCCGACGGCCATACATGCAATGGACCACCACGTCCCTAAACTGGAAATGGATCTAGACGATTCCGTTAAGTTGATCTTAGTCTGGAAATTAGACTAACGTATCCTTAACAAACGTTTAAGTTGATCTTAGCCTCAAAAATGGCTAACGTATCCTTAAACCAAAACCCAAAACCCAAATCTAAGAAAATACGGATTTGGACTAATCCACGTCCTACGGGCGACGAAATAAATAGTCTCCGTATACAATCCACGGGCAACCACAAACAAAATAAACACACACGATACGAAGTGAAATTCTGGAGAAGGAGAAAGTGGCTACCGCGATGCGGTAGCGTAATTAACTGCAGGGGCTTGCGCCTGCAGGGAAGAGCGTCCCCACAATCAAAAACCCCTCTAGCGAGGGGGAATCTGACGAAGTCTGCTACATCGGCCGCATCCGTCTAAACCTCCGATACACGGTGCCATAAATCAACTTGGCATCTTCGGAGAGGTAGACGGATAAAACCATATAGCATCTGTCCCGAATCTCAGGCAAGATGCCCTAATGTCTCGGCCGCCATTCGGAAGGGAACAGCTGCAACCTAACCGCAAAAATTATCCTGATGATATTTTTCCAATCGTTCATCATTCCAATCAGGATGCCCCTCACGTACCTCATCAATATGAATTCTGTTTTCAACAAGAAATTATGATATTAATATTATATCATTTCATACACACATAAACACAAATATAACAATTAATCCAAAAAAATTTACTCCCTAATTTCTTCAAAACATACGCTATTGAGGAGGATAAATCGATATATCTTGTTGCTAAATATAGTGTCTACTCTCTTATAATCAGTTTTACCATATGGCCCGTCCTGAATTCTCCGAGGCCGGTTAAGTTTCGTCTTAATGTTCTCGTCCAGATAGCGGGAACAAAATGTGGTTACTTCATCTAGAAGATAATCTTGCATGATAGAACCCTCAGGTCGATTTCTATTGCGTATATACTTTTTTAGAGTGTAGAGGTACCTAAAAAAAACATGTTAAATAAATAAATAAGGGCATATAGGACAACAATAATTTTATAAAATGCATGAAACGAAAATTTCCACGTACCTTTCGACGGGATGCGTCCATCGATATTGTACCAGTCCGGCAAACTTAGCCTCAGTTGCAAGATGAACCGTCAGGTGTATTATGATATCAAATAATGACGGTGGGAAAATACACTCAAACTTGCAAAGTATCGATTAAATAGAATTTTCAAGATTCTCCGGTGTCACAACATCCAAGGTTTTAACGCAATTATCTAAAAAAGCAACAAAAGTCATTGATTAGTAGACCAACCGATTCAGGAAGAGAAATCCTGAGGGCTAATAGGAGAAGGTGCTCCATAATAACATGGTGATCATAACTTTTGAGCCCATCGATCTTGCCTTTCACAATTTTTATCTTCTTGCTAAATGATCCTGAGAAACCTGTGGGAACTTTCAAATCATGCAACACCTGCAGGAACCTTTTTTTCTCCAGTTGTGATATATGATACGCGACATTGGGAAGTACAAACTTGCCTGGTTTCCCCGCTATCGATTTAGGATGCAATTCACTTCTAATTTTCCAGTCCTGAAGATCCATCCTAGCACGGAGATTGTCTTTCGATTTTCCGTCTTAACAAAGAAGCAAGTTAAGTACGTGCTCGGATACTCCCTTCACTATGTCCATAACGTCCAAAAAATAACGCACTAAATATGTTGACCAGTATGGAAGCTCGTAGAAATTGCTTAACTTGTTCCAGTAGGGTGGTTTGACCTGTTTTGCTGGATCTATTCCGAAGGTCACATTATTGTAACCATCCCACTGAGCAATCACGTCATCTCCGGACAATGAGGCTGGAAACCCAAAAAGCTCCTGATGACCATTAAAGTGGGTAGCATCTAACTTGTAGGGATGGTCTAATGGCAGAAAACACCGATGACCGCAATAACAAACATTCCTGCTAAAATTCAACCATTTCGATATTGTATATTGATGGCAATAAGGGCATGCTTTGTGATCATGTACAGACCAATCTGATAGCATTCCATACACAGGAAAGTCATTAATTATCCACATTAAAGCCGCACGCATTGTGATGGTTGTATCTGTGTTTGCATCGTAAGTCTCTACACCATCAATGAATAAAGATTTTAACTCATCGATCAGAGGTTAGAGATAGACGTCGATATTGTTTTCCGGTGAGTTTGGTCCGTCAATAAAAAGAGGCATCATAAAGTAGGATTGATCCATAGCCAAGCAAGACGATAAATTATAAACTATCATTACAACGGGCCATGTGCTGTAACTTCCAGCCATATATTTGAATGGGCAGAAGCCATCATTAGCAAGTTCGAGGCTGACATTGCGAGAATCACTACTGAATATTTCCTGTCTCCTGTCGAAATCTTTCTATAACGGTGAATCTCTTGGATTACTCATTTTTCCATTTTCGCTTGAAGCAGCACGGTGATGCCAAATCATTGCCTCGGCTGTTTTCTTGCACCTGAATAGCCTCTGCAGCCTCTGTGTTATGGGAAACCGTGCTAACTTGACAGGTATATCGGGCTTCTTATCAGATTCTTTCAGTTTATACTTGGCCTCTCCGCATGTTGGATATTCTTTCAAATCTGAATTCTCTTTCCGGTACAACACTCAATTTTTGGGACATACATGAATCTTCTCACACTTCAGACCCAAATCACACATCATCTTCTAGGTTTCGTACCAGCTGTCGGGCACGTTATTTTCCGGGGGTATAGAATCTTTCAGGAACTTCAAAAGTATCGTGAATGACTTGTTGCTCCATCCATTTAGGCACTTAATATCGAAAAATTGGATGAACCATGATAGGGTGGAATACTTTGCATTCTCATGAATTGGTCTTCTAGCATCATTCATGAACTTTTCATACTTATCCGCATGCAGTCCTTGACCGGAAGGGATGTCTTCTTCGGTTGGAATATTATCACCGAGGGCAGCCTCTACCATATCCTTCATTTCTTCTTCCGGAAAGAAGTTATCGTCTTCTTCTTCTGCTGCTGCATTACCGTCTTCTCCTTCTTCTTCTGTCGTATTACCGTCTTCTTCTTGTCCTTCCTCGTGATTTAGGCAAGTTGTATACAGTCTAGTAAAACCATGTTTAACAATGTGAAGCTCTACGATTTCTATCTTCCGCCAGAACTTATTCCTACATCTATCGCACGGACAAAGAATCTTCTCTAACACGATCTTATTATGTGCACGTGCAAATTCAATGAAAGCAGCAACTCCTGCGACAAACTTAGATTGCATGCGTTGTTGCCAATCCACGTACATCCAATCCTTTACTCTGATGTACTCATGGGCTATATTAAACTGTATAACATATAAATTGTAGGTTATGATGACTATATTGAGAAATCTAAGAACGAGATGATTACTGATAATGAAGAAAATCTGTAGAGACAAGTTTGTCATTGAAAAGAATAAATTATCGATTAACAAAATTAGATTTGAAAATACCCAAGTATGAGGTGTATTCTGTGTATGTGTGTTTCAATTTATGATTTCGCTTAGGTGTAGAGTTGTTAGTGTGTATGTGCTTTGTGTGTGCGTTTGTTGTGTATTCGTGTTGTATGTGTGTGTTTCGGCTGTCGGGGGTAAGGCTTCTATCCCATTAAGAATGTATAGAGCAGACACCCATTCGCTTGTGCTTTCATCCGTTTCGAGTAAATTTCGGCAGCACCTCCCTGCTGTTCTCCGAGCACTGTAATAGTATAGATAATCATTTCAATGCTGTGAAACAATGTTGAAATGAACATCTAATCTATCTTTGTACACGAAGAACCAGCAGAAAAGTACCGATGAAATAACTCAAAACGATTGAAAACACAAGTGAATGCATGTGTTTGCTTTATACATTCCTAACTTGTCCACACTGGACAAATCTATCGGTTATCATATGATTGAATCTTCTCATCACATAAATTACACAACGGTTGTTAGCACCGAACTATACCGTCCGATATTTAACAATTTTCGTATAGTTCTATGTCACGACGAACATCGAACGTATGTTGACCGATAAACGGGAATAAGTTGTGCTTTGATTTTCACATATGAGTATCGATGAGAATATGAAAGTTTCATATTATCATCGAGTATCATATATTGGTTTTAACTTGAACATTTAACTTGAATAGGTTTTACGTTTACGTTTCATTTTTAAGGGTTTGAAGTTTTTAGTTTAGGGTAAAGTTTTCTTACGTTTACGGTAAAGTTTTACGTTTACGTTATTATCAAGTATCCTGCTGAACGAACTAAACCATAATCCTAATTAACCCAAATTAACCATAATCATCACCCTAACTCAAATTATCCCTAATTAACCCAAAATTAAGCTAATTAAACCAAATTAACCCTAATCAACACCCTAACACAAATTAACTCTATTTTACCTAATTAACCTAAATTAACCCTAATCCTAATCATCGCCCAAACCCAAATTAACCCTAGTTTACCTAATTAACCAAAATTAACCCTAACCATAATCATCAGCCAAACCCTAACCTAAATTAACCCTAATTAATCTAATTAACCCTAACATTAATCACCACCAACCCAATTTTACCTAATTAACCCAAACTAACCTTAATCCTAACCCTAACCCTAATCATCACCCAAACCCTAACTCTAACCCTACCTAATTAACCCTGACCCTAATCATCTCCCAAATCCTAATCGTAACCCAAATTAACCCCCAATTAACCCTGTCCTATAACCCTAACCCTAAAATCAACAACAATAACACCAAAAACAACAAAGTTATAAATTAAATTCGAAATTAACTCACCTCTGTAGGTCAACGGCCGGCGGCAAAGAGCTCGAAGAAGAGGGGAGCAAGAGCTCAACGAGGTGGAGGAAGCCGGGAAGATGGAGCTCGAAGAGGTGCTCGCGGCGACGAAGACGATTGGTGGCGACGAGGTCGATTGGCGGCGGCGAGGAACTCCACGACGATCTCGATCGACGGCGATGGAAGAGGAACTCGATGACGAGGAAGTCGACGATGAGAGTGGGGTGGCGACGATGGGCGAGGAAGTCGACGACGAGAGTGGGATGGCGTGGGTTGGTGGGAAATTTTGGGGGACGGTGGAAAATTACTTAGCTTTATTTTTTTATAAATAACCCTTTGTTGCCCCTACGGATTAATCCGTAGGGCTTTCATTTGCGGCACCATAGGACCGAATAAAGAGATTACATTTTAATATTTTAAAACATATTTATTCTCCTACGGTGGGCACCGTAGGGACAAACAATGCTCCTACGGTTTAATCCGTAGGGGCAATAAAAAGTTGTCCCTACGAATTTCTCTATCCGTAGGGGCAACCCATCATTGTAGTAGTGTCCTTAGCTTCACGACCTCTGTTTTCCCCTTTTAGTCTCTATTTTGAACCCCAGTGAGCGTTTTCTTAGTGTATTGATTTTTTTTCAGTTTTTTAACTTTATTAATTCCTTTTGATCCCATTTTTTGGTTTCTAGAATTTTTTTACTCAGTAGTACATATACATTTTTTTATCGAATGATTGATTCGAGATTTATAAATAGTTATACCTTAGTATAGTTTACTTACTCACGTGCCTATTTCTTTATCTTTCAGGATTTTTTTTTTGTCTATAATATTGTTGCTTGTTTTCAAAACAATTTATCACCAAATTAAATTATTTTGCATAATATTTTGAAACTTTTCAAGAATGGCTAGTAAATTAATTGATTCTGAATTGGCTAAGATAGAACATCTTAATGGTACCAACTATTATATGTGGCATAGGAAAATTAGATATGGACGTATCCATGATAACGTAAATAACGTCATAGAAGGCACTGCTCCTATTCTCGGAGATGATCCTACTGGAAGAAAAGAGAGAATATGAGCTATGGAAATTAAATGACAAGACGGCTAAAAGTCTTATGTTAATTTTCTTGGAAGATAACTTAATAAAAGCTTTTGAAATTTATGAAACTGCAAAAGAATTATGGAATGCAATTAAGGAAAAGTATGACACTACATCTGAGGTGAACATACAACTATTATTATATAGGCATAACTCTTCTCGTATGCAAGAATGTGATAATGTAATTGAACATTGTAATAAGATGATTGTCATGGATAAGGATCTTGCTACTCCTGGAACTGAAATTCCAGAGAAAATGCAAATAGCTATAATTTTGAATAGTTTGCTACCATCACAGATATGGCTGCCACAATGCTTAGATTGAATGGTACCATTAAACATGTCACTGACTTACCATCTCAGTTAGTAATAGAGCATGATTTAGTAGTCAGAAGGAAAGGTCTTGAAATGAATTTTGTGCAGGGTGAAGAGCTGAATGTTATGCAAAATAGGCCTTCACGTGATGTACATAAGGGTAAGAACTGGAATGTAAGGACTATAAAATCTCAGTTCAAGGGATTCAAACAGCAAGGCACTCGAAAGAAAGTATCAAAAGGAGCTTGTTACAATTGCGGAAAGTTCGGTCATTTTATGAATGACTGTCCAGGCAAACAAGCTAATTCGGGTACATCAAAGTATTCTGAAAATAAAGCACCACATAAGCGTAAGTTCGTAGGTGTGATCGAGTGTAATGCTGCAAGTGTTGACATTGATAGTTGGTGGATTGACTCGGATGCTATTTGGCACATTGTGAAGACCCGGTTAGGATTGTCAGATATGAAGGAACTGAAGAAAGGAGAATATCGTAGTTATATAGGAAATAATACCTATCTAGATGTTGAAGAAATTGGGACTTACAGGCTGGATCTCAGGGACAGTGTTATGGTCCTCAAAGATGTGTACTATGCGCCAGGTATTAGGCATAATTTGGTTTCAGTTCCAACAATACTGAAAAATGGACTAGATGTACGTTTTTATAATAATCGAGTGTCAATAGGGAAGAACATGAAAGTTTTTGTCATGAGCAAATTTGTATCTGAACCTGATTTATTTTGTCTTCATGTAGTGACCGATGATTCTTTTAATAAAGATTTAACTAAAAATGGTTTTTTAGTTATTTTTCCGGTTAAGCAATATTCACAAGATAATGTTCTTACACCTCTGTAAAGATTGGTAATATATTCATTTTAATTATCTGATTTATCTTATATGTACCTGAATATCCTAATCTCATATGCTAACAATTCTCTGATAGTACAAACATTTAGAGAAGAATAACATATATAAATCAATCATGATCGGTAAATTTCAGTGGTACAAATATTTGAAGTGTATGGGACTTGTTTATCTGGAGACGGTAAGAAAGATGCGGCTCTTAAATCCGTAGCCGGCTATTCAATGTACCTTCATTACATTAAATTTATATAAGGGAATTGTTAGCATTATCTATATAGCATGTGAAAAAACAAAGTTGTCGATTTTTGTTAATTTTATTTTATTTATTTATTTTGAGAAAATAGATAGGATAAATTAGGCATCCATTTATAATTGGGAGACCCTGACCCCTTGGGCCACTTTAAACCCCACCAATGGGATACTCCAACCCCTGTTTTTTTTTTCTTTAGTTAGTAAATTATCAATGCACTGTGAGAGCTTGAACTGGGCTTCTCTCTTAAGGATCGTTTTATTTATGTTTATAATGTCAAAAAATAGATTAGGAAAGTAATCAGGACAACATTAATTAATGCAAATCTTTATTTATGCTTTTTAGAATCTGCTATATAAATCATTCTGGGATCAATTAATTATTAAGAAAATTCTTAGGGCCTGTTTGATAGCAGGATTATGAGTTTGGATTTGAATTTTGGATTGTGGAATCCTAGGATTCCACGATTTTGTGTTTGGTTGCAGTATTAGGATTTCTAGGATTCCTTTGTTTTTTATGGGGGCCCACCACAAAACAATGATTCTTGAATCCTAAAAATTTTCAAGAATTTTCAAAGATTTGGCACTATTCATTGTACTTTTAGATGGGGCCCGTGTACTTTATTTATTTAATAATCCTCTCTCTTTATCTATCTTTCTCTAAAATTCTCAAATCCAAATCCTACCTTTTTTCACCAACCAAACAAAGATTAGAAGGATCTACAAATCCAATACTAGAAATCTAAAACCAATCAAACAACAAATTACCAAATCTAGAAATTTCAACCGTACAATTTTGGAATCCAAATTCCATAATCCTGCAACCAAACAGGCCCTTAAGCATCGTTTTCCAAATGTCTCTGTTCATTATGAAGATTTATATTTATTTCTTGACATGATTAATTTTCTAGGAAATTAATGTTTGGTCAACATGGAAAAAGGGGAAATTAATGGTCATGTTTGGTGAGATTAAGACTGAACAAAATTGAGGTGTAATATCTCAAGGGCCCAAGTTTTCAAACTTCACAGCACCTGCCTCTTGATTAACTTGAGAATCTGCCAAAAGTTTGAATGGCTAAAGATGTTGAATCAAAAAAACCCACTAATTCACCAATTTGGAGAGAACAGAGAGAAATTTGTCCCAAATACAAATATTTCTATCTCAAGGTGTAATCTCGTCAGACTTATCATGCCATAAAAAATAAGAGTCATCCGAATCTAAATTTTATTTCCATAAATATAGGCCAATGGGGATAAGCTAAAGCACACATCTATGGGAAAATAAAATTGACAATTCAAAAAAAATTATGACTTTAGTGTTGGCCTAACAGCAATCCACTTCTCTTTAATGCCAAATTTTCAAAGAAAAAACTATAGACGAAAAGCATTGTCAATATGAACAGCTAATATAACTGTAACGTATAACACATCGTCCAGATTGTATCTAGATGGGAACTGCCAGATGATGTCTCGAGCATAAACATTTAGAGAAGAATAACATATATAAATCAATCATGATCGAGTACGGTTTGCCCCTACACAGTTAGCCGTAGGGGCAAAATATCAGGATACCTGATATTTTGCACCTATGGAACATGCATTAAACTTGTCCCTACGAATGTATCCGTAGAGGCATTTTTCTGGACCTACGGATTACTTCGTAGATCCAACGTTTGCCCCTACACGGTTAGCCGTGGGGGCAAAATATCAAAATACCTGATATTTTGTACCTATGGACTTAGCACAGGCGTTAAACCTGCCCCTACGAATGTATCCGTATGGGTGTTTTTCTGGACCTGCGGATTACTCCGTAGGGGTAGTCATCTGAACTTACGGATAAATCTGTAGGGACTTTTATCTGGACCTACGAAGAACTCCGTAGGGACATGTTCAGGCCCTACAAAGTTATTCGCAGGAACAAGTATTTTTATTTTATAAACCAATAAATTAAATAAATATTTTGTCCCTACGGAGTAAGCCGTAAGGAAATATGTCCCTACGGAGTAGAGCGTAGGGGCAATTATTACTCCGTAGGGGCATATTCATGATGAAAACTTGCACCTGCGGTCTTTGCACCTACGGTATATTTTTGTGCCCCTACGAATATATCCGTAGGGGCAGTGCTTTTCCTTTAAGGATAAAGCCGTAGAGACAACCCTTATTGTAGTAGTGATGCTGCGTAAAAAATTTCAAACTTGGCAACGGTCGTAATTTTTTTTAGGAGTCCTATAAATACAGGACTTTGGTTCTCCTCGGAAGTAAGCAAGAAATAACACAGAGAGCAATGGAAACTTCAGCATCAATTTCATATCATTGAGAAAAATTGTTTAAGGTTTTAAACCTCCATTCACACACTTCGTGCAGCTCATCAACTCCACTAAACTCCTAATCTTAGTGGGTAAAAAAATTTGTGAACGGCAACTCCCCTTGTCAATTAGAGAGACTTTCATCGGTACATATTTGTAGTCTCATGAGAAGAGATGGATTATAAGTTGTAAAGGATTTTGCATCTTGCCCGATTAAAGGAACAATGATGGTGAAAATTTTAGGAAATTCTAAAGACGAGGTTTTAGGGATGGACAAGACTTCGAACGTCGAATCTCCTTATATCGTCTTGTTTGCATTTACTCTTATCTTTCTTTACATTACCACATTTATATTTGTTATTAATTGTTATAATTTTGCGGTATATGTTTAAGTAGATTGGAAATTAGCAAGTATTTATTTTAAACCCTATTCAACCCCCTCTAACGTTGTAATTTGGTATTTCAAGACACAAATACTCTTGTTTTATCTCATACTTCATATTTCGAGCTCTTTATACGATGGATCTATTTAGTGTTAAGAGTGGGTAATGAGTGTTAAGAGTGGGTAATGTCATGTATGAACAAAGATTATCTATACATGAATTAATAGAAAGAGCGTTTTTGCACGTGCAATGCATGTATGTATGTTAAGAGTGGGTAATGTGTGAACTTGTTTAAACTATTTTTATAAATATGTTAATTATTGGGGTGTTTTTTGAAAAAAAATATCTCGACTATTTTGACCAACTATTATTGCTTATGAATTGTGAAAGAGTAAAATGGTAAACTCATAAACTTGAGAGTATGATTTGGTATGCTTTGAAATTAGAGTTTCACGAAAGATTTTTCTCATTTTTTTTTGATTAAGTTCATAAAAAATGAGAGATTTTTTTTGCTATCCCTAAGCTCTAGTTATAATAGTAGAGCTTAGAGCCACATATCATATATTAGTGATTTGTTTTGGAAAATATGTATCACGGCTTGGCTATCGGGTTTTGATTATGATAGTAAAGATTTTGTATGTGTGAGATATGTGTGTTTGAAATATTATATTGCAATAAAATGCGGACGGATAAAAAATATATGTTCGGTGTAATCATAAAAGTATCCCAAAAAGCTTGAATTAAGGACATTTCTTCACGTGTCATGTCAAGAATGAAATTTAGATTTTAATTTAAAAACCTCTTACATTTCAAATTGAAATACCAACAAAATATCTTTATGGATTAGAAAAAAATTTTTGTGTTTTATATACATATTATAATTTATTAGGGAGGTGTGAGAGATTAGTTGGGTGCTCTTTTTGTTTTTTTATGTGCGTGGGAGAGAGAGATAAATAAGTCGATGGTTTTTGTATTTTTATATAGATGATGTGAGCAAGCTTATGATGAATGACGTGGACAAGCTTATGATGAAGTATATGGCAAAAGCTTTTTTTTTTCTGATTTTTTTTTTGTTGCAAAATGATATAATAATGAAATCACCGCCTACCGTCCTAAAGGTTTGGGCAATAGTAAAGATGATATTGGGGAATAAAGTTTCTCATTATTTAGGGAATTTTTTTATTAATGTTTTTAACTAATTAAATCTTCTCAAATCTTTTAAAAGCTCTATCAAACCGATTCAATTTTCTTATCTTATTAAAAAAACCTTTCTATATTATTATAAGAAGTTAGACAATGTATGTCTAAATTATATAGTAGTTGGATTCATATAACAAAGTGGAATTTGAATATAGTGTTGCTAAGACAAACGCAAGAAAAGTTTTTACCAACATAGACAAATTAAAATAGAAAAGTTTGCTAGACTTAACAAATTTGAATTGGTCATCCACCGAGAACGTGTGGAGTAGGTAACAATCATTAGGTAGAGAAATTGTTGGATTTAGATGCAATGTATCCTGACATAAAAGCCATAAAAATTTATTATAAATTTTAGACGCCCTTCGAAAGTGTTTCGTAATGCTCTCTATACATGACACATGTAATTATGATTAACAGCTTCGGTTTAGCACATACTACAAAACAAATATACTTATTATATATCATGAAAAAGATTGTATACGGCTTTCAATTAAAGAACATAATTAGAATATTCTAATATTTGAAAATATTTAAACAAAGGTAAAGCTTGTCTTTTCTCAAAGTTTTACAATCGTTTGTTACCGATGAGCAACAGCTCAGTTCGTATGGGAACTTTCCTTTTTGGGAAGAATGCGGACCCCAGAAACCCAGAAGGGAAGTGGCTCCAAATTAACGCTTCGGAGCAAATTCGTGGGTTTCCTCGGTGCATGTATGCCGTGTGCTTGTGTGGCGTGGATGTGTTGTGTGTATTGTGTTTATGTTGGGACTTTATGGTCCGTGGCATAAAAAAAAGACTGTTTGTTTGGGTAGATTTAAAAAAATATTTTTAATTAAGATACTTAAAACTTTGAAAGGGTTTGAACAGATTTGAACAGTTACAACTTACAACTCACCAAAGGACAAAAAGGGTAATTTGGTTATTAGCCTTGCTGACAGTTGGGCCCCAATGTGGGGCCCACAGGTGCTCTACTGCTTAAAATCATCGGTGCCCCTTCTTCGTTTCAATTTCGCTGTTCCTCGAATTGAATCCTATAATAAAAAATGATGGTAATACTAATAAATAAATAAATTAGGGTTAGGGTTTGAAAAGGATTTGGTCGATTGCTTGCGGTGTTTTGACGGAGAGAGAGGGACTCGAAAGTGAATTGAAAGGTGATGAAGGTGGAGCTCTTGGATCGCGGCGATAACGACGAGCAGAAGCAGGAGGCTGCGATGGATCTCTCTCCTTCGAGCGGCAGCGACCACAGCAACAACTTCGAGTTCGCCTTCAACTCCAGCAATTTCTCGGACCGCGTTCTGAAGATCGAGATCGTCGCCGACGCCGCCGAGAGCAATTCGGACGGCGAGGGATGCAGCAGCGTCGCCGACTGGGCCCGTCACCGCAAGAGGAGGAGGGAGGATATCAAGAAGGAGAAAGGTGATATTTTGATAGGTTTTTTTTGTTGTTGTTTGGTTTGGTTTACGATGTGTGTGCGTGTTGGGGTGTGTGTGTGAGTCGGGGATTAATTGGGGGTGTTGTTGATAAGATGAAATAATGCAAGGTTGCTGAAATACCTTGAGGGATGTTTAGGGCTAATTGATTACTTTAAGGGTAGTTGAACAAAGTGGGTCATTTGTGGTGGTATTTAGTGTAATTAGGGATGAAAATGTAATGCACTGCGTTGAGATTATCGTAGGACGTCAGAGTGCTCTTTTGTACCAGTATGATGATTTTCTGCAATTGAATGAATAATGTCATGGCTGAGGCTCTTATTTGTTGACCTTATTCTCCAAATAAGTGTCAAATTTCTGGTTCAAAAAATTATGATATGAGAAAGGTTTGTCATGGTCAACAAATTATTGTGGGACGTCAGAGTGCTCCTTTGCAACAGGATGATGATTTTCTGCAAGTGAATGAATAATTTCATGGCTGAGGCTCTAGTGATTTCAATTATTTGTTGACCTTATTAACATGGTAATGATTATTTCCTATCTATTGTTGGTTGGATACAATATTGGAACCTTTAGGGATAGCCGAATATGCAAACTAACTACATATGATCTTGAAATCTAGATCGATCCCGATCCGAAATGGCTGATAATGATCCCAAAAATGTTGTTTGAGTTTCAATCCTGAGATTTTAAACCTTAATATTGTGTTCACCAATTGGTTATTGGCTTATTGCACATTTGCATTTCTAGTTTAAAGTTTATAAATGGGAGAGTGTATTTATTAATGGGTTATATGAATATTTGACATGATTACTTACTGATAAAATGTCAAAAAGTTTGCTATTTTCTTTTTCAACATACTTAAACCATTCTAGACACCAATAATTACTAATAAAATATGTCAAATTATTTATTGTTATTTTCACTATTTATTAGAAGATTTTGGAAACCAGCACTTACTAATAAATTTGTTTATAGTTACCAATGTTTTAAAGGCGGCTCGCCTGGGCGACCGGGGCTTCCAAGCGAGGTGTTTTCCTCCACCGCCTCCTAGGGGTGGCCCTAGACAGTCCACTTGACCGAGGCAAGAGAGAGGCGCTCGCTTGAGCCAGGCGCCAATTCGAGGCGCCCAAGAACTCACCTCAGTGTTTTTTTGACTTTTCAATTTTGATATTTTCACTCCCCTTCTCTCTTATTGATACTCCTCCACAGTGTATTAAACATTGCTTTTTTGTTTAGAATTGATGAAAAGTGGATCCTATTTAACTAGTTAGGGTTTCTTCTTTTAGTAAATATATTTTTAATCTTATCCTCTCTCTTCCCCCCCACCCCCTAACCCAACCCTAACCCACCGCCTCCCACTCCAGCCGCTCTAACCTCCTCTTTTGGAAAAAAATGTAAAATTTTGAACTTTCCAAATCTAAAGTATGTTTTTTGCCACTCTTTTTTAGACTTCTCAAATCTCAAGAATCTTCTTCATCACTTACAAAATCAAGCAGAAAAATGAATAATAAGTTAATAATTTAAATATCTATAATTTATTCATACTAACAAGTTAACAACCATGGCTTAGGAGGTTGATAGTATGCGATTATATGGCTTATGTGTCATTTGTTGATAGAATACATTATAACCAATATTGTTGATAGATAAGTATCTTATATGCATAATCTACAATTGTTTTTATTTTTTTGTTGCCTCACTTAACTCATGCGCTTGTCTTTTTAGCGCGTCTCACCTCAGGCGACGGGTAAGCTTTGCCTTGGCGTTGCCTTACGTAGTTAAAAGACCGATTTTTACTATTTCTAAAAAAAATTGTTTACTCAAACAAAAAAAATCCGATATTTTCTGCGATGGCTGAGATTGCCAAGATGGCTGATTTCAATTCCAAAAGTGATCGTATTATACCGGCACTTGTACCAAGATTTCAATCCTTGATCTAGATTTGTGTTGTGGTAGGCTTTTGGGTTTTGAAGAGTATATATTATTGTTATTTGTAATTAATTTAGGGAACATATTTTATATTCTTAAGCATGCTAGAGAGTACATAGAAAATGGCCGCATCCATTAGAAGTTGGAACTAGATCCAACTGAAGAGAACTACTTGATATGATTTGGGCATGAATATGGAGAGTGATGTGCACGAGTTATTAGCGATGGCATAGATAGTTAAAAGGACACTGCTCGTGCCTTCGCGGCGGTAAATATTTAAATATATTCTATGAGATCTTCCCTCAGGGAACTTCGAAGAAAGAATTCATCTAGCTAATTCTGACTTTAGGGATTAGGGCTGTACTGTATTCCATCTTTTAATCTTAAGCAGGGATTTTGTTTCCTCGATAGCCCTAAGGTTACCCAGAGTTTGAAGAACTTGTGATGTTGGTCCTTTTTCCTTACCTTCTACAGTTCTACATCATTAAGAAGCTCAACTGTTTTGACTTTGAGTTCCTGATTATCCAAATTTTCCACTACATTAATGTACTTTGCAATACAACATTTCTTTTCATTTTTGTGGACATGGTTTTGCAATTTTTTAGTACCTCTAGAAATATCTTCAAGTGGTATATGTCTAATTAGCTATGGAACAATGTACTTTGTTTTCGTTTATTTCTCCAAGCCATTGTTTTGGATGCTTGATGAGTCATTGATATGGTTCCATGCTTCTTGCTTGATGTTTATCCTTCCCCTCCCCCCTCCCCAAAAAAATAAAAATAAAAAAATAAAAAAGGAAGAAAAAGGATAATTTTCTTCTTGTCTGAGGTTTACCCCCACCCCCACCAAAAGAAAAGAACAGAAAGAAGAATAGGAATAGATAGTAAACACCATTGAAATGCACGTTTTGTTTTAACCTCACTTGTCCTTGACTTGCATATTCATTTGGTATGCACTCACGTTTTAACTTCACCTGTCCTTGACTTGCATATGCATTTGGTATGCACTTTCGTTTTAATTTCGCTTGTCCTTGACTTACATATGCATTTGGTATGCACTTTCGTTTTAACTTCATTTGTCCTTGACTTGCATATGCATTTGGTATGCACTATATCTTTTGTTTACCATGCACAATGACATACTAATTTGATATGGTTATGCTTCTTTATGTAGCTGCTGAATTTGATGTCTACAATTCGGACAACATAGTAAACTGTAACCAACCTGATGTTGAGGATGTTGTAGCATATGAAAACTATGATGCGGAAGCTGTTGCTATGATCGAATCTCCAACAGGTGTGGTCCTGGTAGAATTCATTATTTCTCTACATTTTATATGTCAGCTATTCAATAATTGGAAAATTTCTGTTTCTTGTCCTATAGACAATATTAGTTTTTTTTCATGCTGCCCTCTAGTTGATTGTTAAAGTTGAAGTGTAAGATGTATCTTTTTGGTTGTACTAAAGTTGGTTTTGTGATAACGGAAATGTTTTCCCATTCTTCTTGAATTAAGCTTTTGTTCTTAGAATTTTTGGATACCAGTATATTGGGGGTATGTGGGCTGCTTCTCCTTATCATCCTTTTACTTTTATATACCTTCCCAACGTCAACGTAGAATGTGTTTCCATGCTTATGTATAAAATTATTTTATTGTTTGCTTAAAGAGAACGCATAAGCTTCGTGTGCTAATATATATCTTGTAATAATATCTAAGTCATATAGCAAAACAAATGCCTACCTTTACTTTCTATCCCTGTCCATCTTTAGCATACCATCTGTTATTGTTGGACATATGCTTAATGTACCTTATTTTCTGAAAGATTATGTACAAACATAGCATTTTATGTGTGTTTCCTTAGATGGTATGTAAATTAATTACCCCTCATTAGTTCTCATGTTTCTTGTCTGAGAACTATATCTGATTTCTCAATTCAGTATAAGTACTTGCACTCTGCACTACTTTCTCTGGCAGACACCAGAAATTCTTTTATTAAGAAAAGGAATGAAACCTATATGGAAGAGTGGTTAAAATATAAAGACGAATGAATTTATTGTTTCCCTATTCTTTGTGTATCTTTTTTAAATTAAGATGAAGTAATTGCAAAAAATTTCTTTCATAGCAAATTGAAAGCATGCGTAGTTTATTTGGCAACTCAAGGAGAAAATGAAAGTGATACCAATATAAAATGGTAGCCCAAGGAGAAAAAAAAGAACCTTCTTTTTTCTTTCTTAAGAATTTATAGGTGGATCCATCCACGCTGAATTTCTCACAATATGTGGTTGAGGTAGATCTCACTAGTCTTAGTTCCATGCACTTCCTACTCCGATAAGACTACAACTTCCCTCTAGAGTAAGTATATTACTTAAAATCTAGAAAACATGATTAACTAAAATAGAACAAGCAGTTTGCATCAATATCAGTTCCGATGGTGTCAGTATTGGACATGCATGTGACACTTGTCTTTTCATGTTTGAATACTTTGGATTGTTTGGTGTTATATATATTAAAAGATGCCTTATGGATTGTTAGGTTTAACATATTGTCTAAGGTGACCTTTTATCTTTTCTACATTGTGTTGAGGTTAACCTTGATTGATGTCCTTATGGTATTAACCTGCGTATAGGATATAACCTCGAAATTATAGAATATCTGTTGTATACCTAAACCATGCCCATTTGAGAATTTCACCCATGTATTAAACAAATAGTAGAGTTTGGTACAAAAACAAAGGAACACCGTATACAAGCTCAATAATACCTGAAGTTTCCCAGATTAAGACCATTGAATGGGAAACCATACCATATAGTAACAAACTTCTGCATATATATCTTTTTTAATAGACTATACAACTATGTTTTAACATATTTTACTCGGAATTTACCTATATATAGCATGTGCTATTAAACAGCATTTGCTATTACAGGATAAGTTGTTTTCCACAAAAACAGTTTTTTATCGCAATATTATAGCATTTTCAATGGAAAAGTTGATTTTTCTCAAAGTAGATGTTAATGTACTGCAGTGTAGATATTTGCTTGATATTCTCGCTTTAAGCCAAGTCAAAAGGGCGATGTGGAGACCGAAGAAAACGTGGATGGAGTCGATACGAGAAGATATGGATGCGAAAGGCCTCAATGAAAGTATATTGTTCAATAGGAGTGAGTGGAGGCGGAGGATCCATGTGCTCAACCTGGCGTGATTCTCATGTTGGTTGATGTAGCCTACTCCATATGCTTGGGATAAAGGCTCAGTTGCTGTTGTAGTGTGATATTTGCTTCTCGACTAAAGAACTGTATTGTAGCATATATTACCAAAAAACTAGCATTGATTTCATACCATATCATTTTAAAAAAGCGAAGACGCATAATTTACCGATATATTTACTGAAATATATAGCAAGTATTTAAATGGTATAACGTGTTATCCACAACCGATGTCGTATTTTCTTTAGATAGAAAAGCATAATTAACTAAAATCCCTAACAAAATTATCTCTCTATTGGAGTTGGAACATTTTTCACCAAATGATGTAATAATATTCTCATCTGCATTTGTCAAAGTTAAAGTTATTTTTAGAGTAGAGTTTAAAAGTTGGAGAAGAGTTGGAGGAGTGATGGGCTTTTATACATGAGCTTTTAATAATAAGTGGGTTTCAACAATAAAACTCAAACCTTTGTTGAGGGGTGATCCATTTTATATTTTATACTTTTCTTTTGTTGTTTTCAACATGGCACTATCTTTAAAGTCCCATCATTTGAATTTTACTTTCAACATATTAAAGTTATTTTTAAAGTAGAGTAGAGTTGGATGAGTGATGAGCTTTTCACATTAGATTTTAATGATAAGTGAGTTCCAACAATAAGACTTAAAACTCAAGCCTTTGTTGAGGTGTGACTCATTTTATATTTTATACCCATGTGTTTCTTTTGTTGTTTTCAATGTGGGACTATCTTTAAAGTCCAATACAACAACTGAGCCTTTTATCCCAAGCATATAGGGTAGGCTACATGAACCAACATGAGAATCACGCAGGGTCCGGCACATGAATCCTCCGCCTCTACTCACTCCTGTCGAACAATATACTTTCATTGAGTTCTTTGGCAACCATATCGTTTCGTATCACTTACATCCATATTTTCTTCGGTCTCCCTTTTGCCCTTTTGCTATTGCCCATATCAAGAGTATCTATTCGTCGAACCGGTGCTTCCATAGGTCTGCGTCGCACATGACCAAACCATCTTAGCCGGTTTTCCCGCATTTTCTCCTCCACAGGTGCTACACCAAATTTTGCACGAATATCTTCATTTCGCACCTTATCTTTTCTAGTGTTGCCGTACATCCAACGAAGCATGCGCATCTCCGCTACGTGCATTTTCTGTGTATGATGCTTCTTAGGAGCCCAGCATTCTGTACCATATAATAAGGCAGGTCGAATAGCGTTCCGATAAAACTTCCCTTTCAATTTTAACAGAAAGTTACGATCACACAAAATCCATGTTGCACTCCTCCATTTCAACCAACCAGATTGGATCCTTTGATTAACATCACTATCGATCTCCCCAGTCTTTTGGATGATGGAAGCTAGATATCTAAACTGGTCGCTCGGTGATATCTCTTGCCCTTCCAATGTTATACCAATATGGTTTTGACTTCTCTGGTTACTAAATTTGCAATGCATATATGTTGTTTTGGACCTGCTCAATCTGAATCCCCGAGATTCCAATGTTTGCCTCCATAATTCCAATTTGGCATTAACCCCTGCTTTCGTCTTATTTACTAGAACAATATCATCAGCGAATAGCATACACCAAGGTACCTCATCTGTAAAGTCCAATCATTTGGTTTTTACTTTCAACAGTATTCAAGGCATCTTAATTGCTAAACCGACTTCATTAATTGCTAGAGTTCAATGTACTTCATAGGGGCATTTATTTTCTAAAGCATACCTCTGAAACTCAAGCTGAGGTTGCAAACCTTTGTGCTCCACAAAACAATATAGTAGGTGCTTGTGTTTTTAAGTCGCTTTTGCAAAATTGTGCTAAGTCTTACATTACCACATGACACATGGAATATTTTATCAATGATTTTGTACACACAATTGCTTCTTTCTGTTTGTTCTATTAGTTTGAATTAATTTTATAATAAATTTTAGTTTTTTTATTATAAATTACCTCATGTTATTCATATCATTTGATGCATTGCAAATTGGGTGGAGAAATAAACCGGTAACAAACAAAATGATTTAAGCACTGATGCATAAACCGAAAAGTAAAGGCTAGTTTAAGAAACCCACACACAGCAACTTACTTTTTTATTAGTGAATATAACATTGATGGAATTAAAATTTTAATATGCATATGTTAACTGAAAGTTTGATACGTAAACTAGATTCCCTATGTATGTCTCATTAATTGATGGATCTCGTTGTTGTGTGCCATCTTCGTTTTCTTTTCCTTGCTTGTCCATAATGTATCCCTCTAGCATCCATCTTCCTTGTTTCCTGTTACAGCCTGTGGAAAAGAAAATTATTATTTGTTTATTTTGCCGTAAGAGCAAGTCATGATTTCCTGCTTTCATTTCTTTGGATATATATTTTATGATGCATGCTTGACCTTCAGTGTTCCTAGCTGCATGTCAATGCAAACTTTTGAAAACTTCTATGCTACTTCCTGGTAATTGCTATCATAAATTTGTAGCCTTTCTCAGTTGCAACCTGGGTAATCTTTATTGTATTTCGTAGTCTGATGTTTCCCCCCTCTTTTCTCTCCAGGTGATGAGTCTCTACAAAGTGATTCTTGGAGTATGGATCGCTCTCCAGTTCAGCGCGTGAAGTCAATACACATAAGTTCTGCGATATTAGCTGCAAAAAGTCCATTTTTCTACAAGGCAAGGCATAAATTAATGGCTTATTATTTCCTAATTTCCCCTCCTTGTGTTACTGTTGACAATGTTTATTCTATTTTGTTTGTTATATAGCTTTTCTCAAATGGCATGCGAGAATCTGAGCTACGACATGCCACCTTAAGAATCAGTGCCTCAGGTATTTTGATATATAACAGAGGCATGCTATTAAAATCATCCTCATCGATCTTTTTCTATCAAAATGGGGTCGGCTATGATGCAAGACTCATGATTACCGACCATGGATGTGCCATCAACTGTTTTCTATTAGAATTGAAGTCCCTGCGAGTGTGGATGAGATAGGGGCTCATTTTAAACCTTATTGACCAGTTGGTGTTTTCTAGTTTCTTTTAGAATAGAGTGAAAGGCTGGAAAAAGTGGAACCCCAACAGATTCTTTATAGGGAATTATGTTAAAACTATAAGCAAAAAATTCAAACATGCTGTATATTCTATATTCAACTGTTTTCTTAGTATACCGTTAGGTCCAAGATTCCATAATACGTTAGAAGGAACTTATCTTACGAAATCTCTTATATGAATGAGTAGCTGCAGTTCTGTGCTTTGCTGGATATAATTTCTAATGCAACTACGAATTTTCTGGAAGCGTGGTTCCCTTTTATTTCACGGCTAATTGTGGTCTCATATGTGCATCATTGTCGATAAATGGTTTTAATGAAGTTGATCGGGCACATGATACAGAAGGAACGGGTGAATTACTGTTCTGCGACATGAGACTGACAATTGCATGAACCACTGGAAAAGAAATTAAAATGTCAATATGTAGTCGATCAATGTTTGTGAAGAGAAATTAGAAGCAATTGCTATCCTAATTGATTGTAATTAATCATAGAGATCTGGATAAGTGGATATTATAATTAGGATATGATAAGTGAATGTAGAGATGGCATCACTTTGTCCTGAATTTACAGGTTTTGTCATATAAGTGATTCAGTGTTGTGCTGTATTAATATTTTGTGCCCTGTATATGTGCTAGATAATGCTCATTATTTGGATAATTCCGGAAATGGCTAGGTTGGTGTTAAAACTGGCCTGAGTAAAGGAAATTGTCTGTCTTGAAAGGCAAATTATAATCTAGGTCCAAAATCCTGTGGATACTTTGCTTCAACCATGCATTAAATCTAGTTTGCGTGACTTGCACGAGAAAATTCAATTTAATTTTGTTTCCTAAGCATGCTCTGCAACTTCTTCTCATGAGTTACTTTTTTGTGAAACAGAGGAAGCTGCACTGATGGAACTCCTTAGTTTCATGTACAGTGGGAAATTAACTACTACTTCGGCTCCCCTTGTACTGGATGTGCTAATGGCAGCCGACAAGTTTGAGGTTGCTTCTTGTGTCAGGTACTGCAGTCAGTTGTTGAGGAGTCAATCCATGACCACAGAATCTGCACTGCTCTATTTGGAGCTTCCTTCCGGTGTCTCAATGGCCTCAGCTGTTCAGCCATTGACTGATGCAGCCAGAGAATTCCTCGCCAATAAATATCGGGACATAACTAAGTGAGTTTGGCTCTCATAAATTAACATGTCAGTAAGGTTAATTTTTTTTAACATACATGACCTTTCAGCATTTTTCAGATGAATTCTATGTTCATTATAAGAAGTAGGTAACATGAACTTAGTAATTATTAATTTAAATCCAGGAACCTTTTAGCAGTTTTTTAGTTTCAAACTATACACTATTTTCGGTGGAATATTGAAGAAGTGTATAAAGCTAGAAGGCTCCTGTTGAAACTTGAAAACAATGTATGGTAGTTTGTTGATGAAAGACCGCCATATTTATTTGTAAATCATTAAGTTTTTTATTTCAACTTGCAGTATTTAAGGTATATGGTATATTATATAATAAATGCTGAAAGTCCATGGTAATAATCTTTTCTTAAACTAACTCATCCCAAACATGATTTCTTTCAACCATCAGGTTCCAAGACGAAGTGATGAACCTTCCTCTCGCCGGCATCGAGGCAATCCTCAGCAGCAACAACCTTCCAGTAGCATCAGAAGATGCAGTCTACGACTTCGTGCTGAAGTGGGCTCGCACTCAATACCCGAAAGTAGACGAGAGGCGTGAAATACTCGAGTACCACCTCGGCCGGCTCATCCGATTCCCATTCATGACCTGCAGAAAACTTAAAAAGGTCTTAACTTGCAACGATCTCGAACACGAAATTTCATCAAAAGCAGTCCTAGAAGCCCTCTTCTTCAAAGCCGAAACGCCACATCGGCAGCGGGCTCTCATGTCAGAAGACCCAGCGGACAACCGTCGGTACATTGAACGATCATACAAATACCGGCCGGTAAAAGTGGTTGAATTTGAAATGCCTCATCCTCAGTGCATCGTCTATCTCGATCTCAAAAAAGAAGAGTGCACAAATTTATTCCCTGGAGGGCGGGTTTATTCACAGGCGTTTCATTTGCGTGGTCAGGGGTTTTTCCTCTCGGCTCATTGCAATATGGATCAGCAGAGCTCATTCCACTGCTTCGGGCTTTTTCTGGGGATGCAAGAGAAAGGTTCGGTTACCTTTACAGTTGATTATGAATTCGCGGCGAGGACGAAGCCTTCAGGAGATTTTGTGAGCAAATATAAGGGGTATTATACGTTTACGGGTGGAAAAGCGGTGGGATATCGGAATTTGTTTGCGATGCCGTGGTCTGCGTTTATGGCGGATGATAGTCTCTATTTTATCAATGGGGTCTTGCATTTGAGAGCGGAGCTGACGATTAAGCAGCCACAGCAACAGCAAAATTAGTTGCAGGCTTGTGAGCAATGAGTTAAAACTTTGAGCTATAGCTTAAAATTATATATATTGAGTTTTTTTAAACGAGGCTCGGTTGACTTTTGTGCCATGTTTATTTAATCAGCAGAGATTCGAGGTATCAATCAATCTGCTGCCCGATCCTTAAAAAACTTGGCTTCGGGTTGTTGCAACTATATACCATAGAGATTATTGTAAATATATAAATAACTCAAGTAACTTTTAGAATGTTCCATCATCTTTTGTTTTGGGATTTGAGTACAATTATATTATACCTCATCTACCAGTTGATCGCTGCAATTAGAACTACTCAAACGGAAATAAGTCTGCATATTCTTCTTCTTTCCTCTAACCTATCATGCATTCTCGAGTGGGTGGAGGACCCCCAACACCACCACCCCTGGCAAAGATTTTAAAAAGAAGGATGAAATATGGGATATCATTCTGTTTTTAGAAGTACCATAGATAGATGGATGGTGAGTAATAGCTCTGCCATCATAATGCAAAGTAAGGGAGTAGCAATTTCATTTATTAAGTACCTGTCCTTTTTATAAAATGAATATAAAAGATGAGAAATTTCCCGAGATAAATTCTTAGTTTACAAAATTATTCACATCATACAACAACAACAACTGAGCCTTTTATCCCAAGCATATAGGGTAGGCTATATGAACCAACATGAGAATCACGCCGGGTCCAGCACATGAATTCTCCGTCTCCACTCACTCCTATCGAACAATATACTTTAATCGAGTCCTTTGGCAACCATATCGTTTCGTATCACCTCCATCCATATTTTTTTCGGTCTTCCTTTTGCCTTTTTGCCATTGCCCATATCTAGAGTATCTATTCGTCGAACCGGTGCTTCCATAGGTCTGCGTCGCACATGACCAAACCATCTTAGCCGGTTTTCCCGCATCTTCTTCTCCACAGGTGCTACACCAACTTTTGCACAAATATCCTCATTTCGCACCTTATCTTTTCTAGTGTTACCGCACATCCAACGAAGCATGCGCATCTCCGCTACGTGCATCTTCTGTGTATGATGTTTCTTAGGAGCCCAGCATTCTGTACCATATAATAAGGCAGGCCGAATAGCGCTCCGATAAAACTTCCCTTTCAATTTTAACGGAAAGTTACGATCATACAAAATCCCTGTTGCACTCCTCCATTTCAACCAACCAGCTTGGATCTTTTGATTAACATCACTATCGGTCTCCCCATTCTTTTGGATGATGGAACCTAGATATCTAAACTGGTCACTCGGTGATAACTCTTGCCCTTCTAATGTTATACCAATATGGTTTTGACTTCTCTGGTTACTAAATTTGCAATGCATATATGCTGTCTTGGACCTGCTCAATCTGAATCCCCGAGATTCCAATGTTTACCTCTATAATTCCAATTTGGCATTAACCCCTGCTTTCGTCTCATTTACTAGAACAATATCATCAGCGAATAGCATACACCAAGGTACCTCATCTTGGATAGTTCTAGTAAGTTCATCCATCACGATGGTAAACAAGAATGGACTTAATACAGATCCTTGATGTAAACCAATTGTAATCGGAAAATCACTCGTTAAGCCGCCGCAGGTTCTGACATTTTCCACTACTCCATCGTACATATCCTTGATTATGTCAATATACTTGACGGGAACCCCCTTCTTCATCATTGTCCCCAATAATACCTCTCTAGGTATCTTGTCGTACGCTTTTTCTAAATCAATAAATATCATATGCAAATCTTTTCTCCTCTCTCGAAAACGCTCGACAAGCTGACGAAGCAAATGAATAGCCTCTGTCGTCGATCGTCTAGCTATGAACCCAAACTGGTTCTCTGTTATCTTAATATCCTTCCTTAGCCTGTGTTCAATCACTCTCTCCCAAAGTTTCATGGTGTGACACATAAGTTTTATTCCACGGTAGTTTGAGCAGCTTTGAATGTCACCCTTGTTCTTGTAGATAGGTACAAGGATACTTTTCCTCCATTCATTTGGCATCTTTTTTGTCTGCCGAATCTTATTAAACAGATTTGTCGGCCATTTAACGCCTATTTCTCCTAAGCATCTCCAAATCTCGATAGGAATCCCGTCAGGACCAACCGCTTTTCTTAAACTCATTCTGTTCAAAGCTTCTTTAATCTCAGATAGTCTTATTTTACGCATGAAATCACAGTTTATATCTTGAGATTGAATGACAAGTCCATCCAAATTCTTAGTAAAGCTCTCATTGAACAATTTGTCAAAATAATCTCTCCATCTTTCCTTGATATTCTCATCTCGAACTAAAACCTTCTGATTTTCATTTTTGACACACTTCACCGCACATAAGTCTTTAGTCTTCTTTTTCCGCATCCGAGCAATCCGGTATATATCATTTTCAGCCTCTTTAGTGTCTAATTTCTCGTACACCTCCTTGTAGACCTTAGATTTAGCTTCCCGAACAGCTTTTTTAACTTTCTTTTTAGCCATTTTATACTTCTCAAATCTCTTCACATCTCTACTTTTCTTCAAATTTTTATAAGAATCCCTTTTAATTTTAATAGCAGGTTTTACTTCTTCATTCCACCATGATGCGTCCTCAGATGGTGGAGCACCACCTTTCGACTCACCAAGTAGATCTCTAGCTACTTTCTTGATACAACTAGCCATTTTGTTCTATGTACTGTCTGAATCATCTTCCGACTGCCAATCCGCTTCTTAGACTACACGATCTATAAAAGTCTTTTGGTTATCTTCTTTCAATCGTCACCATTTAATTTTAGGCTCTACCTTACGTCTAATCTTCCTAAGTCCTCTTCTAAATCGAAAGTCTAGAACTAAAAGTCTATGTTGAGTGGTTACACTCTCATCTGGCACTACCTTACAGTCGATACAACAACCTCTATCTATTTTCTCGTCAGAAAAAAGTCTATTTGACTAGCACTTGATCCGCTCCTAAAAGTGATAAGGTGGGACTCTCTTTTCCTAAACCAGGTGTTTGCTAAGATCAAATCATAAGATAAGGCAAAATCTAGAATCGAGACATCTATTTCATTCCTTTGTCCAAAACCAAAACCTCCATGGATAATATCAAACCCACTACGACTAGTACCTACATGTCCATTAAGATCACCACCAATAAATAACCTCTCTCCACTAGGTATACTTTGCACCATCTCGTCTAAATCCTCCGAGAATAGACGCTTACTAGCGTCATCAAGACTTATCTGTGGTGCATAAGCACTAATAACATTAAGGATCTCTCCACCTAGAATAAGCTTAAGCAGTAAAATTCTATCACCTTTTCCCATAATCTCAACTACATTCTCAACCAGTAAAATTATTCACATCATCATTACTCTTATTAAATTTTTTAATTGGCTCCTATAATCTCAACCACGATATTTTTACCTCATCTTTCTCAAAAAAATAAAACGAAAAATACAGGATTGCATCTGCAAAAAAAATAAAATGAGGATAGAAAATCCTAGTTACGTGTTTCCTTAATTCTCACAAATTGGGTTGAGCAGGGGTGCATCACGTGCTTCTCTTCTTCCTCTCGCTCGCTTAAACCCTCCTCCTCTCTCTCTCTCTCTCGATCATCGATCAAGGCCCCTAATTTCTAGGGTTTCATTCATTTGTTCGAAGATGGCACTGGGTTTGATCTTAGGTGGGCTAGGGCGAGCGATGAGGAGGAAGAGGACCTCATCGCTGAGCATCCTCTCCTCGAAGCGAGCGCCTCGCGATTACTACAAAGGGAAGAACTGCAAGCCCACTGGCTTCCACACTCGCAAAGGTGCTCCCTTTCATGGATCTCTTCTCCTAATTCTACCTAGCTGCTTATTTTCGAGTAACTTGATGGAAATTCTATGAAACAGGTGGCTATGTGCTGCAGGATGAGAAGTTGCCTCGCTATATCGTCCCCGATCTAACCGACTTCAAGGTAACTTTTGTTCTTGGTCCTGTAACAAGAATCTGTATGATTTGTTTTGTAATTTTTCGAGCATTTATGTTGTAGTTGGTTGATACAAGGCACTCATACATACAAGTCTAGTTGGCGTAGGAAAGCCTGTCCGGATTTAGGTGGAGCTATAATTTATACAAACTCTAGGGTTGTTTGGATATGGAGTTATCTGAACTCAAAAAGGAGCGTTTTTTCCCCTCATTTTTTGGAGTCCAGAGAATTAGGAATTCCGGTTACCTATAAGAATACCATTGTAATCGAATTAAAATTTAGTACCCCACACAGTTTTGGACATGGAATGTCATTATGGCATTTCTTCTTCTTCTTCTTCCTAGATTTTGGAGTTTGCAATCCTGCATCACCACTGAAGGGAAACGCTTTCGTTACAACCTTGTTAGTATAAGCAAACAACCCAACTTCGGACGTGGGATCTCATTATGTTGTTCTGTTCCAGTGTTCAAAAATACGGCCGTTTAAACGTGAACGGCGACAAAACGAACAGTAACGTCATTAAACGGTCAATTATGCGGTCAAAACGTTTATACGGTGATTATACGTTTAAACGGTGATTAAACTGTGTTTATCCAATTTTAACCGTGTTTAAACGATATTTCTCCAATTTTAAACAGTGATTATACGGTTTGATATTTTGTTGATTTTGAAGTTATTTATAGCCCGTAGGCCTTTTGTGTTTGCTTATGTTTATTTGACAGTGAGTAGTGACATAAGACATTTATATGTTATTTTGGTATTATGCTTTTAGGTTTTAGTATGTATGCTCTAGTGTTTGTTTATGTTTACGGGGTTTCATATTGCATTGTGGTGTAATATGTCTTTTGGCATGAGTTATTTTTTGTTGCATGGTGAACGTTATATATCGTGTTTCAAAAAATCCCATTGACAAGAATGCATACCCGGTGGGATTCGAACCCACAATCTTCCGATTTTGTTCGGACACCTTGCCATTTAAGCCACAGGTATATTTCAAATTTTCAATATCTATAATTTTATATATTTGTCATAATTTTATATATAATAATTATAATAAAATATATGTGACCGTATAATCTGTATAAAAAGTTTAATCACCGAATAATCCGATTATACGCTAAACACCTCTTGGACGAATAGTGAACGAATACGTGTTTCACAACATTCTGTCCTCAACATCAAGACATCCGTTCACTACGTGAATTTGTATATTAAAATTACCGTTCATTTCTAAGGTGATACTAACTATAGGAACTTTGATGGCTGATATAAGATAGGAAGGACTGATATGTAAAATTGCATGAGTTGTTTGGCAATTGTAGTTGATATAAGTAATTTTAGTTAGAGGTACACTTGTTTTATCAAGGACTTCCTAGTTTTCTCGGGTTAGATGAATGCAAGTATAAATGTAGAAGGCGTTGTTTTAGGCCACCTCAAACTGCTCGGTGAAAACATCTTGGAAAACCCTTTATTTTTAATGCTTCGTGTTTGTAAGGTCAAACCATCCGAGGTGTAGCTTTGAAGGGAACAAGTTAGGAATAATTTGGAATATAAAAAGAGATATGGAGCCTGTCAGAATAGGATAACGGAGATTAAGTCTACTGTAGTACATGAGCATTTTCTAAAAAGGTTTAGGAGTTTTCTTTAATTGGAGCATTTTACAAATCGATGCATGTATATGTAGGAATATTTCGGTAACATTATATTTAACACCATCATTCTTCTTTATGATTGCTATGTTTTAAAGCTTAATGTCATGCTATGACACGTTTCTCAACGAAAAGAGGTACGCAAAAAAAATAAGCCATGGATTATCTGTCCTTTTCCCCTGGAAAAAAAGTTTAGAAAACCACATTGATTGGTAAAGATTTGGTGAGCACAAGCTCTCTAAGAGATGAAGAAGGCGACTATATCTTCATAGCACGAGTTAATGAATTTCTAAGAAATCTTCTTAAATCACTAGAATCTCTAGCTGTCTGTAAATGCGAACTGTTTTTTTCTTAGAGCTTCAACCAAATTATTGCAATAACTAATGGGCTCTGCGTACTTTTAGTTTCCTATTAGACTCAATTGGAACTTTTATTTTCTCGACTCTGTCAAAATGAGTTCCCTCATTATTCAAAGGTGCTCCATGCTGCTTTGTAACCTTCAGTCTAATGCTATGACAACATATGTTCGTGTGTTATAGATTGCTTTTTAAAGGATTGCCTCCGTTCTTTACCAGATAGAGAGGTGAGTTGGCACACAACTATTACCTTACATATGATAAAAAATTTGTTCCTGCCATTACAAGGTTGTATAGGGTGCAAATAAAGGAGTATTTTGACTATACACCGAAGTCCTCAATCTCCTTTAAAAATGACAGGTTGAGACTTAGTATCCTGATCTTTTTGGATAAGTTTAGGGGCTCATGTGGTTAGCAAAGAATTTTAATATTACATAATTGCACATGTGGGTTTGAATTGGTAACCTTAGCAGATTGTGTCGGTTGGAGAAATCAAACAATCACAGATTCTTAAGATGGTAACAGACCTAAGAGGCGGTTGGAGAAAACTTTGAGGTTGCTTTGTCAACTACATTCTTTTTATATACAACATGAATTTATTTGCGCCAAACGCTGTATAAAACTCTATAACTTGGATATTCTAGAACAATCTTTCAAGCTATACAGATTGACAGAAAATTGAGCAATCTTTTTACATTTATAATAAAGTGTATGCATGCATGCATACACACATGCATACATGTATCTATGTATATGTATGTATATATGCATGTGTGTGTATGCAATTATGCATGTGCATGCGTGCGTGCTTGTTATATGTGTATGTGTGTATGTGTATGTGGCTATAAGGTGATTCCTCAAGGTGCAACCCAACGCATCATCCATGTGGCACTTCATGAAAGCCATAGCTCATTAATGCATGATTCTTCATAATTTTCATTATTCTTTATTTATGAGCTATAGTCTTTCATGAAGTGCCACATGGGTGACTCCTCCGGTTGCATCCTAAAGAGTCATCTTAGGAGCATCTCCCCCTCCCCCCCAACACACACACACACACACACACACTACGTATGTGCGTATGTATATACGTGCATGCAACTCCTAATCAAATTATAATTGTGAACCCAATAATCACCTTTGAGCTTTTTAACTTAGATTCGGATACACATATTGAATACCATATAAATATTAGATTACGTCAATAGAAGTATCCAACGCATATATACAACCATCAGTGTATGAGTATCCGATATGATCTTAGACACAGGACCCCTATTGACATGCTCCATGATGTCTTTTCATAGATATTTATGAAAAGGTGAACTTGATTTCACATATGGTGTCAGTGCTGCTCAAACATTAGAGGTGAAATAATTTAATGCTGAGTAAACTAAGAGAACAACCAGATATATTTATATGGAGGATACCATTTTAGGAACCGACACTTTGTTATGGTGTGGATCTACGAGTTGGCTTATGTTAGCTGGATTATTGCTTGAATCATGTTGTAGTTGATCTATTTACATCTCACTTTTCGACTTTCAAATCTCCTTTCAAGTTCATCAATATTGAACCAATAGAAAGCACTGCTAAATTTTGTTCCACCCTTTTTTCTTTTTTTGGGGGTCGGGGGGGTGGGGGGTGGGGGAGAACACATGCATTTGGTTTTTCTCTTCAATATCTAGCTGTCTTATTGTTATTGTTATTATATACAAAAAGAACTGGATTCTGTGAACAGAGGATAGATTATTATGGGGGTGTTATCAGGCGTTTCAAGGATGATATATCAAGTCATATCATATTATCATTGGTTATGATGTTCCTTTCTAACTTCTATAACAATATTTTTACATGAAATTTCAGTCACAGACTTCTCAAGTAAAGATCTAAATCCTTCAGGGACCTTTGGGGAATGGAGTTAAGTTAGGGTAACCCGAGTTTCATGTAGCAATCAAAACTAAACTCCAAATTCTTAATCATGCCTTGTTTGACTTTCATTTTAAAGTTTAGAAAACTTCTGTTATCTAAACACCAAAGTTGGAATAACCGGACTTTCAAAAACTCCGATCAAACCATAGTTTTCTAAACTCCAAAAAGTGCGAAGAAAACACCCATGTTGGAGTTTAAATAAATAGCTAGAAAGCAACATTTTGGAGTTTAGATAACTCCAAAGCCAAACAATAGAGTTAAGTTCTTAACTGGAGGTAGAGTATCTTGCCAACTAGTGTTTGCATAGCCTCTACTTCCACTGAAAAATTAAAAATCCAGTTCCCGACTCCATACCCAAACAAGGCCTCAGTTTTGAACTCTAAAGGAGTCAGATGCCAGGAAACTTTTGGAGGCGCTTGGATAGTTCAATGGCATATCAAGTCATCGATGTCAACTTTCCAACATCAGTGTCACTATTTTCATGAAGATCCAGAAGTCTCAGCCATTGGAAGTATATATTTAAATCAATTTTATCAAGTTATGGAGCAATCGGCTATGTTGACATTTGGAGGCATATGCAGGCGTGCACATTCACCTATAAAATATAGTGGTCTTTGTCAAAAAATTTTAAGGTCCCTTTTTGTCAAACACTTGCAACATGGAACACAAACTGACACTTGGCACCCATATTTTGTCCATGTTACACCATTTTTTTCCCAAGTAAATTCCGATTTGGCTATTGATAGGAGATGAGATGGTGGTTTAATCTAAATCAAACTAGTATTTTGCACGTGCGATGCACGTTATTTTATGGAGTTAGTTATGGGAAGAGAGGTATGTGATTAGTTGTGGTTACAAATTAGGCTTTGATTTTATAAAATTTTTAATGAATTTATCGTGCAAATTAGATAGCCAAACCTCCAAATCAATTTCAAAATTGGAGGCCTGTCGTCTTTTGCACTATGATAGAGATAATTGATAGTATTTTTTTTAATTAACATGAGAGATAGCTAGAGGTAGCTCCCATAGAGATAAGAGAGAACCGATTGAGATGGTTTGATCATGTGAAACAGAGACTGGTCAGCGGCTGGGTTAGAAATGACAAGATTGTAGTTAATTGTGCAACTAGGGGTAATGATGGACCTAAAAAACATAGATAGAGGCAATTAAGAACGATGTGTTAAGTTTTTTTCTTGTTTAACCAAGGAGACGATTTTAAACATAGTAGAACGAAAGAAAAGATTGATATAGCCAATCCCAAAAACTTGGGATAAAGGCTTGTTGTTGTTGTATTTGTTTATTTAATAAATCCAATATATCATCTAACTATTCAACTCATTTAATTACTGAGTATTATATTTTATAATTTTGTCAAATAATCAATGAGCATTAGCGGAATTGGACAATCTTAGAGTTTGAATTGAGAGATCGTTCGTGAGAGAGAGAGTTTATTTCATTAAGATTGCAGCCATATATATATATATATATATATATATATATATATATATATGAGAATAATGGAGGAAAGATGCCATAGGAGGGAATTTCTTTCTATGGTGTTGAAAAAATATACCCTCCATCGTGTTTTCCGACGATCAGAATCCATCATCTTCATCGTTATAATCTAAGATGTGGGTACACTAAATTTCATGTGAATCTACAACTTTTGCACCGTTGATTTAGCAATGTAAAAAGTTCTATTATTGGTAAACTGTTAATTTTGAACCCACTAATTCAACGGTGAGAAGGTTGTAGCATCACATGAAATTTGGTGTACCCAGATCTTAGATGATAACGATGAATATGATGGGTGCCGATCGTCAGAAAAAACGATAGGGGTTGTATTTTTTCGACGTGATAGGAGGAAATTCCCTCCTATGGCATCTTTCCTCCATTATTCTCTCTCTCTCTCTCTATATATATATAGGTGTCGATCGTCATTTTTCGACGCCATAGATGATAACGATGAATATGATGGGTGCCGATCGTCGGAAATTATTCTCTTTCCTCTCTGTTTAAATAGAAATAGAGAGGTTTTATTTAATTAAAAGCGTAGCATATAGCTAGTCTTCATCGTCGATGAGCATTTCATCGGATACATATGATTTCTTCATAACTAGTGGGATTATTCTTATGCAGCTTAAACCATATGTGTCGCAATGTGCAAGAGATGCCACCGCAACCTCCACCTCCACCGAGCCAGCTGATACGAAAAATTGATTTACGTCTGAGAAACTGAATTCTATACATATTCAACTCAGGCCGGATCGCTCCGCATAATTTTGTGAATGATTGGATGCATTAAGCACTGCTTAATTTTAACCACTGATTAGTGATTTCTGGAAATGACGACAAATTGCTCGCAAATTGTGACCAACACTTCATTTTCTATTTATTTCAGTTGCAGTCTATAAATTTTGTTCTTGATGAAAGTTTGTTACTTGTTTTTGCATGCTCTGAAGAGTTAACAGTAGGGGTAACTTTGTTTGTTGATGTCGGTCCGATATTTTTTCGGCTTTAGGGGCCTTTTGAATGGCACCAAATGTTTTAAGCAATATAATACGATTCTGCTCGAGTAAATTTTTGCGTATGGTACGTTTTGAAGGTGTATTTATTAACCGTGATCTTTGATTATGTGGAAATGTCAAGCTGCTTATAATAAATCTGAAGTTCAAATCCTGTTGACATGAAAATTTGTCTTATCATGTAGAAAAAGAATATTTGCAGATTACAAATCCCCACCGCGGTGCGAGCTCCACCAATCTGTACGTGTATCAAACATGGTAAAAAGGCCATATGAAAATGAGAAAAATTTGATCCCCTTCAAATTTATTTGCAAAACCCTAGTGGGTAAAACTTGTTATTGTCAAGCAAGAAGCATAAAAATTGAAAGCCCGGGGACGAAACCAAGCAAGGAGATAGGGAGGCAATCCTTTCAAGATTCCAGGGCGTGGAGGTGGATTTTGAGAAATCTTCTAAGTTAAAGGATTAGCAGTTATTTTAGAAGGTGTAATTTTTAAAAAATCATAGTGAAGATTTCTCTTCCTCTTATCAATATCAAAGAGAGATTGTTATACTTGAAATGATATAAACCATACAAACAAATTATTCAAATCACAATAAGATTTTTTTAAGCGGCATGCAAAGCTTATCATTTAAAATCGATAAATTAGATAGTTTTTTTTATTTTTATATGTAAATCCTCTCATTTAAAATTGTAATCAAACTTACAAATTATATATTTGATTTAATTTTCAATTCTAAATAACAACTAGTCAAATATAGAATGTTTATGGTGGAACAAATTAGACTTATAAGCATTTTATGAGGATTATTTTAAGCATTTGGAGATGTTAAAAACATATTTATTTATTTATTCATCTAATTAATTTGATAAATAATTGTATACGACGGTTTCATTTTCAAATAAAAACATCATCTCAATGTTATATAAATAAGTTTTTGATTTTTTATGATTATAAAAAATATCATTTCTATGATTATAAAAAATATCATTTTTATGCTATAAAAATGATGTTTAATATTTTTCTTTTTTTATTAAGAAAAAGTCTAACAATAGAACCAACGTTACAATTGTTGTCAAATTTAGCCCCAAATTAATGATACCTGTTTCCGTTCATGAAAACCCCGCTTAAATCATGTTGTGTCAAGGGTGGGTTAATGAATGGCTATAAAGTCCTAAAGGGTGATGATCTGTAATAAAAAATATTCAGAGGCTCTCTTCTAAAAATATTTTTAAAAAATCATATCCAAAACTGATGATGCTCAATACTAAGAACTCCCCAGATCACGACACGTGGCAGATGACGTGTCCCACGGCTTACGAGAAAGAAGTAAGAACGGTACGTTGAAGGCATGCCCCCGCCTTCCTCCCGAGGATGTTTCCAACCCCTGGTGGCCTTACAGACCACTTCTATGCTCGTCTTACAAATAACCATTGGCTCGCCTCCGAGCCCTCCTGCACGCTGAGTTTTCTCAGCCCTCCCAGCTCGCCCCCGAGCTATCACAGAACCAAGCTTGCTCAGCCTCCCGCTCGCCTCCGAGCCTCCCGCCGAGCTCAGCTTCCTCGATCTCATCGACCGACCCAGAGCGCAGATCATCAGCGTCCCGGACATGTCCCCGTGAATCTTTCCATACGCGAGATATCCGCCGCCCCACGATCCCGTGTCCCACGCCATCGCGTTCCCCCGTTAACGGGCGTATATCGCCATTAATGGAGGATCCCGCCATTGGCGCGGGCGCGGCTCCAAGGGCGTAACGGCCGGCGTAAATCTTGCATCCGCCAGCCCATGGCTGCCACTATATAAACCCCCTCTCAGACGACTCAGGTAAGGCAATTATTATCTAATAGGCGGCTACTCTGCCCAAATACCTCGACTAACTTGATCATCGGAGGGTCCACGGTGGTACAACCACCCCGGGACTTCCTTGCAGGTTACTCGGCTTCATTCCAAGTCAAGCTCACTGAGATCCACACGCATCAAGAGGCAACCCTCAAACCCAACCTCAGCAATCCATCAACGCTTGCTACAGATCAACGGAAGACAACATCTGAAGAAGATCAAGACCTCCATCAGTTGGCGCCGTCTGTGGGAAACGTCGAAAATTCCGCTCAACGAAAGTTGATCTTCCGATCTTGAACTCATGGCGAGTGATCACCGCGATGATCCAAGCACTAGCCGTCGTCCTCCCCACAGCGGAGGAGTGGATGGATCCCCTCCTCCCCCGAACGCCATTCACGCACTGTCTGCGTGAATAGATCGGCTCGCGTCCGTCATGGATGCGCTTGTCCGTGTCCAAATGGCGGGACAAGCTCCCTAAGTCGCCGCTCCCCCACCTCGGGAGCGCCATATAGGGAGAGAAGACACTGCCCGTGCTGGCACATCCGAACACTGCCTCGCTATCTCCGGCGGCCACAGATCCCTCGTGGCGACCAATTTGATGACCCGGTGGGCACCCACAGCTCGACGCCGAGGTCTTATGAAAGAGCGCCCCGCCCTGAGGCCCATCACGCTCCTATCCCTCGAGGAGGTGTCGGTCAGCTTGCCTGCTCCCAGGCATGGCCGGTGCCCTCTCCCTCGACAGGTTCGTGCAGACAGGACTCACCACGGTAGCTCGAGGACGACCTCGTCAGGGGACCTGAGGAACCTCATTGAACAGAACCGGAACCGCGGCCAGGCGCAGGTCGCCAGCAGCAGGGGCCATAAATCCGAGTATGCCGGATCTTCGGGATACCACGACCGACTCGATGCCCTCGAAAAGAAGATCGGGGGTATAAATCGGGAGAGTCGTCCTTCGAGCGACGGGGCTAGATATGCCGCCGACTCGCTTACGAGGCCCTTCACTGAAGAGCTGCTCGCTGTCCACGTCTCTTCCCGGAACAAGCCTCCAAAGGTATCACTCTTCGACGAAAAGTTCGACCCGAAAGACCACTTGGACACATTCACGGCAGGGATGAGCTTCCAGGACAACTCCGACGCCGCACAATGCCGTGCATTCCCCGCCACTCTCATCCGCTCTGGACGAGACTGGTTCCGAGGACTCACGCCACGCTCCATCTCTGCCTTTGATGAGCTGGCCGTCCAATTCCTCGGTCATTTCGTCGGGAACAGGCGGCAGAAGCGGACCGTCAACCACCTCTTCACCATAAAGAGCGGGGACAGGGAGTCTTTCAAAGGATACATTACCCGCTTCTACAACGGTCTTCTTGAGGTCCCAGAGCACCGGGACGAGACGGTCATTACGGCCCTTAGGTCGGGTCTTAGGCATAAGGAGTGGCTCCGCTCCTTTGCATTAGCGCAACCTAAGACCATGGCCGAGGTAAAAGCCTGGACCGAACAAGAGATCCAGCTCGGGTCCGAGGTGAACACGAACATACCCCGGACCGACCAGGCCGATCAAAAGAAGAGAGACAGAGAAGAGAAAAAGAAGATTGACCGGCCAAACCCGTACTCCCCGCAGTTCCAGGAGTATACCCCACTCAACATCTCCCAAATAGAGCTGTTAGAGAAGGCGAAGAGCGAGAGATTCTTCAAACTCCCTCCGGTCAACAATAAGGCGGCCAAACGGACACGAGGCCCCTATTGCGCTTTCCACAGGTCGCAGGGACATCCTACCGAAAATTGCAAACAGCTCCGAGATTACATTGAGGAGTTAATTCACTCAGGGCACCTGGAAAAATACTTGCGGGAAAAGCGACAAGCAGACCGAGAGCAAGAGCAGCGTCCCCCTCCCGGCGAGTTGACAATCGGCCAAATCATGGTCGTATCAGCGGGGGGTGTGCCTGGAGCCGGCGAGATCCGACGCCTCCTGCCGGTCGAAGGGACGAGCAGCCAGCCCATGAAGAGGGCCAAAGCAGTCGAGCCCATCATCTTTACCGACGAGGATCTCCATGGGATATCCTTGCCTCACAACGACCCCTGATGATTACAGCGCGGGTCCACCGCTACGAGATTCAAAGGATACCGGTCGACTCGGGAAGCTCGGCAGACATCCTTTTCTACGACTGCTTCCTACGTATGGGGCTTTGCCCGTCGGACCTGAGGCCGACCGTCCACATCCTGTCGGGGCTTACTAACCACTCATCCCGGCAGAAGGAGTGGTCACTCTCCTACTTAACATCAGGGAGGGAGGCCATACATGTACCGTGCCTGTGGAGATCATCGTCGCCAGAATTCCATCGGCCTACAATATCCTCCTGGGACGCCTGACGTTAAACTCCCTCCGGGCCCAGATATTGACCTACCACCTCGCGATCAAGTTTCCACTCGACCAAGACGGAATAAGCCGGGCTTACGGGAACCAGCAAACCGCAAAAAATTGCTTCACAGCGACATCTATGCCCGAGGAGCGAGGCGATGACCTTGAAGGCACGGAGGATTTCAGGGGGTCCTTGGATACCCGGGACGAGCAAAAAGAGATCCGAGGAGCCCCGGTGGAGCCGCTAACGGAGGTTCCCCTCGTCGAAGGGGACAATGAACGAACCGTCCAAATCGGGTCGCTCCTAACAGGGGCCCAACACGACGACCTTGTCCGCTTACTCAGGAGGAACTCGGACGTGTTCGCTTGGGCGCCCGCCGACATGCCTGGGATCAACCCCAAAGTAATCTCACATAAGCTCTGGGTCGACCCGACGGTCCGACCCGTCAGGCAAAAGAAACGAAGCCTCGTTTCCGAAGTCTTGCCCGGCGGGACCTATCGCTTACAAGACGCTATGGGTCGCAAATTTCCACAGCCTTATAACGCCGAAAAGCTCAAGTTGTACCTTTGAAAGTATATCTATGGATACATGTTTCTTCTTTGACAAAGCGATGTAAATTTTTTCTAAGATTCTTAATAATAAGAAGGAACCTCCCCTATGTGTTTCCCTCTTCCTCGGCTCAAAGCTCACGGATTTCGTTTCGCAAAAATACTCAAATGCACCCAGAAGACAAAAAGGAAACAATAGAACATTGCAAAAAGGAGAACTTTATTTATCAAAGAATATTGTGGGCTCCTCAGCCTTATATAAAAATTGAAATTACAAAAGAGGGGGAACGGGGTCAAGGAAGTACTGCTGGTGATACTTGTTCCCCTCCGGACGGCGGCCTGGACGTTAGGGCGTCCGTGCCTGAGGTTCGGAGCAGATGCTATTTGGTTTTATCCGTTTATCTCTCCGAAGATGCCAAGTTGATTTATGGCACTGTGTATCGGAGGTTTAGACGGATGCGGCCGATGTAGCAGACTTCGTCAGATTCCTCCTCAGGATGAGGGGTTTTTGATTGTGGGGACGCTCTTCCCTGCAGGCGCAAGCCCCTGCAGTTAATTACGCTACCGCATCGCGGTAACAACTTTCTCCTTCTCCAGAATTTCACTTCGTGTCGTGTGTGTTTGTTTTTTTTTGTGGTTGCCCGTGGATTGTATACGGAGACTGAATAATACCGTCGCCCGTAGGACGTGGATTAGTCCAAATCCGTGTTTGCTTAGATTTGGGTTCGGTGTTTTAGTTTAAGGATGCATTAGTCGCGTTGCGGCTAAGATCGACTTAAACGTTCGTCAAGGATACGTTAGTCCTGTTTTGGACTAAGATCGACTTAACGTAGTGATTGATTTAATATCTGGCCGTCGGGACTCGTCACCTCTCTGACGTCGTTGAGGGATTACAACGACAGGCGTCAGAGGAGTTCAGAGATGTACCCTTGAACCAAAGTTGATTTGGAGTTTTATTTAAATATCTAAGGACACATTAACCGTATTTGGGGCTAAGATCAACTTAGACGGGACCGTTTAGATCCGACAAAAGAGCGTTTGGGCCCTATCGTGCCAGTTTAGGGACGTGGTGGTCCGATATTAGTTTAGGGACATCTCAGTCCATTATTAGTTTAAGGACGTTTCGGTCCGATATTAGTTTAAGGACGTTTCGGTCCGATATTAGTTTAAGGACGTTTCGGTCCACGAGTTTAAGGACCCCGCAGTCCATATTGATATGTGGTCGTTGGGACCCGTCACCTCTTTGACGTCGTTAAGGAATTACAACGATGGATGCCAAAGGAGTTCGGAGATGTACCCTCGGACCAGATGTAGATTGATTTAGGAGAGCCATTTTGCTCAGTCAATTTAATTTTAGGACTTATGGCCACGATCGGGCTAAGTCCAGTTAAAAATGTCCAATAATTTATTTGCGTTTGTTTTTATTTTTATTTGGGTTTTGCCCAGAAAAGATGCAGGGCATCAATTTGTTTTGGGCTCTGCCTTTTATAAATGATGCAGAGCATCAATTTCATTTGGGCTCTGCCCTTTTTATTGTTTTGCAATTTACTTTGACCTGCTAGGTCTTTTTGACTTGGGCCTAGCCCTTCAAATAATGCATTGCATTTGTGCAAAGCACCAAGAATCTTTGAGATTCAGGAAAAGAAGTGCAGGGCACTTTTTAATTTCTTGATCTAAATTTAGATCAAAGAAAAGAAAAGAAAGAAATCTTTTCTTTCTTTCTGTTTCAGAGAACCAGAGGTTCATAGCAAGTGCAAGGCACTATTTTTATTATTTTTATTTATTTATTTATCTGAGAACCAGAGATTCATAGCAAGTGCAAGGCACTATTTTTATTATTTTTATTTATTTATTTATCTATTGAAGATCACTGATCTTGTTTTCTAGATCAATGATCTATTCTTTAAGAGAATTTTCTCAAAGGTTTTTACCTTTCTTTTTGTGTTCTTCAGAAATTCTCAAGAGTTCTCTCCTCTTTTTTTATCCAATTGTCTATATCTTTGAAATGGGGTCTGGGGTCCTTTTTATAGTGCTCAAAGATCAGTTAAATTTGTTAAAAAAAAAGATCTTTTCTGAGTGATTCGGGAAATTTTCCCCACCGTTGGATCTTTGATCCAAAGGCCCCTGTTTTACAGAAGAAATCTTCTTGTTTTAACAAGAACAGAAAAGATTTCCTTAAATTTTCATTCTGTTGTTGCGCAACTCACCAGCGCGTGACACGTGTCGCGCAGTAAGGCGCTTACGCAACAGCGATTGCGCAACTGCGCAGACACGTGTCGCGCAGCCGTGCGCTTGCGCAGTTGCACTTACGCAACTGCGCAGACACGTGTCGCGCTGCCGTGCGCTTGCGCAACTGCGCAGACACGTGTCGCGCTGCGGTGCGCTTGCGCAGACACGTGTCGCGCTGCCGTGCGCTTGCGCAGTTGTGCTTGCGCAACTGCGCAGACATGTGTCGTGCTGTGGTGCGCTTGCGCAGTTAAGTGTTACTTATGTTTTTAAAGAGCCTTGCTCTGATCGGTCGTACCGCCTTGGGCGTTGTGCTGCCGTGTCAACTTCTGACACGTGGCGCATTGCGCGCAGCGCACGGGAACCGAAGCGTTGCTTCAAAATTTGAATTTTCAAAATTCAAACAGAGCCTTGCTCTGATTGGGGGAACAAATGCCCCCCACTGTTGCGCACACGTGGCGCGCACGTGAGTGCAGCGGTGGCAAGATCCCGACCATTGGATCATGGAGGTCAGGTGAAGAGACGCAGGCGTCTATAAATGGGACCCTTGGTCCTTAAAAAATTTCACCGTTTCAAGAACTTTGATTCAGAGCCTTGCTCTTGCTTAAAAACTTTTTAGAGCCTTGCTCTTGCTTCTTCTCAAGAACTTTGAAGTTCAGAACTTAGAATTACTCTTAGGTAAAAATTAATTTAAATTAATTTTAATTAACAGAGCCTTGCTCTTGTAGATCTTTGATCTAAAGAAAAATCCCTTTGGGGTTTCTTCAACAGAGCCTTGCTCTCATAGATCTTTGATCTAAAGAAAAACCCCTTTGGGGTTTCATCCACAGAGCCTTGCTCTCAAAAATTTACAGAGATCTTGTTCCTGGGTTTTAACCCATGAACAGAGCCCTGCTCATAGATCAACTAGAAAACTTTTAAAAGTTTTCATGGATCTTTAAGATCCCAAAAATTTTAATTCTTAGGAGTTATAATTTTTTTTATTACTACTACAGAGCTAGGCTCTTTTTTAAGAAGTTTTATTCCTTTGAGACCAGAGTTTGACAAATGTCACTCTGTGACAGAGCTTTGCTCTAAAAAGAGGAGATTTTCTCCTTGTCTCTAGGGATTCCCCCCCAATGAGGATATTCTCTTGGGGGTCTTTTTTGTTGACTGACAGTCTTATCCAATGATGGGACTGTCTTATCAAATGATGCGCCGTCATCTTGATTTTGTGGGTCCCCCTTTGGTCTCCTACCCACTGCATTGTAGTGTGATGTAGGCCTTTGAAATGTGAAGCATTGGAACACTAACGGTTATGTTTTTCTTCTTTTTTTTTCTTTGTCTATAGGAAACATGTCTGAAGATTTGTCTTTCCCTTTTGTTCGCTCAGAAGGAGGGTTCCCACATGCACCAGTGGACCGGGTGGTGTTCGCCTTGATTAGAGATCACGATCCTGAGTGCAAGAGACTTCACCTGTGGGGAAGGTGGTACAGCCAAATCATCCAAGGCCGTCGTAGCTTTAGCTCCACTTCACCCTCCGAGCCCATAGTTACGATCCCTTATGCGGACAAACCCCCGGTGGAGTATGCCGTGGAGGTTAAAAATTGGAATTTCGATGACCTCCTTCAGCCTGCAATCGGTGCCATTCCGGTGCAGCCGCCGCCGGCTATAGACATCTTGGGGAGGCGAATCTGTCAGGGTGAAGCACGCCCTTGGGGACAGGCTTATAATATTGGATTGACCCCGCGGCCGCTTGCCGGATATTTGCAATGGGCCCGTTACATTTTGGCGACGAAGAGGGCTCACCTGACGAAGATTGGTTTATACTCCGCCGTTTACGTCTCGCTTTTCGAGTATCCCTCTCCTCCGACGTGGTGGACAAAGGCCTTCATCGAACAATGGAATATCCCCACCCATACCTTCCTGACAGCGGATAGGGAAGTCTCCATCTCTCTGGAGGAATTTGCTGAGATTTCGGGTTTGCCAATGAGGGGAGAACACTACGAGGAGCTGCTTCCTCCTGACGAGTATGTCTTCGCCACTAAGCAGCTAGTACTTGACTTAACTCCGGCAAATGCCATTCAGCATCAGCACCCGGGCTTAGTGAAGGTGTTGGAGATTTATGAGGAACTCCATTTGGAATCGGGCGACCGGGGCGTCAGTTTCGCGGATTTCATTGCTCGTTTTATCCGCCCGGAGTTCCTATCAGAGCAGGGCGAGAAGTTCGCTCAGCTTGCTGACCCCTTTGGTTTCGGCTTGGACCGCCGACCTTTATCGGAGAATGACCAACGGGATTTTTATCTTCCTGGCACTGCCAGCGTCCTTTTTTCAGAGATTGCCGTTCCTGGCATGGACGAGGAGACCTTTTTTATAGGGTTCTTGGGTCTATGGCTATGCAGCTTTGCGCTCCCCATGCATCCACGCCTCATGCGGTCTTCCGTCTTTTACCCGGCGCATCGAATGGCGGCTGGTTTGCAGCTATCGGTAGGGATTGCCGGGCTGGCTTACCTTTATAATGGACTTAGCGTAGCGGCGGACGCTAATGAGCCTGGGGTACAGCCTGCTAACTTTCCGATGCACTACTTCACTTCTTGGATGGAGCTGCATATGCGAGGGGTGTTTGGTGCCCATAAGACTCCTCCGTTCTTTGAGAAATTCAAACTCCCAAGAATCATGCGGTTGGTCGGGGCTTCAATCGTGGTTGCACCTCCACGGGAGTCTAGGGGACTGCTCCTGCGTTCACATCTAGTCAGCGCAAAGACCTCTTTTGTGGATAAGGTCATCACCATGGGCTCCGAGACCGCTAAGTCAGTGGTGTCGCTGCGTGATGACTTTAAGGGCGGGGTTTCTGTACTGAAGGCTCGGGAAATCCTTCACCTTTACTCCATTTGGCCGGGCTACCTAGTATTTAGACAGAATAAGACGGCTCTCTTTATGAGGTATAACCCACATCGATTTGCCCGACAATCGAGTTACAATCAAGGGATCATGATGGAGGCCTTTCTGGAAACACCCGCGGTCGGCCCAGAGGGGATAAGGAATGCGATGCATCATTTCACCCGGCTCAATACAGGCTCCTATTTTTTTATCAGTGAGCCTAGCTGTGTCCCTAAAATAATCCATCCGTATGTAGGCTGGTATGCGCATGCTATGGGCCCAATCATCTTAATGGAGAAACGCCTGCTGGTCGACCGTAGGGCTGCGCCTCCTGGCGGTGATCGCAAGGCTCCCTTGCAGCCAAGGATCCAGGTCATCCCCCCGATAAAAGATGCCAGAGTCGACCGACCGCGCGTGTTGAGCCCCCCGCGTGGATTGCCATCGCCCACTACGGTGGATGCACCGCCGGTGCCCCATGCTCCCGCGAAGACGGTTAATGTGGTATCGCCAGGATCTGGCGGAGGGGCGGAGATCGAGACTCGCCGCCCTAAAGTGGCTGCCAAGCGCAAATCCGCTCCGGGTGAATCTAAAGCTGGTGGACAACAGAAAAAGAAGAAGTCCGCCCTTTCCCTCGATGTGATCCTCGGTTCAAAGCCTGCGGCTTCTCCTGCCAAGACCATATGTGAGTACGGCAGTAATGTGGGCTTCGTGGTAGACCCTGAGGACACCAATCTGGCTGCCGCCATTGCAGCTTCAGAGCGATCGGCGAGGCTTGAAGCGATGTTAAGCAAACTCGCTGAGTCCGGTAATCATCAACGCTTTATTTGTCATTTCATTGCACTTTGTATTATTATATTTAACTAACATTTGCTCCATTTTCAACAGGTGTCTCTACTGAAGAGGCTATCGCTGCCTCCCTGAAAACCTTCCAGGAGGAGGAGGAGAAGCGTGCCCTAGCAAGCGTCGGTATGTTTTATCCCTTTCTCTTTTATAAGGAAAGTTTGTTGTCTTTTTATGATAGTCAACCTGACCTTCTTTTGTTTCTTTGCAGGAGTTGTGTCAATTGACGCAGGGATCCTTCCCGAGTCTGTCATCGAAGTCCCGACTTCGTCGAAGTTGCCACAAGAGCCTCGGCTTGACAAGACGACGAGGGATGCCTTGAAGAATCTAGAGGCATCCCTATATACGGACGAGGAAGCCTCGCTCAAGGAAGCCCTGGTGGCATCCGTCTCAATGGCTCGAGAGGAGCGGAAGCGGTTGAGACGCGAAGCAAAGGCGCGCAGAGCTGCTTTGGCCGCAGGAGCGGGCCCTAGCACTATTCCTCGTGCCGACACTCCTTCTGGAGCAAAGGTGGGCAGAGCTGCTTTGGCCACGGGAGCGGGCCCTAGCACTATTCCCCGTGCCGACACTCCTTCCGAAGAGGCCCCTGCCGTCCTGTCTACTGCTCATAGGCAAGTGGCGCGCGCGGCTCGGAGTGCAAACGATAAGTCCTCGTCAGGTAACACTTCTTTCAGAACCTTGTTGTAAGAATTATCAAGCCATTGGCTCACACGCATTCCATCTTGCAGAGCCAAGTCCGACTGAGGGGGAGGCAGAGACCGTTGAACCCAGGGGAATGGAGGAAGCGGTACTTGCCGAACCCGAGACGACAGTGAGCACCGTCGTCGGGGCCACGGCGCCTGAAACAGAAGTTGAAGGATCCGCTGCCGAGAAGGTCATCGATGCCGCATCTAAAGTGGCGGCAGATGAGATGATTGTCGAGCCGAAGGCAGTAGAAGTCGAGGCGCTTGAGGCTGGAGATGTCACGGTGCCGATGGATGAGACAACTGTGGCCGCAGGACCCGAAGGAGTAGCGGGTGAGGTGGCCACGATTCCTGAGGACGAGCCAGCCGCTCCTTCTCTGGAATCTGGCAATACTCCAATCATAGCCCTCCCCGCGTATGGTTCCTTGCCGTCTCCCGGGCTTGCGAGCACAACAACGGTTCCCATCGAGTCGGGTGACGAGGCTACGGGTGGTGGCCTGATGTCAATGGAGGAAGGAATTGCCTCAGTCTCGGCTGGCAGTTCGTCGGGTAAGTTTCGGGTTACTATCGTTTCCCCCCCTTTTTTATATATTTTGTGATCTCTTTTAACAAGCTTGTCTTTGCAGGTGCGGCCAGTGCCGACGCTCCATTGCTTGAGGGAGCACCGTCAGCTACTGCTTTGGCGGTGGTCACTTCCCCGTCTTCCCTCGTGCCATCGCGGATGTTGGAAGGTACGGATTTGCGATTCACAAGTTAATTTTTTAAACGTGTAGTTCATGAACTAACGCCATACCACCGCATCTCTTCAGGAGTGCTCTTTGATCATCTATATCAAGTGTTGCTCCCACACTTCTCCTTCCCATCCGAACTTGCTTCTCCCTCTAGTGGCGCTGGTGAGTGTACGTTCACTACAATATCTTGGTTCATCCCCTTTTTTCTAGTAATTGAATGATTTCTGACTTTTTCCTTTCTTTATCGCAGTGCCACAAATCGAAGGAGGGGGTGCAATACCTGCCGCGCTACCGGCCCTTCCGGCTCTGCCGTCCGTTGCTGCTGGTATAGCAGATTCCTTTTTTTTTTTTTTTTGTAACCCTTAAATATCTCTTGAACCATCGTTTAACCATGTTTTGTTTTGTAGCTATTGTTCCGGCTCCGGTCCCTTTTGAGTCTCGCGTCCTTCTACCGGCAGGCCCTTTCTTGAGACGCCCGTCTTCAAAGGGTGCTGTGATGAGTTTGGGCATGCTGAGCGGGTACATCGAAGAGCTCAACATGGATGCTCTCCCTTCTGCCGTAGATTTCACTGTGGATGTTAATCCAATGTTGGCGGCGCTCGTAACTTTTCATAACGAAGGCGTCGTCGAATCTTGGGTTAATCACTGCAGGGAGATCGAGGCCTGTCTATACCGGCTGGAGTCGACGCGCCCTTCTCCCGAAGTTTTAGCCCTGAGCACTCAACGCACAACTTGGCTTGAACAAAGCACTTCGCACTCCCGCCACTTGGAGCAAGAAGCAGCTCTAAGACTAAGGGAATGCCAAAAGACCTCGAACGAAACGGCCCATCTGCGCGCTGAGGTTGAGGCAAATGCTGCCCAAATGAAGACTATCTTTGAGGGTCTCTTAGAGCGCATCTCCCATGGGCTAAACTTGAAGCGGAAGCTTGACGTAGCTGAGCGCGATATTCCAAGTCGGGAGGCTGCCTATCAAGTCGTGAGGGAGCAGCTTGCGTCGGTCTTGCAGCAACGAGCCCAAGTGGAGGCAGAGCTGGCGGTGGTGGCCGATCAAGAGAAGGCATGGAAGGACATATGCGAGCGATTGCTACATCTGTGCAAGACGCTTCCTTCCCAATAATTCTCCTTGCCTCATTTATCTTTGTAAAGTATATGTATATATTTTTATTCTTTAGCACAATGTATCCTGTACTCAATCAATATTTATGAATAAAAGATGCACATTTTTGTAATGTCTTGTGTCATTTCTCCGTCTTTTCTTTCTTTTATTATCAGTACGCCACCTTAGTAACCACGATTGACGGACGATTGGGACGAGTATCCCGACCTTCTTACGAAATAACGATGGCTTAGACCGCAGGTTCAGATCTGCTGCCTAAGGCTTTTGAACTCTATAAGCCGTGAGGATCTCATAGAGACTTTTCTCCCTACGGATCGAGAGGATCTCGCAGGTGGATTTTCTCCTTAGGAATCGTGAGGATTCCTAAGTGTGGTTTTCTCTTATAAGTCGTAAGGATCTTATAAGAGAATTTTCCCTCTTACGAGTCGAGAGGATTCGTAAGTGGTTGTTTCTCTCTTCGTCGAAATTCGACTTCGGAGAGTGAGACCCGTGAATAGTATGCAAGAGACCAGTTTGGATTGACTTGCAGGGCCCCATTGCTCAAAAAGAAAGCCTTCCTTGCTGTCTGAGACTTCTTCTTGCAAATTGAGACGAATCGGGGATCTGTCTGCAGTTGTAGCGGAACAGTTGACATGAGTTAAGAAGCTCTCATCACGGAGTGTTTGTATCCGTGAGTCGAGGAGTTTGCTAGGGATTATTTGTTTCCCAAGCGCCAAGGATTATTTGTTTCCTTGGGGTTTGAAACGAGTCGAGGGTTCCCACGGGGGCTCTGGTGGCTCTGCGGGTCGACGCGGATCAGGAAGCTCTCGTCAAGGAGTGTTTGTATCCGTGAGTTGAGGAGTTTGCTGGGATTATTTGTTTCCCAAGCGCCAAGGATTATTTGTTTCCTTGGAGTTTGAAACGAGTCGAGGATTCCTACGGAGGCATTGGTGGCTCTGCGGGTCGACGCGGATCAGGAGGCTCTCGTCAAGGAGTGTTTGTATCCGTGAGTCGAGGAGTTTGCTGGGATTATTTGTTTCCCAAGCGCCAAGGATTATTTGTTTCCTTGGGGTTTGAAGCGAGTCGAGGATTCCTACGGAGGCACTGGTGGCTCTGCGGGTCGACGCGGATCAGAAGGCTCTCGTCAAGGAGTGTTTGTATCCGTGAGTCGAGGAGTTTGCTGGGATTATTTATTTCCCAAGCGCCAAGGATTATTTGTTTCCTTGGGGTTTGAAACGAGTCGAGGATTCCTACGGAGGCACTGGTGGCTCTGCGGGTCGACGCGGATCAGAAGGCTCTCGTCAAGGAGTGTTTGTATCCGTGAGTTGAGGAGTTTGCTGGGATTATTTATTTCCCAAGCGCCAAGGATTATTTGTTTCCTTGGGGTTTGAAACGAGTCGAGGATTCCTACGGAGGCACTGGTGGCTCTGCGGGTCGACGCGGATCAGAAGGCTCTCGTCAAGGAGTGTTTGTATCCGTGAGTTGAGGAGTTTGCTGGGATTATTTGTTTCCCAAGCGCCAAGGATTATTTGTTTCCTTGGGGTTTGAAACGAGTCGAGGATTCCTACGGAGGCACTGGTGGCTCTGCGGGTCGACGCGGATCAGAAGGCTCTCGTCAAGGAGTGTTTGTATCCGTGAGTTGAGGAGTTTGCTGGGATTATTTGTTTCCCAAGCGCCAAGGATTATTTGTTTCCTTGGGGTTTGAAACGAGTCGAGGATTCCTACGGAGGCACTGGTGGCTCTGCGGGTCGACGCGGATCATAAGGCTCTCGTCAAGGAGTGTTTGTATCCGTGAGTTGAGGAGTTTTTTGTTGAAGTCACTGGCTTCTTCGGTTGAAATGAACCGTTGAGGTTTGGCTTCGTCGTTTGGCGGAATCCTCTGGGGAAGTATGGTTCCTTCTTTGTTTACGCCCTTGGATTGTATACAGGGATCGATGTGATCTTAACTGTAGGGCCAAAGTTTTATCATTTCTTCTTTTTATTTTATTTTATTTCCGCGATGCTCTATCATTTCAGCTTTTATATCGCGAAGGTCGCGATTGCCCAATCATTTCGGCTATTTTTCGCGGTGCCCAATCATTTCGGCTATTTATTTTATTTTTACTCGTTGCTTTTATTACGAGTTGCCCAATCATTTCGGCTATTTTGCATGCATGTGCGGCCTACTGGCTTTTCACTGTAAACTTGAAATTGGACACCGATTTCGGCATCAGCACCGCTACAACTGGGATATTGCCAGGAGCGAATCATCATTTGCCTCTGTCGTTGTCGAACAAAGGAGGCTTAGCGACCAGGGTTAGGGTCCTGTCGGCTAAGGCTTTTGACTTCATGGGCCGTAAGGGTCTCATGAAGGTGTTACTCCCTACAAGTCATGAGGATCTTGTAGGTGTATTTTCTCCTTAGGGGTCGTTAGGATCCCTAAGTGTTTGTTTCTCTGTAAGTCGTAAGGATCCTACAGGAGGGCTTTTTCCTTGTAAATCGAGAGGATTTACAAGGGTTGTTTACCATGCAAACATATCCCTAGTTTCAGATGGGACTTAGTTAGGGAAATGTTTATTCGCGTCCGTGGATTGTATACAAGGGTCAATACTGAGCCACTTGTAGGGCAATATTGGGAGTTTGTGGGGGTTTGCTTAAGCACAGGTTTAGGTCTCTGTGACTTAAGACTTTCAAATCCTATGAGCCGTGAGGGTCCCATAAGAGAGTTCTCCTTACGAGTCGTGAGGATCTCGCAAGTGTATTTTCTCCTTAGGAATCGTGGGGATCCCTAAGTGTGTTGCTCCTTTGCGAGTCGTAAGGATCTCACGCAGGTGGTTTCTCCTTGCAAGGTCGAGAGGACTCCATAAGGGTTCTTTTAACGAGGTTGCGCCCTTTCGGGTTTTCACAAACATTCGCCGGTAGTCCTGCTGTTTTTACTCACGGCGCCCTTTCGGGTTTTCATCCGTGCCCACTTTGCTTATGGACATACCGTTTTTTTTTGTTTTCTTTTTCTTTCCCTTTTTTTTTTACGAGGTTGCGCCCTTTCGGGTTTTCACGAACACTCGCCGGCAGCCCTGCTGTTTTTACTCACGGAGCCCTTTCGGGTTTTCGTCTGTGCCCTTTTTGCTTATGGACATACCGTTTATTTTATTTTATTTTTATATGTTTTTTTTTATCTTGTCAGCTTAAGGATGCTGCGGTATTAGTTTAAAGACGTTTCGGTCTGCTATTAGTTTAAGGACATTTAGGTCCAATATGGAGAAGGCCGGCTACTGCTTATAAAGCTTGAGCTTAGGAAGATAGCGAGCGGACATAGTCGTCGTCATCTATCATTGACCTAGGCTGTGGCTCATTAAGCGTAATATTTCTTTAGGAAGCGACCGTTTATCGGCCTGAAAGGCCTTTCACCGTGCATGTCCATGAGTAGATAGGCCCCACCCTGGTAAACTTTATCTATGACGTACGGGCCTTCATAGTTTGGCTCAAATTTTCCCCGCTTAGCGCGATTGGGGATCATGGGCCTTTTGACCACTAGCACGAGTTCGCCTTGGTGGAATGTCCTCGGTCGGGTCAATCTTTCGTACGAGCGCGTCATCTTTGCTTTATAAGCTTCCAGATTTTGTTGTGCTAGAAGCCGGATTTCATCAAGGGCGTCAAGCTCTTCAAACCGAAGGTGAGCATTTTCTTCGTCTGTCAGTTCGTAGTGGACTGCCACTCGTAGAGAGGGTAATTCTATCTCGAGAGGGAGTACTGCTTCGGTGCCGAACACCAACGCGTACGGCGTTGTGTTCGTGGCCGTCTTGAACGTAGTTCGATATGCCCAAAGAGCTTCTTGCAGTCTTTCGTGCCAGTCTCTCTTATTTCGTGACACTGTTTTCTTCATGATCTTCATCAAGGTCTTGTTGAAGGCCTCAGCTAGACCGTTAGCTCGCGGATTATAAACTGAGGAATATCTCCAGTCTATATTGTGCTGCTGTGCGAAGCGGCTAATTTTATGACTTCGGTAGGCTGGCCCATTATCAGAGATGATCCTTCTTGGGGTTCCAAACCGGTATATGACATGTATTTTGAAGAAATGGAGGATGTTCTCCGTCTTCACTTCCCTCAACGGTACCGCCTCTGCCCATTTGGAGAAGTAATCAGTCGTCGCCAAGATGAAACAATGTCCCTTTGACGATGCTGGTTCGATGGGGCCGACTATTTCAGTTCCCCACATCTCGAATGGCCAGCTAGCCACTGTTGGATGCAGTGGATTGGGATGCTGATGGATGAAGTCCCCATGAATTTGGCATGAATGACACTGCCTCGCGTATTCCAGGCAATCCTGCATCATCGTGGGCCAGTAGTAGCCCATCCGTTTTATCTTCAACTTCATCTTAGGGCCTGCTTGGTGGGAACCGCAGAGTCCGTCGTGAACCTCTTGGACGACCCTTCTCGCTTCGTCAGGTCCTAGGCATCTCAGCTACAGAGAATCGAATGTCCTCTTGTATAGAGTATCGTTGACGAAGGCGAAAGACAGAGCTCGTTTCATGAGCTGATGTCTTATGGACGCTTCTTCAGGCATTCGGTGGAACTTGAAGTAATCTATGAAGACTTCTCTCCAGTCTTCGGTCTTCTCATGATCTTTTATTTGTAGGGTCGCCTGCTCAGTTGCTCCCTTTTCTTTATATGATTTTGGATGTATTTCTGCTGGGGCGAGCACTCGACGGCTTTGTATCACGATTCTAACGTCATCGAGGTTTTCGTCAGCCAATTCTTTAGCAAGTTTGGCCAGTGCGTCCGCTTTGCTGTTTTCCGCGCGCGGTATACTTTCCAACGTGTAGGAGGGAATTTGGGTTAGCAGTTGCTGCACTTTTCACCGTATTTTACCAATTCCGGTTTGCATGTTTGGTAATCGCCGTTCACTTGACTGACGACCAGTTGGGAGTCCCCATATATGAGGAGGCTTTCAATTCCCATATCAATGGCGATCTCGAGGCCTGCTATCAAAGCTTCATATTCAGCTTCATTATTCGTTCTTGGCTCTGTTAAGGAGAAGGCGAAGCGCATTATTCCTCCTTGTGGAGTCACAAAGATGAGTCCTACCCCCGATTTGATCATTGGCGTACTTTGTTTGTGCTTTTTCATGGAAGATGCTCCATCGAAATAAAGCTCCCAACGGGTATCACCACTGTCGATTGCGTCAAACGCATGTCTGTCTGGCAAATCGCAATTTAAAGAAGAATCGGCAGGTATGGGATGCTCAGCAAGGAAGTCGGCGATGGCCTGGCCTTTTACTGCCCTGAGAGGTTGATATGTTATCGAAAATTCCATCAAGAGCAGGGCCCATTTAGCGAGTCGCCCTGTCAATATGGCTTTTGACATTAGATATTTGAGAGGGTCCACTTTTGAAATAAGACGGACTTCGTGCGCCAACGCATAGTGCCTAAGCTTTGTTATTGCGAAGATCAACGCCAGGCAGTGTTTTTCAATGGGAGAGTAGTTGCTTTCTGCCCCCAGTAGAACCCGACTTAAGTAGTAGAGTGCTCTTTCTTTCCCTTGATCGTTCTCTTGTACCCATAATGCGCCTAAGGAACCTTCGAGGGTGGTTGTATAAAGAATGAGAGGCTTCCCCTTAACCGGAGCAGCCAACACCGGCGGGTTCTGCAGGTATTGCTTGATCTCATCCAGTGCGCCTTGACATTTTTGATCCCAAACGAATGGGGTTCCCTTCTTCATCAGGTGACTATAAGGACGGCACTTTCCTGAAAGGTTGGCTATAAATCGCCGAATGTATACGAGTTTCCCTTGGAGAGACCGCAGCTGTTTGAGAGTCCTCGGCGGAGGCATTTCCATGATCGCTTTAATCTTTGATGGATCTATTTCAATACCTCGGTGTCGAACAACGAATCCCAGGAATTTGCCCGAGGAAACCCCGAACGCACATTTAAGAGGATTCATCTTCAAGTTGTATTGCCGAAGGCGTTGAAATACGGTCTTCAGATGCTCGAGATGTTCCTCGTATGATTTTCTTTTAACCGCAAGATCGTCGATATAGCATTCAACGATTTCGTGTATAAGGTCGTCGAAGATCTTTGTCATGGCCCTCTGATAAGTAGCACCGGCGTTCTTCAAACCGAAGGGCATCACTTTATAACAAAATATACCAAGAGGAGTCCTGAAGGCTGTGTGCTTCTGGTCTTCTGGATGCATTTTTATCTGGTTATACCCCGATGAGCCGTCCATGAAGGAGAAAACTTCATGAGTGGATGTATTGTCTATCATCAGTTCAGTGACTGGCACTGGGAAATCATCCTTCGGGCAAGCTTTATTAAGATCCCGGAAGTCTACGCATATGCGCACTGTCCCATTTTTCTTCATCACTGGGACGATGTTGGCGATCCATTCAGGGTATTGAACTTCCTGGATGAAGCCAGAGTCGATTAACTTTTTGACTTCGGTATTTATGCTCATCTCAAGCTCGAGTCGCATTCTTCTCGGCGCCTGTTTGACTGGTTTGATGTTCGGAGATATTGCTAGTCTATGTACAGCAACTTCTGGATCTAGTCCCGGCATCTCGGAATAGTTCCATGCGAAGCAATCTTTATGCTGCACAAGGACGTCTTTTAACGCAGCCACCCTCTCTTCAGACAGCAACTCGCTGACGAATGTCGGTCGCGGATCATTTATTGTCCCCAACTCGATTTTCTTGAGGTTATCTGCAGTAGTATGGATTCCATCCTCCAGTTCCTTCGGGGCTGGGGGAAATTCTGAGATCACCTCATCATTGCTGTTTTCGAAGCACCAGGGAAGGCTGTCCATGTTCTCGGACTCTTCTTTTAATATTGTTACCACGTGGCAAGTGCGAATTTTCTGCCAATCCCAATGCGGAGTTGGTTCTATCCTTGTGTTTTCGGGTTCGTGCTTTTGCGGCGGCGCTACCCTCCAGCTGTCAGACAACGCGAATTTGCCTAGCTGATACTGATCTTCAACCCAATTCTTGAAGGTGAAGCAATCTTCAAGAGGGTGTCCCATTGCTCGATGGTAAAAGCAATAATTTGGGTTTAACACCTCGCCTACGTGCTCGGGGTGCTTGGACTCTGGCAACGTAAGCATTTGATGTTTTAGAGCAAGATCGAATATCTTCCTTGTTTTGTTCCGAGGAAATGAGTATGCTCGACCCATTTTCTTCCTGAGGGCTAAGTCAATAACGCTCGATTCTCGGATACGTGGTTTCTTAGCTCTGCTTTGTGGTTGTTGAGTGCCTTTTCCGTCCTTTGACTCATTTCTGCCTCTGCGTCGAGCTCTTTTTGTGTCAGGTTGACATGGGGCAGCATCTTCGTTCTTTACTGCCTGTTGAAGGAGGCGCTGTGTCTTGGCTTTCTCATAGATTGCCATTTCACGATTGTGATCATCTCGGGCTTTTTGACTCGCATCCCTTATAAGTTTGCTCATCTGGTCTTCAAACGATGGACTGGGCGGTTTTGTATCAGGAACTTTTGCTGGTTCAGGATTAGCGTCCTCCCATTGAGCGTCCGCTTCTTCATCGAAGTCATACATGACATAACAGCTGTTTACTAGCTCCCGTTTCTTTGACCGGATGTACCCAAGCCCTTTTGTTTCTATTCTCCCGTTAGGCAGTTTGCATTGAGTCCCGGGAACGTTCCAGACCTTGTCATAGAATTTGGCTTTTCTAACGGTCTGTGTGAAGGACATCCCCTGGCGTTTCAGCAGTTTCTTCAAACCTTTGGTATAATATCTAGGAAGACGGATAGGCTGAAGCCTGTCGAGCGTGGGATCCGCGCCATGCCAAATTTCTTTTTCCACCTTGTTTTCTTCAGAACGGTAGAATATGATTGCCTTCTCGCCTTTTCGTCCGGGAGGGATATAGAATGTCTGCAATTCTTCTACGCGGTTGGTGTCGAGTGCATCCAATTCTTTGTAATGTTCAAGCGGCACCATGGTTATCTGCAGACTTCGCTCTTCATCAGCAGAGACCCGTATTGAAGGCCGAGCAGGGAATACAGCATGAACTTCATTCTCTGAATCACTGCCGAAGATCAATGAAGGAACGGATGGTCCTGGCCTGGTGGCTTGGGATGAGCCTGAATAAATTACATCCTCCTCCTCCTCGGTGTCACTGCCGAAGACAGGGATGGTGGCGTTAGTTTTGTTCTCCGGTTTGTGACACCTTTCCGTGTCTTCGAAATTCGGTAAGAAGTATTTGGCATCTTCATACTTGCGAACTTCATTTACGGAAAACGGATTCAACTCTCCCGCCACTGTGTACTCGAGGCCATCCCTAGAATATTTCATGCACTGATGCTGTGTAGAAGGGATGATATTGTACTCGTGTAGCCATGGTCGGCCGAGCAGAGCATTGTAGCACGTCTTGGCGTCTATAACATAGAATTTGATGTCTGTGACGAGCAACCCGAAGCGTAGCGTCAATATCACAGATCCAAGAGTCTTTGAGGATTGGGAGTCGAAACCGGAGATAGTGATCTTGTCCCGGGCGAGGTGTTGGACGCTCATGCAAATTTCTTTTAACACTCGCACATTAAGTAGATTGACAGATGATCCGTTATCGACCAGGATTTTGCCTATCTTTATGTCATGGCAGTATCCTGAGACATAAAGGGAACGATTGTGTTCACACGTCCCGAGGAGAAGGTCTTCATCACCAAAAGCAACGTCGGCTGTGTGCACTTCCTCTAATTCGTCGTTCATCTTTTCTTCGGCTAGGAAGGCTTGGAATTGGTCCGGCTCTTGTAGGGCCTTAATTAAAGAATCCCTCGCCTCTTTTGATAGTAATAGGGTATCGAGAATGCTGAGTTGTGAGGGTAGCTTCCTCAGATGCGCTAAGACGTTGTAATCTACTTTATTCCTCTTTGGGGGATTCTTGGGGGTTAACTCTTCCGCGACTCGGTCATCCAAGGCGATATCTTCAGAGACCTTCTCTTTCCCTTTGTCTTTCTTGCTTAAGGGTCCGAGATTCTTTTCGGGTAATGTTCGATTGCGTAGCTGTATATTTTCGTAGGCCTTCGGTTCTTCTTCTTTTCCCGAAGTGGATTCTTTGAAGAGGGGGCCAAGTTCTAGCTCTTCATCAGAGTCGCTCCCAAATGTAGGCACTTGTGACCCGGCAGTGCTAACCATGTGACAATTGCCGGCAATTCTTTCAAGCTCTTTGGTCATGTTTCTTTGCTCCCGACGAATCTTACGCTTTTCCCGTTTAAAGCGTTGTTGATTAGCGACGTATCCTTGCCACCATCTATCGAAAGCCTTGCACTCTTGAGTGGGATGCGAGACCTTCTGATGATATAAGCAATAAGAGGGGTGCATTTCCACCACACCCGTCATTTTTCCTTCAGAGGATGGTAGCTTCATGCCCATCGATATGGCCTTAGCAAACCTCTTTTTTATCTTGAATTGGCTTTTGTCAGCAGTGGAGGCATTTTGTTCCAGCGGGATCATCTCAGCTCTTTCCTCAAGTCGCTGGCGCTTGGCCCTTTCGAATATAGCCGTCTCGCGTTCTCGATCAGCTTTGCTTTTCAATCGAGCTTCACTAAGAAACGCGTCAATCATTTCGATTGATAACTCCGGAACCCTTGACTCAGTATTTGCCCCCAGCGTTTTAGTGCCGGAAGTCCCTTCATCGTTCGTGGTCAAATGGGAGATCATATGACAGCTCGCCACATATTCCTCGGATTCATCCGATGAACTTTCCCCCTCATCTTCTTTTTGAAAGACGTGATCAAGGAAATCTTGGAGCGTAATGGGAGTCCGCGCCTTTTGGTTGTACTCATCCAGTGCGTCGATTTGCTTTTGTAAGTCCGTGCGCTTGTCGCCAGGCTTCACGGGCTTCTTAGATTTCTTCTTCTTCTTTTTCGAAGATTTTGACGGCCGGCTATGAACGCTTGAACTACCACCATCGGTCTTCGGAGTCGGTCATGGCTTCAACATCCCCTCAATAATCTGCGGTTCCAAGGGGTTCTTCCACTTGACCGCTGGACAGGTCTGAAGATCATTTAGCATTCTCCTCGTTTTGGCTGATAATACAACCTCCCAAGGAGCTTCTTCAATGACGGAGCATGTTGCCCCCGGCGTATTCGTCCCTTTAGAGGTGTGGGGCTGCGGGGGATTCACCTTCCATTTGTCGGATAGCGCAAATTTGCCCTGTCGGTACTGGTTTTCAAGCCAATTTTTGAAAACGTAACAGTCTTCGATCGGATGTCCTAGCACTCGATGGTAAGGGCAGTAATTGGGCTCGTTGACGTCACTTGGTTGCAACGGGCGTTTTGGATCTGGCAGATTTATGAGTCTGTTGCGCAACGCCAGCTCGAATAGCCTCCTCGTTTTATCGCGGGGGAAGGAGTAAGGACGTCCCATCCTGTCCTCAAGGGGTACGTATGGGCATGTATTGTTTGGACGAGCAACCGGCTTCGAGTCGCTCGGTTGTTGTTGGGCATTAGCGATAATGATCGCTTTTCCCTTTCCTTTGTCGTTTCGGAGGTCCGGCTTCGGGAGAGGGGGTTTATGGCCCATCTGGTCCATCTGCGCTAGTTTGTCGATCAAAGCCTGGAAAGTAGTCGGCTTGAAGAACATCATGAACTGCGAGATGGTTGCTTATGGATCAAGGGTTCCAACAAACATTCCCACCGCTGGAGCTTCTTCTATGCGCTGTTCACACTTAGACCATAGATTACGCCACCGTATAGCGTACTGAACCCATGTCTCGCCGGGTTTTACCCTGGCATTAATCAGTGCCGTCATCGGGGTACGCTCACTGGCACTTGCAAAACGTTGGGTGAAGAGCAGCTCCATCTCCGCAAAGGTTTTAATAGAGTCGTTGGGGAGCTCAGAATACCATTCGAACGCCGTATCTGATAGGCTTCCAACAAACTGGCGAAGCAAAAGCTTGTCGTCGCCGCCGGTGTTACCGCAAAGCGCCCTGAACTGGGCAACATGTTGATGGGGATTGCCGGTCCCTTTGTAGACATGAAACTTGGGAATTGTGTAACCCGGCGGGTATTTGATTTGGTCATACCAGCCTGGATACGGTCGCCCCGTTTTTACGACGTGGCCGGCTGCTTCGGCCGCGTGATGAACCTTTATTTGCTGGGCTATATATTCATCCAGATCAGTTTTAGAGATTGTATCCTCTTTAGCCGTTGATAGAACGGGCTGAGGGTTTGATGTCTCTCCCCTATCATCCCTAAGGACAATCGGGGGTTCTTCAGTCGGGGGATCTTGTTGTATCATCATCCCTATCATGTCCTGGAAGAGGAGGCCCATACGCTGTATATTGGCTGCTTGTTCAGCAGCCTCTTTGTCTCTCTTTTCCAGTACTCGGCGGAGGAACTCGGCGTCGGTCTCTTCCTCTTGGCGTTCATCTAAGGACGTCTCACGGTTCTCTTTTGGCCCCGTGAGTGCAGCCATTGTAGTCATCATTTCCTGGAGCTTTTGTTGCTGCTCCTGAGCCTTGGTCACTGATCGGGTAAGCGGTCGGTGACCCGTAGAAGTACGACTTTCTTCTTTTCCAGAAGCCATATAAACCGTATGAACTGTTATGCCCCCTGACTTGGGGCGTTTAGGTTCACCGCTCTTAAACTTTGTCAGTGTCACGGGAGCTTTCTCTGGCCTTTTTCTTTTGTGGACCATTGAGGTTGAAGGAGCCGTTGAAGTGGGCATCTTAGCATTTGTTGCCCCCTGCTGTTTAATGGGGCGGTTTTTATCCTTTTCCACCTTTGCCTTTTTCTGGCGATGAAAGTGGTCTGGGTCAATCACGGAGTCTTGAACCCTCCGCCAAACTTTATAAATTTTTGACGACAGCCATTGAGGGGGCTGTTCCTGCTTTGTCTCCGGAGCTTTTTCCATAGGCGGAGGAGATCTTTTCAATGTAGCAATTGGAGAGTTCTTCCTCACCTTCCTCAGCAATTCAAAGCTGTTCCCAGTTGGAACAGCAGCGTTGACCTCCACCACTGGAGCAGGTGGGATTAGCCCTGAGGGGGAGTTGCCCCCTGCTTTCCTTACTCGTCGCCAATGGCGACGTCGCGCACGACGAGCCGTTGGGACTGGCTCGGAAATCGAGATGGTTTCTTGTTGCCCCCTGTTTGAGTGTGGGGTAACTGCCGATGTCAGCCTATCGAAGACTGATGCCTTTTGACCAGCTGGGGGAGGAATGGGAGCCGTCAATCTTGTGAAGACCGACTCTCTGATGGGAGAAGCCACTTTAACGACTTTCAAAGCAGCGGCCGTTGCCCTCTTTAGGACGGCCACTTTATAGTTCTGACCTAGCCTGGTGAAAACGGAGGCTGTCGGTTTAGTAGCGGGCGACCCGTTGACAGGGGTCGTGGTAGCAGTGAGCCGGTCGAAGACCGACTTCTTGTTCGCTTCCGGTGCGGATATCGGCATAGGGAAGCTTGTAGGTGGGACCATGGTCCCGAAAAACAGGCCGGTGGTGGCCTGGGTCACCTGTTCTACCGGCAGAGCGAGGAAAGAGGCCGCTTGGGGCCCATATGTTACACCTCTCGGTGAGGTGGAGCGTCCGTTGCAGTGGCACTTCGAGCAGTTGGTGCAGTTGGTGGCCATTGGATCTTGAATTCTTCGCCAGGCAAAAGACCAAATCTTAGTACCTTGAAATCCGAAGACAACCATTTAACAAACCGCGATTGGTTCGCAAAGACGGCACACGAAGTGTGGAGTGGAAAGAGGAAAAGGTCCCACCGGGCGTGCCAGAATCTGTTCCCCTCCGGACGGCGGCCTGGACGTTAGGGCGTCCGTGCCTGAGGTTCGGGGCAGATGCTATTTGGTTTTATCCGTTTATCTCTCCGAAGATGCCAAGTTGATTTATGGCACTGTGTATCGGAGGTTTAGACGGATGCGGCCGATATAGCAGACTTCGTCAGATTCCCCCTCAGGATGAGGGGTTTTTGATTGTGGGGACGCTCTTCCCTGCAGGCGCAAGCCCCTGCAGTTAATTACGCTACCGCATCGCGGTAACAACTTTCTCCTTCTCTAGAATTTCACTCCGTGTCGTGTGTGTTTGTTTTTTTTTGTGGTTGCCCGTGGATTGTATACGGAGACTGAATAATAGTTTCGGTCCGATATTAGTTTAAGGACGTTTCGGTCCGATATTAGTTTAAGGACGTTTCGGTCCACGAGTTTAAGGACCCCGCAGTCCATATTGATATGTGGTCGTTGGGACCCGTCACCTCTTTGACGTCGTTGAGGAATTACAACGATGGATGCCAAAGGAGTTCGGAGATGTACCCTCGGACCAGATGTAGATTGATTTAGGAGAGCCATTTTGCTCAGTCAATTTAATTTAAGGACTTATGGCCACGATTGGGCTAAGTCCAGTTAAAAATGTCCAATAATTTATTTGCGTTTGTTTTTATTTTTATATGGGCTTTGCCCAGAAAAGATGCAGGGCATCAATTTGTTTTGGGCTCTGCCCTTTATAAATGATGCAGAGCATCAATTTCATTTGGGCTCTGCCCTTTTTATTGTTTTGCAATTTACTTTGACCTGCTAGGTCTTTTTGACTTGGGCCTAGCCCTTCAAATAATGCATTGCATTTGTGCAAAGCACCAAGAATCTTTTAGATTCAGGAAAAGAAGTGCAGGGCACTTTTTAATTTCTTGATCTAAATTTAGATCAAAGAAAAGAAAAGAAAGAAATCTTTTCTTTCTTTCTGTTTCAGAGAACCAGAGGTTCATAGCAAGTGCAAGGCACTATTTTTATTATTTTTATTTATTTATTTATCTGAGAACCAGAGGTTCATAGCAAGTGCAAGGCACTATTTTTATTATTTTTATTTATTTGTTTATCTATTGAAGATCACTGATCTTGTTTTCTAGATCAATGATCTATTCTTTAAGAGAATTTTTTCAAAGGTTTTTACCTTTCTTTTTGTGTTCTTCAGAAATTCTCAAGAGTTCTCTCCTCTTTTTTTTATCCAATTGTCTATATCTTTGAAATGGGGTCTGGGGTCCTTTTTATAGTGCTCAAAGATCAGTTAAATTTGTTAAAAAAAAAGATCTTTTCTGAGTGATTCGGGGAATTTTCCCCACCGTTGGATCTTTGATCCAAAGGCCCCTGTTTTACAGAAAAAATCTTCTTGTTTTAACAAGAACAGAAAAGATTTCCTTAAATTTTCATTCTGTTGTTGCGCAACTCACCAGCGCGTGACACGTGTCGCGCAGTAAGGCGCTTGCGCAACAGCGATTGCGCAACTGCGCAGACACGTGTCGCGCAGCCGTGCGCTTGCGCAGTTGTGCTTGCGCAACTGCGCAGACACGTGTCGCGCTGCGGTGCGCTTGCGCAGACACGTGTCGCGCTGCCGTGCGCTTGCGCAGTTGTGCTTGCGCAACTGCGCAGACACGTGTCGCGCTGCGGTGCGCTTGCGCAGACACGTGTCGCGCTGCTGTGCGCTTGCGCAGTTGTGCTTGCGCAACTGCGCAGACACGTGTCGTGCTGTGGTGCGCTTGCGCAGTTAAGTGTTACTTATGTTTTTAAAGAGCCTTGCTCTGATCGGTCGTACCGCCTTGGGCGTTGTGCTGCCGTGTCAACTTCTGACACGTGGCGCATTGCGCGCAGCGCACGGGAACCGAAGCGTTGCTTCAAAATTTGAATTTTCAAAATTCAAACAGAGCCTTGCTCTGATTGGGGGAACAATACTTTCTGGAGATCTCCGCCAGACGAGCCCTTGCCACTTCAGCCCGCTCCTGCTGATGCTGCCCACGAACTCAGGATGCCACGGAAACGTCGGGCCCTCCATCTGCCGAGCCCTGGCTCGCGATCTGTCTCTTTTGGAAGCACTCCAAAATAAGGGCCAAAGATTGGTCATGCCTACTCTTCGAGATGAGGCCAAGCACATAGATCGTACGCGTCTTGTCAAGCGCCTCATCCAGCAACTCTTCGGAGAGGGGGCTGTACAACCCCATGGACCTTCTCTAGATTGCGTACATCAGCAATTGGAGGAGGGACGACCGGTGAGGAAGGAGACGGCCGATGTGTTCCTCGATCCGCTGGACCACTCCTCGGTATCTCTCCTCGAAAACGGACCGGTCATATAGATAGATGTCATCGGGAGTAATGATCTCTTCGATCGCATAGATACGCCCGACCATCTCGAAAAATCAATGCTGAAAAGTTGGTATCTCCTTCTCTATTTATAGCCTCCACAGAATCCCCAAGAGCCCAAATTTGCGCGCGCACGGGCGCGAATCCCGGGATTCGCTCAATTCTTCCAATACTGTACTGCCACGTGGCGGGTATCCCGTATTTCTCGGCGAATCGAAGTCGGAACGACGCGGATCTTGGAACGCCTCGCCTCACCTATGCGTTTTTGCTGCGTGCCGCCCGCGATTGTCACTCTTCTAGGTATTCACACATCTAGGAAGGCCGGGCAAAACCGAGCAACTTCACTGCTCGGTCCATCCTTGGCTGGTAGTCCACTACCTACCGACACCAGGGATCGAAGCCTCGTTAGAGGCCACCAACCAGCTTCCCTGCTCGGTCCATCCTTGGCTGGAAGTTCACTACCTACCAACGCTAGGGATCGAAGCCCTCATCAAGAGGCAACCGAGCAGCTTCCCTGCTCGGTCCATCCTTAGTGGGTAACCCCTTATCCGTCTACGCTAAGGATCGAAGTCCTCGTCAAGAGGCCACCGAGCAACTTCCCTGCTCGGTCCATTCTTGGCTGGTAGTTTACTACCCACCGATGCTAGGGATCGAAGTCCTCGTCAAGAGGCAACCGAACAACTTCCATGCTCTGTCCGTCCTTAGTGGGTAACCCCTTACCCGTTGTAGGGTGTTTTTCGTAACCCTATTGAGATGGGAATGCGCGCGCTTGTCTGGCATGTACAGATTTCCCCTGCCTAGGGCAGACCAGAGTTTATTAATTGTGGGGATCCGAATCTCCGGCAGCCGCGGACTAATCTGCCGTTAATTACCTATCGCTTTTAGAGCGAGAGAACCTCCGATTGACGGGTAAAACCGGTCATGCAAAATCAATGCGATGTATCAGTGTTTTTTTTATATATAACAATGGAGACGTGTTCATTTTTTTTGTTCCATTTGTAAAAAAAAAAGATATATATTTTTTTATAAAAAAAATATTTAAAGAAACACATTTTAAAAAAAAATATTATTTATAATTTATTTTTATTTATTTCTCTTTTTTTTTTAAATAAAAAAAATTAAAAAAAGAAAGGGGCCCCACTCACGTGAGGTGGGAAAGAGGCTCCCGCTAAATGGGAGCCTCCCCCTCACATGTTGATTGGTTTGATTTTTAGTGTTGTATTTGTAGTAACCGCAATCAATAACGGTGTCGCGTGTAGCTAGATCGAGATGAGTACGGATCGTCCTCAGGGAAACATGGAATCTTTTAATCTTACTTTAGGCGTGTTGAGAAAAAAAAGAGGAAGAATAAAGAATGGTGAAGAATGGTTGTAGGTTCTAGATCTACGTCAAACACGGATGCAGAATATAGATCTAAATTAACTACGGATGTAGGTTTTATAGTAGAAGGGGGCTTGTAGGGTTCTTTAAGATTTAGTAGTTATGGATGATTACATAAAGATTACTCTTTTTATCCTTTAATAGATTTAAAACTAGATCGACAGTGATGGATGTAGATTAGGGTTTCTGGAGGGAATAGGGTTCCCACTCTTAACCCCTATCTTGACATAGATTTCCGTTCATGTCTAGCCTTTACCAAAGCAATTGTTAATCTAATCTCTAATCGTGGTCGTGAATATCAATGAATTGATAGCGTGCCCGATTAGGATGCTAACTATTATTTTGATAAAGTTTATAAACTTTATAGGACGTAAAAATAGTTTAAGGATCTTCATCATCCATTAATCCAACCTAATCCTACGAACCCTAACAAGCGGAGAATTACTCGCGCATGTTGGGAAAAGAAAAGATAGAGAGGGAAAACATAATGTAAAATGCAGGAAAATAAAATGATATAAGAAAACAACTACCTTTATTAATCAACAAGATCAAGTATACTTTGTTTCCTTAGAAAATGATTACAAAAACCCCAGTTTGCTTCTCGATCTCTTCTAAGGACGTAGATGAACTGTTGATGATCAGCCTGGATGCGTGAGCCATCGTGGACTTCGTGATCGCGTCGGTTTGATGATTTTTCCAAGAGGCTCCCGGTCCTTATTTATAGTCGCATACCCAGAATCTTTAGTTTCCTAATAAGACAACTAGCTGTTAGGATCCCAACATAAAAATCTCACATCCCAACTTCTCTAACAGGCCGCGGATCCACCGCCAATAGTGGGTTTTGGCCGCGGATCCGCCGCTTGTTGGTGGGATCTTGGCCTCCAATTTCTGGGGCTTCATCTCTTTAGCACTTTGTGATCTTTTAAATATCTAGAAACTGAAAATCTTCTCTACGTCTCTGCCAGAATTGATTTCTTCAATTTACTTTCCTATTTAGGCAGGTTTGTTCTTGCCAATTCGGATTTTCCTTGATTTCAGTCCTGATATAAATTCTGCACAATAACTCAGTAAATAATGATATTAGTAGAATTTGTTTTTATTGAGATATTATCTTAACCATTTGTTATGATATTTTAGTTTTAAGAGAATTGGTCAAAGATATTTAATAAAGTAAGCATATTAAAATAGTCCAAATATTATATGAATATTATATGCTTACATTTTTCCTTCATAATGTTAATTATAATATATAAACACATGAAAATAGTATTTTTACGGATAAACCCTTATATGTGTTATATTTATAATAAACATCTTTTATTATATATAAATAGTAAGGAAAATGTCATATTAAAAGTGCATTTTTATCAACTGAACAAATACCCCCAACTTATCTTTGATCGTCCCGAGCAAACTAGTTATTCAAGAGAAGGAGAAAAAGAAAGAAAAACCTAAGTAGCACACTTTCGTAAGCAAAACGATTGCACTGAGCACGTGCAACAAGCCGTTAAACCTCTAAGTGTCCCTAATAGGAGGAGTGTTGTCTGCTGAGGGTTTTCAGCGGATTACACCCACAAAATCCTATAATAAAAGAGAGATGGTGAAAGTTACATATAAAGATAAGAATTATAAAAGAAAGAACTTGAAAATAAGAGTTTCCAACTATACCAGCTTTTCGGTTGTCATGAGCCCTATCTTAATGGTCATGAAAAAATGTTAGAAATCATATCATCCCTCAATAAAATATCGCTTTTAGTCTTCCTCCCTATCTTTCATCCAAACATTGATCATATACCCCTACGTGTGTGTAAAAGCCATCCCTACACTTAAAGAATTCAATTCAAGCTATCATACTCTTGTCTATCTTCCAAAGTACTTTATAGTTGGTGAATTTTTTAGATGGAATTGCTTACACATTTTTCATACGACCGTTAATACTTCTTGAGGTACTAATCGACCGATTACAAAAATGTGCTCGCGCATTAAGGCATAATTCCTCGTCTTGCACACTTAAGGCTTAGCAGTGGCTCCCAAGCCAATTGGTCTAAGGCACTAGGTGATAAAACACCCTCGCTATATTTTTTTATGCTGCCTTGGTAATTACAAAACCAGTGTTCATTTTTCGGTGAAAGTTACATATAAAGCTAAGAACTATGAAAGAAAGAACTTGAAAATAAGAGTTTCCAACTATACCATCTTTTCGGTTGTCATAAGCCCTATCTTAATGGTCATGAAAAAATGTTAGAAATCACATCATCCCCTAATAAAATATCGCCTTTAGTCTTCCTCCCTATCTTTCATCCAAACATTGATCATATACTCCTATGTGTGTGTAAAAGCCATCCCTACACTTAGAGAATTCAATTCAAGCTATCATACTCTTGTCTATCTTCTAAAGTACTTTATAGTTGGTGAATATTTTAGATGGAATTGCTTACACATTCTTCATGCGACCGTTAATACTTCTTGAGGTACTAACCGACCGATTACAAAAATGTTCTCGCGCATTAAGGCATAATTCCTCGTCTTGCACACCTAAGGTTTAGCAGTGGCTCCCAAACCAGTTGGTCTAAGGCACTAGGTGATAAAGCACCCTCGCTATATTTTTTTTATGCTGCCTTGGTAATTACAAAACCAGTGTTCATTTTTTTTTCCACCACTTATATTTCCCCCCCTTCATACTAAGGCTTTTAGGCAAGAGCATTTCAAGGTATCCTCTACTATCCCAAGTTTCAAGATGTGTGTAAGTGCGTATAATAGGGTATCAACATTCAGATGTTTGGCTTCAAGAATAGGGACTATTTTTCAGACTTATTTTTATCCTCAGATTAGCAATTTTCTTCATCTTACTAACCCTTGGGACAACAGCTCATAACTATTTATTACTAGTTCGTTTAAGAAAACCTCTAACTTTCTTGTTTTTCTCAAACTATTCATATCTTTCATATATAATTTTTCACTTTATACTCTTTTATTATAATTTTTTTATATTTATGCCCAGTGCCAAAGATAATTCAGTGAATACAAATCTCCCCCCCAAACCTGTTTCCAGCAGTGTCCTCACTGATGTTGTCTTTTGAGAGCATAGACCTGCAGACTTGGAGAGATAATAATAGGGGTAAAATAATAGATAAATGAAGACTACCCCCAAACTTGTTCTTTGGCACGCATAGATATTCAGTTAAGTCCTGTTTTTCACTCACCTCTATTCTTTAAGATGATACAATGTTACCGAAACATGGAGATGAGGCGGAGGAATTTAGTTATGATAAAGCGACTCCTGTAAAAACAGGAGCTCCTCCGCTGGGTCAGCAGAGAAATACGGTTTTAATCTATGCCCATTTATTTTAAAAATTGAACCGTTTTTTATATTTTCAACTTCTACTGCCCCGTGCGGGTGTACATACCGCACCACAAAAGGTCATTTCTAACGAAATTTAAGCTTACCCGGATGAAGATGGAGTCGTGAATCATAAAGAAGGACATATTGTCCCGGTGTGAAAGTTTTTCTAAAAAGCTTTTTTATCGTGGAACACTTTAGTCCGGTTCTTACTATCACCGCATTGTCGTAAGCTTCACTGTGGAGTTCGCTTAGCTCATTCAATTGCAGCTTCCGGTAACTGCTAGCTTGATCAAAATCGAAGTTTAGCTCTTTAACAGCCCACATTGCCTTATGTTCGATCTCGACAGGAAGGTGGCATGCCTTCCCAAACACAAGGCGGTATGGAGACATACCAAAATCGGTCTTATAAGCGGTGCGAAATGCCCAAAGAGTATCCGTCAATTTGGTTAACCAATCTTTACGGTTTTTAGAAACCGTCTTCTTCAAAATTTGTTTGATTTGCCTATTCGAGATCTCAGCCTGCCCGCTTGTTTGGGGATGATAGGGCGTAGAAAGTTTGTGGTTGATAGCATATTTCCGCATCAAAGCCTCTAAAGACCGATTACAGAAATGCGTCCCGTTGTCGCTAGTTATAGCGCGAGGGTGTCCGAATCGCGAAAAGATATTTTCTTTAAGGAACTTAATGACAACTTTGTTGTCATTTGTGCGACACGGTATTGCTTCCATCCATTTCGAAACGTAATCAACCGCTAAAAAGATATATAAATTCCCAAAAGAGTTGGGAAAATAGCCTATAAAATCAATACCCCAAATATTGAATATTTCCACAACCAAGATAGGTTGGAACGGCATCTCATTTCTTTGTGTAATCCTGTAACAACCCTAATTTTCTTATACACTTTTTCCTATACAATTTTTTTTCAAATATTTTTTAAAAAAATCCATAAAGGGGTATTTATTGCCTGAGCACAAGACCTAAGTAATTGATTAGCAATTTAATTACAAGAAGGAGCTTGTAGCTCATTGGTAATATCTTGCACTGCTGAATCAATCCACCAGAGTTCAAATCCCATACCCCACATTATTTTTAATATTATTTTGTTTTAAATCCTTTGGAAGCCCAACAACCCACACAAGATAACTCCAGATTTTCTCACTACACTTTAAAGACTAAATATACCAGAGGCTACTGTTTACCCCAATCAGAGCAAAGCTCTGTTCAAATTCCAAGGCGGGAGACGAAGCGACGCTTCTGTTTTCCCCAATCAGAGCAAAGCTCTGTTTTGAAATTGAAGTGAAAATTAAAGTTAAAATAAATGAAGCAACGCTTTAGATCCCCCGCGCTGCGCACAGAGCGCCACGTGTCAAAATCAGACACGCCAGCGCAGGGAGTGCAGCACACAAGGCAGCGCGCCCAATCAGAGCAAGGCTCTATTTAAAACAAAATTAAAGGAAGCAACGCTTCAGTTGCGCAGGCACTGCGCTGCGCGACACGTGACAGTGCAGTTGCGCTGCGCTCCGCGCTGCGCGCTACGTGGCAACGCAGTTGCGCTGCGCTCCGCGCTGCGCGACACGTGGCAACGCAGTTGCGCTGCGCTCTGCGCTGTGTGACACATGTCAAGCGCTGGTGCATCTGCGCCAAACAAAACTAAAATTCCAGTAAGATCTTTCTGTTCTTGTTAAAATAAGAAGATTGTCTTCTGTAAAACAGAAGCCCTTGGATCAAAGATCCAACGGTGGGGAAAATTCCCCAAATCACTCAGAGAATGATCTCTTTAACAAATTTAACAAATTAATGGGCACTATATAAAGGCTCCTAGACCCCAATTCAAAAAAGAACATGAAGAACTTCAAAAACAACAAAACAGAGAGAACTCTGAAGAATTTTGAGAAGAACTCAAGAAGAGAAAGAAGGTAAAAACCTTTAAAAAAAGGGAAGAACTTCTTCTGAATAGATCATTGATCTAAGAACAAGATCAATGATCTTCAATAAAAAAAATAAATAATAACAGTGCCTTGCACTTTTTTATGAACCATTGGTTCTGGAATCTTAAAGATTCTCAAGTTATTGAAATAGTGCCTTGCACTTGCAAAAACTGCACTGTTTTGCTCCTGGGTTGGCGCAAGCCACCAGAGAGCGCCACGTGTCAGCTCCAGAACCACTTGCGCTACGCGCTTTTCAAAATAGAGCACTGCTCTTTAAAGTTGGCGCAACTCACCAGAGCGCGTCATGTGTCAGTAGCGCAACAGCGCAGCGCACTGCGCTGTTGCGCTTGCGCTCACCAGAGTATGACATGTGTCATCACCACAAGTGCTTGCGCTCAGTAATTGGCGCAAAGCGCCTGACAAGCCACTGTCAAGTAATTAATGCACTGCATTATTTACAGAAGGGCCAAGCCCAATTAAAAAGGCCTAACAAGCCTAATAAAATGCAATGCGTTATTTTAAAAAAGGACAGAACCCAAACAAAAACAGATGCTCTGCATCATTTACAAAGGGACTGAGCCCAAATCAAAAAGGCCTAGCAGGCCAGAATAAATGCAGTGCATTATTAAAAAAGGGGCAAAGCCCTAGCACAGGCCTAATAGGCCAAAGATAAATAAAAACGTTGAACATTTTTCAACTGGACTTAGCCCAATCATGGCCGTAAGTCCTTAAATTAAATTGACTGAGCAAGACTGCTCTCCTAAATCAATTTACATCCGGTTCAAGGGTACATCTCCGAACTCCTATGACACCTATCGTTGTAATCCTTCAACAACGTCAGAGAGGTGACGGGTCCCGACAACCACACATCGATACGGACTGTGGGGTCCTTAAACTCGTGGACCGAAACGTCCTTAAACTAATATTCGTCCCAAAATGGAAATGTTGGACCAAAATGTCCTTAAACTAATATTCGTCCCGAAATGGGAATGTTGGACCGAAATGTCCTTAAACTAATGTTCGTCCCCAACTGGGAATGATGGACCACCATGTCCCTAAACTGGAAATCGACCGCAACGTCATTAAACTAAACAATAGAGCCAATTGCTCTCTTGTCGGATCCAAACGATCCCGTTAAGTTGATCTTAGTCTGGAGATTAGGCTAACGTATCCTTAACAAAAGTTTAAGTTGATCTTAGCCTCAATATGGCTAACGTATCCTTAAACTAAAACACCAAACCCAAATCTAAGTAAACACGGATTTGGACTAATCCACGTCCTACGGGCGACGACATCACTTAGTCTCCATATACAATCCATGGGCAACCACAAACAAAACAAACACACACGACACGAAGTGAACATCTGGAGAAGGAGAAAGTGGCTACCGCGATGCGGTAGCGTAATTAACTGCAGGGGCTTGCGCCTGCAGGGAAGAGCGTCCCCACAATCAAAAACCCCTCAAGCGAGGGGGAATCTGACGAAGTCTGCTACATCGGCCGCATCCGTCTAAACCTCCGATACACGGTGCCATAAATCAACTTGGCATCTTCGGAGAGGTGGACGGAAAAAACCAAATAGCATCTGCCCCGAATTTCCGGTAAGACGTTTACCGCGTCTCCGCTGCATCATTCGGAGGGGAACAGATTCTGGCACGCCCGGTGGGACCTTTTCCTCTTTCCACTCCATACTTCGTGTGTCGTGTTTTTCCCGCGATCAAATAATCGCGGTGTGTATGTTTTTAGTTGCCCTTAGGGGAGTGGATATTGAAGCCGGCATTTCGTCTCTATGAAGAATGGTATTTGCTCCCACCCTAGCAACTCAGGCTCTGTCATATCCGGCGGAGTCAAGTATGGGTCACTTACAGCCTCAAATCTCTGCAATTCGGCTCTTCAAGAAAATCAACGGGCTTCTCTTTGGGTCGATGCTCCCACCTCCCACCCTCGGTGCCTCAACGCCGATGGAGGAAGCCCAGAGGATGTCTGTTGTCCACAGGCGGGCTCCCCAAGCAGCAGCTTTGCCGACGGAATCGGTCCTCAAACAACTGGCACATGCCAAAGACCAAGGTCGACACAGGGGGCAGAATATTCAAGCTCTTCAAGAAATCAATGGCTTCAAACTGCACTAACTGCAACATCAACTCTCGCTCTGTCCCATCTGGAGGAGTAACCTACAGCCCCCAAGCGGCCTCCCTTTTCACTATGCCAGTGGAGCAGGTAACTCAAGCCACCACCGGGCTATTCTTCGGGACCGTGCTCCCGCCAACGAGCTTCAGCGCTCCTGTACCATCGCAAGAAGCTCCCAAGAAATCGTTTTCCAGCGCTCTTGTGCTTATTTACGCCCTACTTTGCATTATACTATATATAAGCACAAAAAAAATTATGATAATAAAAGAGTAGAAAGTGAAAAAATTATATTTAAAAGATAGGAATAGTTTAAGAAAAACAAGAAAGTTAGAAGTTTTCTTAAATGAAACTAGTAATAAGTAGTTATGAGTTGTTGTCCCAAGGGTTAGTAAGATGAAGGAAATTACTAATCTGAGGATAAAAATAAGCCTGAAAAATAGTTTCTATTCTGGAAGCCAAACATTTGAACGTTGATACCCTACTATACGCACTTACACACATCTTGAAACTCGGGATAGTAGAGGATACCTTGAAATGCTCTTGTCTAAAAGCCAAAGTATGAAGAAAATAAAAGTGGAGAATAAAAGATAAAATGGTGAAAAGAAAATTGAACACTGGTTTTGCTATCACCGAGGCAGCAATAAAAAAAATATAGCGAGGGTGCTTTATCACCTAGTGCCTTAGACCAACTGGTTTGGGAGCCACTGCTAAGCCTTAGGTGTTGCAAGACGAGGAAAAACACCTAATTAGCAAGCACATGAGTAATCGGCCGGTTAGTACCTCAAGAAGTATTAACGGTCGCATGAAGAATGTGTGAGCAAATTCCATCTAAATATCTATTAAAAAGTACTAAGGTAGATGGACAAGAGTATGATTGCTTGAATTGAATTCTCTGAGTGTAGGGATGTCCAGTTCACACACGTAGGGGTATATGATCAATGTTTGGAAGAAAGGTAGGAATGAAAACTAAAGGCGATGTTTTATTGAGGGATAATGTGATTTCTAACATTTTTTCATGACCATTAAGATAGGGCTCATAGCAACTGAAAAACTGGTATAGTTGAAAACTCTTATTTTCAAGTTCTTTCTTTTATAGTTCTTATCTTTATATAACTCTCACCATCTCTATTTTATTATAAGATTTTGTGAGTGTAATCCGCTGAAAACCCCCAGGAGACAACATTCCTCCTACTAGGGATATGCCACTGGCGCTGAGTAAGGAAGGCTGGGGGCAACTCTCCTTCTGGATTGACTCCGCCGGCTCCAGCGGTGGAAATTGATGCTGCTGTTCCAACTGGGAACAGTTTTGAACCACTTAGGAGGGTACGTAAGAACTCTCCAACTGCTACGCTAAAAAGATCTCCTCCACCTGCGTAGAGGGTTCCGGAAACGAAGCTGGAGCAGCCCTCTCAGCGGCTATCCTCCAAAATTTATAAAGTTTGGCGAAGGGTTCAAGACTCCGTAATTGACCAAGGTCACTCTCGTCAGCAGAAAAGGGCGAAAGTGCAGGAAGAAAAGGACTGTCCAATCAAACAGCAAAGGACGACAATCACCAGGGTGCCCGCAGCAACGGCCCCTTCAACTTCAATGGCCCACAAGAGAAGGAGGCCGGAGAAAATTCCCACGTCCGCGGCAAATGCCAAGGGCGGTGAGCCCAAACGCCCTAAGTCCGGGGGCATTGTAGTCCATACCGTCTACATGGCGTCTGGGAAGGAGGACAGCCGTGCATCTACAGGTCATAGACCACTTACACGGTCAGTGACCAAAGCTCAGGAGCAACAGCAAAAGCTCCAGGAGATGATGAACGCGATGGCTGCACTTACTGGGCCAAAAGAAAGCCCCGAAGCGTCCTCGGATGAACGCCAGGAGCAAGAAACTGACGCTGAATTCCTTCGTCGGATATTGGAGAAGAAGGATAAAGAGGCTGCTGAACAAGCAGCCAACATAAAGCGAATGGCCCTCCTGTTCCAGGACATGGTGGGAATGATGATCCAACAAGATCCTCCAGCTGAAGATCCCCCGATCGTCCTTGAAGACGATAGGGGAGAAACGTCAAATCCTCCACCGGCTCTGTCAACAGCCAAAGAGGAGACAATCTCCAAAGCTGACTTGGACGAATATATAGCCCAACAGATACGGGTTCATCATGCGACTAAGGCAGCCGGTCAGGTCGTAAAAACAGGACGACCATATCCGAGCTGGTACGATCAGATAAAGTACCTGCCGGGCTATACGATACCGAAATTCCATGTCTATAAAGGGACGGGCAATCCCCACCAGCATGTTGCCCAGTTCAGAGCGCTTTGTGGCAACACTGGCGGTGATGACAAACTGTTGCTTCGCCAGTTCGTCGGCAGCTTGTCAGATACAGCATTCGAGTGGTATTCTGAGCTCCTAAACGACTCTATCAAGACATTTGCGGGGATGGAACTGCTGTTTACTCGGCGTTTCGCAAGCTCCAGCGAACGCACCCCGATGACGGCATTGATTAATGCCAGAGTGAAGCCAGGCGAGACATGGGTCCAATATGCTATACGGTGGCGGAACTTATGGTCAAAATGCGAGCAACGCATCGAAGAGGCTCCTGCGGTAGGCATGTTTGTGGGAACCCTCGATCCGCAAGCGACCATATCGCAATTCATGATGTTCTTCAAGCCGACTACCTTCCAGGCCCTGATCGACAAGCTAGCGCAAATGGATCAGATGGGCCATAGACCTCCCCCTCCAAAGCCGGACTCTCGAAATGAAAAGGGGAAGGGAAAAGCGATCGTTGTCGCTAATGCTCAACAACAGCCGAGCAACTCGAAGCCGGTTGTCCGTCAAAATAATATGCGTCCGCACGTACCCCTTGAGGAGAGGCTAGGACGTCCTTACTCGTTTTCCCGAGATAAAACAAGAAGATTATTCGAGCTGGCGTTGCGCAACCGACTCATAAATCTGCCGGATCCAAGACGTCCGTCGCAGCCGAACGACGTCCATGATCCCAATTACTGTCCCTATCACCGAGTACTGGGTCATCCGATCGAAGATTGCTACGTCTTCAAAAATTGGATTGAAGACCAGTACCAACAGGGCAAGTTCGCGTTGTCCGACAGATGGAAGGTGAATCCGCCGCAGCCTCACACCCCTAAAAGGATGAATACGCCGGGGGCAACGTACTCTCTCGTTGAAGAAGCCCCATGGGAGGTTGTGCTATCAGCCAAGACAAAGAGGATGCTGAACGATCTTCAAACATGCCCAGCAATCAGGTGGAAGAACCCGTTGGAACCTCAGATCATTGAAGGGATGTTGAAGCCGCGTCCAACTCCAAAGATCGATGGTGGTGGCCCAAGCACTCACAACCAGCCGTCAAAATCTTCAAAGAAGAAGAAAAAGAAATCCAAGAAGCCCGTGAAGCCTGGCGACAAGCGCACGGACTTACAAAAATAAATTGACGCGCTGGAGGAATACAACCAGAAAGCACGGACTCCCATTACGCTCCAAGAGTTCCTCAACCACGTCTTTCAAGAGGATGATGAGGGAGACAGTTTGTCGGATGAATCTGAGGAATACGTGGCGAGCTGTCATATGATCTCCCATTCGTTTACAGTCGATGAGGAAACTCCTTGCACTGAAAAGCTGGGGGCAGATCCTGAACCGGAAGTTCTGGGGCCATCGGATGAAACAATTGACGCATTCCTCAACGAAGCTCTGTTGAAAAGTAAAGCTGATCGGGAACGCGAGACGGCTGTATTTGAAAGGGCCAAGCGCCAGCGACTTGACGAAAGAGCTGAGACACTCCCGCTGGAGAAAAATACATCCACTGCGGATAAAAGCAAATTCAAGATGAGGAAAAGGTTTGCTAAGGCCATATCAATGGGTATCAAGTTACCATCCTCTGAAGGAAGCATTACTGGTGAAGTGGAAATGCATCCTTCCTACTGCTTGTATCATCGGAAGATTTCGCACCCCAATGAAGAGTACAAAGCTTTCAATAGATGGTGGCAAGGATATGTTGCTCACCGACAACATTTTAAGCGGGAAAAGCGCAAAACTCATCGGGAGCGGAAAAATACGATCGAGGGGCTTAACAGAACTACCGGCAATTGTCGCATGGTTAACGCCGGGGGATCGCAAGTGCTCACATTCGGGAGAGATTCTGACGAGGTGCTGGCTCTTAGCCCCCTCTTTAAAGAGTCCACCTCGGGAAAAGAAGAAGAGCCGAAGGTCTGCGAAAATATCCGGCTGCGTAATCGGACGCTACCCGAAAAGAATCTCGAACCCTCAAACAAAAAAGATAAAGGGAAAGAAAAGGTCTCTGAGGATATAGCCCTGGATGACCAAGTTGTGGAAGAGCTAATTGCCAAGGACCCGCCAAAGAGAAATAAGGTGGACTACAACGTTCTGGCACACTTGAGGAAGCTACCCTCGCAGCTCAGCATTCTTGACGCCCTTTTACTATCAAAAGAGGTGAGAGATTCGTTAATTAAGGCACTACAGGAGCCGGAACAATTCCAAGCTTTCCCGGCCGAAGAAAAGATGAAGGATGAACTGGAGGAAGTGCACACGGCCGATGTCACTTTTGGCGATGAAGACCTTCTCCTTGGGACGTGCGAACACAATCGCCCCCTCTATGTCTCAGGATACTGCCACGATATAAAGATAGGAAAAATCCTGGTCGACAATGGATCCTCCGTTAATCTCCTCAATGTGCGGGTGTTAAAAGAAATCTGCATGAGCGTCCAGCACCTTGCTCGGGACAAGATCACCATCTCCGGGTTCGACTCCCAATCATCAAGAACTCTTGGGTCTGTGATACTGACGCTACGCTTTGGGCTACTCATCACGGACATTAAGTTCTACGTCATAGACGCCAAGACATGCTACAATGCTCTGCTCGGCCGACCATGGTTACACGAGTACAACATCATCCCTTCTACACAACATCAGTGTATGGAGTATTTTAAGGATGGTCTCGAGTATACCGTGACGGGAGAACTGAACCCGTTCTCTGTGAACGAGGTCCGCAAATATGAAGATGCCAAATACTTTTTACCGGATTTCGAAGACACGGAGAGGTGTCACGAGCCGGAGAACAAAGCTAATGCCACCATCCCTGTCTTCGGCAGTGATATCGAGGAGGAAGAGGAGATAGTTTATTCGGGTCCGCCCCAATACAACAGGCCGGGACCATCTGCTCCTACGTTGATCTTTGGTAGCGACTCAGAAGATGAGGTCCATGCTGTATTCTCTGCTCGACCTTCAATACAGACATCCGCTGACGAAGAGCAAAGTCTACAAGTCGCCATGGTTCCACCTAAACACCATAAAGAACTGGATGCACTTGATATTTACAGTGTGGAGGAGCTGCGAACGCTCTATGTCCCTCCCAGGTGAGAAGGTGAAAAGGCAATTCTATTCTACCGCTCTGAAGAAACCAAAGTGGAGAAAGAAATCTGGCACAGTATGCATCCTACGCTTGACAGACTTCAGCCCATCCGTCTCCCCGGATATTATACAGAAGGCTTGAAGAGGCTGCTAAAGCGCCAAGGGATATCCTTTAAACATACCGCTCGAAAAGCCAAATTCTATGGCAGGGTCTGGAACGTTCGGGCTTGGATACATTCGGTCTTGGATACATTCGGTCTAAGAAACGAGAGCTGCTCCGTGACTGCTACGTCGTGCATGACTTCGATGAAGAAGCGGATGCTCAATAGGAGGACGCTAATCCTGAACCAGTAAAAGTTCCTGATGTAAAAGTGCCCAGTCCGTCGTTCGAAGAACAAATGGACAAGCTTATAAGGGAAGCTGGCCAAAAAGTCAGAGACGATCACAACCGTGAGATGGCCATTTACGAGAAAGCCAAAACGCAACGCCTCCTCCAACAGGTTGTGAAAGATGAAAGTGCCGCTCCCTGTCCACCTGTTATAAAGAAGGCTCGACGCAGAGGCAGAAACAAGTCGAAAAGCGAAAAAAACGCTCGACAGCAACAAAGCAGGACTAAGAAGCCACGCAAGCGGGAATCGAGCGGTCCAGATCTGTCCCTTGTAAAGAAGATGAGTCGAGCATACTCTTTTCCTCGGGACAAGACGAAGAAGATACTTGACCGAGCTATAAAACATCAGATGCTTACACTGCCGGAGTCTAAAAACCCCGAACAAGCAGGCGAAGTCTCACACCCAAACTATTGCTCTTATCACCGAGTAATTGGGCACCCTCTCGAAGACTGCTTCACCTTCAAGAACTGGGTTGAAGATCAGTATCATCTCGGCAAGTTCGCTCTATTCGACAGTTGGAGAGTAACGCCGCCACAGAAGCACGAACCCAAAGCCATGAAAGCAGAACCAGACCCACATCGGTCTTCGAAGCGAGCTCGTACTTGTCACATGATAACAATATCAAAAGAAGAGCCCGAGAATATGGATGACCTTCCCTGGTGCTTCGAAAACAGCAATGATGAGGTGATCTCAGAATTTCCACCAGCACCGAAAGAGCTGGAGGATGGAATACATACTACCGCAGATAACCTCAAGAAGATTGATTTGGGAACGGCAAGTGACCCGCGGCCCACATTCGTCAGCGAGCTGCTATCTGAAGAAAGGGTGGCTGCGTTAAAGGACGTGCTTCTACAATATAGAGATTGCTTCGCGTGGAACTATTCCGAAATGCTGGGACTAGATCCAGAAATTGCTGTGCACAGATTGGCGATATCTCCGGACGTCAAGCCGGTCAAACAGGCGCCAAGAAGAATGCGGCTCGAGCTTGAGATGAGTATCAATGCTGAGGTCAAGAAGCTGATCGACTCTGGCTTCATCCAGGAAGTTCAATACCCTGAATGGATCGCCAACATCGTCCCGGTGATGAAGAAAAATGGGACAGTGTGCATATGCGTGGATTTCCGGGATCTCAATAAAGCCTGCCCGAAGGACAATTTCCCAGTGCCAGTCACCGAACTGATGATAGACAATACGTCCACTCACGAGGTTTTCTCCTACATGGATGGCTCATCAGGGTATAATCAGATAAAGATGCATCCCGAAGACCAGAAGCACACCGCCTTCAGGACCCCTTTGGGTATATTCTGCTACAAGGTGATGCCCTTCAGTTTAAAGAATGTCGGTGCCACCTATCAGAGGGCCATGACGAAAATCTTTGATGACCTTATACACGAAATCGTCGAATGCTATATCGACGATCTCGTGGTTAAAAGCAAATCATACGAGGAACATCTCGAGCATCTGAAGACCGTATTTCAACGCCTTCGACAATACAACTTGAAGATGAACCCTCTCAAGTGTGCATTCAGAGTTTCCTCGGGCAAATTCCTGGGATTCATCGTCCGACACCGAGGTATTGAGATAGATCCATCAAAGATCAAGGCGATCATGGAAATGCCTCCGCCAAGGACTCTCAAACAGCTGCGGTCTCTCCAAGGGAAGCTCGCGTATATACGGCGATTTATAGCCAACCTTTCAGGCAAGTGCCGTCCTTACAGCCACCTGATGAAGAAGGGAACCCCGTTCGTCTGGGATCATAAATGCCAAGACGCGCTGGACGAAATCGAGCAGTACCTCCAGAATCCGCCAGTGTTAGCTGCTCCGGTTAAGGGAAAACCTCTCATCCTTTATACAACCACCCTCGAAGGTGCCTTAGGTGCATTATAGGCACAAGAGAACGATCAAGGGAAGGAGAGAGCTCTCTATTACTTAAGTCGAGTTCTACTGGGGGCAGAAAGCAACTATTCCCCTATTGAAAAACACTGCCTGGCGTTGATCTTCGCGATAACAAAGCTCAGGCACTATGCGTTGGCGCATGAGGTCCGTTCATTTCGAAGGTGGACCTTCTTAAATATTTGATGTCAAAGGCCATATTGACGGGGCGGCTCGCTAAATGAGCCCTGCTCTTGATGGAGTTCTCGATAACATATCAACCTCTCAAGGCAGTGAAAGGCCAGGCCATCGCCGACTTCCTTACTGAGCATCCGATACCTGCATATTCTCCTCTGAATTGCGAGCTGCCAGACGAACATGCGTTTGACGCAATCGACGGTGGTGATACCCGATGGGAGCTTTATTTTGATGGAGCATCCTCTATGAAGAAGCGCAAACAAAGTACGCCCATAATCAAATCGGGGGTAGGCCTTATCTTCGTGACTCCACAAGGAGGGATAATGCGCTTTGCTTTCTCCTTAACAGAACCGAGGACAAACAATGAAGCCGAATACGAAGCTTTGATAGCAGGCCTCGAGATCGCCATCGACATGGGAATTGAAAACCTCCTCATATATGGAGATTCTCAACTGGTCGTTAGCCAAGTAAATGACGACTACCAAACGTGCAAACCAGAATTGGTGAAGTATGGCGAAAAGGTGCAACAATTGTTGACCCAAATCCCTTCCTACACTTTGGAAAACATACCGCGCGCGGAAAACAGCAAAGCGGACGCGTTGGCCAAGCTCGCTAAAGAATTGGCTGACGAGAACCTCGATGACGTCAGAATTGTGGTACAAAGCCGTCGGGTGCTCGCCCCAGCGGAAATATCTCCGGAATCACCCGAAGAGAAGGGAGCGACTGAGCAAATGGCTATGCAAATAAAAGACCGGGAAAAGGCCGAGGATTGGAGGGAAGTCTTTATAGACTACTTCAAATACCGTCGAACGCCCGAAGATGCGTCCTCAAGACATTAGCTTATGAAACGAGCTCTGTCTTTCGCCTTCGTCAATGATACTCTGTACAAGAGGTCGTTTGATTCTCTGTGGTTGAGATGTCTGGGACCTTGTTCACAACAGAATACTGCATTTTATACCGCCCATTCTTATGCTCGTGTGTTTATAGGTAGGTACTTTTAATCCGTGTTTGTTACATGTTTACAGAATACAGGTTTCCGGTACAAATATTGCAAATCAAGATAAAATCTCCACAGTTACGCCAAATACAGAACATTTGTCACTGCAGATAAAAGCCGGGTTCCGGTCATCCATATCCGTCCAGTGCCGAGTACCGGTTCCAGATACAAGACATGTGACAGTGGTCATTCGTGTCTGGGACAAGCACAGAGCACGAGAGGGGCTGCACAAGAATCAATGGGTGCGCGGAGCTCGAGGGAGAGAGAAGTCAAAAGTGAAAAAGATAATGCAATCTTGGACTTGGATATCTGCTGTTATTCCAGAAGACTTCTGTGCAGTATGAAGATTTCAAACACGAGGAAAAAGTGTACCAGGGAAAGCCCCAAAAGTTGACGACCTGACTCCACCACATGGCCGCGTTTCCGCGGCCAATAGGGGGTATTGGCCGCGGAAACGCGGCCGTACTGTGTCCTCTCTCTGTGAAATTTTGGGGTCTGTTTGGTAATTTGTCTATGGTCTGATGGTTGCCCTAGATTTCTATTCTCCAGCCTATAAATACAGCAGAACTGAGCTCAACCAAGGGTCCAATTTGGTGTCCACTCTTTTGTAGTTTTTTGTATAGTTCTTCTTCTTCTTCTTCATTCCTCCTCCATGAAATTGTAGTGAGAGCTTTTGAGTGGGAGATCAATGAAGATGAGGGTTTTGTATCATTTTCTTGTGTTTCTTCTTCCCCTTGAGATCCTTGCTTTCTCTTGATCATTCAACCTCTTCATTGAGCTTGAATGGTTAAGGGTTAGTTATTGATCTCAAGGGTCGTATTTTGTTCACTCCTTAGCACTTCAATTCACATGCGTTCTCTACCCTTCCCTTGATCTTGCAACCTCTTGATTGAGCTTGCAAGTTTAAGGGTTGGCTATTGATCCCATGCTTGTTTTGAGTTCGATGGATCTTGTAATTACTTTCTTGCATTTTTCATTCTTGTCTTTAATTACTTGCAATTTATTTACTTGTCTTTAATTACTTGCAATTTATATTCATACACTTTCTTTCTTGTAATCTTTTCTTTTCTTTGTTCTTTTCTTTTTGTTCTCTCTTTTTGGTTCTCTTTTGTGAATGAATGTAATTGTTGTTGTTAAGAATCCATATGATATTGTAAGTTAACATTTCTTTGCCAATTCCTTTTCCCGTTATTTTCCATTGAACTCCGCCCAAACCATACGCAAGCGCTCCGTTAGGCACCGTACCCTGACAAGGTAACGGTGATTCCTAACCGCGACCGGTTGCGTTCGGTTTGGCCGGAGGCGAAAGCAAGAGACAAGAACGGAAGGACAAGGGTAAATAAGCCGTATTCCACGAATACCGCGCTTAAATCCCCTAATCCACGTTGTTGCCGATTGCTTAGCTTCAATTGGTCAAGACTCGGCTCAAAGGTTTTGAGTACGGATTTCTTTAGCTTACATTATCGTATCTTTTCTTAACAACTTTATACTTGCAAATAATACACATAGGTTAGAATCAAACTCATACAATTCTTTATTGACTCGTCTAAGACAAGATATTTTGTGAATGTTGTATTTATTGTTGTTGTTAAAAATCCATATGATTTTGTAAGTTAACATTTCTTTGCCAATTCCTTTTCCCGTTATTTTCCATTTGAACTTCGCCCAAACCATACGCAAGCGCTCCGTTAGGCACCCTACCCTGACAAGGTAACGGTGATTCCTAACCGCGACCGGTTGCGTTCGGTTTGGCCGGAGGCGAAGGCAAGAGACAAGAACGGAAGGACAAGGGTAAATAAGCCGGATTCCACGAATACCGCGCTTAAATCCCCTAATCCACGTTGTTGCCGATTGCTCGAGCTTCAATTGGTCAAGACTCGGCTCAAAGGTTTTGAGTACGGATTTCTTAGCTTACAATTTCGTATCTTTTCTTAACAACTTTATACTTGCAAATAAACACATAGGTTAGACCAAACAAACATACAGATTCTTTATTGACTCGTCTAAGACAAGAAGGTAAGATAACACCATCTCCCTGTGGACCGACCCGTGCTCAACCGGCTAGCTGCATAGCGACACCGTCCTGATCGCGGTTACACTTAAATTCTTTGAACATCCGACACGCCAAAAGCGTGCGATCAGACCTGAAGAGGAAAAAAGAGTCATTCAGGAAGTTCACGACGGACTCTGCGGTTCTCACCAAGCAGGCCTAAAGATGAAGTTGAAGATCAAACGGATGGGCTACTACTGGCCCATGATGATTCAGGACTGCCTCGAATATGCGAAGCAATGCCACTCGTGCTAAATCTATGGGGACTTCATCCACCAGCATCCAAATCCACTACATCCAACGGTGGCTAGCTGGCCGTTCGAAATGTGGGGAACTGACATAGTCGGCCCCATCGAACCAACATCGTCTAGAGGACATCGTTCATCCTGGCGACGACTGATTACTTCTCCAAATGGGCAGAAGCAGTACCGCTGAGAGAAGTGAAGACGGAGAATATCCTCCATTTCTTCAAGATGCACGTCATATATCGGTTTGGAACTCCGCGACGGATCATCTCCGATAACGGGCCAGCCTACAGAAGCCACAAGATCAGTCGTTTCGCGCAACAACACAATATAGACTGGAGATATTCCTCGGTTTATAATCCGTGTGCTAATGGTCTAGCCGAAGCCTTCAACAAGACCTTGAAGAAGATCATGAAGAAAACGGTGTCCCGAAATAAGAAGGACTGGCATGAGAGGCTGCAAGAGGCTCTTTGGGCGTATCGAACTACGTTCAAGATGGCCACGAACGCAACGCCATATGCGTTGGTATTCGGTACAGAAGCAGTACTCCCCCTCGAGATAGAGTTACCCTCTCTGCGAGTGACAGTCCACTACGAGCTGACGGACGAAGAAAATGCTCACCTTCGGCTTGAGGAACTTGATGCCCTTGATGAAACACGGCTCATAGCGCAACAAAATTTGGAGGCTTATAAAGCAAAGATGACGCGCTCATATGAAAGATTGACCCGGCCGAGTACATTCCGCCAAGGCGAACTCGTGCTAGTGGTCAAAAGACCTATGATCCCCAATCGCGCCAAGCGGGGAAAATTCGAGCCAAACTATGAAGGCCCGTACATCATAGACAAGGTCTACCAGGGTGGAGCCTATCTACTCATGGATATGCACGGTGAAAGGCCTTTCAGGCCAATAAATGGTCGCTTCCTAAAGAAATACTACGCTTAGCGAGTTACCGCCTAGGTCAATGATAGATGACGACGACTATGTCCGCTCGCTATCTTCCTAAGCTCAAACTTTATAAGCAGTAGCCAGCCTTCTCCTGGACGAACCGAAACGTCCTTAAACTAATGGCGGACCGAAACGTCCTTAAACTAACGAAGGAACGAAACGTCTTTAAACTACTACCGCAACATCCTTAGGCTTATGAGATGAATAAAAAAATATAAAAAATATATATATATAAAAATATAATAAATGGTATGTCCATAAGCAAAATGGGCACGGATGAAAACCCGAAAGGGCTCCGTGAGTAAAAACAGCAGGGCTACCGGCGAGTCTTGTGAAAACCCGAAAGGGCACAACCTCGTTAGAAAAAAGAAATAAAAAAAAATGGTATGTCCATAAGCAAAATGGGCACGGATGAAAACCCGAAAGGGCTCCGTGAGTAAAAACAGCAGGACTACCGGCGAGTGTTTGTGAAAACCCGAAAGGGCGCAACCTCGTTAAAGGACACTTACAGGGTCCTCTTGACCTTGTAAGGAGAAACCACCCGCGTGAGATCCTTACGACTCACAAGGGAGCAACACACTTAGGGATCCCCACGATTCCTAAGGAGAAAATACACTTGCGAGATCCTCACGACTCGTAAGGAGAACTCTCTTATGGGACCCTCACGGCTCATAAGATTTGAAAGTCTTAAGTTACAGAGACCTAAACCTGTGCTTAAGCAACCTCCACGACCTTCGATTTTGCCCTACAAGTGGTTCAATACTGACCCTTGTATACAATCCACGGGCGCGAATAAACATTTCCCTAACCAAGTCCCATCCGTGACTGGGGATATGTTCGCATGACCCTTATATGTCCTCTCGATTTACAATGAGAAAGCCCTCTTGTAGGACCCTTACGACTTACAGAGGAACATACACTTAGGAATCCTTACGATTCCTAAGGAGAAAATACACCTACAAGATCCTCACGACTTGTAGGGAGAAATACCTTTGTGGGACCCTTACGGCTCATGAAGTCAAAAGCCTTAGTCGACAGGACCTTAACCCTGTTCGCTAAGCCACCTTTGTTCGACATCGACAGAAGCAAATGATGATTCGCTCCTGGCAATATCCCAGTTGTAGTGGTGCTGATGCCGAAACCGGTGTCTAATTCCAGGCTTACGGCGAAAAGCCAGCAAGCCGCACATGCATACAAAATAGCCGAAATGATGGGGCAACTTGCAATAAAAAGCAGCAAGTAAAAACGTATGCATATAAAACAGCCGAAATAATTGGACAACTCGCAATAAAAAGCAGCGAGTAAAAATAAAATAAATAGCCGAAATGATTGGGCAATCGCGACCTTCGCGATATAAAAGCTGAAATGATAGAGCATCGCGGAAATAAAGCAATAATATAAAAAAAATGATGAAACTTTTGCCCTACAGGTGAGATCACATCGATCCCTATATACAATCCAAGGGCACAAACAAAGACGGAACCATACCTTCCCAATAGGCTCCGCCAGAAAGCAAAGCCAAATCTCGACGGTTCACCAACAGCCTAGAGACAACCGCGACATTCGTCTTGATGCAACAGACGCAGTGCCAGCAAACGAAGCGAAGATCAAATTCCTAACTTCACGGTTTTGACGGTAACTTACATAAAACCTGGAAGACCACGACAAAATCCTTCGACTCAGGGAAACCAGTGTCCTTGACGAGAACATCCTGATTCGCGTCGACCCGCAGAGAAACTAGCGTCTTTGTAGGAATACATCGATTCGTTTCAACCCCAGGGAAACCAGTGTCCCTGGCAAATACCTCAATTCAGGGAAACTAGCGTCCTTGATGAGAGCCTCCTGATTCGCGTCGGCCCGCAGAGAAACCAGTGTCTCCGCAGGAATACTCCGATTCGTTTCAACCCTGAAGAAACCAGTGTCTTCGGCAAAATACTTCGACTCAGGGAAACCAGTGTCCTTGACGAGAACACCTCGATTCGTGTCGACCCGCAGAGAAACTAGCGTCTTTGCAGGAATACATCGATTCGTTTCAACCCCAGAGAAACCAGTGTCCCTGGCAAATACCTCAATTCAGGGAAACTAGCGCTTGATGAGAGCCTCCTGATTCGCGTCGGCCCTCAGAGAAACCAGTGTCTCCGCAGGAATACTCCGATTCGTTTCAACCCCGAAGAAACCAGTGTCTTCGGCAAAATACTTCGACTCAGGGAAACCGGTGTCCTTGACGAGAACACCTCGATTCGCGTCGACCCGCAGAGAAACTAGCGTCTTTGCAGGAATACATCGATTCGTTTCAACCCCAGGGAAACCAGTGTCCCTGGAAAATACCTCAATTCAGGGAAACTAGCGTCCTTGATGAGAGCCTCCTGATTCGCGTCGGCCCGCAGAGAAACCAGTGTCTCCGCAGGAATACTCCGATTTGTTTCAACCCCGAAGAAACCAGTGTCTTCGGCCAAATCCCTCGACTCAGGGAAACCAGTGTCCTTGACGAGAACATCCTGATTCGCGTCGACCAGCAGAGAAAATAGCGTCTTTGCAGGAATACATCGATTCGTTTCAACCCCAGGGAAACCAGTGTCCCTGGCAAATACCTCAATTCAGGGAAACTAGCGTCCTTGATGAGAGCCTCCTGATTCGCGTCGGCCCATAGAGAAACCAGTGTCTCCGCAGGAATACCCCGATTCGTTTCAACCCCAAAGAAACTAGTGTCTTCGGCCAAATCCTTCGACTCAGGGAAACCCGTGTCCTTGACGAGAACATCCTGATTCGCGTCGGCCCGCAGAGAAACCAGTGTCTCCGCAGGGATACTCCGATTCGTTTCAACCTCGAGGAAACCAGCGTCCTCGGCAAAATACTTCAACTCAGGGAAATTAGTGTCCTTGACGAGAGTTGCTCGATTCGTCTCGACTCGTGAGGAAATTAGTGTCTTCGCGAGGACTTCCCGATTCGTCTCGACTTACAAGATGAAGCCTTAGGCAGCAGGAATTAAAAAAAAAAACTTGTTTCCTAAGCACTGGGACCCTGCAAATCGGCCTAAAACGGTCTCTTGTATACTATTCACGGGTCTCACTCTCCAAAGTCGAATCTCGATAAGGAGGGAAACAACCGCTTACAAGTCTTCTCGACTCGTAAGAAGGAAAATTCTCTTATAAGATCCTTACGACTTATAAGAGAAAACGCACTTAGGAATCCTCACGATTCCTAAGGAGAAAATACACCTACGAGATCCTCTCGATCCGTAGGGAGAAAAGTCTCTATGAGACCCTCACGGCCCATAGAGTTGAAAAGTCTTAGGCGGCAGATCTGAACCTGCGGCCTAAGCCGTCGCTACCTCTGGAAGAAACCAAGACAGGATGCTCGTTCTACTATCTGTCGACCATGTTTATTAAGGCAGCATACTGATAATAAAAGAAAGAAGAAAGCGACAGAAAGAACATCCGATTTGCATTTGATCAAGCATTCGAGACACACTTATTCATGCATGGGCAAAAGACTCAGAACGATAAATAAAACAAACTGGAATAAAAATTTTCCATTCATATTGCCAAAAATTCTTACAATTATGAAAGCAATAAACGAAAAACATTATTCAAATTATTACAATGGTATAACCTCAGATCTAGGGCACGGATTGAGGAATTCAAAAGTAAGGCCATCTAGAGTTCTTCTAGCCCTTCTGATTATTCTCGTGCGCAGCCTCTCGCGCCCCTGTGTGTCAAGATCTTCGGCGAGGCCCCCCAGCCTTCGATAAGCAGCGATTATCGTCGTCTGCTGGAAAATTTGATGCAGAATATCGATGAGACTATCCCGCCGTTTCTTCGAGATCAGCCCCGACAGGTACACTGAATGCACCTTGTCTTCTGTATCATCCAGCGCATTGAGCGGTAGGGCCTCGTGAAACCCCGGAAGTGCTCTCCATACTGCTCCCAGCATGACTTTCAAGAGAGCTGAACGACGAGGAAGCAGCCAACCAACGCTTGCGTTAAGGCGACCCATGACCTCCGCACATTAGGCATCTGTAAACTCTTGGTTTTGTTGACGGCCCTGTACACGGATATCCTCGTAGGTGATGAATTTGTGCAGACTGTATAGTCGCACCGCCATAATGCCTGAAGGAAACATCATTGGAAGATTAGCAATGAGGAAAAGGCATAGGGAGTTAAACTCCTCGAGAGTAGAGCTCTATTAATGGAACCCTAATAGGATTCTCCTTAGTTCTCTTTGGACTCCTTTAGAGCAAAGCTCTGCTAAGTGAAACCCTAGATGGGTTTTCTTTAGATCAGGGATCTATTGAGAGCAAGGCTCTATCAATGAAAATTAATTTAATTTAATTTAAATTAAAGTTTTTACCTAAAAGTTATAAGAATTTAACTCTTGGAGTTCTTAAAAATAAAGAGCAGGGCTCTGAGATTCTGAAAGTAAAAATGTTGAAGATGATAATCATCTATTGAGGGACCGAAGGTCCTATTTATAGGCATCAAATGCCCTTTCAACTTCCAAAAGTTGCCGCAACGGTTGGAATTCTGCCACCGTTGCGCTCGCGTTTGGGGCTACGTAAGCGCAACGGTGGGGGGGCATTTGTTTACCCCAATCAGAGCAAAGCTCTGTTCAAATTCCAAGGCGGGAGACGAAGCGACGCTTCTGTTTCCCCCAATCAGAGCAAAGCTCTGTTTTGAAATTGAAGTGAAAATTAAAGTTAAAATAAATGAAGCAACGCTTCAGATCCCCTGCGCTGCGCACAGAGCGCCACGTGTCAAAATCAGACACGCCAGCGCAGGAAGCGCAGCACCCAAGGCAGCGCGCCTAATCAGAGCAAGGCTCTATTTAAAACAAAATTAAAGGAAGCAATGCTTCAGTTGCGCAGGCACTGCGCTGCGCGCCACGTGGCAGCGCACTGCGCTGCGCGCCACGTGGCAGCGCAGTTGCGCTGCGCTCCGCGCTGCGCGACACGTGGCAACGCAGTTGTGCTGCGCTCTGCGCTGTGTGGCATGTGTCAAGCGCTGGTGCATCTGCGCCAAACAAAACTAAAATTCCAGTAAGATCTTTCTGTTCTTGTTAAAACAAGAAGATTGTCTTCTGTAAAACAGAAGCCCTTGGATCAAAGATCCAACAGTGGGGAAAATTCCCCAAATCACTCAGAGAATGATCTCTTTAACAAATTTAACAAATTAATGGGCACTATAAAAAGGCCCCTAGACCCCAATTCAAAAAAGAATATGAATAACTTCAAAAACAATAAAACAGAGAGATCTCTGAAGAATTTTGAGAAGAACTCAAGAAGGGAATGAAGGTAAAAACCTTTAAAAAAAAGAGAAGAACTTCTTCTGAATAGATCATTGATCTACGAACAAGATCAATGATCTTCAATAAAAAAAAATAATAACAGTGCCTTGCACTTTTTTATGAACCATTGGTTCTGGAATCTTAAAGATTCTCAAGTTATTGAAATAGTGCCTTGCGCTTGCAAAAACTGCACTGTTGCGCTCCTGGGTTGGCGCAAGCCACCAGAGAGTGCCACGTGTCAGCTCCAGAACCACTTGCGCTACGCGCTTTTAAAAATAGAGCATTGCTCTTTAAAGTTGGCGCAACTCACCAGAGCGCGCCACGTGTCAGTAGCGCAACAGCGCAGCGCACTGCGCTGTTGCGCTTGCGCTCACCAGAGTGTGACACGTGTCACCACCACAAGCGCTTGCGCTCAGTAATTGGCGCAAAGCGTCTGACAAGCCACTGTCAAGTAATTAATGCACTGCATTATTTACAGTAGGGCCAAGACCAATTAAAAAGGCCTAACAGGCCTAATAAAATGCAATGCGTTATTTTAAAAAAGGACAGAACCCAAACAAAAACAGATGCTCTGCATCATTTACAAAGGGACTGAGCCCAAATCAAAAAGGCCTAGCAGGACAGAATAAATGCAGTGCATTATTAAAAAAGGGGCAAAGCCCTAGCACAGGCCTAATAGGCCAAAGATAAATAAAAACGTTGAACATTTTTCAACTGGACTTAGCCCAATCATGGCCGTAAGTCCTCAAATTAAATTGACTGAGCAAGACTGCTCTCCTAAATCAATTTACATCCGGTTCAAGGGTACATCTCCGAACTCCTCTGACACCTATTGTTGTAATCCTTCAACGACGTCAGAGAGGTGACGGGTCCCGACAACCACACATCGATACGGACTGCGGGGTCCTTAAACTCGTGGACCGAAACGTCCTTAAACTAATATTCGTCCCGAAATGGGAATGTTGGACCGAAACGTCCTTAAACTAATATTCGTCCCGAAATGGGAATGTTGGACCGAAATGTCCTTAAACTAATGTTTGTCCCCAACTGGGAATGATGGACCACCAAGTCCCTAAACTGGAAATCGACCGCAACGTTATTAAACTAAACAATAGAGCCAATTGCTCTCTTGTCAGATCCAAACGATCCCGTTAAGTTGATCTTAGTCTGGAGATTAGGCTAACGTATCCTTAACAAAAGTTTAAGTAGATCTTAGCCTCAAGATGGCTAACGTATCCTTAAATTAAAGCATCAAACCTAAATCTAAGTAAACACGGATTTGGACTAATCCACGTCCTACGGGCGACAACATCACTTAGTCTCCGTATACAATCCACGGGCAACCACAAATAAAACAAACACACACGACACGAAGTGAACATCTGTAGAAGGAGAAATTGGCTACCGCGATGCGGTAGCGTAATTAACTGCAGGGGTTTGCGCCTGCAGGGAAGAGCGTCCCCACAATTAAAAACCCCTCAAGCGAGGGGGAATCTGACGAAGTCTGCTACATCGGCCGCATCCGTCTAAACCTCCGATACACGGTGCCATAAATCAAGTTGGCATATTCAGAGAGGTGGACGGATAAAACCAAATAGCATCTGCCCCGAATTTCAGGCAAGACGTTTACTGCGTCTCCGCCGCGTCATTCGGAGGGGAACAACTACACTAGACGACCCCCCACCTCCCCATGCCCTGACTCGGCCCGACTCGGCCGAGTCGGCCGGCGGACCAACCGACGCGGGCCAGCGCCGCCGGCCGGACTCGTCCGGACGGCCGAGTTCCATTCTTCAATATTGTGTCTCTTCATCTTCTAAACCCCCCTGTACACTTCAAATTCCTAGATCGGTTTCAGAGACCTTTGAAATCCCCATTTACTCCATTTTAATGATTTTTTAATACATTTTTACATTAAAACCTTTCATATACCCTATTTACTCCAATTTTTAATGATTTTATACATTTATACATTTTTTTTTATTTAAAAACCCTTCACCTACCCTACCCCTACCCTACCTTATAAATACACCCCCTACCCTCTACCCTCTCATCCCAAAAATCCTAAGCTCACTCTCTCAAAATTTTCCAAGAGTTGTGTACTTTGAAAACAAGCTCGCGACGAAGCTCCGACGAAATTCCGGCGGAAATTCCGGCGATGTTTTTAGGAACTACCGGCGACGACGCAACGCATCAGCAATCCCTTTAGTTCCCCCTCACTCTAGTGTAATCTAAAATTCGTAAGTCCCTTTTCTATCTCTCTTTTCCATTCTCAAAATACGAAATTACAAAACCCGACGGAATCGGAACAAATCCGATTTCCGATTCGGTTTCCTATAAAATTTCACTTCTTACTAATACAATCATAATTAAACATCCTTATGTTGACTACTAAACACTAATCAAAGAATTTGAACAAGTTTCACCACATGAAATGACAGTTTTCTCAATTTACCGTATTTTTCGCTTAAATACCACAATGTTTCACTCTTTCATTTAACACCATCAAACTTGCTATACATTTATAGTGAATCACGAGGTAACGACCTACCTACTCACACACTTACATACAATCTAATACGATACCATTGAAACCTTAGAATACGAGAAAACAAGAATTTACATTTAAATACCATATACTTAATAAAACTATCTCTAAAAGATTTAGTTTTGATAAACGTTTAAAACAAATACCTTTTACTAGGAATAATACGATAAGTTGTGGACATCGGTCGTTTATCTAAACCTAACTTTGTGGTATCTGGGCTAGGCAAGTGAGAAAGATAACTTTAAAAGGCCCGTCTCACGGTGATTCGTGAGCGAATCCCTCCTTTCCTCATTTGTACTTACCTGGCCACAATTGGCGGTAAAGAGGCGATTTGAGGCATCTAACGACTTGTCGTTTAGATATTTAGAAATATGCTAGTTGACTTAGGAAACCCTAGAATCTAAAATACGGAAAATTTACACTTTGCAAATAAATACCATTTACTTTATAAAAACCGTTTTCTAAAGGATTTAGTATTTTACAATCTTTGCAAAGCGCCGCTACAACCCACTTTGGGGAATCCGTTCGGGATGATGCAGATTATCGCACATCCTCGAGCTTAGTAGTGCGAGATTCAGACCTCCGCAAGGAGCACTCGGTCTCGAAAAATTTAAAATACGACATCTTAAGAAAATAAGATTTTTAGAATATAAAATATATATATTAAAATTATTTTTATTATAAATATATGTATATTTATCATTAAAATACCTATCTTGTTATGAGATAAATATTCCACCTTTTCTAAAAATCCCAAGAATAAATTTACACTAAAATACCATGAATTTCAAATAAATCAATATTACAGATAAATACCTTTATTTATGAAACTAGGATATTTTCACTAGAAATATCACAACATAAAATCCACCCACATTACAACTCTAAAGACGAACAATAAATACTTGAGGCGTATTTTGAAAAGTATATAAAAGTATTTTTACATAAAACTCTCTCAAGTTTTATAAATTACCCTAAGGACCCTAGCAATTAAAAGACTTCTATTCACATTCCTGATTGTCTGACTCGGCTTTGAGTCTGATTAATCTGACTTGAATATGATTCAAGTCAATCTATAATCTACAAGTTTCCAATTCAATATGAACACATGGATCCATGAATACAATTATCAATTTATACAACTTGATCGAACCGAACCATGGATATATATTACTTTTACATGATTCTCAGTATTCTATTTACATGACTCTACGGTTACAACCTTTTCCTGATATCATGGTTTTGGTCAGTCAGTCAATCAATCATACAACCAATACAATTTACAAGATAACAATACAAACAAGACATCGCGGGGTTTAAGGGGTAGATTGGTACGGAAGGTGTTAAAGGTGGCACGAGGTGGTCAGATTTAATACACCTAACATGAATCCAGTTGCTGTTGTACCGTTGCATAAACGGTTCCTTGTACTACACGTGCCTCTAGTCTCTGGCATATAGAGACTCCCCTCGTATACACTGGCATACTTCTGTACCAAGCTACAAACAACAGCGTTAACACAACATTACAACAATAGTATACAACTTTAAAAGATATCTTCTTATTCTGTCTATTCTACTTTCCTCTTACCTTTGGGACTTACCGAGCGACCTGTTCGCTGACGACATTCTGTTTCTTTCTTCTTTAAATGTCGTCAGGTGATTTGGACCCGGCGGAGATCGAGCCATCTCAAGAAGACTTGGAGCAGTTTGCCGAAGACCCTGCACTTTAGTTTCATTGTACACTTTTCTTTTCTGTACTTTTCATTTCCTGTTATGCCACTGTTTAGGCATCTTTTTATTTCAGTTGTATTTCCTTTCATGCATTGTACAAAGAATGCTAATAAATAAAAGTTGTTGTTCTTTTTATTTCTTGTCTCTTGTGTATTTTTTTTATATTGCTTAGATACGCTTAGCGTATGTACTTCTGAGTATATACGTAGCGGACCTCGTCGTGTCCCTTTCGTCGTACACTGGGAAGCGAGGTGTGACAGGTTTTGTTGGCTGCCCATGCAGGTCAGAGCTGTATGGAACCTTAAGCAATATAAAATACAAGAACTAGCAACTAAAACATTATTTACAATCATGTTCCTTGAATCCCATCATTTCTTATTCTTTGAATCATATATCTTGAATCTATCCTAACCAAAAATTCCCTCACCTCTTTTACAATTTTACCAAAACCTCCGCATTCTTTCATTCCTTCACACATTTTTCACATTTTTAAAACCCTTGCACCACCTTGTTATTTTTCATACTGTCAGCACACCAGCACACCAGCACCAAATTTTCTTTGGATTTGTTACACTTTTCTTTTACAAATTTCGAGAACGAAATTTTTATAAGGAGGGTAGAATGTAACAACCATAATTTTTTTATACACTTTTTCCTATATAAATTTTTTTCAAATATTTTTTTTAAAAATCCATAAAGGGGTATTTATTGCCTGAGCACAAGACTTAAGCAATTGATTAGCAATTTAATTACAAGAAGGAGCTTGTAGCTCATTGGTAATATCTTGCACTGCTGAACCAATCCACCAGAGTTCAAATCCCATACCCCACATTATTTTTAACAATATTTTGTTTTAAATCCTTTGGAAGCCCAACAGTCCATACAAGATAACTCCAGATTTTCCCACTACACTTTAAAAACTAAATATACCAGAGGCTACACTAGACGACCTCCCACCTCCCCATGCCCCGACTCGGCCCGACTCGGCCGAGTCGGCCGGCGGACCGGCCGACGTGGGCCGGCGCCGCCGGCCGGACTCGTCCGGACGGCCGAGTTCCCTTCTTCAATATTGTGTCTCTTCATCTTCTAAACCCCCCTGTACACTTCAAATTCCTAGATTGGTTTCAGAGACCTTTGAAATCTCCATTTACTCCATTTTAATGATTTTTTAATACATTTTTACATTAAAACCTTTCATATACCCTATTTACTCCAATTTTTAATGATTTTATACATTTTTACATTTTTTAATATTTAAAAACCCTTCACCTACCCTACCCCTAGCCTACCCTATAAATACACTCCCTACCCTCTACCCTCTCATCCCAAAAATCCTAAGCTCACTCTCTCAAAATTTTCCAAGAGTTGTGTACTTTGAAAACAAGCTCGCGGCGAAGCTCCGACGAAATTCCGGCGGAAATTCCGGCGACGTTTTTAGGAATTACCGGCGACGACGCAAACATCGGCAATCCCTTTAGTTCCCCCTCACTCTAGTGTAATCTAAAATTCATAAGTCCCTTTTCTATCTCTCTTTTCCATTCTCAAAATACGAAATTACAAAACCCGACGGAATCGGAACAAATCCGATTTCCGATTCGGTTTCCTATAAAATTTCACTTCTCACTAATACAATCATAATTAAACATCCTTATGTTGACTACTAAACACTAATCAAAGAATTTGAACAAGTTTCACCACATGAAATGACATTTTTCTCAATTTACCGTATTTTTCGCTTAATTACCACAATGTTTCACTCTTTCATTTAACACCATCAAACTTGCTATACATTTATAGTGAATCACGAGGTAACGACCTACCTACTCACACACTTACATACAATCTAATACGATACCATTGAAACCTTAGAATACGAGAAAACAAGAATTTACATTTAAATACCATATACTTAATAAAACTATCTCTAAAAGATTTAGTTTTGATAAACGTTTAAAACAAATACCTTTTACTAGGAATAATACGATAAGTTGTGGACATCGATCGTTTATCTAAACCTGACTTTGTGGTGTCTAGGCTAGGCAAGTGAGAAAGGTAACTTTAAAAGGCCCGTCTCACGGTGATTCGTGAGCGGATCCCTCCTTTCCTCATTTGTACTTACTTGGCCACAATTGGCGGTGAAGAGGCTATTTAAGGCATCTAACGACTTGTCGTTTAGACATTTAGAAATAAGCTAGTTGACTTAGGAAACCCTAGAATCTAAAATACGGAAAATTTACACTTTTGCAAATAAATACCATTTACTTTATAAAACCGTTTTCTAAAGGATTTAGTATTTTACAATCTTTGCAAAGCGCCGTTACAACCCACTTTGGGGAACCCGTTTGGGATGGTGCGGATTATCGCACATCCTCGGGCTTAGTAGTGCGAGATTCAGACCTCCGCAAGGAGCACTCGGTCTCGAAAGATTTAAAATACGACATCTTAAGAAAATGAGAATTTTAGAATATAAAATATATATATTAAAATTATTTTTATTATAAATATATGTATATTTTTCATTAAAATACCTATTTTGTTATGAGATAAATATTCCACCTTTTCTAAAAATCCCAAGAATAAATTTACACTAAAATACCATGAATTTCAAATAAATCAATATTACAGATAAATACCTTTATTTATGAAACTAGGATATTTTCACTAGAAATATCACAACATAAAATCCACCCTCATTACAACTCTAAAGACGGACAATAAATGCTTGAGGCGTATTTTGAAAAATATATAAAAGTATTTTTACATAAAACCCCTTCAAGTTTTATAAATTACCCTAAGGACCCTAGCAATTAAAAAACTTCGATTCACATTCCTGATTGTCTGACTCGGCTTTGAGTCTGATTAATCTGACTTGAATATGATTCAAGTCAATCTATAATCTACAAGTTTCCAATTCAATATGAACACATGGATCCATAAATACAATTATCAATTTATACAACTTGACTGAACCGAACCATGGATATATATTACTTTTACATGATTCTCAGTATTACATTTACATGACTCTACGGTTACAATCGTTTCCTGATATCATGGTTTCGGTCAGTCAGTCAATCAATCATACAACCAATACAATTTACAAGATAACAATACAAACAAGACATCGCGGGGTTTAAGGGGTAGATTGGTACGGAATGTGTTAAAGGTGGCACGAGGTGGTCAGATTTAATACACCTAACATGAATCCAGTTGCTGTTGTACCGTGGCATAAACGGTTCCTTGTACTACACGTACCTCTAGTCTCTGGCATATAGAGACTCCCCTCGTATACACTGGCATACTTCTGTACCAAGCTACAAACAACAGCGTTAACACAACATTACAACAATAGTATATAACTTTAAAAGATATCTTCTTATTCTGTCTATTCTACTTTCCTCTTACCTTTGGGACTTACCGAGCGACCTGTTCGCTGACGACATTCTGTTTCTTTCTTCTTTGAATGTCGTCAGTTGATTTGGACCCGGCGGAGATTGAGCCATCTCAAGAAGACTTGGAGCAATTTGCCGAAGACCCTGCACTTTAGTTTCATTGTACACTTTTCTTTTCTGTACTTTTCATTTCCTGTTATGCCACTGTTTAGGTATCTTTTTATTTCAGTTGTATTTCCTTTCATGCATTGTACAAAGAATGTTAATAAATAAAAGTTGCCGTTCTTTTTATTTCTTGTCTCTTGTGTATTTTTTTTATATTTCTTAGATACGCTTAGCGTATGTACTTCTGAGTATATACACAGCGGACCTCGTCGCGTCCCCTTCGCCGTACACTGGGAAGCGGGGTGTGACAAATCCGACCCAAGTGCTGACACCGCCGGCAGGTTTTGCAATGATCATAAGCATCTTTAAATAGTGTTGGCCAATAAAAGCCACATTGCAAAACTTTCTCCACCGTTTTTCGAGGTCCAAAGTGACCGCCGCATGCCTGATCATGACAAAATGATAACACACTATTGAATTCATCGTTAGGGACACACCTGCGAATGATTTGATCGGAACAATACTTAAAGAAATAAGGTTCATCCCAGTAAAAGTATTTTACTTGGGATAAAAATCGAAGTTTGTCTTGTTTCGACCAATTGCTAGGAATAAGTCCCGTAGCTAGATAATTCACAATATCCACGAACCAAGGTTCATAGGATACGGTCAAGAGCTGTTCGTCAGGAAATGAGTCATTTATCGGCACGGTCAACGTTGGTGAAGAAGAGATGCGTGAACGATGGTCAGCTACTACGTTTTCACATCCACTCTTGTCTCGGATGACAAGATCAAATTCTTGTAACAATAGGATCCAACGTATTAGCCTGGCCTTAGCATCCTTCTTCGATAAAAGGTGTCGTAGGGCGGAGTGATCAGTGTGAACCACAATTGGCGAGCCAATCAAGTAGGGCCTGAATTTTTCTAATGCAAATACAACTGCCAAGAGTTCTTTTTCGGTAGTTGTGTAATTAATTTATGCATCGTTCAAGGCCCTACTTGCATAGTAAATTACATGTGGTATCTTATCAATATGTTGTCCTAATACCGCACCAATAGCAAAATCTGATGCATCACACATAAGCTCGAACGGGTGGTTCCAATCCGAAGATGATAGAACTGGGGCTGTAGTGAGAGATCTTTTAAGCGATTCAAAAGCAGCCTCACAATCCGAATCGAAGTGAAATGTTGTATCCTTGGCCAAGAGAAGAGTTAAGGGTCTAGCAATTTTGCTAAAGTCCTTAATGAATCTCCTATAAAATCCTGCAGGGCCAAGGAAGGATCGTATATCTTTAACGCATTTGGGACAAGGGAGGTTATTGATGTCATCTATTTTAGCTCTGTCAATCTCAATGCCTTTTCGTGAAATTATATGTCCAAGGACAATACCTTCTTAGACCATAAATGACATTTTTCCCAATTCAAAATTAGGTTCTTATATTTACAGCGGGTAAGAACTGCGTCAAGATGACGAAGACAGTCCTCAAAGGAATCCCCAAATATGGAGAAATCGTCCATAAATATTTTCAGAAAATTCTCAATCATGTCTGAGAATATCCCTATCATACACCGCTGAAATGTAGCGGGAGCGTTGCATAACCCAAAGGGCACGCGTCTATAAGCAAAAGTGCCGAAAGAACAAGTAAATGTGGTTTTATCTTGATCCTTTTCGGCGATAGGGACCTGGTTATAGCCAGAGTATCCGTCCAAGAAATAATAGTATTCATGTCCAGCTAATCGTTCTAACATCTGGTCAATGAAAGGTATGGAGATGTGATCTTTCCTCGTTGCGGCATTAAGTTTTCTGTAATCAATACATATGCGCCACCCAGTTTGGGTGCGTGTTTGGATCAACTCATTAGCCTCATTAGTTATGCCCATGATGCCAGACTTTATAGGGACCACGTGAATAGGACTTATCCATTGGCTATCAGATATAAGGTAAATTATACCACTATCTAGGCACTTGACGATTTCTTTCTTTACCGTCTCCTTCATAACGGAATTTAACTGTCTTTGTGGGTCTCGGGTTGGCTTGGCTTCATCCATCAGATGTATATAATGTTCAACAATTAAGGGACCAATCTCTTTGATGCCAGCCATTGTCCAACCAAATGCTTGCCGATTTGATCTCAACACCGTTGTTCCCCGCCGAAACACGGAGACGCGACCGCGCTGGTCCGTCTTGCCTGAATTTCGGGGCAGATGCTAATTGGTGCTATCCGTCCACCTCTCTGAAGATGCCAAGTTGATTTATGGCACCATGTATCGAAGGTTTAAACGGATGCGGCCGATGTAGCAGACTTCATTAGATTCCCCCTCATTTGAAGGGGTTTTGATTGTGGGGACGCTCTTCCCTGTAGACGCAAGCCCCTGTAGTTAATTACGCTACCGGATCACGGTAACCACTTTCTCCTTCTCCAGATGGTCACTTCATGTCGTGGGTGTTTGTTTTGTTTTTGGTTGCCCGTAGATTGTATACGGAGACTAATTTATGTTGTTTCCCGTAGGGCGTGGATTAGTCCAAATCCGTATCTTCTTAGATTTGGGTTTGGGGTTTGGGTTTAAGGATACGTTAGTCTCATTTGGGACTAAGATCAACTTAAACGTATGTTAATGATACGTTAGTCTAATATTTAGACAAGATCAACTTAACAGGATCGTTTAGATCCAACAAGAGAGCAATTGGGCTCTATTGTTTAGTTTAGGGACATTGCGGTCGATTACCAGTTTAAGGACATGGTGGTCCAATGTTAGTTTAAGGACATCTCGGTCCAAGGTTAAGGACATCATAGTTCGTGAGTTTAAAGACCTCACAGTCAAGGTTAAGGACATCATAGTCCGTGAGTTTAAAGACCTCAGAGTCAAGGTTAAGGACATCATAGTCCGTGAGTTTAAAGACCTCACAGTCAAGGTTAAGGACATCATAGTCCATGGGCTTAAGGACCCCACATTCCATGAAATGTATGGTTGTCGGGACCCATCACCTCTCTGAAGACGCTGAAGGATTACAACGACAAATATCAGAGGAGTTCAGAGATGTACCCTTAAACCGATGTGATTTGAGAGACCTGTAGTCCAATTGGGACTAAGATCTGTGATTTATGAGCATATGAACTCAATTAATCTAAATTGAGGACTTATGGACAATTTGGGCTAAGTCCATTCAATTACAATATTCAACATTTGTTTTTGAGTTGTTAGATATTTGTTTGAGCCCACTCCCCTTAAAAATGCTAAGTATTGGTTTGATCTCTGACAATGTTTTGTCTTTAGTTGAATGATGTGCATTTATCATAGCTCCAGGATTATTCAAAGAACAGTTTATGTTCTGTCCAAGCGCACATAAAAGCATGTGGCGCACTTGGCACTAGCGCCAGTCGATGAGCGCAGTGCGCTATGGTTAAAGCGCTAATGCGCTTTGCGCCAGATATGAAGCGCTGATGCGCTTTGCGCTAAATGTAGAGCTTGATGCGCTTAGCGCTAGATGTAGAGCGCTGATGTGCTATAGTTGAAGCATTGAGGCGTCTGGCGCTGGTGCCATATAATGAGCGCGAAACGCTTTTAGTAATGCAGCGCACAGGTGAGGAGCACGTGGCGCGCTTAGCGCTGAGCGCTAGGGGCGCAGTGCGCTATGTTTGAAGCGCCATGACACTGCAGCGCTTTGCGCAAGATGAAGAGCACTAAGGCACTTTTAAATTAGTAGCGTTAAGGCTCTTCTTAGATTAGGAGCGCTGAGGCTCTTCTTAGGTTAACTTTGCGCTCTGAAAATTATCTTTTCTTTGATAAGAGACTTTGTCTCAAGATTATAAGAACAAAGTTCTTAGTTTATAGGAGATATTTCAATCTCTTTTTGATGAAAGGCTTTGCCTTTATAGATCTGTGATTCTGAGAGAATTGAATAATTCTCCCCCCCCTTTATAATAAGATATTCATAATCTCTTTTGTGAAAGACAATTTGTCTTATAGATCTATGATCTGTGAAAGAAGTAAATACTTTTTTTTTATATTGAGACTATTTCGTCTTTCTATTCTTTTTTAACCTTGAAAAGAATTGTCTTCTTTTGCCGAGAGCTTCTTCTTCTTTTTGAGATTTTCTCAAAGTTTATGGGGGGTTCCTCTCTTTTTTAGACTTGAAGTCTAGGGGCCTTTATATAGGGCAAGATGGTTTGTTCAATCAGTTAAGGAGATCTTTTCTCCAATTGATTTGGGAAATTTCCCATCGTTGGATCTTTGATCCAAAGGCTTCTGGTTTGCCAAAGATAATCTTCTTGTTTTTTTACTAAGATTGGAAAATCTTTCCCCCTTACAGAATTTGTTCTGTATTTTAGTGATTTTTAATCACCATTAGATCATTGATCCAACGGCGTTCCAAATTCAGGGCACAATCTTTTCTGTTTGGAAAGATTCAATAGAATCTCATTCTTGTTAATTGATGATTTAATCATATCCGTTGGATATTTGATCCAATGGTGAGGAACATTTAGTTCCAGCGCTAGCGCTTATGCGCTCTGCCCATGGTGCACTACTTGTAGCGCAGCGCTAGCGCACACGTGCTTTGCACGTGGGGTGCTACTTGTAGCGCAGCGCATCTAGCGCTAGCGTCTATGCGCTTTGCATGGGGTGCGTTAGTTGTAGCGCAACGCTTTTAAAAAAGCGCAGCTTTAATTCAAATTTTGAATTCTGAACAGAGCTTTGCTCTAATTGGGGAAACAACCGCCAAAAGTGCGTTCTCTTGCTCTGAGGCTGGAGAAGCGGATATGATCACGGATAAAGACTCATTCTCACCTAAATATGCATATTTAAGATAAGAAGGTAGCGGTTTGAAATCTAGTATTGGCGGAGAGACAATAGAAGGTGGAGTAAGGGAATGATGCTCGGACTCCCTAAGAGGTTCATAATTTGCATAGGATATTGACTCGGAAAGCGCTGCTGACTTTTGCGACGAGTCAACGGATTTAAACTCGGAGTTGGACTCATCAAAGATATCCTCACTATAAGAATTTTCCAAATCAAACAATGTCGCACTAGTGTTGTCGAGAGCATCAAAGCAAAGTTCCTCATCCATGCAGCTTTCGGAAGCTATCTCGTGGATAGAACAGACATCAAGCAAATAAGCATAAGGTTCAGATGGTTGACTTCTTAGCTTATAAATATTAAGCTCAATTGTCATCTTCCCGAAGGATAAGTTCATAGAACCGTTACAACAATTAATTACGGCGTTGGAAGTTGCTAGGAAATGTCGACCGAGTATCACCGGGATTTGGTTGCGTGGGTTAGCCACATGTTGTGTATCCAAAACAATAAAGTCCACAGGGAATATGAATTCCCTGACTTTAATTAACACATCCTCTAGTTCACCCCTAGGTTTGGTGATCGATCGGTCTGCTATCTGGAGAGTACAATGAGTGGGTTTCAACACTCCAATCCTTAACTGCTCATATACGGAATATGGAAGCAAGTTAACGCTATCGCCAAGGTCGAGTAAAGCACGATTAATATTTTTACCCCAAATAGAAATAAAGATGGTAGGACAGCCATAGGCCTTACGTTTCTTTGGTATTTACTGGGTAAAAGCTGTGCTAACATTACTCGTCATGAAAACCTTTTTCGGCACTTGAGTTTTTCTCTTCCTAGTGCACAAGTCTTTAAGAATTCTTGCATAAGATGGGACTTGTTGAATAGCATCTAGGAGAGGAATATTGACGTTAACTTGCTTAAATATTTTCAAAATCTTCTCCATTTGTGGGTTATGTTTGTTGGCCCTTAATCTGTTTGGAAACGGAGCTTTATCAATAAAGGGTTGGGTCCAACATTGGAGAAGATTATGGGGATGGAATGGATCCCAAAATTGAAGTGGGGATCGCTTTAGATAGATTCGAGGAAGTAGGCTGAGGGTTCGAGCCTTGTGGGAAGCGTAGAATAGGCTCGGAAGTAGGTGGGTGACTAGACGAATTAGGGGAAGAAGTAGAAGCCAGGGTATCATTGGTATCACTAACATAATCACATTGTTCACCCACTCGGTTTTCCAGCACTCTTCCCGATCTCAACGTAGTAACGACACTCACATTATGATGTTGTGAGTTTCCAGGATTCGGTAGGGGTTGAGATGGGAGTTTCCCTTTCTCTCTCGCACTCATCGCGGCATTCAACTGTGTAATTTGGGCTTCTATTGATTTAATACTCTCACCGTGGGAGGCAGAGTCTTTCTTTATGGAATCAATTGAAGACCTCATATCAGCCGACATTTGGATGGAATGTTTCATAAACAAATCCAAAGTTTGTGCGGGTGAAGTGGAGTTGTGGGTACCGGTCGTTTGGAAAGAATTATTGGCCGGGATTTGAACAGGTTGTGATTGAAAGGAGTGCTGACTCTGTGGTGGTGGTTGTTGTTGATATGGAGGAGGTCATTGGTAATTGCTTTGGAACTGGTTTTGATTTTAGGGTTGGTTTTGGTTCCAATCAAAATTAGGATGATTCCTCCATCCCTGATTGTATGTAGAAGAATAAGGATCATTTCTAGGTCGCTGCTGAAAAGTAGCATTAGTTTGCTCGTGACCTTGAAACGATGCATTCATAGGACATTCTTCCGTCAAGTGTGATGGATCGGAACAGCAACCACACACGGTTTTGGGGAGCGTTACCTGATTTAGGGAGACTGATGAGAATTTGTTCTCAATAGCGTCGAGTTTCTTTTGTATCGCTGTCATTTCGGCTTTTACTGCGATGGAAAGTTCGAGCTGATGAATACCTCCCCTAGATGAAGGTGGTCTAACGCTTTCCCACTGCAAAGTGTTCTCAGCGAGATCTTCCAGATATTTCCAGGCTTCACCATCGTCTTTGGACATGAAATTGCATTGACACATGGTTTCAAGCATTTGCTTTGTCGCTGGATTAATACCCTCATTTATAATTCATCTATGTATCCCATCTATGTATTCCATGATGAGGACATTGGACAAACAGATCCTTGAAACGTTCAAAGCACTTCCAAAATGGTTCGTTGGGAAGCTGGGTGAACTGGTTGATTTCGCTCCTAAAATAGGCGGTCTTATGATTTGGGTAAAATTTCTTAAGAAATGCTATCACGAATTCATCCCAATTGGCAATAGAGTGTGCAGCAGTATTATAAAGCCATTTTTCTGCCAAGTCGCACAAAGTGAATGGAAGAAGACGCAAACGCATAGCATCCACGGACAGTTGTGAAGTACCCATCATTGCGCATACGTTTTCGAATTTAGTGATGAAAACATATGCGTCTTCAGACTCCAGCCCGTGAAATTTGGGCAACAGATTGATGTAGTGGGTTTTAATTTCAAAATTATCCCCATTGGCTGGTGGAATAGATAAACAAGTAAGAAGGGGACCACAGATAGGATAGCATCTTTCTTGGAGAGAGATGCGCGGTGGATTCTGATCACCTACGGGCGGTGACAGTGTGGTGTTATAATTTGATGGAGTACCGTCCATCTCGATCGATGTGGTGGTTGGTGGGGGAAAAGAAAATGAAGAAGTACCGACTTCGGAGTCGATAGCAGGAACGCAGACAAGACGGGCACTAGAATCCCGTGTCCAGCCGAGCATGCACTAAGCGGGTTTAGCGCAAGTGGCGGCGTGAATGTGATTTAAAATTGGTTTGTGTTTGAAAAAGTGTGACTTAAGACAAATCACACAAAAATGCACAAACAACCCTAGAACTAAGGTTACCTAGGTCAAGTCTCTAGACCACTCCTAGACTTCCAAAGGATAAGTCGCAGGATCAATCCTTTACCGCCTCTTTACTACTCTTGTGGCCAGATAAGTGCCAGATAAGCGGGAAGTATCCGTTATACGAATCACCGAAAATAGCGGGCCTAATTAAGTAACCACTTTCCTTAGACACACTTGCCTAGACACCACAAAAGCAATGCGGATAAGTGATAAATTACCCACGACCTTCCTCTGTTCTTATTGAGCGCGAAGTCCTTAGAGTCTTGTCTAGATATTTTTTAATTAATATAGAGTTGATGCGGATGCTCGTTTTGTGATTTGCGGGGCTTAGGAAGGGTGATGAAATCCCCACTTAATCTGAATTGTGGTCTTGCCCTTTAAAATCCGTATTAAAATATGAATAAATAAACCAAGTACAAAACTTTGCAAAAAGATTTTTGAGCGGTGATATTTTGCGAAGAATCCTGCAGAAAAAATATTTTATTGGATTTCAGAGGAGAGAGAAAGAGTTGAGAAATTTACCAGAGAATTTTGAAACCAAGATCCACCAATTAGGCCGCGGTTCCGCCGCAATCCTGGTGATTTGGTCGCGGTTCCGCCGCGAGATGAGGGATCTTTTGACAATTTTTGTACAGTAGCCTCCTCTTCTTCTCTGGGTCTTAATGAATGTCTCTGAATCTTTATCTCCTCACTAAAGTGACTCCAGAATTCCTTGCAAGAATCACACACTAATTGTTAAATATGTAAGATGCGGTTTTATTTTATGTTTATGATATAGATCGAATAAGAATTCAACACAAATAGTAAGAATAAAAATTACGCACGTTTCCCCGGCAACGACGCCATTTGATTGGTTTGATTTTTAGTGTTGTATTTGTAGTAACCGCGATCAATAACGGTGTCGCGTGTAGCTAGACCGAGATGAGTACGGGTCGTCCTCAGGGAAACGTGGAATCTTTTAATCTTACTTTAGGTGTGTTGAGAAAGAAAGGAGGAAGAATAAAGAATGGTGAAGAATGGTTGTAGGTTCTAGATCTACGTCAAACACGGATGCAGAATATAGATCTAGATTAACTACGGATGTAGGTTTTATAGTAGAAGGGGGCTTGTAGGGTTCTTTAAGATTTAGTAGTCATGGATGATTACATAAAGATTACTCTTTTTATCTTTTAATAGATTTAAAACTAGATCGACAGTAATGGATGTAGATTAAGGTTTCTGAAGGGAATAGGGTTCCCATTCTTAATCCCTATCTTGACATGAATCTTTGTTCATGTCTAGCTTTTACCAAAGCAATTGTTAATCTAATTTCTAATCGTGGTCGTGAATATTAATGAATTGATAGCGCGTCCGATTAGGATGTTAACTATTCTTTTGATAAAGTTTATAAAATTTATAGGACGTAAAAATAGTTTAAGGATCTTCATCATCCATTAATCTACCATAATCCTACGAACCCTAACAAGCGGAGAATTACTCGCGCATGTTGGGAAAAGAAAAGATAGAGAGGGAAAATATAATGTAAAACGCAGAAAAATAAAATGATATAAGAAAACAACTACCTTTATTAATCAACAAGATCAAGTACACTTTGTTTCATTAGAAAATAATTACAAAAACCCTAGTTTGCTTCTCGATCTCTTCTAAGGAGGTAGATGAACTGTTGATGATCAGCCTGGATGCGTGAGCCGTCGTGGACTTCGTGATCGCGTCGGTTTGATAATTTTTCCAAGAGGCTCTCGGTCCTTATTTATAGTCGCATACCCAGAATCTTTAGTTTCCTAATAAGGCAACTAGCTGTTAGGATCCCAACATAAAAATCTCACATCTCAACTTCCGTGACAGGCCGCGGATCCGCCGCCAATAGTGGGTTTTGGCCGCGGATCCGCCGTTTGTTAGTGGGATCTTGGCCTCCAATTTCTGGGGCTTCATCTCTGTAGCACTTGGTGATTTATTGAATATCTAGTAACTGAAAATCTTCTCTACGTCTCTTCCAGAATTGATTTCTTCAGTTTACTTTCCTATTTAGGCAGGTTTTTTTTGCCAACTCGGATTTTTCTTGATTTCAGTCCTGATATAAATTCTGCACAATAACTCAATAAATAATGATATTAGTAGAATTTGTTTTTATTGAGATATTATCTTAACCATTTATCATGATATTTTAGTTTTAAGAGAATTGGTCAAAGATATTTAATAAAGTAAGCATATTAAAATAGTCCAAATATTATATGAATATTATATGCTTACATTTTTCCTTCATAATGTTAATTATAATATATAAACACATGAAAATAGTATTTTTACGGATAAACCCTTATATGTGTTATATTTATAATAAACATCTTTTATTATATATAAATAGTAAGGAGAATGTCATATTAAAAGTGCAGTTTTATCAACTGAACACATGTGGAGGGGGAAAAGCTCCCACTTGGTAGGAGCCTCCCCATCACGTGAGGGAGAAAAGCTCCTATTTGATGGGAGCTCCCTCCCCCTCACGTGAGAGGGCTCCAAAATTAATTAATTATTATTTTTTTAAATGGAGTTCAACTCTAAAAGAATTTTGTTGAGGAGTTAAACTCCAAAAGAATTTTAAATGTGGTTCAACTCTAAAAGGATTTTTGTTGTGGAGTTAAACTCCAAAAGAGTTTTAAGTGGAGTTAAGCTCCTAAAAAGATTTAATGTGGAGTTAAACTCCCCAAAAGATTTTTATTGTGGAGCTAAACTCCAAAAGAATTTTTGTAGTGGAGTTAAACTCCAAAAGAATTTTAAATGGAGTTCAACTCCAAATTTTTTTTATTTGTGGAGTTAAACTCCAAAAGAATTTTAAGTGGAGTTAAACTCCTAAAAATATTTAATGTGGAGTTAAACTCCTAAAGAATTTTAAGTGGAGTTAAACTCCAAAAAGATTTTTATTTGGTGTGGAGTTAAACTCTACGAAATGGGGTTCCCCGTTACGTGAGAGGGGAGAAAGAGGCTCCCAAGATGGGAGCCTCCCCCTCACATGAGAGGGAGAAAAGGGCTCCCAAAATGGGAGCCTCCCCCTCACATGAGAGGGAGCAACCCAAAATGGGAGCCCCCCCCCACATGAGAGGGAATAAAGGGGCTCCCAAAGTGGAAGCTTCCCACTCATATGAGAAGGAGCAATCCACAATGGGAGCCTCTCCCTCACTTGAGAGGAAGAAAGGGGCTCCCAAAATGGGAGCCTCCCCATCATATGAGAGGGAATAAAGGGGCTCCCAAAATGGGAGCTTCCCACTCACATGAGAGGGAGCAACCCAAAATGGGAGCATCCCCCTCATAAGATAGGGAATAAAGGGGCTCCCAAAATGGGTGCCTCCCACTCACATGAGAGGGAGCAACTCACAATGGGAGCATCCCCCTCACATGAGAGGAAGTAAGGGGCTCCCAAGATGGGAGTCTTCTCCTCACATGAGAGGGAACAAAGGGGTTCCAAAAGATTTTTTTTAAGGAGTTAGACTCCAAAACATTTGTATGGAGTTAAACTCCAAAAGAATATTTATTTGTGAAGTTAAACTCCAAAAGAATTTAAATGGAGTTAAACTCCGAAAGAATTTTTATTGTGGAGTTGAACTCCGAAATAATCTTTATTATGGAGTTGAACTCCAAAAGAATTTTAAATTTGGAGTTAAACTCCAAAAGAATTTTAAATGGAGTTAAACTCTAAAAGAATTTTAAATGGAGTTAAACTCCTAAAAAGATTTAATGTGGAGTTAAACTCTCCAAAAAGATTTTTATGGTGGAGTTAAACTCCAAAAGAATTTTTGTTGTGGAATTATACTCCAATTTTTTTTTAAAATGGAGTTCAATTGCATAAAGATTTTTATTTGGTGTGGAGTTAAACTCTACGAAATGGGGAGCCTCCCCCTCACGTGAGAGAGAGAAAAGGGGCTCTTAAGATGGAAGCCTTCCCCTCACATGATAGGGAGAAAAAGACTCCCAAAATGTGAGCCTTCCACTCACATGAGAGGGAGCAACCTAAAATGGGAGCCTCCTCCTCATATGAGAGAGAATAAAAGGGCTCCCAAAATGGGAGCCTCCCACTCATATGAGAGGGAGCAACCCACAATAGGAGCCCCCCTCACATGAGAGGAAGAAAGGGGCTTTCAAGATGGGAGCCTTCCCCTCACATGAGAGGGAACAAAGGGGTTCCAAAAGATTTTTTTTAAGGAGTTAGACTCCAAAAACATTTGTATGGAGTTAAACTCCAAAAGAATTTTCATTTGTGGAGTTAAACTCCAAAAGAATTTAAATGGTGTTAAACTCCGAAAGAATTTTATTGTGGAGTTGAACTCCAAAAGAGAGTTATACTCCAAAAGAATTTTAAATGTGGAGTTATACTCCAAAAGAATTTTAAATGGAGTTCAACTCCAAAAGAATTTAATGTGAAGTTAAACACCCCAAAGAGATTTTTATTGTGGAGTTAAACTCCAAAAGAAATTTAAATGGAGTTCAACTCCATTAAATGGGGAGCCCCCCCTCATGTAAGAGGGAAGAAGGCTCCCACTTGGTGGGAGTTCCCTCTTCCTCACATGAGAGGGAGTAGGGACTCCCACTTTGTGGGAGCTTTCCCCTCACGTGAGAAGGAGGGAAAGTTCCCACTTAGTGGGAGCTTCCTTCTCGTGCACTCGAGTGGGAGCAGGAGCTCCAAAAAAAATCTTTTTTTTGTGATGGAGTTAAACTCCAAAAAAAAATTTATTTGGAGTTAAACTCCCGAAACAATTTTATTCGGAATTAAACTCTCCAAAAAAAAGTTTTTATTATAGAATTGAACTCCAAAAAAAAATTATTTATGGAGTTAAACTCCAAAAGATTACCTCATTTCTCCTTTAAGAAGAAACCCAAAATGGGTTCTCTTGAAACTCCAAGATTTAAATCTTGGATGATAAAAAAAGAGACCCTTTTTTCTTCTCTTAATAGAGTCTTGGGAGGTGGATTTCCCTTCTTCTCCCTCTCTCAAATTGGATCTTGAGGAGGGAGAAAAAGGTAGCGAAAATCTACCCTTTTTTTTTATCGGATGTGAGAGTTAAACTCTCCTTCAATGGGTTTATGATAAAACTTTATTTATTTTTAAAAAAAAGAGGGCTAAGCTCTTGATTTAATTGAAAAATGAAAAAGAAGAGGAAGAACTTGAGAGAGAGAGGATGGAGGCACAAACCCTAGTTTTTGGAGAATGAATTCTTCTCCTTTATTTCATTGTTATGATACCTTATATAGGCTTACACATTTACATATAGCCCCTTGGGCTTTACAAAATGGCATTTTGCATATCTCATGTCTCATGTGCTCATTTCTTTTGCACATGAGCCATGGGGTTTACAAAAATTTGGCTTTATGCCCATAAAAATTACATCAAAATTATTTATTACATGATTTTTATTTTGGTATGGGGAAGGCCAGCCGCGGGGCTCAACTTGGGCATGAGCCCACTTGATCTGGGCTTGGGCCCGTTTACTTAGGGTTGACTTTGATTTTGACTTGGTCAACCGGGGTGCAATTTTTGACCCCAACAAAGCGCCCCCATCAATAAATGCACACCACATATATGAGTCGTGTGCATGAAATTGATGGATCTTCTTTCGCGTGGAGGCGACTTGCTTTGGTTTCCGCTTTCTGGGAAGCTGGCACTGCCCTTTTTACGACATGGATAGTCGATATTTAACATGTCCCCGAGATGGAGTGTCCGTGTAAACGTTTCCCCGGCATGGAGTGATTTGGTTCCCGCTTTTTTGGGAAGCTGGCATTGCCCTTTTTTTGACATGGACGGTCGATGTCTTCGAGGCGGAGTGTCCATGGTAGACGTTTCCCCGGCATGGAGTGATTTGGTTCTCGCCTTTTTGGGAAGCTGGCACTGCCCTTTTTACGACATGGACAGTCGATGTCTTCGAGACGGAGTGTCCGTGGTAGACGTTTCCCCGGCACGGAGTGATTTAGTTCCCGCCTTTTTGGGAAGCTGGCACTGCCCTTTTTATGACATGGACGGTCGATGTCTCCGAGACGGAGTGTCCGTGGTAGACGTTTCTCCGGCACGGAGTGATTTGATTCCTGCTTTGTGGGAAGCTGGCACTGCCCTTTTTACGACATGGACGGTCGATACTTGACATGTCCCCGAGATGGAGTGTCCATGGTAGACGTTTTTCCGGCACAAAGTGATTTGGTTCCTGATTGTTACGAAAGAGTGTGTTTGTAGTTAACCGCAATCAGAACGGTGTCGCGTGTAGCTAGACCGAGGTGAGTACGGGTCGTCCTCTGGGAAACGTTGAATCTTTTACTCTTACTTTAGATGTGTTGAAAAAGAGAGGAGGAATAAAGAATTTTGTGGAAATGTTTCTAGATCTACGTTAAGCAAGAATGCAAAATATATAAATCTAGATTATTTTAGGGATGAAGTTAATATAATAAGAGGGCTTGTAGGGTTCGTTAGGATTTAGTAGTTATGGACGATTAATTAAAAGTTACCCTTTTTATCCTTTAATAGATTTAAAACTAGAACGACGGTGATGCGTGTAGATTAGGGTTTCTGGAGGGAAAAGGAATCCCACTCTTAACCCTTATCTTGACACGGAACTCCGTTCATATCTAGCCTTTACCAAAACAATCATTAATCTAATCTCTAATCGCGGCCGGAACTAACAAAGAATTGTTAGCGCGCCCGATTAGGATGTTAATGATTCTTTTGATAAAGTTCATAAACTTTATAGGACTTAAAAAGGGTTTAGAGATGTTCATCATCCATTAGCCTACCCTAATCGTACGAACCCTAACAAGCGGAGAATTACTCGCGCATGTTGGGAGAAAAAGAGATGGAGAGAAAATGCATAATTAAACTACGAAGAAATAGAATAAGAAAAAGAAAGCTACCTTTATTAATCAACAATATTCATTACACTTTGATTCCTTAGAAAATGATTACAAAGACTAGTTTGCTCTCGATCTCTTCCAAGGAGGTAGACGAACAGTTGATGATCAGCCTGGATGCGTGAGCCGTCTTGGACTTCGTGATCTCGTCGGCTTGATGATTTTTCCAAGAGGCTCTCGGTCTTTATTTATAGTCCCAAAGCTAGAAGTCTAGCTTCCAAATATGGAAGTTAACAGTAAAGATTTTCCCCAAAATTTTGCAGCATCTAAATCCTCTATCATGCCGCGGATCCGCGGCCCAGGGGGGTATGGCCGCGGATCCGCGGCCATATGATCTCGGCCCTTCATCAAACTTCAGGGGCTCTGTCCTTGTGACATTTGGCGATCCTTGGAACCTTTGTATCATGGAAATTTTCTTGTGGTTGCTGCCAGACTTAGTCTCCAAGTTTGCTTTCTTAATTAGGCAAGTTTTCTTTAACAACTTGATTTCCTTAATTTTAGTCTTGAAAAATTCTGCACAACAACTTAAATAATATTTATTAGACTTTGTTCTACTAGGATTTGGTCAATGATATTATTTGCATATATTTTCCTATCAAATGCTAATTATAATATATCAACACATGGAAAATAGTATTTTTACACATAAACCCTCATATGTATGATATATTATAATAAAGACCTTTTTAAATATGAAAATGGTAGGAAAAATGTAATAACAAATGTGCAGTTTTATCAACTGAACAAATACCCCCAAACTTATCTTTGATCGTCCCGAGCAAACTAGTTTATTCAAGAGAAGGAGAAAAAAGAAAGGAGAAAACTAAGCACACTTTCGTAGGCAAACACGATTGCACTGAGCACGTGCAACAAGCCGTTAAACCTCTAGATGTCCCTAGTAGGAGGAGTGTTGTCTCCTGAGAGTTTTCAGCGGATTACACCCACAAAATCCTATAATAAAAGAGAGATGGTGAAATTTACATATAAAGATAAGAACCATAAAAGAAAGACTTTGAAAATAAGAGTTTCCAACTACACTAGCTTTTCAGTTGTCATGAGCCCTATCTTAATAGTCATGAAAAGATGTTAGAAATCACAATATCCCTCAATAAAACATCGTCTTTATTCTTCATTCATACCTTTCATCCAAACATCGATCATATACCCCTACGTGTGTGAAATGGACATCCCTACACTCGGAGAATTCAATTCAAGCTATCATACTCTTGTCCATCTACCTCAGTACTTTTTAACTTGATGAATATTTAGATTTGCTCATACATTTTCATGCGACCGTTAATACTTCTTGAGGTACTAACCGACCGATTACTCATGTGCTTGCTGATTCGGTGATAATATTTTTCTCGTCTTGCACCACCTAAGGCTTAGTAGTGACTCCCAGACCAGTTGGCCTTAGGGCACTAGGTGAAGAGGCACCCTCGCTATATTTTTTTATTGCTGCCTTGGCGATACAAAACCAGTATTCATTTTTTTCTTTTCACCATTTTTATATTTTCTTCATTTTTTTTCATTTCCTTCATACTTTGGATTTTAGACAAGAGCATTTCAAGGTATCCTCTATTATCCCGAGTTTCAAGACGTGTGTAAGTGCATATAGTAGGGTATCAACATTCAAATGTTTGGCTTCCAGAATAGAAACTATTTTTCAGACTTATTTTTATCCTCAGATTAGTGACTTCCTTCATCTTACTAACCCTTGGGACAACAGCTCATAACTACTTATTACTAGTTCGTTTAAGAAAACTTCTAATTTTCTTGGTTTTCTTAAACTATTCCTATCTTTTGGATGTAATTTTTCACTTTCGACTCTTTTTTATAAAAGAAAATTTTTGAAATTTTTGAAAATGTTGTGCTTATGCAAAGTATGATGCAAATTGATGCGTAAATAAGCACAAACCTCCCCCAAACCTGTTTACAGCAGTGTCCTCACTGATGTCATCCGTTAAGCTCAAAAACCTGTAGACTTTGGAGGAAAAAGGGGACAAGAAATAGTGCAAGTGAACTCCTCCCCCAAACGTATTTCTTGGCTCACAATTTTGTAAAAATCATTTTCTTTCAAGAGCCAAAATATACCATCCCCCCAAACTTGAGTTAAACAATTTTAATCTTTTAAAATCACACGAGGGGATCGAGGTTATTGGTCAATGCCAAGCTTTGCAAAGACCGAAGGTCAACACCAACCATTCAAAAATTTTATCGATGAAGCACCAAGGTTGGTGGAAGAACATGTCACCTTTCGACAAGAAGAAGTGGGGAGGTGATAAGAGGTGTAATGGAAAAGAATTGCGTCTCAATTTGGAGAGACGACACAGTGATAGTAATGATGGATTACTCGCATTATCATGATTGTCCAAAAGAAGGGGTGGAGGTCCAATTTCTTGGAGTTGATTCATCTCAACACCCGTGTCTTGTAAGAATGCGAGTTCATCAGCGAAAATTTCCTCAAAGCTTTCATCGATACCCCGAAGAATAATGTCATCAGAAAAAATGGGGTGATCGTCAGACTCTATAAAAAGTTCCTCATCAGCGTTAGATGTTGACCTGAACAACTCGGTGGAAGAGTACATGGTTGGGTCAAACAACAACATATGAAAAGAGTCAGTATCATGAGGTTGATCAAATTCGCTGCTGTCGACATCTAATAATTCGACAGAACACACATGAGCATAGGGTACGGAGGGTTCACTTCCTAACTTGTAAATGTTAAGCTCAATTGACTTCTTTCCAAAGGATAGGGTCATAGAGCCGTTTCTACAATTGATTACTGGGTTGGAAGTAGCCAAAAAAGGTCGACCGAGTATCATCGGGATTTGATTGCGTGGGTTTGCCACAGGTTGTGTATCTATAACGATAAAGTCCACAGGGAATATAAATTCCCCGACTTTGATTAACACATCCTCTAGCTCACCCCTAGGTTGGGTGATAGATCGATCGGCCATCTGAAGAGTGCAATGCGCAGGTTTTAACTCTCCGATCCCTAATTGCTCATAAACAGAATACGGAAGCAAGTTTACACTAGCACCTAAATCGAGTAGAGCACGATCGATATTTTTACCCCCAATAGAAATTGAAATTGTAGGACTTCCGGGGTCTTTTCGTTTCTTGGATAGTTGTTGTGTAAAAGCTGTGCTCACATTACTCGCAAGGAAAACTTTTTTAGGTACTTGAACTTTTCTCTTCCTAGTGCACAAGTCCTTTAGGATTTTAGCATATGACAGAACTTGTTGAATAGCATCTAGGAGAGGAATGTTTATGTTAACTTGCTTAAAAATTTCCACAATCTTCTCCATTTGTGGACTTGGTCTGTTGCCCCTTAACCTGTTTGAATAAGGTGCTTGATCAATAAGTTTTGGGTCCAACGTTTGTGGAGAAGACTGTAGGGACGGATTAGATCCCAAAATTGGAGTGGGAATCGACTTAGATAGATTCGGCGAAATGTTCGAGCCTTGGGGAAAACGGAGAATAGGCTCGGGTGAAGGTGGGAGATTAGACGAATTAGGGGAAGAAGAAGAAGCTGGGGTATCATTGGTGTCACTATCATCACATTGCTCACCCACTCGGTTATTCAGCACTTTTCCCAATCTCAACGTGGTAACAGCACTCACATTATAACTTTGTGAGTGGCCGGGATTAGGTATGGGTTGAGATGGGAGTTTCCCTTTCTCTCTCGCACTCATTGCGGTGTTTAACTGTGCGATTTGGTTTTCTATTGATTTAATACTCTCACCATGGGAGGCGGAGTTTTTCGTTATGGTATCAATAGAAGACTTCATCTCAGCCGACAATTGCATGGATTGTTTCATGAACATATCCAAAGTTTGTGCAAGTGAGTTGTCAGTACCGGCCACTTGTGGTGTAGAAATGTTGGCCGGATTTTGGAAATTCTGTGACTGAAAGGGGGCTGATTCTGTGGTTGTGGTTGCTGTGGAGGAGGTCTTTGATAATTGCTTTGTTGGTTTTGATTCCAAGCAAAATTAGGATGATTCCTCCATCCTTGATTGTACGTGGAAGAATAAGGGTCGTTTCTAGGTCGCTGCTGAAAAGCAGCATTAGCTTGAAACGATGCATTCATAGGACATTCTTCCGTTAAGTGTGAAGGATCTGAACAGCAACCACAGACGATCTTATGAAGCGTGACCAGATTTAGGGAGAATGATGAAAATCTGTTCTCAATAGCGTCGAGTTTCTTCTGTATCGCTGCCATTTCGGCTTTTACTGCGATAGAAACATCGAGCTGGTGAACACCTCCCCTAGATGAAGGTGGTCTTACGCTTTCCCACTGCAAAGTGTGTTCAGCGAGGTCTTCCAGATACTTCCAAGCTTCACCGTCATCTTTAGACATGAAATTGCATTGACACATTGTTTCAAGCATCTGCTTTGTCGCTGGATTAATACCCTCATATATAATCCGACATAAATCCCATCTATTGATTCCATGATGAGGACATTGGACACGTAAATCCTTGAAACGTTCAAAGCACTTCCAAAATGGTTCGTTGGGAAGCTGGGTGAACTGGTTGATCTCGCTTCTAACACGGGCAATCTTATGGTTTGGGTAAAACTTCTTAAGAAATGCTATTATGAATTCATCCCAATTAGTGATAGAGTGTGCGGCAGTATTGTAAAGCCATTTTTCTGCCAAGTCGCACAGTGTGAATGGGAGAAGACGTAAGCGCATGGCATCTAAAGTCAATTGTGAAGTACCCATCATTGCGCATACGTTTTCGAATTTGGTAATGAAAACGTATGCGTCTTCCGATTCAAGCCCGTGAAATTTGGGCAGCAGATTGATGTAGTGGGGTTTAATTTCGAAATTATCCCCGTTAGGTGATGGAAGAGATAGACAAGTGGGAAGAGGACCACGGATAGGATAGCATCTCTCTTAGAGAGAAATGCGCGGTGGATTCTGCGCACCTTCGGGCGGGTGGCAGCGTGGTGTTATAATTTGATGGAGTGCCGTCCATCTCGGTCGTGGTATGTGGTGGGGGAAAAGAAGATGAAGAAGTACCGACTTCGGCGTCGATAGCAGGAACGAGGACAAGACGGGCACTAGGATCCCGTGTCCAGCCGAGCATGCACTAAGCGGGTTTAGTGCAATTGGCAGCGTGTGTGCGATTTAAAATTGGCTTGTTTTGAAAAAGTGGGACGCAAGACAAATCTCCCTAAGATGCACAAGCAACCCTAGAACTAAGGTCACCTTGGTCCAGTCTCTAGACCGCTCCTAGACTTCCAAAGGACAAGCCGCAGGATCAATCCTCTACCGCCTCCGTACTACCTTTGTAGCCAGGTAAGTGCCAGGTAAGTAGGAAGGAACCACTGTAGTGGGCCTAATTAAAAACCACTAGCCTTTGACACACTTGCCTAGGCACTACAAAAGTAATGTGGATTAACGATAGATTACCCACGACCTTCCTCTGTCCTTAATGAGCGCGACAGTCCTTAGAGTCTGGTCTAGATATTTTTTAAATTATTGTAGGGTTGATGCAGATGCTCGGTTTGTGATTTGTGGGGCTTAGGAAGGGTGATGAAATCCCCACCTAATCTGGATTTGGTCTTTACCCCTTAAAGTCAGTATTAAAATATGCAAAACAAAACCAATCACAAAACTTTGCAAAAAGATTTTTGAGCGGCGATATTTTGCAAAGAATCCCGCAGAAAATAGATTTTATTGGATTTTAGAGAAGAGAGAAAGAGTTAAGAAAGATACCAGAGAAGTGTGAAACCCTAGATCTCCTGTTTCCTCAAGTCCGTGACTCCAGATTCCCTCGCAAAATTCACACACAAATCGTTAAATATGCAATTTGCAGTTTTGTTTTAATAATGATATGAATCGTCTAAGAATTCAACACAAATAGTATGAATAAAAAATTACGCACGTATCCCCCGCAACGGCGCCATTTGATTGTTACGAAAGAGTGTGTTTGTAGTTAACCGCAATCAGAACGGTGTCGCGTGTAGCTAGACCGAGGTGAGTACGGGTCGTCCTCTGGGAAACGTTGAATCTTTTACTCTTACTTTAGATGTGTTGAAAAGGAGAGGAGGAATAAAGAATTTTGTGGAAAGGTTTCTAGAACTACGTTAAGCAAGAATGCAAAATATATAAATCTAGATTATTTTAGGGATGAAGTTAATATAATAAGAGGGCTTGTAGGGTTCGTTAGGATTTAGTAGTTATGGACGATTAATTAAAAGTTACCCTTTTTATCCTTTAATAGATTTAAAACTAGAACGACGGTGATGCGTGTAGATTAGGGTTTCTGGAGGGAAAAGGAATCCCACTCTTAACCCTTATCTTGACACGGAACTCCGTTCATATCTAGCCTTTACCAAAACAATCATTAATCTAATCTCTAATCGCGGTCGGAACTAACAAAGAATTGTTAGCGCGCCCGATTAGGATGTTAATGATTCTTTTGATAAAGTTCATAAACTTTATAGGACTTATAAAGGGTTTAGAGATGTTCATCATCCATTAGCCTACCCTAATCGTACGAACCCTAACAAGCGGAGAATTACTCGCGCATGTTGGGAGAAAAAGAGATGGAGAGAAAATGCATAATTAAACTACGAAGAAATAGAATAAGAAAAAGAAATCTACCTTTATTAATCAACAATATTCATTACACTTTGATTCCTTAGAAAATGATTACAAAGACTAGTTTGCTCTCGATCTCTTCCAAGGAGGTAGACGAACAGTTGATGATCAGCCTGGATGCGTGAGCCGTCTTGGACTTCGTGATCTCGTCGGCTTGATGATTTTTCCAAGAGGCTCTCGGTCTTTATTTATAGTCCCAAAGCTAGAAGTCTAGCTTCCAAATATGGAAGTTAACAGTAAAGATTTTCCCCAAAATTTTGCAGCATCTAAATCCTCTATCATGCCGCGGATCCGTGGCCCGGGGGGGTATGGCCGCGGATCCGCGGCCATATGATCTCGGCCCTTCATCAAACTTCAGGGGCTCTGTCCTTGTGATATTTGGCGATCCTTGGAACCTTTGTATCATGGAAATCTTCTTGTGGTTGCTGCCAGACTTAGTCTCCAAGTTTTGCTTTCTTAATTAGGCAAGTTTTCTTTAACAACTTGATTTCCTTGATTTTAGTCTTGAAAAATTCTGCACAACAACTTAAATAATATTTATTAGACTTTGTTCTACTAGGATTTGGTCCATGATATTATTTGCATATATTTTCCTACCAAATGCTAATTATAATATATCAACACATGGAAAATAGTATTTTTACACATAAACCCTCATATGTATGATATATTATAATAAAGACTTTTTTGGGAAGCTGGCACTGCCCTTTTTACGACATGGACGGTCGATGTCTCCGAGACGGAGTGTCCGTGGTAGACGTTTCCCCGGCACGGAGTGATTTGATTCCTGCTTTGTGGGAAGCTGGCACTGCCCTTTTTACGACATGGACGGTCGATACTTGACATGTCCCCGAGATGGAGTGTCCATGGTAGATGTTTTTCCGGCACAAAGTGATTTGATTCCCGCTTTATGGGAAGCTGGCACTGCCCTTTTTACGACATGGACGGTCGATGCCTCCGAGACGGAGTGTTCGTGGTAGACGTTTCTCCTGCACGGAATGATTTGGTTCCCGCTTTGTGGGAAGCTGGCATTGCCCTTTTTACGACATGGACGGTCGACGCTTGACGCGTCTCCGAGACGGAGTGTCTGTGGTAGACGTTTCCCCGGCACGGAGTGATTTGGTTCCCGCTTTGTGGGAAGCTGGCACTGCCCTTTTTACGACATGGACGGTCGACGCTTGACGCGTCTCCTAGACGGAGTGTCCGTGGTAGCATTTCCCCGACACGAAGTGATTTGGTTCCCGCTCTGTGGGAAGCTAGCACTGCCCTTTTTATGACATGGACGGTCGACGCGTGTCACGCCCCGCTTCCCAGTATACGGGCAGAGGACGCGACGATGCCGCTACGTATTTACTCAGAAGTAAACACGCTAAGCGTATTTAAGCAATATAAAATAAAATGTACACAAGAGACGAGATGTAAATAAACAGCAAATTTATTTATTAAACATTCTTTTTACAATACAACTGAAATGAAAATACATGTAATGAAAGCAATGCCTAAACAATGGCATAACATAAATGAATATGAAATGTAATGTACAAGTGAATCTAAAACTCCGAGTCTTCAGTAAACTGATCCAAGTCCTCGCTGCTGGGTTCAATCTCCAGTGAGTCCGAAACACCTGGCGACATTCCAAAGAAGAAGAAAGAGAATGTCGTCAGCGAACAAGTCGCTCGGCAAGTCCCGTAGATAGATAAGAATAGAATAGACAGAATAGAGTATAGCTGTTTAATGTTGTTATTTAGTGTTAACGCTGTTGTTTGTAGTTTGGTACAGAAGAGGCCAGTGTATACGAGAGGAGTCTCACTATCCCGGAGACTAAGGTATACGGAGTACAAGGAACCGTTCAGCCACGGTACAACGGCAATGGAGATTCAGATTAGGTGTCTTATGGTTGCAGTCCCGTGCCACTTCTAACACCTTCTGTACCAATCTACCCCTTATAAACCCCGCGATGTCTTGATTGTATTGTATTGTCTTGTAAATTATATAGATGGATGACTTGCCGAAACCATAATATCAGTAATGGAATGGATATAATGGAAGAACATGTAAATGAAATATATCCACGGTTTGGTTCAGTCAATACAGATTGATATAGATTGAATAGATGGATTCATATTGAATCGTGTTGTATTGTAGTTTGTACTTGAATCACATTCAAGTCAGATTGATTAGGTTGAGACTCAGTTTGAGTCAGACAATTTTAAAAAAACTTGGAATCTTGATTGTTTTGGTGTTATCGGTAACTGCTGCACGTAGACGGCAGTATTTGTGTCTTTTTCCAAAACAATTACCGTGTTAATAACACCGTTATTAAGTTGTCTACCTTAAATAAGCAAGAACCCATATCTCGGCTCCCTGAGGCTCAAGAGACTGGTCCCGCTTAAACCTATGTTTACTAGGGTCCTTATTGTAATTTAGTATAACTTGAGGGGTTTTTATGTAAAAATAGTTTTGGTATAATTTCAAATTACACCTCAAGCATTTAATTATCATATTTAGGGTTTTCATTGATGTATAATTTATAAATGTGACATTTTTAGTGAATAAAACATAATTTCATAATATATGGTATTTATTTGTAATATGAATATTGTTTTGAATTATCATGATAGTTTCATGTAATATTTGAATTCTTTCCTTGAGTTTTGGAAACATGGAATAATATATATATTTAAAATAAGTATATTGGTAATAATTATATATACATATTTAATGAAAATAATTTTATTTATTTTCTTGTAAAAATCTCATTTTCTAAAGAAAATGTATAAAAATTCCATCGAGATCGAATGCTCTTTGCGAAGGTCTATGTAACAACCCTAAACTTCCTGTACAATTTTTTAAAAAAATACAGAAAGGGGTATTTGCGCCTAAGCACTAGTTATAAGTTTGATTTGCTTTTGAACAGCAAGAAGGAGCTTGTAGCTCATTGGTAAGACCTTACACTGCTGAACCAAAACACCAGAGTTCAAATCCCATCAACCACACATTTTTTAAATTAAATTATGTTAATCTTTTAGAAGCCCAAGATTCTACACGTGCACTACACGTAATAGGGTAAGTTATAGAATAAACAAACGTGTCCACGAGGCTAGGCCAATCGTCAGGGACACGTGGCGAAGACACGAGCCCTGACTCGCCCAACTCGGGCCGGCGGCTCGCCTGATTCGGCCGGCGTCGCCGGGTCAACTCGGCCCAAACCCAATTTTTCTTGAACCCCTTTCATCTTTTGGCCTACCCCACTCCCCCTGCACTGTTTAAATTCTCTGCAATTAACCAGAGAATTAAAATACCCCCTTTTAATCCTTTTTAATGCAAATTTAAATACAGTTTTTTTCACACCCTTTCACTACCCTAAACCCTAGATTTTTTCTATAAATACCACTCCTCAAATAACCCCCCTCACTTACAAATCCCTGCCGAAACTCTCAAGAAAATTCCCAAGACTTTTTGTGTGCAAGTGGAGTTAGCAAAGGGCGAAACTCCGACGACCTTCCGACGACGATCCGAGAAGATTCCTACGACGAAACGATGCACCGGCACCTCCAACCTCTTCCTCCTTCTCTCCTCTAGTCTAATAACCTGGAAGTCCGTACTTCTTCCTCTTTACTCTATTCTAAAACATTCAAAACTAAAACCCGACGGAAGCGGAGTTAGTCCGACTTCCGATTCGGTTTTCTTTAAAAACTAATTTTTTTCCTCAATCAAGCTACCTTCATATCATCACATATTGTTCATTAAACATTAACAAACTTAATAAAATAAGTTGCACATCAAACTAATCATTTTTGTAACTTTTATTATATTCAGAAAAATACCATATAGTTTAGTTTCGACATAAACCATCATACTTCCTTGTTATACCTATAGATAACTCATGAGGTAATGACCTACCTCCTCACAACACTCATATCTAACATAGCACGATGAAATTTGAGAACATAGATTTGGAAAAACACGACTTTACATATAACTACCTTCAACTTATAAAACATTTTTCTACAAGAAGTGTATTTTAACAAATCTTTGCAATTGCGCCTCTACAACCTATTTGGGAAATTCGTTCGGGATGGTGCGGATTATCGCACATTCTCGGACTTAGTAGAGTGAGATGCAGATCTCCGTAAGAAGCATACGATCTCGAAATATTTAAAATACAATTTTCTTTAGAAAATGTGATTTCTACTATAGATAAAACTTATATTTTAAATATATATATATATATATATACATGTAATTAATATCAAAATATCTATTTTTAATATTTATAATATTCCACATTTCCAAAATTCAAGAAAAACATTCCATTTACAAGAAAATACCATACAATTCCAATATTACAAATAAATACCATATATTATGAAATTAGGTTTTATTTACTAGAAATGTCATATTGATAAAATATACATCTATGAAAACTCTAAAGACGATAATAAAATACTTGAGGTGTATTTTGAAAATTATACAAAATTCTTTTACATAAAACCCCCTCAAGTTATACTAAATTACAATAAGGACCTTTGTAAACATAGGTTTAAGCGGGACCGGTCTCTTGAGCCTCAGGGAGCCGGAGGTATAGGTGCTTGCCTATTTAGGGTAAACAACTTAACAAAGGGTATTATCAACACGGTAATTGTCTTTGAAAAAGACACAAATCCTGTCGTCCATGTGCAGCAGTTACCGATAACACCAAAACCTAATTCAGGATTCAATTTCTTTTCTAATTGTCTGACTCAGACTGAGTCTCAATATAATCAATCTGACTTGAATATGATTCAAGTATATAACACAATTCAATATGAATCCATATATTCAATTTGTTCAATATATTCAATCTATATTGACCGAACCGAACCATGGATATACCTCCATCTACATGATTCTCCAGTTATACCCATTTACTGATATCATATTTTCGGCAAGTCATCCATCTATACAATTCAATCTACAAGACAATACAATACAAACAAGATATCGCGGGGTTTATAAGGGGTAGACTGGTACGGAAGGTGTTAAAAGTGGTACGAGACTGTAACCATAATACACCTAACATGAATTCAATTGTCGTTGTCCCGTGGCTGAACGGTTCCTTGTGCTCCTTATACCTTAGTCTCCGGGGAAAGTTAGACTCCTCTCGTATACACAGGCTTCTTTTGTACCAAACTACAAACAACTACGTTAACATAACAAACAACATTATAATAGTTATACTCTCTCTTTGTCTATTCTACTTCTCCTTTCTCTTTGGGACTTACCGAGCGATTTGTTCGCTGACGACATTCTCTTTCTTTTCTTTAGAATGTCGTCAGGTGATTCGGATTCACTGGAGATCAAGCCCACCAGCGAGGATTTGGACCAGCTAGCTTTCGACCCAGAGCTTTAGATAACTTGTACACATTTACATTCCGTATTTCCATTTCTGTTATGCCACTGTTTAGGCATTGCTTTCCATTCCATATATTTACTTTTCAGATGTATTGTAAGAAGAATGTTAATAAATAAAGTTGTTCATTTGCATCATGTCTCTTATGTACATTACATTTTATATTGCTTAGATACGCTTAGCGTGTTTACTTTAGAGTAAATACATAGCGGCCTCGTCGTGTCCTCTGCCCGTATACTGGGAAGTGGGGTGTAACAGGTTTTGTTGGGGGGCCCATGCAGGTCAGAGCTGTATGAAACCCTACCATGCAGTTCAATTCTGCATGGACAACTAAGCAATATAACACAAGAACCAGCAACTGAAAACATTCTTTACAATTCATACTTCTTGAATCTTATCATTTCATATACTTTGAATCTGTTCTAACCCAAAATTTTTCATTCAAGGTTATGGATTCCCCGAACAACACCAGCACCAATGTCAACAACACACCTCCACCACTACCACTCACACCTGCCGTCGCTACTCCGACAACGAGTAGACGGTTCTGCTTGAGGCAATTCGCAGCCTCCTGGAAGGACAGCAGCAGCAGACTGCTATTCTCTTGAACCGTCCAGAAGCGGAAGCACCCGGAGTGAAGCAATTCCGGGCACTGCACCCCAAGAACTTTTCAGGAAAGGAGAGCACTCTGCAAGCGGAGGAATGGGCTCAAATCATTGATGATCTGGCGGCAGCACAAGTGCCAGAGATTGCTTGGGTTCGAATTGCAAAGCTGCAGTTCACCGATAATGCACGGGTTTGGTGGAAGGCAGAAGAAAGCCGACTTGACCAACCTATCGAATGGAAGAATTTCTGTGCCATGTTCGATGGAAAGTACTTCCCCGAGACTGCCATATTCGATATGGAACAGAAGTTCATCCATCTGCAACAAGGTTCAATATGGACCAAATCTGTAGATGAGTATGATGCTGGGTTTACCATGCTCAGTAGGTTTGCGGCCCATCTCATACCGACTGCTGAGATCGGAGCTAGGAGATTTCTGTCACGCTCCGCTTCCCAAAATACGGAATACAAGGGTGACAAGGCCAGCCATGCTGCTACGATCAAGGAAAAATACTGTCGCAGTCACATTTCGGCTTCTAGCATTATACGGTAATCGGTAAAAATACAATACGGGTAAAGAGAATGCAGTCACTAAAACTATAGGATATAAAGAGATCTGAGCTCAAAGGAAGTAAACAAGAGAGCAACTAACCAGGAATATCAATGGAGAATTATAACTGGTTCACTGGTCTGGATCTTCACGGCCTTCTCGAGATCAGAAAAATCCACCTCTATCACTGAGCATGCATACTCAGGTCGTCAGAGCGACATAATAGCAATATTATAATAATAATAACAAAGACAAGAAAATGAAAGTAATAACGGTGGAGATAAAATGCAGGTAATCAATATATCACTACCTGATGCACTGTATGATCTGTGTCCCTATCGGTCTCTAAGTCACTTTTGAAATCGAGTTGTGGAAAGGAGGATCATGTTTAACGAGGGTCTCGTACATACCCGAGACTACGGCCCGCTATCGCCCGGGACATAACCCTGTCAGCCGGACCGCTAGGCCCAACCTAATATATATAAGAGTCGTTGTTCGAATGATCATCCTCTAAATCACTATCCTCGCTAAATACAATTCCCTTTTCACTTCGATTTCCCCTTTTCCCCCAGGTTTCACTATTCGTGAGTATAGGCTAGTTGTGTACAAGTACGCATCAATAACATGATTTCTTTCACTGTTCACTGTATGGTTCATTGTCACGAATCACTCACTATTCATTGGCGTAATTGACACAACCATACCAATACTACCCACGTTCGACAATGCAATATACTCTGAGAATTAACACGAATGTCCACTATCACTAGAAGTCTTGTGGTCGAGTAGAACTATGAATCATGCCGTTAAACAATTTATATGCAGTACAAGTCGCTATGCATCTTATGAGCTTAGAAAATTTGTATTAAATCATGCATTCAGAATTAAGCAAAAAGATACAAAAGAGATAATAATTAAACTTGGTCTTCAGTTCAACGAAATTAATTTCAAGTCAATCGGGTTTCGGGTTCGCAAGTTACAATCATTTCATTTTAAGTGTCCGCTGCTGGAAATTCAGTTCCTGAACTGAATGTCCATTTCGCAACACAGTTTTCACCCTGTTGGGATCAAAATTAGGCAACACTATAGTTGAAAAAAATTTAGGTTTATCAGTTAGGTTTCCAACGCAGTAGACGGATCGATGATATCATTGGTGTACTGGACGTTATGCACTGTACATCAAAGGGGTATAAGGTATGTCCCTGTTTGGGACTGCTATACGTTCTGTTAATTTAAAATACAGTTTAAATAGTAAACGATAGTAGAAATGGATGAAATCACTTTCATTAGTTATATAACTATTTTATCTTCTCTATAGTATAGGGTTCCGCATTATAACATATTCATACAGCAGAGTGGAAGCATTACAAAATGAGAATCAACAGCCAGTGCTGCTCTGGACTGCAGTCCAGAGCCGCACTCCGAACAAGTTTTCATCATCTTTTTCGTATAGAATCAGATTAAAACTCTTATGGGGTTCTAGGTAGTCGATTCATCTTCGATTTGAGCCCTCAAACGCAACATTTCAATTTATAATCAATTAACTGTGATTTTTACGAGTTTCAGGTACGGAAAATTTCAGTTTTAACGGGCTAAAAAGGGAATGACCTATCACGTCAGTAACGACTGTATTTTCCAGCCAAATTATAATACGACGTTCGTTATTAATCAGGTCATCCTATGTGATCAGTTTTCTTCAATTTAATGGGGATTTTCCAATCAGATTGTGTATCGAACACTGACATTATTATTAATTGGCACGACGTGTGTATACGGAATTTATTGGTATTTCGATTTGTAATAGGTAAAAATTAGCATGAAGCAAGTAGTGTATTTTCCTGACAACGTGTTGACGACGATACGGAGGCGGCAACGGCAACGGTGCGATCGCGACACACGCGCGGCTAGGGTTCGCAGTTTCGGCTCGAGCTTGGGTTCTTGGAAGTGGAGGCTTGGTTGCTGGGGTCCCGACGGCGAGAGTGGTGGTGGTCTGTTGTCGGCGACAGAGGAGGGGCTCGACGAGTTCGTCGATGGCAGCAAGGGAGATGGGCTCTGGATAGAGGGCAGTAGGTGTTGATCGGGTGTTGAGGTGGAGGTGAGGGCACGGCTGAGGTGGTCGATGCGAGCGATGACGATGGCAGTGGGGAAGACCGGAGGTGATGGAAATGATGTCGACGGTGAGGTGATTGCAGGGGAGCTTGAAGTGGCTGTCGTGGTAGCGGTGATGGAGGTGGAGTTGGTCGGCAATGCTCGTGGTGGGTTGCGATGGTGCAGGCGGGTAGTGGAATGTGACGAGGAGGTGGCGATGAGAGGAGGAGGAGGAGCTGTTGGGGAGAGTGGTCGGAGCTCGGTGGCTGGGGAAAGCTTTTGGGTGAGGAGGCGGTGGCGCAGTGAAAAAGAGAGGCAGTGGGGATGAGGGCTCGGCTTTGTAGGAGAGAGGGAGATGAGGTTGAGGGAGTTCGTGAGCGCGCGCGCGTGAGATCGGGGGTCGCGGCGTGGGGCCGTGGTCGCGAACGAGGAGCGAGGCGTGGGGCTCGCGGCGATGTGGGAAGGAGGAAAAGAAGCGGGAAAATAAATGGTGTGGGGAAGAAGGGAAACGGTCGGGTAAGGGCTTGGGTCGGGTATGGGATTTAGGCCGGGTATGGGTTTGGGCTGGGCCGGGATTTGGGTTTTGTTTAGGAAAATTTAAAATTCAAAATATATGCATTCTAAATTCCTCCAAAAATAACGGGAAAAATAGAAAATATTCAGGGGACTTGGAAAATATTGAAAAATTTATTTACGGAACTAGGAATTTACATTATACCCTCCTTACAAAATTTCGTCCTCGAAATTTAGAAAAGAGACAACGAAACAGCACTGCACAAACAGGTGTGGAAAATGAGCACGGATATCCTCCTTACGCTCCCAGGTAGATTCTCCTGGGGAACGACCGCCCCAGGACACTCGGACTAACGGAATGGCTTTATTCTTCAGCACTTTCTCTCTGCGGTCAAAGATAGTGGTGGTTTGCTCCATGTAGGACTGGTCAGTGCCTAAAGCTAACTCCGAATGGTCCAGAACATGGCTCTCATCCCGAACATAACGCTGCAACTGAGATACGTGGAAAGTATTGTGCACACCAGCTAGCGACGGAGGCAAGGCAGGTCGATAGGCCACCTCTCCTACTCGCTCTAGCACCTCAAAAGGTCCGATGAAACGGGGTCTGAGTTTCCGGCGACCTCCAAACCTGATAACTCCGCGGGTAGGGGAAATCTTCAGGAATACATGATCTCCGACTTCAAATTCTAGCGCTCTTCTGCTGGTATCTGCCCAACTCTTCTGTCGATCCTGAGCCGTCTTAATGCTCTGTCTGATCATTTGGACTTTGTCTACCGTCTGAACAATGAGTTCGGGGACCAGTAATCTTCGTTCGCCCACATCATCCCAACAAACAGGGGATCAACATTTACGCCCGTAAAGTGCTTCGAAAGGAGCCATCTGGATGCTAGCCTGGTAACTGTTATTATAAGAAAACTCAACCAGATGCAGATGATCCTCCCAAGAACCCTGGAAGTCCAACATACAAGCCCTCAACATGTCCTCGAGCGTCTGAATCGTGCACTCGGATTGTCCGTCCGTCTATGGATGATACGTTGTGCTAAACTTGAGGCGGGTACCCAGACTCTCCTGTAAGCTCCTCCAAAAGTGCGAAACAAATCTGGTGTCTCGATCTGACACAATACTAACCGGAACTCCGTGAAGTCGCACTATCTCTTGCATGTATTTCTCCGCCAGCGACTCTATCGACTGTCCCACCCGGAAGGGTATAAAGTGGGCAGCTTTCGTTAGGCGGTCGACGATAACCCAAATGGCGTTGTTGCCTCTAGGGATCCGTGGCAAGGCAGTCACAAAATCCATAGTAATGTGCTCCTGCTTCCATTCTGGTATCTGAAACGGTTGTAACAGTCGCGCTGTTCTCTGGTGTTCCACCTTCACTTGCTGACATACCAAACATCTGGATACAAACCATGCAATTTCCCGCTTCATCCCGTTCCACCAAAAGTGTTGCTTCAGATCTCGATACATTTTCATGCCTCCTGGATGTACAAAATAAGCTGAACTATGATCCTCAGCTAGTACCTCTTCTCGAACATCCCCTTTGAGTACGCAGAGTCTGCTACTGAATCTCAGAGAACCTTCTTGATGTATGAGTAAGTCTGTTCTCAGCCCGTCTTCCACTTGCTCTCTGAACTTTTGCAATCGGGGATCATTAGGTTGCGCAGCCTTGATGCGATCTACAAGAGAAGACTGCACCTGTAGTTGCCAAAACTGCCTGATTGCACTCGGCGTAACGACCTCTAGCTCGAGCTTCTGAAAATCTTCAATGATGCTTCTCTGGCTGGTCAATATCATAACCGCTGGCTTGCGACTGAGTGCATCGGGTACAACATTTACTTTTCTTGGATGATACTGCAAGTCTAAGTCATAGTCCGCCATTAATTCTAGCCATCGGCGCTGTCTCATATTCAGTTCTTTCTGAGTGAAGACGTACTTCAGACTCTTGTGATCTGTATACAACTCTACCTTCTCGCCTAACAGGTAATGCCTCCAGATCTTCAATGCGAAAACCACTGTGGCTAATTCCAAGTCGTGAGTAGGCTAGTTCCTCTCGTGCTTCCTCAGCTTTCGTGAGGCGTAAGCAACTACACGACCGTGTTGCATCAGAACGCAGCTTAAACCTCTTCCTGAATAATCGCTGTGTATCACCAGACCATCTGAATCGTCTGGCACTGTAATAGTGGGTATCATGGTCAATTTCCGTTTCAGTATCTCAAAAGCCTGAGTACATTCCTCTGTCCATACGTAAGGCACTTCCTTCTAAGTCAGCTAAATTGGGGGTCAGGTGATTACAAGGTTCGAGGATGAGATAAAAATAATTTCTGGTAATAAGGGAAAGAAATGTTGTAAAAAGAATCAATTTATGAATCAAGCGGGATTAAAGGTACAATACTTCAGGAAAAATTTGATTGAACTAGAACTTTATTATTCAGAAAATATTGATAGAGTACAGTTGAGAGATAAACGTGGCCCTAAACTATACATCGTTTTTATTCGGCCTTAAGAAAATAAAACAAGCCGCGTCAGTCGCGATTGTGGAAGTCCAACAAGTTGTGATAAGTTCTCGCGCTAAGATGGAGGCATCCATTCCCATAGTGCCCTGCCTGAACATCTGCTTGAGGTTCTTCAGCCTCGAGTTTCTCTTCACTCGAGCTTTCATCTTCCGACTCCTCCTGGGCTGGAGCTTCGTCTTCAGATTCCTCCACTATAGGGTTTTCTTCTACTGGCTCTTCCTGTCACGCCTCGCTTTCCAGAGTACGCTAAAGTGGGCACGTGACATAGCCAACCATGCACAGGTAGGAAATATCCATCCACAGTCACATTACGGTTGTAGAGATATCAAGAACAAAATAAAACTATCTAAAACATGTCCATAATCCAAGATAACATGAGTCAAGAATAAATAAATGCGGAAGCGAAAGATCCAATACAAAATAACTGGAATGTATGTCCCATAATGCGGGCTCACATCAGGAATAAAATGCAGGAAAGAAAAGCTAACTACTGCTAACACTCACAGCTCAGCCTGTCGGCTGAACTACTCCTGCTCGGACTGCGACAACGGTACAGAATCTGGACCATGCAAAACCCAGACGTCAGCGCGTCAAAACATCAAGTAATAACATAATAAACAGGCAATGCGAATATAAACATGAATAAAGAAAGGGTAAAAATGATATGAATCAGAGCAGTGCAGGGTAGTGTGCAGTGGCTAAACTAAACTGTTCTATCAGGTTCTCTGTTCTAAAGTCTTTGAAACCAAATTGATGAATCATCGATGTAATTCAATAGTATCCCGTACATACCCGGGACCACGGCCCCAGATTCTCGGGCTGAAACCGAGACATGCCGCTAGGCACCAAACAGGAATGTGTACAGATGAATGATGTCAGCATCATCATTCCAAGGCTGGCCTAGCCTAAAACTGATCAGAATAAGTAGTGAACTGTTGAGTTACAAGTCAGGTTTCACCTTTGATTTCACCATACCCCCACGTTATATGTGTAAGTCAAGTCAGGTATCCCGAAATCAAGAACTAATGCCAACACAGGATCAGGTAAACAGGTTTGTCTGGATAGACAACAGGAACGGTCCATGAGGACTACATGTCAGGTTTGTTGGCATTAGACACAAGATCAGGTAACGGGTCAGGTCATGGTACATCAGGTCAAGTCAAGCAGTATACGGTACCATGTCGGGTCAATCAATATGTATGTAGCAAGTCAGGTCAAGATGTAAACAATATCATGGGTGTGCTCATACTCAGTTACATAATCAAGCATGGTTATCAACAGCATGATCTAAGCAATGACTTAAGCAATAGGCAGATTCATTCAATTAGCAGTACAATTATCAGTTGTGTCACAGAGATGATTTCAACATTATAAGAATGCAGTAAGACAATTCTAGCCATTTAATTATGTTAACAAGTTTAAGACTTCATGGATGCAATGATATATATCTAAATATAAGTTCCATGGATGAAATCACAGTTTATGCAGGTTAAATGTACACGAGTGTCCGAATGAAGTAAAACGATAGATAAAGTGCCATAGGCTACGTTCTTAGTGAAAGTGAAATTAAAACATGTAATTGTGGTTATTAGGTTCAATACAGTAATTGCAAAAGGTAGGTTCCAAGTTTGAAAGATAAAATGATATATAACAATATTGTAAATGAAAATGGGAAATGATCTTACTAAAGTTAAAACTACAGGTTTAGGGTGCCATCAATGTGTAAGTAAATATTATTTAGCATGTAGCAAGGGGTACTTGCCTCGACGGGTCGCGGATCGGGAAAACGGAACGTAAAAAGTCGGCGGGGAAACTCGCGACGGCCGTACGGTTCACGGAATGAAACAGTGAAGCCACACGGGTCGGGGAACCACGCTAGAACGTCGGGACACATCGCCGGCACGGCCGGATTCCGGCGAGATGCAAAACAGAGAACGATCAAGAATGCAACAAGAAAAGAAAAATAAAGAAGGAGGGAAAGAGGATGGAGAAGGGAATGCTCACAAGTATCTGTGGGGAGGCTGTGGTCGTCGATCACGTCGACGGAGCTCCGGCGGTCGGCCTACGACGATAGCGACGGGAATCTACGGATCAATAAAAAATGAACCGAGAAAAGAAGAAGGAAGGAGAAGAGAGGAGGAGAGGAGAAGAAGCTTACTGGGTGCGCACGAAGGCTGGGGACACGGGGACGAGGTCACCGGCGGTGACTCCCGGCGGCGCAGACGCGTGCAGGGTGCGCAGTCCCCTCGTGCAGGTGCTCGGGAGGAAAGGGAAAGGAGGAGGAAGGTGCGGTGGATCGGTCGAGGGCGAGGAGGCGACAAGGCCGGTGATGGTGGTGTCGGCGTTGGGGCTGCGGCGGCGAGGGGCACGGCGGCTAGGGTTGCGCGAGGTGGGTGCTGGGTTGCGTTTGAAAGAAAAGGAGGAGGGAATAGTTTATATATAGAAGAAAGAGAGAGAGAAAGATAGAGAGAGAGAGAGACGGGGAGAGAGAGAGGAGATAGATAGAGAGAGAGACGGGGAGAGAGAGAGGAGTGAGATAGAGAGAGGCGAGAGATCGAGAGGAGAGAGAAAGAGAGAGAGAGAGAGTGGGGCCCACGGGTTAAAAGAGAGATTGTGATTGGTTGGCCAAGAAAAATTTGGTGAAAGATTTTAGTGAACAGAAAATATTCTGGGGTTATAAAAAAATATTAGAATTTGGGATTTTGGCGCAAAGTGAAATATTTCCAAATTGCGTCCGGGTCAGGTCCAAAAATTTGAAATTGAAATAAGAAAATTTTAGGCGGGATCCAAAATTTAAAATGAAGTATTTTACAATCAAAAAGCATACCCCCAAAACGGACACACGTACGTGCACGTAGCCGTCCAAACTTGCCCGTTTCACTGAACGGGACGAGAACACGATGCACGGACGCTACAACAGGGCTAGGGGTGTCAAGCAGGCCATGACAAATATTTTTAATTTTATTTTAGATGCCTTAAATTGTTGTATGCAGAAATGAATTGACGGGGGTAAAATTACAATAAGTAACAATCAAGCAAGATAAATGAAATAAGTGCCACAGTACGTTCAAACGGTAACTGAAATTAGTAGCATTGGGCTCAGGTGTTACATTATACCCAACTACAAAAAGAATTTCGTCCTCGAAATTCTAAGAATACAAAGATAGATAACTACAAGAAAATGTGAGGAAACTTCTGCCGGATTTCATCTTCTCGTTCCCAAGTGGACTCTCCATGCGTGCGATTACCCCAAGAAACAAGCACAAGAGGGATCACCTTGTTCTTAAGAACCTTTTCCCTTCGATCCACGATTTCAATCTGTCGCTCCTCAAAAGTCAAATCTTCTCGTACTGTTAACTCCGAATGATCCAATACGTGCGTTTCATCTCGAACATACCTACGGAGTTGAGATACGTGAAACACATCGTGCACATTCGCCAAGGACTGCGGTAACGCCAAACGATACGCTACCTCACCAACACGCTCCAAGATCTCAAAGGGTCCAACGAATCGAGGACTAAGCTTTCCTCGACTTCCAAAATGAATCACCCCTCTAGTCGGTGATATCTTCAAGAATACCAAATCACCCACGGCGAACTCTAGAGGTCTTCTCGACGTGTCTGCACAACTCTTCTGTCGGTCTTGTGCTACTTTCATATGACTTCTGATAGTGTTACCCTTCTCTACTGTCTGCACCACCAAATCTGGTCCCAACAATCTTCGTTCACCAACATCGTTCCAACAAACAGGTGAACGGCATTTACGACCATACAAAGCTTCAAATGGAGCCATCTGGATAGTTGCCAGAAAACTGTTGTTGTAAGAAAACTCCATCAAATGTAGATGATCCTCCCAAGAACCCTTGAAGTCCAACATGCATGGTCTCAACATATCTTCAAGAGTTTGGATCGTTCTCTCCGACTGACCATCAGTTTGAGGATGATAAGCTGTGCTAAACTTCAATCGAGTCCCCAAACTTCCCTGTAAACTTCTCCAGAAGTGTGATAAAAACCGAATGTCACGATCGGACACGATGCTCACCGGTACTCCATGCAATCTTACAATCTCTTGCATGTACCGCTCTGCCAAAGTCTCTGTTGATTGACCAACCCGAAAAGGAATAAAGCGAGCTGCCTTGGTCAATCGATCAACAATCACCCATATAGCATTATTTCTTTTTGGACTTCGCGGTAAAGCCGTCACAAAATCCATGGTTATATATTCCCACTTCCACTGAGGAATCGGAAGCGGTTGCAATAAACCAGCAACCCTTTGATGTTCAGCCTTAACTTGCTGACGCACCAAGCACTTTGCCACAAAGCGAGCAATCTCCCGTTTCATGCCTTCCCACCAGAAATGTTGTCGAATATCTCGGTACATCTTTGTGCCTCCTGGATGTATAGAATAAGCTGAACTGTGTGCCTCCTTCATAAGCTCTTCACGAATATCTCCCTTTGGCACACATAAACGGCTACCATACCTCAACGAACCATCTTCGTGGATCAATAAATCTGTTCGTAGTTCGGTTTCAACCTGTTCTCGAAACTTTTGCAGTCTAGGGTCCTGTGATTGTGCTGCTTTAATATTCTCGATCAACGATGAATGTACTTGCAGCTGCATCAACTGTCCCAAAGAATGCGGTAGCACAACCTCCAAGTCAAATCTTCGAAAATCTTTAACAAGCTCCTTCTGCGTAGTTAACACCTGAATTGCTGGAAACCGACTGAGCGCATCCGGCACGATATTAACCTTCCCCGGATGGTACTTAAGATCAAGATCGTAGTCAGCCATCAGCTCCAACCATCTACGCTGCCTCATATTAAGCTCCTTCTGCGTGAACACATACTTCAAGCTCTTATGATCAGTAAAAACTTCGACCCTTTCGCCCAACAGGTAGTGTCTCCAAATCTTCAAAGCGAAAATCACAGCCGCAAGTTCCAAGTCATGAGTTGGGTAATTCTTCTCATGGGTCTTCAACTGTCTTGATGCGTACGCTACAACCTTCCCATGCTGCATCAAAACACATCCCAATCCTTTCCCAGATGTGTCGCTGTGAATCACCAATCCTCCGGAATTGTCTGGCACGGTCAGAATAGGAGCGGTTATCAATTTCTGCTTCAACATCTCGAAAGCTAACGCACATTTGTCCGTCCATACAAAAGGTACCTCCTTGCACGTAAGCTTGGTTAACGGCTCCGCCAGACGAGCAAAGTTCTCCACAAATCTTCTGTAATACCCGGCGAGTCCAAGAAAGCTTCTTATCTCCGCAACATTCTTTGGAATCGGCCAATCTCGAACTGCTGCAATCTTTTCTGGATCGACGGCAATTCCATCGCCAGACACAACATGCCCCAAAAACTTTACTTCCTCCAGTCAAAACTCGCACTTACTCATCTTTGCATACAACCTCTCTTGTCTCAACGTTTGCAGTGCGATCTTCAAATGTTCAGCATGCTCCTCAAAACTCTTCGAATAAACCAGAATATCGTCAATAAAAACCACGATAAACTGGTCCAAGAACGGTGAAAAGATTCGGTTCATCAAGTCCATGAATATTGCCGGCGCATTCGTTACTCCGAAGGGCATCACTAAGTACTCGTAATGTCCATACCGAGTTCGGAACGCCGTCTTGCAAATATCTTCTGCTTTCACTCGGACCTGATGATATCCGGATCGCAAATCCAGCTTCGAGAATACCCTCGCGCCACTAAGCTGCTCGAAAAGTTCGCCAATGCGAGGGATCGGGTACTTGTTCTTAATAGTCACCCGGTTTAATTCTCGATAGTCGATGCACATCCTTCTTGTGCCGTCTTTCTTCTTCACTAGAAGAACTGGAGCTCCCAAAGACGAGTTACTGCTTCGGATCCAACCCTTCTCAAGCAATTCAGCAACCTGTTTCTTGACTTCTTCCAACTCTACTGGTGCCATTGGATAATACGCTTTGGATACTGGCGCTGCACCAGGAATAAGATCAATTGCGAACTCCACGTCTCGCTTCGGCGGTAATCCCGATATATCTTCAAACACGTCCATAAAATCGCGAACAACAGCCGGCTCTTCACTTTTATCAACTTCCATTGATGCAAGAATATTGTTTGTCGGCCTAGCCCTAAACTCGACTGGCCCGACAGAACTGCTTCCTCCAGTGAAGCTAAACTCGGGATGTCCGGGAATCTGGAAAATTACCTTCCTTGCCTTACAATCAATGTGAGCGTGGAAAGTGCCAAGAAAATCCATTCCCAAAACGACCTCGTAGCTGCCCGTATCAATCACCAAGAAATCTGCAAAAAGCTCCCGTCCGCAAACAACAATTGTACAATCTTTGCATTCCCTACTAGCTATGATTTTCCCATTCCCAGTGTGTATGTCCCAGAAACTAGACAGGGTCGTGTAGTCAATCGAGTGTGTAGTTAAAAACTTGGATGACATAAAACAATGGGATGCACCAGAATCAAATAACGCTAATGCGGAAAAACCATGAACGAGTAAAGTACCTGAAACAACTTCTCCTGACGCCTTAGCTTCTTCAGCTGTCAAGGTAAAAGCTCGAGCCTGATTAGGTCCTTGAGTCAGCTGTTTCTGTCCCTGGAACGGTCTCTGCGGAGGCTTCTGAAAATCATCCCTCGTATGAAGCTTCGACGGACAAGCACTAACAGCGTGATCTGCCGCTCCACAAACCAAACAAAGTCCCAGCCTCCTTCGACAATCCTTTTGCATGTGGCCAGGTAAATTGCAGTAGTTACAAGTCATGCTCTTTCTTCGATCGATGACAACAGGCTTCTTCATGGGTGCTATACCTCGACGGTCCACTGGAATACCTCTGCGACCATGAGCTCGGTTTGGTACAAATATTGGCTTCCTTACCGCAACTGCTGTCTGCTGCAAACTCCCCTTCATCCCAGATAAACTCTGCTGCTCTCGGGCTGCCGCAAGTACTTGTGAGAAAGTGGTCAAACCCAGGGAGACAATCTGCCTCTGGATGTCCACGTCCAAGCTGCGCATGAACCTCCGTGCCCTGTCTGCATCGTTGGCAACTAAAGGTCCAGCGAATCTGCTGAGTCTTGTCCATTCTGCTGCATGCACATCTACGGGTGCTCCATTCTGCTTTAGCCCGATGAATTTCTCTTCCATTTCCTCCCGTGCAGTCCGCGGGAAGAACTTCTCCAGGAAACTCTTTGAAAAATCCGCCCACTTGATCGGCTTGGGCAAACGGTTCTCCTCCACAAGCCACCATTCTCGGGCATAGTCCACTAACTGAATGCGTACTACATCAACTCTTTTCTCATCTGGAATTTGTGCCGCAATAAGCAAGTTCTCTGTGTCAACTAGCCACTGCTCCGCTGGCAGTGGCTCCTCCAAACCAGTAAATGTAGACGGACCCAAACGCCTGAAATCTGCTACGGTCCCTACTCGGTCGACTGGTTTAGCTCCAACATTGTTCACAGACTGCTGAACGATCTGCAAACCTTCCTGAAATGATTCCGCTTGCTGCTGGATCAGTTCGGTCTGTTTCTTTTGACTCTCCAGCATTCCTCTTATCACTCCAAGCATGGCGGCTTCGTCCACACGCCTTTGGTACGTCTTCAAATTCTTACCGGCCATATTCCTGAAATCAAAACACCCAACATTAGCATGATGATAGATTCTGAATATAGATCAAGGCTAGAACTCCAAGTTACTTAAATAGAGTGCCGCATTATAACTATGCCGCGGTATCATAGCCACAATCACATAACTCCACCCAAGTCGCCTAAGTCCTAGAGATAACAAGGAATCGGGTTTCGAGTCGATATGCAAAGGAAGTTTGCACATCGTAGAAGATATAATCAGGAAGAATGTGATTCAAGAATGGTAAACGGCAAGGTGGCAGGACATGTTTCCTAAACACGGGTATTCTGATTCGTGTATTGGGTACAATACCCAACTACAAAAGAATCAACCCGACTAACCTATGTCTCTGATACCAAAAGAACCATGTCACGCCCCGCTTTCCAGAGTACGCTAAAGTGGGCACGTGACATAGCCAACCATGCTACCTGTGGGTAGGAAATATCCATCCATAGTCACATTACGGTTGTAGAGATATCAAGAACAAAATAAAACTATCTAAAACATGTCCATAATCCAAGATAACATGAGTCAAGAATAAATAAATGCGGAAGCGAAAGATCCAATACAAAATAACTGGAATGTATGTCCCATAATGCGGGCTCACATCAGGAATAAAATGCAGGAAAGAAAAGCTAACTACTGCTAACACTCACAGCTCAGCCTGTCGGCTGAAGTACTCCTGCTCGGATTGCGACAGCGGTACATAATCTGGGCCATGCAAAACCCAGACGTCAGCGCGTCAAAACATCAAGTAATAACATAATAAACAGGCAATGCGAATATAAACATGAATAAAGAAAGGGTAAAAATGATATGAATCAGAGCAGTGCAGGGTAGTGTGCAGTGGGTAAACTAAACTGTTCTATCAGGTTCTCTATTCTAAAGTCTTTGAAACCAAATTGATGAATCATCGATGTAACTCAATAGTATCCCGTACATACCCGGGACCACGGCCCCAGATTCTCGGGATGAAACCGAGACATGCCGCTAGGCACCAAACAGGAATGTGTACAGATGAATGATGTCAGCATCATCATTCCGAGGCTGGCCAAGCCTAAAACTGATCAGAACAAGTAGTGAACTGTTGAGTTACAAGTCAGGTTTCACCTTTGATTTCCCCATACCCCCAAGTTATATGTGTAAGTCAAGTCAGGTATCCCGAAATCAAGAACTAATGCCAACACAGGATCAGGTAAACAGGTTTGTCTGGATAGACAACAGGAACGGTCCATGAGGACTACATGTCAGGTTTGTTGGCATTAGACACAAGATCAGGTAACGGGTCAGGTCATGGTACATCAGGTCAAGTCAAGCAGTATACGGTACCATGTCGGGTCAATCAATATGTATGTAGCAAGTCAGGTCAAGATGTAAACAATATCATGGGTGTGCTCATACTCAGTTACATAATCAAGCATGGTTATCAACAGCATGATCTAAGCAATGACTTAAGCAATAGGCAGATTCATTCAATTAGCAGTACAGTTATCAGTTGTGTCACAGAGATGATTTCAACATTATAAGAATGCAGTAAGACAATTATAGCCATTTAATTATGTTAACAAGTTTAAGACTTCATGGATGCAATGATATATATCTAAATATAAGTTCCATGGATGAAATCACAGTTTATGCAGGTTAAATGTACACGAGTGTCCGAATGAAGTAAAACGATAGATAAAGTGCCATAGGCTACGTCCTTAGTGAAAGTGAAATTAAAACATGTAATTGTGGTTATTAGGTTCAATACAGTAATTGCAAAAGGTAGGTTCCAAGTTTGAAAGATAAAATGATATATAACAATATTGTAAACGAAAATGGGAAATGATCTTACTAAAGTTAAAACTACAGGTTTAGGATGCCATCAATGTGTAAGTAAATATTATTTAGCATGTAGCAAGGGGTACTTGCCTCGACGGGTCGCGGATCGGGAAAACGGAACGTAAAACGTCGGCGGGGAAACTCGCGACGGCCGCACGGTTCACGGAATGAACCCAAACGACGAACAGTGAAGCCACACGGGTCGGGGTACCACGCTGGAACGTCGGGACACGTCGCTGGCATGGCCGGATTCCGGCGAGATGCAAAACAGCGAACGATCAAGAATGCAACAAGAAAAGAAAAGAAAAATAAAGAAGGAGGGAAGGAGGATGGAGAAGGGAATGCTCACAAGTATCTGTGGGGAGACTGTGGTCGTCGATCACGTCGACGGAGCTCCGGCGGTCGGCCTACGACGATAGCGACGGGAATCTACGGATCAATAAAAAATGAACCGAGAAAAGCAGAAGGAAGGATAAGAGAGGAGGAGAGGAGAAGAAGCTTACTGGGTGCGCAAGAAGGCTGGGGACACGGGGACGAGGTCACCGGCGGCGACTCCCGGCGGCGCAGACGCGTGCAGGGTGCGCAGTCCCCTCATGCAGGTGCTCGGGAGGAAAGGGAAAGAAGGAGGAAGGTGCGGTGGATCGGTCAAGGGCGAAGAGGCGACGAGGCCGATGATGGTGGTGTCGGCGTTGGGGCTGCGGCGGCGAGGGGCATGGCGGCTAGGGTTGCGCGAGGTGGGTGTTGGGTTGCGTTTGAAAGAAAAGGAGGAGGGAATAGTTTATATATAGAAGAGAGAGAGAGAGACCGGGAGAGAGAGAAGAGAGAGAGAGAGAGATAGAGACCGGGAGAGAGAGAGGAGAGAGATAGAGAGAGGCGAGAGATTGAGAGGAGAGAGAAAGAGAGAGAGAGTGGGGCCCACGGGTTAAAAGAGATATTGTGATTGGCTGGCCAAGAAAAATTTGGTGAAAGATTTTAGTGAACAGAAAATATTCTGAGGTTATAAAAAAATATTAGAATTTGGGATTTTGGCGCAAAGTAAAATATTTCCAAATTGCGCCCGAGTCGGGTCCAAAAATTTGAAATTGAAATAAGAAAATTTTAGGCGGGATCCAAATTTTAAAATGAAGTATTTTACAATCAAAAAGCATACCCCCAAAACGGACACATGTACGTACACGTAGCCGTCCAAATTTACCCGTTTCACTGAACGGGACGAGAACACGATACACGGACGCTACAACAGGGCTAGGGGTGTCAAGCAGGCCATGACAAATATTTTTAATTTTATTTTAGATGCCTTAAATTGTTATATGCAGAAATGAATTGACGGGGGTAAAATTACAATAAGTAACAATCAAGCTGTAAGTCCATGCTACCTCTCCCGGTACTTTCGGGCATGCGGAATTTGGTGAAAAACAATTTTTCTAGAGGTGGTAACATGGACTCAAAACCGGATCTTTGTTAAACATCTAACTAACATCCTAACTAGGAGTTGTTAACTACTCGGTTAGGGGGTTATACCTTTCTTTCTTGATCTCCTTCGTCTTCAAGCCTCGATGGTTGTCCGGATCGCCTTCACTCCGTCGTCTCCTTGCGCCGAAGATAGATCCACCTCGAAAGCTTCTACCTTTGGCTTCTTCTTCGATCTTTGAAGAAACTAGTTCACTTGGTTTGCTAAACCTTATGAACTAGAATGAGTAGAGAAGAGTGTGTTGGGATTTTATTCTATGGTTCTTGGTTCTCAACACATGAGACAAGTGAACCATAAACAAAAAGAGAGGGAGAGCAAGAGGAAGGAGATGAGAGCTCAAGAACAAGAGAGAGAATGAGAATGATAGAATGAGAAAGACTTTTCTCTCTTGGCTCTCATAATCCAAAACCATCATCACAAAAATAGCAATCAAGTGTTGTGTAAAATGGTTTAAGCTACAATAGCCATATCATTTCATGCACTCATTTTGCATAAGAGAACAAGCAAGCAAAAGTCTTTGCCATGAAATGATAGCCATTGTCATCATGATGGTCAACTAGTCAAACCTAGTCAACCGGTCAACAAAGTCAACAAGTCAACAAAGTCAACCCCTCAACAACCATGTCACCACAATACTTAATTAATATTATTGTTAATCATATATCATATTCTCATTAGGGTTGAGCAAAAAGTCAATAGTCAACAGTCAACGGTCAACAACCCTAATGAGAATCCCCTGCCTCTGTCTCTCCGTCAACTGTGCATACACACCCGCATCCGCGTTCCGAGGAACACGAATACATACTGGATAAATCCAATCCCAAAACGTACAATAGGATCTGGCTTAAACCAAAGCCCGCTAGTGTTAACTGTCCGGACACTGTACGTGCACAAGTGCATGGATGTGACCGAACCCTGTCGCAAAACCATGCGATCTGTCGCAAAACCATACGACCTCTACTCTTTTGCCTAAAGGCGTATAGCTTTCTGTGTGGGACTCTAAAGACTCAACACTACGCTGGCAGTGGGTTTAACCACAGACCGCAAGCGGCACTAGCTGTGCGTAACGGTCCCCAGGCAGATGCTGACAAGAAGACTGACGAGGTGAAACCCATCTGAACTCCTACTGAGCCTGAATGTGACAATCTCCGTACAGTCCGGTCTGTTCGTCTGATACATCGCATGGCGGGCCTAGGGGGGCGGTAAACGTCAGTCCCCTAATAGCGGTACAAGTCGTGTCAGAGTGAAGCCCAAAACACCCTGAGATAACATTGGAAGCCTACCAGTATATCTCGATTGCCCTGGCCAGGGACTACTCGTGTAATGGCTCTCCTAGACACAGCGCGATGTCAACCCCCAATACCGGGAGAGACGAATCCTGTCTAACCGTCATTGCCTCCAAGTGCTTCGGGACTGCACCCAACTACCACCTGTTTGCATGACTCCTTTGAGCCGTGGTAGGGTAGTAATCAAAGTACAGTGGGAACACACTCGAGGCGAAGTGACAGTGTCAAGTCAGCGGACTAAGCTGTACTCATGTCACCTGGGAACTGATAACTGACGATAGGTATAATACCAACCGGTCAGTTCCCGACGAGTCCTGTCCAGTGTACTCGTAACCTAACGAGCACCCGTATACTATCTCCAGTACGACGTACTGATGGCTGTGGGACAGACCATCTCCCACACTGGGATGAGAAGCGCATACGCTAGTCTACTCCGGAGTATCGATGCCCTGTCTCGATAGTCCTGCGACTAGGGACCTGTATAAGGATGTGCTTATAGATTACCCAGCCCCCACTAGTGTGACTGCCATCACAACGCTGGTAATCAAGCAAAGATCCTAAGGGCTCCACTAATGTGTATAGGTGATATACAAAAATAAACACATGTACACATTGAAGTAGAAACAAACCAAGTAGCATACTACTATTTTGAGCAAGATTGTTTATATAAGGTGAATATCCCAAGCTTCCATTAAGTAATATACAAACTAGTATGATACAGTAATGGCCTTTAGGGCATATACACTAACAATCTCCCACTTGCACTAAGGCCATGTACTGGCGTATCGAAGACCTATCATCTCGATCAGCCGCTCGAACTGAGTCTGGGGTAGGGCCTTCGTGAGTGGATCTGCAGTGTTATCTTCTGAATTTACTCTCTTTACCTCGATCTCCCGGCGATCAATGATCTCCCTGATCTGGTGGAACCGCCTCAAAATGTGCCTGGACTTCTGATGGGACCTGGGTTCCTTCGCTAAAGCTATAGTGCCGTTGTTGTCACAATACAGCGGTATTGGATCAACACTGGTAGGAACCACCTGAAGTTCCGTGAGGAACTTCTTCATCCAGACAGCTTCCTTTACGGCATCGCAAGCAGCTATGTACTCCGCTTCCATGGTTGAGTCAGCAACGGTTTCCTGCTTGGAACTCTTCCAGCAAACCGCCCCTCCATTGAGGGTAAAGACATAACCCGACATGGACTTGGAGTCATCCTTGTCATTCTGGAAGCTGGAGTCAGCAAAGGCCTCAATCTGGAGGTCTTTTCCGCCATACACCAAGAACATCTCCTTAGTCCTTCTCAGGTACTTGAGAATGTTCTTTACTGCTATCCAGTGTTTCTCCCCTGGGTTCGACTGATACCGGCTTACAACGCTCAATGCGTATGCTACATCTGGTCTGGTACATAACATCGCATACATAATAGAGCCTACCGCAGATGCGTAGGGTATTGATGACATGCGAGCCCTTTCCAAATCAGTATTGGGAGACATCTCTTTGGAGAGGGTGATTCCGTGACAAGCCGGTAGATTACCGCGCTTGGAATCTTCCATACTGAATCGTTTCAGTATGGTGTCGATGTACCTTGACTGTGAAAGTCCCAATATCCTCTTAGATCTATCACGATAGATCTGGATCCCCAGAATGTAGTTGGCATCGCCCAGGTCCTTCATGGAGAACCTCTGCGACAAGAATCCTTTGACTGACTATAGCATAGGAATATCATTTCCTATTAGGAGAATGTCATCAACGTACAAGACGAGGAATACCACATTTCTCCCTACAATCTTACTGTAAATGCATGGTTCATCTGGGTTTTTGACAAAGTCGAATTCTTTGACAGTATCATCAAAGCAGATGTTCCAACTCCGCGATACCTGCTTTAAGTCCATAGATGGACTTGAGCAACTTGCACACTTTACCGCTGCTCCCACTCTGAATGAATCCCTCTGGCTGATCCATATAGACGCACTCTTCCAAATTTCCATTTAGGAAAGCCGTCTTTATGTCCATCTGCCAGATCTCATAATCGTGGAAGGCAGCAATGGCAAGAAGGATCCGAATGGATTTAAGCATGGCTACCGGAGAAAAGGTCTCGTCATAGTCCAAACCAGGTCTTTGACGAAAACCCTTTGCAACGAGCCTAGCTTTATAGGTTTCAACCTGCCCATCTACACCAATCTTCTTTCTGAAGATCCATTTGCAGCCTACGGGTTTTACCCCTTCTGGAGCAAAGTCCAAAGTCCAAACTTTGTTGGTGTACATGGACTCCATCTCGGTCCGCATTGCATCCAGCCATTTTACCGAGTCAGCGCTCTGAATGGCTTGCTGGAAGCTAGTAGGCTCATTATAATCTATGATGCAATCCTCTCTATCCCCGTCTATGAGAAAACCGTAGTATCTCTCGGGCGGATGAGACTGCCTACTACTCCTGCGGAGCGGCGTAGGAATGTTCGGTTCTCCTGAAACGTCTGGTTCATCCAAGCTTTCAGTAACAGCTTGTGGTTCTGGAATTTCTTCCAGTTCTATTGCACCCCCACTTATCTGATTTTCCAAAAATTCAGTTTCCAAGAAGTGGGCATGCGGAGAAACAAAAACTTTTTGTTCTTTTGCGGAATAGAAAAGATACCCTCTGGAGTTTTTTGGGTATCCCACAAACTTACACAGTACTGAGCGTGCCTCGAGCTTATCCGCATGCTGCTTTTTTATAAAAGCTGGACATCCCCATACCTTAAGATACTTAAGACAGGGTTTCTTCCCACTCCACATCTGATATGGGGTGGTAGGCACAGTCTTGGTTGGAGCCTTGTTCAAGAGATATGCAGCTGCTTCTAGTGCATAACCCCAGAAAGATCGCGGTAACTCAGCCTTACTCATCATGGAACGAACCATATCCAATAGGGTCCGATTCCGCCTTTCCGATACACCGTTGTGTTGTGGTGTGTATGGAGGAGTAAGTTGAGAGAGAATTCCATTCTCTTTTAAGTAGCCCAGAAACTCGGCACTCAAGTATTCTCCACCTCGATCCGATCTTAGAATCTTGATACTTTTGCCGGTTTGTTTTTCAATTTCATTTTTGTATTCTTGAAATTTCCCAAAGGCTTCGGATTTGTGCTTCATTAAGAAGACATGTCCATACCTAGAGAAATCATCTGTGAAAGTAATGAAGTATGAATAACCACTTCGCGCATGTGTAGACATTGGACCACACACATCACTGTGTATGAGTCCCAAGAGCTTGCTCGCTCTTTCTCCGCGTCCAGTGAACGGAGTCTTTGTCATCTTTCCCATGAGACAAGATTCACAAGTGGCATAAGACTGATACTCGAACGGATTCAAGTACCCTTCTTTATGTAACTTAGTTAATCGTGTTTCATTAATGTGACCCAGTCTACAATGCCATAAGAAAGCCTGATTTGTTTCCGGAGACTTTCTTTTAAGTGTGTTCTGGACACTAAAAATCTGAGCTTGATTTAACACGTATATTCCGTTCTGTAATATACCTGACCCAATCAGAACTTGATTTAGGTGGATGTGTACTACATCGCTTACAAAAGTAAATTCATATCCTTCCTTAGAAAGTAAGGATACAGATATGATATTACAAGTCGCATCTGGTATATACAAACAGTTACGCAAAATCAATATCTGCCCAGTTGTCAGTCCAAGATGATATTCCCCTACGGATTCAGCATCCATGCTCATTCCGTTAGCAACCCTGAGAGTCATATCACCTTTCCTGATAACCCTACGGTTTCTCAGAGCCTGTAACGAATTACAGATATGAGATCCTGATCCGGTATCCAATACCCAGGAAGTAGGGTTAACTGACATACAGTTCTCAATCACAAATACACTCGAAGCTGAAGCCACAACATGCTTCGAATTCTGGCTACTGGCTTTGCAAGCTCTGCAATCCTTCTGCCAATGTTCATTCCCGTTACAATAGGAACATCCCTCTTTAATCATATCCAGTCCCGAAACTTTTGCCCTTCCTTTTCCTTCTTCTTCCCTGGTTTTTTTCAGGGTATAAGCAGAGGGCAGGGACTGTAGAATTAGGTCAATACTTGACCCATTCTCCAACGTGGTCTCCAGGTCCGTGAGCTCAAAATAGCTGGTCTCTGTAAGGACGTTGCCCCCTACAGATGACCCGACAGCCAACCTCGCTTGAAGCAATTCGTTCGAGGTCTCATATCTTGCGATACGAGATTGCTCTCCATATAAAACTTTGTTATGGAGGAAGATAGAAACTGAGTCCATCTTCTCGTGCTGCCTCTGGTTTGCACCATCAACTGAGGCTAACACGAGGCACTTGGCTTTCGCACAATCCTTTTCCGATGTCCTGCGGATGTGAACATTCGTGACAGGGGAAACTGGAGCTGAGACGGCAGGGATTTGATTAGTTAAGAGGTGTCCCAGCTTGTCATGGGCAATGGACATCTGGACAGACCTTTGCCAGTCAAAACAGTCAGGTTCAGTCATCTTATTATCTAGATGTAACCTAGGTGTAGTCACAGGGTCGCTGCAATTAAGAGAGAGAGAAGAATACACTCAGCATGATGCTCTTGCAAGTTTAGATTGGTTTTTAATTTGTCTAAACAGGATGGCTCCCACTGTCTCTCGAATCCCTCCTCAAACCAAAAAGGAAGAATTAGTCAGGATCAATCTCACCGTACAATTCTTGCTTAACCGTTCAGCCAGGCTGGTGTCGGTACTTCGAGGGAGGTTTTCCAACGCTTTCGCGAAGTTCCTTAATTTAAGAACCTCTTTTCCCTGGGGGCGTAGCCCCGCTAACACCTTTCTAGACACCTACTTGGTTTATAACATTGATCGTTAAGTGAGAAATTTCCCGAGGAGTAGCATATACTCACAGTAGGATCGGGATCCAAATATCATTGCGTGACAAAACTGAAGGAATCCTACCAGAATCATCACACTCCAAATGGTATGCAGTGCTAGCAAGTTTCAGTTCTTTTGAAACTCCCGATGTGGATTTTTGCCCCATGCTCTTATGACCTTGACGAAGGTCAACAAATCATAAGTCACATGTCAAGTTCTACCCGTCATTATCCAGGTCAATTTGAACCCACCCGTATATACCCTTGACGAAGGTTAACAAGGTAATACGACTGTCCCAAACCAACGCATCTATCTATGCTACATATGAACACCCAACAGCTACCAATCACTATGCCTTGACGAAGGTCAACAAATATAGCTTGAATACTATTGAATATTCATACGAAACGACGGAGGGCTACGAATGGTTTTGGCGAAACCTTGAACGTAGTGAACTTGATATAATCGAAGGAACGAAATAGCTTTTAAAAGGAGTGGCTCAAGCTCCGCATTTGAAAGTTAGTTTTGAAAAGAACCGAGTGGTTTTTCGAAAGTGTTCCAACGACTTTTACTTGGTTTATTTTCTTGCATTAGTTCTTTTAATGCGTGTTTTACTTGCATTAGTTCTTTTAATGCGTCCCATCATTTAAAACCTACCATTGCAGAAAACAACCAAAATATGACGTACGCTTATGCCATTCGCATTCGCCACGGGGCCCCGTCATTACCCGTTAGGTTACTTAACTAACGACAGAGCGGGGGCTGGGCTAGCGCGGCTGTAAAACATAAGCAACGCCTAAATAATATCATATATAGATATATTGCAATGATAGACATTTCAGATCACAGATGAACACATTGGATATACTAGGAAGCTGCAATTCGTACGAGCCTGTAACGAAAAGCAGATTACACGGTCGCGGTGAATAGCCAATACCCCACCCAAGACCCCTACGGGTGCGGCAAACTACTCGCCAAGTACCCGAAGCGAAGCAACCTCCCTCAACCCCGTGAGTAGGCCACTCGGCACTTCGGCATACCCGGTAGTTTGTGCACCCCCTCCATGGGTCTATCCTAGGAGCAAAAACGGTAAAAAGAAATTATACAATGACGGCTACAACCCCGACCCGGTTGTGCGGCCATACAAATAATTATTACATCAATTTACAAATTTACATGAATTGAAAGAAAAGAAAACTCTCGTCTCACAACTCCCGGCTATTCACCCGCGACAATCCAATGAATTCATATACACATTCCAATGACATTACAGATCATAGATTTGTATAACCCCCACTAATCGACATATAGCGATTAGTAGACGTTCAATACAAATATCACATCACAGAAAAACCCGTCAGCTTAAGTCTTTTAGAAGTTCGATCAAAAATACGGATTTAAAGGCCCCAAATACAAAATTTTCGTTCTGGAAAATCTGGGCAGAAAACACATGTCCCAAAAATCCCAAAACAGACCCAGAAGCACTCTGCAAGAAGAATTTTCCCCGACCGAGTTAACACGGCCGCGGAACCGCGGCGGGAGCATGCTCCCGCCGCGTTTCCGCGGCACATTGAACGATTCAGGGGACAAAATTTCTTGGGTGTTCACACAAAAGCCTGAGCCGATTTTTAAGATATGATTTATCAATTTTTGAACAGAAAAAATTTCGGCAGAAACTTGACAGTTTTGGGTTTGTTTTGCGACTTTTCTTTGATCGATCTTCTAGCTACTTTGCTAACATGTTAGATAGAGTTTAACCTGGCTCTGATACCACTGTAAGTCCATGCTACCTCTCCCGGTACTTTCGGGCATGCGGAATTTGGTGAAAAACAATTTTTCTAGAGGTGGTAACATGGACTCAAAACCAGATCTTTGTTAAACATCTAACTAACAACCTAACTAGGAGTTGTTAACTACTCGGTTAGGGGGTTATACCTTTCTTTCTTGATCTCCTTCGTCTTCAAGCCTCGATGGTTTTCCGGATCGCCTTCACTCCGTCGTCTCCTTGCGCCGAAGATAGATCCACCTCGAAAGCTTCTACCTTTGGCTTCTTCTTCGATCTTTGAAGAAACTAGTTCACTTGGTTTGCTAAACCTTATGAACTAGAATGAGTAGAGAAGAGTGTGTTGGGATTTTATTCTATGGTTCTTGGTTCTCAACACATGAGACAAGTGAACCATAAACAAAAAGAGAGGGAGAGCAAGAGGAAGGAGATGAGAGCTCAAGAACAAGAGAGAGAATGAGAATGATAGAATGAGAAAGACTTTTCTCTCTTGGCTCTCATAATCCAAAACCATCATCACAAAAATAGCAATCAAGTGTTGTGTAAAATGGTTTAAGCTACAATAGCCATATCATTTCATGCACTCATTTTGCATAAGAGAACAAGCAAGCAAAAGTCTTTGCCATGAAATGATAGCCATTGTCATCATGATGGTCAACTAGTCAAACCTAGTCAATCGGTCAACAAAGTCAACAAGTCAACAAAGTCAACCCCTCAACAAGCATGTCACCACAATACTTAATTAATATTATTGTTAATCATATATCATATTCTCATTAGGGTTGAGCAAAAAGTCAATAGTCAACAGTCAACGGTCAACAACCCTAATGAGAATCCTCTGCCTCTGTCTCTCCGTCAACTGTGCATACACACCCGCATCCGCGTTCCGAGGAACACGAATACATACTGGATAAATCCAATCCCAAAACGTACAATAGGATCTGGCTTAAACCAAAGCCCGCTAGTGTTAACTGTCCGGACACTGTACGTGCACAAGTGCACGGATGTGACCGAACCCTGTCGCAAAACCATGCGACCTGTCGCAAAACCATGCGACCTCTACTCTTTTGCCTAAAGGCGAATAACTTTCTGTGTGGGACTCTAAAGACTCGACACTACGCTGGCAGTGGGTTTAACCACAGACTGCAAGCGGCACTAGCTGTGCGTAACGGTCCCCAGGCAGATGCCGACAAGAAGACTGACGATGTGAAACCCATCTGAACTCCTACTGAGCCTGAATGTGACAATCTCCGTACAGTCCGGTCTGTTCGTCTGATACATCGCATGGCGGGCCTAGGGGGCGGTAAACGTCAGTCCCCTAATAGCGGTACAAGTCGTGTCGGAGTGAAGCCCAAAACACACTGAGATAACACTGGAAGCCTACCAGTATATCTCGATTGCCCTGGCCAGGGACTACTCGTGTAATGGCTCTCCTAGACACAGCACGATGTCAACCCCCAATACCGGGAGAGACGAATCCTGTCTAACCGTCACTGCCTCCAAGTGCTTCGGGACTGCACCCAACTACCACCTGTTTGCACGACTCCTTTGAGCCGTGGTAGGGTAGTAATCAAAGTACAGTGGGAACACACTCGAGGCGAAGTGACAGTGTCAAATCAGCGGACTAAGCTGTACTCATGTCACCTGGGAACTGATAACTGACGATAGGTATAATACCAACCGGTCAGTTCCCGACGAGTCCTGTCCAGTGTACTCGTAACCTAACGAGCACCCGTATACTATCTCCAGTACGACGTACTGATGGCTGTGGGACAGACCATCTCCCACACTGGGATGAGAAGCGCATACGCAAGTCTACTCCAGAGTATCGATGCCCTGTCTCGATAGTCCTGCGACTAGGGACCTGTATAAGGATGTGCTTATAGATTACCCAGCCCCCACTAGTGTGACTGCCATCACAACGCTGGTAATCAAGCAAAGATCCTAAGGGCTCCACTAATGTGTATAGGTGATATACAAAAATAAACACATGTACACATTGAAGTAGAAACAAACCAAGTAGCATACTACTATTTTGAGCAAGATTGTTTATACAAGGTGAATATCCCAAGCTTCCATTAAGTAATATACAAACTAGTATGATACAGTAATGGCCTCTAGGGCATATACACTAACACAAGCAAGATAAATGAAATAAGTGCCACACTACGTTCAAACGGTAACTGAAATTAGTAGCATTGGGCTCGGGTGTTACACTTCCCTTTCGGCGGGAGCTTCCTCATCGGAATCCTCTACCATATGTTCTGCCTCTCCCGGGTCCCTTTCTGGATCCTCTTCTATATGGTCTTCCTCGGGATTATCCTCTTCAGGATCCTCATCCGGTTCCTCCTCTACTGCATTTTCCTGTGGATCCTCTTCTATCGGGTCTTCTTCGGGATCCACTTATTCAGGGTCCTCCTCTTCCTCGTCAGAATCGTTAATCATATTGATCTCTGGAGCTGCGACATCTACTCCCTCGTCCTTGGATTCGCTGTCGTCGAAAATGACCTGTGGGCCATCGACCTCATCATCTGAACCCACTAATATACAGTCGAAAGAAACGCAGGACTGAGCGTCCTCATCGAGAAGCGGTGCTGCCCCAGGGTTGGCCATGGTCTGAAACGCAAGGGTCATGATCAGATAGTGTATCACGAAGGAAAATAACGATTAATGATGCGGAACACGAGGAAAGGATGAAGTAGATAAGATTCAAAACATGAACTTGAGTGGTGATGCACAAGTAGTATATGGAAGTGAAAGCAAGGGAACAAAGTATGATTCAATGGATCCCTAAATTGAACTGCAATCTTATACTAAACCCAAGGCTCTGATACCAACAAAACCATGTCACGCCCCGCTTCCCAAAATACGGAATACAAGGGTGACAAGGCCAGCCATGCTCCTACGGTCAAGGAAAAATCCTGTCGTAGTCATATTTCGGCTTCTAACATTATATGGTAATCAGTAAAAATACAATACGGGCAAAGAGAATGCGGTCACTAAAACTATAGGATATAAAGAGATCTGAGCTCAAAGGAAGTAAACAAGAGAGCAACTAATCAGGAATATCAATGGAGAATTATAACTGGTTCACTGTTCTGGATCTTCACGGCCTTCTCGAGATCAGTCAAATCCACCTCTTTCACTGAGCATGCATACTCAGGTCGTCAGAGCAACATAATAACAATATTATAATAATAACAAAGATAAGAAAATGAAAGTAATAACGGTGGAGATAAAATGCAGGTAATCAATATATCACTAATTGATGCACTGTATGATCTGTGTCCCTATCGGTCTCTAAGTCACTTTTGAAATCGAGTTGTGGAAAGGAGGATCATGTTTAATGAGGGTCTCGTACATACCCGAGACTACGGCCCGCTATCGCCCGGGACATAACCCTGTCAGCCGGACCGCTAGGCCCAACCTAATATATATAAGAGTCGTTGTTCGAATGATCATCCTCTAAATCACTGTCCTCGCGAAATACAATTCCCTTTCCACTTCGATTTCCCCCTTTTCCCCAGGTTTCACTATTCGTGAGTATAGGCTAGTTGTGTACAAGTACGCATCAATAACACGATTTCTTTCACTGTTCACTGTATGGTTCATTGTCACGAATCACTCACTATTTATTGGTATACTTGACACAACCACACCAATACTACCCACGTTCGACAATGAAATATACTCTGAGAATTAACATGAATGTCCACTATCACTAGAGGTCTTGTGGTCGAGTAGAACTATGAATCATGCCATTAAACAGTTTATATGCAGTACAAGTCGCTATGCATCTTATGAGCTTAGAAAATTTGTATTAAATCATGCATTCAGAATTAAGCAAAAAGATACAAAAGCAATAATAAGTAAACTCGGTCGGAAGTTCAACGAAATTAATTTCAAGTCAATCGGGTTTCAGGTTCACAAGTTACAATGATTTCATTTTAAGTGTCCGCTGCTGGAAATTCAGTTGCTGAACTGAATGTCCATTTCGGAACACGGTTTTCATCCTGTTCGGATCAAAATTAGGCGATGATATAATTGAAAAAAATTTAGTTTTATCAGTTAGGTTTCCAACTCACCAGACGGATCGATGATATCCATGGTGTACTGGAAGTTATGCACTGTACATCAAAGGGGTATAAGGTATGTCCCTGTTTGGGACTGCTATATGTTCTGTTAATTTAAAATACAGTTTAAATAGTAAACGACAGTAGAAATAGATGAAATATTTTCATTAGTTATATAACTGTTTCATCTTCGCTATGGTATAGGGTTCCGCATTATAACATGTTCATACAGCAGAGTGGAAGCATTACAAAATGAGAATCAACGGTTAGTGCTGATCTGGACTGCAGTCCAGAGCCGCACTCCGAACCAGTTTCCGTCATCATTTTAGCATAGAATTAGATTAAAACTCTTATGGGGTTCTAGGTCGTTGAGTCGACTTCGATTTTAGCCCTCGAACACAATATTCCAATTTATAATCAATTAACTGTGATTTTTATGAGTTTCATGTACGGAAAATTTCAGTTTTAATGGGCTAAAAAGGGAATGACCTATCACATCAATAACGACTGTATTTTCCAGCCAAATTATAACACGACGTTCGTTATTAATCGGGCCATCCTATGTGATCAGTTTCCGTCAATTTAATAGGGGGTTTCCATTCGGATTTTGCATCAAACACTGACATTATTATTAATTCGCACGACGTGTGTATACAGAATTTATTTGTATTTCGATTTGTAATAGGTAAAAATTAGCATGAAGAAAGTAGTGTACTTTCTGACAATGTGTTGACGACGGTACGGCAGCGGCACGATCGCGACACACGCATGGCTAGGGTTCACAGCTTCGGCTCGAGCTTGGGTTCTTGGCAGTGGAGGCTTGGTTGCTGGGGTCCCGACGGCGAGAGTGGTGGTGGTCTGTTGTCGGCGACAGAGGAGGGGCTCGGCGAGTTCATCGGCGACAGCAAGGGAGATGGGCTCTGGATAGAGGGCTGTAGGTGTTGATCGGGTGTTGAGGTGGAAGTGAGGGCGCGATTGAGGTAGTCGATGCGAGCGATGATGATGGTAGTAGGGAAGACCGGAGGTGATGGAAGCGAAGTTGACGGTGAGGTGATTGCAGGGGAGCTTGAAGTGGCCGTCGCTGGTTGCGGTGATGGAGGTGGAGTTGGTCGGCGATGCTCGTGGTAGGTTGCGGTGGTGCAGGCGGGTAGTGGAATGTGACGAGGAGGTGGCGATGAGAGGAGGAGGAGGAGCTGTTGGGGAGAGTGGTCGGAGCTCTGTGGCTGGGGAAAGCTTTTGGGTGAGGAGGCGGTGGCACAGTGAAAAAGAGAGGCAATGGGGATGAGGGCTCGGCTTTGTAGGAGAGAGGGAGACGAGGTCGAGGGAGTTTGTAAGCGCATCCCTCTCTCCTACAAAGATCGGGGGTCGCGGCGTGGGGTCATGGTCGCGAACGAGGAGCGAGGCGTGGGGCTCGCGGCGATGTGGGAAGGAGGAAATGAAGCGGGAAAATAAATGGAGTGGGGAAGAAGGGAAACGGTCGGGTAAGGGCTTGGGCCGGGTATGGGATTTATGCTGGGTAAGGGTTTGGGCTTGGCCGGGATTTGGGTTTTGTTTAGGAAAATTTAAAATTCAAAATATATGCATTCTAAATTCCTCCAAAAATAATGGGAAAAATAGAAAATATTCACGGGGCTTGGAAAATATGGAAAAATTTATTTACGGAACCGGGAATTTACAATTTCAGTAAGGGTTGGACCCGGAAATCCAAGCTGCATTAGCTACAGGGGATTTCCCAACCCATGATTTGGTTTTGAAGGCTGCCCGACGATATGAGGCAGTGGTAAAGAGGAAGGGCAGACCTCAATCTGCCGGAGTGAAGCATCCGGCCACTCAGATGGCAGAAGGAGCCTCTTCAAGACCAACTGTTGAACCCAGGAGATCAGAAGAAATCAATAACCTGCCGAGTCCAGATTTTTGCTTCTATTGCAAGAGGAATGGAAATTTGGTGAAGGACTGTTGGCGCGCAAAAGGCCTGTGTCTATTTTGTGGCGTATCCAATCACGGAATTGAAAACTGTCCTTACAGACGCAACCCAGCTCACACACCCACCAACTACTCGCAGCGGCCAGCTATCCAGGCTCCTGCACCTCGCCTTTCACTCCTGCTCCACCACCTGCACCGTCTACTCGCCAATTCCTTCAGGCTCTGAGGAACATGCCTCGAGGGCAGAGAAACATGCCTCAAGAACAGAGAAATGTTCCGCCAGTTATGAGGAATGTACCACGGCGTCAGGCTTTCCTTTTAGCGACCGAAGAAGTAGAGGCCGTAGACCAAGGTAAACCTGGTAATTTCCTCAACTCTTTTCAAATCTCTCGCATTCTTTCATTCTCTTACATATTTTTCAGACACTACCAATAGTTCAATCACCAAACTTTTCTTGAATCCATTACACTTTCCCTTTACAAATTTCGAGGAAAATTTTTTTATAAGGAGGGTAGAATGTAACAATCCTAAACTTCCTGTACAATTTTTTCAAAAAATACAGAAATGGGTACTTGAGCCGGAGCACAAGTTATAGGTTTGATTTGCTTTTGAACAGCAAGAAGGAGCTTGCAGCTCATTGGTAAGACCTTGCACTGCTGAACCAAAGCACCAGAGTTCAAATCCCATCAACCACACATTTTTTTAATTAAATTCTTTTAATTTTTTAGAAGCCCAAGAGACTACACATGCACTACACGTAATAGGGTAAGTTACAGAATAAACAAATGTGTCCACGAGGCTAGGCCAAGCGTCAGGGACACGTGGCGAAGACACGAGCCCCGACTCGCCCAACTCGGGTCGGCGACTCTCCTGACTCGGCCGGCGCCGTCGGGTCAACTCGGCCCAAACCTAATTTTTCTTGAACCCCTTGCACCTTTTGGCCTACCCTACCCCCCCTGCACTGTTTAAATTCTCTGCAATTAACCAAAGAATTAAAATACCCCCTTTTAATCCTTTTTAATGCAAATTCAAACAAAATTTTTATCACACCCTTTCACTACCCTAAACCCTAGATTTTCCCTATAAATACCACTCCTCAAATCACCCACTCACTCACAAATCCCTGCCCAAACTCTCAAGAAAATTCCCAAGACTTTTTGTGTGCAAGTGGAGTTAGTAAAGGGCGAAGCTCTGACGAACTTCCGACGATGATCCGAGGAGATTCCGACGACGAAACGACGCACCGGCACCTCCTACCTCTTCCTCCTTCTCTCTTCTATTCTAATAACCTGTAAGTCCCTACTTCTTTCTCTTTTCTCTATTCTAAAAACATTCAAAACTAAAACTAGACGGAAGCGGAGTTAGTCCGACTTCCGATTCGGTTTTCTTTAAAAACTATTTTTTTTTCTTAATCAAGATACCTTCATATCATCACATATTGTTCATTAAACATTAACAAACTTAATAAAATAAGTTGCATATCAAACTAATTATTTTTGTAACTTTTATTATACCTTTTCAGAAAAATACCATATAGTTTAGTTTCGACATAAACTATCATACTTCCTTGTTATACTTATAGATAGCTCACGAGATAATGACCTACCTCCTCACAACACTCATATCTAATATAGCACGATGGAATTTGAGAACATAGATTTGGGAAAACACGACTTTACATATAACTACCTTCAACTTATAAAACATTTTTCTACAAGAAGTGTATTTTAACAAATCTTTGCAATTGCACCTCTACAATCCATTTGGGAAACCTGTTCGGGATGGTGCGGATTATCGCACATCCTCGGGCTTAGTAGAGTTAGATGCAGAGCTCCGCAAGGAGCATACGACCTCGAAAGATTTAAAATAAAATTTCCTTTAGAAAATGTGATTTCTATTAAAAATAAAACTTATATTTTTAATAAATAAATATATATGTAATTAATATCAAAATATCTATTTTGAATATTTATAATATTCCACATTTCCAAAATTCAAGAAAAACATTCCATTTACAAGAAAATACCATACAATTCCAATATTACAAATAAATACCATATATTATGAAATTAGGTTTTATTCACTAGAAATGTCATATTGATAAAATATACATCCATGAAAACTCTAAAGATGATAATAAAATACTCGAGGTATATTTTGAAAATTATACAAAATTATTTTACATAAAAACCACTCAAGTTATACTAAATTACAATAAAGACCCTAATAAACATATGTTTAAGCGGGACCAGTCTCTTGAGCCTCAAGGAGCCGGAGATATGGGTGCTTACCTATTTAGGGTAGAAAACTTAACAAATGGTGTTATCAACACGGTAATTGTCTTTGAAAAAGACACAAATCCTATCGTTAATGTGCAGCAGTTACCGATAACACCAAAACCTAATTCAGGATTCAATTTCTTTTCTAATTGTCTGACTCAGACTGAGTCTCAATATAATCAATCTGACTTGAATATGATTCAAGTATATAACACAATTCAATATGAATCCATATATTCAATCTGTTCAATATATTCAATCTATATTGACTGAACCGAACCATGGATATACCTCTATCTATATGATTCTCCAGTTACACCCATTTACTGATATCATGTTTTCGGCAAGTCATCCATCTATACAATTCAATGTACAAGACAATACAATACAAATAAGATATCGCGGGGTTTATAAGGGGTAGACTGGTACGGAAGGTGTTAAAAGTGGCACGAGACTGTAACCATAATACACCTAACCTGAATTCAATTGCCGTTGTACCGTGGCTGAATGGTTCCTTGTGCTCCTTATACCTTAGTCTCCGGGAAAAGTTAGACTCCTCTCGTATACACTGGCTTCTTCTGTACCAAAGTACAAACAACTACGTTAACATAACAAACAACATTATAATAGTTATACTCTCTCTTTATCTATTCTACTTCTCCATTTTCTTTGGGACTTACCGAGCGATTTGTTCGCTGACGACATTCTCTTTCTTTTCTTTGGAATGTCGTCAGGTGATTCGGACTCACTGGAGATCGAGCCCACCAGCGATGATTTGAACCAGCTAGCTTTTGACCCAGAGCTTTAGATTCCTTGTACACATTTACATTCTGTATTTTCCATTTCTGTTATGCCACTGTTTAGGCATTGCTTTCCATTCCATGTATTTACTTTTCAGATGTATTGTAAAAAAAATGTTAATAAATAAAGTTGTTGTTCATTTACATCTTGTCTCTTGTGTACATTACATTTTATATTGCTTAGATACGCTTAGCGTGTTTACTTCAAAGTAAATACATAGCGGCATCGTCGCGTCCTCTGCCCATATACTAGAAAGCGGGGCGTGACGGTCTGCATCTCGCTCTACTAAGCCCGAGAATGTGCGATAATCCGCACCATCCCGAACGGGTCCCTAAAAGTAGGTTGTAGAGGCACAATCGTATGGAAATGTTTTAATACATCTTTTAAAGAAAACAATTTTATAAATTAAATGGATTTATTTGTAAAGTCGTATTTCCCGTATTCTATTGTCCCAAAATCAATCGTGCTATGATAGAGATATGTGTTATGACGAGGTAGGTCATTACCACGTGAACGATCTAAAGGTATAGCAAGGAATAAAGGTTATAATGTCGAAATGAATAGTTTGTGGTATTTTTATGTAAAAATGCGATAAATATCACAAAAATGATTATTTTGATGCGAAACTTGTTTTGTTGAGTTTGTTAATGTTTGTTAAGCAATATGTGAGAATATGAAGTTATCTTGATCAAGAAAGATATAGTTTTTAAAGAAAACTGAATCGGAAGTCGGACTAACTCCGCTTCCATCGGGTTTTAGAAATGGAACTTTTTAAAGTTAAAAACGATAGAGGGGATTGGGAATTACTAGCTTATAAGGTAGAGGGGAGAAAGGGGGTCCTAAAGCGAGCTTTGGAACATCATTTCGTCGCCGGAAACTCCTCGTATTGTCGCCGGAACATTGTCGGAGCTTCGCCCATCGCTAACTTCACTTGCACCATATAGAGACTTAAGAATTCTTGAGAGTTTTGGCAGAGATTTGTGAGTGAGTAGGGGTGAAATGAGGGGTGGTATTTATAGGAAAAGCTAGGGTTTAGTGTAGTGAATGAGTGTATTAAAATTTGTAATAAAATAGATTTAAATGTGAATTTTATTGTGCTCTGTAAATGTGCAGAGTAAACAAATAATACTGGAGTTATTGGGGGAGTCCAAGGGTCTAGGGCAAAAGAAAAAATTAGGGTTTGGTCCAAGGAAAACCGGCGGCGCTGGCCCAAGATGAGATCTCGCCGGTCCATTCATGGGTTGGGGGCTCAGATTCGTGCCACGTGTCGGGGTCGGTCCAAATACCTCAGTGCACTTGTTTGTTTTCAGTGTGACTCTGCAGTTTACGTGCAGTGCCCGTGCAAACTCTTGGGATTCTAAAAGGTTTAAAGAAATTTAATTAAAAAATAATCTGGCTGATGGAATTCAAACTCGGGTGCTATGTCTCAGCAGTGTAAGGTCTTACCAATGTGCTACAAGCTCTTTCTTACTGTTCTAAATCAAAACAAATACTTATAGTATTCACAGGAATTGTAAATACCCCAATTGTACATTAACTTTAAATGAATTTTATGTACATAGAATTTGGAGTTGTTACAGTCTACCCTCCTTACAAAAATTTCATCCTCGAAATTTACAATTTAATTTAATAACTAGTTTACAAATAATTGAGGATATCTTGCACGCATCTCATCTTCCCTTTCCCATGTTGATTCTCCTGGTGAGTCATTTTTCCATATCACTCAAACCAAGTTGACTTCCTTGTTTCGAAGTGGCTTCACCTTTCTATCCAGGATCTCAACAGGTTGCTGCTCACAAGATAAGTCTGGTTGTATAGTGAGCTCGGAGTGATCAAGAACATGGCTGGTGTAACACTCTAGTTCATTTATACCAGTTCTATATTTGGGTATTTCTTTATTTATGGCTTTTTCTTGATTTATTGTTGTTTGGGTGTGAATAGTGTAATTGGTATCTGTATTTGCATCGGACCCGACCCACTTGCTGGAAACCCGTCTTAATTCATGTTTATGATTTATCCTGGCTATTTACGGGTATCCGTACACTTTCATATTTTTTATATACTGCATACTGGCATTATATCTGGCATCTGCATTTTTTTAATATAACATTTAAAGTCGAATAAAATATTTTAAAAATATCTAGTATGTCATACCCTTGACCCTGTGGTAGCATCCGCACCTCGTGTTCTCGTCCCGTTCAGTGAAACAGACTCGTTTGGATGGTTACGTGCACGCTACGTGCATCCGTTCTTGGGGGTATGCTTTATCGTTACCCGGATATTCTGTTTTGGTTTTGGTTGTTATGCATATTATCCGTATTTTAAAACTAGATTTTTAGACTCGGCCTGGGGATGTTTTGGTCTATTTTTGTATTAGCCAAAATCTCAAATTTTAAACTAATATTTACTCTTACTGTTAACACTATTCGTATATCTTTTTTTAGTTTTAAATTTTTTTTCTTTAAAAGATTTTTACCATTACTCTCTCTCGTGGCTCTCTCTCTCTCTCCTGCTTATATATATATTTTTTCTTTAACCCTATTTTTATTCCCACCCACATTCTCTCCTCATCTTCTTCTTCTTCTTCTTCTTTCTTGCGAGCCGCCTCTCGCGAACGCGAGAACCCTACTCGTGCTCATCGCTCGCGCCCGCACCCATCTCTCACGCTCGCCTTCTTCCCGACCTCGACCTCCTCCCTCTTCTTCCCTTCTCCTCCTCTGCAAACCTCATCACCACTGCAACCCAGACCCACGACAATGGGAACCCACGCCTCACACGATCTCGTCGCTGTCCTTGCCTCACGTCGTCGACCATCCCCTCACTGTCGTCTTCTCCTTCTCTTCTTTATCCCATCACCTTCTCTCCCCGTTGCGAACCCAACCTTCACCGCGCCTGCAACCTCACCCTAGCCTCGCCTGCTCCTCTCCGGAGCTCGCCTCCCATCGACCACCTCGTCCTCGCCACCACTTCTTCCTCCCCTTCTCTCAACTCGACACCACCCTCACCCGAGCACCATGAACCCGACACCCTTGCACCCAACTCGAGCCCCTGCAACCCTCTTCGCCGGAGCTCGCCTCGCCGCCGACCACCCTCGTCGGCCTTCCCTCGCCTTTACACCTCGTCGAACACCTCTTCCCGACTCTCCTTCCTGCACACCCGCAACCCTACAGCCACCTAGAGACCCACTGCCCCATCACCAGAAAACTGTCGCTTGCACCTCGTCGTCGACGACCCATCATCGTCGTCACCCCATCGCCTCTATCCCAGAACCCCGAGCCAACTCCAGAGCACCCACAACCCCAGAACACCAGCCTTTCCTCCTCCTCTTTCTTTTTCTCTCTTCTCTTGCTTTCTTGATTCTTGATTCCGGTCATCGCCTGCGCCGTGGCCGTCACCGACGATCCGAGCAACCCAGTGGACATTCCCAGCCAGCGTGGTCACCTTCTTTCTTTGCCTGGTCCTGTCCCATGTGCGCACGTGTACATTGCGACGTTTACCCGACGTCGGACGCAGCGTACGCACCCCGTCGTGAGATCCGATCAGGAAAGTTTATCTTGCTACATGCTATGTCTATATATTTTCATTTAAATTAATAAAAATATTACATGTTTATTTCATTGTGCATCCATATTACAATTTTACAGTTTTTCGATACCCTTATGCATCCATACCGTTATTTACATATCTAGTCGCATGCAAGTTTATCTTGCTACATGCCATGTTATATATTTTGCATCCATATGAATAAAAATATCACATGTTGATTGTATTGTACATCCATATTAATTTTTACTGTTTTCGGATACCCGTGTGCATCCGTATCATTTATTATATGTATAGTTGCATTTATAGATCATATTATTTCATGTTACTGTTATATTAGCACCCCATGCTTGATAATGTGCATCCTACATAGTCATGAAGTTGCAGATGAAATCCCTGATAGATATTTGTGCATCCGTGTTTTACTGTGCATCCGTACTTTTATCGTGCACCCGTACTTGCTACAGTTTTATTATGAGCATCCGTTTGATACCTGTGCACTACCTGTCACGACCTGATACACCACTACTTGACATGTTATCTGATCCTTTTTCTAATGCCGACAATCCTGACATGTTGTCCTGACGGACGTATCTTATTGTCTGCATAGACAAACATGTACCTGCTTGATCCTGTGTTGGCATTAGCTCCAGATTTATCAATACCTGACTTGAACACATAACACTGGGGGCATGGGGAAATCAAAAGTGTAACTGAAGTGTAGCTTAAAAGGGTATTACTTGATCCGTGGTCCCAGGGGATAATGGGACAGAATCATTCGTGATTCTTACTTGATCCGTGGTCCCGGGGGATAACGGGACAGAGACATTCGTGACTCCCACTACCTGATCCGTGGTCCCAGGGGATAACGGGACATATTCTTTGAGTTACTTGGAGGAGTACACTAATTGATTTCAAACAAACTTTAGAATAGATAACCCAGTAGCACAGTTTAGATTACTCACTGCACTTCACCTGCACGTATACACTTCACTGTTGCATATCCATGTTTACTGGTTATATTCATGCCTGCGTATCTTGTGTATCCTGTTCTTTTATTATTGTTGATATTATGACGCACTAACTTCTGGGTTCTGCATGGCCCAGATCCTCTGTCTGTTTCGCAGGCTGATCAGGAGTACTTCCGCCATCAGGCCGAGCAGTGAGGATCCTGTTAGTATCCAGTTTAGTTTAGTTTTATTTCCGTGCTTTCATTTCCTGATGTGAGCCCGTATTTGGGACGTACTTTCCAGATGTTTTTGTTTATTGGATTTATGCTTCCGCATATTATTTCTTGACCCGTTTATTCTGGCATATGGACATGTACTAGATAGTTTATTTTATTTTACTGTTCTTGATATCTTATAGACAGCCGTAATGTGACTGTGGAGGGATGTTTCCTAGCCACGGGTAATATGGTTGACTCTGTCACGTGCCGATCTTAGCGCACTCTGGGAAGCGGAGCGTGACAGCTAGGGTCACTCACATATGTTCTGAGTTGGGATATGTGGAACACATTGTGCACTCCTTCCAATGAAGGTGGAAGTGCCAAGCGATAAGCCACTTCACCGACTCGTTCGAGTATGTCGAACGGTTTAATGTACCTTGGACTTAGCTTACTCCGTCTTCCAAAATGAATCACTCCGCTGTTCGGAGATATCTTCAGAAATACGTAATCTCCCGTCTGGAACTCCAAATGACGGCGCTTTGCATCAGCCCAGTGCTTTTGTCGATCTTGGGCTATGCGCATTTTTTCCCTGATAGTACGAACTACGTCAACAGTTACTACTATCATCTCAGGTCCAAGGAGTTCTCTATCTCCGATATCGTCCCAACTTAATGGCGATCGACACTTCCTTCCATAAAGCGCTGCAAAAGGTGTCATTCTGATGCTTGCTTGGTAGCTATTGTTGTATGAAAACTCCACAAGATGTAGGTGATCTTCCCACGATCCTCCGAAGTCTAGCATACATGCTCTGAGCATATCTTCCAAGATCTGAATAGTCCGCTCAGACTGACCATCTGTTTGTGGATGATAAGCCGTGCTAAAGTTCAGACTTATTCCCAAGCTCGCTTGCAGACTTTGCCAAAACTGCAATCGAAATCTAGTGTCACGATCGGAGACAATGCAGACCGGTACTCCATGAAGTCTCACAATCTCATGTATGAGTTCATGGGTATCAGAGATAGTACATGTTTGAAGATTTAAAAATCTTACTTAGATTCTTACCTCCATGTACTTCTTTGCTAATGTTTCAGTTGATTGGCCAACTCGAAATGGGATGAAGTGAGCCGACTTCGTGAGTCGATCCACAATAACCCATACCTTATCGTTACCCTTTGTGCTGCGAGGGAGTGTAGTCACAAAATCCATTGTGATGTGTTGCCACTTCCATTCTGGGATAGGTAACGGTTGAAGTAATCCACCAGTCCTGTGATATTCAATCTTTACTTGCTGACACACCAAGCATTTAGCGACGCTTCTGGCTACTTCACGCTTCATTCCATACCACCAATAATTTTGACGCGGATCCTTGTACATCTTTGTACCTCCAGGGTATACTGAGTAGTGAGAGCTATGAGCTTCTTTCATTAACTCTTTCCGAACAGAACCTTTTGGTACACACAGTTTGCTGCCGTATCTTAAAGATCCGTCTTCATGAATGATGAAGTCTGTTCTGAGTCCATTCCCTACTTGTTTCTTGATATTTTGCAACTTCGCATCACTTGCTTGAGCTGTTTTGAGCTGATTGATAATGGTAGATTGAACTCGTAAGTTCATCAAACTTGAAGCGTTACCTGGCATGACCACTTCAATCTCCATCTGATGCAAGTCTTGTTGAAGCTTCCACTGAGCGGTGAGATTCATTGCTAATGGTTGGTGACTAAGGGCATCAGGTACTACATTCACCTTCCCCAGGTAATATTGCAGGTTGATGTCGAAATCCGCCATGAGTTCTAACCATCGTCTATGCCGCATATTAAGCTCCTTCTGAGTAAACACATATTTCAGACTCTTGTGATCTGTGTATATGTTCACTCATTCACCAAGAAGATAATGATGCCAAATCTTAAGAGAAAAGATTACGGCCGCCAACTCCAAATCATGCGTCGGGTAATTGCGCTCATGAATCTTTAGCTATCTTGAAGTATAAGCCACAACTTTACCATGCCGATGTAGAACACATCCTAATCCCTTACCGGATGCATCGCAATATACTTCGAAACCTCCAGATTGGTCCAGTATAACGAAAATAGGCGCTGATGTCAATCTTGACTTGAGTTCTACGAAAGTTTGTTCGCATGCTTCTGACCATACGAATTCTTCATCTTTACATGTGAGCTTGTTCAGGGGTGTTGCTATCTTTGAAAATCCTTCAATGAACCTTCGGTAATATCCAGCTAGGCCCAAGAAACTTCGAATGTCCTTCACTGACTTCGGTGTCGGCCATTCGCTTACTGCGGAAACTTTCGCTGGATCCACAGAGATTCCTTCACCCGATACAATATGTCCGAGAAAACTAACTTGATTTAGCCAAAATTCGCATTTGCTATACTTGGTATAGAGTTGATGTTGTTGTAGGGTTTCCAGGACAATTCGTAGGTGTTCGGCGTGTTCTTTCCGACTCTTAGAATACACCAGGATGTTGTCGATGAAGATGACAACAAACTTGTTTAGGTACTCTCGGAAAACTTGATTCATCAGGTTCATGAATATTGCTGGTGCATTGGTCACTCCAAATGGCATCACAAGAAATTCGTAATGATCATAGCGAGTTCTGAATGTCGTTTTATGGATATCAGATTTATTGACCTTCACCTGATGATAACCCGAATGAAGATCTAACTTGGAGAAAACACAAGATCCACTTAGCTGGTCGAATAAATCGTCGATGCGCGGGAGTGGATACTTGTTCTTTATCGTTACTTCGTTCAAGGCTCTATAATCAATGCACATTCTATATGAACCTTCCTTCTTCTTCATAAGTAGAACTGGAGATCCCCAACTTGAAGTGCTGGGACGAATCCATCCTGCGCCAATAATTCGTCCAACTGAGTTCGGACCTCCTTTAAACCTTCCGGACTTAGTTGATACGGTGCTTTGATCACCGGTTGTTCTCCTGGTATTAAATCAATGCTGAATTCAAGAGCTCGATCGGGAGGCAAACCTGATATATCGTTAGGAAACACATCGTCGAACTATCGAACCACTTCTAGCTTTGATCCTTCCTCCGCTTAAATTGCCGCAATCACTGCCTTCTTTGGTTTCGCCTTGTATGTACTTTGCTCCAAGGTACGTCTCCACTTTTGAAATAGAAAACCATATGCTCTGTAATCTCGAATACTACTTTCTTTTGACGACAGTCAATGGTAGCATAGAATGTTCCAAGCCAATTCATACCTAGAACCACATCGAAGTTTGGTATGTCTAGCACCTTGAAGTCAGCATAGAATTCTCTGTTGTAGACGACCACTGGACACAATTTGTATCCCATTATTACCTTTAGAACGCCGTTCTATGAACTGACATTCCAGCTGGATGCAAGTGGTGTGACTGGAATCGCATGAGTTCGGACGAACCGTTGCGACATAAAGCAATGAGATGCTCCAGTATCGAATAGTGCGAGTGCAGGTAATGAGGCTACTAAGATTGTACCTAAGGTATGTGTGATATGTTTTAGGTATAAGAAAAAGATATATAGGTATGTCTATGAACTGAAAGAGAATTTGAAAGGGAAGTGTTACCAGTAATGACTTGGCCAGTGGCTTCAGCCTCTTCCACGGTCATTGTGAAAGCATGTCGCTTCGGCACATTCTTCCTTGCTGGAGGAGCATTCCTCTGTCCATTCCTTGGTCCTTGAGGTGGGTTCCTTTGAGCTTGATGGAACTGACGGGGAGGAGGAGCAGTTGGTCCTTGAGGAGGTGGAGCAGGTAGTGCAAGTCTCGGAGTAGGTGCCTAAATGGCTGGGTGCTGCTGGTAAGCGATTGCTGGCCTGGGTGCAACATATGGGTTTTTTCTACGAGGATAAGACCCAATATCGTGAGTAGCTGAGCCGCAGACTAAGCAAAGGCGATTTGCACGCCGGCAGTCTTTCATCAGATGTCCATCTCTCCCGCAGTATGTGCAAAATGCTGGGCTGGGCCGGTTGTTTGGTACTCCCGGTCTCCTTGGCATAAATGGTGACCTTGAAGAGACTCCTCCTGCCATCTGGTTGGCAGGGCGCTTCATCCCGGCAGAGTGAGGTCTGCCCCTCATCTTTACTACTGCCTCATATCGGCGGGCAGCTTTCAGAGCCGATTCGTAAGTCGGAAAATCTCCTGTAGCTAATGCAGTCTGGATCTCCGGATCTAACCTTTGCGGGAATCGTCGGGCTCTGATCTCATCCGTCGGTATCAGGTGTGCCGCGAATCTGTTAAGATATTGTGTTAGCTGTGTATTATGTGATATTGAAAATCAAAATATTGAGACGTATCTTACCGACTGAGCATGATGAACTCAGTATCATACTCATCTACAGATTTGGTCCACATCGAACCCTATTGTAGGTGGATGAACTACTGTTCCATGTCGAATCTGGCAGTCTTTGGGAAGTACTTTGCATTGAACATATCGCGGAAAGTCCTCCATTCGATCGGTTGGGTGAGACGTCTTTCTTCCACCTTTCACCAAACCCGTGCATTATCAGTGAGCTGCAGCTTTGCAACTCAAACCCAAGCGACCTCTGGCACTTGTGCTGCTGCCAGGCCATCTTCAATACTCTGAAGCCACCGAGCAGCTTTCCTGCTCGGTCTATCCTTGGCTGGTAGTTTACTACCTACCGACGCCAATGATCGAAGCCCTCGTCAAGAGGCAACCGAGCAGCTTCCCTGCTCGGTCCATCCTTAGTAGGTAACTCCTTACCCGTCCATGCTAAGGATCGAAGCCCTCGTCAAGAGGCCACCGAGCAGCTTTCCTGCTCGGTCCATCCTTGGCTGGTAGTTTACTACCCACCGACGCCAAGGATCGAAGCCCTAGTCAAGAGGCAACCGAGTAGCTTCCCTACTCGGTCCATCCTTAGTGGGTAACTCCTTACCCGTCTACGCTAAGGATCGAAGCCCTCGTCAAGAGGCCACCGAGCAGCTTCCCTGCTCGGTCCATCCTTGGCCGGTAGTTTACGACCGGTAGTTTACTACCCATCGACGCCAGGGATCGAAGCCCTCGTCAAGAGGCAACCGAGCAGCTTCCCTGCTCGGTCCTTCCTTAGTGGGTAACCCTTTACCCGTCTACGCTAAGGATCGAAGCCTCATCAAGAGGCAACCGAGCAGCTTCCCTGCTCGGTCCATCCTTAGTAGGTAACTCTTTACCCGTCTATGCTAAGGATTAAAGCCCTCGTCAAGAGGCCACCGAGCAGCTTCCCTGCTCGGTCCATCGTTGGCTAGTAGTTTACTACCCACCGACGCCAGGGATCGAAGCTCTCGTCAAGCGGCAACCGAGCAGCTTCTCTGCTCGGTCCATCCTTAGTGGGTAACTCTTTACCCGTCTACGCTAAGGATCGAAGCCCTTGTCAAGAGGCCACCAAGCAGCTTTCCTGCTCGGTCCATCCTTGGCTGGTAGTTTACTACCCACCGACGCCAAGGATCGAAGCCCTCGTCAAACGGAAACCGAGCAGCTTCCCTGCTTGGTCCATACTTAGTGGGTAACTCCTTACCCGTCTATGCTAAGGATCAAAGCACTCGTCAAGAGGCCACCGAGTAGCTTTCTTGCTCGGTCCATCCTTGGCTGGTAGTTTACTACCCACCGACGCCAAGGATCGAAGCCCTTGTCAAGAGAAAACCGAGCAGCTTCTCTGCTCGGTCCATCCTTAGTGGGTAACTCATTACCCATCTACGTAAGGATCGAAGCCCTCGTCAAGAGACAACCGAGCAACTTCCATGCTCGGTCCATCCATGGCTGGCAGTTTACTACCCACCGACGCCAAGGATCGAAACCCTCGTCAAGAGGCAACCGAGCAGCTTCCCTGCTCGGTCCATCCTTGGTTGGTAGTTTACTACCCACCGACGCCAAGGATCGAAGCCCTCATCAAGAGGCCACCGAGCAGCTTCCCTGCTCGGTCCATCCTTAGTGGGTAACTTCTTACCCATCTGTGCTAAGGATTTAAAACCTCTCAAGAGGTCACCAAGCAGCTTCCCTGCTCGATCTATCCTCAGTGGGTAACTCCCTATCCATCTGCTCAGTCTACGCTGACCTATCTTCAGAGAGATGGTCGCCAGTCCAACTCGAAGAAATGGGCGAGTCTACGCCTTTCTACTCGGAGGTACCAACCAGCATACCTTCAACGTGCGATCGCCACCTCGACTTCGGGGCCATAATGATGCCGACCTTACACCGGAAATGTAGGGTTACTTCAGCACCTTAGCAAGGTTTAGGCAAGCATCAAACATGCTATATTAAAATTTTGGGGTGCTAAACAAACCAACCAAGTAATCGAATTAGAGAATTAGGGTTAACTTTGCATGTAAACAACTTTGCATCTAAGTGATATGGATAACAACCTTTGTAGTCCGTTCCTTCGCTTCAAAAGCTCCGAGTAGTGGTCCCTTCACTGCGATCCATGAGCTCCTGAACTCTTGAGAGGTTTCACAAGATGTACGATGCATCCTTGCTTGAAGTCTTCAAAGTCTGTGATGATCTACGTCCAGGAAACACGGACTCAAGCTCACTCTTCACTAATACGGAATTAGTGAAGCTAACACACTAATCTATATGGCTTGTATAGAAGAGGATGATAAAGTAGGAATTTAGCTTACTTTAGTATTTAATTTCTTACTATTTTTCTTCTTGATCTCAAAATCTAAAGAGCAAAAATGAGATGAGGTTAGAAATGCAACCCTTGCTTAGTATATGTGAATACCTAACCCTTGTAGAGAGTTAACCATGGCTATGTGTCATGGTTGGGTTAGAAAATATCTTAAGCAAAACAAAAAGGGTGGACTTTGTCAATGGTTATCAATAAGGTTCATGGAGCTTCCACCATGACTCATTTCCATATTTTTGAATTACTTACGAATTTAAACCCAAACATTATATGTAGCATGGTATAATTCTCATACATCCTTGTTGCATGTATAATCTAGCATGTCACAATATTATATATCACATATATAATATTTATGTAACAAAAGAAAACAATACAATAAACATATATCACATATATGTTAAATGCATCATAAGTGAGAATAATAAACATTTAAGTGAGCATATAATACACACACACACACACATACATATATACATATATATTATATATTATTTCATCGAATCAACACTTGATCCGATAACCCGGCTATATCACATATAACTGGCCGATATCACATATCGCGAGAATAGAATACGGTATCTCATTCTCGTATCAATCTCAATCCCGCACATATCACATATAAGCTCCTACTCCGTTTTGCCTGAGCCTGGAAACCTCTATGTAGGACTCTAAAGACTAGTCAATACGCCGGCAGTAGGTGATGATCACATCAAACACCAACAAGCCGTAAGCGGTCAGCTAAACGTAACGGCCACCCGAGTATTGAGCGATCAGAAGATCAACAAGCAAGTCTGCTCTAACTCTTATAAATCCAATCAGTAACACTACCGTACAATCCGGTCTCTTCGTCTGATATATCGCAAATCCAGTCTAGGGGTGGTAAACGTCAGACCCCAATAACCTATAAGTCGTGTCGATGTAAGGATCATAACAGATCGAGAAACTACTGATAACACTTACCAGTAGATCTCCATATCAGCCCTGGCCAGGGACTTCCAGTTATAGCCAATCGAACACAACGCAACATCAACCCCCAATACCGGGAGAGACGAAACCTCTCCTATCGCTCATTGCCTCCATGTGATTCGGGACTGTACCTAAAAGCCACCGTTTTGCACGTTCTCTTGAACGTGGTAAGGTGGAAATCAAAGCACAGTGGGAATCACACAAGACTCTATGACGATCTCGGGTCTACAGACTAACCTGTACCAGTGTCACCAGAGAACTGCTATCAGACGATAGGTATAATACCAACAAGGAGTTCTCGGCGAGTCCGTTCAGTGTACCCGGTCTCCACTGAGCACCCGTACATCATCTTTGATGTCAAACACCGATGGATATGGGATCATCCATCGCCCATCATATGGGTCAAGATGCGTATATGCTAGTCTACCCCGGAGTATCGATGCCATGTCTCGATACACCCTCGACTAGGAACAGTTATAGGATGTACTTCTGGACTACCCTGGCCCCACTAGTATGATCTACATCATAGTCTTAGTAGTCAAATACATATTGTTCGCCGCCGAAACATGGGGGCACGACCGCGCAGGGTCCGTCTTGCCTGATGTTCCCCTCCGAATGGCGGCCAAGACATGGACGTCTTGCCTGAGATTCGGGGCAGATGCTAATTGGAGCTATCCGTCCACCTCTCCGAAGATGCCAAGTTGATTTATGGCACCATGTATCGAAGGTTTAAACAGATGCGGACGATGTAGCAGACTTCGTCTGATTCCCCCTCGTTCGAGGGGTTTTTGATTGTGGGGACGCTCTTCCCTGCAGGCGCTAGCCCCTGCAGTTAATTATGCTACCGCATCGCGGTAACAACTTTCTCCTTCTCTAGATGGTCACTTCGTGTCGTGGGTGTTTGTTTTGTTTGTGGTTGCCCGTGGATTGTATACGGAGACTAATTTATGTTGTCGCCCGTAGGACGTGGATTAGTCCAAATCCGTATTTTCTTAGATTTGGGTTTGAGGTTGGGTTTAAGGATACGTTAGTCTCATTTGAGGCTAAGATCAACTTAAACGTTTGTTAAGGATACGTTAGTCTAATTGGAGACTAAGATCAACTTAACGGGATCGTTTAGATCCGATAAAAGAGCATTTGGGCTCTATTGTTCTGGTTTAGGGACATAGTGGTCCATTGAATGTATGGCCGTCGGGACCCGTCACCTCTCTGACGACGTTGAAGGATAACAATGACAGATATCAGAGAAGTTCAGAGATGTACCCTTGAACCAGAGTTGGTTGGGAGACCTGTAGTCCAATTTGGGACTAAAGTCTGTTTGAGGGTTTAAAGATACGTTAGCCCTATTTGAGGCTAAGATCAACTTAAACATTTGTTAAGGATACGTTAGTCTAATTTGAGACTAAGATCAACTTAACGGGATCGTTTAGATCTGACAAAAGAGTATTTAGGCTCTATTGTTCCAGTTAAGGGACATAGTGGTCCAATACCAGTTTAAGGACGTAGTGGTCCAATAAAATGTATGGCTGTCGGGACCCATCACCTCTCTGAAGACGTTGAAGGATTACAACGACAAATATCAGAGGAGTTCAGAGATGTACCCTTGAACCAAAGTTGGTTGGGAGACCTGTAGTCCAATTTGGGACTAAAGTCTGTTTGAGGGTTTAAAGATACGTTAGCCCTATTTAAGGCTAAGATCAACTTAAACTTTTGTTAAGGATACGTTAGTCCAGTTTGAGACTAAGATCAACTTAACGGGATCGTTTAGATCCGACAAAAGAGCGTTTGGGCTCTATTGTTCCAGTTTAGGGACATAGTGGTCCGTTGCCAGTTTAGGGACATAGTGGTCCAATACCAGTTTAAGGACGTAGTGGTCCAATAAAATGTATGGCTGTCGGGACCCATCACCTCTCTAAAGACGTTGAAGGATTACAACGACAAATATCATAGGAGTTCAGAGATATACCCTTGAACCAGTGAGTTGGTTGAAAGAACAGATGTGCTCAGTTCAAGATGATTTGAGGACTTATGGCCAATTTGGGCTAAGTCCAATTATGTTTGAAATATTGGCCCTTTGGGCCATTAGACATTTGTCTGGGTTCAGCCCCTCATCATTCAGTAGTGCTAAACAGAGGTTTGGGGGCTCTGACAACATTTTGTCTTCGATTTCCTCAATTTTGAGATTCATTTAGAGGAGGGACTTTTGCCTCTAGAAAATTAGCCAATTTGGCTAAAAGTAGTGTTAAACACTAGAGAACAACAGTGTTAAAACACTGGAGGTAGAACTCTCAAATTAGTGTTAAACACTAAAAGACAATCAGTGTTAAACACTGGAAATATAATCTTCAATTTAGTGTTAAACACTAAAAACAATCAGTGTTAAACACTGGAAATATAATCCCCAAATTAGTGTTAAACACTAAAGAAAGAGGGGTCACGTGTGGACACGTGAGAGCGCCCAAAAGTGGGACCAGATCCCTTTTCTTTATCCTCAAATCTGCGAATAAGTGTTAAACACTTTTCATTTTTATTTCGAGCATCACGTGTTGACACGTGATGGAGATTTATGCGCTGACTGTTAAAACGTTTGTTAAGGGATCACGTGGTAGCACGTGAGAGCGCCCAAAGCTTAGATTTCCCTTTGCTTTTTTCTTTCTGTGCTTCAAGGGTCACGTGGAGCATGTGAGGCGTTGCCTCTGAGTTCTTTTCTGTGGATCTTTACAGGGGTCACGTGGGGGCACGTGACCTAGTTTTATTCCTTCTTTTCTGATCACTGCGGATTAGGATCACGTGTCATCACGTGACCAATGTTCTTTATGCACATGGAGATCTTTCAAGTCTCTTTATTTTAAGAGTTAAATTCTCTGTAGGGTTAAACCCTAATCATGATTTTGGAGGAATTAAATTCCTGTTATGAAAGAATTAAATTCTTAAGTAGGGTTAAACCCCAATTTCTTTTTTAAGGGAATTAAATTCCTGTGAGTTTGAGATAATTAAGTTCTCAATTAGGATTAAACCCTAGTTCTGTCCATTTTGAAGGAATTAAATTCCTATAATATAGGGTTAAACCCTAATTTTATCTCAAAGGAATTAAATTCATATAACTCTTGTGAGAATTAAATTCTCAAAACTTAATCCCTCCTCTATGTTTTAGATCTGCATGGCAGGATCTCGACCCAATGAGAATTAAATTCTTAATTTATGGGGAGATGTGCACTTTGCAGATCTTCAACCAGAGAAAGAACTAAGTTCTTTTGCAGAAGAGTTAAACTCTTAGATTTTGAGAATTAAATTCTCTGTTTGAAGTTTTGATTCCCTTTCTTTTCTCACCTAGGGTTTTCTTTGTTGAGAATTAAATTCTCCTCTCTTTTCTTTTTTTTCTCTTGAGAATTAAATTCTCCTCTCTCTGTTTCTCTCTAAAAAGGTAGCCCCCTTTCTCTTCTCTTCTTGGCTCCTATTTATAGGAGAAAGAAAAGAATCAATTTGTTTTGCAAATCTTTCATTGAAAGATTTGATTTGTTTTCATATTTAATATGAGCCTTTAGATCATTCAGTGAATTTTATTCACCGTTGGATTTTAAATCCAAAAGATATTCTGTTTGTTATTTTCGGTGAGATTTAGGGAAATCTTTCCTTGTCTAAGATTTTCCCATAAATTGGTGATTTTTAATCACCCTTGGATCTTTAATCCAACGGTCCCAATAATCCTTTTCCATTTGGAAAGATTTAGAGAAATTTAGAATTTTGATTCTATTGAACTGCAAGGTTTTCGAAACCTGTCACGTGCTGGCACGTGACCCTTGGTCACGTGTGAGCACGTGACCCCCAATTGAGCCTTTTAACAACCGCGTGTTTATGTTGTTGTTTTAACCATCACGTGTCAACACGTGACCATTAGTCACGTGTGTGCATGTGACACCTCGTTGAGGTATTTTCTTCCGCCATTTGTTTTTATTTCTGTTTTAACTATCACGTGTCAACACGTGACCATTGGTCACGTATGAGCACGTGACCCCAATTGGGTCCTTCTTCAGCCGTTTGTTTTTATTTTTGTTTTAACTATCACATGTCAAGACGTGACCATTGATCACGTGTGAGCACGTGATACCTCATTGAGGTAATTCCTGATTTTTAATCAGGGAACAGTGCACAACATATTTGCTCATAACTTTTGATCCCGGATGAATTATAAAGCCGATAATATATCAAATCCAAGGATTTTTTGATACGCTTTTGATTCCATCAGAATTTAGCTGTTCCTCATTCGGGAGTTTGTCAAAATTCAGCCTGGAAAATACTGGCTCGCATTTTCTTAAGCATATCGCTGCCATTTGACACCTTAGGCCCTTTGCGCAGAAATTTTTTGGCGGGAACAAATGCCCCCCACTACTTTTCCCACGTAAGTATATACGTGGGTGAAGTAGTGCAGAGTTATGCATAGCGTATGACCAGTTTCGGTTTGGTATATAACTTTCAGAATCTTGATTTGAGAAGATAACGAGCGGACACAAGCGTCGTCATTTATCATTGACTCAAATCTCGACTCTTAAGAGATATAGTTCCAAACTCTCAACTCCATGAGCCGCACCCTTCTATTTTTTTATGTCTTACTCTGGCGTGAAGTAGTTTATACGCTCATGAGTAAGTTCTCCATTTCAGTGGCATGTAGCTTTGGTAAGTGTGGCTCATAGATGGTCCATCTTAACCTCTTTGTAGGGCAGTGATGGCTTAGAAGACAGGGTTAGGATCTGCCACCTAAGAATTTTCAACTTTATGAGCTGTGAGGGTCTCATAAAGACTTTTCTCCCTATGAGTCGTGAGGATCTCGTAGGTGTCTTTTCTCCTTAGGAGTCGTGAGGATTCCTAAGTGTGTTTTCTCTTGAGAGTCGTAAGGATCTCACAAGAGAATTTTCCCGCTTAAAAGTCGAGAGGACTCGTAAGTGGTTGTTTCCCTCCTTATAGAGATTCGACTTTGGAGAGTGTGACCCGTGAATAGTATGCAAGAGTCCATCTTGGACTGACTTGCAGGGCCCCAGTGCTTAGGAAACAGGTTTTTTAATCCCTATTGCCTAAGGCTTTGCCTTACGAGTCGAGACGAATCGAGAAGTTCTCGTAAGGATGTCCTAACGTCACAGTTAACCTCTGCTCTTTACGACAAAGATCCGTTAGGGTCTGTGGTACTAGGATTTTGCCCGTCGTACCGTCGCGTTGGTTGATGTATCCCTCGATAGGCAATCTTGCTGTTCGAGTAGCCTTGCGACTGTCGTGTCTCTGATCCCTTCGGGGGCTGGACAAGACGTCTTCAAGCAATCTTCTTAGGCAGTTTGACCGTCAGAAGAGCAAGCGTTAGGAATTTTGCCATGTTGCTTTTACTTGAGGTTAGGCTCATTTTGGAGAGCCCCGATGAGTCATAACCACTCCGCGCTGGTGTGGGATGATCTCCGATAGTTTTTCAGGTTTTATATGAGTTGCCGTCAAGACCCTGAAGCTAGGAATTTGGCATTCGCTTTGTTTGCTGGCATTGCGTCTGCTGTATCGAGACAAATGTCGTGGTTGTCTCTAGGTTGTTGGTGAACCGTTGAGATTTGGAACTAGGGATTTTGTCGTGGTTCCGTTATTTGATTGTCGCGTCTGAATCCTGCTGGAGGAAGAACGTTGTGGTGACGTCTCGTCTGCTGTATCGAGACGAACGTCGAGGTGGTGACCACTCAGCGCTGATATGGGATGATCTTCGATAATCTTTCAGGTTTTATATGAGTTACCGTCAAGACCCTGAAGCTAGGAATTTGGCCTTTACTTCGTTTGCTTTGGCGTGTCCGAATCCTGTTGGAGGAAGGATGCCGTAGTGATATCTCGTCTGCTGTATCGAGACGAACGTCGAGGTGGTGACTACTCCGCGCTGATGTGGGATGATCTCCGATAGTCTTTCAGGTTTTATATGAGTTACCGTCAAGACGCTGAAGCTAGGAATTTGGCCTTCGCTTCGTTTGCTGGCACTGTGTCTGCTGTATCGAGACGAATGTCGTGGTGGAGCTGGGATTTTGCCGTCACTCCGCTTTGTTTCGACCATGAGGTCTTTTGTTGACGTTGCATCTGCATCCTGCTGGACTGCGAAGGAATGCCATTGTTGACATTGCGTCTGCTGTAACGAGACGAATGCTGAGGTGGAGCTGGGATTTTGCCATCACTCCGCTTTATTTCGACCATGAGGTCTTTTGTTGATGTTGCTTCTGCATCCTGTTGGACTGTGAAGGAACGCCATTGTTGACATCTCGTCTGCTGTATCGAGACGAATGTTGAGGTGGAGCTGGGATTTTGCCGTCACTCCGCTTTATGGTGTAACATCTGTGTCCTGTTGGAATGAGGAGGCACACCGTTGTTGGTCTCCAGGCTGTAGATGTGGCCATTGAGATTTGGCACTAGGGACTTTGCCATGGCTCCGTTTCGTTGCGACTCTGAGGTCGGTTGTTGACGTCACGTCTGCATCTGGTTGGAGTGAGGAGAAACGCCGTTGGTGATCTCTAAGTTGTCGATATTGACGTCGAGACCCTGAAGCTAGGGATCTTCCTTTGCTTCATTTGTTGACATTGTGTCTGCAATATTGCGACAAATGTCAAGGTTGTCTCTAGGTTGTCTATGAACCGTCGAGATTTGGCTTCGCTTTCTGATGGAGCCTGTTGGGAAGGTATGGTTCCCTCTTTGTTTGTGCCCCTGGATTGTATACAGGGATCAATATGATCTCACCCGTAGGGCAAAAAGTTTTATTCTTTCATCATTTTTTTATTCTTTCCGCGATGCTCTATCATTTCAGCTTTTACATCGCGAAGGTCGCGATTGCCCAATCATTTCGGCTATTTTTCGCGGTGCCCAATCATTTCGGCTATTTGTTTTATTTTACTCGCTGCTTTTTATTGCGAGTTGCCCAATCATTTCGGCTGTTTTTGTATGCATACATTTTTACTTGCTGATTTTGTTGCAAGTTGCCCCATCATTTCGGCTATTTCGTATGCACGTATGGCTCGCTGATTTTTTTTATCGCGAGTGTGGAACTTGGAATCTGACGCCAATCTCAGCATCAGCATCGCTACAACTGGAATATTGCTAGGAGCGAATAATCATTTGCCATGAAAGGTATTGGGATTTGATACCGGTTTTAGGCATCAGCATCGCTACAACTGGGATATTGCCAGGAGCGAATCATCATTTGCCTCTGTCGATGTCGAACAAAGGTGGCTTAGCGAACAGGGTTTGGATCCCGTCGACTAAGGCTTTTGACTTCATGAGCCGTAAGGGTCTCACAAAGGTATTTCTCCCTACAAGTCGTGAGGATCTCGTAGGTGTGTTTTCTCCTTAGGAATCATGGGGATTCCTAAGTGTATGTTCCCCTGTAAGTCGTAAGGATCTTACAAAAGGGTTTTCTCCTTATAAGTCGAGAGGACTTATAAGGGTTGTTCGCCATATGGACATATCCCTAGTCACGGGTGGGACTTTGCTGGGGGAAATATTTATTCGCGCCCGTGGATTGTATACAAGGGTCAGTATGAGCCGCTTGTTGGGCAAAAAGGTTGTGGGGGTTGCTTAAGAACAGGTTCAGGCCTCTGTAACTTAAGACTTTCAAATCTTATGAGCCGTGAGGGTCCTATAAGAGAGTTCTCCTTACGAGTCGTGAGGATCTCGCAAGTGTAATTTCTCCTTAGGAATCGTGAGGATCCCTAAGTGTGTTGCTCCCTTGTGAGTCGTAAGGATCTCACGCGGGCGGTTTCTCCTCACAAGGTCGAGAGGAACCTGTAAGTGTTTTAACGAGGTTGCGCCCTTTCGGGTTTTCACAAACACTCGCCGGTAGCCCTGCCGTTTTTACTCACGGAGCCCTTTCGGGTTTTCATCCGTGCCCATTTTGCTTATGGACATACCATCTTTTTTTTTATTCTTTTTTTTTACGAGTCTGCGCCCTTTCGGGTTTTCACAAACATCGCCGGTAGTCCTGCTGTTTTTACTCACGGCGCCCTTTCGGGTTTTCATCCGTGCCCATTTTGCTTATGGACGTACCGTTTTTTTTTTACTACCACGTCAGCCTGAAGATGCCGCGGGTTGGTAGTAGTTTAACGACGTTTCGGTCATCAGCCAGTTTTAGGACATAGTGGTCCATTGTTAGTTTAACGACGTTTCGGTCTACAGCCAGTTTTAGGACATAGTGGTCCATTGTTAGTTTAACGACATTTCGGTCTACAGCCAGTTTTAGGACATAGTGGTCCATTGTTAGTTTAACGACGTTTCGGTCTACAGCCAGTTTTAGGACATAGTGGTCCATTGTTAGTTTAACGACGTTTCGGTCTACAGCCAGTTTTAGGACATAGTGGTCCATTGTTAGTTTAACGACATTTCGGTCTACAGCCAGTTTTAGGACATAGTGGTCCATCGTTAGTTTAACGACGTTTCGGTCTATCGTTTCCATATTTGAGGCAAGTTTCTAGTTTACGGACTTTTTGGTCCATGGGGCTTTCTCTATGAAAGAGCACGATGCCCCCGGTATATCCATTTTTTTCGGAGCATGTGGTTGTGGTGGGTTCACCTTCCATTTTTCGGACAGCACGAACTTGCCCTGTTGGTACTGATCTTCAACCCAGTTTTTGAAGACGTAGCAGTTATCGATCGGAAGGCCCAATACTTGGTGGTAAGGGCGGTAATTAGAATTGTTGACATCATTCAGTTGTAGCTGGTGTTTCGGCTCCGGTAGAGTGATAAGCCTATTGCGCACTGCTAGTTCGAACAGCCTCCTTGTTTCATCCCGAGGAAATGAGTAAGGACGTTTCAACTTCTCATAGAAGGGTTGACGCTTGTTGCTTTGGCGAACAAACGGTGTAGGGCCACTCGATTGTTGTTGAGAGTTGGCGACGAAGGTCGTTCTTCCCTTCCCTTTATCCTTTCTGTTCGATCCCTTGTTTGCGGGTCCGAGATTCTTTCCGGGTAGCGTGCGATTGCATGGCTGAATGTTCTCGCAACTCCTCAATTCTTTCGTTTCAGAGATGGATTCCTTGAAGAGAGGACCGTGGGCTACTTATTCGTCGGAGTCTCTCCCGAAGGTGAGGACTCGCAATCCCCCGGGATCAACCCTATGACAATTGCCGGCCATTCTTTTACGCTCATCTGTCGCATTTTTCCGCTGTCTACGAGCTTCACGCCTTGTCCTGTTGAAGTGTTGCCTGTGAGCGACATACCCTTGCCACCAACACTTAAAGGAGTTTCAGTCTTCAGTAGGATGTGCGATCTTCTGATGATATAAGCAGAAGTTAGGATGTACGTCCGCTTCATCAAGATGTATACCGCCAGGAGAATTTTCTCTGAAAGAGGGCAGCTTCATCCCCATCGATATGGCTTTGACGAATCGTTTCCTTGTCTTGATCCTGCTTTCATTTGCGTCGGATGTACTTTGATCCGGTGGGACTGTTTCGACCCTTTCATTTAGTCGCCGGCGTTTGGCTTTCTCGAATATGGCTATCTCGCGCTCTCGATCAGCTTTACTTTTAAGACGGGCTTCGTTCAGGAATGCATCAATCATTTTGTCTGATGGTCCTAGAAGTTCTGGCTCAGGATTTGCCCATGGTTTTTCTACATCCAAAGCTTCTTCACCGTTTATTAACGAGTGAAAGATCACATGACAGCTTGCCACATAATCCTCAGACTCATCCGACGAGTCTTCTCCATTGTCATCATCTTTGTCCACAAGGACGTAAGTGAGAAATTCTTGGAGTGTGACTGGGGTCCGCGCCTTCTGATTATATTCTTCCAACGCGTCAATCAGTTTTTGCGGGTCCGTGCGCTTGTCACCAGGCTGCACGGGCTTTTTGGTCTTCTTCTTCTCCTTCGAAGACTTTGACGGCTGGGTGTGAGCGCTCTGACCATCACTGTCAGTTTTTGGAATTGGGCGTGGTTTCAGCATTCCCTCAATGATCTCGGGTTCCAGTGGATTTCTCCACCTGATTGCCGGGCACGTTTGAAGATCCTTCAGCATTCTTTTAGTTTTGGTTGAAAGAGCGACCTCCCACGGGGCTTCCCTTATGAATGAGCACGATGCCCCCGGCACGTCCACTTTTTTAGGTGCGTGAGGTTGTGGTGGGTTCACTTTCCAGTTTTCGGATAATACGAACTTGCCTTGTTGGTACTGATCCTCGATCCATCCCTTAAAGACGAAGCAATCTTCGATTGGATGGCTTACCGCTTGGTGGTAAGGGCAGTAATTTGGATCGTTGACATTGCCTGGCTGCAACGGATGTTTCGGACTCGGCAGGTTGATGAGTCTGTTGCGCATTGCCAGCTCGAACAATCTCCTCGTTTTATTCTGAGGAAACGAGTAAGGACGTCCTAGTCTCTCCTCGAGGGATGGGCGTGGACGCACGTTGTTTTGGCGAACAACCGGCTTTAAGTTGCTCGGCCGTTGCTGAGTATTGGCAACGAAGATTGCTTTCCCTTTGCCCTTTTCATTCCAAGGCTCTGTCTTTGAAGAGGAAGACCTATGGCCTATCTGGTCCATTTGGGCTAGCTTGTCAATCAAGGCCTGGAAGGTGGTCGGCTTGAAGAACATCATGAATTGGGAGATGGTCGCTTGAGGGTCGAGAGTACCCACGAACATGCCCACGGCAGGAGCTTCTTCTATGCGTTGTTCGCATCTCGACCATAGGTTCCGCCATCGGATTGTGTATTGCACCCACGTCTCTCCCGGCTTCACTCTGGCGTTGATCAATGCCGTGATCGGGGTGCGCTCGCTGGCGCTTGCGAAACGCTGAGTGAATAGCAACTCCATCTTTACGAATGTCTTGATAGAGTCGTCGGGAAGTTCCGAGTACCATTCAAAAGCTGTGTCTGCTAAACTACCGACGAACTGGCGAAGTAGAAGTTTATCATCACCTCCAGTATTGCCGCAAAGAGCCCTGAACTGAGCGACATGTTGATGGGGATTTCCAGTCCCCTTATAGACATGGAATTTCGGTATTGTATAGCCCGACGGGTACTTGATCTGATCATACCAGCTCGGATACGGTCGCCCCGTTTTAACGACTTGACCGGCTGCCTCAGTTTCCTGGTGAACCCGTATCTGCTGAGCTATATATTCATCCAGGTCAGCTTTAGAAATTGTCTCCTCCTTGGCTGTTGACAGCGCCGGTGGTGGATTCGACGTTTCTCCTCTGTCATCTTCAAGGACAATCGGAGGATCTTCGGCTAGGGGATTTTGCTGGATCATCATACCCACAATGTCCTGAAACAGAAGGGCCATTCGTTTTATATTGGCTGCTTGTTCCGCAGCCTCTTTGTCCTTCTTTTCCAATATTCTCCGAAGAAATTCGGCGTCGGTTTCTTTCTCCCGGCGTTGATCCAAGGACGCTTCAGGGCTTTCTTTTGGCCCTGTGAGTCCGGCTATCGCATTCATCATTCCTTGGAGCTTCTGTTGCTGCTCCTGAGCTTTAGTCACCGATCGCGTAAGCGGTCTATGCCCTGTAGATATACGGCTATCCTCTTTCCCGGACGCCATGTAGACGGTGTGTACCACAATGCCCCCAAACTTAGGGCGTTTGGGCTCACTACCTTTGACATTCGCCGCAGGCATGGGGACTTTCTCCGGCCATCTTCTCTTGTGGGTCGTCGAAGCTGAGGGGGCCGTTGCTTTGGGCACCCAGGTGGCCGTCGTCTTCTGTTGCTTAAAGGGGCGGTCTTCTTCCTGTCGGACCTTCGAATTCTTATGCTGGTGAGAAAAATTCGGATCAATCACCGATTCTCGGACTCGTCGCCAAGTCTTGTAAATCCTGGAAGACAGCCGTTGAGGAGACTGCTCCGGCTTTTCTGATTTTGCTTCTACGACGGTCTCTACCGGTGGAGGAGGTCTTTTGAGCACCGCAGTTGGTGAATTCCTGCGTACCCTGTTCAGCAGCTCAAAGCTATTCCGAGTTGGAACATCAGCATTAACTTCCACCGTTGGAGCTGGTGGGGTTAGCCCAGAGGGGGAGTTGCCCTCGGTCTTCCTTATCCGGCGCCAATGGCGACGTCGGGCGTGACGGGTTGTTGGGATTGGTTCAGCGACGGCTTCGTCTTGCCCCCTGTTCAGGTGAGGGGCTGCTGCCGGAGTCAGCCTCCTGAAGACTGACGTTCTTTGAGAAGCTACGTCCAACCGGTCAAAAACAGATTTCTGAGCGGGAGCGGGAACGGGAGCAGTCAGTCTCGCGAAGACCGACCCTCTGGGAGGAGAAGCCGCCTTGACGACTTCAGGAGCAGCTATCTTTTTTGGGATGGCCACTTCAGGTATTATGGGCTTCTTGGCGGGCCCATCAGAGTTCAGGTTCAGTCTGGTGAAGACCGAGGAGTTGGGATTGGACGACCCGTTGAGAGGGGCAGTGGGAGTAGCAAGTCGATCGAAGACCGACTTCTTTGAATCTTCCGGTACGGGCACTGAGATGTTAATGTTCACCGGCGGGAGCATGGTCCCGAAGAACAGACCGGTGGTAGCCAGAGTTACTAGTTCCACAGGCATAGTGAACAGGGAAGCAGCCTGCGGTCCATAGGCTACACCTCTAGATGAGGCGGAGCGTCGGTTGCACTTACAGTTGGAGCAGTTTGAGCCGTTGAACGCCATTGCTGTTTGATTTCTGCGCCAAGCAAGAGACCAAATCTTAGTAACTTGAAACCCGAGGGCAACCATTAACAAACCGCGATTCGTTCGCGAAGACGACACACGAAGTGTGGAGTGGAAAGAGGAAAAGGTCCCACTGGGCGTGCCAGAATCTGTTCCCCTCCGAATGGCGGCCAAGACATGGACGTCTTGCCTGAGATTCAGGGCAGATGCTAATTGGAGCTATCCATCCACCTCTCCGAAGATGCCAAGTTGATTTATGTCACCATGTATCGAAGGTTTAAACGGATGCGGCCGATGTAGCAGATTTCGTCAGATTCCCCCTCGTTCGAAGGGTTTTTGATTGTGGGGACTCTCTTCCCTGCAGGCGCAAGCCCCTGCAGTTAATTACGCTACCGCATCACGGTAACAACTTTCTCCTTCTCCAGATGGTCACTTCGTGTCGTAGGTGTTTGTTTTGTTTGTGGTTGCCCGTGGATTGTATACGGAGACTAATTTATGTTGTCGCCCGTAGGACGTGGATTAGTCCAAATCCGTATTTTCTTAGATTTGGGGTTGGGTTTAAGTATATGTTAGTCTCGTTTGAGGTTAAGATCAACTTAAACGTTTGTTAAGGATACGTTAGTCTAATTTGAGACTAAGATCAACTTAACGGGATCGTTTAGATCCGATAAAAGAGCATTTGGGCTCTATTGTTCTGGTTTAGGGACATAGTGGTCCATTGAATGTATGGCTGTTGGGACCCATCACCTCTCTGACGACGTTGAAGGATTACAATGACAGATATCATAGGAGTTCAGAGATGTACCCTTGAACCAGAGTTGGTTGGGAGACCTGTAGTCCAATTTGGGACTAAAGTCTGTTTGAGGGTTTAAAGATACGTTAGCCCGATTTGAGGCTAAGATCAACTTAAACATTTGTTAAGGATACGTTAGTCTAATTTGAGACTAAGATCAACTTAACGGGATCGTTTAGATCCGACAAAAGAGTATTTAGGCTATATTGTTCCAGTTTAGGGACATAGTGGTCCGTTGCCAGTTTAGGGACATAGTGGTCCAATACCAGTTTAAGGACGTAGTGGTCCAATAAAATGTATGGCTGTCGGGACCCATCACCTCTCTGAAGACGTTGAAGGATTACAACGACAAATATCAGAGGAGTTCAGAGATGTACCCTTGAACTAAAGTTAGTTGGGAGACCTGTAGTCCAATTTGGGACTAAAGTCTGTTTGAGGGTTTAAAGATACGTTAGCCCTATTTAAGGCTAAGATCAACTTAAACATTTGTTAAGGATACGTTAGTCCAGTTTGAGACTAAGATCAACTTAACGGGATCGTTTAGATCCGACAAAAGAGCGTTTGGGCTCTATTGTTCCAGTTTAGGGACATAGTGGTATGTTGCCAGTTTAGGGACATAGTGGTCCAATACCAGTTTAAGGACGTAGTGGTCCAATAAAATATATGGCTGTCGGGACCCATCACCTCTCTAAAGACGTTGAAGGATTACAACGACAAATATCATAGGAGTTCAGAGATATACCCTTGAACCAATGAGTTGGTTGAAAGAGCAGATGTGCTCAGTTCAAGATGATTTGAGGACTTATGGCCAGTTTGGGCTAAGTCCAATTATGTTTGAAATATTGGCCCTTTGGGCCATTAGACATTTGTCTGGGTTCAGCCCCTCATCATTCAGTAGTGCTAAACAGAGGTTTGGGGGCTCTGACAACATTTTGTCTTCGATTTCCTCAATTTTGAGATTCATTTGGAGGAGGGACTTTTGCCTCTAGAAAATTAGCCAATTTGGCTAAAAGTAATGTTAAACACTAGAGAACAACAGTGTTAAACACTGGAGGTAGAACTCTCAAATTAGTGTTAAACACTAAAAGACAATCAGTGTTAAACACTGGAAATATAATCTTCAATTTAGTGTTAAACACTAAAAACAATCAGTGTTGAACACTGGAAATATAATCCCCAAATTAGTGTTAAACACTAAAGAAAGAGGGGTCACGTGTGGACACGTGAGAGCGCCCAAAAGTGGGACCAGATCCCTTTTCATTATCCTCAAATCTGCGAATAAGTGTTAAACACTTTTCATTTTTATTTCGAGCATCACGTGTTGACACGTGATGGAGATTTATGCGCTGACTGTTAAAACGTTTGCTAAGGGGTCACGTGGTAGCACGTGAGAGCGCCCAAAGCTTAGATTTTCCTTTGCTTTTTTCTTTCTGTGCTTCAAGGGTCACGTGGAGCACGTGAGGCGTTGCCTCTGAGTTCTTTTCTGTGGATCTTTACAGGGGTCACGTGGGGGCACGTGACCTAGTTTTATTCCTTCTTTTCTGATCACTGCGGATTAGGATCACGTGTCATCACGTGACCAATGTTCTTTATGCACATGGAGATCTTTCAAGTCTCTTTATTTTAAGAGTTAAATTCTCTGTAGGGTTAAACCCTAATCATGATTTTGGAGGAATTAAATTCCTGTTATGAAAGAATTAAATTCTTATGTAGGGTTAAACCCCAATTTCTTTTTTAAGGGAATTAAATTCCTGTGAGTTTGAGATAATTAAGTTCTCAATTAGGGTTAAACCCTAGTTCTGTCCATTTTGAAGGAATTAAATTCCTATAATATAGGGTTAAACCCTAATTTTATCTCAAAGGAATTAAATTCATATAACTCTTATGAGAATTAAATTCTCAAAACTCAATCCCTCCTCTATGTTTTAGATCTGCATGGCAGGATCTCGACCCAATGAGAATTAAATTCTTAATTTATGGGGAGATGTGCACTTTGCAGATCTTCAACCAGAGAAAGAACTAAGTTCTTTTGCAGAAGGGTTAAACTCTTAGATTTTGATAATTAAATTCTCTGTTTGAAGTTTTGATTCCCTTTCTTTTCTCACCTAGGGTTTTCTTTGTTGATAATTAAATTCTCCTCTCTTTTCTTTTTTTTCTCTTGAGAATTAAATTCTCCTCTCTCTGTTTCTCTCCAAAAAGGTAGCCCCCTTTCTCTTCTCTTCTTGTCTCTTATTTATAGGAGAAAGAAAAGAATCAATTTGTTTTGCAAATCTTTCATTGAAAGATTTGATTTGTTTTCATATTTAATATGAGCCTTTAGATCATTCAGTGAATTTTATTCACCGTTGGATTTTAAATCCAAAAGATATTCTGTTTGTTATTTTCGGTGAGATTTAGGAAAATCTTTCCTTGTCTAAGATTTTCCCATAAATTGGTGATTTTTAATCACCTTTGGATCTTTAATCCAACGGTCCCAATAATCCTTTTTCCATTTGGAAAGATTTAGAGAAATTTAGAATTTTGATTCTATTGAACTGCAAGGTTTTCGAAACCTGTCACGTGCTGGCACGTGACCCCCAATTGAGCATTTTAACAGCCGCTTGTTTATATTGTTGTTTTAACCATCACGTGTCAACACGTGACCATTGGTCACGTGTGTGCACGTGACACCTCGTTGAGGTATTTTCTTCCGCTATTTGTTTTTATTTCTGTTTTAACTATCACGTGTCAACACGTGACCATTGGTCACGTGTGAGCACGTGACCCTAATTGGGTCCTTCTTCAGCCGTTTGTTTTTATTTTTGTTTTAACTATCACGTGTCAACATGTGACCATTGATCACGTGTGAGCATGTGATACCTCATTGAGGTAATTCCTGATTTTTAATCAGGGAACAATGCACAACATATTTGCACATAACTTTTGATCCCGGATGAATTATGAATCCCATAATATATCAAATCGAAGGATTTTTCGATACGCTTTCGATTCCATCAGAATTTAGCTGTTCCTCATTCGGGAGTTTGTCAAAATACAGTCCGGAAAATACTGGTTCGCATTTTCTTAAGCGTATCGCTGCCATTTGACACCTTAGGCCCTTTGCACAGAAATTTTTTAGCGGGAACACCTGAATTTCGGGGCAGATGCTAATTGGTGCTATCCGTCCACCTCTCCGAAGATGCCAAGTAGATTTATGGCACCGTCTATCGAAGGTTTAAACGGATGCGGCCGATGTAGCAGACTTCGTCAGATTCCCTCTCGTTTGAGGGGTTTTTGATTGTGGGGACACTCTTCCCTGTAGGCGCAATCCCCTGCAGTTAATTACGCTACCGCATCGCGGTAACTACTTTCTCCTTCTCCAGATGGTCACTTCGTGTCGTGGGTGTTTGTTTTGTTTTTGGTTGCCCGTGGATTGTATACGGAGAGTAATTTATGTTGTCGCCCGTAGGACGTGGATTAGTCCAAATCCGTATTTTTCTTAGATTTGGGTTTGGGGGTTGGGTTTAAAGATACGTTAGTCTCATTTGAGACTAAGATCATCTTTAACGTTAGTTAAAAATACATTAGTCTAATTTTAGACTAAGATCAACTTAACGGGATCATTTAGATCCAACAAAAGAGCATTTGGGCTCTATTGTTTAGTTTAGGGATATTGCGGTCGATTAGTTTAAGGACATTACGGTCCAAGGTTAAGGACATCATAGTCCATGGGTTTAAAGGACCCCACAGTCCAAGGTTAAGGACATCATAGTCCGTGAGTTTAAGGACCTCACAGTCCATACAGGTTAAGGACATCATAGTCCATGGGTTTAAAGGACCCCACAGTCCAAGGTTAAGGACATCATAGTCCATGGGTTTTAAAGGACCCCACAGTCCGAGGTTAAGGACATCATAGTCCATGGGTTTTAAAGGACCCCACAGTCCGAGGTTAAGGACATCATAGTCCATCGGTTTTAAAGGACCCCACAGTCCAAGCTTAAGGACATCATAGTCCATGAAATGTATGGTTGTCGGGACCCGTCACCTCTCTGAAGACGTTGAAGGATTAAAATGACAAATATCAGAGGAGTAAAGAGATGTACCCTTGAACCAATTTTGGTTGAGAGATCTGTAGTCCAATTTGGACTAAGATCAAGAGATTTGTGAGCATATGGGCTCAGTTAATCTGAATTGAGGACTTATGGCCAATCTTGGGCTAAGTCCAATCAAGTTAAAATGTTTAACATTTATTTTGGGCTTTTGAGCATTTGTTTGGGCTTGGCCCTTTTAATAATGCTGAGCATTGACCTGCATTCTGACAATGTTTTGTCTTTTATTGAATGCTGAACATTCATCATAGCTCTGGGCTTATTAAAGAACAATTTATGTTCTTTTAGCGTACACGTGGTGCGCATGGCGCCAGTCAAAGGGCGCAGTGCGCTTCTGCCGAGTAGCGCACACATGAAGGACACGTGTCGCACTTGGCGTTGAGCGCCAGTTGATGGGTGCAGTGCGCCAGTTTATGAGCGCAGAGCGCTGGTTTATGAGCGCATTGCGCTATTAATTCAGTGGCGCACACGTGAGTGACACGTGGTGCGCCTGGCGCTGAGCACCAGCCCATGAGCGCAGTGCGCTATTTCAAGAGCGCAAAGCGCATCTGATCGGTTTTATGATCTGAGAAATAATTTATGTTCTTTTAAAAGAGACTTTGTCTCAAGGTTCTAAGAAAAAAGTTCTTGTTTTGCAGGAGATGTTTCAATCTCTTATATTGATGAAAGGCTTTGCCATTATGGATCTGTGATCCTTAAGAGAATTGAAGTATTCTTCCCCCCTTCTTTATAATGAGATGTTCATGATCTCTTTGAGAAAGACTTTAGTCTTGTAGATCTATGATCTGTGAGAAGAATTATGTTCTTCTTTTTATTTTATGATGGGATCTTTTGATCTCCTTTGAAAAGACCTTGGTCTTTGTAGATCTATGATCTTTAAAGAAGTGAGTTCTTTTTAATCATGAGATGATTTCATCTCTATGTTCATCATTATTCATTTTTTTTTACCTTGAAGAAAATCTTCTTCCGAGAGCTTGCTCTTTTTCTTTGAATTTCTCAAAGTTCTTGGGGAGGTTTCTCTCTCTATTTCTCTATATCTGACTTGAAGTCTAGGGGCCTTTTTATAGGGCAAGATGGTTTGTTCAATCAGTTAAGGAGATCTTTTCTCCAATTGATTTGGGAAATTTCACATCATTGGATCTTTGATCCAAGGGCTCCTGATTTACAGAAGGCAATTTTCTTGTTTTTAACAAGATTGATAAATCTTTCCATACAGAATTTATTCTGTCTTTTGGTAATTTTTAATCACCATTGGATCATTGATCCAACGGTGCTCTGATTTACAGAGCACAATCTTGTTATTTGGAAAGATTTTGAGAAATCTTTCCTTAACAGAATTTAATTCTGATTAATTAATGATTTATCATTATTATTAGATCTTTGATCTGACGGTGGGGAGCTTTAGTTCCAGCGCTAGCGCACCCGTGCTTTGCACGTGGTGCGCTGCTTAAAGGGCAGCGCACTTAGCGCTAGTGCACCCGTGCTTTGCACGTGGTGCGCTTCTTAGAGCGCAGTGCTACTAGCGTTAGCGCATCCGTGCTTTACACGTGGTGCGCTGCTTAGAGCACAGCGCACACGTGCTTTGCACGTGGTGCGCTGTTTATGGCGCAACGCACTTGGCGCTGCATCTGAAACGCTGCTTCATTTCAAAATTTGAATTTTGAACAGAGCTTTACTCTGATTGGGAGAAACAAATGCCCCCCCATCGTTGCGCTCACGTTGCCCACATGTGAGTGCAGCGGTGGCAGCATCTACGCCCTTGGATCACCTCAGAAGTTGAAAAGGCGTCTCAGTGCCTATAAATAGGACCCTTGGCCCTTAGGATGATTTCTGTTCATCTTCTTTCTTGTGAGAATTATCATTCTCTTGCAGACCATAGCTCTTTGGCTTAAGAATTTTCTTAAGGACCGAACTCTGTCAAAATTTTTAGGTAAAGATTAAATCTTTTAAAGAACCTTTTAATAATCTAGGGTTTCGCCCATTAACAGAGCTTTGCTCTTCATAGATCTTAGATCTAAAAAAATGTTATTAGGGTTTTACCCATTAACAGAGCTTTGCTCTTCATAGATCTTAGATCTAAAGAAAACCTTTTGAGGGTTTCTTGACCCATTAATAGAGCTTTGCTCTCTTGAATAACGGAGATTTGTTAATCTCTTATGAAGAACTCACAGAGTTTGTTCATAGGTCTTGAAGATCTCAGAATTTTAATTCATATAAAATATTGATTTCAATTTTTCTGATGGGTTTTTCCATCATTTTTACAGAGCCAGGCTCTTAAGGAATTTTTATTCCTTCATCATTAGAACTTGACAGGTGTCATTCTGTCACAGAGCACTGCTCTCAAGGGGAGATTTACTCCTTAGCCCGAAGGATTTCTTATTAAATAAGAATCAATTGAGGATTTCCTCATTTAATTGACAGTCCATCAAATGATGATGCTATTCTATTAATGATGAACTGTCATCTAGATTTAGTGGGTCCCCTTTTGGTCCCCTTTTTCCCGCACTGCAGTGCGGTACGAATTTTAAAGTACCAAGTGTCAGAGTTTAAATTATAGCACTGATGGTTGACTTTGTTCTTTTTCGCGCAGGTGACATGTCTTCCGACATTTCCTTTCCGTTCGTTCGCTCAGAAGGCGGATTTCCTGAAGCGCCCGTAGACCGAGAGGTTCTTGCGCTGATCAAAGACCATGACCCGGAGCACAAGAATCTTCACCTATGGGGTAGATGGTATGATCAAATTATCAGAGGCCGCCGGAGCTTTTCTTATGCGACACCCTCGGAGCCTATCTCTGCGGTCCCTTATGCAGATGCACCCCCGATCAATTATCCTGTGGAGGAGGTAAATTAGACTTCAGAAGGTCTTCTTCGGCCTTCTATTGCCGCAGTACCCGTGCAGCCGCCGGTGGCTTTGGACACCCTAGGGCGGCGCATATGTCAGGGCGAGTCGTGCCCTTAGGGACAGCCCTACAACATCGGACTAACTCCCCGTCATCCGGTCAGATACTTACAGTGGGCCCGATATATCTTATAAGTAAAGAAATCGCAGCTGCTGAAGCTTGGCTTATACCCTGTGATCTAAGCTTCCTTGTTCCAGTATTCTGCACCTCCCACATGGTGGATCAAGGCATTTTTAGAGCAGTGGAACATTCTGACCCACACCTTCCTCCTATTGGATCGAGAGGCCTCCATTTCCTTGGAGGAATTTGCCGAGGTCTCTGGTTTACCAGTTAGGGGAGAGCACTACGAGGAGCTGCTTCCTCCGGATGAGTATGTTTTTGCCACCAAATCAGTGGTAATGGGTCTCACCCCAGAGAATGCCATTCAGCACCAGTTCCTAAGTCTGATAAATGTGTTGAATATGTATAAGAGCCTCTTTCTTGAATCCGGAGGCCGGGGGGTGAGCTTTGCGGACTTCATCGCCCGTTTTCTTCGTGCGGAAGTCTTGTCGTGAAAAGGTGAAAAGTTTGCTAAAGTTGACGATCCTTTCGGCTTTGGGTTGGATCGTCGGCCAATATTGGAAGCCGATCAAAATGATTTCTTTCTTCCCAACATCGCGATCGTCCCCCTGTCAAAAATTGCCGCTCCGGGCATCGATGAGGAAGCGTTCTTTCTCGGGTTCCTCGGTTTATAGTTAAGCTGGTTCACACTTCCTATGCACCCTCGCTACATGAGGCCTTATGTCTTCTACCCTGCGCATCGAATGGTTGCCGGAATACAAGTGTCCATCGGGATCGACGGATTAGCCCACCTATATCACGGCCTCAGCTTGGCAGTGGATACCACTGAACCAGGGGTGCTTCCCGCCAACTTCTTAAAGCATTACTTCACCCCATGGCTAGAGTTGCACGTGCTTGGGGTCTTCGGTATCCATAAAAGACCTTCTTTTTATGACAGATGTAAATTCTCTCGGATAATGCGGCTGGTCGACGCTTCCATCGTAAGTCCGACACCGCAGGAAGCTAGGGGTTTACTCCTTCATCCACGCGTGATCGGAGATGGTATGTCTTTCACTGACAAAATCTTGACGGTCGGCCAGGAGTCTTCAACAGCGGTGCTGCCATTGCAAGACATTTTTAAAGACGGGGCCTCTGTGTTGAAAGCTCGGGAGATTCTTCATCTGTACTCCATTAGGCCGGGCTTTCTCGTATTTAGGCAAAATGATACAGCGCTATTCATGATATACAATCCGCATCATTTCGCCCAGTAGCTGGGTTATAATCAGGGCGTTCCGCTTGAAGCCTTCTTGGCAGAACCCGCTGGTACCGAAGAGGGGATGCGAAGCGCGCTGCATCATTTCATGCGTCTGGACACGTGGTCTAACTTCTTTATTAGTGAACTGAGCTGTGTTCCGAAGGCCCTCAATGTGTATGTGGCCTGGTATCAACATTCAATGGGCGCCATCATCAGGGAGGAGAAGCGATTGTTGCTTGATCGCAAGGGTACCGCTCCGGCCGGTAATCCAAATGTTCCTCTGAAGCGACGGACCATTGTCCGTCCTCCCTTAAGAGAAGTTGCTACGGTCGAAGCCCCGCATGATAGGCCCGAACTACCGATACCCCGTGCTCCCGTGGAAGCGGTGACCGTGGCGTCCCCCGAGTCTTGCGTGGGTTCAGATATCGGGACTCGTCGTCCCAAGGTGCCCACCAAGCGTAAGCTTATGCTAGCGGCGACCGGTGCTCGCTCACAGAAGAGGAAGAAGAAGTCGATTCTCTCTGTCGATGTTGCATTCGGTCAGGAGCCTCATACTCCTTATAGTGAGGGCTTGGGTGAATATAGGACCAACGAGGGTCTATTCATAGCGCTGGACGATACTGATCTGGAGGCTGCTATTGCAGCCTCTGTGCGATCAACAAGCCACAAAGCGGGATTGGCCATCCTCGCGCAATCAAGTAAACATCGGCCGTACTTTTTGTCATTGCATTATATTTTTATTATCGTGTTTTGACTGCCACTTTTTCTTCTTTAACAGGCATTTCCACTGAAGAGGCTCTCGCGGCTTCTCTTAGGACCTTTGAGGAGGAGGAGAGGATTCACGCTTCGCTGGGCGTTGGTATATTTCGGCTCATTGCGTCTTCATTCACCTTTCTTATAGACAATCTGACTCCTTTTATCTTATCGCAGGGACTACAATGCCAATCCCACATGGTGATGCGGAGATGCTTCCAGGGCCAACTATCGAAGTCCCGGCCTCCTCAACACTGCCAAAAGAGGCTTTATTTAAGCGACCGATGACGGATGCCATAACGGCTCTAGAGGTAGCTCTTGGCGTGGACGATGACGTCCCATTGACGAAGGTCTTGAGAAGATCCGCTCTCACGGCCCGGACGGAAAGGAAGCGTAGAATGCGCGAAGCAAGGGAGCACAACGCCGCCTTGGCTGCAGGTGCAGGTTCGAGCGTTGCTACCCCTGTCCGTACTCCTTCAGAGGATGCTTCGGCCGCCTTGTCTACCGCCCACAAACAGGCAGCACGTGCGGCTCGGGAAGTAGTCGAAGGACCGACCCAAGGTAACGTGACTGTTTCCTGATTTAAAATCAGGAAAACTTATGGAGAAAGCATCACGTGCTAGCACGTGACCAGCGGTCACGTGTTGACACGTGACATTTAAAAGCAGCGGCAAAAGGCAGATTCGCTCCCTGTTTAAATCAAAGAAAAGGCTCCAGAAAAGGTCACGTGCTCACACGTGACCATGGGTCACGTGTTGGCACGTGACGGCTGAGCAGCGGCCAGAGAACAGAGCGCAAAAGTAGAAGAAAGGCCCGTTCCAGGGGTCACGTGCCTACACGTGACCAGGGGTCACGTGGCCACACGTGACCGGCTTTCAAAGCCTCTTTATTTAACAGAATTAAATTCCGAAAGCATTCAAATCTTTCCAAAAGAGAATGATTATTTGGAACCGTTGGATTAAAGATCTAAAGGTGATTAGCTTGGAAAGATTTCCACTTAAAATCTAACTGAAATAACAAAGGGATATGTTTGGATTTGAAATCCAATAGTGAATAAAATTCACCTAATAATCCAAAGGTCCAGATGAATGATGAATGTAAATCAAATCTCTCAATAAACAAATCAAATCTTTCAATGAAAAATTCACTAAAACTGATTGATTTTCTTCCTTCTCCTATAAATAGGAGCCAAGAAGAATAAAAGAATGGAGAGACGGATATACAGAGAGACATATACAGAGACATACAGAGAGAGAGAAAGAGAGCCTTGAGATTTTGGGAAGAATTTGATCCTCTGCAAAAGAAAACCTTAAGTAAGAAGGGAGAGGCTTAAAAAGGAGAATTTAATTCTCAAAGAGTTTAACTCTTATACAAAAAGAAGAACTTAGTTCTTTCTCTAGCAGAGCATCTGCAAAGTGCGCATCTCCCCATGAATTGAGAATTTAATTCTTGTTGGGTTGAGATCCTGCCATGCAGATCCAAAGCATAGAAGGGGAATGGAAGTTTGAGAATTTAATTCTCACAGAACTATAGGAATTTAATTCCTTTGGGATGAAATTAGGGTTTAACCCTATGATTATGGGAATTTAAGTCCTTCAAAATGGACAGAACCAGGGTTTAACCCTAATTAAGAACTTAATCCTATTAAAATAGCAAGAATTTAATTCCCTTACAAAAAAAATGAAAGAAGAAGAAATTAGGGTTTCACCCTATGCCAGAATTCAATTCTTTACATACATGAGGAATTTAATTCCTACAGAAAAGAAATCAGGGTTCAACCCTATCTAAGAATATAATTCTTCAGAAGAAAACAGGAATTTAATTCCTCTAAAGTTTATTGCTAGGGTTTAACCCTATGAAGAATTTATGTCTTAAAAAAAAGATAAATACATCTTCAAACAGGCAAAGAAACAGGGTCACGTTCTACCACGTGACCTCTGTAAAGATCCATAGAGAAGAACTTCCAGGCAACGCCTCACGTGACCTCTTGGCAGAAGCTCTAACAAACAAATATTTAAATGCCCATCACGTGACAGCACGTGATGCTCCAAAGTATGCAATACTTCTGGCAGAATAAAATGAATTGAGGGCGCTCCCACGTGCTACCACGTGACCCCTCTCGCCTTAGTGTTTAACACTAAAGTTGAAACCTCTATATCCAGTTTTCAACACTGATTTTCTTAGTGTTTAAACACTAATTTGGAAAACTCTATTTACAGTGTTTAACACTGACTTTCTTAGTGTTGAACACCAACTTGGAAGACCCTGTTTCCAGAATTTAACACTGATCTGCCTTAGTGTTAAACACTAATTTGAATCTCCATTGCCAGTGTTTAACACTGATTTGCTTTAGGGTATAAACACTAATTTGAAAGCCATGTTGCTAGCGTTTAACAATTACTATCTCTTAGTGTTAAACACTAACTTGTCAATCTCACTCCCAGTGTTCAACACTGTTGGTCTTTAGTGTTTAACACTGACTTTAGCCCAATTGGCTCAGTCTCTAGAGGCAAAGCCACCCCTTCAATGGACCAACAGAAAGCCAATATTCTAAACATGATTGGACTTAGCCCAAGCTGGCCATAAGTCCTCAATTCAAACTTAACTGGGCTAATGGGCTTATAACATAATTAATTGGTCTTGGTCCCAGATTGGGCCAAAGACTATTTAATCTACCTTGGTTTAAGGGTACATCTTTTCACTCCTTTGATACTTAGCGTTGTAATTCCTCAACGTCTTCAAAGAGGTGACGGGTCCCGATGACCACATATTGATACGGACTGTGGGGTCCTTAAACTCATGGACTATGAGGTCCTTAACCTTGACCGGATGTCTTAAAACTAATGATGGACTGTGGGGTCCTTAAACTCATGGACTATGAGGTCCTTAACCTTGACCGGGATGTCTTAAAACTAACGACGGACTGTGGGGTCCTTAAACTCATGGACTATGAGGTCCTTATCCTTGACCGTGATGTCTTAAAACTAACGTCGGACTGTGGAGTCCTTAAATCCATAGACTATGAGGTCCTTAACCTTGACCGTGATGTCTTAAAACTAACATTGGACTGTGGAGTCCTTAAATCCACGGACTACGACGTCCTTAACCTTGACCGCGACATCTTAAAACTAACATTGGACCGCAATGTCCTTAAACTACCTATTGACCGCAATGTCACTAAACTAAACAATAGAGCCCCCCCAACTGCTCTTTTGTCAGATCTAAATGATCCCGTTAAGTCGATCTTGGTCTAAAACTAGACTAACGTATCCTTAACAAACGTTTAAGTCGATCTTAGTCTCAAACGAGACTAACGTATCCTTAAACCTAAACCCCCAAACCCAAATCTAAGACAATACGGATTTGGACTAGTCCATGCCCTATGGGCGACGACATAACTCAGTCTCCGTATACAATCCACGGGCAACCAAACATAAAATAAACACACACGACACGAAGTGATCATCTGGAGAAGGAGAAAGTTGCTACCGCAATGCAGTAGCGTAATTAACTGCAGGGGCTTGCGCCTGTAGGGAAGAGCGTCCCCACAATCAAAAACCCCTCAAGTGAGAGGGAATCTGACGAAGTCTGCTACATCGGACGCATCCGTTTAAACCTTGGATACATGGCGCCATAAATCAACTTGGCATCTTCGGAGAGGTAGACGGATAGCACCAATTAGCATCTGCCCCGAATCTCAGGCGAGACGTCCGTCGCGCCGTCTTTCGGAGGGGAACAGATTCTGGCATGTCCGGTGGGGCCTTTTCCTCTTTCCACTCCACACTTCGTGTGTCGTGTTCGCAAACCAGACACGGCTCGCTAATGGTTGCCCTTGGGTTTCAAGGTACTAAGATTTGGCGTTTTGCTTATTGCAGAAATCAAAGAATCAATGGCTTCCGCTTGTGCGAAATGCTCCAACTGCAACTGCAACTGCAACCGGCGCTCCGCCTCACCAGGAGGTATAGCCTACGGGCCCCAAGCTGCTTCGCTGTTCACAATGCCCGTGGAACAGGTCACTCAAGCCACCACCGGGTTGTTTTTCGGGACCATGCTCCCGCCAACGAACTTCACCGCTCCTGTGCTGACACCAGAAGCTCCCAAGAAGTCGGTCTTTGATCGGCTTACACCTACCGCGGACCCTCTCAACGGGTCGCCCAACACCAGCGCTTCGGTCTTCTCCAGACTGGGCCAGAACTCCTGTGGACCCGCAATGGGGCCTACAATCCCAGAGAAGGATGCTCCTGAGAAAATAACCAGTTCTGCTCCTAAAGTCGCTAAGGCGGCTTCTCCTACCAAAAAGTCGGTCTTTACAAGATTGACTGTTCCAGCTCCCGCTCCTGCTACCCAAAGGATATCGGTCTTTAACAGGCTGACGCCAGCAGCGACCCCCCACCTACACAGGGGGCAAGACGAGGCTATCGCCCTCACCGAGCCGATGCCATCAGCACGACACGCTCGACGTCGCTACTGGCGCCGAGTGAGGAAGGCCGGAGGCAACTCCCCTTCTGGGCTAACTCCTCCAGCCCCGATGACAGAAATTAATGTTGCTGTTCCAACTAAGAACAGCTTTGAGATGCTAAATAAGATGCGTAGGAATTCTCCTACCGCGGCGCTAAAGAGGTCCCCCCCCTCCGCTGAAAAAGGCCGCGGAAATAAAGCCAGAACAACCCCAATCTCCTCAACGGCTGTCTTCCAAAATCTATAAAAGTCTGGCGGCAGACCCGAGACTCGGTGATCAATCCAAATTTCTCCCGCCAGCACAAGAAGCTGAAAATTCAACAGGAAGTCAGTCATCACGCTAAGCCACGAAAAGCTGGCTGGGTGCCCACCTCAACGGTCCCCTCAACTTCCACTGCTCATAAAAAGAGGAGGCCGGAGAAGATCCCTGGGCCTGCGACGAGAGCTAAAGGCGCTGAGCCCAGACACCCTAAGTCTGGGGGCATGATGGTCCATACTGTATACATGGCGTCGGGGAAGGAAGATAGCCGTGCGTCTACAGGGCATAGACCGCTTACGCGGTCGGTGACCAAAGCTCAGGAGCAACAGCAGAAGCTCCAAGAAATGATGACCACGATGGCCGCTCTTACTGGGTCGAAAGAAAGCCCCGAAGCATCATCTGATCAACGCCAGGAGGAAGAAACTGACGCTGAGTTCCTTCGTAGGATACTGGAGAAGAAGGATAAAGAGGTTGCTGAACAAGCAGCCAATATACAACGAATGGCCCTCCTGTTCCAGGACATGGTGGGTATCATGATTCAACAAGAGCCCCCTACTGAAGATCCTCCAATCATTCTTGAAGACGACAGGGGAGAAACGCCAAATCCTCCACCCGCTCTGTCAACAGCCAAGGAGGAGACAATCTCCAAGGTTGACCTGGACGAATACATAGCCTAACAGATACGCGTTCACCAGGCGACTGAGGCAGCTGGTCAAGTTGTCAGGACAGGAAGACCATATCCGAGTTGGTATGACCAGATTAAATACCCGCCGGGCTACACAATACCAAAATTCCATGTCTATAAGGGGACAGGCAATCCCTATCAGCATGTGGCCCAGTTCAGGGCGCTTTGTGGCAACACTGGTGGCGACGATAAGCTCTTGCTTCACCAATTCGTCGGCAGCTTATCAGAAATAGCGTTCGAGTGGTATTCTGAGCTCCCGAATGATTCCGTCAAGACGTTCGCCGAAATGGAGTTGCTATTCACTCAGCGATTTGCAAGCGCCAGCGAACGTACCCCGATAACGGCATTGATTAATGCCAGGGTGAAACCAGGTGAGACGTGGGTCCAGTATGCTATACGCTGGCGAAATTTGTGGTCGAAATGCGAACAACGCATTGAGGAAGCACCTGCGGTGGGCATGTTCGTGGGTACACTAGATCCTCATGCGACTATCTCCCAGTTCATGATGTTCTTTAAGCCAACCACATTCCAGGCTTTAATCGACAAGTTGGCCAAGATGGACCAGATGGGTCACAGACCACTCCCCCGAAGCCGGAGCCTCGGAGTGACAAGGGTAAAGGGAAGGCAACCTTCGTCGCGAATGCTCAGCAGCAACCCAGTGCCCTAAAGCTGGCGGATCAACTGGAAGAAAAACGCCGGTATTATAATGAGAAGATGAAGCGCCCCTACTCGTTCCCACGGGATAAGACAAAACGGTTATTCGAGCTGGCCGTACGCAACAGGCTTATCAACTTGCCAAACCCAAGGCGACCGCCAAAATCCACTGAAGTGAATAACCCCAATCATTGCCCTTACCATCAAACAGTAAGCCATCCGATTGAGGATTACTTCGTTTTCAAAGGGTGGATTGAGGATCAATACCTCAAGGGAAAGTTTGCGCTATCCGAAAAGTGGAAGGTGAACCCGCCACAGCCGCATACTCCTAAGAAGACAGACGCACCAGGGGCAACTTGTTCCTTTATTGAAGAAGCTCCATGGGAGGTCGTGCTATCAGCTAAAACCAAAAGGATGCTGAGTGATCTTCATGCGTGCCCAGCAGTCGAATGGAAGAACCCGCTTGAACCTCAAATCATCGAAAGGATGCTGAAGCCGCGTCCAACTACAAAGAACGGTGGTGATGGCCCAAGTACTCACACCCAACCGTCAAAATCTTTGAAGAAAAAGAAGAAGAAGTCCAAGAAGCCCGTGAAGCCTGGAGACAAGCGCACGGACTTACAGAAACAGATTGACGCGCTGGAGGAGTACAATCAAAAGGCGCGGACTCCCATCACACTGCAAGAGTTCCTCAACCACGTCTTTCAGGAGGAAGATGATGGAGAAAGCTCGTCGGATGAATCCGAGGGTTATGTGGCGAGTTGTCATGTGATCTCCCACTCGTTTACAGATAATGACAAAACTCCTGGCACTAAGAAACTGGGGGCAGAGCCTGATCCGGAGCTTGTGCGGGCAACAGAAGAAATGATTGACGCCTTTTTAGATGAGATTCGTTTGAAAAGTAAAGCCGACCAAGAGCGTGAGAGGGCCGTGTCAGAAGGAGCCAACCGCAAGCGACTAAACGAAAGAGTCAAAGCATTCCCGCCAGATAAAAAGACATCCGATGTGGATAAAAACATATTGAAGGCGAGGAAAAGGTTTGCCAAAGCCATGTCGATGGGAATGAAGCTACCACCCTCAGAAGAAAACACGTTCGATGGGGTGGAGAGGCACCCTAATTATTGCGCATATCATCAGAAGATTTCGCACCCCACGGAGGAGTGCGACGCTTTTAAGATGTGGTGGCAAGGATATGTTGCTCACCGGCAACATTTTAAGCGCATGAAACGCAAGACTCGTCAGGAACAAAAAGGTACGACCGAAGGGCGCAAAAGAACTGCCGGCAACTGTTATATGGTTAACGCCGGAGGGTCACAAGTTCTCACCTTTGGAAGCGACTCTGATGAAAAAATGGCTCTGGGCCCTCTCTTTAAAGAATCCGTTTTAGGGAAAGAGGAAGAACCAGAGGCCTGCGAAAACATTCAGCTGCGCAATCGCACGCTCCCGGAAAAGAATCTCGGACCCGCGAATAGAAAAGATAAGGGAAAGGAGAAGGTCGCTGAGGATATCACCTTAGATGACCAAGTCATGAAAGAGTTGACTGCCAAAGACCCGCCTAGGAAGGGTAAGGTGGACTATAACATCCTAGCACACCTGAGGAAGCTACCCTCGCAGCTCAGCATTATTGACGCCCTCTTATTATCAAAAGAAGCGAGAGATTCATTAATCAAGGTGCTGCAAGAGCCCGAGCAATTCCAAGCCTTCCTCGCCGAAGAAAAGATGAAGGATGAACTGGAAGAAGTGCACACAGCTGATATCACGTTCGGTGATGAAGACCTTCTCCTTGGGACATGTGACCACAACTGTCCCCTATACGTCTCTGGATACTGCCACGATATCAAGATAGGAAAAATCCTGGTTGATAATGGATCCTCCGTCAATCTCCTTAATGTTCGGGTGTTGAAGGAAATCTGCATGAGCGTTCAGCACCTCGCTCGTGATAAAATTACTATCTCCTGTTTCGATTCTCAGTCATCACGGACTCTCGGATCGGTGATACTAACATTATGCTTCGGACTACTCGTCACAGACATTAAGTTTCACGTCATTGACGCCAAGACCTGCTACAACGCCTTGCTCGGTCGTCCTTGGTTACACGAGTAGAACATCATCCCTTCTACGCAACATCAGTGTAAGAAGTATTTCAAGGATGGTCTTAAGTACACTGTAACAGGCGAGCTGAATCCATTCTCCGTGAACGAAGTCCGCAAATACGAAGATGCAAAGTACTTTTTGCCAGATTTCGAGGACACGGAGAGGTGTCGCAAACCGTAGAACAAAGCCGCCGCCGCCATTCCTGTTTTCGGGAGTGATACCGAAGAAGAAGAAGAGATAGTTTACGCTGGGCCGTCTCGACGCAACAACCCGGGACCGTCCGCCCCCATATTGATCTTCGGAAGTGACTCGGAAGATGAGGTTAATGATGTGTTCTCCAGTCGGCCGTCAGTACAAGCATCCCCTGGTGATGATCAGAGTTTGAAAATCGCCATGACTCCGCGGGAGCACTACAAAGATCTTGACGCGCTTGAAGCTTACAATGTGCAAGATCTGCAGACGTTTTACGTCCCTCCCAAACGAAAAGGTGAAACGGCGATCCTGTTCTACCGGTCCACGGAAACAAGAGTCGAGAAAGAAATCTGGCACGGCGCGTATTCTACACTCGACAGGCTTCAACCCATCCGTTTGCCCAGATATTACACAAACGGACTAAAAAGGCTATTAAAGAGCCAAGGGGTACCTTTAAAACAGACTATTCGACAAGCTCGGTTCTACAACAGGATTTGGGATGTCCCTGGGACTCAACGCAAATTGCCCAACGGGAGAATGGAAACGCTTGGGCTTGGGTATGTAAGATCAGGGAAACGGGAACGAGTCCACGGTAGCTACGCCATTTATAACTTCGATGAACAAGAGGACGCCCTGTCAGGAAATGCCAACCCCTCATCAAAACTAGATCCCGCGATCGAAATGCCGAGTCCGTCGTTTGAAGAACGAATAGACAAGCTTATCAGGAAGGCGAGTCAAAAAGCTCGGGACGACCATAATCGCGAGATGGCCATCTACGAAAAAGTCAAGACGCAACGTCTTCTTCAACAGGCTGCCAAAGACGAAAATACTCCTCCCCGTCAACCTGTTGTGAAAAAGGCCCGACGCAGAGGTAGAAACAAGTCGAAGAGCAGAAAAGGCGTTCGACGGCGACAAAGCGGGACCGAGAAGTCACGCGATCGGAAATTGAGCGGTCCAAATTTGTCTCTTATGAAAAAGATGAGTCAGGAATACTCTTTTCCTCAGAACAAAACACGGAAGATACTTGACCTCGCTTTAAAACATCGAATGATTACACTTCCGGAGTCTAAACACCCCGAGCAAGCTAATGAGGTCTCTCATCCGGGCTATTGCTCTTACCACCGAGCCATAGGACACCCTATCGAAGACTGCTTCACCTTTAAGAACTGGGTCGAAGACCAATACCAGCGAGGCAGATTTGCTCTATCCGACAGCTGGAGGGTAATGCCGCCGCGAAAGCACGAACCCGAATCCACAAGAGCAGAATAAGACCCACGTCGGTTTTGGAAGCGGGCTCGTACCTGTCGCGTAATAACGATATCAAAAGAAGAGCCCGAGAATATGGATGACCTTCCCTGGTGCTTCGAAAACAATAACGACGAAGTCATCTCGGAATTTCCGCCAGTGCCGAAAGAACTGGAAGATGGCATACATACTACTGCAGATAACCTCCGGAAAATCGAGCTGGGAACGACGAACGACCCGCGACCGACGTTCGTCAGCGAGTTGCTATCTGAAGAAAGAGTGGCCGAGTTAAAAGACGTGCTTATGCAGCATAGAGATTGCTTCGCATGGAGCTATTCCGAAATGCCAGGACTGGATCCAGAAATAGCTGCCCATAAATTGGCAATATCCCCGGACGTCAAGCCAGTCAAACAAGCGCCGAGAAGAATGCGGCTCAAGCTTAAGATGAGCATCAACACCGAAGTCAAGAAGCTGATCGATTGGGTTTATCCAAGAAGTTCAATATCCTGACTGGATTGCCAACATCGTCCCGGTAATGAAGAAAGATGGGACAGTGCGCATATGCGTGGACTTCCAGGATCTCAATAAAGCTTACCCGAAGGACGATTTCCCAGTGCCCGTCATAGAGCTGATGATAGATAACACGTCCACTCACGAGATTTTCTCTTTCATGGACGGCTCATCAGGGTATAATCAAATAAAGATGCATCCCGAAGACCAGAAGCATACCACCTTTTGGACCCCTCTAGGAATATTCTGCTACAAGGTGATGCCCTTCGGTCTAAAGAACGCCGGTGTCACCTATCGAAGGGCCATGACGAAGATCTTCGATGACCTCATACATGAAATCGTCGAATGCTATATCGACGACCTCGTCGTGAAAAGCAAATCATACGAGGAACATCTCGAGCATCTGAAGACCGTATTTCAACGCCTTCGGCAATACAACTTGAAAATGAACCGTCTCAAATGCGCGTTCGGGGTGTCCTCAGGCAAATTCCTAGGATTCATTGTCCGGCACCGAGGCATTGAGATAGATCCATCGAAGATCAAGGCGATCATGGAAATGCCACCGCCAAGGACTCTTAAACAATTGCGGTCTCTCCAGGGGAAGCTCGCGTACATCCGGCGATTTATAGCCAACCTTTCAGGCAAGTGCCGCCCCTACAGTCACCTGATGAAGAAGGGAACCCCGTTCGTCTGGGACCAAAAATTCCAAGGCGCGCTATACGAGATCAAGCAATACCTGCAAAACCCGCCAGTGTTGGCTGCTCCGGTCAAAGGAAAGCCCCTCATTCTTTATACAACCGCCCTCGAAGGTTCCTTAGGCGTATTATGGGCGCAAGAGAACGATCAAGGGAAAGAAATAGCACTCTACTATTTAATTCGAGTTCTATTGGGGGCAGAAAGCAACTACTCCTCCATTGAAAAACACTGTCTGGCGTTGATCTTTGCGATAACCAAGCTCAGGCACTATGCGTTGGCGCATGAAGTCCGTCTCATTTCGAAGGTGGACCCCCTCAAGTATTTAATGTCGAAGGCCATACTGACTGGTCGACTCGCTAAATGGGCCCTGCTCTTGATGGAGTTCTCGATAACATATCAGCCACTCAAGGCAGTGAAAGGCCAGTCCATCGCCGACTTCCTCGCTGAGCATCCAATACCGGCCGATTCCCCTCTGAATTGTGAACTGCCAGACGAACACGCGTTTGATGCTATCGATGGTGGTAATATCCGATGGGAGCTTTATTTCGATGGAGCATCTTCCATGAAGAAGCGCAAACAAAGCATCCCTATAATCAAATCAGGGGTGGGTCTTATCTTCGTAACTCCACAGGGAGGGATAATGCGCTTCGCTTTCTCCTTAACAGAGCCGAGGACGAACAATGAAGCCGAGTACGAAGCTTTGATAGCAGGCCTCGAGATCGCCATCGACATGGGAATTGAAAACCTCCTCATATACGGAGATTCCCAACTGGTCGTTAGTCAAATAAACAGCGACTACCAAACATGCAAGCCAGAGCTGGTGAAGTACGGCGAGAAGGTGCAGCAACTGTTGACCCGAATCCCCTCCTACACCTTGGAAAGCATACCGCGTGCCGAAAATAGCAAAGCGGATGCATTAGCCAAGCTAGCTAAAGAACTAGCTGATGAGAACCTCGATGATGCAAGAATCGTGGTACAAAGCCGTCGGGTTCTTGCTCCGACAAAAATATCTTCGGAATCGTCCGAGGAAAAGGAAGCGACCGAGCAGAAGGCCATGCAAATAAAAGACTAAGAAACGGCTGAAGATTGGAGAGAAGTCTTCACAGATTACTTCAAATGCCGTCGAACGTCCGAAGATGCGTCCTCAAGACATCAGCTTATGAAACGAGCTCTGTCTTTCGTCCTCGTCAATGATACTCTGTACAAAAGGTCATTCGATTCTTTGTGGTTGAGATGCCTGGGACCTGTCGAAGCGAAAAGGGTCATTCAGGAAGTTCATGACGGACTCTGCGGTTCTCACCAAGCGGGCCCGAACATGAAGTTGAAGATCAAGCGGATGGGTTACTATTAGCCCACGATGATCCAGGACTGCCTCGAGTATGCGAAGCAATGCCACTCATGCCAAATTCATGGGGACTTCATCCACCAGCATCCAAATCCACTTCATCCAACGGTGGCTAGCTGGCCATTCGAAATGTGGGGAACTGATATAGTCGGCCCCATCGAACCAGCATCATCCAGAGGACATCGTTTCATCCTAGCGACCACCGACTACTTCTCCAAATGGGCAGAAGCAGTACCGTTGAGGGAAGTGAAGACGGAAAATATTCTCCACTTTTTCAAGACGCACGTTATTTACCGGTTTAGGACTCCGCGATGAATCATTTCCGATAACGGGCCAGCCTACAGAAGTCACAAGATCAGCCGCTTTGCGCAACAGCATAATATAGACTGGAGGTATTCCTCGGTTTATAATCCGCGAGCTAATGGTCTAGCCGAGGCCTTCAACAAGACCTTAACGAAGATCATGAAAATGACGGTGTCCCGAAATAAGAAGGACTGGCACGAGAGACTACAAGAGGCTCTTTGGGCGTATCGAACTACATTCAAGACGGCCACGAACACGACGCCATACGCGTTGGTGTTTGGTACAGAAGCAGTACTCCCCCTCGAGATAGAGCTACCCTCTCTACGAGTGGCGGTCCACTACGGACTGACGGACGCAGAAAATGCTTACCTTCGGCTTGAGGAGCTTGATGCCCTTGATGAAACCCGGCTCATAGCGCAACAAAACCTGGAGGCTTACAAAGCAAAGATGACGCGCTCATATGAAAGATTGACCAGGCCGAGGACGTTCCGCCAAGGCGAACTCGTGCTAATTGTCAAAAGACCTATGATCCCCAATCGCGCCAAGTGGGAAAAATTCGAGCCAAACTATGAAGGCCCGTACATCATAGACAAGGTCTACCAGGGTGGAGCGTATCTACTCATGGATATGCACGGTGAAAGACCTTTCAGGCCAGTAAACGGTCGCTTCCTGAAGAAATACTACACTTAACGGGTCAAGGCCTAGGTCAATGACAGATGACGACGACTATGTCTGCTCGCTATTTTCCTAAGCCCGAACTCTAAGTAGTAACCGACTTACTTTACAACGGACCGAAACGTCCTTAAACTAACGACGGACCGAAATGTCCTTAAACTAACAACGGACCGAAACGTCCTTAAACTAACAATGGACCACTATGTCCTAAAACTAGCCGTTGACCGAGATGTCGATAAACTACGGTGGATTGCAGTATCTCAAAGCCGATAAAATAATAATAATAATAATAATAATAATAATAAATAAATAATGGTATGTCCATAAGCAAAATGGGCACGGATGAAAACCCGAAAGGGCTCCGTGAGTAAAAACAGCAGGGCTACCGGCGAGTGTTCGTGAAAACCCGAAAGGGCGCGACCTTGTAAAAAAAAGAGAGAAAAAGAATAAAAAAACGGTATGTCCATAAGCAAAATGGGAACGGATGAAAACCCGAAAGGGCTCCGTGAGTAAAAACAGCAGGGTTACCGGCGAGTGTTTGTGAAAACCCGAAAGGGCTCAACCTCGTTAAAGGACACTTGCAGGGTCCTCACGATCTTGTAAGGAGAAACCACCCGTGTGAGATCCTTACGACTCACAAGGGAGCAACACACTTAAGAATCCTCACGATTCCTAAGGAGAAAATACACTTGCGAGATCCTCACGACTCGTAAGGAGAACTCTCTTATGGGACCCTCACGGCTCATAAGATTTGAAAGTCTTAAGTTACAGAGACCTAAACCTGTGCTTAAGCAACCCCCACAACGTCCAATGTTGCCCTACAAGTGGCTCAATACTGACCCTTGTATACAATCCACGGGCGTGAATAAACATTTCCCCAGCAAAGTCTCACCCGTGACTAGGGATATGTCCATATGGTAAACAACCTTTCTAAGTCCTCTCGACTTATAAAAAGAAAACCTTTTTGTAAGATCCTTATGACTTGCAAGAGGACATGCACTTAGGATCCTCACGATTCCCAAGGAGAAAACACACCTACAAGATCCTCACGACTTATAGAGAGAAATACCTTTGTGAGACCCTTACGGCTTATGAAGTCAAAAGCCTTAGTCGACAGGACCCTAACCCTGTTCGCTAAGCCACCTTTGTTCGACATCGAAAGAGGCAAATGATGATCCGCTCCTGGCAACATCCCAGTTGTAGCGGTGCTGATGCCGAAATCGGTGTCTAAAATCCAAGCTTGCAGCGAAAAGGCCAGCGAACCACACATGCATACGAAATAGCCAAAATGATGAGGCAACTTGCAATAAAAAGTAGCAAGTAAAAATGTATGCATAAAAAAAAATAGCCGAAATGATTGGGCAACTCACAATAAAAAGCAGCGAGTAAAAATAAAATAAATAGCCGAAATGATTGGGCACCGCGAAAAATAGCCGAAATGATGGGGCAATCGCGATCTTCGCGATAAAAAAAAAGCTGAAATGATAGAGCATCGCGGAAAAAGAAATAAAATAAAAATGAAATCCACGCCCTACAGATGATGTTACATCTATCCCTGTATACAATCCAGGAGCGCAAACAAAGAAGGGATCATACTTCTCCCCCAAGGTTCATCATAAGAAGAAGCCAAATCTCGACGGTTCACAGATAGCCTAGAGATCATTTCGACGCAGCAGACACAACGTCAAGAGAAATGGAACAGCGGCAACCCCCAGTTCCATGGCTCGGCGATATACATATCACCAAGGGTCAAACCTCCATTCCGTGAAATGCGGATACAATCAGCAAAATTCCTTGTTACGTGGAACACGGATAATGTCACTCTTGACCCCGTGAAAAACGTCCAGAGCGGATCCTGGTCCTCGCAGAGCACGGCAGTGAACCCGTGTGAAGCATCCAGAGCGGAGCCTAGTCCTCGCCAAACACGGCAGTGAACCCGTGTGAAGAATCTAGTGCAAAATTCCTGGTCACGTGGAACGCGGATAATGTCACTCTTTGACCCCTTGGAAAACGTCCAGAGCGGATCCTGGTCCTCGCAGAGCACGGCAGTGAACCCGTGTGAAGCATCCAGAGCGGAGCCTAGTCCTCGCCAAACACGGCAGTGAACCCGTGTGAAGCATCTAGTGCAAAATTCCTGGTCATGTGGAACGCGGATAATGTCACTCTTTGACCCCATGGAAAACGTCCAGAGCAGATCCTGGTCCTCGCAGAGCACGGCAGTGAACCCATGTGAAGCATCCAGAGCGGAGCCTAGTCCTCGCCAAACACGGCAGTGAACCCATGTGAAGCATCTAGTGCAAAATTCCTGGTTACGTGGAACGCGGATAATGTCACTCTTTGACCCCGTGGAAAACGTCCAGAGCGGATCCTGGTCCTCGCAGAGCACGGCAGTGAACCCGTGTGAAGCATCCAGAGCAGAGCCTACTCCTCGCCAAACACGGCAGTGAACCCGTGTGAAGCATCTAGTGCAAAATTCCTGGTTACGTGGAACGCGGATAATGTCACTCTTTGACCCCATGGAAAACGTCCAGAGCGGATCCTGGTCCTCGCAGAGCATGGCAGTGAACCCATGTGAAGCATCCAGAGCGGAGCCTAGTCCTCGCCAAACACGGCAGTGAACCCGTGTGAAGCATCTAGTGCAAAATTCCTGGTTATGTGGAACGCGGATAACGTCACTCTTTGACCCCGTGGAAAACGTCTAGAGCGGATCCTGGTCCTCGCAGAGCACGGCAGTGAACCCGTGTGAAGCATCCAGAGCGGAGCCTAGTCCTCGCCAAGCACGGCAGTGAACCCGTGTGAAGCATCTAGTGCAAATTCCTGATCACGTGGAACGCGGATAATGTCACTCTTTGACCCCACAGAAAACTCCCAGAGCGGAGCCTGGTCCTCGCCAAGCACGGCAGTGAACCCGTGTGAAGCATCCAGAGCAAACATCGGACTGTGGAGTCCTTAAAATCCACGGACTATGATGTCCTTAACCTCGACCGTAATGTCTTAAAACTAACGATCAACCACCCTGATTCTGTACTGATTCTACCTTGGTTTAAGGGTACATCTCTTCACTCCTTTGATACCTGGCGTTGTAATCCCTCAACGTCTTCAAAGAGGTGACGGGTCCCTGCAACCGAACATCGGACTGTGGAGTCCTTAAATCCACGGACTATGAGGTCCTTAACCTTGACCGCGATGTCTTAAAACTAACATCGGACTGTGGAGTCCTTAAATCCACGGACTATGAGGTCCTTAACCTTGACCGTGATGTCTTAAAACTAATATCGGACTGTGGAGTCCTTAAATCCACGGACTATGAGGTCCTTAACCTTGACCGTGATGTCCTAAAACTAACATCGGACTGTGGAGTCCTTAAATCCACGGACTGTGAGGTCCTTAACCTTGACCGTGACGTCTTAAAACTAACATCGGACTGTGGAGTCCCTAAATCCATGGACTGTGAGGTCCTTAACCTTGACCGCGACGTCTTTAAACTACGATACCCTAGAGAACATCCCAAAGCGACCCTTGACCCCGTGAAATACGGATAAGGGTGACCTCACCCAGCACTTGCGGGTCCTTACGACCTGCAAGGAAGAAAACTCTCTTGTGAGATCCTTACGACTCCCAAGGGAAAACCCGCTTAAGAATCCTCACGATTCTTAAGGAGAAGTTACACCTACGGGATCCTCTCGACCTGTAGGTAGAAAAACTCTTTATGAGACCCTCACGGCTCATAAAGATCAAAAGTCTTAGGAGGCAGATCTTAACCCTGAATCCTGAGCCATCGCTGCCCTGCAAGTAGGCCAAGATAAACTGTCCACGGAACAAATTCAATAGAAAGGGGACACACCATTGAGAAGAAAAAAAATATGTCTTTTATTCATAACTAAAATGGATACAATGTACAAGTCATAAAAAGGCAAAAAGAATATACTCTCATCCAGGAATATGTACAAAAAAGAAGAAAAAGAATACAAGTTTTCAAGCTGGCGGGCGATTTAGTAATTTAGCTAGCTCATCCTGCTTTTTCTGGGTCACGACTTCATTATTCCGGATCGCCAGAAGACGGGCCTCCGCCTGAGCCTTCTGGGCCTGATACGAAGCAAGCCGGCCATCAAGCTCTTTCTCGGTGGCCTTGTGAGCATCGACCCTTTCACGAGTGAACATGGCAGCTTTATCAAGAGCCACCACCTCTTGATAGACTCTTGAAGCACCCGCCAGAGTTCATATGCTTTGTTGGCCTTGGCAGTAAGATTAGCCTGAAGCTCGCTCAGCGCCATAGAAGCCAGCTCCCTCTCCGAGAACTTACGGCCGAGCCTCTTCTCGCACAACAATATGTTCGCCACACGTCATTCTATCAGACCACGAAAACTCGCTTTCGCGACCGCAACCTTTGAAATAGGACATATACGCTCAAGACCGTATAAACAGGCCTCCAGTCGATAGCAATAGTCGATCTAAAACGCGCTCACATCATCTGGTATGGGAAGAAACAAAAAAAATTCTCGATGTATATCCTATCAAGCATGCATTCGCAACTATATGAATATCCGAAAAGAAATAATACCCAAAGCTCTGATGTGCATGCAACGCGGTGATAGTGTTCGCAATTAAAGAAAATTCTCATGGGAGGACACAAAGTTCATTTATGCAAGCAAAAACATACATACGGATACCCAACACACATTAAAGTTCAACATAAGGCATGCGAAAACTAATTTGAAAATACTACACTAGCGGGAAAAGGTCGCCGAACAAAGGATCGATAGTGCAAGGGTTGACAAAACAAAAGACAAAATTCTCCATCTCTCTCTCTCTGCTCTCTCCAACACGTCAAAGCGCCGGTTCTCGCGAGGAGTCGCTCCCCACCGATTGGCGCCATGTTCGTCCGCAAAAGCAGACATAACAGCCTGACGGGCTCTTATTTCGCTCAAAAGGTGAACCGAGCGATCTGTCAAAGCTTGAGTGATTAGGCACGCTTCGTGAAATCCCTCGAGCTTTTCTTCAGCCGCGTCAAGCATCGTCAGGGTCATCTCCGCCGGGTGAGGAGGGACGTCGGCAAGCACGGCAGCAAGGATCATCCGGAGCCAGAGGGAGCCCATTGGGTGGGGAGACCCCCTGCGGATCGAGAGTTCATACGCCGCTGAGTCGCAATCATCGTCGGAAAGGAGGGGATCCACCAATCGGGCGGCAAAGCGAGGGATCATCTCCTCGATAGGAACTTCCCATGGCTGTCGACGCGCATGAGGGCGATTGCAGGCCATGGCGCTAAGTTGTCTCTCAAGACAAATCACACCAAAATGAGAATGAATTTCTCTGTGAAAGAAAAAAAGAAGGCCACGGCCCCAGGATATAAAGAGGAGCATTAAGTGCTGCGCACGGAAAATCTTGCATGGTGAAGCTATTTCCAAGGCCCAAAAAGGGGAAGGCATTGGAAATCAAAGGGATGGAACTATTTCCAAGGCCCCTTTTTTGCATATAAAGCTGTACACTAAAAATATGGTATAAAAATTGAATAGCCCCCATAAAAGGTACCTCATGTGTGGAGCGCGTGAGCACCATGCTTGGTGTGTACCAGAAAGTGAAATAATACCCCACACACTAAACACATCAGCAGCAAAAACAAAAAAAGGTGATGATAAAATCCCATATAAAGGCATGCAAACACAGAAAGGCTCGATAAAGCTTATCATTCATGCTTTAAGAAGTTCATACAAAATGAAAAGAAAACGATTACAATAGCAAGACCTCAGACGCGGGGCACGGATTGAGAAACTCAAACTTGACTTTGTCCAAGATCCTCCAAGCATTTCGAACCATTCGAGTATGTTTTCTTTCGCGGTCACAAGCGTCAGGATCCTCACGAATGTCTTCTACCCTCCGATAGGCAGCAAGTATGGCCGACTGCTGAAAAGCCTGGTGCAAGAGATCGATGAGGTTGTCTCGCCTTCTCTTCGAGATTAGGTTCATCAGATACACTGAATGTATCTTATCCTCGGCAACGTCCAAGGCCCCGAGAGGTACACCGGTGCAGAAGAGAGGAAGCGCCTCCCAAATCGCTAACACGATGAGTTTCAGAAGCGAAGAGCGATGGGGGAGTAGCCGATGGTTGTACTTATCGAAGCGGCTCATGATCTCAGCACATTGAGCGTTGCTGAACTCCTGGTTCTGGCTACGGCCCAGCGCACGAATATTCCCATAAGAAATGATTTCGTCGAGATCGTACATGTGGGCATCCACGATACCTGAAATAAAAATCATGAGAACCCATTACAAACCCTTTTCTTCTTGATTAATTACAGAAGGACAACCTAGGGCAAAGAGACCCTAAGAAGCCTCCATGCGAAGAAACTGAGTTCTTCATAGGAATTAAATTCCTTATTGAGAAAAGAGAATTAAATTCCCAGAAACATTTTTGGGATGGAATTAAATCCCATGGATTTGAACCGCCATCATCATCTCCCTAAAGATCATACGAACCCTAAAAGATCTACTGTTGAAGATTAAATGGTTTCATATTTTGATTGAAAAGCTTAAAGAAAGAATGGGTTCCTGTTAAAAAGGGTAAAAACCCTTGCTTTGGATTCAAAATCCAGAGGAATATGAAAGTTCATCGTTCATTCAAGAGCATTACCTGGAGGCTGCTATTGCAGCCTCTGTGCGATCAACAAGCCACAAAGCGGGATTGGCCATCCTCGCGCAATCAAGTAAACATCGGCCGTACTTTTTGTCATTGCATTATATTTTTATTATCATGTTTTGACTGCCACTTTTCCTTCTTTAACAGGCATTTCCACTGAAGAGGCTCCCGCGGCTTCTCTTAGGACCTTTGAGGAGGAGGAGAGGATTCACGCTTCGCTGGGCGTTGGTATATTTCGGCTCATTGCGTCTTCATTCACCTTTCTTATAGACAATCTGACTCCTTTTATCTTATCGCAGGGACTACAATGCCAATCCCACATGGTGATGGGGAGATGCTTCCAGGACCGACTATCGAAGTCCCGGCCTCCTCAGCACTGCCAAAAGAGGCTTTACTTAAGCGACCGATGACGGATGCCATAACGGCTCTAGAGGTAGCTCTTGGCGTGGACGATGACGTCCCATTGACGAAGGTCTTGAGAAGATCCGCTCTCACGGCCCGGGCGGAAAGGAAGCGTAGAATGCGCGAAGCAAGGGAGCGCAACACCGCCTTGGCTGCGGGTGCAGGTTCGAGCGCTGCTACCCCTGTCCGTACTCCTTCAGAGGATGCTTCGGCCGCCTTGTCTACCGCCCATAAACAGGCAGCACGTGCGGCTCGGGAAGTAGTCGAAAGACCGACCCAAGGTAACGTGACTGTTTCCTGATTTAAAATCAGGAAAACTTATGGAGGAGGCATCACGTGCTAGCACGTGACAAGCGGTCACGTGTTGACACGTGACATTTAAAAGAAGCGGCAAAAGGCAGATTCGCTCCCTGTTTAAATCAAAGAAAAGGCTCCAGAAAAGGTCACGTGCTCACACGTGACCAGGGGTCACGTGTTGGCACGTGATGGCTGAGCAGCAGCCAGAGAATAGAGCGCAAAAGGAGAAGAAAGGCCCGTTCCAGGGGTCACGTGCCTACACGTGACCAGGGGTCACGTGGCCACACGTGACCGGCTTTCAAAGCCTTTTTATTTAACAGAATTAAATTCCGAAAGCATTCAAATCTTTCCAAAAGAGAATGATTATTTGGAACCGTTGGATTAAAGATCTAAAGGTGATTAACTTGGAAAGATTTTCCCTTAAAATCTAACTGAAATAACAAAGGGATATCTTTGGATTTGAAATCCAATGGTGAATAAAATTCACCTAATAATCCAAAGGTCCAGATGAATGATGAATGTAAATCAAATCTCTCAACAAACAAATCAAATTTTTCAATGAAAGATTCACTAAAACTGATTGATTTTCTTCCTTCTCCTATAAATAGGAGCCAAGAAGAATAAAAGAAAGGAGAAACGGATATACAGAGAGACATATACAGAGACATACAGAGAGAGAGAAAGAGAGCCTTGAGATTTTGGGAAGAATTTGATCCTCTGCAAAAGAAAACCTTACGTAAGAAGGGAGAGGCTTAAAAAGGAGAATTTAATTCTCAAAGAGTTTAACTCTTATATGTAAAGTTATTTCTCTAGCAGAGGATCTGCAAAGTGCACATCTCCCCATGAATTGAGAATTTAATTCTCATTGGGTTGAGATCCTGCCATGCAGATCGAAAGCATAGAAGGGGAATGGAAGTTTGAGAATTTAATTCTTACAGAACTATAGGAATTTAATTCCTTTGGGATGAAATTATGGTTTAACCGTATGATTATGGGAATTTAATTCCTTCAAAATGGACAGAACCAGGGTTTAACCCTAATTAAGAACTTAATCCTATTAAAACAGCAGGAATTTAATTCCCTTACAAAAAAAAGAAAGAAGAAGAAATTAGGGTTTCACCCTATGCCAGAATTCAATTCTTTACATACATGAGGAATTTAATTCCTACAGAAAAGAAATCAGGGTTCAACCCTATCTAAGAATATAATTCTTCAGAAGAAAACAGGAATTTAATTCCTCTAAAGTTTATTGCTAGGGTTTAACCCTATGAAGAATTTATGTCTTAAAAAAAAGATAAACACATCTTCAAACAGGAAAAGAAACAGGGTCACGTGCTACCACGTGACCCCTGTAAAGATCCATAGAGAAGAACTTCAAGGAAACGCCTCACGTGTCCCACATGACCCCTTGGCAGAAGCTCTAACAAACAAACATTTAAATGCCCATCACGTGACAGCACGTGATGATCCAAAGTATGCAATACTTCTGGCAGAATAAAATGAATTGAGGGCGCTCCCACATGCTACCACGTGACCCCTCTCGCCTTAGTATTTAACACTAAAGTTGAAACCTCTATATCCAGTTTTCAACACTGATTTTCTTAGTGTTTAAACACTAATTTGGAAAACTCTATTTACAGTGTTTAACACTGACTTTCTTAGTGTTGAACACCAACTTGGAAGACCCTGTTTCCAGTGTTTAACACTGATTTGCCTTAGTGTTAAACACTAATTTGAAATCTCCATTGCCAGTGTTTAACACTGATTTGCTTTAGGGTATAAACACTAATTTGAAAGCCCTGTTGCTAGTGTTTAACACTAACTATCTCTTAGTGTTAAACACTAACTTGTCAATCTCACTCCCGGTGTTCAACACTGTTGGTCTTTAGTGTTTAACACTGACTTTAGCCCAATTGGCTCAGTCTCTAGAGGCAAAGCCTCCCCTTCAATGGACCAACAGAAAGCCAATATTCTAAACATGATTGGACTTAGCCCAAGCTGGCCATAAGTCCTCAATTCAAACTTAACTGGGCTAATGGGCTCATAACATAATTAATTGGTCTTGGTCCCAGATTGGGCCAAAGACTATTTAATCTACCTTGGTTTAAGGGTACATCTCTTCACTCCTTTGATACTTGGCGTTGTAATTCCTCAACGTCTTCAAAGAGGTGACGGGTCCCGATGACCACATATTGATACGGACTGTGGGGTCCTTAAACTTATGGACTATGAGGTCCTTAACCTTGACCGGGATGTCTTAAAACTAACGATGGACTGTGGGGTCCTTAAACTCATGGACTATGAGGTCCTTAACCTTGACCGGGATGTCTTAAAACTAATGACTGACTGTGGGGTCCTTAAACTCATGGACTATGAGGTCCTTAACCTTGACCGTGATGTCTTAAAACTAACGTCGGACTATGGAGTCCTTAAATCCATGGACTATGAGATCCTTAACCTTGACCGTGATGTCTTAAAACTAACATTGGACTGTGGAGTCCTTAAATCCACGGACTACGACGTCCTTAACCTTGACCGCAACGTCTTAAAACTAACATTGGACCGCAATGTCCTTAAACTACCTATTGACCGCAATGTCACTAAACTAAACAATAGAGCCCCCCCAACTGCTCTTTTGTCGGATCTAAATGATCCCGTTAAGTCGATCTTGGTCTAAAACTAGACTAACGTATTCTTAATAAACGTTTAAGTCGATCTTAGTCTCAAACGAGACTAACGTATCCTTAAACCCAAACCCCCAAACCCAAATCTAAGACAATGCGGATTTGGACTAGTCCACGCCCTACGGGCGATGACATAACTCAGTCTCCGTATACAATCCACTGGCAACCAAACACAAAATAAATACACACGACATGAAGTGATCATCTGGAGAAGGAGAAAGTTGCTACCGCAATGCGGTAGCGTAATTAACTGCAAGGGTTTGCGTCTGCAGGGAAGAGCATCCCCACAGTCAAAAACCCCTCAAGTGAGTGGGAATCTGACGAAGTCTGCTACATCGGACGCATCCGTTTAAACCTTCGATACATGGCGCCATAAATCAACTTGGCATCTTCGGAGAGGTAGACGGATAGCACCAATTAGCATCTGCCCCGAATCTCAGGCGAGACGTCCGTCGCGCCGTCTTTCGTTGGGGAACAGTGACATTGAGTTCTTTCATCAAAGTTTTAATCTTCAGATTCTCATATGTCCTATCCTGCAGGACCGAGTCTTGATGGGGAAGCGGTAGGTGAGATGGCAGTGACCACCGAGCCTGAGGTATCCATTCTTTCTCAAGAGTCTGGCACTGCCCTAATCGCCATTCTTTCCGCCTGTAGTTCTCTGCCATCTCCTGGCGTCGCGAGTATTACGACGGCTTTCGTGGAGTCGGGGGATAAGGCTACGGGCGGCGAAACCATTCCAATGTAGTAGGGTGAAGTAATCGCTGTATCTAGTGACGCCCTTGTCGCGGTTTCAACCGGCGACTCACCAGGTAGATTTTGGGTCATTACTTTCCATTTCATTCTGCAATCCCTTTTCAATCTCTTCTGACAGTACTTCTCTTTTTTTGGATGCAGGTGTGGTGAGCATTGAGGTTGTGCCACCCGAGGAAGCATCTCCAGTTGCTGCTTTGACGGTGGCCCCCCTTGCCTTCTCTCGTATCCTCTCAAATGCTAGAAGGTACGGATTTATGATCCATCGGTTTCATTATAGGCAGTATACTTTATTTACTGACATTGCATTACTACATCCTTGCAGGAGTCCTTTTTGATCACCTGTATCAGGTGCTGCACCCACATTTCTCCTTCCAGTCAGAGATTGCCTCATCTAGTGGTGCTGGTGAGTACAGCCTTTAGCTAATGTCTTCTATTTTCTTTTACGGGCAGCCAAATTGTTTCTAATTCTTCTTTGTTTTGACTGCAGCACTACAGATTGAACGATGAGATGAAAGAACAATTGCGTCACCAATACTCCCGGCCTTGCTACCTGCTGCAGCCGGTATAATAAACTCCATTGTTCATGTAGTTTCTCTGTTTCTTGAACCATTATCTGACTGTGACTTGCTTTGCAGCTGTAACACTGACTTCAGATCCGTTCGAGTCTCGAGTCATAATGCCAGCAGGCCCCTTTTCTCGACGTCCCTCTTCAAAAAGCGCTGTGAATAGTCTGCGCATGTTGAGCGATTACATCGAGGAGCTTGACGCGGAGACCCATGCCCTTGCTGCGGATTTTGCTGCCGAGGTTAATCCAATATTGGCGACGCTTGTGAACTTTCATAACGAAGGCGTCGTTGAGTCTTGGGTTAACCACTGCAGAAAGATTGAAGCCTGCCTGTACGAGCTTGAGCTTAAGCGTCCTGCTCCTGAGATTCTGGCTGTGAACTCCCAACGAGCTGCATGGGTCAAGCAGAGTGTGTTCTTCCTCCGTCATTTTGAACAAGAAGCGACCTTGAGACGGAAGGAGTGCGAGGAGACTTCGGATGAATCTGCCCGGCTGCGCGCCCAAGTTAAAAAAAATGCCGCTCTACCGAGAGCTACTTTTGACACCTTACAGCAATGTATCTCGGACGGGCTTGTATTGAGGCGGAAGCTTGACTCTATTGAGCGGGTTACGCAGAGCCGCGAAGCTACCCAACGGGAAATCGATGAAAATATTTCATCATGTTTGCAGCAAAGGGCTCGAATTGAAGCGGAGCTGGCCGCGGCGGCTGATCAAGAGAAGGCACTGAAAGGAGTGCGAGAGCAGGTTGCGGACTTATTGAAAATGCCTCCTTCTTAGTAGCTGTTTTGTATAGATTGAACGCTTGTAATCTTTAAATAACATATATCCATTTTTTGTTCTTTCATATGATCCAACTTGTACTCCATTGAATTCCTGAATAAAAGATACACATTTTTTTGTTCTATTGTTGCTCTTTTCTCTTTGTCGTATCATCGCTATGTGATTTTAGCAATTATGGCTTGTAGATAGTAAGTGACGGTCCATCCTGAACCTTTGCAAGGTGACGATGGCTTAGGAAACAGGGTTAGGATCTGTTTGCCTAAGACTTTTCAATTTTATGAGCCGTGAGGGTCTCATAAAGGGTTTTCTCCCTACGAGTCGAGAGGATCTCGTAGGTGTATTTTCTCCTTAGGAATCGTGAGGATTCCTAAGTGTGTTTTCTCTTGAGAGTCGTAAAGATCTCACAAGAGAATTTTCCCTCTTACAAGTCGAGAGGACTCGTAAGTGGTTGTTTCCCTCCTTGTCGAGATTCGATTTTGGAGAGTATGGTCCGTGAATAGTATGCAAGGGTCCATTTTGGACCGACTTACAGGGCCCCAGTGCTTAGGAAACAGGTTTTTTTTAATCCCTACTGCCTAAGGATTTTCCCTACGAGTTGAGATGAATCGAGAAGTTCTCGTAAGGATGTCCTAACGTTACAGTTCATCTCTGCTCTTTACGACAGAGATCCGTTAGGGTCTGTGGTACTAGGGGTTTGCCTATCGTACCGTCGCGTTGGCTGATGTATCCCTTGATAGGCAATCTTGCTGTTCGTGTAGCCTTACGACTGTCGTGTCTCTGATCCCTTCGGGGGCTGGACAAGACGTCTTCAAGCAATCTTCCTAGACGGTTTGACCGTCGGAAGAGCAAGCGTTATGAATTTTGCCATGCCGTTTTTTACTTGAGGTTAGGCTCGATTTGAGGATCCCTGATGAGTCATAGCCACTCCGCACTGGTGTGGGATGATCTCCGATAGTCTTTCAGGTTTTATTTGAGTTGTCGTCAAGACCCTGAAGCTAGGAATTTGGCATTTGCTTCGTTTGCTGGCATTGCGTCTGCTGTATCGAGACGAATGTCGCGGTTGTCTCTAGGTTGTTGGTGAACCGTCGAGGTTTGGAACTAGGGATTTTGCCGTGGCTCCGTTGTTTGATCGTCGCGTCTGAATCCTGCTGGAGGAAGAACGTTGTGGTGACATCTCGTCTGTTGTATCGAGACGAACGTCGAGGTGGTGACCACTCCGCGCTGGCGTAGGATGATCTCCGATAGTCTTTCAGGTTTTATATGAGTTGCCGTCAAAACCCTGAAGCTAGGAATTTGGCCTTTGCTTCGTTTGCTGGCATTGCGTCTGCTGTATCGAAACGAATGTCGCAGTTATCTCTAGGTTGTTGGTGAACCGTCGAAGTTTGGAACTAGGGATTTTACCATGGCTCCGTTGTTTGATTGTCGCGTCTGAATCCTGCTGGAGGAAGAACGCTGTGGTGACGTCTCGTCTGCTGTATCGAGACGAACGTCGAGGTGGTGACCACTCCGCACTGGTGTGGGATGATCTTCGATAGCCTTTCAGGTTTTATATGAGTTGTCGTCAAGACCCTGAAGCTAGGAATTTGGCTTTCGCTTCGTTTGCTTTGGCGTGTCTGAATCCCGTTGGAGGAAGGACGCTGTAGCGACATCTCGTCTGCTGTATCGAGACGAACGTCGAGGTGGTGATCACTCCGTGCTGGTGTGGGATGATCTTCGATAGTCTTTCAAGTTTTATATGAGTTGCTGTCAAGACCCTGAAGCTAGGAATTTGGCCTTCGCTTCGTTTGCTTTGGCGTGTCCGAATCCTGTTGGAGGAAGGACGCAATAGTGACATCTCGTCTGCTGTATCGAGACGAACGTCGAGGTGGTGACCACTCCGCGCTGGTGTGGGATGATCTCCGATAGACTTTCAGATTTTATATGAGTTGCCGTCAAGACCCTGAAGCTAGGAATTTGGCCTTCGCTTCGTTTGCTGGCATTGTGTCTGCTGTAACGAGATGAATGCCGCGGTTGTCTTTAGGTTGCGTGTGAACCGTCGATGTTTGGAACTAGGGACTTTGCCATGGCTCCGTTGTTGGTGTCGCGTCTACATCTTGTTGGAGGAAGAACGCTGGGTTGACATCGCGTCTACTGTATTGAGACGGGCGTCGATGTGGTCTCTAGGTTGTTGGTGAACCGTCGAGATTTAGAACTTGGGACTTTGCCATGGCTCCGTTGTTTTGATCCTGGGGTGACATTGCGTATGCTGTAACGAGACGAACACTGAGGTGGAGCTAGGATTTTGCCATCACTCCGCTTTGTTTCGACCGTGAGGTTTTTCGTTGACGTTGCATCTACATTCTGCTGAACTACGAAGGAACGCCGTTGTCGACATTGCGTCTGCTGTAACGAGATGAATGCTGAGGTGGAGTTGGGATTTTGCCATCACTCCGCTTTGTTTCGACCGTGAGGTCTTTCGTTGACGTTGCATCTGTATCCTGCTGGACTGCGAAGGAACGCCGTTGTTGACATTGCGTCTGGTGTAACAAGACGAATGCTGAGGTGGAGCTAGGATTTTGCCGTCACTCCACTTTGCTGACGCCGTGTCTGCTGTAACGAGACGAATGTCGAGATGATCTCCAGGCTGTCTATGAACCGTCGAGATTTGGCTTCTTTTTCTGATGGAGCCTAGTGAGATGATATGGTTCCCTCTTTGTTTGTGCTCCTGGATTGTATACAAGAATCGATGTGATCTCATCTGTAGGGCAAAAAGTTTCATTTTATATATTTTTCTTTCCGCGATGCTCTATCATTTCAGCTTTTATATTGTGAAAGTCGCGATTGCCCAATCATTTTGGCTATTTTTTCGCGGTACCCAATCATTTCGGCTATTTTTTTTTATTTACTCACTGCTTTTTATTGCGAGTTGCCCAACCATTTCGGCTATTTTATATGAATACATTTTTACTTGCTGATTTTGCTGCAAATTGCCCAACCATTTCGGCTATTTTGTATGCATATATTTCTTTACTTGCTGATTTTGTTGCAAGTTGCCTCATCATTTCGGCTATTTCATATGCATTTTTGGCTCGCTAATTTTCTATCGCGAGTGTGGAACTTGGAATCTGGTGCCAATCTTAGCATCAGCATCACTGCGACTGGAATATTGTCAGGAGTGAATCATCATTTGCCGTTGTCGATGTCGAACAAAGGTGGCTTAGCGAACAGGGTTACGATTCTGTCGACTAAGGCTTTTGACTTAATGAGCCGTAAGGGTCTCATAAAGATATTTCTCCCTACGAGTCGTGAGGATCTCGTAAGTGTGTTTTCTCCTTAGGGATCGTGAGGATTCCTAAGTGTGTGTTCTCTTATAAGTCGTAAGGATCTTACAAGAGTGTCTTTCTCCTTATAAGTCGAGAGGACTTACAAGTGTCTTTTGCCATATGAGCATATCGCCAATCTCTGGTGGGACTTTGTTAGGGAAATGTTTATTCGTGCCTGTGGATTGTATATAAGAGTCGGCATTGAACCGCTTGTAGGGCAACATTGGGGATTGAGATGGCTTAAGAACAGGTTGAGGTCCCTGTAGCTTAAGGCTTTCGAACCCTATGAGCCGTGAGGGTCTCAAAAGGTAATTCTCCTTACGAGTTGTGAGGATCACGTAAGTGTAAGTTCTTCTTAGGAATCGTGAATATTCCTAAGTGTGTTGCTCCCTTATGAGTCGTAAGGATCTCACGCAGGTGGTTTCTCCTCATAAGGTCGAGAGGACCTTGCAAGTGTCTTTTAACGAGATTGCGTCCTTTTGGGTTTTCACAAAACTCGCCGGTAGTCCTGTTGTTTTTACTCACGGAGCCCTTTCGGGTTTTCATCCGTGCCCATCTTGCTTGTGGACGTACCCTTTTTTTTAACCACGTCAGTCTGGTGATGCCGCGGGTTTGTGTAGTTTAAAGACGTTTCGGTCATTAGCCATTTTTAGGACATAGTGGTCCATTGTTAGTTTAATGACGTTTCGGTCCGTAGCCATTTTTAGGACATAGTGGTCCATTGTTAGTTTAACGACGTTTCGATCCGTAGCCGGTTTTAGGACATAGTGGTCCATTATTAGTTTAACGACGTTTCGGTCCGCCGTTGCCATATTTGAGGCGAGTTTCTAGTTTACGGACTTTTCGGTCCAAGGGGCTTTCTCTATGAATGAGCACGATGCCCCCGGCATGTCCATCTTTTTCGGATCATGTGGTTGTGGCGGGGTTATCCTCCAGTTTTCGGATAATGCGAACTTGCCTTGTTGGTATTGGTCCTCAATCCAGCCTTTGAAGACGAAGCAATTTTCGATTGGATGGCTTACTGCTTGGTGGTAAGGGCAGTAATTAGGATTGTTGACATCGCCTAGCTGCAACGGACGTTTTGGATCCTGCAGATTGATAAGTCTATTGCGCACTGCTAGCTCGAACAGTCTTCTCGTTTTATCCCGGGAAAACGAGTAAGGACGTCCAAGTCTCTCCTCGAGAGATGGGCGTGGACGCATGTTGTTTTGGCGAACAACCGGCTTTAAGCTGCTCGGCGGTTGTTGAGTATTGGCGACGAAAGTCGCTTTTCCTTTGCCCTTTTCATTCCGTGGCTCCGGCTTTGAAGGAGACGGTCTATGACCCATCTGGTACATTTGGGCCAGTTTGTAAATCAAGGCATGGAACGTGGTCGGCTTGAAGAACATCATGAATTGGGAAATAGTCTCTTGAGAGTCAAGAGTGCCCACGAACATGCCTACCGCAGGCGCTTCTTCAATGCGCTGCTCGCACTTAGACCGTAAATTCCGCCATCGTATTGCGTATTGAAGCCATGTTTCTCCAGGTTTCACCCTGGCGTTGATCAATGTGGTGATCGGGGTGCGCTCGCTAGCGCTTGCAAATCTCTGTGTAAACAGCAGCTCCATCTCTGCAAATGTTTTGATAGAGTCGTTGGGTAGCTCCGAATACCATTCAAAGGTTGTTTCCGCCAAGCTGCCGACGAACTGACGAACTAACAATTTGTCGTCACCTCCGGTATTGCCGCAAAGAGCTCTGAACTAAGCGACATGTTGAAGGGGATTGCCCGTCCCTTGTATACATGAAACTTAGGAATCGTATATCCTGGCGGATACTTGATCTGATCGTACCATCCTGGATATGGTCGCCCAGTTCTGACGACTTGGCCAGTTGCTTCATTTGCTTGATGAGCCCGTATTTGCTGAGCTATATAATCATCCAGGGCAGCTTTTGAGATGGTCTCCTATTTGGCTGCTGAACAAGATGGAAGGGGATTTGACGTCTCCGCTCGGTCATCTTCGAGGATAATCGGAGGATCTTCAGCTGGAGGGTCCGGCTAGATCATCATGCCCACCATATCAAACCGCGGAATAGAAGGACAAGGGTCATTTGCTTTATATTGGCCGCTTGTTCCGCGGCCTCCTTGTCCTTCTTTTTGAGTATTCTCCGAAGGAATTCAGCATCAGTTTCCTGCTCACGGCGCTGCTCCGACGATGTCTCCGGGCTTACTTTCGGTCCCGTAAGTGTGGCCATAGCTGTTAGCATCTCTTGAAGTTTTTGCTGTTGTTGCTCCTGAGCCTTTGTTATTGATCGGGTAAGTGGTCGATGGCCCGTAGAAGCACGGCTTTCTTCTTTTCCAGATGCCATATAGACGGTATGAACCACCATGCCCCCATACTTATGGCGTTTAGGTTCAGTGGTCTTGCGATTCATTGCAGACTCAGGGATTTTCTCCGGCCTTCTCATCTTGTGGGCGGTCGAAGTTGAGGGGGCCGTTGCAGTGGGCACCCAAACAGATATCGCCTTTTGTGGCTTGACAGTATGGTTCTCTTCTCGCTGAACTTTCACCTTTTTCTGTCGGCGAGAGTAATATTGATCAATCACCGATTCCTGAATCTGTCACCAAACTTTGTAAATTTTAGAGGGCAGCCGCTGAGGGGGCTGCTCTAGCTTCACCTTAGTAGCGTTCTCCATGGGTGGAGGAGTCTCTTCAGTACGGCAGTTGGAGAGTTTTTGCGCACTCTCCTTAGCGGTTCAAAATTGTTCCCAGTTGGAACAGCAGCATCAACATCCACCGTTGGAGCCGGCGGAGTCAGTCCGAAAGGGGAATTGCCCCCAGCCTTCCTCACTCGGCGCCAGTGGTGACGTCGAGCGTATCTTGTAGTTGGAATTATCTCAGCCATGGGGATGGTTTCCTCATGCCCTCTGTCTTGATCAGAAGTTGTCGCTGTCAACCTGTTGAAGACTGACGTCCGCTGAGCGGGGATGGCCAACCTATCGAAAGCAGACTTCCGAGCAGGGGAAGCAGCCTTGACGATTTTTCCTGGAACAAGAGCTGAAATATTCAGTCTTGTGAAGACCGGCCCTTTGGCAGGAGAAGCCGCATTGACGACTTCATGAGCAGGAATGGCTATCCGCTTAGGGATAACCCTTTCTGGTATCGCGGGCTTCTTCATGGGCCCAAATGAGTTTTGGCCCAGTCTGTCAAAGACTGAGGCTTTGGAGCTGGACGACCCGTTGAGAGGGGCCGCAGTAGTTGTGAGCCGATTAAAGACCGAGCTCTTCGAAGCTTTTTGTAATGGTACAGGGGCGTTGAAGCTCATCGGTGGGAGCATGGTCCCGAAGAACAGCCCAGTGGTGGCTTGCGTTACCTGTTCCACTGGTATCGTAAATAGGGAGGCCGCTTGAGGCCCATAGGTCACTCCTCCAGCGAGGACGGAGTGGGAGTGTTGCAATTAGTGCAGTTTGAAGCCATTGATCTTTTTTTTTCTGCACGGGAGAAAAACCAAATCTTAGTACCTCGAACCCAAGGGCAACCATATCAAACCGCGATTCGTTCGCGAACACGACACACGAAGTGTGGAGTGGAAAGAGGAAAAGGTCCCACCTGGCGTGCCAGAATCTATTCCCCGCCGAAACACGGGGACGCGACCACGCAGGGTCCGTCTTGCTTGAATTTTGGGGCAGATGCTAATTGGTGCTATCCGTCCACCTCTCCGAAGATGCTAAGTTGATTTATAGCACTGTGTATCGAAGGTTTAAACGGATGCGGCCGATGTAGCAGACTTCGTCAGATTCCCCCTCGTTTGAGGGGTTCTTGATTGTGGGGACGCTCTTTCCTGCAGGAGCAAGCCCCTGCAGTTAATTACGCTACCGCATCGCGGTAACTACTTTCTCTTTCTCCAGATGGTCACTTCGTGTCGTAGGTGTTTGTTTTGTTTTTGGTTCCCCGTGGATTGTATACGGAGACTAATTTATGTTGTCGCCCGTAGGACGTGGATTAGTCCAAATCCGTATTTTCTTAGATTTGGGTTTGGGGGTTATATTTAAGGATACGTTAGTCTCATTTGAGACTAAGATCAACTTAAACGTTAGTTAAGGATACATTAGTCTAATTTTAGACTAAGATCAACTTAACGGGCTCATTTAGATCCAACAAAAGAGCATTTGGGCTCTATTGTTTAGTTTAGGGACATTGCGGTCGATTAGTTTAAGGACATTACGGTCTAAGGTTAAGGACATCATAGTCCATGGGTTTAAAAGGACCCCACAGTCCAAGGTTAAGGACATCATAGTCCGTGAGTTTAAGGACCTCACAGTCCATAGAGGTTAAGGACATTATAGTCCATAGGTTTAAAGGACCCCACAGTCCAAGGTTAAGGACATCATAGTCCATGGATTTTAAAGGACCCCACAGTCCGAGGTTAAGGACATCATAGTCCATGGGTTTTAAAGGACCCCATAGTCCAAGGTTAAGGACATCATAGTCCATGAAATGTATGGTTGTCGGGACCCGTCACCTCTCTGAAGACGTTGAAGGATTAAAACGTCAAATATCAGAGGAGTAAAGAGATGTACCCTTGAACCAATTTTGGTTGAGAGGTCTGTAGTCCAATTGGGACTAAGATCAAGAGATTTGTGAGCATATGGGCTCAGTTAATCTGAATTGAGGACTTATGGCCAATCTTGGGCTAAGTCTAATCAAGTTAAAATGTTTAACATTTATTTTGGGATTTTGAGCATTTGTTTGGGCTTGGCACTTTTAATAATACCGAGCATTGACTTGCATTCTGACAATGTTTTGTCTTTTATTGAATGCTGAACATTCATCATAGCTCTGGGCTTATTAAAGAACAATTTATGTTCTTTTAGCGCACACATGAGGAGCACGTGGTGCGCTTGGCGCTTTGCGCCAGTCAAAGAGCGCAGTGCGCTTCTGCCGAGTAGCGCACACGTGAAGGACACGTGTCGCACTTGGCGATGAGCGCCAGTTGATGGGCGCAGTGCGCCAGTTTATGAGCGCAGAGCGCCAGTTTATGAGCGCATTGCGCTATCAATTCAGTGGCGCACACATGAGTGACACGTGGTGCGCCTGGCGCTGAGCGCCAGCCCATGAGCGCAGTGCGCTATTTCAATAGCGTAAAGCGCATCTGATCATTTTTATGATCTGAGAAATAATTTATGTTCTTTTAAAAGAGACTTTTTCTCAAGGTTCTAAGAACAAAGTTCTTATTTTGTAGGAGATGTTTCAATCTATTGATGAAAGGCTTTGCCTTTATGGATCTATGATCCTTAAGAGAATTGAAGTATTCTTCCCCCTTCTTTATAATAAGATATTCATGATCTCTTTGAGAAAGACTTTAGTCTTGTAAATCTATGATCTGTGAGAAGAATTTTGTTCTTCTTTTTATTTTATGATGGGATCTTTTGATCTTCTTTGAAAAGACCTTGGTCTTTGTAGATCTATGATCTTTAAAGAAAAGAGTTGTTCTTTTTAATCATGAGATGATTTCATCTCTATGTTCATCATCATTCATTTTTTTTACCTTGAAGAAAATCTTCTTCCGAGAGCTTGCACTTTTTGTTTGAATTTCTCAAAGTTCTTGGGGAAGTTTCTTTCTCTATTTCTCTATATCTGGCTTGAAGTTTAGGGGCTTTTTTATAGGGCAAGCTGGTTTGTTCAATCAGTTAAGGAGATTTTTTCTCCAATTGATTTGGGGAATTTCCCATCATTGGATCTTTGATCCAAGGGCTCCTGATTTATAGAAGACAATCTTTTTGTTTTTAACAAGATTGATAAATCTTTCAATACAGAATTTATTCTGTCTTTTAGTAATTTTTAACCACCATTGGATCATTGATCCAATGGTGCTCTGATTTACAAAACACAATTTTGTTATTTGGAAAGATTTTAAGAAATCTTTCCTCAACAGAATTTAATTCTGATTAATTAATGATTTATCATTATTATTAGATTTTTTATCTAACGGTGGGGAGCTTTTAGTTCCAGCGCTAGTGACCCGTGCTTTGCACGTGGTGCGCTGCTTAAAGGGCAGCGCACTTAGCGCTAGTGCACCCATGTTTTGCACGTGGTGCGCTGCTTAGAGCGCAGTGCGCCTAGCGCTAGTGCACCCGTGCTTTACGCGTGGTGCGCTGCTTAGAGCGCAGCGCACTTAGCGCTAGCGCACATATGCTTTGCACGTGGCGCGCTGTTTATGGCGCAGCGCACTTGGTGCTGCATCTGAAGCGTTGCTTCATTTCAAAATTTGAATTTTGAACAGAGCTTTTCTCTGATTGGGGGAAACACATATCCTAAGAGCTTTATCAACATGTGAGAGCGAGACAGTAACCCAATAAAAGTCAACATGTTAGGATAAAGAGCAACCAGATAGCATACTATTATATCGAGCAAGAAAGTCCTCTCTATATATATCCAAGCATCCACTATAATATACATCATATGTACAACAATAGCCTCTATGGCATATACATAACTAACAATCTCCCACTTGCACTAAGGCCAGCTGTTGTAGTATCTCATACCCAACATCCCGAAGAGTCTCTCAAATTGTATCTGTGAATGGCTTTCGTGAATGGATCCACAGTGTTATCCTTTGTGTCTACTCTCCTGACCTCAATCTTCCGGCGATTAACTATCTCCCGGATCAGGTGATACCGCCTCAGAATATGCCTGGATCTCTGATGGGATCTGGGTTCCTTGGCCAAAGCCACAGCTCCATTGTTATCACAATATAAAGGTATTGGATGCTCAATGGACGGAACCACACCAAGTTCGGTAATGAACTTCTTTATCCAGACAGCCTCTTTGGCAGCATCGTTGGCAGCGATGTATTCAGCCTCCATCGTCGAGTGTGCAACGGTTTCCTGTTTAGAACTCTTCCAACACACCGCCCCTCCATTTAGGGTAAGGACAAATCCCGAGTGCGACTTAGAGTCGTCCTTATCACTTTGGAAGCTCGAATCGGTAAAGGACTCCACCTGGAGTTCTCCGTTACCATACACCAAGAACATCTCTTTAGTCCTTCTCAAGTACTTGAGAATGTTCTTCACAGCTGTCCAGCGATTCTCTTAGGATCTGCTTGATACCTACTTACTACACTTAGTGAGTATGCTACATCGGGTCTGGTACATAGCATCGCGTACATGATAGAGCCTACTGCCGAAGCATAGGGTATCCCTTGCATGCGAGCTCTCTCCAAATCAGTCTTAGGAGACATCTTTTTGGAGAGAGTGAGTCCAGAGATTGTGGGTAAATTCCCATGCTTGGATTCATCCATACTGAACCTCTTTAGTATGGTGTCAATGTACCTGGATTGGGACAATCCCAGTATCCGTTTAGATCTATCTCTATAAATCTTAATTCTCAAGATGCAGGAGACATCACCTAGATCTTTCATTGAGAATCATTATGATAAGAAGAGCTTGACCGAGTGCAGCATAGGAACATCATTTCCTATCAAGAGTATGTCATCCACGTACAATACGAGGAAGACAACCTTACTATCTGCTACCTTCTTGTATATACAAGGTTCATCTATGTTCTTGATAAAATCAAACTCTTTGACTACCACATCAAAACAGATGTTCCAACTCCGCGATGCCTGCTTTAACCCGTAGATGGATTTAAGCAGCTTGCACACCTTTCCGCTACTCCCACTATCTACGAAGCCCTCTGGCTGAGTCATGTACACGCACTCCTCTAAATCACCATTTAGAAAGGCGGTCTTAATATCCGTTTGCCAGATTTCGTAGTCATGGTACGCAGCAATGGCAAGTAAGTTCCGGATGGACTTAAGTATAGCTACTGGAGAAAAGGTTTCGTCATAATCCATACCTGGTCGTTGACGAAAACCCTTTGCAACAAGTCTAGCTTTAAAAGTCTCAACTTTTCCATCTACACCAAGTTTCTTCTTAAAGATCCATTTTCTCCCAATGGGTTTTACCCCTTCAGGAGCAACTTCCAAAGTCCATACTGTGTTGGTGTACATGGATTCCATCTCAGATCGCATTGCATCCAGCCATTTCACAGAGTCCCCACTCGTGATGGCCTGCTCGAAACTAGTTGGGCCATCATCTTCCATGATGCAGTCCTCGCTCCCACCATCAATGAGAAAACCATAGTATCTCTCAGGTGGATGAGGAACCCTACTAGATCGGCGGAGCGGCTGAGGTTCATTGGGAACTATCGAATCCTCTGGTTCCACCAAATCGTCAGTTGTAGCCTGTGCTGCTGGAACTTCTTCCAGTTCTACCTCTTTGCCACTAATTTCCATAAGAAAATCCTTTTCTAAAAAAGTGGCATGTCGAGAAACAAACACCTTTTTTTGCTCGGAGTGGTAGAAGATATACCCTTGCGAATGTTTGGGATATCCTATAAACTTGCATAGAACTGACCTTGCCTCGAGCTTGTTCGGATTTTGAGTTTTCACATATGCCGGACAACCCCATATCTTAATATAATTAAGATATGGTCTCTTTCTTTTCCATATCTCATATGGAGTGGTTGGCACAGATTTGGTGGGAACCATATTCAATAAGTCTGCAACTGTCTCCAGTGCATATCCCCAAAAGGAAATAGGCAACTCAGCGGTGCTCATCATAGAGCGCACCATATCTAATAGGGTGCGATTCCTCCGTTCCGATACACCATTGTGCCGTGGTGTATACGGTGGAGTAAGCTGAGAGAGAATCCCATTCTCTTTTAGATAATCCCGGAACTCATTGCTCAAGTATTCTCCTTCTCGATCAGATTGAAAGATCTTAATACTTTTACCCGTTTGGTTCTCGACTTCTTGCTTATATTCTTTGAATTTCTCAAAAGCTTCAGACTTGTGTTTCAACAGGAACACATGTCCGTATCTTGAGAGATCGTCAGTGAATGTAATGAAGTACGAAGAACCATTCCTAGCATGTGTAGGCATGGGATCGCATACATCATAATGTATAAGTCCATAGAGTTCCATAACTCTTTCTCCGTGTCCACTAAACGGAGTTTTGGTCATCTTTCCTTTGAGACATGAATGGCAAGTTTCATAAGATGATAATTCGAACGGATTCAAGTATCTATCCTTATGCAACTTAGCTAGTCGTGTCGCATTGATATGACCTAGTCTACAATGTCACAAGAAAGATTCGTTCATTTCTGAACTCTTCCTCTTGTTTATGTTTTGCACATTAAGAACTGTGGTTTAATTTAGAATGTATATGCCATTATGTAACGAGCCTGATCCAATCAACTTTTGATTTAGGAAGATATTCATAATATCATCCTGTATTACAAAATTATATCCTTCTTTACTTAATAAAGAAACTGATATAAGATTGCATATCAAGTTCGGTATGTAATAGCATTCGTTCAGAATCAATGTATTACCATTTGATAATACAAGGTGATATTCACCAACTGCTTTGGCCGCAACATTTGCACCATTCCCTACTCTTACGGAATGATCACCTATTCCCAGTTCTTTACCTTTCCTTAGCCTATACAGCATATTGCATATATGGGATCCTGATCCGGTATCTAATGCCCAGGACGTAGAGTGAACTGAGAAACAGTTCTCAATAACTAACACACCCGAAGAAGATGCATCAACATGCTTATTCTTTGTTTGGGCGGCGTGAGAATCCGGATACGTCTCTATTCCCTGCTCGGACTTATAACAATTATAAGCTGGAGCAGGACCAACGTTCCCCTGCACAGTATAACAAGCGGGTTCGGTCAATACATCCATATTATTATATTGATTAAGGCCTGACATGGTCGCTACCTGGAGAGAGAGAGAAGGAAACACTTTAGCGTATACTTTTGCAAGATTAGATTGGTTATTATCTTATCTAATCAGGATGGCTCCCACTGTTTTAATCAAATCTTCCTTCAAAAAACCCTAAAAAGGAAAGACTAGCCGGGATTAATTACAGTCTACAACTTCGCTAACCGTTCAGCCATGCCAGTGTCGGTACTTTGAGGGAGGTTCCCCGTGCTTTCGCACGGATCTAATTAAGATAAACCTCGTCTTTCCCTAGAGGTAGCCCCATTAACACCTTTCTAGACACCTAATGGGTTAGCTAATTGTAAAGTGTAAAACTCTCTTAGGAGTAACTCTTACTCGCAGTGGGTATCGGGATCCAACTATCTCATAGAAGGTATGAAATCTCATTGCAAATTTCAACACTTGAAATTCCTGATAATACTTTTTACCCCTAGCGTCCTATGACCTTGACGCATGCCAACAAACCATAGTCCGCTAGTCAAGTTCAACCCATCATTTCCTGATTGAATTAAACCCACCCGTACGACCCTTGACGCATGCCAAACAACGCCGTATGAATACCCAAATCCAATCGCATCTTATGCAACAGATAAGTACTAATCAGCTACCGTACACTACGCCTTGACGCATGCTAACAAACGTAGCACGAATACTAACTAGTCTCTATCTGAAATGACGGAGGGCTACGCAGGTTTTTTATGAAAACCATGAGCGTAATGAACTTGATATCGTTGTAGAAACAAGTGATTTTGAAAAAGGAGTGTTTTTTTAGGCTTTTACTAGTTTCGCTAAAGAGGTCACTCCCGGTGAAGAGATCTCGGCTCTTTCCTTATCGAATAAGGTGCTGTATATTCTACAAGAAATACCGCTATGCAAAGCAAGAACTATAGAAGCAATCAAAAACATAACCGAGTGAGTTGTAGCATCTGCTAGTTTCGCTAAAGAGGTCACTCCCGGTGAAGAGATCTCGGCTCTTTCCTTATCGAATATGGTGCTGGATATTCTACAAGGAATACCGCTATGCAAAGCAAAAACTAGAGCTACCCTTTTTGAAAATTTGATTCTACAATATCTTTTAGGTTTCTTTTCTTTTCATTAATCTCATTAATGAATTCCCGTCATTTATGCTTTCTAAATATCACAGAAGAAAAGAAAGCAATAATATTTATATATCATATATATATATATAGTATAAGCATTCGTCTCATGCATATAAAATGATCACATCACAGAATATCAGCAGCAGAAGAATCACATATGAAATATTGGATATACTAGGAATTCCGTATTTTATTTAAGCCAGTAAAAAACGCGGATTCCACGGTCTTGATGAATAGCCAAACCCACATCCCTAGACCCCTACGAGAGCGACAAGCAACCCTACCAATTCTAGAGTTAGGAGACCCGAACTCGACTCCTCGAGTTGGTCTCCCACTGGACTCTAGAACCCGGTTAGTTGTGCTCCCCGTCTTGGGTCTATCCTAATGCGGAAAAGTAAATAATATACAACAATGGTGATATCATCCTCAACCCGGAAGTGCCCCAATAAAATAATATTACATACATTGAATTTTACATGAATGAAAATAAAAACTCTCATCTCACATAAAAAAAACCCGGCTATTCATAACACAACGATCCAATATAACATATCACAGCAATACATAAACATCACATGTCATCAACGTAAGTAAATATGCGTACCCCGGTTGTCGTTAATGTATAGCAACGAAATCGGCGATATACCACATATTACACTTACGGTCGCAGAAAAGAAAGTGAAAAACTACAACATTTGGAATCCACAATTACCTTAGACATCATAAACCCAAAATATCACATATTACGGATTTCATGCCTAACTATATGAGTTTCACATATTGTATCACAATCACAGATAGCTAGGCGATGTTAGATAATTCGAACGATTCAACGAATTCCCAAAATTTCCCAGAGAGCTCAACATTTGAGCACCGTTAAAGTTAACTAGAGACATACCACAGTTCCTACGGACCTACAGCTGAAGGGCCCGACCCAAGCCTCTCAAGTAGCGCCGCGGATCCGCCGCCAAAATCATGTTTTGGCCGCGGATCCGCGGTCACTTAGACGAGTTAGGGTTTCGTTCTTCAGGTGTGTCCATAGAATTCCCTGCATGATTTTCTGAATATTTTTAACATGGAAAAATCCAACTTTTTGAAAAATTTCCAGAGAGGGGGTCCATTTCGGCTATTCGGAGTTCGATCGGAATTCTAACTTCGTTTAGATAACGCCTAATGCTCTAGCTTGGCTCTGATACCACTGTAGGTTTAGCTCAGCACCTTAACAAGGTTTTGGCAAGCATCAAACATGCTATATTAAAATTTTGGGGTGCTAAACAAACCAACCAAGTAATCGAACTAGAGAATTAGGGTTAACTTTGCATGTAAACAACTTTACATCTAAATGATATGGATTACAACCTTTGTAGTCCGTTCCTTCACTTCAAAAGCTCCGAGTAGTGGTCCCTTCACTGCGATCCATGAGCTCCTGAACTCTTGAGAGGCTCCACAAGATGTACGATGCATCCTTGCTTGAAGTCTTCAAAGTCTGTGATGATCTACGTTGAGGAAACACGGACTCAAGCTCACTCTTCACTAATACAGAATTAGTGAAGCTAACACACTAATCTATATGGCAAGAATAGAAGAGGTTGATGAAGTAGGAATTTAGCTCACTTTAGTATTTAATTTCTCACTATTTTTCTTCTTGGTCTCAAAATCTAAAGAGCAAAAATGAGATGAGGTTAGAAATGCAACCCTTGCTTAGTATATGTGAATACCTAACCCTTGTAGAGAGTTAACCATGACTATGTGTCATGGTTGGGTTAGAAAATATCTTAAGCAAAACAAAAGGGATGGACTTTATCAATGGTTATCAACAAGGTTCATGGAGCTTCCACCATGACTTATTTCCACATTTTTGAATTACTTAAGAATTTAAACCCAAACATTATATGTAGCATGGTATAATTCTCATACATCCTTGTTGCATGTATAATCTAGCATGTCACAATATTATATATCACATATATAATATTTATGTAACAAAAGAAAACAATACAATAAACATATATCACATATATGTTAAATGCATCATAAGTGAGAATAATAAACATTTAAGTGAGCATATAATACACACACACACATACATATATACATATATATTATATATTATTTCATCGAATCAACACTTGATCCGATAACCCGGCTATATCACATATAACCGGCCGATATCACATATCGCGAGAATAGAATACAGTATCTCATTCTCGTATCAATCTCGATCCCGTACATATCACATATGAGCTCCTACTCCATTTTGCCTGAGCCTGGTAGCTAAACGTAACGGCCACCCGAGTATTGAGCGATCAGAAGATCAACAAGCAAGTCTGCTCTAACTCTTGTAAATCCAATCAGTAACACTACCGTACAGTCTGGTCTCTTCGTCTGATATGTCGTATATCCAGTCTAGGGGTGGTAAACGTCAGACCCCAGTAACCTATAAGTCGTGTCGATGTGAGGCTCATAACAGGTCGAGAAACTACTGATAACACTTACCAGTAGATCTCCATATCAACCCTGATCAGGGACTTCCAGTTATAGCCAATCGAACACAGCGCAATATCAAACCCCAATACCGGGAGAGACGAAACCTCTCCTATCGCTCATTGCCTCCATGTGATTCGGGACTGTACCCAAAAGCCACCGTTTTGCACGTTCTCTTGAACGTGGTAAGGTGGAAATCAAAGCACAGTGGGAATCACACAAGACTCTATGACGATCTCGGGTCTACAGACTAACCTGTACCAGTGTCACCAGAGAACTGCTATCTGACGATAGGTATAATACCAACAATGAATTCTCGGCGAGTCCGTTCAGTGTACCCAGTCTCCACTGAGCACCCGTACACCATCTTTGATGTCAAACACCGATGGATATGGAATCATCTATCGCCCATCATATGGGTCAAGATGCGTATACGCTAGTCTACCCCGGAGTATCGATGCCCTGTCTCGATACACCCTCGACTAGGAACAGTTATAGGATGTACTTGTGAACTACCCTGGCCCCACTAGTATGATCTACATCATAGTCCTAGTAGTCAAGTACATATCCTAAGGGCTTTATCAACATGTGAGAGCAAGACAGTAGCCCAATAAAAGTCAACATGTTAAGACAAAGAGCAACCAGATATCATACTATCATATCGAGCAAGAAAGTTCTCTCTATATATATCCAAGCATCCACTATAATATACATCATATATACAACAATGGCCTCTAGGGCATATACAGAACTAACAGGCCATTGTACACTTTGACAAATAATTGGGTTTGACTCGACGCGCGATCGCTAACTAAAGGATCGGTCCCTGACCTAGCGCTCATCAAGCGAGCAAAATGAAGACGTTATCGCGAAATGGAAACATTGCAGCGAAATGGAAATATTGCCACACAAATTTCTGCAAAAGGGATTTATTAACAACTCGGGAACCTTTACAAACGTATTGTGGGCCCCCCAACCTTACAAAATCGCCCGAAGGCTTACAAAATTCCAAGACGAAAACAAAAAATATACAAAAAAAGAGGGCAGGGAGACTCAGGCCTCAGGCCGGGAAGGACCTCGACGTGCTCTGCGGCCACCTCGGGAGTCGGGGTGGCGGCTTGAGGGCCGGCGCCCACCGCAGGAGCTTCGACACTGGGAGCCGGGGTGACCGCCTTCTCCCCAACGCCCCCACCAAGGGCCTTCCCCCCGGCGACGCTTCCGGTGGCATCACCCTGCACCTCACCCTCTAGGGGGTACTCGAGCCGGAGCTTATCATCGGGAAACTCCGGCATCAGCGCTTTGACGGCGTCGAGGGCATCATGCCAGACGAGGGTCGAGGCTTCGGCGAGGTCGGCATAGAATTGATCCGACGTCTTGTAGCACTCCACCGCCTTCGCAGTACGGAGGTCAGCGCGCCTCATCCTTTCCTTCAGCGCCTCGTTCTCCCTCTTGAGGGTGTCGCGCGTCTTCTTCAGAGTGGCGGCGAGCATCCTGCCATCCTCCAACATGGCCTCAACGACCTTGTTGGACTCCATCAAAACTCGGATGGACTCCCGGCAGTTGGTGTTCACCGTCTCCTCGGCAGCTACCCGGTCTTCGAGGGCGGCGATCTTCTCCCTCGCCTGACGCAGCTCCCGGCTCAGGCTCTCCTCCCGCGAGGAAGACGCGCCTGCTAGCTGCAGCGCCGGGACGATTTCCTCATGCTCCATGTTGGCGACGAAGGCGCAGTGCTGGAGGACCTGGGGATAACAAAAGGAGGGGTTAAAAAGGTATACGATCCTGCAAACAAAAAGGCTTAATGAAAACCCGAACGGGAGGCGGACACTAACCTGCACGACCTCCTGAGCTATGGCCGCGATTTGGGCCTTGAGGGTCCCCCAGGGGATTCTGCCCCCAGCCGACCGCTCCATCTCGGAGAGCAAGCTATCGGCGACAGAAAGCCCCGAGGGCACCTTGTAGTGAAGATCCCCTCCTGCACGAAGATCAGGGAAGACGGGTCTCAGAACACCGTCCTCTTGCGCCGCTTGAGGGCAGGCACGGTAGGGTCAGCCTCATCCGCCACATCCATAACTCGGGGTTCCTACTCCCGAGCATGTTTGCGGCTCTCTCTGTGGCTGGTCTCCTGAGCCCGGGGAGTAGTTGAACGCCTAGCTGATGCGCCTGCCGATGGGGGCGGGCTCGCAGCGGGGCGTGACGGGCCGGTGCCTCCAGTCTTCTTCCCTTTCTTCTTGGCCATGGCAGTCCGGAATTTAGATCGATCCATCGGTTCTGCAAAAAAAGAAAAAATACAAAGAGGGGGTTAGCAATGCTAGAAAGAATGGAATAATACACAATTCTAAACAGGTCGCCTAAGCTCCTAACTTACCCGCAAACTAAGTGGGGCTGAGCCCGGCCCAACTGAGGGCCTACTCGGACAGCAACACATCGGCCCGATGGACGGGCTCCCACGCCGACACCGCCATCGCATCGGGATCGGACGACCGCCTCACCCGCGGGCAGTTGGCCCTGTGCCACCGGACAGGCACAGGCAAATCCTCACCCTCAGGTGGCCCGACAATTAAGAACTTCTCCTTCCATTCATAAATGGAAGAAGGTACTGCTACGACCCCCGACCCGGCCGCCCCTCCTCTGTGTTTTATAAAAGAAACGTATACCCAGTTTGGCTCGTCCCTACGAGTACCGGGGTGATTTTTATAGCAGAGGGAGGAAAGGAGAAGGTTCAGGCTGAAAGGGATCTCCTGCGGTCTCAACCGGACCAGGAACCCAAAGAGAATTCTCCACGAGTTCGGCACTAGCTGGTCCGGGGCTAATTGAAAGCAACGCAGCGCCGCACTCATCTCGAGGGAGAAAGGCAGACGCATTCCGGCCCAAAAGTCTTCCAAGTACAAGGAAGTCTTCTTGCCCCGTATCTGGTCTGCTCTCTCTCCCTCCCCGGCCAAGCGAAGCTAGTAGCCGGGAGGAATGTGGAAGCGAGCCCGGATTATGGTGAGCTCGTCCACATGCCTCAGGAGGGAAGGCACGTCACGAACACTCCTGACACGCGCTTTGGGGACCGTCCCCGCCGCGCGACCCCGGTTGGCAGGACTAACCCTAGCTCCCTGGGGGGATTCCGACTCGGACGAGGATGAGGAAGAAGCGGCAAAAGACTTCTTAGACTCTACCTCTATTACCTCAACAGACTCCCCAGAGGAAGACATCTAACCTGAGTAAAGGAAGGAGACGTTCGAGGGAAGAACGCAAGAAATCCGACCTAAAGGGAAGAGCATCGAGCTAACACACACAACGATGAGGAAATTATAGCGAAGTGTGGACCTTGGGGGGTCTCACCTCTATTTATAGCATTCGGCAAGCGCATCCAACGGCGCCGATCGATTCCCGCCAAAACAGACGCTTCGCGTCCCTTCAAGCGCATTGGACGCGTCCCTTCGCCACCAACTTTTCACGTGTCTCAAGAGCATTGGACGCGTCCCTTCAAGCGTCAAGGACACCGGCGGCCCATTACGTCAGCCAACCAGCGCCGGACGCATGGCCTGGCGCCTCAACGAACGTATGATCGAGTCAGCGCTTCCCCTTTAATGCACGATCTTTTCTCTGATCCGCTGACATCATAAAAAAAATACGACTAACTGTCCGAGAATTCGCGCCGACGATGTTTTCAAATAAGAATTTAGCCCGGGTGGCCGATCAGACCACTCTCGACCCGACCCATAAATAGGTCGGGACAAGAATGGGTGGCTAATAATGATGCTCGATACTGAGAACTTCCCAGATCACGACACGTTGCAGATGCCGTGTCCCACGGCTTATGAGAAAGAAGTAAGAACGGTACGTTGAAGGCGTGCCTCGGGTCTTCCTCCCGAAAATGTTCCTGACCCTCGGTGGCCTTCCAGACAACTCCTATGCTCGTCTTACAAATAACCATCGGCTCGCCTCCGAGCCCTCCTGCACGCTGAGCTTCCTCAACCCTCTCAGCTCGCCCCCGAGCTATCACAGAACCAAGCTTGCTCGGCCTCCCGCTCGCCTCCGAGCCTCCTGCCGAGCTCAGCTTCCTCGGTCTCATCGACCGACCCAGAGTGTAGATCATCAGTGTCCCGGACATGCCCTCGTGAATCTCGCCATACGCGAGATATCCGCCGCCCCACGATCCCGCGTCCCACGCCACCGCGTTCCCCCGTTAACGGGCGTATCTCGCCATTAATGGAGGATCCCGCCATTCACGCGGGTGTGGCTCCAAGGGCGTAACGGCCGTCGTAAATCTCGCGCCCGCCAGCCCATGACTGCCACTATATAAACCCCCTCTCAGACGATTCAGTTAAGACAATTATTATCCAATAGACGGCTACTCTGTCCAAATAACTCGACTAACTTGATCATCGGAGGGTCTACGGTGGTACAACCACCCCGGGAGTTCCTTGTAGGTTGCTTGGCTTCATTCCAAGTCAAGCCCACTGAGATCCACACGCATCAAGAGTCAAACCTCAAACCCAATCTCAGCCGTCTATCAACGCTCGCTACAAATCAACAGAAGACAACATCTTAAAGAAGAACTCCATCAAAATCGGATGTAGGCTTAATGCTTGCTTCTATCAGATCCGGTAACTCGATCTGTAGCGGACGTGAAGAACTTAAATCCAATCGATCCGAGATCGTCCCACCTCGCTGGCCGCTCCTCCACCTGCCACGTGTACAGTCGTCGTCCCTCGTACTGTTACAGTTGCCTTATTTTTTACCGGCCTCGAAAACGACCCAGATGGGCCACCTCGTCTCCCCGGGCCCCACAGAAAATAAACAAAACGTACACCTCAGAACGCGTCGCATTCACAGGTCACGCCTCGGCGTCGATTTACCAAATAGAGAGCTCATATATAGACATGTGTGTGATGATGTGGCAAGCCGCGTCCGCGCCTTCGCTCCGCGCCTTTGTATAGAGAGGGAAAGAGAATTGTGAAGTTTAGGGTCAGGGTTTCGTTTTTTAGGGGAAAAAATCTCTTTTTGCTCGAAAATTTGCGGTTTTGTGAAGATTTTGGTGCGAATAATTGGAGGTATGGGGTTAATTACTCTTCGATTTGTGGATTTTGTTTTGTGATTTTTCTGGATCTTGAGGGTTCAAACGCCTCAATTACATGGAAATTTGTAGTTTTTGGTGTGATTTTATTTTGGTTTTAGCTTTTTTTTGGGGGAGAGATTGTGAGAGAGGGAGGCTGTTTTCCTCTTTCAGAAGGGTATTTGTGTAATTTTAGAGTAGGGCACCACCAGCTTCTTTTAGGGATGCGCTGGATCGCAAAGATCTGCTCTTTTGAGGAGCTGACTGGTTCTCTTTTTACATATTGAAAGACAAATATACCCTTAATGAATTAGGTTTTTCTTTTCTTTTGTGTGGGGTGGGGGGTTGGGGAATTGTAGAATTATGTATTTGATTCGCATGTAGAAAAGACCAAGTTTACAGATTTATCACTCTTATCTTGTTTGTTTGCTTCTGATTTTTTAGTACAATTTTTTTTTATAGTAAACCAATTTAAAATAATAACTATAAAAAAATCACTTTAAATAATAATTACAAAAAAGATCACTTTTTGCCATGTAGAAACCACGTCAGCGCCAGCTCACCGCTGGCGCTGGCGTCAATTAGAATTTTTTTAGGGGTGCATCACCCACCACATTTGTATGGGGCGCAGTTTCAAACTGCGTTCAATACATTTGTAATGAGCGTATTTTTAAACTGCGCCCATTACATTTGTATGGGACGCATTTGAAAACTGCACCCCATACAAATGTAGTGAGCACAGTTTCAAACTGCGCCCATTAATAAAAGCAAAATAATATGAATCATTGTCATTGTTGAGACTTTGTTTGGTTTTGGGCGCAGTTGCAAACTGCGTCCCAAAAAGAAACACTCATTCATGGGTCTGTGTTTTTCTATGGCGTAGTTGCAAACATTGCCCCAAAAAAGAAACATAACTCATCCATGGGTTTGTGTTTTTCTATGGCGCAGTTTGAAGTTGCGTCCCAAAAGGAAACACAATCATTTACGGGTATGTGTTTTTTTGGGACGCAGTTTCAAACGGCGCCAAAAAATATATACCCGTGAATGATCGTGTTCATTATATTAAGAGTTCAATCTCTTTCTCTCTATCTCGAATCTCATTCTCTATGCCGAGCTCTCTCACACTCTCTCAGATCTCATCGCCATCACATTCTCTGTCTTTCTTCCATTAAGTTCTTAGTCTCGCTCTCTCTCAATGTCGGGATCTTCATCTGCAGGATTGTCATCAATCGATGAAATTAAGAGCTGCATCCCTTACACCGTAGTGAAATCTGTAAATACGATAAAAGACTACTTTGATTACGAAGACATTCTCTATCGTACGAGGTGGTATGAACTGACCGATAAAGGTCGATCGTGAAATCCCGCGGCTCTTGCACTTAGCCGTATTGGATGTGCTCCCGTCTCCTCCTGAAAAAGTAATCCATGGCCACCACGAGGAAGCAAATCGTCGTCTCCACTTTCATTCTATGGGTCTTCTTTCAGGTCACAATATCGAGTACTCCGCAAGCTCTCTCTACCGCATCTTTATGCACCGTCGGACTTTGAACCACCTCGAACTCACTCGAGATTCTGCGGTAGGTGATGATGCCATTGATGCAATTACATAGCGGATTAATTTTGTTGCTGCGGAGCTAAATAACGTATAGGATTTATTTTTGAAATTTTAGTGATGAATTATGGTGTTACTGTACTTGCTATCTATTTTGTTTGTATCATTCTCGTGTATGTTGGGGATGGGTGTACCATGTGTGTTTAATATATCGTGTATGAACACATGTTTGTGTGAGAGAGAATCAACATTTGAATTAAAATGAATTAAAGTGTTGTTTTGTAAAGAAATAATCAGGAAAACCAGACAACGTCTCCTTCGTAAATTTTGAATCAAATTCATGTACAAGCATAGTAAAATAATAGCATCCACAGACGGGGCTAACTCAACGCTCAAACGGCGGAGACTCAACGCCCAAACGGCGGAGACACAATCCAGGCACAATATACGACGACCAAACGGCGAAAACAAGTTGAAAACAATAAACAATGTAAAATAAATAACGAATTCATCGCAACACAATACAACACAAACACTCCGTGCAATCTAACGAAGCCGTTGCACCATCCCTAGTGTCCTCTTCGCTACAGGACGTCGAGGCTGTAACGGTCCGGCTTCGTTGGCGGCAGGTGGCTGAGACGGCTCTGGCTGTGATGGTCTATACTCGTACTCATCGGGATGCTGAGACGCCTCCGGCTGTGCCCGTCTACGTCTTATTCGTGCATACGTGATAGGAATGACAGGTGCGGAGACAGGTGCGGACACAGCTGGGGGAGGCACGGGTGGCGGAGGCACGTGTGGTGCAGGGACGGGTGGCGGAGGCTGGGGTGGTGCAGGCACGGCTGGTGGACGTGTGAATCTGTGCCTCGTCATCACACTCCTAATCAGGGAATTGATGTTCATAAAGCAGCTCGCTGAGTCCCTGGTACCACTAATACCCTCATCAGCTATATCCTCTAACGCGTAAATGATTTGGACATATATTGATGATAAATAAGATAATGAATTTCATAAAAATAAGATTTTAGTTTTAAAAGGTTTGATATAAATTTACCAAATCTCTTTCTATCTGTCCTCGAGGTATATATGAGGTGGGCGGAGGGGCGGTTGTGATGACGAATCTACGGGTAATCATTCAATACCAGGAAAGGTACCGATCTATCGTTATACCTGGCTGTATCTCATCGGCTATGTGGTGTACCCGATCGTACCATCGACCCACCCAAATTTAATACTCAACGAGCCAAGCATCCTCACCTAGTTCTCCACCCTATCGCTGTGTCTGCCACCGCGCCCGATATGTGCTGCTTCAAACCGAATTGGCGAAGGATACAGTCTGGCACGTGCATCTGAATAATATCGCTGCAGACAATCGGCATCCGCGCACGCCAGATGCCGACGCCTGCCAAGCATAACAGATGCAGAGTGTCCATCAGGTCGTGCGTACGGTGTCCACGTAACTGCTGCCTTCTCCATGACATCGAACTCATTGCGGTAGAAGCGGAGGCTGCGATCCGGTGTCACATCCTATGACTTGGGCATATTCCACCTGCATAGAGATTACACACAAGTTAATATTCCAAAAAACTTGAAACTTGAAATATGTGTATAGTTTCAATTACTTACTGGTATCCATATGACCTTTGGCCATCTAAAATGAACTGTGTCGTAATGGTCGGGCGACCAATAGAGAAATATGTCCATGACCATATCTGAAATACAATATGTACGTTTTACATTAAATATTAATTTAATTACGCAAAATTAGTAGAATACGGTTTTAAGTATTGTATACCTGAAGAAGCGTCAAACAGCCCCCAAAACTCTTCTGCTCCATCAATGTAGCCATCATCAACTCACTGTAGAGGAATGACAGAAGTGCACTCCCTCACGATAAAGTGGCACACTGGTCGAGATCGGCTAAAAGAGGCAGCCATGCAAGACTAAGTCTGCTCTTACTCCTATCCGGGAACAAGCGAACCCCTATCTGATGTAAAATGTAGGCTCGTGCGTGCTGCTCGATCGCCGCGGGATAGCATCCATGGCAGGCTCAGCACTAAACGCCTTACGCAGCCAACTCAAGTTAATACTACTGCCTCTCCTTTGCCCGACAGACGGAATCCTACCCAATAACCTGGGACACAAGTCTGACCAATCGTGGTTGTACTCCACAGCAACCACCTTTCAGTCTATAGGTAGACCAAGCAGCATAGTGACATCCTGAATGGTGATAGTCATCTCACCAACTCTAAAATGAAATGTGTAAATCTCTGGTCTCCATCTATCTACCAAAGCCGTAATCAAGTCTCTATCCAGACGTATATACTCTAATCTGGATAGAAGATGAAAGCCTGCCCGTTACAGCTCAGCCTGCACACTGGCATCTCCAGCTGGGATCCGACTGCTTTGGACTGAGTGGTCAACGCATGTAATCACCTGATCACTCTGTCAAGTACAAAAATAGGACTTCTATCAGTAATGTATAAATAACATATGTAATTAAAGAAAATAAAATTACAAAGTTTTACCTGTACTACTGCGGCGTTGGCCGACTTGTGGTTAGGCTGCAAGTACAGAAACACTCGTATCTATAGGTCTATGATCCATAGGTATGTCTGCACAATGAAAAAAATGACTTATATTATATTTGAAAAAATTAGCATGTATAACAAAGAACATATATGTGCGTGTATGTGTGTAGATGCATGTTTGTTTTTTGTATTTGGACGTGCGTGTGTATGTGTGTGTATGCATGTGTGTATTTCAAAATATAGGCGGCGATTACTAATGGCGACGTAGGGCTGGAGGATTTTTGCATCACGTCTTGTTATGACAATACTCATTGCACATACTGCATCTATTTTGCCTACGTCCTTCTTGTGAATCATCCATAATACTTTTGATACGAGTAAAACGTAGTCGTCCTGCTTGTCTCCTATCGAAAGGTTGTAATATAATTAGACCGTTGTATGCCTCCCGATATCGGTTATCGGGTACATGATGGAACAACGGGGCATAAACAACTTTGTATTTGGGGACAAAATACCACTTCGAAGTAAGATCGTGATGTGCAATGTTCCCCCAACCCTCTGCTCGTGTCCATGCTGAAATTACATGTAAACAAGGCAACTTCTGCAGCTTAGGAATATTGCACGTACAACTACAGTTCCTACCATCGATGACTACGTCGTAATTTTTTCCATCTTTGTCAGTCACCTGCCATTCGGACTGGCTGAACCTCACAATCCAAGCATGTCTAGCATCAGTAGCCTTCTTTGTTATTAATTGTTCGAATTTAGGACCTAACTTTGTCGTCCACTCTTTCCGCCTGACGTCGTGCAAAAAGGTATTTGTTCGCCCTGTAAAAAGGCCGTCCTACTAAGGCATGAATAGATAAAGATCGAGATCCATTTAAGACCCCGTTAAAACTTTCTGGAGCATTCATGGTTATCATGCAAAATCGTCTACCACCATCTTTCGAAATAGCCCATCTTTTTTCTTCATTTTTTAGACTATTTTCAATCTAAGTATCTGTTCTTGGACATATACGTTTAAGTTTCTCTCTCAGCTCTGTATAGCTCAAGTCATCTGGTGCACATACAATTTTGAAAGAACAAACTCTGCAAGGTTTTACCACTAAATCCAGTAGTTATGTAATACTCAGTCCCCTTTTGTACGCCAATAACAGTATTTAAAATAAAATATTAGTATAAATAGTTTACCCATTTTATTTTTTCTATTTATATTTTCTTTCTTTCCTGTACTTCCATATTCTAATTATTTTGTTTCATACAACCTAGCCCATTAGCCCAAACTCTCCAAATTCTTTCTCTTCTTTTTATAGGCCCAGCCCACAATACCTGCACCCAAGAAAAACCCTTAGGCCGACCTCTCCCTCTCTTCCCCCTCTAATGGTTCTTTTTAAATTCAAACTTCAATCCCTACAAATCAAACCGAAAATCCCCTCAACTCCCATTAACCTCCGATTGATTCCCCATTACTCTCCTTTATTCCTTATTAATCATAATCAATCTTCTCATTATATCCTATTAATTACTCTTAATCCTAATAATCCTAATAATCCACCATCTCTCTCAATCTCTCAATCACAGCCCCTCTCTATTTCTCTTATTCTCACCTCTTACCCCCTCACAATTCCATACCCGACCCCATCACCTCTCTGCACCGACGAGCTCCCTCCCAACTCCCGCTCCGGCCACTCCATCCACGACCCCAAGACCATCATCGAGTGCTTGAAGCAGGCTTGCCACGGCGAGCTCCTCACTCCACCACCAGCTTCCAAGCCTACACCACCATCAATTCCACCATGAGTCCCTACACCACCATCAATTCCACTATCATCCCCACAGCCCCAAGCTCGACCCTCTTGCTGCTGCGAGCATTAGCAGCCGCTGCACCTTCTGCCTGCACTGGCCAACCCCAACACCTTCAACGATCTCGCTTCTCCTTTAACCAACCAACGACCACTCGAGCCCGCAGCTACCACTGCCGAGCCCAAGACGCCGAGCCGTCAAGTTCAAGCTCCAACGAGGCTAAACCCTTATCGTGTTTGCGTCGTGATCGCGCCGTGCCGTTGCCGTAGATCACCGCTGTTGCCGCGTCGCTGACGTATCATCATCGATACATCGTCGGGCAAGTTCAAATACTTGCTTACATGCTATACTATATTCATTTCGATGCGTACGAACTATATCGAAAAATTATCATTGTGATTTAATAATAAACCGTATTTTAATTTTAGTAATATTGTTGAGATATAATCAAGTGTAGAATCTAGTGATAACGTTGTAAGAAAATTGTAGAATCAAATACTGTTTATTGGTTGAAACAAATGAGCGTTTCGGCTGCGAATCAAATATTTATCATAGGTGCTCGATGCAAACCCTAAAGTAAAAACCATCTTAAAATGGCGGTACTCACGATAAATAGATCTCTTTATCGTTAACGAATATCGTGTGAAAATTTAGTTGTAAAATAAAAGTCGTTTACCCCAGGAAATGACACTCCGAGACTTGATGTGGAATCTAGATTTTATCACATACCTTACCAGGTTAAATTCGTAGTTAATTATGTATAGATCGGATTGTGGCGTTTCAGGACTCATATCGAAGCTGACGGAATAACCTACAGCAATGTATTTTTGTCCACTGAATTTTAATAAGTCATGATAAAGAAAATTGAGGAGAATTGCGGCTCTGGACTGCAGTCTGCAGTTCAGACCAGCACTGCTTGTCGACACTTGAAATGAAATGCTTTTACAACTCTGTGTGAAAATGGTATTATGCGGAATCTTATACCGTTGCGAAGATTAATCCGTTAGTTAACTATTGGAGGTGGTTTCTTTCGCTTTTACCATCGTTTGCTATTTTAATCATATTTTAAATCATCAATATATACTGCAGCCCCAAGCAGGGACAGAACATATATCTCGATCTTAAATAATGCATAACTCCCGGCACACATCGGATATTGTCGATCCGTCTGGCGCGTTGGAAACCTAATTAATAAACTTAAATATCATTCAACTGTAGCGTCGCCTAATTATGATCCCAACAGGGTGAAAACTGTGTTACGAAATGGACTTTCAGTACATGAACTGAATTTCCAGCAGAGAACACTTACAAAGAAATGACCGTAATTCGCGAACCCAAAACCCGATTGATTTGAAACCAATTTCGTTGAATTGCTGATTAAGTTTACTTTTTACCCCTTTCGTATTGCTTAATTCTGATCGTACGAGTTAATGTGATTTTTCTAAGTTCCTAAGACGCATAATGACTTGTATTGCATATGATTTGTTTAGCGGCATAATTCACATATTTACCCAACTGCGATACCTCTAGCGATAGTGAACGTTTTTATTAATTTTCAGTGTATAATGCATTATCGAACGTGAAATAGTATCGGTTCAGATGTGTCGAGTGCGCCAGTAAAAAAAGTGAAGGATTAATGATAGTGAACAACACAGTGAATAGTGAATAAAGCAGTGTTATTGGTGCGTACTTGTACACAACTAGCCCATACTTATAGATAGTGAAACCTTGGAAAAAGGGGGAAATTAAAGTGGAAAGAAACTTGTATTTAGCGAGGTTAGTGATGTAGAGGATGATCTTTCGAACGACGACTTATATATATATTTGGTTTGGACATAGCGGTCCGGCCGACATGGTTATGTCCTAGGCAACAGTGGGCCGTAGTCTCGGGTACGTACGAGACCCTCGTTAAACATGATCATTTATTTCCGCAACTCGATTTCAAAAGTGACGTAGAGACCGATAGGGACACGGATCATACATTGCATTGTTTATTAACATATCGATTATCTGCATTTATTGTCACCGTTATTACTTTATTTTCTTGCCTCATTGTTATTATCATAATATTGCTATTGCGTCGTCTTGACGGCCTGAGTATGCATGCTCAGAGATTGGAGATGACCCGGTTTAGGAGTCAGACCTACCATTCGAGCTCGCAGAGATCTAGACGGCCGTACATACAGTACTTTTACCACTTTTCATAACTCAACTTGTATTCGCACTTGGTTAGTAGCTTCCTTTTTTTTTCGAACTATTGTAAACTGTGAACAATGAAAGTTGGTTTAATAAACTAGTGATGTGTTTACTTTACTTCTGGCAGTGTTTACTGATTACCATGCAATGCTAGAAGCCGAAGTGCGACTACAATGGGATTGTTCCCTGACCGTAGGAGTATGGCTGGCCTAGTTACCTCCAGTATTCCGTATTTTGGGAAGCGGCGCGTGACAAGTTAAGAAGTCGGTTCTGATATATCGCATACAATAACGATGACTATGAGGTTCTGGCCATGATTTTCGTAGTGCAGTCGGAATCCCTTTCATCTAGTCGGATATGAAAGTAATGTCTTTTCCACACGGATGGAATGTTGAGATGAATGCAAGCAATGAATCACTCCCAATTTTCAGTGGTTTCACCTCCAACTACATCATATGCCAAAGAATAAAGGCCATCATTTGTATGAGCACCGATAGCAATGAGCAAAGTTCCTTTGTATCTGCTGTATAAGTGGGTCCCATCAATACTGAGAACGAGACGACAATAAGCGAAACCATCAATGGCCGGTCCGAATTCCCAAAATACACCATTAAATATTCCCATTCCTTCAGTATTTGAAACGTCGGTTATTATCTTGAAGACGGTTCCGGAATTAGTAGATTTGATGGCGGCAAGATATCGTGGCAAATGTTCATACGAATCCTCCTAACCTCCGTATATTTTAGACAATGCCCAGTTCAACACATTCCATGCCTTTATATAATTTATTTCAATGTATAATGTATCTTTTATAAGCACTTGAATCGTTTTGCGGGTCAAATCGACATCCGCTTTCACAAAAGGCAATATCTTGTTACATATGAATGTTGAAGTGATCTGTTTATAATTTGAATTCACTACAGGATTCACACAAGTATGATTACCCGCATACTTTTTTATCTGTCAAAATTCTGTTGGTGATTTTTTTGAGATATATGCATGAAGCCTTCACGAGCAGTTCGCGTCTATTTTATAAACGACGGTGTACTTGGTCGTGTGAGTCTTGATTGGTTTAAAAGAAACTCCGTGTTTGATTGATCAAACGCTGACTGTTTGAATTAATTTCTTCTTATTCTTAAACATATCGTCGACCTTCAACCCACTTTCAATATCTACTGCTGAAATCCTATCCGCACGAAAGTTGTCTTTCTCCATTACCGATGTAGATAACATGTGAGTATCTGTTATATTTTCGGTAAGTGGATGTTCAAACTCAACAAAGTCATTGTTAACACATGAATTAATAATTCACCTCCTATCATTCTCATCAGCAAGGACATATGCAATTTGCATGCTGTCTTGTGCTTGAATCTCGTTCTCATCACTAGCATCATCATCATTTTCATCTCCATTATGTTCCTACACCGCTCGATCCGTAGCAGGTACATCGGTTGGATGTGCAGAACCAACATTGGGGACATGGTACTTGATGTTCCGGATTCATACCGACGAAATCCCAACCCATCGTCTGCGAACGGTGTCCATCCTGTATTGTATTCCGTATTGTAGGACTGCATGTGCTCGGTATTTGGGGGCATAATATTGAAGCCGAAGCTTGGTGTTGGCATGCAATTAAAACCGAAGCTTGGTGGTGACATGCAATTATAACCGGGCGGCAGTACATAAGAACTGCACACAAATTTATGAATACTTAGTAACTATACCATACCTCCACTATCAATAAATAGTGATCCGCTAAAAGTATATGCGGTATAAACATATGCAAGGTAATATTTACTTGGTAAACTTTCAATTCACCGGCGTTCTGCTTGATGTGCTTTCACCTACGTAATTTTGATCTATATACCGTTCATCATTAGTGAGAGAAATAAATCCGGTAGAATCGGTATTCATATTGAGCATGTGCGTCATTTCTCCTTGCGGGTATTGCTCGGATGCTCGAAAAGAAGGATCAGACACTTCGGAATAAGGTTCGGGCAGTTGAGCGGACGTTAATATGTTATTCACAAACAACGCAATCGATTTCGATTCCGATACAAGCACGACTTGTATATCCTCATCATCGGATACTTCAATGGTGATATATTCATGCTTCATCGGCCATTTGCATATTCAGGAGATATTGAATTCTAACGGATTGATTTTGGTAGCTTTGTACACTACTTGACACAGCTCGTTGTATGTGTTAGACTTCTTGATTCTAGTCATCTTAGTTTTTCCACCGACATTCAGGAATATTATTTTTTCCAATCGTTAATTGACCACCGAAATAGCAAACTAGAAGGATGTAATTATCCGTCATTTTTCCACCTGCCAGAAATATTGACACATTTTGAGAGTTCTTATCAAACAATCTACTTATTTATCTTCATAATTATACTCAACTAATTACATAAAATTACAATAAAATCCATATTTATAGCATGTAATAAGTTGCAAGAACTTGTATCTTATTCGTTGATCCGTCACAAGCAAAATTGGGGAAATCCCTTAATATATACCCAATTTGTTCGAATTGCTTTACCCAATACGAAATTTTAACCACATTTTTAAAATCATTTTTAAATAAAATTAGGATTTAGCTAAACTTCGAGATGCTCATAGTGGGAATGACGATGGCGAGGATGAAGGCGATTGTTCGTCCGTGAATTTCCATCTGAACCTGCACAAACGAGAGACCGTGAGATCGAGAAAACTAAGTGGGCAGGGAAGATGAGAGAGAGCCAGAGTGAGAGAGATGAGAGAGAGAACAAAGGAGGTTGGGGGGAGGTCGGAGGAGGGAAAAGAGGAGGCTCGGGAGGGGGAGGTAGGGTGGGACGGAGGAGGGAATAGTTGGGGAAGAGAGAGAGATCGAGGGAGTGGGAGAGCAGAGAGAAAGATCGAGAGAGAGCGAGAGAGATGAGAGAGCGTCAAGTGAGGAATGAGGACAGTTAGTGTCGGATCAATATAAGGAGGGGAATGGGCGCATTTTCAAAGTGCATTCAATTATTTTGGACTAAAATATACGGGCGCAGATTGCGCCCATTTACAAATGTAATGGGACGCAGTTTCCAAATGCGCCCCATACAAATGTACTGGGCGCAGTTTGAAAATGCGCCCATTACAAATGTATGGGGCGCAGTTTGAAACTGTGCCCCATATAAATGTAGTGGACGCAGATTCAAACTGCACTCCTAATTTTTTTTAATTGACGCCAGCACCAGCAGAGCTGGCGTTGACGTAACGCCTATATGGGAGAAAGTGGTCTCTTTTTGTAATTATTTCTAAAAGTGTTTTTTTTGTAATAATTATTATTTTAAATTGGTTTACTATAAAAAACTGTCCGATTTTTTAAGCATATTGAACAATTGCTCTGCCCTATAATTAAAAAAAGCTAAATTTACTAGGTTTTTCTTTCAGTTTTATGATAAAATTGAGAATTTAGAGAAAGATTAATGATTATTTTGGGGAGAGTTAATGGACCACCTTTTATTGCAAAGAAAAAGAATGTCAGCGAAAGAAGATCAGGAATGTGATTAATTTGTCTAATACAAGCTAAAAAACTAGTAGTTGATTTTCATGGGTAATTTATTTGTTCCTATGTAATGCTATAAAAGTATTGGTTTTGATATTGCCGTGCATACTGAATGACATCCTGACAGTGCCACATATCAACAAGAAAAATGCTAAACCATGATTTGGTTTCTTAGTTCTTCCGTTTGATTTTTATGCAATGGTATTGGGAGTAGCTGCTTTGTTAAAAAAATGTTTCTTATGGTTCATGTGCTGTCGTGAGATGCCAGCTCTCGTTATGTTCCTTTGTTATTCGATTATTTAGTTCGAACAATTCAAGATAATTGGTAAGCTTTGATGGCATTTAAATAACTGGTTGTTTAAAATCTCAGGAACTAACTTCCATGGGTAACAATGAAGCCGTGACTCCTTCCAAATCTGACAAAGCATCGTCACCTGTGCAGGTGATTCTTTTTCCAGATATGCTAGATATTTGAAATTTACATTTGTTAATTAAGTTGATGACAAATTTTTTTGTGTCCGCTTCAATGAGTTAACACTACTGGGCTGTATTTACATGTGATATTAATGGATGAAATTCAAATCTACCATTTCGTATCGAATTCACCTTAGAAAACCACATAGAAGAACAATATTACACTTGAACTTAGAAGATAACATTGTCAATACAGACTTACATTTTCCATGGCACTTTTCTATTTGCAGGAGCAACCAGTCACTCATCCTTATCCAGATTGGGCAGCCATGCAGGTGTAGTGCTGAATTTGCTTATAATTGTTGGTTATAATTATAACAGTCTTGTTGGATTTAAAAACGTAAATAAGCTCAATTTCCAAGGTTAAGTGAACTTATTAGTGTCACAGTCATGCAATATGCCTGAAAATAGTCCTAGAAGGGGGGGGGGGGATAGGACTATACAACTAATAAGCCCCAAATAAAAATTTATACTACACCTGCAGATCGAAACCACAATTGTAAAGCTTAGATACAAGATAAATCAAGGTGATATGATTCTAAGCAAAACTACAATTGTGTGACATGAACATATAGCAAGAGTAAATAACAAGCATGAGCAATGAGCATATAGATCACAAGCATGCAATTTCTAAGTAAATGGAAAGACAAGAGATAAGAGAAATTGCAAACGCAAACACAAGCTATTTTATAGTGGTTCAGCCACCAATAACGTCTAGGTCTCTAGTCCACGTTCTTTAGGCCCTCAAGCCCGTTCTCTTTAGTACTTATCAACACGTCTTCGATAACGTCTCGAAGACAACACGTTGCTCGCTACTATGAACAACGCGTGCGTCTGGTTGGGTCGAACCTTTCAATTCACTCTTCTCACTTACAAAAACATTCTTGCACTCAAGAGTTCTCACACAAAGAAAGAAGAGAAATACAAGCACAAATACTCTTAATAGAGTTTCTCTCAAAGCTCTCTAATACTCAAGAAGAGTATGGATATAATCAAGTTAAGCTCTTGAATGCTTTGTGTGTGAGAGAGATGATAAGATCAAATTTGAGTTTTTCTCCTCACAAAATATTGGTTGATCACTTGAAAATGTTCAAGTTCAGTTTTGTAAAGTGATAACCATAAAAAATGCTATGGAAAACATATTTATAGCATCCATTGAAAACTAGCTATTATTGATTGGGACAGCAGAATAAAAATATCGGCAAACGCCTGAATAAGGAATGGGCAGACGTCAAAAATTATACGATAAAAATCCCAACGGCCAGAGACGGCTATATTTTGGATAACTTTTCAACTACCGACGTTTGGACCAAAGCCATCAGACGTCTGACTCTCATTTTGAAGATATGCAGATAAAAACGCAGAGAATAGACAGATGTCTTACGAATAATGTTCAGACATCTGAAGAACAAAAAATCCTTTTTCAAATACATCTTCAGACGTTTGTCCATTGACCATTAGACGTCTGGATCTTCTCTATTAGAAATATAATAAGGAACAGAGAGAAGGTTTACGTCTTATGAGTTCAGTGAAGACGTTTGACGAACAAAAAATCATTTTTCCAAAATCTTTTAAAACCAGCATCAGACGTCTGTATATTAGTCATCAGACGTTTGTCTCTCATAAAAAATGCAGATGAAAACACGACGAGCTCGCAGATGTCTGATGAAGCATATGCAGACGTTTGAAGAACAACATGCATAAAAACTGATATTTCTGACATTTGGGTTTTCCATTAAAACACGGAATGTTTCTGGACGTCTGAAGCACATGGTTCAGACTTCTAAAGTATAAAAACTCAGAACATGTGTTTTAAAAAGAAATAAAAAAGTTGAAATCGAAAACCCGATGTTTGTGCAATGTAAAACATTTATGCATGCATGTGTGAGTGTTCAAGAGCTCTAATTGATATTACCCATAATCAAAGAATACTTACAAAGATTCCTATGTCGATATCGCTATTCTTCAATTCTTGAATCTTCGGCTCTTTGATCTTGAGCTCTCGATCTTGGCGCTTCGCTTGGCTTGACCTTCGCCACTCACTAGCGTCTTGAAGTCGATCTTTGATCTTCAATTGAACTTGGACTTCAACACTTGATGCTTCGAAGTCGGACTTCAGCTTCTTAGCTTTCTTCAAGCTAGATTTTGGCAAATTGAGAAACACTCATCCGTATCCTCCAACCTCCATTAGATATGTCGTTCAACGTTCGATTTCCTCCATCCTCCATTACAAGCTTGTGTCGTGAGATATCCTGAAATGCAATCTCAAAACGACCAAGCTCATCATACAGTATTATGAAATGCAACAAGTTAATAAATACAAGTATATGAACATACATTGTTTCAATATCACAAAACTATGAATATGAATAGTATATCAATACCAAGATATAAATCAAATGCAATGCATGATATATATATACACACACATTCGTATTTATGATAAACAAATAGGCAAGATTACGGAATACAACATCATAAATACCTATTCATATTTTGAATATCAAAATAATGAATGAGAATAATATATCAATTTCAAAGTACAACATAATGTAAAGCATGAGATATTGATATATTACTCGAAGTACACATGTTATAGGATATGCAAGCTAATAAACAGTGTATACAAGTTTGGTGTCGATAGATAAACAAGATAAAGTATGTGACACCAAACAACTATTCATGTTTAAGCTATCATCAAAATAAAGCGAGAATGGATAATACAATCACATGAAAAACCATAAGCTAACAATGCCATCTTGGCCACCTTTAACCGTGAAAATTCTCAATTCGCTTTGTGACTCACCTGAACACAGAGGCCTTTGTGAGTACTTCGTATTTGAAGTTTGTGCATTAGCATGTTCGTTGCATTGTATCTTCATGCCATGGCAGAATTTATCTACATGCTGAAGCACAAGCGGTTCCTTTTAACTGACTGCAAGATGCAGTTTATTGAAAATGTAGTACAAGATATGAACTCTCTTTATTCTTGAACATGAGGCTATTGTCTTGTTTGAGCAACGTGAAAAAGATTCTTGGAAGAAAGATCTAGGTTTGTCTAACCTTCCTTGGCTATAACTGAACCGGATCTTCTTGTCATTGTCAGGCATATTATGGCCATGGAGTTCCAATGCCACCACCCTATTTTAACACTGCTGTTGCTCCTGGTCATCCACCCCACCCATACATGTGGGCTCCACAGGTAATGGTATCTTTAATTCCAGTGCATTTCCACTGCATTATTATTGAAATCTTGCTCAAACTTGATATTTTTGTAATTTGTTTTATATAATTGCTGTCTGAGTGTTTCGGATTTAAGATGGTTCTGCAAAATTAATGGGCGAATCAACATATTCTAAGAGGGAATATTCAATAAATTCTGGGAGTTACGAATGAACCTTCGGACTCTTGGATTGAGAACGGGAGATTCTCGTCTTGTATATTGAATTGAAATACCATGGGGATAAGTATAGATCAACTGAGTTCCTTGTTTTGACCTTCTAGTAAACAAGGACTTTCTAAGGACCCCGCAATACCCAATAATGATATGAGCAATGATTTTTGGTTATGAAGATACCGGGTGAGGCCAAAGGCAGGGATGGTGATTGTATTGAACTTGTAACAAGGTATCTGCATTGGTAGGTGTGGCTGGATCACCTCCTTTCGAGGGAGAGCTAATGTTTGTACTTGTTGGGTATTTTGGTATGAACCCATATCGATCTTTTATGTAGCATATGAAAATATCATCAATCAATTTACTTTATCCAGAAACATGAGAGATTTAAAATATGTGACATACCTATCCATTGGAAAGGGTGGGTGGGTGGGGGGGAATTGAACAATGATTGGGTATCATAAAATAAAATCATGGGTTGTGAATGGTTATTAGTTTACTGATGAGAAAGGATATCGTGGGTAGTAATATAAGGGGGGGGGGAGTGAGAGATCTAAAATATGTAACATGACCCATCCGTTGGCAGGGACAAAAAATGAACAATGATTGGGTTTGATAATAGTCATGATACAAATTGTGGGTCGTGAAGAGTAATTCATTTATTGACGAGAAAGAGAATTCTTAGTTCAGTAATTTCTGTTGTATACCTTAATGAAAGGAAATTTGATTGTTCAAATTATATTGGGCTTGATTGATTGTAATTCTTTATTGAAGAATGACAGGAAGGTTTGAGGTTTCTAATAAGTTAAATAAATTCAATGAGTTCTTCACTAAATTAATTTTTACATAATTGTTTTGTCTATGATGAACACCAAGTAATCTTCTTCATGTCATATTTTTTTCAGCCTTTGATGCCACCTTTTGCAACAGCATACCCTGCCATATACCCACATGGAGTTTATGCTCATCCTCTGGTAAGCTTAGGGCTTGTTTGGTTGCAAATCCAAAAAAACATGGATTTGGAATGTGTCATAAATTCAATTTTTTTGTAATCCAAAAAGTAAAATTGTATGTTTGGATGCAAGAAATTGAGATGAACTTGAACTTTCACAATCGTTCTTTTATTTGGTTTGTGTTTGGTTGAAAATTTGAAATATGGATTTGGAGAGAGAGAGAGAGAGAAATATTTTTTTATTTGATAAAAAGGTGACATGGGACCAAATCCCTTCATATCCAATCCTTTTGGCTCCAACTTTGAAATCCATTTTTTGTTTAAATTCAAGACCTCCAATCCTTGCAACCAAACAAGGATTTCAAATTTGAAGATGACATTGTACTTGTTATATTGTTTTGTTCCCAAATCCATCTCAAATCCATGCAAATCCTTGCAACCAAACACCCCCTTAATGAGCTGGAGATTCTCTTTATTTCTTTCCTTAATTGTATCTTTAATCCAGCTAGGAAGATTTCAGATTATATGCTTGCCTGTAAATGGCTCAGAGCATTTTGGCTATATGTGGTTCAAACATATAAAAAGAAAAGAAGCATGCACTTGAGTTGTATATGTTCAGTGAATGGCTCAGAGCATTTAGGCTATAAAATGGTTCAAACTGTTGGCTATTGGGCTTCACCCGGCCCAATATCCACCCCTTCTAGTGGCCCATATATATGTGTGATATATAGGGCTAGGGTTTAATCTAATTTAATTAATAACAAGAGAAAGGAGAGATCTAAGAGACTACTTGGTTTTGAGCCATTGCCTTCTCTTCTCCAAGTTCTATCGAGGGGTAGCTGCGAGGTGATCACGTAGGAGATTCTCGCTCATCAAGGACGTGGTTTCTCTTCGACCGTTGTAAGGAGGCGAAGGTCAATGTTCGTTGTGGTAACATGGGCGAGGATAACGATTCCACCACTTTCGGGTTAAGGTAATTCTTGTAGAGCCTTATGTGTAGATCTTCTATTCCGCTGCCATGATTTGATGTTATGATATATGCACCTAAATGCCACATTGGTATCAAAGCTTAGATGCCCATGTTCATAATTTGTAATCAGATCTATATTTTAAAATTGTTGCAACTCAAAGTTGCGTTTTTTTAATCTAAAGCTAGATAAAAAAAAATTATCATTTTTTTAGATATGGTATTATTAGGGTTGATGGAAATAGTTTTTTAGATCTATTTAATTTTTTCATGCATCATACGTCGCCTAAATTATATCTATTTTTTTTATTACGTGATGATTAAACAATTTGTTTCTTGATGTGAGGATTGATCATGGATCAAAATTGTGAGAATATTTTTTTGCTAAAGATTGGATCTTGTTTGTAAAACTCTTTTGGGTGAAATTTTATGATGGCTAGGCCATATTTTTTGGAAAAACAAACCCTAACCCTAATTTCTTTTAGGATAAGATTGTGAGATTTTTTAATTTTGGCAAGGGTCAATATTTTTTTTTCAAAAGAACATTATCCTGGATTTAATGAATTTTTTTTCAGGATTTTTTTCAGGATTTTTTTCAGATATTAAAAAAAACTTTTTTTGTTCTGAAAAAATTCGAAAAAAGTATAGGAAGGGGCAACTGCTCCCGTCAGCTGGGCTCACTGGAAGCGCGGAAAGCTTCACCCGAGCCGGGCTCGATTTTACCAATTTTTTTTTGAAATTTTTTAAAACGTTCAGATAAATTCCAGAAAATTCTGAAAAATTAGATAAATTAATTTTTTTGGAAATTTTTTTCCCACTTAAAGTTTTCCATAGGGTTATAAGGTTACATTATTTTAACTCTGGGAATTATATATTTTTTCGGAGTTTTTTCTTTCACCAATAGTTTCAAAATTTATTCACATAAAATCTTAGAGATTGTATGGATAGTTTGGTCTAGTGGGAGCGTCCGGGGCACGTGTTAATTTCACGAGAAACAAAAAACTCTAATAAAACGGACAAGAGTAAAAAAGACAGTTTAATAAAAAAAAGTGAAATTTGTTAGATTGTTTTGTTGCATATTGTGATGTACATGGCATGCTTAATGAATAAAGACGCATGCTTTATTCATTAATAAAATCTGACAAGTTTCAAGTGGGGGAGTTCGTGATAGAAGCATGAATTAAGATTCAACTACCCTATCTATTCCGTTTCTAGAAATCTTTAAACCGTTTTTCAATCATTTTAACAAAATCTTAAATTTAATACTTTTGAAGGACGTGGTTGGGGCCGTAGGCTTTCTTCTCTTTCTTCGGATTGTAAGTTTATTATTGTTAAGATGGGTTGAAAACGAAGCGTTTTTTAGGAAAGAACAATACTCTATTTAATGCCAATGGTCTTAACGCACCTAAAATGAATGTCTTGAAAAGATGACTTCAAAAACTATTATCGTCGATCTCACCAAGGTTGACAAGCTAAACAACGATAATTTCTTTGACTAGCGTCGAAAAATCCGATTCCTACTGAATGAGCAAGAAATGCAAGACTGTATTGAGACAGAAATGCCTGAACTGAAGTATGGCTCCACTCAGCACCATAGGAGGGTTGTGGAGGAGTACAAGAGCTGGGTCCAGAAAGATCGCTTGGCGCGGTATATCATGTTAGCTGCGATGAGAAATGATCTCATCGGTGAGTTTGAGGGCTCTCCGACGACGAAGAGACTCTGGGAGGCTTGCTCTGGACGTCTCGCCGATGCAGATCCGGACGCTGACTATCAAGCTGGATTCGTACAAGTTGATTGCAGGGTAGGACATCAAGTTTCATCTTAGTGTGATGGCATCGATCAGAGATCTCGGAATTGCTGGAGCCGCACTCAGTAACGAGCAGCAAGTTTAGGCCGTCATCCGGGCTCTGCCTGATTCCTGGGATGTTCTCAAACTCCTTTTAGCCCATGCTGAGAACGTGAATACATTCGAGGACGTAAGCACTAAAGTCGAGTTTGAAGCGGAGTGTAGGAACATCGTCAAGACTAAGAAGCCATCATCCTCAGTTACGGCAGCTGAAGGCTCTAAGCCGAAGGCCAAGAGACTTAGACGCAAGGGTCTTACAAGGAATCAAATAAAGAGGCGAATGATGAAAATGCGAAGCCCAAGAAGCCCGCGAAGTGCGGGAAAAGATCAGCTAAGAGTAATGTATGCTTTAACAGTGGGCAGCCAGGTCACTTTGCTCGTGATTGCAAGGGGTTTAGAAAGGTAAGCTCTCACTTTTCTCATTATACAACATTATTTTATAGTATAGATGTCTGACTCTACAAATTTGTGGATTGTAGATTCGGGAGCCACGAACCACATCTCTCGAGACAGGAAAGGGTTTATAGAGTACAGGAGAGTACCTGCCGGGAGCCGGAAGATTTACATGGAGAACGAGTCGTATGTCGAGATGCATGGCATCGGGACGTATTGGCTACTTACGAGTTCAAAGAACGAGGGGCTTCTCCATGACGTTTTATATGCTTCAAGGATGCGGTGGAACCTTTTATCAGTGGCTAGGCTAGTTAGCGTAGGATTTAGCGTTTTATTTGAGAATAATTCTGTAAAACTTATTTTAAATAATTCTCTGTTTTGTGTTGGACGTCTTTTAAATAGTCTTATTATTTTGGATTGCGACTCTTGACATAAAGATGCTTTATTTGCTTATTCGTATGTTGTGAATAGTTCTGTAGATGAACCTATATTATGATATAGAAGGTTAGGTCACATTGTGCAGGATATGATGACAGGCTTGCCAGGAGCGGCCTACTTGGCACACTTTCCAAGGTCGATCTGTCCACGTGCGAGTATTGTCTCGCAGGTAGGGCCACTAAGAAGCTATTCGGAATGGCAAAGAATGTGAGTGCTCCATTGCAACTTATTCACTATGACATATGCGGACTATTCAACGTGAAGGCACATGGCTGTGCGTCTTATTTTATCACCTTCATAGACGATTACTCGCGTCACGGGCACGTGTTTTTTATTTCCCACCGGTCTGAAGCCTTGGATTGTTTCAAGTGCTATATCAGCGAAGTGGAAAATCAATTGAGTAAAAGCATTAAGGCCTTGCGTACGAACCATGGTAGAGTATCTGTCGGATCAGTTCAAGAAACTGTGTGAAGAGAAAGGGATCGTCAGATAGCTGACGGTGCCTAACACTCCGTAAAAAAATGGTGTTGCTGAGAGACAAAATAGGATATTGCTGGATATGGTTAGGAGCATGATGGTGCATGTCAATCTTCCTATATCGTTTTGGGGAAATGCGCTGATGAGAGCGTCTTATGTTCTTAACCGAGTACCTTTTAAACCGGTTCAGTCCGTACCCTACGAGTTATGGACGGACGATAAGCCAGTGTTGGATCACTTACGTTCATAGGGTGCACTGCTTATGTGCACAACACTTCATATCGATATGGAAAGTTAGGCCCTAGAGAGAAGTGTATATTTATGCGTTCCAAACATTATAAGGGATGTGTTCTTAGTTGAGCATGATGATGGGACTAACCGAGATTGAGTCACGAGATGTCGAATTCCTCGAGGAGGAATTTCCACTCAAAGGAAAAGTAGCTATGGATTTGGGATTGTACGAAGTCGAGGAGATCACCGATCATCCAGAATTGGAGGAGGAATCGGTTCCTCTGCCGCATGGGGACAGTAGGAGTGAGATACCGACATATGACCTAAAGCCATTTGCGGAATCTCAACTGCCTCGTAGATCGTCCTGTGGACAAGTCCCTCATTGACGCTTTGAGATTGAAGGGGGAAGCTTTCATGGTTGCGCCACATGATGTTGCGAAACCCAAGTCCTACGAGGACACTATTTCAGGACCTGCAGCGGAAGAGTGGAAGGCCGCGATAGATGAGCTTGAGTCTATGAGAGAATCAAGTCTGGGACTTGTGGATCTTCCTGCCGGACGCAAAACCATTGAGAACAAGTGGGTTTTTTAAGGTTAAGCAAAAGACGGATGGGACAATCGAGCGTTGCAAGGCATGCTTGGTGGCGAAGGGGTTCACCTAAATGAATGGAGTGGACCATGATGAGACATTTTCCCCGGTGGTGAAAATTGTCTCTGTTCGACCAGTTCTGGTTTTAGTTGTTAGCTATATGTATGCCCTAGAGGCCATTACTGTACATTGGATGTATATTGTAGTGGATGCTGGGACATATATAGGGAGGACTTTCTTGTTCGACATGATAGTATGCTATCTGGTTACTCTTTACCTTAACGTGTACACTGATTGTCTCTCTGTTACATGTTGGTAAAGCCCTTAGGATGTGTACTTGACTACCTGGACTATGATACGGATCATACTAGTGGGGACATGGTAGTCCATAAGTACATCCTTGAAAGTCCCTAGTCGTGGGTGTATCGAGATGGGGCATCGATATACCAGAGTAGACTAGCGTGTACCTTTTCGACCCATACAGATGGGCGATGGATGATCCCATATCCATCGGTGTTTGACATCAGAGATGATATACGGGTGCTCAGTAGAGACTGGGTACACTGGACGGACTCGCCGAGAACTCCCAGATGGTATTATACCTCACGTCAGATGGCAGTTCTCTGGTGACACTGGTACAGAGTAGTCTGTTGACCCGAGATCGTCATAGAGTCTTGTGTGGTTCCCACTGTGCTTTGATTTCCATCTTACCACGTCCAAGAGGGCGTGCAAAACGGTGGTTTTTGGGTACAGTCCCGAGTCACATGGAGGCAATGAGCGATAGGAGGGGATTCGTCTCTCCCGGTATAGGGAGTTGATGTTGCGCTGTGTTCGATTGGCTATAACAGGAAATCCCTGGCCAGGGTTGCTGAGATTTACTGGTAAGTGTTACCAGTAGTTTCTCGAACAGTTATAGACCTCATATCGACACGACTTATCGAGCTATTGGGGTCTGACGTTTACCACCCTTAGGCGAGATATGCGACATATCAGACGATCAGACCGGACTGTACGGTAGTGTTACTGGTTGGATTCACTGGAGTGTGAGCGGGCTTGCTCGTCGATCTTCAGATCGCTTAATACCCGGGTGGCCGTTACGTTTAGCAGACCGCTTGCGGCTTGTGGGTGTTTGATATGATCATCACCTGCTGCCGGTATATTGACGAGTCTTTAGAGTCCTACACAGAGGTTTCCTGGCTCAAGCGAAACGAAATAGGAGCGCATATGAGATATGTGCGGGATCGAGAATGATACCAGTATGTGATACTGTATTCAATTCTCGCGATATGTGACATTGATCGGTTATATACGATATAGCCGGGTTATCGGATCAAGTGTTGATTCGATAAGTTGTTACTGTTGATATTAGCCGGTTATATGCGACATGACCGGATCATTAAATCAAGTGTTGATTTAATGATTTAATGCATAATTATATATTTGATATATTAGTTTGCATTAACTAGTATCGGTTTACTTAAGATGGATTTTCTCACTCGGATGTACACATTGTATATGTGATATACTTTTGTGCACTTGATTGTATCATGTTTGATGATACATGTTTGCTAGGGTTTTTGTGTAAAGATCAAACCATGGTTACATGATAATGGTTAGGGTTTTGTTTTATTCATTTATTTATTTATTTCATTTTGGCAAAAGGAAAATGGTGGATAATTTTGTTTCTTTGTTGAAGTTTCATGAAGCTTTGAAAAAGTCCATCATTTTTGTTTTATGCCTAACCTAACCATTCACCTAACTATAGTTTGCTCTCTACACATAACCATGGTTGGATTATGATAAGTTTTGATTTTCTTTTCTATTTTAAATTAACTTGTCATAATCTTATCATATTCTTCATCTTCTTCTTCTTCACTTCAAGAAAAAGCTTGAAAGCTTTAATGGCAAAGTGAGAAAAAGAGTGAGAAATCCAATTCTAAAGTGAACCCACTTCCTATTTCTTCATCCTCTATCTTTTGCCAAGTAGTAGAGTGTGTTTCCTTCACAAGTTTTCTTGACTTGGTGAAGTTGGAGCTTGATCTAGCGATGCCTCGACGTAGATCATCTTCGGCACGTTGTCGACGACCTAGCCCGGTCTTTTCTCCGATGAAACCACCGTGAGAGTCATGGTTCGATTTGGACAGCGGAGAGGACTTCATTGCGGAGCCGTGGAGGTGGAGCACCGAATCTACAAAGGTTGTATTTCCGTATTCACTTAGTTAAAGTAGTTAACTAGTTTCATTTTCGCCTAGAATTCTAGCCAACGGTCCGTGTTAGGGTTTCTCGGCACCGGTAAATTTGTAAATTGGCATGGTTGATGCCTTGTGAGACCTCCTTGGTGTGCCTAGGAACCCTACAGTGGTATCAGAGCTACTAGGCATTGGATGTCGACCTATGGGGGGTTCTCACTGTGTGACAGTGTGGCGAAGCATAGGCTCTTACCCCCAGGGTGTCCCGAGATCGGAAGGTGTTCCGGCAGGTTGTAGTCCTCGCGAGGGGGCATGCGTAAAAAGTAGCGGCTGAGGGACCCGTTGGTGCCACGGCGACCCCATTGGATGGGGTGGCTGCCTGACCTACAGTGGTATCAGAGCCTAACTAGAGCCTTAGGCGAAGTCTAGACGGAATTTGAAGTCCGAACGAACCGAAACCCCAAAATTTTCATGCTCTCTGGACATTTTCTAAAATCGTGGTTTTTTCCAAATTAAAAATATGCAGAAAACCCAGCAGGAAATTGTAAGAATTACTGTGCAAATACGACATTGTTTGGATTTAAAACAGGCGCGGAACCGCGGCACGAGCATGGCTCGTGCGGCGGATCCGCCGCCACTTGATGACGTCAGCCATACCTATTTTCACAGTAATTCCTATTTAACTGTGCTGAGTTCTCTGGGTATTTTTTATATTTTATTCATGAGTTGAATTTTCTGGGGTTGTTTTGGGGATTCGGTGTTTCGATCGGTGTATCAGATTTTGTCTAAGTGGCTTTCCGGATGAATTTAAGAATATGTTAAAAAGTTCGACCGGATATAAATACCCAATTTTTCCCCTGTCGGGAAATTTCCAAGTGTTGGATTTTTCCGTGGTTTAAAGACGTTCTAAGTAGTGCAAGTAACTCGATGGAACCTCTAGAAGACAACAAACCTTAACTCGATTATGTGACCGTCTTGAACTGCCCTTTGAACCTTCGGGTTTGGGGCAGTACGGCGTGCCACATGTGAGGCGTTGGCTTGACCCTTCTACGGCTGGACCGTTGGTACTGAGGCACGAAGTGGATGTTTTTAAACTTGTTTCATGTGTTGATCTGTTTTGGGAAAACTTGGGTGTTCGACTGTTCGATCGGAAAGTTTAACATTTTCTGTTTATCTGGAATGTGATACAATAATTGGAATTCACAATAAGCTATGAGATAACTGAATGAATGTTATAAACGTAGCAGTTTAGTCTCACTTGATCGGTTGCCATGGAATTTTGATGTGATTAAAAGTCCGTCGCAATCACGTAGCGTACGCGGATACTCGCCGGGTAAACTTAATAGACAGCCTCACCCCATAGCCCCGACCAAGTGACTGTAGGAGAACCCCGTTGCCGAAAGCATCCGTCCGGGTGCTCGCGGTAGCGGTGTTCCGCCTTGGTGCACTTCGTCGACGGTATCGGGGGTGCGGCCGTCTACTGAAGTTTGCGACGAGCATTCGATCAGGATGTCGGGAATCTTGTTGAATTGCCCGACTGGATATTGAAAAGTGTTTTCGATAATGAGACTAAAATGCGGGGTTTATAATTGTTAGGCATGCGATGTCTAAAGAATTCATTTGGTCAGGCATGCGATGTCTGAAGAGATTGCGGATTCCAACTGTTGTAGTTTTACACTTTCTTTTCTGTGACCGTAAGTGTAATATGTGATATCGCCGGTTTCGTTGCTATATGTCAACGACAATTGGGATGCGCATATTTACTTACGTTGATGACATGTGATGTTATGTGTTGCTGGATATGTTATATTGGATCGTCGTGTTCGAATAGCCGGGGGTTTTTATGTGAGATGGGTGTTTTTCATTTTCATTCATGTAAAAACTTGTATGTAATATTCTTTTATTGGGGCACTTCCAGGTAGCGGATGTTGTCACCATTTGTATATTATTTACTTTTCCGCACTAGGATAGACCCAAGGAGGAGGGCACAAGTAACCGGGTTCTGGAGTCCAGTGGAAGACCAACTCGAGGAGTCGAGTCCGGGTCTCCTAACTCTAGAATTGGTAGGGTTGCTTGCCGCTCTCGTAGGGGTCTAGGGGTGTGGGTTTGGCTATTCATCACGACCGTGGAATCCGTGTTTTATACTGGCTCGTATTGAAAACACGGACGTCCTAGTATATCCAATATTTCATATGTTTCTTCTGCTGCGATATCTGTGATGTGCTCATGTGATGTTCTGTGATAGATACAGTATATAGTATATATGATATATTATATAGGCGTTACTTATGTTTTACACCCGCGCTAGCCCTGCCCCGCTCTGTCGTTAGTTACCTAACCTAACGGTGCACGAGGGGACATCGAGGCGAATGCGGATGGCATAAGTGTACGTCGTATTTATCTGTGATGTTTAGGTACTTAAATGATGGGACTTCATTAATGAGATTAATGAAATAAAAGAAATCTAAGATGTTGTAGAATCGAATTTCAAAATAAAACAGGTAGCTACAGTTCTTGCTTTGCACAGCGGTGTATATGATATATCCTGCACCTTATTCGATAAGGAAAGGACCGAGATCCCTTCACCGGGAGTGACTCCTTTAGCAATAACTGGCAGATGCTACACACTCGGTTTGTCTTTTGATTGCTTTTAAGTGTTTTTGCTTTGCACAGTGATATATATGATATATCCCGCACCTCATTCGACGAGGAAAGGACCAACGATCCCTTCACCGGGAGTGACTCCTTTAGCAAAACTAGAAAAGCCTCAAAGACATTCTATTTCAAAATTCATTCGATCCTACAACGATATCAAGTTCATTACGCAATAGGTTTTCAGAAAAACCTGTCGTAGCCCTCCGTCATTTCAGATAAGTAGTAGTTAGTATTCGTGCTGCGTTTGTTGGCCTTTGTCAAGACGCAGTGTACGGTAGCTAACTGGTGCTTATCTGCTTATGCATATGATGCAGATTGGGTTAGGGTAGTCGTGCGACCTTGTTGGCCTTTGTCAAGGGCCGTGCGGGTGGGTTTAATTCAATCAGGAAATGACGGGTTGAACTTGACTAGCATCCTATGGTTTGTTGGCCTTTGTCAAGGTCATAGGAGGTTAGGGGCAAAATATTATCGGGAATTTCAAGTGTTGAAATTTGCAATGAGATTGCATACCTTCTATGAGATAGTTGGATCCCGATACCCGCTGCGAGTAATTGTTACTCCTGGGAGAGTTTTATACATTACAATTAGCCGATCAAGTAGGTGTCTAGAAAGGTGTTAACGAGGTTACGCCTCTGGGAAAATGAGGTTTACATTAATTAGGTTCGTACGAAAGCACGGGGGACCTCCCTCAAAGTACCGACACTGGCCTGGCTGAAAGATTGGCGAACTTGTAGTGTGTAATTAATCCCGGCTAGTCTTTCCTTTTAGGGTTTGAAGGAAGATTTGATAAAAAGCAGTGGGAGCCATCCTGATTAGATAAAATAATAACCAATCTATTCTTGCAAGAGCGCACGCTGAGTGTTTTCTTCTCTCTCTCCAGGTAGCGACCATGTCACGCCTTAATCAAGATAATAATACGGATAATTGACCGAACCCGCTTGTTATACTGAGCTGGGAAACGTTGGCCCCGCTCCAACATATAATTGTTATAAGACAGAGCAGGAAATTGGGGAATACCAGATTTCCCGTGCCGCCCAAACGAAGAGAGTGCATGCTGATGCATCATCTTCGGGTGTGTTCATTATACAGAACTGTTTCTCAGTATCCTCTGCATCCTGGGTATATGATACCGGATCAGGATCCCAGATATGTAATCTGTTACATAGGGCTACAAAAGGGTAGAAAAACTGAGAACGGGTGATAAGTTTCATGAGACAGAAAACGGGGCAAGTGTTGCAGCCAAGTCTGTCGGTCACTGTCACTCTGTATTGTAATACATTGATTCTGAACGAATGTTATTAGATACCGAACCTGATATACAAAATCATATCAGTCTCTTTATTAGTAAAGAAACGATAAAATTTTGTATTGTTGGATAATGTTTTGAACATTTCCTATATCAAAAGTTTATCGGTTCAGGCACGTTATCTAAAAGCATTAATGTTCTAAATCAAACTACAGTTCTTAGTATACAGAACACACACAAGAGGAAAAGTTCAGAAATGAACGGATCCTTCTTGTGGCATTGTAGACTAGGTCATATCAATGCGACCCGACTAGCTAGAGTTACATAAAGATGCATATTTAAATTAGTTTGAATTTACATCTTGTGGAACTCGCTAGTCATGTCACAGAGATAAGATGACCATAGCTCTGTTTAATGGAAGCAGAGAAAGAGTTAGTAAACTCTTGGGATGATACATGTTGATGTATGTAGGTCCCCAGTCTACACATGCCAAGACCGGTTCTTTTTACTTCATTACATTCTCTGATAATCTTTCGAGATTCAGACCTATGTTCCTGTTGAAACACAAGTCCGAACCTTTTGAGATATTCATAGAATATAAGTTAGAAGTAGAGAACCAATACGGGTATAAGTATTATGTCCTTTGATGTGATCAAGGAGGAGAATACTTGAGCACGAAATTTCTGGACTATTCTAAAGGAGAATGAGATTCTCTCTCAGCATTACTCCTCCGTATACACCATAGCACGATGGTATGTCGGGGCGGAGCAGATACACCCTATTTGATATGGTGTGCTCTATGATGAGTACTACTGAGTTACCTTTTTCCTATTGGGTGTTATGCACTTGAGAAGTTGCATACCTATTGAATAGGGTTTCAATCAAATCAGTAGCCTACCACTTCATATGTGATATGGAAAGGGAAGAGCCCATCTCTTAAGTCAGTTAAGATTTGGGGTTGTCCGGCTTATGTCTAAAAGCAAAATCCGAACAAGCTCGAGAACTGGAATCGTTCCAGCTGTACAAACTACAGATGATGATTTGATAGAACCAAAGGATTCAATAGTAACCAAGGAACCTCAGCCTCTCCGCCGATCTAGCAGGGTTCCTCACCCACCTGAGAGATACTTCAGTTTCTCTATGACAGTGGGAGCGAGGATTGCATCATGAGATGATAACCCAACTAGTTTCGAGCTGGCCATCAAGAGTGAGACTCTGTAAGAATGGCTGGATGCTTAGCAATCTGAGATGGAATCCATGTACACCAACAAAGTATGGACTTTGGTTGCTATATCTGAAGGGTTAAATCCCCATCAGGAGCAAGTATATCTTGAGAAGATTACTTGGTGTAGATGGAAAAGTTGAGACTTTCAAAGCTAGACTTGTTAAAGGTTTTCATCATCAACCAGGCGTGGATAGTGGTGAAACCTCTTCAAGTAGCTATGCTTAAGTCCATCCAGATCCTACTTGCCACGGCTACATACCATGACTACGATATCTGGTGGTTGGGTGTCATGACTGCTTTTCTAAATGATATTTTAGAAGAGTGCGTCTATAAGTACACAGCTAGAGGGCCTCGTAGACAGTGGGAGCAGCGGAAACGTGTGCAAGTTGCTTTATAAGATTAAAGCAGGCATCGCGGAGTTGGAACATCTGTTTTGATAGATTAGTCAAAGAGTTTGACATCATCAAAATGGTAGATGAACCTTGTATAAACAAAAAGGTAGTAGGGAGTATGGTAGTGATCCTCGTAGAGTACGTAGATGACATACTCTTGATAGGGAAGGAGTTTCCTATGCTACGCTCGATCAATCTCCGCTTATCACAAGGATTCTCCATATAGGATCAAGATGATACCTCCTAAATCCTGTGTTTTGGATCTATGAGATAGATTTAATTGGATGTTAGGATTCTCACTAGTTGCAGTGAGATGGTATCAATCGATCCTGGGAAGAATCACTGGAAGTGTTCCAGGGTGATAAAGACGACTGAATGTTAGTCGCAGGCATTGTCTTTACCCTCAGTAAAGGGACGGTATGTTGGAAGAGTTCCAAGCTAGATACCGTGACATACTAGACGATAAAGGCAGGATACATCGCTACTTAAGATGCTACCAAAGAGGCTGTTTGGGTGTATATTGGTTCATGAGATGAACTATGTTCCTCCCATTGTGTGACAATGGAGTTGTGGCTTATGCCAAGGAACGCAGGTCCCATCAGTGATCCAGACATATTCTAAGGCAGTATCACCTGATCATGGAGATGGTTGATCTCCAGGGGATCGAGGTCAGGAGAGTATACACAAAGGACAACACGGCGGATCCACTCACAAAGGCCTATTCCCAGAGAGAGACTTTTATGGGATGGTTGAGTATGAGATACTGCAACCATTGCTACAGATGGCCCTAGTGCAAGTGGGAGATTGTTAGTTATATGTATGCCCTAGAGGCCATTACTGTACATTGGATGTATATTGTAGTGGATGCTGGGACATATATAGGGAGGACTTTCTTGCTCGACATGATAGTATGCTATCTGGTTACTCTTTACCTTAACGTGTACACTGATTGTCTCTCTGTTACATGTTGGTAAAGCCCTTAGGATGTGTACTTGACTACCTGGACTATGATGCGGATCATACTAGTGGGGACATGGTAGTCCATAAGTACATCCTTGAAAGTCCCTAGTCGTGGGTGTATCGAGATGGGGCATCGATATACCAGAGTAGACTAGCGTGTACCTTCTCGACCCATACAGATGGGCGATGGATGATCCCATATCCATCGGTGTTTGACATCAGAGATGATATACGGGTGCTCAGTAGAGACTGGGTACACTGGACGGACTCTCCGAGAACTCCCAAATGGTATTATACCTCACGTCAGATGGCAGTTCTCTGGTGACACTGGTACAGAGTAGTCTGTTGACCCGAAATCGTCATAGAGTCTTGTGTGGTTCCCACTGTGCTTTGATTTCCATCTTACCACGTCCAAGAGGGCGTGCAAAACGGTGGTTTTTGGGTACAGTCCCGAGTCACATGGAGGCAATGAGCGATAGGAGGGGATTCGTCTCTCCCGGTATAGGGAGTTGATGTTGCGCTGTGTTCGATTGGCTATAACAGGAAATCCCTGGCCAGGGTTGCTGAGATTTACTGGTAAGTGTTACCAGTAGTTTCTCGAACAGTTATAGACCTCATATCGACACGACTTATCGAGCTATTGGGGTCTGACGTTTACCACCCCTAGGCGAGATATGCGACATTTCAGACGATCAGACCGGACTGTACGGTAGTGTTACTGGTTGGATTCACTGGAGTGTGAGCGGGCTTGCTCGTCGATCTTCAGATCGCTCAATACCCGGGTGGCCGTTACGTTTAGCAGACCGCTTGCGGCTTGTGGGTGTTTGATATGATCATCACCTGCTGCCGGCGTATTGACGAGTCTTTAGAGTCCTACACAGAGGTTTCCTGGCTCAAGCGAAACGAAATAGGAGCGCATATGAGATATGTGCGGGACCGAGAATGATACCAGTATGTGATACTGTATTCAATTCTCGCGATATGTGACATTGATCGGTTATATACGATATAGCCGGGTTATCGGATCAAGTGTTGATTCGATAAGTTGTTACTGTTGATATTAGCCGGTTATATGCGACATAACCGGATCATTAAATCAAGTGTTGATTTAATGATTTAATGCATAGTTATATATTTGATATATTAGTTTGCATTAACTAGTATCGGTTTACTTAAGATGGATTTTCTCACTCGGATGTACACATTGTATATGTGATATACTTTTGTGCACTTGATTGTATCATGTTTGATGATACATGTTTGCTAGGGTTTTTGTGTAAAGATCAAACCATGGTTACATGATAATGATTAGGGTTTTGTTTTATTCATTTATTTATTTATTTCATTTTGGCAAAAGGAAAATGGTGGATAATTTTGTTTCTTTGTTGAAGTTTCATGAAGCTTTGAAAAAGTCCACCATTTTTGTTTTATGCCTAACCTAACCATTCACCTAACTATAGTTTGCTCTCTACACATAACCATGGTTGGATTATGATAAGTTTTGATTTTCTTTTCTATTTTAAATTAACTTGTCATAATCTTATCATATTCTTCATCTTCTTCTTCTTCTTCACTTCAAGAAAAAGCTTGAAAGCTTTAATGGCAAAGTGAGAAAAAGAGTGAGAAATCCAATTCTAAAGTGAACCCACTTCCTATTTCTTCATTCTCTACCTCTTGCCAAGTAGTAGAGTGTGTTTCCTTCACAAGTTTTCTTGACTTGGTGAAGTTGGAGCTTGATCTAGCGATGTCTCGACGTAGATCATCTTCGGCACGTTGTCGACGACCTAGCCCGGTCTTTTCTCCGATGAAACCACCGTGAGAGTCATGGTTCGATTTGGACAGCGGAGAGGATTTCATTGCGGAGCCGTGGAGGTGGAGCACCGGATCTACAAAGGTTGTATTTCCGTATTCACTTAGTTAAAGTAGTTAACTAGTTTCATTTTCGCCTAGAATTCTAGCCAACGGTCCGTGTTAGGGTTTCTCGGCACCGGTAAATTTGTAAATTGGCATGGTTGATGCCTTGTGAGACCTCCTTGGTGTGCCTAGGAACCCTACATTAGTAGCGCAGATGGATCTTGAATTAGTCCAGATGGACGTCAAGACAACTTTTCTCTATGGAGAACTGGAAGAGAAGATCTATATGGATCAGCCCACCGGTTTCAAAGCCAAAGGCCTCGAGCGCAAGGTGTGCAAATTAAGGAGGTCTATTTATGGCTTGAAACGGTCTTCCAGAGATTGGTATTTTTGATTTTATAAAACCGTACTGGGCTATGGTTTTAAGATCGATCAGGACAATTGTGTCTACTTACGACACTACGACAAGCTAGTAAGAGTTATGAGGTTCCATCGTTGTATGTCGATGATATCTTGCTGGCAGGGATGAGTATGGAGACCATAAATGCCACTGGGAGTTGGATGCCCTCCACTTTTGAGATGAAAGACATGGGCGATACTTGGTTCATTCTCGGGATTCAGATTCTGAGGGATCGCTCTAAGAGGACCCTAGATTTGTCTCATGACACTTATATGAGTAAAGTTTTAGAACAGTTCGGCATGAACGGTTGCAAATCCATTGGGACTCCAATTGCAAAGAATCATGCGCTAAGTCTAGAACAGTCTACCAAGAACGAAACGGATAAAAGGCAGATGTAGAATGTTTCTTGTAAGAGTGCTATCGAGTATCATGTATGCTATGGTGTGTACGAGACCCGATATTTCTTATGCAATGGGACTGATGAGGTGATATCAGTTGGTGTTGCTCATTAGAAAAGGGGTGAAACGGATCTTGCGGTACCTAAGTCGGACAACCCACTATACTTTGTGCTATGGCGGATCTGACACTCGCATGCTATGCAGATGCCAACTGGGCCGGCGATCTGGATGATTGAATGTACACGTCGGAATATGCCTTCTTACTAAGTGGCGGGCCATCTTTTGGTGTAGTAAGAAGCAGGATTGCATTTCGCTTTCCACCATGAAGGCGGAATACGTGGCGGCCTGTGTTGCGGCACAGGAAGCAATTTGGTTACGTAGATTCTTAGAGAATCTGACTATAGTGCTGTTCCTTGATTAAAAATCAGGAAAGGACTCAGAAGAGGCATCACGTGCCCACACGTGACCAGCGGTCACGTGTTGGCACGTGACGTTCAAAGCAGCGGCACAAAGCGCTTCCAAGAAAAGATTCCAGAAAAGGTCACGTGCTCACACGTGACCAATGGTCACGTGTTGGCACGTGACGGCTAAGCAGCGACCAGAAGACAGAGCGCAAAAGAAGAAGAAATGCCCGTTCCAGGGGTCACGTGCCCACACGTGACCGGCGTTAAAAGATTTATTATTTAACAGGATTAAATCGAAGAGATCATTCAAATCTTTCCAAATAAAGAAGGATTATTTGGAACCGTTGGATTAAAAATCTAAAGGTGATTAAATATCGCCTATTCATAGAAAAATCTTGGACTTGGAAAGATTTCCCCCTAAATCTAACCGAAATAACAAGGAAATATCTTTGGATTTAAAATCCAATGGTGAATAAAATTCACTTAACAATCTAAAGGCCCAGATTAATGATAAATATAAATCAAATCTCAACATACAAATTAAATCTCTCAATGAGAGATTTACTAAGCAGATTAATTTTCTACCTTCTCCTATAAATAGGAGCCAAGAAAAGAAGAGAAAGGGCCTTTTTCGAAGATCTTTTCTATAAATTTTTTTCTGAAACCTTGAGACCTTTGGATCTTTTTCTTTTGATACATAGAGAGAGAGAGTTAGAGCCTTTGATTCTTTGCAAAAAGGAAAACCTTAGGCAAGAAAGGAAAAAGGAGGCTTCAAAGGAGAATTTAATTCTCAAAAGAGTTTAACTCTTATATAAAAAGAAAAGAACTTAGTTTTTTCTCCGGTTGAGGATCTGCAAAGCGCACATCTCCCCATGAATTGAGAATTTAATTCTCATTGGGTTGAGATCCTGCCATGCAGATCTAAAACACAGAGGAGGGACTGCGTTTAGAGAATTTAATTCTCACAAAAATGATAGGAATTCAATTCCTTTGAGATAATATTAGGGTTTAACCCTATATTATAGAAATTTAATTCCTTCAAAATGAACAGAACTAGGGTTTAACCCTAATTGAGAATATAATTCTCTCAAACTCATAGGAATTTAATTCCTTTAAGGAAAGAAACTAGGGTTTAACCCTATTAAGAATATAATTCTTCAGAAGAGAGCAGGAATTTAATTCCTCTGAGGTTTAGGGTTTAACCTTATGAACAGAACTTTAAAACATGCAGAGTCACGTGCTACCACGTGACCCCTGCAAAGACCCACAGAATAGAACTCTGGAATAGACACCTCACATGCTGCTACGTGACTTTTGCGAAGATATATAAAAGAGAATTTTGAGGCAATGCCTCACGTGCCCCACGTGATCCCCGGGACATATAAAGAAAAAGCAAAATAAATAGAGACTCGGGGCGCCCTCACGTGTCACCACGTGACCCCTAAGGAGTATTCTAATAGACCAGAGCATGAGCCCCCATCACGCGCCCGCACGTGATGGCTTTCAGAACTAAAAGTGTTAAACACTTATCTGCAGAACAAAATAAAGAGAAGAAGGGCGCTCTCACGAGTTACCACGTGACCCCTCTTGCCTTAATGTTTAACACTAAATTGAACCCTCTGTATCCAGTGTTTAACACTGATTCTCCTTAGTGTTAAACACTGATTTGGAAAATTATATTTACAGTGTTTAACACTGATTTGCTTAGTGTTTAACACTAATTTGAAAGCTCTTTTTCCAGTGTTTAACACTGATTATCTTTTAGTGTTTGACACTAACTTGTCAATCTTTTCCCAGTGTTCAACACTGTTGGTCTATAGTGTTCAACACTAGTTTTAGCCAAATTGACTAAAGTTTCCAGAGGCAAAGCCCCCCTTCAATGAATCAACAGAGGGCCAATATCCCAAACATAATTGGACTTAGCCCAAGATGGCCATAAGTCCTCAATTCAAATTCAACTGGGCCAATGGGCTCATAATATAATAATTGATCTTAGTTTCCAAATTGGACTATGGATCGCTTAATCTACCTTGGTTTAAGGGTACATCTCTTCACTCCTTTGATACTTGGCGTTGTAATTCCTCAGCGTCTTCAAAGAGGTGGCGGGTCCCGATGACCACACATTGATACGGACTGTGGGGTCCTTAAACTCATGGACTATGAGGTCCTTAACCTTGACCGTAATGTCTTAAAACTAACATCGGACTATGGAGTCCTTAAATCCACGGACTACGACGTTCTTAACCTTGACCGGAATGTCTTAAAACTAACAACGGACTATGACGTCCTTAACCTCGACCGTGATGTCTTAAAATTAACATCGGACTGTGGAGTCCTTAAATCCACGGACTACAACGTCCTTAACCTTGACCGCAACGTCTTAAAACTAACATTAGACCGCAATGTCCTTAAACTACCTATTGACCACAATGTCACTAAACTAAACAACAGGGCTCCCTTCATCGCTCTCTTGTCGGATCTAAACGATCCCGTTAAGTTGATCTTAGTCTCAAATTAGATTAATGTATCCTTAACAAACGTTTAAGTTGATCTTAGTCTCAAAAGAGGCTAACGTATCCTTAAACCCAAACCCCCAATTCCAAATCTAAGAAAGATACGGATTTGGACTAGTCGACGCCCTACGGGCGACGACATAACTCAGTCTCCGTATTGTTGGAGATAGTGCCCTCATAGTCAATTATTGGATCGCAGGTACGTGATTGCAATGATTGCGGAGGACCTATCCCGGTAGGACAGTCTTACTCGAGATGATAGTATGCTATCTGGTTTGCCTTTATCAGTCGTGTGCATGTTACACTTTGATAGAGCCCTTAGGATCTTGCTTTACTACCAACAGTATGATGGCGATCATATACGTGAGAGTTGGGTAGTTTATATGCATATCCTTAATTGTGGTCCCTAGTCGTGGGAGTATCGAGACAGGGCATCGATACTCCGGAGTAGACTAGTGTATACAGTCGAGACCCCGACGAGGGGCGGTGGCCGGTCTCACAAGCCACTGGTGTCAGTTGGATCACCTAAGATGTATACAGGTGCTCATTGGGTTATGAGTACACCGAACAGGACTCGCCGGGAATCTGCTAGTTAGTATTATATCTATCGTCAGATAGCAGTTCCCTGGTGACATGTGTACAGGTTAGTTCATCGATCTGAGGTCATCATTTGTCTCGTGTGAGTTCCCACTGTGCTTTGATTTCTACCCTACCACGGCTCAAAGGAGTCGTGCAAACAGGTAGCTTTTGGGTACAGTCCCGAGCCATATGGAGGCACGTGAGCGGATCGGCAGGGGATTCGTCTCTCCCGGTATTGGGGGCGAGGTCGTGCTGTGTCTAGGAGAGCCATTACACAAAGCCCACGGCCGTGGCAGGAGATTTACTGGTAGGTACTCCAGTAGTATCTCAGGGTGTTATTGGGCTTCACTCCGACATGACTTATACTGCTCTTGGGGGTCTGACGTTACTAGCCCCCTAGGCAGATATGCGATACTCATTGACGAACGGACCGGACTGTATATACATTGTCACTGTTAGGCTCAGTAGGGTTTTTGGAGGAGTTCGCTCATCGGTCTCCCTTGAGTTCGCTCCTCGGCCACCCTTGAGGTCAGTCCATGGGCAGCCGTTACGCATAGCTAGTGCCGCTGACGGTTTGTGGTTAAACCCACTGCCAGGGTACTGACGAGTCATTAGAGTCCCCCACAGACAGTTTCCCAAGTTCGGGCGAAACGTTGTAGAGGCCGTATGGTTTTATGGCAGGGTTCGGAAAATGCACGTGCGTTTACGCACGTGTCAGTTTTCGGGCAGATGATACTGGTCGGCTTTGGTTTAAGCCGGATCCGAGTATTATATTGAGTAGGTATAATATCTTTGTCTCAGTTGCATTTGTATTCGGTCGTAATACAAATGCGGGTATATTTATACAGTTTCGGGGTTATCCTGAAAGTTGTTTCGGGATCACTTTTGAAAGTTGCCAGTTTCCAGTTTTCTATCAGCCGTCTTTTAACATTCGGTTAAAGACGGATTTATCTTTTCTTCTGATATGAGTGAGTCATCATTCTAGAAGTTTCTAGAAGTGATGATGAGGCTAGTGACTCATTAGTGCATTAATGGTTTCATTTATTACTTGATGAGGTGTTATTAGTGATTCATGCTTTGTTATTAAAGCTTCTTGTTTTCCTTAGGATATTAAGTGAGAAGCTTCTTGCTTAAGGTCACCACTTGCTCCTACACTCACCCTCCTCCTTCATAATGAGTGGAAGGCCTCCTCTCTCTCTGATACTCTCACTTGATTCATTAGAGAAAAGATTATGATAGCATTTGTGTGCATGGAAATTTCATTACTTCTTTCATTTCCATCACCCGATCAAATGGCAACTTCATTAACCGATCGTCCACGGACTTGGACGAAGTGAGACAAAGTCATCTACTCATTCTCTACATCAAATCTTGGTCGTCTCTTTTAGCAAACTTGACGATCGAGTTGCCTCGAGTCAGAGGCGGGAGCCCGTTTAAAGAACCGATCATGTGGTGCAGCCCGTTTAAAGAACCGATCATGTGGTGCAGCCCGTTTAAAGAACCGATCATGTGGTGCCACCTCGACGAGGAGATCGGAGATCGACGAGATCGGAGCAGCCGCAACGGAGCGTGGGATGACGGTTGAAGAACGAAGGACTCGGATCGTTCGGTATAACCGTTCTACACTCTTTACAGTTTGTTAGTTTAGCAATAATGGCAGATCCGGGTTAAAGTATACGATAGCGCCAAGTTAAAAGTTTTTGTTCCGCATTTGGCGTCTGTAGACGGCCGGGGCGCTAGCGTAGACTTACAGTGGTATCAGAGCCTAACCATTTTGCTATACTAACTTGTGCTAACGTGTTCAAAACATCGATCGAACCGAAACTCAAAAACGACAAAATCCTAAATTGACAGTTTCTGTTGTTTTTAAACGGTCTCAAAAATTATTTCTGGATGTCTTAAAAATCCGTGCAGGGAATTCTAAGAGCCACGACAAAATTTGGGGTCGTGATCCCTCCAAGCCGCCGCGGAAGGGCGGCCAAACCCATGGTTTGGCCGCGCAACCGCGGCCACGTGGGGAGCACGTGCTCCCAAATTTTGTCAGTTGGTTCTCTGTGGGATTTTGGGGTTTTTGGTATATGTCGTTTTGGCCCAGGTTTTGTTACTGTTCACCAGTAAGCAGTGGGGCCCACTTTTTGATATTTGGACTTTGGTCGATCGAAATTTAAACACGTTAGTTTAACAGTGCTTACATTATATCTCCGACCGGGAATGTCATTTGATCGGTAAATCGCGTCTGATTGCTATAGTTCTTTTAGACGGGTTTGCGAACGTGACATTCGCGTTGATGTTCTGTGTTGTGCTGTGATGTTGCGGATTTGTCGTGGTGGATAGCAGTGTGCAATGGTAGTACAGTTTGAGTTTATTTGTACATTTGATATTGCGGGACGAGCGTCCAACTTGTGGACTGCCGTCACTGCCTGTTGTATAATATTCTTTTGGGGCACGACCAGGTTGCGGTCGATGTACCTATTGTACTATTTTTCATTACTGTACTAGGTTTTGCCCCGAGACGGAGTGCACGGATAGCCGGGTTCGGGAGGGCAACGGGTCCGCATCTCATGGCTTTGAGAGGCAGAGGGGTCCCACTCTAGAACTGGCAGACTATTCGCCGCACTCGTAGGGGGTACATGTTGACCCAAGGAGGGGTGCCCAAGATTACCGGATTCCGTGAAGTGCCGGGTGTTCCATTCACTATGCTGGTGGGAACTGCCACGCTTCAGGTTTTGGCGGGTAACTTGCCGCACCCGTAGGGGTCTAGGTTTCATTGCACAGGCTATCCACACGACAGGGGAACGTCGAGTTTCAGCAGCGGCTCTGTGAAACTCGGGGATCCCAGATTATCTGTATTGTTCTGTGATGCTTATTGCTTTTCTGTAATGTTGCATACTATCACGCCTGGAGCGATTATTGTATATTGGTTTATATACTATTAGATGTTGTATATGTTTTACACCCGCGCTAGTCCAGTCCCCGCTCTGTCGTTAGTTAAGTAACCTAACGGGTGATGACGGGACCCAGTGACGAATGCGGATGGCATATACGTACATTTTTTTTTCGTTCTTTTCTGGTGTGATTGAATGATGGGACTGTGTTGATTCTGATCAACGCAAAGTAAAACAAACCTGTTTGAGTTGTTGGAACAATTTTAAAAAGGTGTTATTACAAAGACGTTTCTTTTTGTTATGCATAGCGGTATTCGGTGTGAATATCCAGCACCTCATTCGACGAGGCAAGGGCTGATATCCCTTCACCGGGAAAGACCCCTTGGACAGAAGTTTGCGTCAGGGTAATAACTTTACTATAGTCGATTACAAGTTGCTTTGCATCGTGGTATTCAGTGGAATATCCTGCACCTCATTCCACGAGGAAAGAGCCGAGATCCCTTCACCGGGAATGACCTCTTTAGCAAAAGGTTTTCGCCACTATATTTTTATAAAAAGCTATCAGGTTCCTTCAGTGATATCAAGTTCACTACGTTAAAGGTTTTTCGCCAAAAACCAGTCGTAGCCCTCCGTCGTTTCTTATGGATGGTCAGTAGTATTCAAGCTATGTTTGTTGGCATACGTCAAGGCATAGTGTTTGGTAGCTGCTGGGTATTCATTTGTTGCATAGATAGATGAGTTGGTTTGGGACAGTCGTATTACCTTGTTGGCTTTCGTCAAGGGTATGTACGGGTGGATTCAAATTAACAAGATAATGACGGGCAGAACTTGACATGTGACTTATGATTTGTTGACTTTCGCCAAGGTCATAAGAGCATGGGGCAAGAAAATGATATCGGGAGTTTCTAAAGAAACTGAAACTTGCCAAGTATGCGCATACCTTCTGGAGTATGAATAACGTGGATGCATTCCATCACGTTAACATGCGATGAGAGTTGGATCCCGATTCCCACTGATGAGTTGGTTTACTCTTCGGGTGATCCCGATTGATTCTTCTTTAGGTTTGGAGGAGAATTTGACAGGACAGTGGAAGGTTTCCGGATTAGATAAAGTGATGACCATTCTGATCTAGGATAGAGTGCACGCAGAGTGTTTCTTTTCTCTCTCTCTTTGGCAGCGACCTTTGACCGACCCTAGACTATGACTCAGTGACCAGGTTGACCGAACCTTCTTAAAATACTGGCTTTTGGATTGTCTGAGTTGCATAAGTCATTGCCACTCCTTCTTTTACCCTTTGAATTTCTCAGAACACCCGTATTACTACGGATATCCGCTTCCATTGGATAGAGCCATCGTATGGTTATATACGAACTCGAAGGGACTTCTTCGAGGATGGATCCAGGTTCAGGAGAAATAGAATTGGTTTATTCAGTTGTCTTTTATTATCACCTTCTCTCAGGTTGCGAGAGCTCCTTGGTTTAGGAGAGTACACCTATTACGCCTATTGGATAGTCTTATTCCAAACCATAGGCTGGTGCCGAAAGGTAGGGAATGAAGAAAACCAATTAGCCTAAGTAGGGTGTGCATAAGGTAATATGTAAAGACAAAATAAAGGGATTAGAAAGAGGGCAAAGCAAATTGCGACTGATATCATTCACGACCAAAACCGCGTACTTCATCGCCACTCCTATTTCACCTTTAAAAGAATAAGGTATTATTCAGTTGTCTTTTATCATCACCTTCTCTCGAGATGCGAGTACTCCTTGGTTTAGGAGGGTACACCTATTATGCTTACTGGATAGTCTTCTTCCAAACCATAGGCTGGTGCCGAACGGTAGGGAAGGAAGAAAACCATTTAGCATAACGATGGTGTACAGAAGGTAACGACTAAAGACAAATAAAGGGATTTGGAGAGATGGCAATAAAATATACGGTTGAAGTCATGAATTGGATTATGGAAGAGGCATTGCTATGAATACCAGGATACCCCTAAGAAACATTTTCATGTTTCAGTGCTTTGTTAAAAGAAAAACTGTTTTCCCAATTAGACACTTACTCCAAGGGTGTGTATTCACCAGGTTTCATTCTCATATCTGTATGGTTTTACAGATGATGAGTGGGAGTAAGATAGTGGGAATTAGGTGATCATCCTCATTATATCGGAATTCGTTGTAATTGGTGATATTTGAGGAAATCGCCAGGGTACAGTTTTCCACCTACAACGCACAGGTTTAGAGTTGTTCAAACTCAGCGGACTTATACAGAGTATTGTATGTTGTCCAAGTGTCCATCAGGACAAAGGGGTAGGTCCTCGTACTTTGTTCTGTTTACTTATAACTTCTCTAGTATTTAGACGAGTGTTTCGTAGAAATACAAGGTCTAAGTTTTGAGAAGTTGTGGGTATAAGAATAAAGTAGAGAACCAGGTGTCACAAGTATCGGGATTCTTCAAAGAGATCGAAGATGTAGATTCTTGTGATTGGTATTCAGATGATAGTGATGGTTTTGAGAAACGTGTTTCTCTTTCAGGTTACTCATAATTGGATGGATTCCTAAGTTGAGTAATGCTGATTAGCCTCTTTCCATTAAGTTGATATGCACTGGAGACAGATGCATGGATTGAATATGGTTCCAATTAAATAAGTGCCAAAGTTTCTGTATTGGATATAGAATGGATCGTACCTTAAAAGATATTAAGGTACGGGGAGTTGTCCAGCTTATGATTAAAACCAGACTCTGGATGACTCAGGGCACGATTCTGTAATGGCTGTTTGTGGGTTGACCCTGGCTACGACGAGGGTTGATATTCTACCATTTGAAAGATCAATAGTGATATTGTTCTTGACTCGCCACAGTTTTAGTAAAAAACGGATCTTTTTCAGAAAACAGTAGTGGGAGTATGGTAGAACTGGAAGTGATTCCAGAACCGCGAACGATTACGGAAAATTTAATAGGACCTATACATTCAATCAGGTTTGACAATCCAATAGCCACTCCGCAAATATGGTAGGTAACCTCAGACGCCCGAGAGGTACTTCGGTAGCCTCAATGACGGTGACAGGGAGGTTCTTATCTACCCAGACTTGACACTACTGTTGTTCCAGGTTATGAGACCCGGTAGGAGGGTTGTCGTAGTCAGTGGGAGCAACGGAAGCATAGTGGGCAAGATGCTTATATCTATTTATAGACTTGAGCAGTTATAGCGGAGATAGATCATCTAATTTTGATGTGACAGTCATGGGTTTGACTTCAATCAGAATAGGGGATGGATCAGTTAAGAAGGTAGTAGGGTGTGATGTCATGGTATCAGGATGACATACACAGAGTAGGAAGTAAAATTCCTATACTACGATCGGTTGTACTGTGGTCGTCACACAGTTGTTTCTCCAGACAGGATGTGGATATAATATTTGACATTATGGTTTCTAGATCTATGGTTTTAGATCTGGATTTGGGTAGTTTCCCAATGTGGGTACTTTGACAGATATTCTAATGGTTTTTGGAATAGTTGACTCCTAGCATGGTGGTGTACCTGCAGGTGATGGAGTCACCCTCTCTAAAGGTGTCGTATAGACTAAAGGGGAGAGGGATGTGCATGATTGGCAGATCACTTGCTTAGGCAATTGAGTCAATCATGAGATGTCAAGTACCACACCAAATGTTGTTTTTGCACTAGATGCAATAAGTTTGTATTAATCCAATCCTGGAGAAATATAAGGAAGCAGTTTTAGAACATAAGTACATGTTCTACGGATTTGATGACGGCAGCCTCTTTCGGGAGACGGTTATCATTCCAGGCTTCAAAGGTGACATGGATGACAGAGTGATTGTCAGAGTTTTTAGTTTTCCCTCTGACGAGGGACAGTATTATGGACAGGTGGTCCAAGAGGATACTGTGGGAAGCAAGGTGCCCGATACTGATTAGGTTCAGTGATCGATTCAGTCTAAGAAGTTTGGATATGGAGTTCATTTATGAACTAAGGTCCCATCAGATATCCAGACATGTTCTAAGACAGGTATTACTCAATTCGGGAGATGGTTTTCTCCGCGAACTTGAGATTAAGAGAGATATAGAAAGATACTTCTAGGCGGATCCACTCACTGAGGCTATTTCTCGAACACAATAGTTTTACAAACGGGCTTTGTGAAACTGATTAGTAGAGGAGTTGGATGTTCGGTTTCACACGGGCTGTGAGTAGTCGACATCGCAATATTAGCCTTGAGTGCAAGTGGGAGATTGTTGGAGATAGTGCCCTCATAGTCAATTATTGGATCGCAGGTACGTGATTGCAATGATTGCGGAGGACCTATCCCGGTAGGACAGTCTTACTCGAGATGATAGTATGCTATCTGGTTTGCCTTTATCAGTCGTGTGCATGTTACACTTTGATAGAGCCCTTAGGATCTTGCTTTACTACCAACAGTATGATGGCGATCATATACGTGAGAGTTGGGTAGTTTATATGCATATCCTTAATTGTGGTCCCTAGTCGTGGGAGTATCGAGACAGGGCATCGATACTCCGGAGTAGACTAGTGTATACAGTCGAGACCCCGACGAGGGGCGGTGGCCGGTCTCACAAGCCACTGGTGTCAGTTGGATCACCTAAGATGTATACAGGTGCTCATTGGGTTATGAGTACACCGGACAGGACTCGCCGGGAATCTGCTAGTTAGTATTATATCTATCGTCAGATAGCAGTTCCCTGGTGACATGTGTACAGGTTAGTTCATCGACCTGAGGTCGTCATTTGTCTCGTGTGAGTTCCCACTGTGCTTTGATTTCTACCCTACCACGGCTCAAAGGAGTCGTGCAAACAGGTAGCTTTTGGGTACAGTCCCGAGCCATATGGAGGCACGTGAGCGGATCGGCAGGG